>JAQSUU010000059.1:4732500-6222500 GCA_038087645.1 Saccharum hybrid cultivar R570
ACACTTTCACTGTGAGTCATGATTTCCAAATGCATGGGTTTGCAAGGCCCAGAACATTGAAAACCATATAAAGCCACTCAAAAGTTCGTCTAACAAGTTAGGGCCATTAGATTCACTCGGCAGGCAGATGTAGAACCCCCCTTCCCTGTGGCACAACAACCGCAGCCTATACACACTAGGCCAGGGGCTCGCACTACACCCAAAGTGTCAAGCCATTCTTACGCCATTTAAGGTAACCTCTAACAAGCTAGAAAAGGTCTCTTGAACAACTAGAGCCAGAGCCATATAGCCCTCACAGCTGTACTGTATATCCCGGTTATCACTTACAGGTAAGTCCTTACGGAGAGAAACCAGAGCAACAATATAACCCCTTGCTCTAGCCCCCTTTCAACAGTAATAAAATCATCTTAATGGTTGATTGCATAATCCATTAGTCAAATTACAAGATCATTGTTCATAATTAAGCACTAGCAGTAGCTACCCAAATGCACAACCCATAGGCGACAAGGAAACAAGATATCAATAGCTAAGTTATAATCTCTATGGTTGTCAAGGAAGACACATGCATATGTATGATAATTTCAGTGAATAGGTAACAAGGATAGTCCCATGTTATACTTGCCTTAATCAAAGTTCTCCGATAGATACTGCTGGTCCGGCTCAAAATAATACTCCTAATCGTCGTAGTACTGCTCACCGTCTAAATTCGATCACCAAGCATCAACATACAAACATTCCGAGCAAACATACACGAAGCAAACAAAAGATACAATTAGAACAGTACACCAACAGTAGAAAAACATTTAGGAAAGCTTACAAAACTATTCTACACGTTGCTACGATCACACAGACGTAAAGATCACGAAATTCGGATTTAAAACGTGAAAGTTATGAATTTTCTAAGATTTCCTATAGATAAATAATTACTTTAATATAAACTCGAAAATTAAACTTTTCAAACCTACTGTACAGCTACACTAACATATAGGGCTTGCAAATACAAACCTAACGCAACTTGAACGGGTCAAATCGGAGTCAAAACGTGGAAGATATGGCCTAAACAAAATTGTATGTATATATGTATTTCTATTGTATTTCGGGATTTGTTTTACTAAAGAAAAACGGCCACAAAACTTATGCATGATGTCATCAAGCTAGCAATTTGGATGGGAACTGCATTGTGCTGGTAAGTGAATAAGATTGCAGATGTTATACCTATCCCGCATCAAATACAGTAGCTCATCTGGGAAATCCTTTGGGTGTGGTGAAGTAAACCTGAACCGCATCTCAGGGTATTCCAAAGATAATCGATCCAGCAGATCAGCAAAACGCAATCCCATATTCTTCACCTTGCACATGCTGGAAAATCCTTCACTGAGTTGCCAGTTTTGGCCTTGGTTACTGGTGATCATCAGAGCCGCACACAGAGCAAGCAGCAGGCCGCACGGTTTGATGTAGCAGCAATTTCAAACTTCTTCCGCCAATGACGAACGACAGCGAGGCAAACGATAGCATTGTCCGACTATGGTGGTGACGGGTGATGGGCGCAGGCATCAACAAAGTAGCACTAGGCCTTGGCTGAAATTAGGGAGGAATTGAAGACGGGTGCCGGCAAGCCCGCTCGGCTGACATTAGCCTGCTGCTCCATCTGAAGGTTCCAGCGCTCCGCAGATGAAACACTGGTGTTGCTTATATTCACAGTTCTTGCACAGAAATAATTTCATTGCGTCAACTTCTGCCTCAGTGTATCCAAGGGTATCACAGTAGGAGTCTTCGCCACTTCCTTCTTTTGCATGGAAAGAGCGCATACATGGGCCATCACAGCATAATATGTCTCCTCCATTATCACAAATAGCACATATTGAATCAAACAAATCTTCATCCTCTACGTGGAACTCGGCAAAGGGTCACAAACAGCAGCGAGGCTCCAGACAGCGTCTACGGAATCGGTGGGTTCCTCTGCTCGATGGCATCGACGAAGAGCTCCTGTACACGTTCGGCGGCAAGCTGCGCACAAGCGGGTCGACGCGTGGTGGCTGCAACGAATTTGCGGCGACGGCGCGAGAGCTCTGGCTGCTGCGGCTGCTACAGTCTAGGGCTTGGACGGCGGCACGTTGATGCAAACCGAGTCGGCGGCGGGCGGCGACAGCGGCGGCGGCGGCAATAGCGGCGGCGGCGAGCTTTTTTTCTCGGCGAGATCCTGGGCAGCACCGGCGCTTGCGCTAGAGTTCGGGGAAAGCGGCGGGCGCAAGGGCCGCTTTTATGGGGACCTCAGCGTGGGGCGCACACTACTCGGCGAAGATGGCACGGAGGCGGACTCCGGATCACGGCAGAGTCCGGGTCGATCTCGACTCGAGGTAGGAGACAACGGTGGCACATATAATCTGCAGGGCGTCTAGGGCAGCAAGAGTTTGCTATTTATAGATGGGCACGTACGACATGGTGGACCTGGTGCCGTTGCATGCAGATTACGCCCAATCCCGAAGAGATCAGAACTCTCCGTGGCGCTTTCCAACAAGAAAGGAAGTGTCCGCATCGGACTCAAGGTGGGAGACGAGGTGGTCACTGACCTGCGGGACCTGATGAGATTTAATCGATTGGCTTAAAGGTTCTCCCGGTTTGGAGAAAGATCAATGGTTGTTATTTATAGATAGATGATCATCTCATTCCTGTCATGATGAAGTCCTTGACGTGCACGACGTACAGATTAGTTTTGTGCTTGGAAAAAGGAGAGGACTAGCTGTTTGCTTGCACGTATACACATATACATATATATATATATATATTTAAGATACGGCGAGAGATAGAGAGAGCTACGAGCGACGGCTCGCGATAAGAGTTGTACTTCTGGAACCAGGGCGTCGAGGGCTACGCCGGCATATATATAGTTGTAGGGTTTAGAAACTTTTCGGAATTTCTTAACTTCGGGATTATTTTAATTCCGCGAATAAAAATAATTCCAGAAAATCTAGAATTACCTTTTAAGCCGCGAAAATAGCCCGGAGCTCAGAAAAATCACGGGAAACATCCTGGAGACCCTTGGAAAGATAAGTAACTCAACTAAATGAGTTTGGACTCATAAAAAAAATGGATGAAGAGATCAAGGAAAAAGATTAAGCTCACGGAAATTGGAATTTTGGATCCAGAAAATACCAAAAAGTTTTCCGATGAGAAGTAAACGTCGTCCTACGGTATTTTGAAAATAATAGCACTCAACAACACCAAAGACAAGCATCACACAAACACCACATTATCAAATTAATATGAAAAAGTTTAAAATCACAATTTTCTATATTTAAATTAGCAGCAACTTAACTTATCTAATAAATTTATTCCAATATTGAAATTATTTATTTTATTTAGTATTTTTTTCATGCACAACCCAAAATAGGAAATTTTGGGTGTGACACTACTCTGTTGTGTCTTAGAGAGCACAACAATAGCATTTCGGTTACCTTGTCCTTGTGGGATACCTGTTGGTCCTGCAGGTGTCCGAGATCCCGCTGGTCCTGGCTGGGAGTTCACTACTCCATGTGTGCTGCTTGCTCCCTCTGAGTTCATTGCTCCATGTGTGTTGCCTGCTGGTTGTGTGCTACCTCCTGCATGTGAAGTTCATGCTCCACTCCTCTGCTCACATGTTGATATGTTGTGTCTAAGTAAGTGACACTTGCTGCATCTGATAATTGTACCAGTTTTTGGCATTTTAGTGGCCTTTCTCTCTTCTGTTGATTCTCTTTTCCTCTCGGTTTTTGGCCTGCCGGGCATCTTCACATAACCAGGAGCTCTTAGGGGCACCCTATCAGATGGCGGCCAGCTATTCATACCCTCAACTGGGTTTAAGCAATGACTATATGTTTGCTTGAAGTGTTGAACAGAATAACAGTCGACCACATAATCATCTAGGCAGTTGGTCTTGAACAATATATATGAAATTGCATGGCAACAAGGAAGTCCAGACAATTGCCAATACCTACAGGAACAAGTCTTTGACACCAAATCCACTGTTAACCTATTGTCAAAATGCTTAACTTCATATTTGTCTTCTCTATTACAGATAGCATGGCAATTTGCAGACTGATTTATGTAGACATTTAATTTTTTTATTGATGTTTGGACATATCACAGTTGTCCACTTCTCAGCTTTAGTAAAAGTAGATATTTGCCAACTATCAGACCTAGAAGTATTTGACAACACACATACCCATGGGCAACCTTTTCAGTCACATATGGCCCTCACTCTCTTTGGATCATCCTTAGCAAATCTAATAACCCTTCTCTCCTCCAATCCATGTCTAACTACAGCCTTCTTGAATTGCTTCTTAGAACTAAACTTCATTCCCAACTCAAACTTGACAACAAGATTCTTCTTGTTAAATCTTGAATAAATGATATCTTGCCCTACACCTCCTAACTCATCAACAGACTGTGCATCACTACTGTCAGCATACAGAGTGCAATTTCCATCATTGTCATCTTCCTGCCTACTTTCTGGCCAAGATGGAACACCCTCATATATCACATCATCTAAGCTTGCTGCCTCACCACGCTTCATCTTCTTCTTGAAATCCTTAAATTTCCTAAATATCTGGGCTGCTTCATCATCTTCACCAGAACTGCACGAGTCTCCAGGCATGTACTCACTGTCGGTGTCAGACTTCTCACCTCCATTTGGTTCACTTGGTCTCCCTGTCCCTCTATTTGAATTACTATAATATTGTGTGACAACGGCAAGCTAATCTTCACTGCCACTTTTTTTGACATACAGTGCTTCCAGATCTTCCTCTTCTGAATTATCTTCAACATCTTCCTCATAATCATTGCCTTCATCTGTTCTATCCTGCTCACATCCAGGACCTAGCTCATGCTTTTCAACATACACCTCTGCAACACCATCAACAATGCAGTCATACATGTATTGGCACGCCTTGTCATCAACCAAAGCTCTTAGGCCAATACTCATTTCTCTCCCTGGAAACAACCAATGCAGCAGTGTCCCTTCTTTGACATCACAATGGTCACGAAGATGACCGAGAACTTCAGGCAGTGATAACATGTCTCGATCTATATAGGAAATAGCTTCAGTACCTCCCACATAAAATAATTCATTGCTATTCCTAAAGAACTCTCCATTGAAATGAAAATGCACAGGGAGCCAATACACATCAGCCATTGCTGACCACTTCACGCCTACATGCAAAGATACAGGCTACGAGTTTTTAAACTACTCCAAGATAATTGACCATGCCAAAATATGAATCCATGTTTGGCTCAGCAGTTACCTTCGTCAGCATGCGGAATCAGCCGGAGCTAGCTTCGGATGCATCCGTCAGTGAACAGGGCCGCCGTCGTGCTGCCCGAGCTGAGGCATTAATTTAAGAATAAGCCATGTAACAATACTAATACAGCCATGTAACATCGGATGAAACTAAACACTACCAATCTATTTGAGGTAATTTGTCAGCCCCGTACATACAAAAGTAGTAAAATGATAAAGAAAAATATCAGCAGGTCATGTTGGGCAAGACTCGCGCTCCACCACGCACGCAGCAAATAAGCAAGGCAGCGAACATGATGGACCGGACAGAGCTAAGCATTCGTATTCTAGGACTCGCAAAGACGCTGTGATTCCGCGGAATCAAACAATAAACCAAGCACTTCATCGAGGACTAAGGTTCCTTACTGAACGTAGGAGATCTGAACGAAGGCTTAGAAGAGGTAGGAGGTGACGGAGCGGGCAGTCGGCAGCGGCGCAAGGGACGCGGAGGCCTCTGCTTCGACGTCCGACACCATGGTGAACAGGGGCGCCGTCGTGCCGCCCGAGCTAGGGTTCCGATTTGGGAGCTGCGAGTGGCAGCGCGAGGTGGGGGAAGGGGATGAAATGAGCCGGGCCGTTTCTCATCCCTGGGGCTGACTTAGCATGGGCCCGTCCGACGTGGCGCCCCACTACCAGACTACATACCAGCCAGGGAGGTCAAGTACCCGGTTTTGTTAGTTGAGGGAGCGCATTTGTCTGGTTTTGAAGATGAGGGAGGGAAACTGAACTTTTGAAAAAGATGAGGGAGGAAAGATGGACTTTCCTTTCCTTTTCCTCCTCTGGGGACGATGCGCGGAGTTTAGCCCGTTCTATTGAGAGCGCGGGCCTTGCATGGGCTGGGCTGGGCTGGTTCATGTGGGCCTACTGCGACATGGGTGACGTGGGCGCCCTCCGCGCCGCGCGCCCTCCACTTGGCTTTGGGGCGTGTCAGATCAGCACGACCTTCTAGACGGTTCTCAAACCACCTCCGCGGTCCGAGGCTATCTGCACCACCGACCGAGAGGGGGAGTCCAGCACGAATCGAATCGTCGCGAGAGGTCATGGCGGATTCGGCCGCTTCCCGTCCAACCGTCCTCGTCACCGGCGCCGGGGGCCGCACAGGTAGGTAGCTCTGCCTTTCCCGTCAGTTCCGGTAGCGCAGCATTTAGGCCTCGCAGTCGTCGCGCGTGCTTCAGTACTGCTTCGTAGGGAAGTGAAGAACCAGAGAGATGATGATCAGTCGATTTGCCTGTTGTTCAAGCCTGCTGAGATGGGGATTTTGGCTGGCTAGAGTGGTTAGGGAATGGTGATCCAAATGGGAACGGCCTTTTGCTCAATTTGGCTGCCGTCTTGTACAGTTTAGTGCTGAATTCTAACGCTAGTAAGGGTGCAGTGGGTGCGTAGCAATTTCTGCAACTGAGTTCCTCTTTGCATTCACTGCTCACTCGGGAGTTAACTTGATGTTAGGCCAAATTGTCTACAACAAACTGAAAGAGAGGTCCGAGAAGTTCGTGGCAAGAGGGCTAGTCAGGACAGAGGAGAGCAAGCAGAAGATTGGGGGAGCCAGTGATGTTTACATTGCGGATATAAGAGACGCAGATCGTCTAGCTCCTGCTGTACAAGGGGTCGATGCGCTCATAATCCTCACCAGTGCAGTCCCAAAAATGAAACCGGGTTTCGACCCTAGCAAAGGTGGGCGGCCTGAGTTCTACTATGAAGATGGAATGTACCCTGAGCAGGTGGGTTGATGAATCTTGTCCAAGATTGTGTGCGCATTAGTAGAATTTGTTAGTGAACTGATAACATTGGTTGTGGTTGTTTTAGGTGGATTGGATTGGCCAAAAGAATCAGATTGATGCTGGTATGTGTTCATTCTGCTCAGTGCTTCACTTTCTGATTTTTTGGTAGATCATATACTTCAGAGCATAAATGATTGTTAATTTGGACCTATATTGGCAGCTAAAGCTGCTGGAGTGAAGCATATTGTGTTGGTGGGATCTATGGGAGGAACAAATCCTAACCATCCGCTGAACAGCCTGGGTAATGGCAATATACTGGTAAGCTAAAATCTGACTGTTCCATTAGGCAACTACTATTCACAAATTCTAAAAGTGGGATCTTGATATGTTTGCTGTAGGTATGGAAGCGCAAGGCAGAACAGTATTTGGCAGACAGTGGAGTCCCTTATACAATCATAAGGTACAGAGTAGTATAGTACACAATATTTAAAACAGATCGAAAATTCTACTGCTGCTTTTTATTATGGTAGTCTCGATTCAGTAGATTATTACTTTTTGTTTTGTGCATGTAAAGAAGTAAAACCTGGACTCTTAAGGGACAATGTGCTGATCCTTGTTTTTGGACAACTGAAAAAATACTTTGTGTACTATCTAGTACATCTCTAGTGTAAAGCCTGGAAATCGCATGAGGCTAATACAAAAGAAAATATTCAATCTCATTTCCTTCTCTGTTACATAATCTGATGCTGCTTTCTTCTGTGCCTTAAATTTTAGGCCAGGAGGTCTACAAGACAAGGATGGAGGAGTGAGAGAGTTAATTGTGGGGAAAGACGATGAACTTCTCCAGACGGACACAAAGTCGATTCCTAGAGCCGATGTGGCTGAGGTTTGTATATATATATATATATATATATATATATATATATATATATATATATATATATATATATATATATATATATATATATATATATATATATATATATATATATATGCTCTAAACCACCATCTATACAGATCTGTCTGAAAGGACCTGGTTAAAATTGTGTATAGCCATGGGTCGATTGGACGGCGTGGTGAGACAGCCATTCTGAGTTTAATCATTTTTGTTCTCTGATAATAGGCTCTGCAGTATGAAGAGGCCAAGTTCAAGGCATTTGATTTGGCCTCAAAGCCTGAAGGTGTGGGCACGCCAACAAAGGACTTCCGGGCACTGTTCTCCCAGGTCACTGCTCGGTTTTGAGTGAGCTGCTGAGAAGCCTACTCCAAGTTCTAGATTTCATGGTGTCTGGAGATATAACCAGGGAGCTTGAGCATGGAGCTGCAGTTTGGTGCAATTGCAAAGCTGTATTAAAACTGAAGAAAGAAATTGGTGCATTGTTTGCAGTACACTGCCGAATGTCTAGTTGCCGTTGCGTAAACTGTTAAGAGCCAATATGACAAGTAATTAGGAACCCCTGTTTGCATAAATTGTTGGGCACAATTTATCCAGGCGCAGTTAGTCACCTGCTTGGATTCTTCAGCTGCAACTTCCCCCGTCGTTCCAATGACATATCCTAGTTAGTAGTTCCTCTACAAATTAGCGGTGAAAGCTGCAGCCATCCTGCTTGTTCTCTGAACAAGGCAGATATAGGAGCTTCATCGGACCCCCATGGCCATGGGAGTGCTGCTGCTGATGACTATCACCTCAAATGTTTTTAACTCACTGAAGCGATGATTTCAAACACTGAAACCATGTAGTGAAACTTTGTGGTGCTACTGCCTACCGGTTCAACGAAACAAATCAGCGTACTGTTACCCTATTACACAAATATGTCAGGCATATACCTAGAAGTTATATTTATTCCAGTCAAATCGAACTTTAACATCTTTACTCCCGGAGAAGGGTCAAAATTCATCAACATGACATCACAGAAGATTAATTGAATTCATCAACATGACATCACAGAAGATTAACTGGCAAAACAGTTTATAGATTTGTAAAAGGTATCAGCTGAGCCTCAACATATTTTACTCAAGAGATGGTAGCAAACAATGAAATGATACCCAAAAAAAAAAAGTGCTAGTGTCTTATATCCTATGATACAGGGACAAAGAGAAACCTCTTACACTATTACACAAATATGTCAGGCACAAAGACAAAAATCTTTTGTCAGTCAATTCAAACTTACAAAATTTTGGTTCCTAGACGAGGGACAGATTCATTAACGTAATCATAATACAACAAAATGAAGTGGTGAAAAAATCAAGAAATTAATGGACGATGTCAGCTAAGCTCACTAGGATTTACAAGTCTAGCTACTCCATGCTGAAAGAGCATATATGACACGACCCTTCCAACCTTGTAGCATCCACTTGTTATCTTCGTCCACGAGGAAATCCCTCGGATAGGTCTTGCTAACCTTGTACCTTGCTCTCGTCATTATCTCTCTGTCCAGAGGTAGCTGCCGGAAGCCTGCCCTGAGGTTTCTCATCTGCCATTGTTTGTAGGTCTCTGGCCTTTCAATCCTCTCTGTACCCTCACAAGCAATCACATTAACAGCTTCCCGTCCAAAGAATTCTCTTTCTATCAGCAGCCTATGTTCATCCATCCGTGAGGCATTTGCTTCGAGCATATCAAAGATTGAAGAGAAGAAAAACATAGCCTCCTTAAACCGTGTCACAAAGAAGGGTGCATTGTAAGTACCGCTGACAATCCCATGAACGAACAAATTGGGATTCAACTTTCTGATTGTGTTCAAAACCCTTGTTCTCGGGCTGTCATCTGTCGCCGTCTCATCCATCATGTTCCTCATTCGGTAAAGGCAGTTAACGACAATGAACTCATCGCTCTTTATATTGAGATCTTTAACTTGGATAGTATCCCACTTGGCAGCAATGGCTTGATATTCAAATGGAACATTGAACATATGGGCATACTCATGTAACCGTCGCCCTGTCGCCTCAACACGCTCTGCAGGGCGGAATCCTGACAGGGGAAAGTCTATACCAGTGATTCGAAGGATTGGGGGGCCACCAGATCTCTTTGAGAGCCGCTGCATGAGGATTGGCCACTGGAAACCATACATTATCCCATAGTCTATAATGTGCAACCTTGTCACGCTCTTCGTAGCATTTAAGATGGTCATATTTGCAACAAAGTGCGATATTATCCTAAATGGACATGCTTTAACATATAAATTGTACGCTTTCAGCATATCACCAGTAGAAGTTCTCTTTGCAGCAAGTGAACGGTAGATGCTGCTACCAGTGCCAGCTAGGCGAGCCTCGAGCCCGTCAGCAAAGTAGTGTGCCAATCTCTGGCCAGCATCTCCAGTAGGAGAAGAATGCTTCCTAATCTGTTTCAGCAGCTCACTTGAGTTTCTGTGGTCATCAATAGCTGCAGCCTGAGCACAATGGATAAGTAGGGTTGTGAGATCGACTGTCTCCTGCTCTGCACCAGCACCGGATCTTCCCTTCCTTCGCCCTCTTCTATTTCCAGATCCTTTCACATATCCCCCGCTGATTTGTGCATCAGCTGGCATTGGTGAGTGGAACGCACAATTCTTATCGGTACACAACAGCACTTTGTCAAACATCTCTCGGACAGTCTCCTCATCACACAATGTGGACTGTTTGCTCTTCCTCCCCTCCACCTCCAAGTCATCGTCACGTGGATTCTTCTGACCCTTATGAACAGCACCAACTACATCCCTCTGAACCATTTCACGAGGCAATTGGGTAGAGTCCAGACTACTTGTGACCACATCATGAAATCTTCCGCTTCCCATGGAATGGCAATCATCAGTAATCCAGGATTTTACTTCATAGGAATTTGCTGTGACAGGCTTAGCAGACTTGAGGATGTCGACGAATGGTTTCTCGACAGCGGCGAGGAGTGCTGAATCCTCCACAGGCGCACTGGTAACAGGATAGGACTCCTCGTCCTCATCTTCAAGAAGGAACTGGTTGATGTAAGCAAGGATTGCATCATCAGCAACAGCCTCGGAGAAATCCTCGGCGTTGTCTGGCTCAGTTGTGGTTGTTGATGCCGGGCTTGGTGTGGTGCAGCCAGGCATGACCGAGGGTGGAGATGGATGTGAGCTGACAAGAGGGTTGTTGTGGTTGTGGCCGTGGAATCCATATGAAGGGAAGAACTGAAGCTGTGGCTGTTGGAGGGAGAAGCTAATCATGTGAGGGGTGGGTGGATTTGGGGTGGGCAAGCGAGCACCAAAGTTGAGACTATCACGAGGACGAGGGTCCATTATCATTCCTTGGAGCTTCCCACAAGATTTTTCTGACTCTCGCTCTTCAGTGCCACAAGTCACTTACAGGTTCACAAATCTCACCTCTACGCTACCTTTCTGTTTTTTTTTTCCTCTCAAGAACACAAGGATTCCGCCTAGAGAGAACTACAAATGGGAAGACAAGCTGATGATGGAACGATGTATTAGCAGCATATCATGTACTTCGCCGACAAGCATATATCCATATTAAGAAGGGAGACGATATTTACCCTGCAAATCGATGGAAAAGCAAACAGAACTTCTCTGCACCAAGATCTGAGAAGACTGCACAAGAACTTGTCTGCACCAAGATCTCTGATCTCCGGCTGTACCCTGCACAAAGACTGGGAAGACGGCAAGAAGACGCGGCTTCCCTAGTCGCGGCTAAGAAGACGCTGTGCCCTCCATCCCAAGTCTTGGATGCTGATGCGCGGAACGTTGAAGAAACTAGGAAGAAAGCGGCGCCGATTGGGGGAACCGCGGCTGCAAGAGTCAAGAGCGAAAGAGTTCTGTCGAGCTGGGCTCCGCGGCTTTCTCTTTGTGAACTGGGGAATTTGTTTACCCTAAGGCCCAGTTTTTTATTCCAAAATTTTTGGCAAAATGACCACGGTAGCATTTTTGTTGTTATTTAGCAAATAGTATCCAATCATAGTCTAATTAGGCTTAAAAGATTCGTCTCGTGGATTTCGTCTAAACTGTGTAATTAGTTTTATTTTTTATTTATATTTAATGCTTCATGCATGCGTCTAAAGATTCGATGTGACGGGGGATGTGAAAAATTTTGCAAAATTCTTGGGGAACTAAACTTGGCCTAAACTGCAGCACCAGCGAATCAGCGACCGGATCACGGGGTGTTTAGTTCTAAAAAAAATTACTCCATCACATCAGATGTTGGACACCTAGAGTATTAAATATAAAAAAATAACTAATTATATAGATTATAATAAATTTACGAGACGAATTTTTTAAACCTAATTAATCTATGATATGACAATGTTGTGCTTAAGTGAATATGTGCTAATGACGAATTAATTAGGCTTAATAAATTCGTCTCGCGGTTTTCAGGCGAGTTATGTAATTAGTTTTTTTATTAGTATCCGAACAGGTTTTCAGGCGAGTTATGTAATTAGTTTTTTTATTAGTATCCAAACACTTCTTCCGATATCCTATAAAACATCCAATGTGACGTGTTAAAATTTTTCGCCCTATCTTCAGCCCTGTTTAGTTCCTTCAAACTTTTAAAAAGTTTACAATATTTTCCGTCATATTGAATCTTTAACGCATATATAGAGCATTAAATATAGGTAAAAAAATAACTAATTACACAATTTAATTATAAATCACGAGATGAATCTTTTAAACCTAATTAGCCCATAATTAAACACTAATTGTTAAATACAAATAAAAATATTACTATACTTCTAAAATCTCTATAGAAACCATAGTTTTAAATCTCCCGCTATAGCTGCCGCTATAGCCCGCTATAGCCTTTTGAGGCAGATTGCCGCTATTTGTGTTTATGTATAATTTAGCCGCTATATCCCGCTATAACCTGATATAGCTCCACTATTAGCTGTTTTAGAGATATACCGCTAAACACCTTAGCTCGCTATTTAAAACATTGATAGAAACACAGCCTACACACCCCTTTGGTAAATCGAGGCGGAGGGAGCGGGAGCAGGGGACGCACCTCGGTGACGCGTGGGGAACCGCGCGGGATTCTCTGCGGAATGGTTTGCCGCCTGCAAGGACGACGGACGAGAGCCATCTTCACCTCTACTCCTATGGCCTGTTTAGTTACTAAAATTTTACAAAATTTTTTAAGATTTTTTATCACATTAAATCTTTAGACATATGTATAAAGCATTAAATATAGATAAAAAAATAAAACTAATTACACAGTTTAGACGAAATTCACGAGATAAATCTTTTAAGCCTAATTAGATTATGATTGGACACTAATTACCAAATAACAACAAAAGTGTTATAGTACCATTTTTTAAAAACTAAACAAAGCCTTAGTTGATTTTTGGTTCCACGATGTGATACGGACTTAGGGTTTTTAGATGCATATGTATTCACTCTAATCCATATGTGTTGGAGTGAATTAGAATAAAACTTAGTTTAATTTCATTACAATCCACTTGCATTAAGATAAATACATGCGCATTAAACAAAGCCTTACGTGAGTCACGTCGCATCGATCGTGACAGTTTTCCAGTTGGGGCCACGGCACAGAGAATCGGGGGAACAGCCAAAACATCAATCAGTGGTGAGTGGTGTGAACTGTGAACTCTTTTTTTTTAACCTATGTGAACTGTGAACTCGAAGGGGTGCCGACCCGAGAAGTTGACCACAGAGCCAGGTGAGCGTGATCCACGGCCGAAGCTCGCAACGCTCCGGTCGGCCCGAGGTCCGGTCTTTTGGCCCACGAAACAAAAGCAGAGAGGAGCCCACCACAAAGAGGCCCATGGACTCATGACCCCGTTGGCTCGGTCGCTTGCTGCAACCTAGTACACGTGAGGCGCTTTGCTTCACTCTTGTCAAAAAATAAAGTAGTTGCTTCTAGAGCTTCCAAAGAAGACAGGTCAACTAGACCTAATGACCATAGCGTTTGCGGCAATACAGAGGGTTCTTTGGCTCCTAGCCAAACTTTGCCTCGTCATTCATGCTGCAGCCACAAGAAGTTGTTGTTTGGTTGATGTATCAGTTACGGCAGCCACATATTTTCTAAGAGGATGTTTGGTTGACGGCCACTGGCCGCGACGAGAATCTCTACGCTTGTTTGGTTGGTGATTCAAACCGCCTCTTAGTTCTTTCTGTGCTTATTCGCGTCACAGTGTGTGGTGGCCTTTTTCTTTGCTATAACTCCTCGGCGGCGCCACAGGTTCGGTCGCTGGCATTGACTGGGACCAAACAACCACATAATTCTCTGTACGGTTCCCATAGATTACACAAATAGCTCTCGGATCGCGCCACTACGCCATCAACCTTGATCTTCAAAAAAACCTTGAGGAGCTATCCATTTGGGTGTAGTCGAGTATATCACTTGTTCCTTAACTTTGTTTTGAAATCTTCAGTTAACACAATTAGTTTCATACCATCAAGAAATTTTTAGAAATAAATAAAACCAAATATCGATAACAGACTTTAAAATATATCCTCATATAACGTCTCGTTCTGTACTCGCCTGATTGCCTCACACAAGATTAGTACTTTCTAAAACTCCTTTGTAGATAACGTTTATTGCATAAAACACAAAACCATATCTCTTCATAATAGCTCCAGATTATTTGGAAGTCGTTATGAATCTACGAAAGGAAAACTTGCGTGCTTATTCCTAGATCTTGAAGAAATTAAAGCTAAGAGCATTTTTTGTTTCAGGAAATTGTTTTTAAACACGAGGGGAGAGACTCAAATAGTGAGGCACATGTCTCGCTAAAAAAGGGTTTCTATTTTAGCTCAGGGAGATACGTGCGGCTCCTTGGCCGTCTAGAAAGTCTATATACACCTCAGAACATTTGTGAATAAATAAGAGCATACTACCTCTTAAAAAAACTACACGTGAGGCGGAGCACACCCTTGTAATTTTAAGGGGAGGGGGCTGATTAGGCGAAGCGGGCAGTGGCCGACACACGTGACAAGCGGCTGCTATCAGGAGACATCGCAGTAGCCCGTCCCTTCAGGCTAAGTGTACACACTTAAGTGCCCTTGTTTTCTCTCAGATGACTAAGTCATAGGAGATTTTCATCTGACATCACCAAAGGCACCTAAGTGTGTACACTTCATCTAAGATGAAGAATTTTTAAAACTTTCTTGAGCTCCTTGCATCCTATTGGTGAGCCTTGCTTGGCTAAGTCCGAGATCTGCTGTCCAGTTAAACTGATCGGCTGATGTTTCCAGTGGTCAGCTGGCCGGTTAAACTGGTCGACGTCCTTTTTAACAAGTCTGGCAATCGATTAAACTAGTCGACTTCATTTTTCACGGACGATGAGTTAAACTGGTCGGCTTCGATTTTCACCATTCGGATTATCCGTTAAACTGGTCAGCTTCATGTTAGACTTCTCGGACTTGACGAAGATGGTATCACCAAGCGGATACAAGGCGCTCGGATACTAACTGTGGGGGATCTGACCCTTGATACCCACGGCGCGGGACCTGGGCCGCTCCGCAAGGGACGGTCCAACCCACTAGATGAAGGCTTGCGGTGCACGGCCCTGCTCGGCGCACACCGCAAAGGCGTCACGGCGATATCTTGAAGATGACGCAAGATCTATTAGAATATGTCGAATACTAGATTCTTTATAAAGATTGTATCTTGCCCGATTAGTCTTGGGCCTGATCGGCATGTAACCCTATCCCCCAGGCTATATAAGGCGGGTAGGGGACCCAATCAAAACACATCTCATATCATATGATAGCCAATACAAACTGACGGAACACAGGGCTAATATGTTACGTCGAGCTGATGGCCTGAACTTATCTAATCTTGTGTCTCTATCACCATCTTGTTCCTATTCACGCGCACCTCTCCGAACAATCTACCATCCTGAGCATACCCCTCGGTGGACTGCCGACGATATTTAGTCGACGACTTGTCTATGTGACCACCACCGTGAAGACCCAGCGAGATACACCATATTAGATTATATCGAGGGTTGGATTACGGTTGTTCTTTACTGGTGGGCAATTGGGTCTTACTTGCGGCGTGTGCTGGGCTTGGGCATTGGGCCACTGCCTATGCCTTCGGTAGTCGGCATCGTAGAAGTCTGGAGCCTCCTCCTTCTTCCTCTATTCCTTGAATCCTTGAGCAATCAGCCTCAGACTCGTTGACCGGTTGACCCGGTCCTCATTCCTCAATCCGTAACCCCAATTCTAAAGTATCCGAACTCGAATTTAGCTCGGATAATGTTCCTTGGTAGCCGAACTACTCAAATGAACTGTCTGCATGGTAATTTTCCTTTTCTATGTCTAATATGAAAACATAAAAGTGGTCCATTGTAGTGTAAATGTTGATATGAAGGCATTAAGTGATTTAAAGACTGTTGTTTATTTATTGCATTAAAATATGTTGCTGAAACTCTGTCAAAATTGCAGGCTTTGTTGATTTTGGGTAGATGTGATAAAACAAACTCGAATTTTAACAGACATCGGGTAACAGTTTGTGTAATGTAATACCTGAATTTGTAATTATCTGTATTGCTCGACTCAGAGATTTTTTTAGTATACCTGATGAATGCCCATACCACTAGCTTGCTGCAACTGCAACTGCAAGCAACGAACGGCGCGGCGGCAGCGCACCACCACGCCGCGTCCTCCACCGAAAAGTCCAACGACCTGACGCGGCGAGCGGGGACGCTGCCTGACACAGATGTGCAGCAGGCAGGCGGGGCGGCGCTTTGCGCTTGTCCCGGCCGTACCCCGCCGCCCGCACACGTACCGTCACAGACTAGCGGCTGTGGGCTGTGGCCTGTGGCAGCTCCATCTCTTCTCATCGGGTCAATGCAATGCGACTATATGCACCCTGAGGTCACTTTTTATCTGTGCGATATCTGGCCTGAGGTCACGGCGGCGATCCGGCCATGATTGGTCTCGGGTCAATTCCCACGACGCAACACACGATGATGAGGCTTCAGGCCAGGCACACGGCTCGTCCAAAAAGCCAACAAGGAGGTGGCGCCAAACGCCTAGTCCGTCGGTAGTACTAGGCACCGCGTACGCCAACTTGCAAGGAGCCAGATGAATAGACGACGGACTGGTACCGGCTACGGGCTACCGTAGCAATGCTGTAGAAGCAGCACGACGGATCGGCGTCGGTGTCGGTGCAGCCGCACTAGTCGACTTCACTCACATAGGACTGGCGGTGACCGGGGGAGGAGTGAGTATTTTCCAGCGGATCGCGAAGGCTGCATGCGTCCGCGGAGGAGTGCCGAGAGACGAGGGCGGGAAAAAGGCGAGAGACGTTCTCGTGCCCTTCCCTCGCCGTTCTTCCTGCTGATCGCCCTCCTCCTCTGCTCTCTGCTGAGTGCGGACTGTGAATTTAGGGGGCAGTACAAATATTCCTCTCTGGCAACGAGCCCAGCCGGAGCATGCTCACGTTACGTACGGTACGTGTTCGTGGCCCGGATTCCGAGACGCCAAACCAAACCCCGTCCACCTTGGTGTCTGTCCGGGGGCCCCAACCCAACGGGACAGGGATCCACCCACCGGCCACAAGATCGGACGAGCGCCGTGCAAGCAGCAGCTGCCGCGCACTAGATCACCTGGTGGAAGTACTAGCGCACGGTGGTAACAGTATTCCGTACGGATACGAGCCTACTAGTACAGGCCAGCCGTCAGGTCAAATCGTTACAGCGGCGCAGGGAAATTCCAAGAGCTGGGCGTCGGCAGGTTCCACAGTCCTCACACAAGTGTCTGTGTGACTCTTGTTTGGGCGCTGGACGAAAACTCACATGGCTATGGGACTGGCTAATTGGACTGTTGGAGCCTTGGAGGATATGGTCTACTACCCCGTTTACGTTTACGAGGCTGCAACAACCCTGGTAACCTACTCCAGGGTCCACGATAGAGCTGGCCAACCTCGCAAATGATTGAAGCAGTGACACTAGTGCAAATACTAATCATAGTGGTCAGCTCAGGCTCAGAGTTGACCTGACCTCTGTACCCCGAACCGCCGGTGAAAGAGCAGAGGCAGGTGTGGACCGAAGTAGTGCAGCTATGCCAGCGTCGTGTGGCCTGTCGCAGCGAGGGCGAATGAATCGGCGAGAACCAGACCGGACCAGCGGGCAGACGCGCACGGGTTAACGCACGCCCCGCTGCCGTTAGCCATGCGACGGGTGGCAGTGGCACGGGCACGGGACGCGATCTGCTCGAGGCCGAGATGGTGGGGACATCTATCATGTCATGGCCTCGCCCGTAATGGTGGCGCGCCGTCGCGGACGTCGCTGGCCACGCACGGATCCGAGGCCACCGGGCATTCCTTGGTTGGTTGCAGCCCTCGTGAACGAACGGCGTGCCACGGTCCACGGCCAAAAACTGTTTTTGTGCGTGGCGTCGTGCGAAACGCCCCCGTGACGCTAAGAAACACACGACACTTCACTCCTAGTACCGGCGCAACCACCGTGAGAGCTAAGGCAGTGTCATTTGGTAGCTAGGCGATTGATCAGCGCGTACGTGCAGCCAGTAAGCACGTGACGTGTCACGGCATTAGTAGCACGTACGACTTTACGAGAGTACGACCACTGCGCTACGCATGCAAAGATGAAAGTTCGACCCCAGCCTACTCCTGCACTCTGCATCTACCACGAGCCGTCCATGACCCAACAAATGAATCGCAGCAGCAGCTGCTGCCATGGTTACTAACCCGATCTGCATCGCCGACTGCATTGCACGCATGGTCAGATTTATTAGTTCACACACCAACCCTGTGTCTGTGTCTGTGTCTCTGCGGGTGACCAGGTCCACTCTAGCTACGTGGCACGTGCTGAGGCTGCAACTCGCAGCCACACTGGTTCCCAATCATTGGTCATTGCCGATGGGCAGGCCGCCGGAGGCATGCGCGACATACATACTTGTAGCGATGCAAATGCCGGTGACAATACGATACTGTGCGCTCTGTATACTCCACCATGGCTATGCCGAATCGAAGCATATGGATCCAGGTGCAGTTTGCAGACAGTTGCTTTGCTGCTTTTGGCACACGGCGTTCACTTGCTGGAGACGGACGGACGGTTCACGGCTAGCCGGTGGCGAAAGGGAGCGCGCCAGAGCTTTGCTTCCCTCCACATTTGAAGGCGGCGTCTTTTATTCGAACTCGCATGGCATTGCCATGTACTCTACCTCTACGTAGGATGTAGCCCCTTTAAACTCCCACCGACCACCGTAGCCGGGTAGTAGTACGCGCGAAGGCGAAGCACACAAAAACACCATTGGCGGAGCAAAAGCGCTGGCCGCCGACGAAAAGAGGAGACCCTCCGCCCGTCGGCAGGCGGCAGACAAGGGACCCGCAAGAACATTGTGGAAAAAGCAGACCAGTCGAGTTCACTCGCGCCGTCAGAGGAGGTAACGAGAAGGATGGCCACCGGCCAGGAGCCCAGGAGAGCAGAGGGCAGAGGCTGAGACAGAGCACATCGGCCGGCGCACAGCTTGCGATGGACGCAAAGCGCGGCGTGCGGCCAGCCGGCCACGCAGCCGACGGTCCACGGATAGCGTTCGTACGGGCGCACGGATGGCCCAGCCCCTTTGTGGTCTCCCCGCCGCGGCGGGCGTGGAGCTGTGAGCGAGAGCGTGCCTCCGCGACCGTGATACGATATACTTAAGGTATCTCCAGTCCGCCTGCGTGCAGCCTGCAGCTGCAGCGTGCCTCCTGGTCCGGAGCCCCGAATCATGGTGCCTCCCCCGCACGGCAAGAGGAAAAAAGACAGGACCAAATGATGGGCCAAATCATGGGCTCGGGCAGCGGCGCAGACGCTGTGACCGGGGAATGGTTTAGGCTGGTTTTAGTTGCACATGTAAAGTTTTTGGAAGCACACTAACACTTTCGTTTGTATTTGACAATTAGTGTCTAATTGTAGGCTAATTAAGTTCGAAAGATTCGTATTGTCATTTTACAACCAAACTGTGTAATTAGTTATTTTTTTACCTATATTTAATGCTCCATACATGCATCTAAAGATTCGATGTAACGGGTAATCTTGTAAAATTTTTTGAAGTTTGAAGAAACTAAACAGGGCCTTAGTAAAAACGGCACCCCCCGCCAATAATGCCAATAACTTTCGGGTTGTTCGCCTGATGGTTTCTGCGGCTGATAAGCTATCTGAAACTGATTTGTTATGAGAGAAAAATACTTTACCATGACTAATAAGTCAGGCTGGTAAGTTCAGGCGAAGCAGGTGTTTGTTGCTTCTCACTAATCCCGCACATTCATCCACTGATCCACAACGATCCATTCAATTTTCTTCACGCACCGTAGCTAGGATTTTTTTAGAGTTCAAGGGCATTAGCCCCGGCCTTTTCATTAACATCAAAAGACCACAAGTCAACACAACACCAGAGTTTAAAAAAACCAGAAATAAACGTCCACCCGGACTGAAAGAAGCCTCTGAACATCAACAGACTAAACCAACAACCAGACAACCGGACCTACGCAGCGACAAGGAACCAGATTTTAGACCACCATAAACCTAGATCATCGAGACATTCAGTGCATTCCACCATGGCAGCTCCGACGACTCTTGATCAGCGACAGAGTCTCTAGGTGATGTGTACTTCCAGATCTCCTGATGAGTACAGGCCCGATCTTCCGAGAGGTAACCAATAAGTTCGATTTATGGAGATCTTGATGTTGGCGATCCGGCTTCAAATCAGACATGATTCGAACCCTGCAACCGTTACACCACTGCTCCGTTGGTTATCAACCAAGCACAACTTGATTGACCTCATCAAGAAGGCTTTTCCTGCAAGCGAATCGAAGAGCACAAGCAAGAAGGTAAAAACACGCAATCTGAAATTGCAAATTGAGGGTTCAAGAACTCGGTTCCAAAGGACTAATCGACACAGTGGAGGAGATCAAGAACAGGGGCCCTGGATCACTGTAAAAGGATTTGTCACCACAGTTACAATCAACGATTCAGTTTCTCGATGAAAAACTAAACTCTAAACAAAACCCAATTGTCTAACAGCGGCGGCGGTTCTGTTTATAGTCTAAGACTCGACCTAGGGTTGGGAACGGCCAGGGGTTGGGCGCCCACAACTTGGGCTTAAGGCCTGACACGATACATGGCCAAGTTGGCCCAAATAGATGACGCAACACCTTACCGTGATCACACAGAATGATCCACAGACCTTCTGGAGCTGGGACCAGATCCAAAACGATGACGTCGTCGTCCCCTTTCCAACGCTTCCAAGAACACCCCGTTTTGATGTCGTATGAGAGAGTTATGACCAAAACAGTGACGGCGTGTCTGCTGAATCCGAGGATGACGTGGCAGCTGAGTTGAGGACGAATTGCAACTTGTGAAAGACCATAACGTCGGTGTGTCCAGCGTGGTGATGTCCTCATCATCCTCCCCTTCTTGAATTGGAGTCATCATCGACTCCATCTTGACGATGTCCTCGTCATCCTCTCCTTCTAGAATTGGAGTCGTCCTCGACTTCATCCCATCATCAGCGAACTCCTACAAAAGGTTAGTGACAGCAGGCAATGCACCAGACAGAATAGGTTGACAAAACATAGTATAACATGGCGCATCAGGATTATCACATAACTCAGCAGTAGCAGAAGTTGTTGCAAGAAAAGTACCTCCTTTTAACTTAATCCCATTATTTTTAGCAATGTGAGTTGGAGGTTTATTTTTAATCTCATTAGCATGTTTAATAATATCCGTAGGAGACAAAGGTAGCAATATAATTTTCTTGTCCTTATGTATGATAGTGTATGTATTAGTTCTACCATGGTGTAAAGCATCATTATCAAATTCCCATGGGCGACCTAATAAAATGGAACAAGCTTGCATAGGAACAACATCAAAATCTCCAGTATTATGATAAGAGCCTGTGAAAAAGCTAATGCGTGCTAATTTAGTTACCTTAGTCTTACCACTATTATTGAACCATTGAAGTTTATATGGATACGAATGTTGTCGTGTGGTCAAACCAAGCTTGTCAATTAAATCTGAACTCACCAAGTTATTGCAACTCTCGCTATCAATGATAGTGAGAACACGACAACCCTGCACAATGAAATACATATGAAACAAATTGTGGTGTTGGATCGTCATCTCTTCTTCATGTCCCACACATGTACTAAACACACGCTGCACAAGAAGGCTAGGGTAGTCTGCTGCAGCAGCCACGGAGTCAATGATGATGGCCTCCTTGTCTTGATCGCCCTCGGTGAAATCTGCATCAATGTTAGCAACAAGGGCTAATTCATCTTCAACATCACTAGCACTTACATATCCATCCTCGGTAGCAATGAAAGCACGACGACTAAGGCAATCCTTCATGACATGTCCCATGCCTTTGCATCGGTGACAAATGATTTTAGAGCTGGACGAGGAGGAGCTAGGAGAAGCACCTGGAATGGCACTTTTCTTCTGCACATGAGACAATTTACTTACCCCGGAAGAAAATGGATGTGTAGACGGCTGTGATGCAACAGGAATCTTGGGCGTCTCCGGCTCTGAACGTTGCTAAAAATTCCTTCCATTGTTAGACCTAAAAGGCTGGTGTTGTTTACGGCCCTGTACTTCACGTTCTGCCTTAATAGCAAGATGATATAATTGGGAAAAATTACGCCATTCTTTGTAATCTAGTATGTTTTGTATATCATGGTTTAAACCACCAAAAAATCTAGCACTAGAATCATTATCATCTTCATTTATACCACAACGGGCTAAACCAATAAGCAATTCCTGATAGTATGCTTCTACTCCTTTATCACCTTGTTTTAAAGTTTGTTGTTTTAAACGTAAATCACGTTGGTAATAAGGAGGAACAAAATGAGATTTCATACGTTGCTTTAAAGCATTCCAAGTTTGAGGCACAGCAGCAGCATTATTAGCATTGCAAAGATCACTCCACCAGAACAAAGCAAAATTAGTAAACTCACTAGTAGCAAGTCTAACAATATGCTCAGCAGAAACATTATGAGAATCAAATTTTTGTTGAACAGAAAGCTCCCAATCTAAATAAGCCTCTAGATCAACATTACCAGCAAAAGGAGGAAGACTAAATTTAATTTTAGCAAGAGGATCATTATTACCTTGAATATTACCTCCCATACCGCGACGATTGAAGTTGAGGCGGCGACGGGCATAACCGTCAGCATCCGCATCTTCATCACCAAAATCATTCGCATCTTTATCATCAGCACGATGAGGTGGAGGGCGTTGCTCGAGTTGTTCAATGCGGGTGACCAGATTATTCACATTGCGCGTCAGCTCGGTCATAAGATTGCGTTGTTCAGTCATGAACGTTGTAAGCTCGCCCTTAGACACACACTCATTAAAGTCTATCGGAGATCCTGCCATGGTTAGAATATAGAAAAAGACAACACCAAAGTATTATCCTTATAAACTAAAAGAAAACAAGTGGTGGTGGTGAAAGTGGAATGCAAAATCACAAGCGGCTTATCACCGTCTTGCCTGTATTCTTACCAACGCCAAACAGGAGCCAAACCAAAGTGGCGAAGTAATCTGTTGTTGAACGTGGGTAATAGTTGCAAGATGAACCTGTGCTGATAGAAGAATATGTGGAGCGATGGGTAGGCACACAATATGACAGCAAGGATTAGTAATTAGCGAATACAGATTAACGATTGTTCAATCCGGATCCAAAGTATAAATCACAGGTGCTGGCTAAGACGTATCGAGACGCAGCGCAACAAGGTGAAAACAAAGGACGATAGAAAGAACTCACATAACAAGCAAATAACCCGAATGTTTCCTTTTTTCTGATTTTTCCTGAAATTTTCCAAAAGGCACGAGTAGGAATCAAACTTTTTTTTGCTATTTTTTTATATTTTTCTCTGAACAAGGATAAAAAAAGATGCAACCACAAAAATTGACACCTACAACTGAGGTGGGATGTGGTCTACAGAAATACAGCACGTTCTCTGAAAAGCGTGCAAAAACTTTGACAATTTTTTTCTTTATTTTCCTGAATTTTTTTGGTAATTTTGATGAAACCAAACAGGACGAAGCCGAGTTTGGGTCGGCTCCAAATGGTGTCAAAAAGCTGCTGTAAAAATTTCAGATTTTTCTGATAAACGAGCGAAAAGTTATGCCTGTTTTACCGAAGGTATCTCAAGTTATGTTTATCGGAAGACACAATACGACAGCGGCAGTTAGGGCAAAGTGTCCCTAAACTCCAACACCGATCACAAGATGGTTCCTGTGATTAACAGCAGTAGGTGTTCGCTTGATGATGTAAGGAGGGCTGCAATCCAGGCAAAATAAGAGCGGCTGGCAACCTATCTAGGGTTTGCGCGGTGGCGAGAAGTTACACAAAGCGGTTAGCGGGGCAAGTCGAGTAATGTGGTGGCTTCAACTTGTTGTTTGGAAACGGTGGATGGGATAGCGGCGGAAAACAAAAATCACAGCAACGGGCCATTGAGCTACGACTACGAACACAATCCTAAACCAGCAACAAGACTCGACCACGGACACAAACTCAACAACGCGAATCTGAAACGAAATTGCAAAGGCACAAAGGCGATAGGACAGCAGAAATTGAAATATTATTGGGCTTTTTGTGGACTCTAGGTAATGAACAAATATGAATCTAAGACAAACGAGATTATACCTCGCGGTAAACCTGAAATATCTGATACCAATTGATGAGTACATGCCCGATCTTCTGAGAGGTAACCGGTAAGTTCGATTTGTGGAGATTTCGACGTTGGCGATCCGGCTTCAAATCAGACACGATTCGAACCCTGCAACCGTTACACCACTGCTCCGTTGGTTATCAACCAAGCACAACTTGATTTACCTCGCCAAGAAGGCTTTTCCTGCAAGCGAATCGAAGAGCACAAGCAAGAAGGTAAAAACACGCAATCTGAAATTACAAATATAAATGATGCGAATATCAATTGAGGGTTCAAGAACTCGGTTCCAAAGGACTAATCGACACAGTGAAGGAGATCAAGAACAGGGGCCCTGGATCACTGTAAAAGGATTTGTCACCACAGTTACAATCAACGATTCAGTTTCTCGATGAAAAACTAAACTCTAAACAAAACCCAATTGTCTAACAGCGGCGACGGCTGTGTTTATAGTCTAAGACTCGACCTAGGGTTGGGAACGGCCAGGGGTTGGGCGCCCACAACTTGGGCTTAAGGCCCGACACGATACATGGCCAATTTGGCATAAATAGGTGACGCAGCACCTTGTCGTGGTCACACAGAATGATCCACAGACCTTTTGGAGCTGGGACCAGATCCAAATCTGGGCAATCAACCGCGCTTTCTCCTCCGCTTTCCTCAATTCCTCCCCGGCCCGCGGCCTGCTCCTCCTTTCACCGCGCTGTGGGCTAGCATGGCCTAGGCCTCTTTTAGTTCGGTGAATTGGAGAGAAAAACACTGTATCAGAATTCCTTTAGCATTTCGTTTATATTTGGTAAAAATTATCCAAATTTTGACTAACTAGGCTTAAAATGTTCATCTCGCAAAGTACAACAAAACTGTGCAATTAGTTTTTGATTTCATCAACATTTAGTACTCCATGCATTTGCCGACATTTTGATGTGACAGAGAATCTTCTTTTTACATAGTAAAATTTATGAGAGAATTGGGGAACTAAACAAGGGCCTACTAGACGCCCCTCACACGCAGTCAATCGCAGTCCCCCAGAGGCCGCGCCATTATCTGGGCCAGGTCTGGTTTGCAAATTTTTTTTTCGAAAAAATACGGGAGTATTTTTCGTTTGTATTTGATAAACTTTGTCCATTCATATATTAACTAGACTCAAAAGATTTGTCTCGATATTTACAGATAAAACTGTGTAATTAGTTTTTTTACCTATATTTAATGCTCCATACATATGCCGACATATGCGATATGACGGAAAATCTTGAAAACTTTTTGCATTTTGACACAGAGGCCTTGTTTAGTTGATGGAAGGTTAAATTTTTTTGTAACTATAGTACTTTCGTTTGTATTTGACAATTAGTGTCCAATTATAGACTAACTAGGCTCAAAAGATTCGTCTCGTGATTTATAACTAAACTGTACAGTTAGTTATTTCTTTTGTCTACATTTAGTGCTCCATACATACGTCTAAAGATTCGATGCGACAGAAAAAGTGAAAAAAATCCAACTTTAACCTTGAACTCATGGATGAAAACGGTACGGATATTTTCCGACCGTATTCGAGACCGAATCCGTTTAGAGGGATTTTAATCCGTCCGTATCCGAGTCCGGATATTTAACATCCGATACCGTATTCGTATCCGAATATTTAAATCACATATTTATGATGTCGATATCCAATCGTATCATATCCGGTATTTTTTATACTATCCGTATTCGAATCCGAATTCGGACATAAATATAAAAACAAATACGATATCAGTGATATCCGTCCGTATCCGATCCGTTTTCATCCCTACTTGAACTAAACAGGCCAAGCTAAACGAGGCCCTGGTCTGTCTCGTGCCTCCATAAATACGACCCGACCCCGCCCTTCTCCACTCGCCACCCCACCGCTCCACTCCCTGTGCCGCCGCCGCTCGCTCGCCTGGCTGCGTGGTGCGCTGCACTGCCTCTGACAGCGGCCGTCCTGTAGCGGCAGGCGAGGAAGGAGGACTTTGGGAGAGTGATGGCGGCAATGCCGGCACTGCTGCTGCTGGCCGCGGCGACGATGCTCTCCCCCGCCGACGCCCGCATTCCCGGCGTGTACGGCGGCGGCGGCTGGCAGAGCGCGCACGCCACGTTCTACGGCGGCAGCGACGCCTCGGGCACCATGGGTACGTTGGTTGCATACTCCTGCGTCCGGGCTGGCTGGCTGGTCTGCTCTGGTCGCGGCGTTTCTTCTTCCTTCCTCCTTGGTCATTCCTTGCTGTGCTTGTCGTCGATCTCATTCTCATTCTCATCTCATGGATGAGAAAGGAACGGAAAAAAATGGCTAACTGAAAGAAACGTGCGCCGTTCACGGCGGCGGTCGGTCTTGCAGGCGGCGCGTGCGGGTACGGCAACCTGTACAGCCAGGGGTACGGCGTGAACAACGCGGCGCTGAGCACGGCGCTGTTCAACGAGGGGCTGAGCTGCGGCGCGTGCTTCGAGCTCAAGTGCGAGAACCAGCCCGGGTGGCGGTGGTGCCGCCCCGGGAGCCCCTCCATCCTGGTGACGGCCACCAACTTCTGCCCGCCCAACTACGCGCTCCCCTCCGACGACGGCGGCTGGTGCAACCCGCCACGCCCGCACTTCGACCTCGCCATGCCTATGTTCCTCCACATCGCCGAGTACCGCGCCGGCATCGTCCCCGTCTCCTACCGCCGGTACGACGACGCTTTCCCTGCCTCCCTCCTGCCTCTTCAGCGTTGCGTTTCTTGGCCTTGCTCGTCGTCGTTGGGGACGGTGCCAGTAGTAAACGTAAACGACATGCTCCTTGGGTGGAGCACCGGGGCGTTTCGTCTGCAGGGCAAGAGCAGAGATTCCTCGCTCTGCCCACGCGTCTTTCGAGGCGTAGTGGGGCTCCTCCTCTGCTCCTCGACGCCCGCTGCACTGTAGCACCTGTGGCCTGCGTGTGGGAAAAGAAGAAAAAAAAAAACCCGTGTCCGTGACGCGTTCCGTCACAGGCTCAGGCACGGCAGCCCGGCACACAACAACCATCCACCAACGCCCGCCCGTTTCGTCACCTCCGGTGTCTGGTTCCGTTGCCGCTCGATCGATCTGGCGGCACGGACCTGCACGGCATGGCAATTCATTTCGCGTCGCTTAGCCTCGATCACGGCGCGGGCGGGCAATTACTACTTTCCCCAATGGCGGGCTGGGGATGGGGCACCGGATCCGGGCGTAGAAGCCGCAACGCAAAATTCTGCGCTAGTACGTGATAAATCCAAGGCGATTTGGTACAGAACTAGAGGGAACTTGTGATTTTCATCGCCATTGCAAGTCCACCTCGTCTCCATTGGCACTTCTTGGTACAGTTTGCAAGGAACTACGAGTACTGAGCTCAGGGCTTAGCCATTGCCCAGCGTGCACACCATACACAACGCGATTGCGAGCCCGTTCCGGCAGGTCACATGGGACGGAAGCCGGACGGACGGACGCCGTCCGGTGCTACTACTAGTAGTGTAGTAGAAGTAGTACTACTGACGAAAAGAAACGGAAGGCTGCTTTCTTGACATTCTATTTGGGTCTAATCTACCATCTGTACAGTTGTGGTTGTTTTTGGCCCAGTTTAGATCCAGAAAATTTTGCAAAAAACGGTAGATTTCCCGTCACATCGAATCTTTGACGCATGCATGAATCATTAAATATAGATAAAAAATAAAACTAATTACACAGTTTAGACGAAATGAACGAGACGAATCTTTTAAGTCTAATTAGACCATGATTGGACACTAATTGCTAAATAACAACGAAAATGCTACAGTTGCATTTTGCCAAAAATTTTGACAACTAAACAAGGCCTTTGTTGTGTCTAGCGTAACTAGTGCAGTAGTATATCAAGGGCGTGTTCAGATTCCAAAATTTTTGGGAAAAAAATTCTAGTAGCACTTTTGTTATTATTTGATAAAATTTGTCCAACCATGGACTACTAGGCTCAAAAGATTCGTTTTGACATTTATAATTATTTTTTTATTTATATTTAATGCTCCGTACATGTGTTTAAAGATTTGATGTAACGAGTACTACCTTAAAAACATTTTAGAATCTAAACATGGCCTAAAAATCTGCGTGCATATTGGAACACTGTTTCGAGAAGACGACCACCCGGGTCATCGGCCACAGGGAAAGGCCCAGAGAAGCCTCCAAAGAAACACCTTGGTGGCAGTGGCAGTAGTAGGAACAGTAGACGACACAAAGGTACTGGTAGGGCAGCACAGGCTTTGACCTTTTTCACTTTTGCCGCCGGGGCACACACACAGGCGGCACCGCACAGGCTCCGGGACTTTTGCGGCTCTCCCCGTCCACGCCTGACGCTTCACATCTCAAATGACCCCGCGTAGGCCCATACCCTCACCGGCCTGCCTACCACCTGAAATGGCCCGTTTGCCCTTGGTTCCTCCGTGCCCCGGTCCCCACGTGACCTATAAAGCCCAGGGGCCATTCCGTCCTGCAGCTCCGCCATTACCGCGGCCGTGTTCACTTCCTGAATTTGACCGGCCGAATCGGGGAAAGCTGCTACAGTGTTCCTGTTTTCTAGTGCAAAAAATTGTCTAAAAATTGATTAATTAGACTCAAAATGTTCGTCTCGCAAAGTACAACAAAACTGTGTAATTAGTTTTTGATTTCATCTACATTTAGTACTCCATGTATTTGCCGGTATTTTAATATGATGGAGAATCTTTTTTTTTATAGTGAAATTTAGAGGGAGACTTTAGCTAAGCAAGGCCCGCGTGAAGCCGCGGTGGTCCTAGCGTCCTGCCTGCACTGCACTCCTGCCTGCGCTCGCTGCACCTCCTGGCCGTGTGCCTGTCCTGCCTTTCTTTTTTCCACTACAGCCTGCTCGTAGTACAGGCTTACCTGCTGATTGATGAGCACCAAAGTAGTTAAGGCTCTGTTTGGTTACATGAGGTTAAAGTTTAACTCCTATCATATTAATGTTCTCTCAAATACATAGAGTATTAAATGTAGACTAATACATAGAGTATTAAATGTAGACTAATTGCATGCATGTCGGTATAGATTATGAGTAATTTACGAGACGAATCTATTAAGCCTAATTAGTCTAAAATTGAAAACTTTTTGTCAAATAAGACGAAAGTGCTACCGTGTTTGTTAAACTTTAACACCCCAACCAAACACCCCCTAAATCTAACGATGCTGTAAAAAAGTGTTTTACTGGGAGTTCTTAGCATTTATTTAGTATATGAAACAAAGAAAACGTGCTAACGATGATTGGTTCTCTCGCTGCAGGGTGCCATGCCGGAAGTCGGGCGGCGTGCGGTTCACCATCAACGGCTTCCGGTACTTCAACCTGGTGCTGATCACCAACGTGGCCGGCGCGGGGGACATCGTGCGCGCGAGCGTCAAGGCGTCCAGCACCGGGTGGCTGCCCATGTCCCGGAACTGGGGCCAGAACTGGCAGTCCAACGCCATCCTCGTCGGCCAGGCGCTCTCCTTCCGCGTCACCGGCAGCGACCGCCGCACCTCCACCTCCTGGAACGCCGCCCCGCGTAACTGGCAGTTCGGCCAGACCTTCGAGGGCAAGAACTTCAGGGTCTGATGAGTTCATATCAAATTCTCGACCGCTGAGTGAGAAGAAGAAGCCAAGGTCTTCTTATATACATAATTACTACAGTCATTAAGCGCGTGTTAGTGTGGGAATGTACGTGAATGCCCGTTTAAGGCCACCACGCCTTCTCGCCCTAATTCCAGGTCCAAAACCTCTTATGAAAAGGAGCTTTTTCTTCTGAACATGGGGGGCAAAAGGGTCGGTTAGGGTATATTGCCGTCTAGCTGGTCCCTAGTACTCGACTACTCCATTAGTGTGTGTCTATGGATCGCGTTTCTGGGTTAAGCCTTTGGCTTGGGCCTTGTGGGGTGATGGATTTCTGTCGAAACTAAAGAGTAAAGAGTGGCTGAAGTGGCTGCCAAGCTGCAGCTCAAAATTGGGGGGCGGTGAGCGTAGCCCGCAGCTGCTCGTCTTGTCCTTCCGCCCTATGTCTGTCTCCATGAAGTGGCTCGCCTTTGTTATCCCGTTATTATCAAGGATCTGATTTTCATTGCCAGTAAGTAAGGTGATTGGGCTTGTAAGAAAGTTTCTTTTCTTGCTGCTCTCGCTGTGATGCTTCGTTGTCTCGCCGTCATGCTTGGTTAAGAAAACCTCGGAAACCTACGCGATATCCGAATGATGACGACGGCGATGATTTGATTCATTGATTCGTGCCGGCTGCTTTGCGTGAATGCTGGCAAGGGCTGCTTCCTCCGGTTGTGCCGAAATGAAAAATACTACGTGAAAGAAAGGGATAAAGCAGAAAGCGAAAGCGGACAGCCGGGCACCGGGCAGGGCCTTCTTCTGCTTTGGGGATGGCCTCGGTCGGTTCTACCTTGTCTGGTAGCTCGAGTTCGGACATGGCATGGCTCAGCGGCATGATGATGCTCTGCTACCGGTGCGGCTTGGTGAGTTCATCGGTAGATGGCGCTAGTTACGGGTCGACGTCGCCGTGGAGGGAGCCAAATGCGACTCCCACTCCTCCGTGTGGACATGGTTGCTGTCATCAGGCGATGCGGTGGGGCCGAGATCAGCGGCGTGAAGAGAGGGAGGGAACGGAGATGGCAATGGCCGGCAAGCTGAGCAGCTGGGACTGCCAGTCCCATCCGCACCACTCCGAACGGCCCTCACGCCGGAGATCTCGATCTGCAAAGCGCCCGCCCGTCAACATCATGGTCACGGATACATCATATCATATCCCGGCAGCACAAACAGTCAACAGCACTAAGATATGGGTGCGACACATTGATGCCTACTGAACAGCTTATAACCTGGAACAAATGCAGCCTGCAACAAGACGATGTTTCAGGTTAAAGACTCGGAACATGAGCTCTCTCTTGATGCCATGGGTTTCGACATACAGATCCAGTCAAGCTGAATCCGAGCAACTCACGATAAAAACGAAAAGACTTGTTACCAAAAGCCTGATTACCCTCAATATACACAAGACCAGAGCATATTCACAAGCTACAGTCTAGCTAACGACCTGACCAAGTTTAATGCTTCTCCTTGCTAACGAGAATGGGCCAATGGTTTTGGATTTGGACCAACAGTCTCCTTTGTGCCTGCCAGGCTTCTCCGGCGAGGCTTGCGACTGCTCATGCTAGCACTCACAGCAGCAGGTGCCTGTTTGGTTCCAGCCTTGGGTTCTTGATGCTTCTCGGCTTCACCGGAGTCTTGGATCTCTTGTAGAATAGTGACCACAGCATCCATAGTCGGCCTCATCTTAGCTTCGTAGGATAGGCATTCAAGAGCAAGGGCAGCAATTGTTTGTGCACTGTTGAGATTGTATTGACCTTCCAGCCTGGTATCCAGGATGCGGAATATCTTGCGCTTATGTGTGAGGTAAGGTCGAGCCCACTCCACAAGATTGTGCTCACCCTGGGGGCGGTTCTTGTCGATGGCACGGCGGCCTGACAGCATCTCCAGAAGCACTACTCCAAAGCTATAGATGTCGCTCTTTGTAGTTAGGTGACCTGAAAGTGTAGCGTTGTTCAAAGAAAGAGATCCATATCACATACTGAATGAGCTGTTCATAAATGGCTACCAAAATAAAACGGCGCTCTTTGCCTACAAGACAGAATCACAACATTTTCGCACCTAAGCCAAAACGGCGCTCTTTGCCTACAAGACAGAATCACAAACATTTTCGCACCAAAGCCCGACGTGCAGTAATTTGAATTCATAAAATGACATCTGAGCCATGTCACGCAACTGTTTATGATATATTTAGAAGAATATGAAAATAAGCACCAACATCCATGGCCTTCTTTTTCAACCCCACTCCACTAATGATTGCACTAAAACTTCTTTCAAGAATGCAACTTAACTAGTCAACTCAATATAGCATATGATACACCAAAATTGGAATTTCCATGCAGGGGACCAATTATACCATTTTTAAGAAGTCTAGGATTTATATCGAATGTGTCATTTAACGTACGCCATTAGGTAGGTTTTTGTCACAAAATGCAGTTTCTAGATCAGGGCAAGCAAATCTACAGAAATTTGGAGGGAAAACACAGGGCTGCACTTCAAATGTTACCTGTTGAAAGATACTCAGGAGCTGCGTAACCGTATGTTCCCATAACTCTTGTGGACACATGGCTCTTCTCACCAACAGGACCATCCTTAGCCAATCCAAAATCAGAAAGCTTCGCAGAATAATCCTGCATATTAATACAATGCGCCTCTTTCAGTGGAGCAAACAAATGTTGAAATGAAGTATCTTGCATTACAGATTCACTTTCACTTACTGTGTCAAGGAGGATGTTGGAAGTCTTAAAATCTCGGTAAATAACTTTTGCCTCTGCACTATGAAGGTAAGCCAGTCCTTTTGCTGCTCCAAGTGCAACCTTCATTCTAAGGTTCCATGACAGAGGTTGGAAGTATGAGCCTCCTACATCAAGGATTCATAGAGCAACTAATAAATCAGAAGACATACTACCAGAGTAATATTATAATATGAACAAAAAATAAGAGATCCGTAACCAAGGTCCTGGGTAACTTACTCCTAAACAGATGATTTTCCAAGCTCCCACGGGGCATGAACTCATATACTAGCAGTCGGTGTTCATCCTCTACGCAGTATCCAATCAGCTTGACAAGGTTGGGATGACAGAACTGACCTAGGTAATTAACTTCCGCCTACGAACAGAATACTTATCTATGTTAGTAACCAAAGCCAGCACAGAAAGGTGGGATGCAAGAGGAAATTTCAAACAAACATGAACAATCATGTATTCACAGGGCAATAGCATTATAAATTATACTCACCAACCACTCTCGGTGCCCTTGCAAACCCTCATGGTTGAGTTTTTTCACAGCAACAGCAATTCCAGTGCCAGGCTTGCAAGGTGATAGTGTGTTCTCATCGATCCATCCTTTATAGACAGATCCAAACCCTCCTTCACCTAGAACACTATCAGGACGGAAATTTCTTGTGGCTGCCTTGAGATTATTGAAGGTGAAGACCTTAACATTGGCGGATTGCAGGATTTCGCATTCAGTCTTGGCACTTGGTGGCATGGAAGCTGAAGAGGCTCGACTGCTACAGCCACTAAGCCTACTCCCATCCTTACCACTACTCTTCGAGAACACTCCTGCAGATCAAGCATTTAGTAAAGATTCTACTTAAGGGTAAAAGAAAACACCGAACAAAAGCCTCATATTGTTCCAATGGTGAATAAGATTGTGGTGATATATCCGAGGCTCATATAAATAACAACCATCACTATCCAGAAGGAACATCCACTTAAACATAGATTTTAATAGGAAACTAGCACCATACAATATAAGGAACTGTATATTGAAAAATCATTGCTCGGCCATCTCTAAAGATTGATAAGAGAACCTACAGACAGCTATAGGAAGTAATAATTGCTTTCTTTGGCAAAAATTCTAGGACTAATGGGTTGATTGATGTCGAAGAATCAGCTCCAGAAACCAATTTTCCTAGAGGATCTGGGTTGATTGATGCCGAAGTGCAAAGAGCAACCGATGTAGGCATATGATAATGCAGTAAACATACATGCCTTTTATCAGGAAAAACAATATAAGTCGGCAATAATGTAACTGTGACTAACCGCTCAAAACATTTAATCAATAGGTCATAGAAACCTACTATCGGATGTGAACTGGTTGACATTACTAGCTTTGTTATGACACTATCAAAATACATCAAGGTAGAACTTCAGTGTTTTTCCTAATTTTGTATCAACACCGTACATTAAGCAAATGAATGAAAAATATAATAACAACAGGAAACAATTAGTCAACTCCTAAAATATTTTTTTCCTTTGTTCGTGTGATATATTTCACAAGAGGGAAAATGTGAATAGCGAAATTCCACACTCAACAGTATAAGCATGCCAAATAGTGGTCATCTGGGGTACACACACAATGCTACAAGAAAAGTCATACTAGTTATTACTCTACCACAGTACTGGTCCTGCTTCGATCCTATATCACCTAGGTCAAAAACAGAATCAGGGTGGTTGGAACTACACATGCAGGTGGACCATCAACACAAAGCATTATCTAATAAGGTAGTGATAAGACTTCTTGCAGTAAAGTCAACCTCATGTCACTTAATAGTGTCATCTCACGAGGACAAGTGCTACCGAGCGGATAACGAAAGAACCACTGCACATGTCCCATCCATTACCATACGAAATAAGGTAATACCTATCATCTAATAAAGGCTAAGCTCTTTTTGCACAAGTGCAGAATCACCTACAAAGTACAACGCCTCAGGATCCAAGCTCGCTTTAGCAAAAAAACCACTCTAAAGCGATTGCGATGGCTCACTTCTAGCTCCTTGGACACATTGAGGTTGGCAAGACAGCTGAAACGTTGGAATCATCTAACAGAACAAGACCCACCGGAATAGCCCAATCAGCCTAACCAACAAGCAAGAGTACATAACCACAGTATGCCATTGCCTACTTGATTGGATGAAAGCCCCCCCCCCCCCCCTCTGTTGCTAGGAAACTTATCTAATCAAATCGCCCCAAAAAAAACGCATCACACAGATGAGTACACATCATTTCGCAAAAGATACATACATGTGTCGCGAGCAACGAACCGGAATTTTCACATCTCAAAAGCCCACCGCCTGATCGGAGAGCGCAACCAGCAAGCACGGATCGCCCAAACCCCTCCTCGAATCGCCCCGTGAACTAACGGTACCAAGCAACGGCTAGGAGAAGGACGGACGAACCTGAGGCGCCAGGGTGAAGGCTCCCATCCTTGATCCGCGCGCCCCAGCAGCAGGAGTTCCCCATTTCCGCGTGCTCGGTGCTCCCCCCGCCGCACCGCCGGAGCGAAGCGCGGCAGCGAGAGCGGGGCCCGACCGACCAATCGGATCAACCGAGCCGCGGTGCTGGCACCGGAGGCGCCCCGCGATCCGCCCGGGGCTAGGGTTTTGGGGGCGCGGGCTGCGAAGCGGTGGGCGGATGGACGGAAAACAGCAGGAGTGAGAGTATATAGAGAGGGGTGGAGGGAGGCGGCGTGGTGGAGCGCGTGAGGCTGCTGCTTTGGGGAGGGAGTGTGCCGAACAAGCGAGCGAGGGAGGGAGGGAGAGGAGCGTGAGGCAGTTAATGGCGGGCAAGGGAGGCGTGTGTTAACGGGGCAAGGCGCCGCGGGTTCCGCCTGCGCTCCAGGGAAAAAGCCTGGGAAGCTGGTGCGCGCGGCGCGGCCGTAGAGGCACGGTACCGGGCGGGACGCTGCCGAGTGGGCCCCACGTTGGGGACCGCTGGTGTTACCGTTTCACCTGCGGGGTTAACGGGAGTGTTTTACGGTGGAGACTGGCTCAAACAGATCGGGCTGGTAGGTTCGGCCCACGGCCCGGGAAATTGGGTGGTGGGGCTGTTGGGCTTAGTTAAACCTGGTTCCTGATGAACGATAAATGGCCCGTTAGTAGCCCCACAAAGTCTCAAACTGTACTGTAGGGATTACAAATTTGCAATGTTGGAGAGAGATCTTGTAAGAAAAGATAGCTTAGGGTTACCTAAAGGTTGAATTTCCTGAGGAGTTTTTTTATACCGTTACTAAAATGTAGATCTTTGTAGTTCAGTTCTAGTTAAAATTAACCAAGTTTATAAAAAATACCAACATATGCAATCATCAAATTTTGTTTCGTTAAACACTCAAAGGAAATATATTTTGATAGACCATTCATCTGATAAATGTTGTGAATATTAATATATTTTTAAAACACCCTAAGGTTAGAATTGTGGGATGTGTATTGCATAAAAGTGCTGACTCTTCTATCTTCAATAATCATAAGAGTACGACTGCCAAAACACAGAGAAAATCAATTCGCCTCTTTTTCTTTGCGTGCAAGGTCCTATATGTAATCCAGTTGTCCATTAACGTAATGAGTATTTTGGATAGAAAAAAATCATGCTTTACAACCTTTGATTATTTTAGTTAAATCTATATCTATATCTATATCATTTGTAAACAGAAACCCTACTATCTTTCTATCTCAACATACAAGTCATCTCCCGCTAACCATCTGCATCATTTCCCACTAAAAGTCATACCATCCCCACTAACTTTCAACATCTTTCTATATCAACATGCAAGCCATCAACGTCATCTCCCACTAACCATACATATTTTTTTTTGCTAAATGTCACGTCGTCCCACTAATTTTCAACCTCTTAATGCAACATATCCACTAAGTGTAATTACTATTTTCAACATATAAGAAATATACAAAATAACAATACATCCATATTTGCTAGTTATTCCATCATCTTATAATTTTATCTAATTATATTAGCTTTTTATTATTTTCTTTCATTGCCTTGCCTAATTTTGATAAGAACTGATGCAAGAACATGGAGGTCTAACTTATACATGAAATAGTTTTGTCGTTAAAAATGTCATGCAATAACACGCAGGGTATCTTTCTAGTTATATGTATGTTCCATGTACAATAGATATTGTATACTTATAAGAGGATATGGATTTGTAAAAATTGATAATATGTGGAAGATAATCATTCTGTCAAAATTTACTTTTAGTGACTTTCACGTTCTAAAATATGCCTTACATTGCTCGATGGAGGAAAAGAATACTAAGAACTATTGAACTGGTAAGTTTTATAATTAGAAATCGAGGATCTCTAACTTTTGAATCCAGAGTTCAAGATCTTGCGTTTCATTAGGCTACGTCATACTGTAAATAAAATCTCTCCCACCCGATCATGCGGTCACCACATCATGTGGCCAACATGCCTTCATCACGAGGGGCTTCTGACATGTGGCAGAACCTCCTAAATTACATGGTCCACATGTACTTATTATTATCCTAAAGACCTCTAATAACATACATGTGTACCATAAAACATAAGAAGTCTGTCGGTTGTTCTCGGGGAAACCTGAATCATCCACGATCTTCCGAGCAGGATCACATTTCAGAGGCTTCACAGTATTACAATATTTTATATAATAAATTACATCAGAGCAAAAGTGTGGAAGTCTTACATAACATAAGTTTACAAACCTTTCGTTCCAAAATTACAAATTTTAAGTTTAATTATTACAACCATAGTAGTGGAGTAGCATTATTAACTTTATTACAAACACCAAAACGTGGTGCTCTGCCCAAGAGCCAGACAAACTACTTGTCGTCGCTTACCGCGAAGACGGTCATGCAGCAGGGTCTGAAACAAACCTGCTCATGAGACGCACCTGCAACAGGGGTTCAACAAACCCTGAGTACAAAAGTACTCCACAAGACTTAACTGACCAAAAAGTAGAACAGACTCAGGAATGCAGGCTCAGGGAATCAAGGTAGGGTTCCAGCGAGATTCAAGTTTCTTTTGCAAAAAAAGATACTAATAGTGAATCCTTAAGATCAATGTTTTATTTTATCGTTAGTTAGTACAGAATGTAAGTGATTCTAATCTAGACCAGACAATTTATATCACTTCTTCCTTATTCTCTGACCAATGTTCCCCTTATTAACTACGATGTAGGTCGAGCGATCGAGTCTCCTTAATCGAGGAGCAACGACGATTCGAATCGATTATACCTAGCTGGAGATCCCTAACCACACGAGATATGTAGGACTCTAACCTACATAAATCAGCCATCACTTGGATCCTCCAAAACATGACCGGGTCCAGCGCCACCCGAGAGCACAGTACACCTCCAATCCGGCCCTTGACCACGAGGGTACACACTACTGTTGCCATCTCTCCACTTCTAGTGCGCGGTTGGCCGTTCACATGATAGCATTACCGAGGTCTTAGGCTTACCGGAGCATATGATCAGTTATAAAGTCTCGAAACACAGGCGGGCCTACAACGGTACGGTCCTTAACTGACACAATTGGAGACACTACATTGGGACTCCTTTCCCGATGCAAGTCCACCGACCGATCTCAAATTATCATCATCATTCATTCATTCAGTTGTTTCACAACAACCCTTCAAACTTTGCTAAATATTTTCAAAGTTTTCTCATTAAGCAAGGCTAAGCATACTAACCATTTTCAAATAAAACAACAACAAGGATAATAGTGAAGTATCAAGAATGACGATGCAGTAATTAGGTTATCACACAACTCCTATTACCGAATGCAACAAAGCATTAATAACTTAAAGTAGAGCTTTTCAAAACACAAGGAAGGTTTAGATGTATTCGGGGCTTGCCTTGGTTGACGAGGATTTTAGGTTTGGGGTCAGTCCCCAGATGTCAAATCCCACCTCCACGGACGTTTGTACTCCTTTGAGGACGGATTCCACTTCGGTACTCTCCTTGTTCACGGGGACTACACGTGATGACAATGTATGTTCAAAATGATGAGATATGAAACATGATGCTCGGTGGATGCAGAACACGATTACAAAGTTAAGTACAACTTTCCTTCACGGTATAGTTGTAAACAATAACACTAACCTAACCCGAAAGTAGAGTTTCATTAGTTTAACTACTACGTTAATGACTTTCGTTAATCACATGAAATAATACCATTTAAGCCCTAATAACGAGATTACGAGATCTCAAACAATCAATTAACGGTGCTAAAGGTCATTCCGTGTTAATGACCTAAAGTCAACACTCAATCCCAAAGTCAAAACAATCCTAAGTTACTAAACTCTAATTACATGTTTAACTAATTAATTACTAAGGCATAAATTAAGAATAAAATTAAAGTTGTCCAATTAAGCTCACATTTTTAATTTAGGAAGCTCACAGCGTAATGAAGTGAAAAATAATTTTCATAATTTTTGGACAACTAAATAAGCCTAGAAAAATTATGAAAAAAATCATTTATTAATTAATTGAGCTAATTAAATAACTTACAAAAATTGATCAAAATTGGCATTTTAATTTTTTTTCTAAATAGCTTACACTCTGAAAAGCTTACACAAAAATTTTCAATATTTTTGGAGCTCAACAAAAATTCCATTAAAATAAACAAAAACTATTACTATTTGCTATTTTTGAAAAAAGAAAAACAAAATCGTCAACATGGGCCGCTATCCCTTCTCCTCTTTCCCCCGCTCGGCCCAGCCAAACGCGCAGCCTAGCCACGTGCGCGCTCACGCTCTCCCTCTCTCGGCCTAGCAGAGCCAGGCCGTGCGACCCATCTCACCCCGCTCTCTCTCCTTTCTGTTTCTCCCACCCGCTCGGCCCACCTCCCTTTCTCCCCACCATCCGCCGGCCATGGAACCGCGGTGGCCAGGCGGTGGCTACGACGTCGGCGACCAAACTTCGATCAAGCTGCCCCGAGCATCATGACCTACAACACCTACCGCACTCCCTCGAACATACCACCTGCCCGTAGACACCATGGAGGGAGCCCCACCCAACCATGGCGACACGGTGGCCGTGGTGCACGGTGCCCCGACGATACAAGCCGACAACATCTAAATTGAGGGGACCAGGAGCAAGAGTAGCTCACCGCGAACATAGCGGTGCAACTGGTAGACACGGAGAGGCAATCGGTGTGGTTGGCCACGGTGGCGGGTGTAACACCCCTGGGTGTTAAGCATGCATTAGTATCCAAGGCACTAGTCATATTCATCTCATACATGGTTATCATCGCATGCAATATAGACCCTTTTAAATTTAAAGTTGAAAAACAATTACATAAAACCCAAATTCTGCATTTAAGTGCTAAAGAGTGGTGAAACTTTGTGTAGCTATAATTTTAGATAATCTAGAATAAATAAACATGATTTTTGGAGCAACTCTTGAATTCAAATTCCTTCAAATTTTGCTTTTAAAAATATTCTAGAAAAATAAATTTTTACTTAAAAATTTAGCTTTGAATCCCAAATTCAAAATCTATTTAGAATTTTGAAAAGTGCCCTACATGAAAGATGTAGAGAATTAAATTTTGAACAACTTTTATTTTGGGCAAAAGTTTTTAAAACATCTTTTTCATCTTCAAATTCAAATTTGAAACAATTAGAGAAAACTGAAATATTATTCATAAAAGAAAAATCGATTTTTCCCTTAACTGGGCCGCCGCCTCGCTTCTCGGCCCATGGCCGAAGCCGGCCTGGCCCGCTCGCCCCCGCCTTCTCCCGCGCGTCCGCGCCCGCGCCATCTGCCTCCTGCCCGCGCGCGCTCCCGCACGCGACGTCGTGGCACAGCGACAGCACTCGGCCGCCGCGTGGTCGAGCGATGGCAACGCCGCGCGACACGCGCCCTGGTGGCCCCCCGCGTCCCCTGCACCCGCTTACACCCTCCACGCGCTCGCCCGCCTCGGCTGATCCCTCCATTCCCTCCTCTCGCCCCGCCAGCATCAGCAGCAGCGTACCGCCGCGCCATCACCGGCTCCCGGAGCTCCGCCACCGCCGTTGGCCGTTACTGCCGCGCCCGCGTCCAATTCCTCCCGGCCTCAGCTCCGCCCCGCTTTCCTCCACCGCGTGCGCGCCTCCACTCCGCCGCTCGAGCTCAGGTGAGGGCCAATTGGCCGCCCTCCTCCTCCACTGCCGCCATGGCCGCCGTTGGCCGGCGCGCATGGCCGGAGCTCCCTGGCCCTTCATGCCTCCTCCGGTCTCGAGCATCCGTTTCCCCTTCGCCTAGCGGTGCTAGTGCTCGCATTCTCGGCCGCCCCCGTGGCCTGCATTGGCCGGCCGACGAGCTCCCGCGCCGCCGTGCCGCCATCTCCGCCGGCGAGCCTCCTCCGGAGCTCCCATGCCGCTTGGAGTTGGTGCGCTGGTTGTGTCTCGGTACGGGGAGCACGTTGGTGCCCTCCCCGTCGCCGGAGACCTCACCGGCGGCGAATGCGCCACCGGTCAGCGCCTCCCCCGCGCTGCTCTGGCTGGCCGGTGGGGTCCCTTGACCCGTGGGTCCCGAGTGTCAGCGTGTGTGGGTGCACTGCACCGGGTGTATTCAGCGTTTTCACCGGTGAATTTTTAAAAGAATTAAGGAAAATAATTTCTCAGAATTTTGAAACAGCTTTGAAAAATCATATCTCAAGATTTGTAGCTCCAAAAATTATGAAATAAATTTTGTAATGTTCCTCTTGAATAGATCTACAGTTTAAAAATATTTCATGATAAATTGTTGACACTTTTCTGTGTAGGTTTATTTAATTGCTATAAATGCTGATATCTTAGAAAATGTGTAGTAAATAAAATAATGAAGGGAAAAATGTGATTCTTGTTGCTTTAATCTTTATTAGTCATGTACTTTCTAGGAAAAATATTAGTAAAGCATGTTCTGTGAGAAAATTTTGAAGTGTAGATCAAATGCTTTTATTTGATAATCTTTGTTATTTTTAGTCGAGAGCTAAATTTGTATAGAACATACATGTGATAATTTTTGTAGTATGTTAGTTTACTGTTAGTAACATAGGAAAAATGTGAAATCTGTTGTTTGATACTTTTTCTAGTACAAAATAATTTCATGCTCATATTTAGGCTATAACTTGTTTATTTTGTACAAGCAGTTTTATATAGGCCATTCTCATGAAAATTTAGTAGTAGGTTAGTTAGGGTAAGAGTAATCTACTGTAATTTTTGTAGATTTTTATCTACACAACAAATAGGTGTTGTTGTGTAACCCTAGTTAAATAGGGAATAAAATATTATTCTTTATGAGAAATTAAGAGAAATAAAATATGTTTGGTGTATCTTTGAAGCATCATTATGCCTTGCTGATGTTATGGATGAGTTAGGTTGGTAAGCTTTGGTAGCTTAGGTTCACTTGTATGTGTAGATGGTAGGCTAACTAATAGAAGGATAAGGTGTATGTTTTAGGTTACATGTTCTTGGATGACGTTGACTACCTTGTAGAAGAAATAATTATATTCGAACTGCTTATTCCATGTGCTCATCTGCATCTCATGTCATCAAAGCACTCCACCACAATTCGATGCATTCTTCACATGTTTGCTTATGCACTTGCATCATACAGGATCGCAGGAGGAGTCGCAGGTAGCAGTACCAGAGGAGCAAGTTTGGACGGATCAGCAGGAACCCCAGGCACAGGAGGTGCCCGAGGAAGAAGAGTCAGGCGAGAAACTGTCAGAGTGCGTTGACCACCATCCTAGCTCGTTCGAAAAAGGCAAGCCCCGAAGCATTTTAAGTCTCCTATTTTATAAAAGTTGTTCCTTACTATATGAACTATAGTTATATATATTATTGCATTAAGTTATAGGAGTTGAGTGAAACCGTTGTTGCATTATTACCTTGGCCCCGGATTATCTTTCACCATGTTAGGTCAGGATCGAGTAAATTGCTTAGCCATGCTTAGACCGGTAGAAGCCGGGTGATTTCCTGTCACCTGCGAGTTATAGGTGGGTACCGGGTTATAGTTAGCTGTAATTGTGATCATAAAAAGTAACCAAGTGTTGATGGATAAACGGAGACCGGGCGGAGTCTTATAGGGTTTTGGACTATAGTGATTCCGTCTATGTCGATTAAGGACCGATCGTTGCTCGTCCCTCTTGTCATGTTGAACGCAAGCCTCACATTTAGCTGGCCGAATAAAGTACCTTTCGACCGCGAAGCTAGTGACACTTTTCGAGCCGGGATAAACTCGGGTTGGCAGACTGGTGTTGAAGTGGGTGTAACAGGGACGCGAAGAGTGAGCCCAAGGTGCGTCCTGGCAGTCGGGCGGTCCCTAGGTAGTGCGATCCATGATTGTTATCCCGCGACTTCTTGGAAAGTGTCATTGGTAATCTATGCGATCCTGACGGGGGAAACAAGGTTTGTGTGAGGAATAAATCTCCAGCTGGATAGGAATTCGATTCGAATCGCCGTCGCTCCCGGTTAGTGAGCACTTGACTCGAGCTATGGCATCGTAGTAACATTAAAGGAACACTGATGGTTAAGTGAATGATGTTGGAAATGCTAAACTTGATATGGTAGTCTAGATTGCTAATGATAAATCAAGTGATTGTTCTAGCAATAGCTGCTTACCTAGTTTGAATAGGTTATACTAAAAGTGATGCAAAAAGTACTAGTATAGTTTTTCATAACAACTCATGCTTTTTGCAAATGAGTCAAGCCAGTCCAATCTATAAAGCCTTGTATGATCCTTGTCCTTTATTTCTGGTTTTTGACGGGTAAGTCTAGCTGAGTACATTCTCGTACTCAGGGCGTTGTTCCCATTGTTGTTGCAGATGGTCAGATGTACTATGGGTACTGTTCCAACTGTCTGTACCCGGCGATGGGCGACAACTAGGACCTTGGGCAAGGGTCACTCTGTTCGTCTTATCTACTGCTTTTGTGGACCATGACTACCTACTGGCACTGTATTTGAACTAAGTGTGTGTGTAAAACTACTTGCTTCCGCTATGTTATTCTGAACTATGTTGTAATAACTTTTATTCCGAACTCCGATGTACTCCACTTTTATTGAGAACTCTATGTATCATGTGAATTGTGGCTGCTAAATCAGTACGATCTTGGTTGTATGTTGGTTGGTTTGAAATCCCGTGTGATTTCATGGAATCTCGGGTTATACGGGTTTAAGTTCGGTGAATTGACCGCCTCAGTGGAAGATTTTTCTGACTTAATCTCGTATAATTACGTTGATCCGTTACAGCTGGCATCAGAGCATGGTTTAGCATGTTACTGTTCACATGGGTATTTAAAAACAAAACTGTGTTTTCAACTAAGCTTTTAAATTTAAGAGTGTGCCAGTGGTCATATCCTTTATGCCCAGTAAGGACTCTAGGTGGCTTAATTAAGTACTAACTTGGGGGTTTGCATCATATTTGAAATTTCGTCGCTCATACGGCGTGCTATTGTATGAGTGCCATTCAATTGAGTGGTAATGTATGGATTAATTCCCTCTACATCTTGGTAAGTGAGAGTTGTGAGAGCATGGTCGGATACACTGCCGATCTAGGGGAGTGCTTATGTGATACCGAAATACTTACGTGCCATACGCATGTTCGTATAAGGGTATTCTAATGGTGCGGACTTCCGTCATGCGGTGATGATGCCGTTAATAGGACGATGATTCGGGTAGTTGTTACCGTTATACTCGTATCTGGGGATGCGTGTAGGGCGAGTAACTTACTTTACTGCTTTCTTGCATGATTTCATACTGTGAGGTTTGTGCTGAAGTGACTTTCTGCAGGTACATAATAACGCTTTCGAGTAGTACGTATTAGTTACGTTACAAGAGATCGTTGTATGCCACCGTTTATTCCGTTAGTAGTTATTATTTTTCTAAGTTTGTGAGGACGTATGGAACATGCATGTATCATGTTGTGCATTTCATTCATGGCATTGTTCCTCCCCTTATAAGCTAATTATCTCATTTCGATAAAAATGCCAACTTAAAAATCTGTTCTCACCGCGGTAATAAAATTTTGCTACAGATGGCACGCACCAAGCAGACAGCTCGCAAGTCCACCGGCAGAGCTCCCCATCATCAGCTAGCTCCACGCACTCGTCAGCGCCACACTTTTCTTAGAGAGTTTGGGATGCCTACGCTCTTGTGGAGAGTACTCAGCGATGTAGGCTATCCTGATGGAATGGAGCCCCGCTACTTTTGGTCGAATGAGCGGTTGGGGGAAGGACTTTTGGTGACTGTGGAAGCAGTAGTTCGTCCTCGAGGTGATGGTTCTGAGTGGACCGGTTAGCGTTTTGAGTCAACTGGCAGGACCCCTAAAGAAGCCGCTGAGAGAGCAGCCTTTGGGATCCTGAGGGATATCATGGATCGCTTTCCTCAGGAGTTGGCAGTAGCTTTAGTTGGAGTCTTTTCGAGGGGCAACCCCTCCACTGACTCATGGCAGCAGGCAAGAGGAAGATCTCTGGAGATTAGCGCCGTAGAAGCACAGAACAGTGACAACCCCGCTATGAGTGCTATGTTCGCAGTGATGAGGGCCTTTGATGGAGTGGAAGGTAGCTTGAGGTGTGTGTTTAGTGCTCTTGGTCAGTCTTGTGATGACCGCCGTCAGCTTCAGAGAGATCACGACGCCGAGATTGAGAGGCTCAACACAGAGATGGCTCAGTTGACTCGCCAGAGAGATCAGGCTACCCAGAGGACTGTAGTTTTCAAAGGAGATGTGCGTGCCCTGAGAGAGCAGGTTGAGCGACTGACCACCGCCAACAGAAACACTGAGCGCATGTTGACTCATGTGCTCCATCAGAGGAATGAAGCCTAGTCCGCAGAGAATGTGCTGAGGGCTAGACAGTTTGAGCTAGAGCAACAGTTGGCTTATGCAGAGGAATATAATGACAATCTGCATGAGGAGGTTCATCGGCTGAACAATCAACTCAACCCCTATGTTCCTCCTGGTGCGGCAGAGATGGATTTGAATAAAGGCGAAGATCCTGAAGAGCCCGAAGCACCAGTTGGGGAGCACCACGACGCTGCTAATGGCGATGAAGCCAACGTCTCGGACTTAGACAGCGACCACGATGAGTAGGCTAGTAGTTGTGGCGCTAGCTACTAGGTTCCATCTACACGATCTTTTGCTTTGTTGGCACGTTGGGCATGTAATAATGAGTAGAAAGACTAAGGCTTTGATGTAATGTTGGAAAGCTTGGATGTGTTTGTGGCGGTATCCGAATGTCAAAAAGTCCAGTGTATGTATGCTGGCAACTTAGTTGTGATGGACGTGATGTGTGCGCTTTAAGTAATCTAATTAGTGGTGTTGTGTTAATTGGAATGACTTATTATGCCCCTGTTTTATTGTATGAATTTATTCTCTCCAGTAATTTCAGTACGGCATGATCTTCATTCAGTCGCAATTCCTACAACATCACCTAATAGTTACTGTTGCTGAAACATGCAGATGCCGAACACTCGTCGTACCGTGTATGGTGCCGCTGAGGCTGGTGGCAGTGCAGCCGCTAGTGATGATCGTGATCCACCACCGCCTCCTCCACCCTACACTGCAGAACAGTTTTTCGCACAATTTCTTGGAAGCCAACGTAATATGGAGAGCATGCAACAGAATATGGAAGCTGCGTTGCGCAGTATCGCAGACAACACCCGTCGAGGAATAAACCCGGGTGGTCGCGAAGCAAACCAGTATAGCAGTTTCAAGGACTTCATGGACACTCGTCCACCGATCTTTAAGGAAGCCGCCGAACCCTTGGATGCAGAAGAATGGATTAATACTATGGAAGACAAGTTCCGTGTATTGAAAATGACTGAAGTGTTGAAGACTGAGTATGCAGCTCATCAACTTCAAGGTCCGGCAGGAATATGGTGGAAACATCACCGCATCACTTTTCCTCCCCACACTCACATCACTTGGAATGAGTTCACCGAAGCTTTCCGTGGAACATACATTCCACCTGGTCTGACCGAGATAAAGCTTGGGGAATTCCTGGCACTGAATCAAGGCTCGAAGACTGTAACTCAATATCTACATGCATTCAATAACCTGAGCCGTTATGCCCCTGATATAGTGAATACAGAGGCCAAGAAGATCGCTAGCTTCAAGAGAGGCCTAAATCCCAAGATGATGAAACATGTGGGTACAAATATGAGGAGTGGTTTTAATGATTTCGTTAGCGACTGTCTGAAGCAAGAGAAGAACAACAATGTTTATGCTGCTTCCAAGATCCGTAAGAGAGCTTTCGAGTCGGGTTCGTCCCAGTCCCGAGCCCCAGTGGCCAACCGTTCGGCTTATCGATCGCCTGCCCCAGGTGCAAGGTTTAGGCCACCGCAAAGAAAGAATCAGAATGCTCAGCAACCCCAGAGGAATCAGAAACCATTCAAGATGGCATTGCCTCAGGCGAAGGCAGGACAAGGTAGTTCATCTGGAACTGTGGCTCAAGTGAAGGGACCGTGCTTCAACTGTAACCAACTCGGACACTTTGCGAAGTTTTGTCCCTACCCTAAGAAACAGCAGACACAGTATCAAGCTCGTGTGCATCACACCACCGTGGATGACATCCCTGAAGGAGAACCGGTAACAGCTGGTATGTTTTCTATCAACAATCATCCTGCAGTAGTCTTGTTTGATTCCAGATCATCTCATTCCTTTGTAAGTCAAGCTTTTGTTAAGAGGCATGAGCAAAAGATAATTGAACTGGAATGTGCTTATAAAATCAGTTCAGCTGGGGCTGATCTGTTGACTAATCAGATAGTTCAGGGAGTGACCCTAAACATATCAAACTGGCAATATAAGCTTAATCTGATAGTCATGCCAGGGTTAGTTTTGGATGTGATCATGGGTATGAATTAGATGAATAAGATGGGGGTAGTAATCGATGTTGGAGGAAGGAGTATCTCTCTTAAGGAACCAAGTGGAGAAGGCACTTTTCGGGTGGTCCTACCTCGGAAGGTAGACCTAGCTAGCACGACTTGTGCGGTCCAAACTACTCTGCTAGCCCAGATTCCAGTGGTCTGTGAGTTTCCAGATGTGTTTCCGGATGAGTTACCTGGACTTCCACCAGACCGAGATGTTGAGTTTACCATTGAGTTAATTCCGGGAACAACACCGATCTCGAGAAGGCCCTATCGGATGCCTCCCAATGAGTTAGCCGAATTGAAGAAGCAACTCCAGGACTTGCTAAAGAAAGGTTTGATTCGTCCCAGCTCGTCTGAATGGGGATGCCCCGCTCTATTTATGAAAAAGAAGAAGGATAACTCCTTACGCATGTGTGTGGATTATCGACCACTGAATGCAGTGACAATTAAAAAAAAGTATCCTCTTTCTCGGATTGATATATTGTTTGACCAGTTGTCTAAAGCCAAAGTGTTCTCTAAGATAGATTTGAGATCGGGATACCATCAGATAAAGATTAGGCCGCAAGATGTGCCTAAGACTGCGTTCTCTACCAGATATGGCTTGTACGAGTATCTTGTCATGTCCTTCGGATTGACAAACACTCCTGCATATTTTATGTATCTGATGAATTCTGTTTTCATGCCAGAGTTGGACAAGTTTGTGATTGTGTTCATTGATGACATTCTAATATATTCAGAGAATGAAGAAGATCACGCAGAGCACCTCAGGATTGTCTTGACTAGACTCAGGGAACATCAACTATATGCAAAGTTCAGCAAGTGTGAGTTCTGGCTTAAGACAGTGCCTTTTCTCGGCCACGTGCTATCCGAAAATGGCATTTCCGTAGATCCTAGTAAGGTACAAGAGGTTATGGACTGGAAGTCACCAACCTCAGTGCATGAAGTTCGCAGTTTTCTTGGTTTAGCCGGTTACTATCGTCGCTTCATACCGGATTTCTCGAAGATTGCCAAACCAATGATAAGCCTGTTACAGAAGGATCATAAGTTTGTATGGATAGAGGAGTGCGAGGCAGCTTTCTGCACCTTGCGAAAGTTGTTGACCACTGCTCCTGTTCTGGCCCAACCGGATATAGAAAAGTCTTTTGATGTGTTCTGTGACGCATCTAAGAATGGGTTAGGATGTGTGCTAATGCAAAATAGAAGGGTTATTGCCTATGCCTCATGTCAACTGAGGAAGCATGAAGTTAATTATCCTACACACGATTTGGAGCTTGCAGCAGCAGTGCATGCTCTAAAGATTTGGAGACACTACCTAATGGGTAATGTGTGTAACCTCTTTACAGATCATAAGAGTCTCAAATACATTTTTACCCAATCTGAGTTGAACATGCGACAAAGAAGATGGTTAGAGCTGATAAAGGACTATAATCTAAACGTGCATTATCATCCCAGGAAGGCTAATGTAGTAGCAGATGCACTGAGCAGAAAATCACATGCTATTGATGTGCAACCGTTGTTTGAAGAAGGGTTCAATTTGCTATATCCTGCTGTGTTGCATAATCTTCAGATCAGTTGTACTTTGGAAGACCAGATCATTGAAAGTCAGAGGACAGATAAGGGAATCTTTCATATCAAGGAGAAGATGAAGAGAGAACCCACCAAACACTTTCGATTGGATGACCAAGGAGTGTTATGGTTTAAGGATCGCCTGGTGGTACCAAAGGATAGAGAGCTTAAGAACAAGTTGATGAATGAGACCCATCATTCCAAGCTATCTATTCACCCCGGAAATAGTAAGATGTACCAAGATTTGCGACCCCATTATTGGTGGACTAAGATGAAAAAGGAAATTACAGCATACGTTGCTCGTTGCGACATGTGTTGTAGAGTTAAAGCTCTTCACATGAGACCCGCAGGACTTCTGCAACCCTTGTCTGTACCCGATTGGAAATGGGATGATATAAGTATGGATTTCATCACTGGTCTTCCCACCACACAGAAGGGACACGATTCTATTTGGGTAATAGTAGATCGTCTCACCAAGACAGCTCACTTTCTGCCAGTTAAGACAACATTCCGACCATCTCAATATGCAGAAAAATATATTGCTGAGATTGTCCGATTACATGGTATACCAAAAACGATCGTGTCTGATCATGGTTCACAGTTTACCTCTCATTTTTGGGAGCATCTTCATAAAGGTTTGGGTACTAGTTTGATTCGTAGTACGGCTTACCATCCGCAGACAGATGGGCAGACAGAACGAGTTAATGCTGTACTTGAAGATATGCTTAGAGCTTGTGTACTGTCATCCAGAGGCTCATGGGAATCCTGGTTACCATTGGTAGAATTCGCTTACAACAACAGTTACCAAGAGAGTATCAAGATGGCACCTTTCGAAGCTTTATATGGCAGGAAGTGCAGAACACCGTTAAATTGGGTAGAGCCTGGAGAAAGAAGGTTTTATGGAATTGATTTTGTAAATGAGGCAGAGAAGAAGGTCCGTATTATCTGGCAAAACATGCAAGCTGCACAGTCCCGTCAGAAGAGTTATGCAGACAAGAGAAGGAGACCATTGGAATTCCAAGTGGGTGACTATGTCTATTTGAAAGTTACCCCCATGAAGAAGAAACGGTTTGGAATCAAGCAGAAACTGTCTGCTAGATATATCGGACCATACCAGATCATAGAGAAAAAGGGTCCCGTGGCGTACAAGTTGCAGTTGCCAGAAGAGATGAGTTTGATCTTTCCTGTCTTTCACGTATCCCAGTTGAAGAAATGTCTGCATGTTCCGGAAGAGAGAATAGAACCGCAGGGTATTCGGATCAAGGCGGACTTGGAATATCGTGAACAACCGGTTCGAGTTCTGGATACAAAGGACCGAGTCACTCGGAATAAAGTGGTAACAACCTACAAGGTTCAGTGGAGCCATCATGATGAGAGTGATGCTTCATGGGAAACGGGAGAATATCTTCAAACAGCGTATAAAGATTTTTACGATAAATGGTTCGTAACTCCAAAATCTCGGGACGAGATTCTTATAAGGGGGAAGGGCTATAACACCCCTGGGTGTTAAGCATGCATTAGCATCCAAGGCACTAGTCATATTCATCTCATACATGGTTATCATCGCATGCAATATAGACCCTTTTAAATTTAAAGTTGAAAAACAATTACTTAAAACCCAAATTCTGCATTTAAGTGCTAAAGAGTGGTGAAACTTTGTGTAGCTACAATTTTAGATAATCTAGAAAAAATAAACATGATTTTTGGAGCAACTCTTGAATTCAAATTCCTTCAAATTTTGCTTTTAAAAATATTCTAGAAAAATGAATTTTTACTTAAAAATTTAGCTTTGAATCCCAAATTCAAAATCTATTTAGAATTTTGAAAAGTGCCCTACATGAAAGTTGTAGAGAATTAAATTTTGAACAACTTTTATTTTGGGCAAAAGTTTTGAAAACCTCTTTTTCATCTTCAAATTCAAATTTGAAACAATTAGAGAAAACTGAAAATATTATTCATAAAAGAAAAATTAAGAGAAATAAAATATGTTTGGTGTATCTTTGAAGCATCATTATGCCTTGCTGATGTTATGGATGAGTTAGGTTGGTAAGCTTTGGTAGCTTAGGTTCACTTGTATGTGTAGATGGTAGGCTAACTAATAGAAGGATAAGGTGTATGTTTTAGGTTACATGTTCTTGGATGACGTTGACTACCTTGTAGAAGAAATAATTATATTCGAACTGCTCATTCCATGTGCTCATCTGCATCTCATGTCATCAAAGCACTCCACCATAATTCGATGCATTCTTCGCGTGTTTGCTTATGCACTTGCATCATACAGGATCGTAGGAGGAGTCGCAGGTAGCAGTACCGGAGGAGCAAGTTTGGACGGATCAGCAGGAACCCCAGGCACAGGAGGTGCCCGAGGAAGAAGAGTCAGGCGAGGAACTGCCAGAGTGCGTTGACCACCATCCTAGCTCGTTCGAAAAAGGCAAGCCCCGGAGCATTTTAAGTCTCCTATTTTATAAAAGTTATTCCTTACTACATGAACTATAGTTATATATATTGTTGCATTAAGTTATAGGAGTTGAGTGAAACCGTTGTTGCATTATTACCTTGGCCTCGGATTATCTTTCACCATGTTAGGTCAGGATCGAGTAAATTGCTTAGCCATGCTTAGACCGGTAGAAGCCGGGTGATTTCCTGTCACCTGCGAGTTATAGGTGGATACCGGGTTATGGTTAGCTGTAATTGTGATCATAAAAAGTAACCAAGTGTTGATGGATAAACGGAGACCGGGTGGAGTCTTATAGGGTTTTGGACTATAGTGATTCCGTCTGTGTCGATTAAGGACCGATCGTTGCTCGTCCCTCTTGTCATGTTGAACGCAAGCCTCACATTTAGCTGGCCGAATAAAGTACCTTTCGACCGTGAAGCTAGTGACACTTTTCGAGCCGGGATAAACTCGGGTTAGTAGACTGGTGTTGAAGCGGGTGTAACGGGGACGCGAAGAGTGAGCCCAAGGTGCGTCCTGGCAGTCGGGCGGTCCCTAGGTAGTGCGATCCATGATTGTTATCCCGCGGCTTCTTGGAAAGTGTCATTGGTAATCTATGCGACCCTGACGGGGGAAACAGGGTTTGTGTGAGGAATAAATCTCCAGCTGGATAGGAATTCGATTCGAATCACCGTCGCTCCCGGTTAGTGAGCACTTGACTCGAGCTATGGCATTGTAGTAACATTAAAGGAACACTGATGGTTAAGTGAATGATGTTGGAAATGCTAAACCTGATATGGTAGTCTAGATTGCTAATGATAAATCAAGTGATTGTTCTAGCAATAGCTGCTTACCTAGTTTGAATAGGTTATACTAAAAGTGATGCAAAAAGTACTGATATAGTTTTTCATAACAACTCATGCTTTTCGCAAATGAGTCAAGCCAGTCCAATCTATAAAGCCTTGCATGATCCTTGTTGTCCTTTATTTCTGGTTTTTGACGGGTAAGTCTAGCTGAGTACATTCTTGTACTCAGGGCGTTGTTCCCATTGTTGTTGCAGATGGTCAGATGTACTATGGGTACTGTTCCAACTGTCTATACCCGGCGATGGGCGACAACTAGGACCTTGGGCAAGGGTCACTCTGTTCGTCTTATCTACTGCTTTTGTGGACCCTGACTACCTACTGGCACTGTATTTGAACTAAGTGTGTGTGTAAAACTACTTGCTTTCGCTATGTTATTCTGAACTATGTTGTAATAACTTTTATTCCAAACTCTGATGTACTCCACTTTTATTGAGAACTCTATGTATCATGTGAACTGTGGCTGCTAAATCAGTACGATCTTGGTTGTATGTTGGTTGGTTTGAAATCCCGCGTGATTTCACGGAATCTCGGGTTATACGGGTTTAAGTTCGGTGAATTGACCGCCTCGGTGGAAGATTTTTCTGACTTAATCTCGTATGATTACGTTGATCCGTTACAGCGGGCTTGCGATGGCGTGATGAATGGCACGAAGGAAGATGACCACGCGTGCTCGGCTCAGGCAGCTAGGCTACACGTGAAGAGATGCACTCGACGCGCAACGTTGTTGCGAACAATAGGGCAAGAGAGCACGACCTGAGGTGAAGCGGTGGCGGTGGTGTGCGCTAGTGGCTGAGAGAATGACGACGATGGTGAGGGAGCACAAGAAGAAAAAGAAAACAATGCCAGTTGTGGAAGGCTTTATAGTGGTGGCCGAGCAACAAGCTGGTGCCACGCGAAGCAGCAGCTGGCGACCGCGGCGCGCCTAGAAGATGGCCGAAGGTCACGGTGGCTCGCTGGCGCCCATGCCGTCTGCTACCTGCCTCCCATTCGTCAGTCACTGTAGCACCCCCTAAACTTTAGATTCCAAACAGATTTTCAAAATTACTTCTAAAAACATGTGGCAACTTGAAAAATTCCCAAGATATGAAATCTTCAGAATTTCAAGCTCTACAAGATTCATGTTAAAAACCTTTTCAATTTCAACCTGGATTTTGAAAATTGAATTTGAAATCAAAAGGGGACATTTTTTTGAAATTTGGCAATTTAGAAATTACTTTAAATTTTATATGGAAACTTCAAAAACTCAAAATACCAAAGTTGTAAATCTAACCAAGACCTAAAACTTTGCTATTCACACTATTTTTAAATTTTGCCTCCATTTTGAAATTTGGATTTGGGGATGAAAAGGGGTCAAATTTGAAATTTGTTTCTTTTCAAAATTACTCAAAATTTTACATTGAAACTTTGAAAACTGAAAACACCAAACTTGTATCCCTTAAAAATATCTACAAACTTTGTTTTTAACTTTTTTCCAAATTTTGCTTAGATTTTGAATTATTCAAAAAGGGGTAAAATCAGGTTTTTGAATTTTAGGGTTTTTGGAAGAATTTCAAATTGAGTATTTAGTGATCATACCATCATCCAAGGGCATCATTGAGTCAAGCATCACATGTTTGACCAATTGTCACTCTTGGTTGACCAGTTTGACTTCAGAAAATCTTTTAATAATTCCTCAAATTTGAGTCCAAATTCGAATCGGAAAACTCACAACAAGTTTTGGATTCTAAATTCAAACTCAAACTTGAAGCTTCATTTTATGGGTTGGACTTGAGCTCATACCCTACACTTGACACTAGTGTACAACACAGTCATACACCTCAAATTATGAAGGGCACAAACTAAGTATTTATGGTGACATTCGAAATTAGGGTTTTCGGTTCGAGTCACACATCTCAGAAGCACATCCAATCTAAGAAATGTAAACTCGTTTTAGTTGATGCACAGCATAGTGAAAGGTCTTGATGGCTAGAGGGGGGTGAATAGCCTTTTAAAATTTTCTACAAAGACAAGATAAACAAGTTTATCAATATAACAAGTAGCGAGATGCGAGTTTTGCTTAGCCTACGGGGTGTTTGCAAGCCACCTAACCAATTCACAATTCTAGTATATTTGTAATCAACCGCACAAGTCAAACCGAGAAGGTAACTACAACTATAACTAGCAAGCTATATAAAGGAGCTACTCTAGCAAAGCTAACTAGCTAGCAAAGATAACTAAGAAGGTAATGCGGAGTTAAGTTAGGAGAGTTTCACCGAGGGGCGAAGTATTGAGCCAACCAATATGATCAACAATGAAAGTGATGACACGAAGATTTATCCCGAGGTTCACGTGCTTGCCGGCACGCTAGTCCCCGTTGTGTCCCTCTTCACCACGTGATTCGGTGGCTAATTGGTCTCACACCGAGCCTCTCAAAAGGCACCACAAGAACCTACCAAATGGCAAAAGGTTGCAATGACACGAGCAATTTACTAACGTTGTCTTTGGCGCTTCGCCGAGGTAGGCACAAACCCCTCACAAACACCGGAGGTGGCCAAGAACAATCACCAACTCTTGCCAACACTTCCAAGCTGCTCCAAGCCGTCTAGGTGGCGGCAACCACTAAGAGAAATAAGAATCTCGCAGCAAATCAACCACCAAGTGCCAACTAGATGCAATCTCACAATGCAAATGCACTTGGATCACTCAATCTCACTTTGAATATGCAAAGAAACAAGAGAGATGAGTGGGAGGAGAGTTGCTTAGCTCAAAGTGCTTACAAGTATGTCAAATGTCTAAGAGATAGAGCCTTGAGCCGGCCAACGAGTATTTATAGACGTACTCCTTCGAATATAGCCGTTAGGAACTTGAAACAACCGAAGTCGCGCTGACCGGACGCGCTGGTCAAACTAACCGGACGCACCAATCACACAACAGCTATGCTCGCGAACCACCGACCGGACGCTCCCCACGCAACGACCGGACGCGCTAGGATCGACCGGACGCGCTGGTCCTGTAACTAACCGGATGCGCTGGTAAAAGGTCTTGATGGCTAGAGGGGGGTGAATAGCCTTTTAAAATTTTCTACAAAGACAAGTTAAACAAGTTTATTAATATAACAAATAGCGAGATGTGAGTTTTGCTTAGCCTACGGGGTGTTTGCAAGCCACCTAACCAATTCACAATTCTAGTAATAGCACTCAACCGCACAAGTCAAACCGAGAAGGTAACTACAACTACAACTAGCAAGCTACACAAAGGAGTTACTCTAGCAAAGCTAACTAGCTAGCAAATATAACTAAGAAGGTAATGCGGAGTTGAGTTAGGAGAGTTTCACCGTGGGGCGAAGTATTGAGCCAACCAATATGATCAACAATGAATACCAAGATAACCGAACACCGGGATCAATCAATCACAATATAAAAGTGATGACACGAAGATTTATCCCGAGGTTCACGTGCTTGCCGGCACGCTAGTCCCCGTTGTGTCCCTCTTCACCACGTGGTTCGGTGGCTAATGGTCACACACCGAGCCTCTCAAAAGGCGCCACAAGAACCTACCAAATGGCAAAAGGTTGCAATGACACGAGCAATTTACTAATGTTGCCTTTGGCGCTTCGCCGAGATAGGCACAAACCCCTCGCAATCACCGGAGGTGGCCAAAAAACAATCACCAACTCTTGCCAATGCCTCCAAGCTGCTCCAAGCCGTCTAGGTGGCGGCAACCACCAAGAGAAACAAGAATCCCACAGCAAATCAACTACCAAGTGCCAACTAGATGCAATCTCACAATGCAAATGCACTTGGATCACTCAATCTCACTTCGAATATGCAAGGAAGCAAGAGAGATGAGTGGGAGGGGAGTTGCTTAGCTCAAAGTGCTCATAAGTATGTCAAATGTTCAAGAGATAGAGCCTTGAGCCAGCCAACGAGTATTTATAGACGTACCCCTTCGAATAGAGCCGTTAGAAACTTAAACAGCCGAAATCGTGCTGACCGAACGCGCTGGTCCAACTGACCGGATGCGCCGGTCGCACAACGGCTAAGTCATGAAGCACTGAGTGGACGCGCTGGTCCAACTGATCGAACACGCTAGTCATACTGACCGGACGCGCTGGTCATACTGACCGGACGCGCCGGTTGCACAACGACTAGCCGTGAAGCAACGATCGGACGCGCTTGACGCGAGGACCGGATGCGCTGCGAACGACCGGACGCGCTGGTCCTGTGACTGACCAGACGCACTGGTCAAGTCTGAGCAGCACACAACGAAACAGTGACCAGACGCACTGAAGAACTGACCGGACGCGACAGTGCCAGCGTCCGGTTAGAGTCCAGTAAGCTCCCTGAATGACCGGACGTGTCCGATCGACTATGACCGGACACGCTACGAGTCCGATCATCAAACTAAAACACACGCAGACACTTAACGCTGACCGGACGCGTCCGGTCATTTAGAGACCGCGTCTGGTTCAGCGTCCGGTCACCTCTGTGACCTCCGTTCGCTTCCGTTTCTTTTCTGACTTTTGGCGTAGTGGAAAAAAGTCGTTTCAACTCCTCGAAAACGCCTGAATCCCACCCCAAACCCTCTCTACCGCTCAAACTCCACCGCCTTCGCAAACGTGCTAACACCACCAAGTGATCTCGTCATGTGTGAGCGTGTTAGCATTTTCACAATCATTTTTTGAGGCGTTATTAGTTCTATCCAAATGCATATGATTATGAAATGCACACCTAGAGGCACTTAGGAGTTCAATAGCCGCGTCATTCTCCTCTTTATAGTACGGCTATCTATCCTATAATGTAACCACACCCACTAGGTGTCTTGGTTACTAAACCACAACCCTTAAGCATATACCTTTGCCTTGATCACGTAGGGTTGTGTCCAAATCCAAGTGCGGCTATCATGATCACCATGTCCATCTTGCCACCAACCTTGGAATGTACTAATCCTCATATGCTACATACAACTTAGGCATAGGATTAGTACTTAGGCATTGTCACTAATTACCAACACCAAACATAGGACTTTCAATCTCCCCCTTGTTGGTAATTAGTGACAAACCTTTCATAAAGATATTATGATAAAATTTTGATTGAACCCATGTCACATTGTCCAAGTATACTACCATGTGTAAGAATTATGGACATGTGATCACGAATTCAAATTGATAGCAATGGCTCCCCATACATGTATGCTATATGTTTGGATTTTGAAAGCATACATGTTAGATAGGAATGATTAGGAGCATTGACTACCAATAGGTGCTAAGTGTTAAGATTATAGACCTTTGAAGCGTGATACCATCGGAGTAGCGATAAACACTATCTTAGCACCTTGTGTAGTTAGATACCACTTGGAAAAGCACAAACATAACTAGAAACCTCGTGAGATCAACATTATAATCAAGGCTCTAGTACCACTTTGAAAAACATGAAGCAAGAAAAATCTAACTACTTCCTATTTATGCTAGTACCTCAATACACCATTCAAATTATACTAGCAAGTCGCCACACAAGCAATGTATCGGAGAAAAAGAAATGCATAACTATGCATCATACATATGAAGTGCACATGGAAATGCAACATTCATGTTTAAGAGCTTGCTCCCCCTACTTGTGTGCTCAAAATTTTAGATGATCCTCTTTTTTATCAATTCTCCCCTTTAGGTTTTCTCACCCTTGAACAACAATTTTCTCCCCCTTTGTGCTTCTCCCCCTTTGAGTTCTATCTTTGTGAACAATATTTTCTCCCCCTTTGGCACCAATGACCACAAGGGACCAATTTTAGATAGATTATCATGTTGAATTGTGGGGTGAGGATCAAGTTCGTGATTCAACATAGATTGCTTGCATAAATAAAATGCTTCGGTTTGATCCAAGGGTAAGCTTCTTCACACCTCACTAGAAGGGTTATCATGCACCATGTTGAAGCAAATATTTAAACAAGTGATCTAGATTAAACACTTAGGATCATAAGCTACTTAAACAAGTTATATGCTACCACTAGATCATACAAGTCATGGAAACAATAGTGGAACCATATAAACTTCAAATTCATTTGATTTTCATGAATGAGCCTAGAACATGTAAATTATGATTAGATGCACTAAACAAGTCCTTTGCATAAAATGTATGACATGTCAACCAATTGTACCTTAGGGCTCGAAGGAGAGGCATGTCATATATGGGGTGCATCAACTCATGTTGGAGAAGTCAAGTATGTTCAACTTATTCTTTAGCTTGTGAAATCTCTTCTCATCAAGTGGCTTGGTGAATAGATTAGCTAATTGATCTTCGGTGCCCACAGTCTCAATAGCAATGTCACCCTTTTGTTGATGATCTCTAATAAAGTGATGGCGAACATCAATGTGCTTTGTTCTTTGATGTTGAACCAGATTGTTGGTTAGCTTCACGGTACTTTCATTGTCACATAGCAATGGCACATTCTTGAAATTGATTCCAAAATCCTTCAATGTTGCCTTCATCCACAAGATTTGTGCACAACAACTGCCCGCGGCGATGTATTCGGCTTCGGCGGTAGATAATGCAATACTATTTTACTTCTTGGATGTCCATGAGACAAGTGATCTTCCTAACAATTGACAAGTCCCGGAAGTGCTCTTTCTCTCCACTTTGTCACCAGCATAGTCGGAATCCGAATATCCAACTAGCTTAAAGCTTGCACCTTTGGGATATCATAATCCAACATCTTGTGTATGCTTTAAGTACCTCAATATTCTCTTTGTTGCCTTCAAATGACTTTCTCTTGGTGAGGCTTAAAATCTTGCACACATGCATACACTAAACATTACATCGGGCCTTGATGCCGTCACATAGAGTAGACTACCAATCATCGATCTATATAGCTTTTGATCCACCATGTTGCCACTCTTGTCACTATCCAAACTTCCACTAGTGCCCATTGGGGTTGTAATACTCTTTGCATCTTCCATGCCAAACTTCTTGAGCATATCCTTGATGTACTTAGTTTGGCTCACAAATGTACCTTCTTTCATTTGTTTGATTTGAAGTCCAAGAAAGAAACTAAGTTCACCAATCATTGACATTTCAAATTCCTTTGCCATCATTTTCCCAAACTCATCACAATAATCTTGATTGGTTGAACCGAATATGATATCATCAACATATATTTGCAACACAAACAAGTCTTTCCCAATCTTCTTGGTGAATAGTGTTGTATCAACTTTTCCCATGATACATCCTTTTGATAGCAAGAAGTCTCTCAATCTTTCATACCATGCCCTAGGTGCTTGCTTCAATCCATACAAAGCTTTTCTCAATTTGTCGACATGATTGGATTTCTTGTCATCTTCAAAACCGGGAGGTTGCTCCACATACACCTCCTCTTGAATGTACCCATTGAGAAATGCACTCTTCACATCTATTTGATATAGCTTGATATTGTGAGCACAAGCATAGGCAAGTAAGATCCTAATTGCTTCTAATCTTGCAACCGGGGTATAAGTTTTACCAAAGTCAAGACCCTCTATTTGTGTGTAACCTTGAGCCACTAGTCTTGCTTTGTTCCTTACTACCATCCCATCTTGATCTTGCTTGTTGCGAAAGACCCATCTTGTTCCAATGACATTGTGATCCTTAGGCCTCTCAACTAATTCCCATACTTCATTTCTCTTAAAATTGTTGAGCTCTTCATGCATTGCATTTACCCAATCCAGATCTCTCAATGCTTTTATCAACGCCCTTGGGTTCTTCCATTGACACAAAAGAAGAGTGAGCACAAAATGATGTCAATCTTGATCTAGTTTGAACTCCTCTTTGTATGTCACCAATGATGGAATCCAATGGATGGTCTCTTGCAATGTTAGTTGGTTGAAGCACTTGAACTTGATTGCTTGGATGTTGATGTTGATTATGAGTTGGAGATGATGAACTAGCCACTTGTTGATCTTGTTGCACTTGAGATGATGTACTAACTTGATTTTGCATTAGAGAATCACTAGCTTGTGTAATTGGACTTTGGAGCACTTGATCTTTGTTGTCATCCACATTAATCACTTGCTTTGGTCTAATATCACCAATGTCCATTCCTTTCATAGCATTGGTCAATTGAGTTCCTCTCACATCATCCAAGTTATCTTCCTCATCTTGAGAACCATTTGTTTTATCAAACTCAACATCATGCACTTCTTCAAGTAAACCACTAGCCAAATTCCAAACTCTATAAACTTTGCTAGTAGTTGAGTAACCAAGTAGGAAGCCTTCATCACATTTCTTCTCAAACTTGCTTAATCTAGTGTCCTTCTTCAAGATGTAGCATTTGCAACCAAATACCCGAAAGTATGCAATGTTGGGCTTTCTTCCATTTAAGTTCTCATATGGTGTCTTCTCTAGGAACTTGTGGCAATAGAGGCGGTTGCTATAGAAGCAAGCCATGTTGATTGTTTCGGCCCAAAATGAATGACTCACATTATACTCATTCAACATTGATCTTGCCATATCAATTAAGGTTCTATTCTTCCTCTCAACTAAGCCATTTGATTGAGGTGTATACTTGGTCGAGAATTGATGTTTGATTCCAAGCTCATCACATAGCTCATCAACTCTTGTGTTTCTAAACTCACTTCCATTGTCACTTCTTACTTTCTTGATTGTGGTCTCAAACTCATTTTACACTCTCTTGATGAACTTCTTGAATATGTCAAATATATCACTCTTGTCCACAAGAAAGAATACCTATGTGTATCTAGTGAAATCATTCATAATCACAAAGCCATACTTGTTGCCACCAATGCTTGTATATGTAGTTGGCCCAAATAGATCCATGTGCAACAACTCAAATGCCTTGGAAGTACTCATAATGCTCTTCAATGGATGAGTGTTGCCTACTTGCTTTCCGGCTTGACATGCACTACATAGCTTATCCTTCTCAAATGTGACATCCTTCAAGCCTCTAACTAAGTCATGCTTTACTAACTTGTTCAATTGCTTCATGCCAACATGACCAAGTCTTCTATGCCATAACCAACCCATACTTGATTTGGTGAGCAAGCATGTTGAAAGTTGAGTGTCACTAGCATTGAAATCAACCAAGTATAGATTCTCAAATCTAAAGCCTTTGAAGATCAAGTTAGAGCCATCAACACTAACTATCTCCACATCATCAACACCAAATATGCACTTGAAACCTAGATCACACAATTGAGCAACCGAGAGAAGATTAAAGTTCAACTTTTCAACTAAGAGCACATTGGAAATGCTATGATCATTTGAGATTGCAATCCTTCCAAGAGCCTTTACATCACCCTTGCTATTGTCACCAAATGTGATACTATCAATGCCACTATCATTTGATTTGAGAGAGTTGAACATTCTTGAATCACCGGTCATATGTTGAGAGCACCCACTATCAAGCACCCAATGCCTTCCTCCGGCCTTATAATTTACCTACAAAACAATTTAATGTCTTTTAGGTACCCATACTTGCTTGGATCCTTAGAGGTTAGTAACTAAGCTCTTTGGTACCCAAATGACCTTCTTCTTTGGACCCACAATTGGTGTACCAACAAACCTAGCATGCACACCTTTCTCACCCTTGGTAAGCACATAACAAGAATCAAAAGGAATGTAAGGTACATTTGCATTTTTCTTGTTCTTGTTCATTTTGTTGCAATTAATCTCTAGATGCCCAACTTGCTTGCATCTATTGCAATAACGACCATTGCTCTTCACAAAGCTAGGCTTGTGAGTTACAAAGGCCGCCTTGCCCTTCTTGGGAGTATAGCCCAATCTCTCTTTGTTAAGAGAGAACCTTTGGCTACCTAAGCATTTTAGCAAGCGAGCATCTCCACCATAGGCATTGCCTAATGCGCGGGTGAGATCATCCACCTCTCTCTTGAGAGTCTCATTCTCAACCACAAGTGATGAATCACTAGTAGTAGAGGTAGAGTTGGTTGTGGTGGATGATGATGAGCTACATGAAGCATTAGTAGGACTAACAAATAAAGAATCATCAATAATATCACATGTTAGTCCAATATCACAAGTGGCAATCACTTGCTCTTCCTTAGCTTCCTTCATGAGCTTCTTCAACTTGAGGTTCTTTTCCTTGATGAGCTCAAGTAGAGTGGAGTGAGCTTCCTTAAGCCTAGTGTGAGCAATTTCAAGATCCTCGTGGTCTTCCTTTAGACACTCACGAGAAGCCTCTAGCTCATCAAAGGATTTCCTAAGAGCTTTGAGCTCTTGTTCAATTCCTTTGCACTCCTTACTCTTTTTGAGAGCAACAAGCTCCTCCATCAAGGCATCATTTTCATTGCTCTTGGCAATGAGCTCTTGTTTCAAGATTTTGTATTTCTTGGTGGTCCTCTTGTAGCCCTTGCTTATTTGATCTATTATGCCTAATAGATCATCCTTGGAGTAGTCCTTATCCTCCTTATCATCACTCCTACAACCATCACTAGCACAAGAATCATCATCACTATCATCATATTTTATCTTGGTAGGCTTGGCCATAAGGCATGTCGATGTAGTGTCAAAGATGGATGGCTTGTTGGAGAGGGCGATGTTTGCAATGGCTCGCCGAGTGGTCCTCTCACCATCACTAGAGCTTTCATCATCATCACTATCAGAGTTGTCACTATCCCAAGTGACCACATAACCACCACCCTTCTTCTTGTTGAATGTGAAGCTCTTCTTTGCTTTCTTCTTATTCTCTTTCTTATCCTTCTTGTTCTTCTTGAGCTTCAACTTCCCATCATGATATCTTTTGTCTTCATAGGGGCACTTCGCCACTACATGATCGGGGCTATTGCAATTGTAGCAAAGTACCTCCTTTGCCTTCATGAAGTCCCTTCTCTTTCTTGCACCATAGCCTCTCTTCTTCATGAATCGACCCATCTTTTGCACTAGAAGGGCCATGATCTCATCATCAAATGGATCATCATCATCAACAACCTTGTTCTTGCCCTTGGAAGAAGAAGCCTTGAATGTGGTGGTCTTCTCTTGCTTGACCTTGATCTCCTTCTTCTCATCTTCATCTTCATCATCATCATCATATTGAGCATCAGTCATGACATCTCCAAGCACTTGGTTTGGAGTCACCTTGTCCAAACCCTCTCTTTGGATCATCTTACTCAAGATAGCAAACTTCTTAGGTAAGTTCATCAAGAACTTATGTGAGAAGTCCTTGTCCTTGACCTCTTCTCCTAGGCTCTTGAGATCATTGATAATAACTTGTAGCCTATAGAACATCTCTGGTATGGACTCATCATCCTTCATCTTGAAACTTGCAAACTTATCCTTGAGCATATAGAGCTTGGCACTCTTTACCGTTGAAGTGCCCTCATATGTTTCCTCTAATCTTGTCCATACTTCACTTGCCATCTCAAGATCCTTGATTTGCTCAAAGACCTTTATATCAATCCCATTGTAGAGAGTATTGAGAGCCATAGTGTTGCATTGGTTGTTGATGCGGTCATAGTTGGTGAGATTGTCAGGATCAATGATAGCATAATCATGGTGTGTCACCTCCCAAACGTTCTCATAAATAGAGCCAAGATATTGCTTCATCTTTCTTTTCCAATGATCAAAAGATGTGACACCATCAAAGAATTGAGGCTTGCCCCCGACATGGTTGAACACAACTTGAGCCATCTTACACCGAGGTTGTTAAGCCTTACAAACAGTGACCACGGCTCTGATACCACTTGAAAGGTCTTGATGGCAAGAGGGGGGGTGAATAGCCTTTTAAAATTTTCTACAAAGACAAGCTAAACAAGTTTATCAATATAACAAATAGCGAGATGCGAGTTTTGCTTAGCCTACGGGGTGTTTGCAAGCCACCTAACCAATTCACAATTCTAGTAATAGCACTCAACCGCACAAGTCAAACCGAGAAGGTAACTACAACTACAACTAGCAAGCTACACAAAGGAGTTACTCTAGCAAAGCTAACTAGCTAGCAAATATAACTAAGAAGGTAATGCAGAGTTGAGTTAGGAGAGTTTCACCGTGGGGCAAAGTATTGAGCCAACCAATATGATCAACAATGAATACCAAGATAACCGAACACCGGGATCAATCAATCACAATATAAAAGTGATGACACGAAGATTTATCCCGAGGTTCACGTGCTTGCCGGCACGCTAGTCCCCGTTATGTCCCTCTTCACCACGTGGTTCGGTGGCTAATCGGTCACACACCGAGCCTCTCAAAAGGCGCCACAAGAACCTACCAAATGGCAAAAGGTTGCAATGACACGAGCAATTTACTAATATTGCCTTTGGCGCTTCGTCGAGGTAGGCACAAACCCCTCACAATCACCGGAGGTGACCAAGAACAATCACCAACTCTTGCCAATGCCTCCAAGCTGCTCCAAGCCATCTAGGTGGCGGCAACCACCAAGAGAAACAAGAATCCTACAGCAAATCAACTACCAAGTGCCAACTAGATGCAATCTCACAATGCAAATGCACTTGGATCACTCAATCTCACTTCGAATATGCAAGGAAGCAAGAGAGATGAGTGGGAGGGGAGTTGCTTAGCTCAAAGTGCTCATAAGTATGTCAAATGTTCAAGAGATAGAGCCTTGAGCCGGCCAACGAGTATTTATAGACGTACCCCTTCGAATAGAGCCGTTAGAAACTTAAACAGCCAAAATCGTGCTGACCGAACGCGCTGGTCCAACTGACCGGACGCGCCGGTCGCACAACGGCTAAGTCGTGAAGCACTGACCGGACGCGCTGGTCCAACTGACCGGACGTGCTGGTCACACTGACCGGACGCGCTGGTCATACTGACCGGACGCGTCGGTCGCACAACGGCTAGCTGTGAAGCAACGACCGGACGCGCTTGACGCGAGGACCGGACGCGTTGCGAACGACCGGACGCGCTGGTCCCGTGACTGACCGGACGCACTGGTCAAGTCTGAGCAGCGCACAACAAAACAGTGACCGGACGCATTGAAGAATTGACCGGACGCGATAGTGCTAGCGTCCGGTTAGAGTCCAGTAAGCTCCCTGAACGACCGGACGTGTCCGATCGACTATGACCGGACGCGCTGCGAGTCCGATCATCAAACTGAAACACACGCAGACACTAAACGCTGACCGGATGCGTCCGGTCATTTAGAGACCGCGTCTAGTTCAGCATCCGGTCATCTCTGTGACCTCCGTTCGCTTCCGTTTCTTTTTCAACTTTCGGCGTAGTGGAAAAAAGTTGTTTCAACTCCTCGAAAATGCCTGAATCCCACCCCAAACCCTCTCTACCGCTCAAACTCCACCGCCTTCGCAAACGTGCTAACACCACCAAGTGATCTCGTCATGTGTGAGCATGTTAGCATTTTCACAATTATTTTTTGAGGCGTTATTAGTTCTATCCAAATGCATATGATTATGAAATGCACACCTAGAGGCACTTAGGAGTTCAATAGCCGCGTCATTCCCCTCTTTATAGTACGACTATCTATCCTATAATGTAACCACACCCACTAGGTGTCTTGGTTACTAAACCACAACCCTTAAGCATATACCTTTGCCTTGATCACGTAGGGTTGCGTCCAAATCCAAGTGTGGCTATCATGATCACCATGTCCATCTTGCCACCAACCTTGGAATGTACTAATCCTCATATGCTACATACAACTTATGCATAGGATTAGTACTTAGGCATTGTCACTAATTACCAACACCAAACATAGAACTTTTAGCTGGTCAAGCCTGAGTAGCGTACAACGAAACAGCGACCGGACGCGCTGCAGAACTGACGGGACGCCACAGAGCCAGCGTCCGGTTGGAGTCCAGTAAGCTCCCTAAACGATCGGACATGTCCGATCGACAGTGACCGGATGCGCCACCGTGTCCGATCAAAAATAGAAATACACGCAGACGCTGAACACTGACCGGACGCGTCCGATCAAACAGAGACCGCGTCCGGTCACCTCTGTGACCTCCGTTCGCCTTTGTTTCTTTTCCGACTTCCGGCGTAGTGGAAAATAGTCGTTTCAACTCCTCGAAAACGCATGAATCTCGCCTCACAAGCTCGGCGGGAGGGAGAGAGGACCCCAAACCCTCTCTACCGCTCAAATTCCACCACCTTTGCAAATGTGCTAACGCCACCAAGTAATCTCATCAAGTGTGAGTGTGTTAGCATTTTCACAATCATTTTTCTAAGCGTTATTAGTTCTATTCAAATGCATATGATTATGAAATACACACCTAGAGGCACTTAGGAGTTCAATAGCCGCGTCATTCCCCTCTTTATAGTATGGCTATCTATCCTATAATGTAACCACACCCACTAGGTGTCTTGGTTACTAAAACACAACCCTTAAGCATATACCTTTGCCTTGATCATGTAGGGTTGCGTCCAAATCCAAGTGTGGCCATCATGATCACCATGTCCATCTTGCCACCAACCTTGGAATGTACTAATCCTCATATGCTACATACAACTTAGGTATAGGATTAGTACTTAGGCATTGTCACTAATTACCAACACCAAACATAGGACTTTCACATAGTTGCCTTAATCATGGATGCTTTGCAGTGCAATATGATGACATATCAAATTTTAGTCACTATAACACCAGAGGTGTTACACGACCACTTGTAGCGAGTTCTAGATAAGCCATGACTCACCCTATGCCTCATACCTTTATTGTCCTTGATGTGATTTGATGTCTCATGCCCTTTCATCTTCTAGTCAACCACACAAAGGAACATGTAATAACAAGAGGTGGATCCCATAGAAGAAAACATTGTGAACCTAGTACTAATCTAACTTTTAATCCACTTTCTCCCACTTGGTCACGATCTACGTGAAGGACATAGAGGCGATCAAGGTTCAATGGCGGGGTGGGTGAAAGACCATTTGAATTTTGGTAATTAATAACAACATTTGTTGAGGGGGTCCATAAAAGCACCTTTTGGTGCATGGTGGGAGCTAACATAAATCTATTGGCCATATTCATTGAGGAGGGTTGACCATGGTTTTCTAGCCCACCTTTCCATTCAGATCCTAGTGGGGGGAGGGGGCAACAGTGAAACCTTAGTTCTGCATTTACTACATTTCTTTGTTGAGTAGTTGTTTTTAACTTTGGAAATCTCTATTTTGCACGGGTGAAAGGAATTTACATGGATATGTAGAGAGGGTGGATAGTCTAATTAATAGGGTGTTTAGTTTGTGAAATGAGGTAGTCCATCATCATCCCACTCCTTAATTTTTCATCTTGTTTGTCAAATGGAACGAGCTGATGCATCACTACCTCATTCTTCATATGCTTATAGTTAGTACTGGTATGAGGAATGAAGGCACTCTACTAAATTTGAAGAATAAACTCAAGATGCATCACCTCATCTAGAATAAATTGATTCTCTAAACCAAACACTCTAAAAATTCTTAAACATAAAACTAGGAGAAGAAGTTAGACACAAAAGAGGCATAATAAATTAAGCTCTCACTAGCTAATATAATATATTTTCAAGCCTAGGGTGATCAACACATGCATAATCTAGTATCAAGATATGTACTACACTATGTTACTATAATTGTAAAGGCTAACTAGGTTTGCTTCATATGATGACAAGTCTAATATATCTACACTATGATTTGAAAGAGTACAATGTAAAGCAAGAGTAGTGGTCGAATGAACTACCACACACAAGAAAAGACACAAGATATATCCATATGGTTCGGTGAGTTGTCAGTCACCTACGTTTATGTTGAGGTGAGTCCAAGGATCACCACTTCTTTTTATCGAATCACCCGTGGTTCGGCGATTTTTTGTCAAACCTTTACAAATGGCTAATTACAATTATTTTCCTATGGGATGACCAACATCTTTAGCACCGAGTTAGTATTTTTCAAACTTTTTGTCAGATGCTCTCACAAGGCCACTCGGTCCTAATGCATATGCAATGTTAGATCTCACCAAGTGACACTATATAATCACATTAGCAACCGATTTTCCCTCTTTTATAGTATGATTATCAATCCTAACAACCCGACTACTTCACTTCTCTAATCACCTCTTAGGGGCGATGAAAGACAAATGCCTATATTAGTATATTACACCTTTACCTTGGACTTGTCTTTCATCCTTTCGACTTCTTAGCATCCATCACTTCCATTTCTTCACTTGTTGAGCTCTCGCATCACAAGCTTCATGCCATATCCTCTTCACGGGCTCATGTAGTTTAACCTTGCTTTATGGACTAAGCTTTTATACTTTTCATCTTATATATGGAATCGTTAGTCCACAAATATTGTTATTTAATTATTAGAGCTCAAACGGATATTTCAATCTCTTACTATAACAACCTTATATAGATATGCAAAGAATACTAAGAACTACTCCCTCCGTTCTAAAATAAGGTGCATTATGACATTTGAAATTTGTACTCAAATATAGTACATCCGGGGAACAAGAAGATAATGTTTACTTAAATAAAATACATGATTATTTCGTATAAGGAAAGTAATTCATGTACTTGCCATATTTTATATAAGGAGACTAATAGCTCGTCCTTTAAATATGCAAAAAAAAATCAGATTTCAATACATTAGGAAGACAAGTGAGGGGTACATGCGTCTATTGTACTCTCCCTTATTTTGTCTCAAAATGGCAGAATGCATTGTATTTGAGGACGGAGGGAGTATTGAATTGGTAACTTTTCTAACTAGAAATCAACTGTATTAAATGACTGACATGTTGGTAGTAAAGGTACTCCGTCTGTCCTGTAATACAGTATATTCTAGCATTAAAAAATTGTTCTCAAATATAATACATTCTAGAGAACAAAACCCAGTTTTGCATTAAATAATTTTCATTTATCAACTAATCACTATTAATCACGTCTTTTATACTCTCTCTTAATTTGTCTTAAAATTTCTAGAATGAATTATATTACAGGACGGAGGGAGTAAAGGCATATCTGGTTATCACCGTAGATGGCAACACCAAATCTTTAGCATGTTGCAACTTTTTCTAGTTTTGATTGCACCTCAAGCGAGCCAAAAGAAAGAACCATGTCGGCTCTATGTGGTTCTTCAATATTTACTTGCCAAAAGTTTGGCGCTGAATTTCATCATACTATCTTAGGTGAGCTGCAAGCCTGCAAACATGCATGTTTAGCTACGACAAGAAAATTCTTATTGATTACAATTACATATATAATTTTTAATTTTAACTTTGAAGTTTTTTTGTTGCGATGCTACCTAACAGAAATGACACATCTACTGCAAAGAATATGGCATACAAAGCACCAAAAAAAGGAACATATTTATCGTAACATACACGGTGTAGAAAACACTAAGTCTCCGTTTAGAATGTAAGAATTTCGAAAAAAGAGTATATTCAAGAGCCTCTCTATATCCTTTCTAATTGATAGGAATAAAGATTTTGATAAACAAATACCCTTTACAACTTCTTTAATTACATCTCTAAATATAACCATCTATATTTCAAGTTTTTTTTGCTAGCCAACGATGAAGAACGAGAATGACTTTTTTAGATTGCGGACAATATATAAAGAAGTTGTTGGGAGATAGAAAGATATACAGAAAATAATTTTTATTTAAATGATTCTCCTCATGATGATTTAAAGAGTGAGTTTAAAAGAAACTACTGGAGATGCTCTAATATAGAAATTTCAAAAAAGAAATGCAGGATTAAAAAAAAATTATGTGTTCCAAACATGGCCTAAAACAAGTGCAAATGTCAAATGCGCAACCTGGCCGGGCCGGCAGTCTAACCCCTTCGGCGTGCAGATCTCCCCAACTCCCGGACCAGAAAAAGCCCACGCGAAGAGCATAGCAGGGTGGACTCGGCACCGGCCGTCGGGACTCGGGACCGCGACGATGGCCGCCGCCTGGCCTCTCTCCGCCGTCGCCGGCCTTCTCCCGGCCTCCCTCTCGCTGACCCTCCTCCTCGCCACCCTCGTACCGCCCTCCCCTTTGCGCCCCCCCCCCCCCCCCCCCCCCCCCCCCCCAAACCCTGCTCCTCCACCCCTGCTTCCTCCTCACCGCGGCGCTCACGCCATCTCTCCGTGTTGTGCGCAGGTATCGATCCTGGTGCTGGGCGCAGCGGCTGTCTTCTTCGAGCACATCCGCAAGATCGGATGCATGCACTCGTAAGTCAGCTTCCGTGTTCCCGTCTCATCCTCTTCGTTCCCCCAAGCGATCTGCTTGCCGTGTTGACTGCTGCGATGTTCTGGATCTCGGCCGCAGTCTGGAGAGGTCTGCCGTCTCGGACGCCTTCTTCGAGGACCCCAACTCGCTCAAGAAGGTAAGTGTACTGATTGCTCGTCCCGTGCTGCGGCTTGGTGTGCTCGCTAGGTGTTTGTTGATTTGCTTGTCTGAACTGACTGCTATATAGGTTCCCTGCCCGTCGGTTTTTGATCCTCCTGAGAAATACATTTCGTTGATAGTTCCTGCCTACAACGAGGAGCATCGACTCCCCGAGGCTCTTACAGAAACACTCAAGTAAGGCATTTGCTACTCTTGTTGCTCAATGCTATATTTTTCTTTGAACTTTGAACTGTGCATTACAATCCATACTGGTAATTTCCTTAGCAGCTAGTGGTTGATTGTTATATTGATTGCTTTGTTGTTCTCTCTTTAATAGCTACTTGAAGCGGCGATCAACTGCTGACAAGTCCTTTTCCTACGAGGTATGTGGAAATCTAGCATGTTAATTGGCAATTTGCAATCCCCTTTGCAGCTTGCAAGGCGCAGGCAAACTTTGAGCATTTAGTGCAGAGCCTTTTGTTTATTGAACCCTGTATTAACCTAGCTAATTTTGGAATTTAACCGATTCTGTCAAGGTCATGATTGTTGATGATGGTAGCACTGACCGAACCTCTAAAGTTGCTTTTGGTTTTGTAAAGCAACACAAAATTGATAATGTTAGAGTTCTTCTACTTGGAAGAAATCATGGGAAAGGTGAAGCTGTACGAAAAGTGAGTGTTGAAACCCTGGATATCCCTTAGGGCTTAGGTTTCAAATAAAAACTAATTGGTGCTTTCCTTTTGTTTTTGTGGAAGCATGGTCTAATAGGGAATGCTACATTCACGTGGTGAACTATTACTCATGCTTGATGCTGATGGTGCAACTAAAGTGACTGATTTGGAAAAGCTTGAAGCTCAGGTCTGTCTCTGTCATAAGCTAAATCAACATCAAGTTTTGAAAGTTAATTTGGTTGGTATTGAATTAGTTTTTTTTGGAATTTATTTTTCTTTGCTCTTAGGTTCATGCATTGGCTAAGAAAGCTAAGTCTAGCCCAGGACCATCTACTAGTTCATCTCAGAATGTATCTGATGTTGAAATTGCTGTTTTTGGTTCCCGAGCTCATCTAGAGAAGCAGGCTCTTGCAACAGTAATTCTCTTTACTGCTCACTACCCTCAGTCTTTTGGTTTTCTACTAAGTTTTCACCTTGTATTTTGCTCATTCTTGTCCTGCTTTATTGCAGAGGAAATGGTATAGAAACTTTCTTATGAAAGGTTTCCATTTGGTAGTTTTGTTGACTGCTGGTCCTGGGATTAAAGATACACAGGTATTCTGTTTCAACCATATAAGTTCTTCTAATAAACAAGCGCCATTGACACTAAATGTGTTTTTTTAATGACAATGTTCACGGTCTCATTTGTTGTTACCAATTCCAGTGTGGGTTTAAGATGTTCACACGAGCAGCTGCAAGGAAGCTTTTCACAAATATGAGATTGAAGAGGTATTCTTTTCTGCTCTCTTCTATCTTCTTTGAAGTCCATTGATGCTGTTTACCAAATCTGCCTTCTAGGCAACGTAGAATGGATGGTTATTACAACTTGCCTTTCTTTGCATGGGCAGGTGGTGTTTTGATGTTGAGCTTGTATACCTGTGCAAGCGCCTCAGGATCCCAATGATAGAAGTATCTGTTAATTGGACCGAGATACCTGGTTCCAAAGTTCGCATGACAAGCATCATGCACATGGTATTCGAGCTCCTGCTGATCAAAGTAGGTTATGGACTGGGGATATGGAAAATCTACTCGTAGATCCTGACATCCTATGCTGACTAGATTCTGCAGCTTAGTTTATCGCCGGCAAATCCATTTGGAGGCATGCTGTACAATTTTCCGAGATTTTCAAAGCAAGAGAATCAATTCACATGTAACTGTACAATGTTCCGAGATTTTCAAATCAAGAGAATCAGTTCACATGTACCCTAGTGTTTGATCATAGAGACATTGACAGATATAGGCCAAATTTGTTGTCCCAACTGATGAACTCTATCCTTTTACTGATTGTGTCTGGCCTTGATTATACAAGAACTCAAATTGTGTCTGGCCTTGATTATACAAGAACTCAAATTGTGTCTGGCTTTGGATCCTTTGGCAGATGCAGTGCAGAACTGAATCTGCTGTGCTGATTTGTTTCTGATGACGTGACCTTGACAAGCAACAAGCATTCATAACATGATCTTTTTTTTCGAACTTATATCTGTCCAAAAAATCTTTTATCAATCTTTTCAGTCATCGGAGTCACTTTCGATAGGAGTTACCAGTTGCCAATGCGCATTGCAGCTTATGAAATGGCGCAGGGCGAATGAGCAAAAGTCAAAACCACACTGCCCCGCCCCCGCGCCTGGCGGCCATGCGCTCGGCCAAATGCCGCTGCCGCTTCAATCGCACGTTCCGTTGCATCCGGCACCGGCCTGGCGCCACCCGCCGTCTGCGGCGCGGGCTGCGGAGCAGCACTGCCTCCGCCTTCTAGAGCGCTCCTCCACGCCGGCCGCCGTCCTGCAGTCTCTCGCCTTCCTCCTCAAGTCCGGCGTCCACACGAACCCGCTCGTCCTCACCAGGCTCTTCGCGTCCTCTGCCGCGGCGGCGCCCGCGCTGCTCGAGCCCCTCGTCGCCGCACTCCTCAGGCCCTCCGTCCCCATCGACGCGTTCTTCGTCAACACTCTCATCCGCGCGCACGCCGCCTCCCCGCTCCCTTCCGCCCGCTTCCGCGCCGCCGCCTTCTTCCCGCTCATGCTCCGCGGCGCCGTGTTGCCCAACAAATTCACCTTCCCGTTCCTCCTCAAGGCGTGCGCCGCGCTCCCTGGCTCCCCGGGCCTTGGGCTCCAGGCGCACGCCGCCGCTCTCAAGTTCGGGTTCGCCACCGATCAGTATGTTTCCAATACTCTCATACACATGTACTCCTGCTTCGGCGGTGAGTTCCTGGGGGACGCGCGGAATGTGTTCGACAGAATGGCCAAATCGAGCGCGGTTACTTGGAGCGCGATGATCGGCGGGTATGTGCGTGGGGGGCTGTCGAGCGATGCAGTTGGGTTGTTCAGGAAGATGCAGGCCAGTGGGGTGCGGCCAGATGAGGTTACAGTGATTGGTGTTCTGGCAGCAGCTGCAGATCTGGGAGCACTCGAGCTTGCTCGGTGGGTTGGGAGGTTTGTGGAGAGGGAGGGGATTGGGAAATCTGTGACGCTGTGCAATGCGCTGATTGACGCGCTCGCCAAGTGCGGTGACGTGGATGGGGCTGTGGCAGTGTTCCAGGGGATGGAGGAGCGGACTGTTGTGTCTTGGACCTCAGTGATTGACGCACTTGCAATGGAGGGTCGTGGGAAGGAGGCTGTGGCAGTGTTCGAGGAGATGAAGACTGCTGGCGTGTGGCCTGATGATGTTGCGTTCATCGGGGTGCTCACTGCATGTAGCCATGCTGGAATGGTTGAAGAAGGTTATGGCTACTTTGATTCAATGAAGATGGAATATGGCATTGATCCTAAGATCGAGCATTATGGCTGCATGGTTGACATGTTTGGTCGTGCTGGCATGGTCGAGCGGGCAATGGAGTTTGTTCATACGATGCCCATGAAACCAAACCCAATAATATGGCGGACACTTGTTGCTGCATGCCGTGCCCATGGCAGGCTTGAGCTTGGTGAAAGCATCACCAGGAACCTTCTACACGAGTACCCGGCTCATGAGGCCAACTATGTTATGCTCTCCAATGTCTACGCGCTGACACAGAGGTGGAAGGAGAAATCAGAGATTAGGAGGGAGATGAGCAAGAGAGGAATCAAAAAGGTGCCAGGTTGCAGCCTTGTTGAGCTTGATGGGGAGGTTCATGAATTCATAGCTGGAGATGAGTCACACCCACAGTGGAAAGAGATATACATGATGGTCGAGGAGATGGCAAGAGAACTAAGGCGTGTTGGGCACATCTCAGCTACATCAGAGGTCCTTCTTGACCTTGATGAGGAGGATAAGGAGGGTGCACTTCAGTGGCACAGCGAGAAGCTGGCGATTGCATTTGTGCTACTGAGGACTCCTCCTGGTACACAGGTCCGTGTGGTTAAGAATCTCCGGGTATGCTCGGATTGTCACGCAGCAATAAAGTGCATTTCACTGGTTTATAACCGGGAGATCATAGTGCGTGATCGCAGCCGGTTCCATCGCTTCAAGAATGGCTCCTGCTCGTGCAATGATTTCTGGTGATGCAATTGTTACCAGTTTATCCTATTTCTGACTGTTCATTAATGAGTGCATCACAGAAGATGATGGCAATGATAATTATTTCATGGGAGCTTCTGCAAATCTTTCAAGGTTCGTCCATTTATTTGAAATATGAAAACTTTCGTAGCCAATAGTTTTGATGCTTGTCATAGGATATTGGAAGCTGTGTTGAAGAATATACTTTTTATTTTTTTAGATATTTTATTTTGCATACTGAGTCCTACTGATACACATTAATGAAGAATTGAAGATATCTTGTAGGACCATGTTGTATGCACAACCATACCTTTCTCAATGTGCTCTATGATATTTATCTTCACTGCTTTAAGTCTTTCCTCAACCATCTCATTCTCCATTTCTTCGTTCAACCTTGCTCATATATGGATGTTTCTCCGAATTTCTTATCTTTCTGTTCTCATGGTTTTACTGGTTTCTGCCAATTCCCTGGACCTTTTCCATGCCTCTTTCTTGCCATTAGCTCCTCGTTGGGGTAGGCAGAGGGTGAAGGGGAGAGGGAGGCAGAGGCAACTAGTAAGTCCATCTCACCGTCCTCATGATTTGAGGTCACATTTGTACCTGTGCACTGCACTCTCCTTTGTTGGCATCCAGTATGCATCAAAGAGAGATGCTTTATTCCATTGTATAGGAGCTTTTTTTTTTCAGACAACTTTACAGAACACATTTGAACTACCCCTGCCTTTTGTTTTTGATCTCTTATCGCTCTCTGCCAAAACCTTCCGCTCAACCAACTTATGAACTTTGCTATACCAGATGATGGATACAATTTCTCTACATCTCTGTAGATTGAGAACAGTACCTTGTAACGTTGTGGATGCACCTCACCACATTCGGCAGTACAATACTAATGAAGCAGAAGTATCAGATGTGCATGTGCTGCCTCCTGGTCGTAGCAGCTTTATGGGATTCTTCAGTGCGACCACTATCATACTGTAGGATCTTGATAAGCAGCGTCATCTCCCGGCATGTCAACTGCTGGTTGCTTGATTAACGTTTTCATCTCCTTAGAGAACAAGGTTCTCATTAGGTATTTGATCCTAAGTAGAAGTTAATAACTCAAAGTAATCATTCAAAGTTATTAACAGCATGAGTTGTTTATGTTGGACTGTATTTATGACTACAAGGGGTTATATTGCATTTAAAAATTTATACAGCAATTGAGTTGAAATAGAAACATAATGAGAACTTCCAGGAGAATTAAGTGGAATATCTCAGCTGGCACTGGATATCATTTGTTTCATTGTTTGTATTATCTGTTGCCTGTTGGCCAGTGCAAATGGATGTCAAAAGTAGATCAGTACCATATTATCATATAGACTTACTGTTGGTATGGCTAGAGTTTGGATCACAAGGTCTGTTGTAGTTGGGACTCGGGAGATTCAACGTTTTGTCGTACGTAGGTAGATCAGATATTCCTGAGCTATTGTTGCATCTTCTTTCCCCAATGCTAAGCAACAGAGTCCCATTTCAAGCATTGACCTTCAGTATTAGGGAACAGAATGTGTGAAAAGAGGCACTTATACAATCTTCTTGACCGTTGTGCAGGAATGGTGTCAGCTAAGTATATTTCCTAAGGAATATATTTCTCGTGATGCATCCACACTTCAGCATGGTGCCAACCTGTGCTTGGGAAAAAAAAGGAGTTGGTGAAGGCGGCCACTGGTTAGAAATGAAATTGTAGGAGAGTTACACTTGTGTCATAAATATTTTGAAAATTGGGGGAGGCAGGGCGTTGTGGATTGAGCTGTATAAATTTTTAAATGGGGGAGGCGCGTGAGCCGACCACGAGGAAGCGAGTGATCTAGGAAGTAGACAGACCGACCCGGTCGTGGAGAGCAACAAGGCGGGGGCGATGTTCTTCATGGAAGCGCGGAGGAGGAGCGGGTCCGTGGAGACGACGGCGGTGATGTCGGCGCGGGAGAGGCCGGCGCCGGAGAGCAGGGCGAGGATAGCATCAGGGTTGGAGGCGGAGCTGAGGCGGGGGGAGAAGAGCTCATCCAGTGATCTCCTGGATCCATCGTATGATAACTCGCGGGACGCCTTCGTGGACACCTTGCGGGCTTGGGCTGGGGCAAGGCCGCTGGACGCGACGAGGTAGTCCTCGAGGGAGAAGGGCGGGTAAGGTGGTGGAGGTGGAGGTGGAGAGGAGGAGGAGGCACGTGCGGGGGTGGATGGGGGAGGGTAGGGAGGAGGCGGCGCGGAGCATTGGGAGAAGGTGATTCCGGAGGCGCAACATGGCGGCGGCGAAGGGGAGGGGAGGTGATTAGGCCGTCGGCCACGAAAGCAAGCAGGAGGGCTCGCCGCGTGAGGGGAAGGGGACTGGATGGGTGTGCCTGTTGCTTAGCTTCTGCGCGGCGAGCCAGGGCATTGAGGCGGGGAACCACGGGAGGCGCTGCTGCCGCCTTGACGCCGCGGCCCGGGGCCAAGGGAGTAGCGCCCACACGGCCGCTGCCGCGCTTCCGCCTGCCCTGCGGCCGCCGTGGTTGCTGGTCTTTTGCGCCGCCACTTGCCTCGATTTGGGCGAGACGAGAGATGGGGGAGGGACGGAGGGAGGGAGAGGGAGGGAAAAAGTCCACTTCAGGTCCTCAACTTTCGCGAAAGTCTACTTTAGATCCTTAAACTTTAAAACCGGGCAAAACACATCCTTAACTTTTAAAACCGTTCATATCACGTCCCTCAGCGGTTTTGGACGTCCGGTGCTACAGTAACAGCGGGTTGCTACAGTGTCGTGATATGAATGGTTGCTACAGCGACAATGTTTGCTACTGTAGCAAACCCGCCGTCAAAACCACTCAGAGACGTAATATGAACGATTTTAAAAGTTAAGGGATGTATTTTGTCCGGTTTTAGAGTTCAGGGATCATAAGTAGAAGTTGAAGACCTAAAGTGGACTTTTTCCAAGAGAGAGAGGGGCAGAGGGAGCTCTGGAGCTGGGCTCGTGGGCTCCTGGTGAATGCCGTGTCGTCGACTTGGAATGCTGGGCCGCCAAACGTGCACGTGCCTTGGGCTGGATCTCAGATTGGACCGGGCCATCAAATCTAAGAGCCTCCTCGTGGCGTCGCGCGCCCGCTGCGCCATGCCAGACACAGCGCTCCTCGTGAAATACAAAGCGCCGGCGGCGGGTTGCTGCTGGCCTGGCGCGCTCGTTGACGCCGCGTCACCGTCCTCCTCCTCCCTGGCACAGCGCTGGAAGTGGAGGACGACCGCTCCGCCCTGCCCTGCCTCCGTGGCGGCCTCCCTCAGCCTGTCGCGCCACTCCAGCAGCGAGGCGCTCCCGATAGCGTGCATCTCCGACACCTCGACCGCGCAGCGGAGCTTGAGCACGAGCGTCTCCAGCCGCTGCAGCTTCTCGTGCGCGGCCGCCGGGCGGGACCCGGACCGCAGCTTGCGCATCACCGTGGTGAGTGCCCTGTCGGTGATCCCGCCGATCACCGCGGACGCCATGGTACTCACCGCTTGCTCTGCATCGCTCAAAAGCGGAACCGTATTGTATGGAAGCCCACACAAAACGCCGCAGTTATTTAAAGAAAAATAAGGCCATGTTCCTAAAAATTTTCAAGATTTTCCGTCACATCGAAACGTTTGACATATGCATGGAACATTAAATGTCAACGAAAAAAAACTAATTACACAGTTGGGTAGAAAACCACGAGACGAATTTTTTGAGCCTAATTAGTCCATAATTAGACACTAATTGACAAATACAAACGAAAGTGCTACAGTAGTTAAAGCCAAAATTTTCGCAAACTAAACACACCCTAATCTGAAAGAGTCACATTGCTTCTGACACCAACATGTTTACTGTCTGTAAAACCAACTGTGCTTGTTCTCTGAATTTGCAGAAGCTCTGGTGCTTTTTTTTTTTATTATTGTATACCATGTGATACAATTTTTCATAATTTGAATGTACTGTCTGAATGAATGATTGTATACATGTTTCCCGCAAGCAGGTGCAGCTTGGTGCAAAGGCTGTAGCAACCGGCAAGCTGAAACTGATTTTGTGCCTTGCAGTTTGATGAAGTGTTGATTGAACAGAGCAAAGCGAAAGCTTGGAACAAGAACACAAAAAGACACATTTAGGACATTTACAATAAGCTTAATTGCTTATAGAGTAATACAATCAACAGTCCAGCAGCTGGGTATCGTGGAGTCCATGCGATAGCATCAATATGGGGGTTCTACTGAAACTACTGAATATCCAACTAGTGGTAAGCGGTAACTATAAATGAGCATCAAAAACCATCCTTCACTTGAGGCTTGCACAAAAACAAAATTTCCAGAGCCCTGCAAGTGCAACAGACCGACGAGCAGTCACCATTGGAATGATCGTATGAAAAAGCAGCTGGAATTGCCTTGTCCTCCTCAGTAGCATCAACGCCGGAAGATTCCCTCAGTATTCCAAGTTGTATTCTGTTCTGGTGGCCAACGATTTGGCCCCCGTTTCTGAGTAATGGAATATCCATGTTTCAAAAAAAAAAAAGAACCCCTCTGTATAGCAGCTCAACCGCAAATACATAGACATGGTTTTCATCGTCCTAGAATTTATAATTTCCTGGGAGCTTCTGCAATTCTTTTAAGGTTTGATTTCAGTAACAGATAATTTTTGAAACATTCAGTAACAGATAATTATAATGCTTACTCACGGATTTTAGGAGATGAATTAAACATAAAGGATAACTCAGAGTCCCAGACCAGTTGTGGGACCTGTTTGGACTGCTAAGTTAAAATTGTTCATACAGCCCGTTCGCTTAGGCTGATCTGACTGTCTGAAAGTACTGCTGGCTGGTTTTTTGTGAGAGAAAAACACTGTTGGTTGACTGGCTGATTTGGCTAAATCTGAATTTAACCTTAGGAAAGGGCTGTTCAGGAGAACCACTGAATGCGCTGCTATTTAAACATGACGATGAAGGTGGCTGCCGGGTATTGCAATATTGGCTGCAGAGGTTGGATTGTGATCCTGCTCAGTAGCAAACACTTATAAATGATGTGAACTCATAATGCACTGTGTGACAAATAGGAAGAACCACCTTATAGATAGGATCATCTATCAAGCACATGCTTAAAATCACAAAACTAGAAAAAATGGTAATAAACAAGTTTGAGGCTTAGTTTTAAGAACAACTGGTTCCCTTATTTGATGGGATTATTTCTACAAGAGGCATGTTCTCTATATACCAAAGGATCTATTTCCTTAACCTTATCCAGCCAAGTCAAGATGCCAGTATAAAAAGGGGCATATTCCCTCAATCTATATTCTATAATCTATATTCTATGAGAAAAATAATCAAAGAACAACAAATTCGTAGTCTCACATATGAACTCGTCTCCTTACAACTTGCCATTTATTTTCAGCTGTTAGGATCTCATTCACAGCCAAACAGAAAACCATCTTTGGTACATTGGCAGAGGTCTGTGGCACCCAAAACATAAAATAGAAATAAAGAATTTTCTGTTGGCCCTTACAACATTGACATCACCCAATTGTTTCATAGACTTTCTTCTCGGTAGTGATTTCAGCCGCTACCTGAAACTACTAGTCAGTCCCATACAATGTCAGCATCAGTAGAAACCAAAAATAATCCATTCAGCTAGTGAGACCTACATAAAACATCAGCTGGAACAAAACATAATGGCATACCGATAAAAATGGTTGGACAAAAGGAAAAGCTAATACTGTAAAATTCCAAATAGCTAATTCAGAGAAGAAAAATTAAGTTAAAGATAATCTTTGGCCATGTGCTAGGCAGAAGAAGAAACTTACATGCACGTTAAGGATCAAAGTCAAACCGAGCCCCTTCACAAATAACCCTAGCTTAAATTGAATTATGTATGAGCAATCAGAGATCACTGAGGTTACTTGCAAATCGAAAAAAAGCATGCACAGTTGCTAATGAGCATGAGTTACAGTTCCACCACCCACCTAAAACACAAAAGGAGATGCTAAAATTAGACTCTAGAGGGCACAATACCAGCACGAGCTGCATCGTAAGCGTCTGCAAGGCCAGGAATAGAGTCCTTGTGACAGTCAACGAACTTCAACTTGAAAGCCTCCTCTCCTAATTTAGTTAGTGTGAAAAAGCTCGTATTGCTATTCAGCAATCCATTTTGCTGCAGGATCTTCATGACATAATGCCGGGGTACTAGTCGCTTCTCGAGGCTCATTGCGAGCAGGACAGGCCTTTCCACAATGTACCGTGGCTCCATCGCAGCCTCATTGACTAGGAACTCAATCTTGCGCAGAAGAATCTCATCAGAAAATCCTAATATACCTGGCATCTTGCACACTGCAATGGAAGCCTCAGACTCAGAACAGCCAAGAGTCCTCTTAAAGAACTCAAGCTTGGCAACATGCTTCTCTCGGGACATACCAGAAACGACAGACACTGCGTGCTTAAACATCCGGGAAGTAGGAGGTACCCCAATTTCTTTTGCCCGCAGCAAAAACTCCTTCACGCATTCTTGATTGAAGGTAAGCACCCACGGGCTGTTTGCGCATAGCTGAGAAATATCTGGAACACCCCACTGACGCAACAAAGCAATGTTAGGCTCGATTAACCACTCAAGGCTCGCCGTGAGGAGGCACCGCTTCCTGCTTGCGGCCACCAGGACCTGCTCAAACGAACCGTAGAAGGAGATGAAGAACTCGAGCCTGGCAACGACGTCGCCTTTGCGGAGAGGGCGTGAGGCGACCAGGAGGAAGCGAGCGATCTGGGGAGCGGAAAGACCGACGCGGTTGCGGAGAGCAAGAAGGCGGGGGGCGATGTTGTCCACCTTAGCACGGAGGAGCAGCGGGTCCGCCGAGACGACAGTGGCGATGTCGGCGGGGGAGAGGCCGGCGTCGGAGAGCAGAGCGATGATGGCACCGGGATTGGAGGCAGAGATGGGGTGGGAGCGTGAGATCTCCTCCTTGCCCGATGTTCTGGATAACTCGCGGAACGCCTTTTTGGACACCTCGCTTGCTTGGGCTGGGGCGAGGCCGCAGGACGCGACGAGGTAGTCCTCGAGGGAGAAGGGCACGAGGAAGGTTGAGGCGGAGGTGGAAGTGGAGAGGAGGCGGTACGCGCGGGGGTTGATGGGGCAGGGTAACGGCGATGCGGCGCGCAGCAGAGGGAAGAGGCAATTTCGGAGGTGCAGCATCGCCGCGGCTGAGGGGCGGCGCGGTTGCCAGGGGAGAGGAGGAGCGGCGCAGAAAGGGCTCGCCACGTGAGGAGGAGAAAGGGATGGAATGGGCCAATGGCAATAGACCTGCGAGCTGCGACGGCCAGCTTGCCAGCTCGATGGACAAGGCCCAAAACTCCGCTCCACCCGCCCATCGTCCCAGACCATTTGATGCGTAAGCTGGTAGCCACCCGGGCCGTGGCCCAATTTCGGAAAGCAGCGCCCGCTCGCCCAGCAGCGGTCATGCAGTCACTGCCGTGGCCCGTGGCCCGTGGCCTGGGCATTCATGAGCATTGTTTCTAGCAGAATGTACTTCTCTTTGAAGCACACATTAGATATAAGATAAGAAGATGTAATAAGAAGAATAAAGAGTGGACATTTGCATTCGAGATCTCCAATTCCTATGGACCAGCTTTTGTTCTTTGATAACATGCCTAAGATCGGTTGAGATGATTATTATATGATATATATGGGTATTCTGCAGGCCTCGCTTACAAGAACCGGTTGCCACAGCGTTGCCTGCGCTACCATCATCTCCACCACCTCGCCAGGAAATGCACGCGGCCTAGGGCTTCCGTGATGGCGGCGAAGGGTGCCAACCTAACACGGCGGCTTGCTCGTGACGACCACGCGTCGCACAACGGTTCACCCAGTTCGGAGGATGCCGCACCAGGGGCCGAGGGGGGGCCAGACGGCGGCGGCGCCGGACTGGGCCGAAGAAGAACGTCAACACGGGTGCGCCTGCCGACCATGACAACAGCGCAGTTGCTTCTGCTGCTGCACCCTACTTCGCCAAGCCTGATCCGCTGGCGTTGGCGCTGGGGTTGGAGCCATGCGCGAGCACAGTGCCTCATGCATTGTTCGACCCAATGTTGGAGGAATTCGCCGCCTCGCAGGTCATGCGCCGCGTAGCAGGTGCGCCAGCACCGTAGTTCCTGTCTTCTCAGGAGTGCACTCCTCCTTGGACGGGACCCTCGTACACCGCGAGCCAACCTGCGGCCTCAGCGCCTGCTGTCGCGGGTGCGGTGGCGTCTGAGGAGGGTGCGGAGGCGGTGTTGGCCAACAACCCTCCTAGCGACGTCCAGCCGACCTCCGTCGACGAGGACGGTGCTGCGCGGGCTCTTTGCACCCCCCTGCCTAATGTTGTTCCGATCGCTTCAGGAAGAGCTCGAGTCGCAGATATGCGTCCCTCTAGAGCCCCCCATCATCCATGCTGCCCCTAAGCTCAGGAGATCCAAGACGACGAAGCCTGGGTTCGCGCCGAGGCGCAGCGTACGCCTCGCCGCGAAACACCGTGCGGCCAACGCCACGATCCAGGCGCAGAACGTTCTCTTGCAGAAGCTTGGCATCGCCGTCGACACCGAAGCTATGGACGCCGAGGTTGTTCAAAAGTTTCGGACGACCTTTGCGGGCCCCATATTGCCCTACAAGCAAAACACACTACAGATGCTGTTTTTGGGCGATTTCGACCCAATGGCCATGAACTTAGATTTGACTGAGCTTGACGTCGAGGATATGTAGGCTGTGTACTTAGCCGGTTTCTGTCGTTGTCTTTGCTATGTAATCACAACCATGTGTATGTTGTTCGGTCGTTGGTCTCGGTAATCTCTAGATTACCGTGGCTACGTTAGCATGTAACAAAACCTCTATTTTTGTTTAATGAAAAATGTGCCACAACACGATCGTAAAAAAGGAAAGTAAGTGCGTCGTCTAATAACAACGTACTCTCTCGGTCTCTTTTTAAGTGTCATCAAAATTCTCGTGCACGATCGTAAAAAAGGAAAGTAAGTGCGTCGTCTAATAACAACGTACTCTCTCGGTCTCTTTTTAAGTGTCATCAAAATTCTCGTGCCAATCAAATTTCTTAAATTTGACTAAAATTATAGAAAATATTAATAACATTTGTATCTTCAAATAAGTGTATTATAAAAAAAATATTTGTAATAATTAATCTAATAATACTTATTACGCACCATAAATATTAATAATCTCTTGTATAAATTTGTTAAAATTGATTACGTTTGACATCTCGATATACGAGAACAACGGCTAAAAAGGGGCAAAGGGAGTAGGTAAGTAAGTTGGGCGAGATACAAAGGCACATTAAGAAAATATATAACATGGTAAATTCAAATTAGAATATATTGTCCGCTGGCTGCCGGCAATAATTAAATCACCCTGAAGAACAGCATTGAGATGAAGTAGTGGTAAAACTGAGAAGCAGCGCAGGGTTCTTAATGATTTTGATTATTGGACTTCAAAGGCATCTTACATTGTCAAAAAGAAAGGTAGGGTTCTTGTTTCAATAGCCTTTTGAGTGTTAGAGATTCTCCGTCACTTTTGTTTAGCCATCAGATTTTTTTTATTGCACTAACTTTCATCTACGAAGAACATGCTTAAATCCAGCTTTACTATAGATGATATGAGTAAAGGCTTTATCTGAAAGGTGTAAGGATGCTCTCTTTGTAGGTGCACGAGGCCACAACACTTCGCATTTTACTATGCACATTTGGTATTGTCAACTTAGGCAGTAGGCTATCCTCTAAGGTAGTTAAAATTGTTTTTTGCACCAATAAATCAGTATTCAGTAGCCGTCGAATTATTCACATTAGATCCTTCTTTCCTCCATGCAGCAGTTGATGAGTTTTTTACTAGCTGTGTGAACTTCATTGATCTTGCTTTGTTTCTCGGTTGCAGGCTGGGGTAGTTTTGCAACATTTTTCTCAAGAATCACATCCGATGGCTTATGCAAATAGTTAGTTCCTGAAAATGGTAGACCTCACCCCTACTAAATACTAATACTATGAATTGTTGGTTTGGATCCTGAACGTTGTAAGCCAGCAGTGTTCTTGAAAGTTGCAAAGGGATTCATTTTCTATCATGAACTTTTGATTTCCCTGGTCGCATGGTGGATGAGATACTAAAATAAGATGCTAAGTTTATTTTCATTATTCTCACTTGTCATCAGGTTATATATCTCATTGATTATGCAGTAAGGTACCGAATTATGTTCATTTCTGTAATAGCTTTGTGCAGTACATAGATCTATTTCTCAGTCTAGTTGTACTACATACATCATGATGCATTTGGGTTAAGCTATGTGATTCTGAATCTCTGATCTTCCAGCCTTCACCATGCTTACAGGTGACGACATGCCTTGTTTGAAACTCAGTAAGCAGTTCTCCCATCAGTTTTGGAGCGTGAAGGTTTCACTAAATGCTTGGAAAGTGGAGATGAATATTGCTGGTGGTCGAGGCTCATACACAGGCTATAAGAGTAGAAATATTTCGAGAGGAACGCATAGTATGACATATTGGAAGGGAAAGCATTGTAAATAGCACCAGGAATCATACACAGGCTATAAGAGTAGAAAGATTTCGAGAGGAACTCGTACTTCTTAACATCACAATACTACACAGCATGGTTAAAAAAAAAAGAGATTTCAATTTAAGAACAAATGGCTCCCCTATTTAATGGGCTTATTTTCAGAAGAGGCATACATTAGAAATCAATAACCTTAATCTCAGGCAGCCAAGCTATTTAATGAATATGAGAGCTCAGCATCTTCATACATACTGAGAGATGAAAAGATCAAATACAAGCCGTTCGCCAGCCAATGTTACAAAAGAAGAGAACAATCATGACCATCTGGACAGCTTCTAATGAGCATGAGTTACAGTTGAACCACCTGCCTAAAACACAAAAGGATATGGTAAAATTAGACTTCAGAGGGCACAATACCAGCACGAGTTGCAGCATAAGCATCTGCAAGGCCAGGAACAGAGTCCTTGTGACAGTCAATGAACTTCAATTTGAAAATTTCCTCTCCTAAATTAGTTATTGTGAAAAAGTTTTTATTGCTATTCAGCAATCCCTTTTCCTACAGGACCTTCAAGACATAATGCCGGGGCACAAGCCGCTTCTCCAGGCTGTATGAGAGCAGGACAGGCCTTTCAACGATATATTGTGGCTCCATCGCAGCCTCATTGATAAGGAACTCAACCTTGCATCCAATATTCTCGTCAGAAAATCCTAATATATATGACGTCTTGGACACTGCAGTAGAAACCTGAGACTCAGAACAACAAAAAGTCCTCTTAAAGAACTCAAGCTTGGCAGCAAGTTTCTCTTCGGACATACAGGAAACGGCGGCCACTGCGTGCCCGAACATCCCCGAAGTGGGAGGCACCCCAAGTTGTTCTGCTCGTAGCAAAAACTCCTTCACGTGTTCCGGATTGTAGGTGAGCATCCGCGGGACGTTTGAACACAGCTGGGCAGTATCTCGAACACCACACTGACGAAACGACGCGATGTTAGGCTCGATTAGCCTCTCAAGGCTAGCGTTGAGGAGCCTCCTGTTCCTCTTCGTGAGGACCAGGACCTTCTCAAACAAGCCGTAGAGCGAGATGAAGAACTCGAGCCTAGGAACGACGTCGCAGCAGCGGAGAGCACGTGAGGCGACCAGGAGGAAGCGAACGATCTGGGAAGTAGAAAGACCGATGCGGTCGCGGAGAGCAAAGAGGCGGGCGCTGATGTTGTTCACCGAAGCGCGGAGGAGCAGCGGGTCCACCGAGACTACGGCGGCGATGTCGGTGCGGGAGAGGCCGGCGCCGGCGAGCAGGGCGAGGATGGCGTCCGGGTTGGAGGCGGAGATGAGGCGGCAGGAGGAGAGCTCCTCAAGTGGTCTGTTGGATTCTCTGGATAACTCCTTGAACGCCTTCTTGACACCTCGCGAGCTTGGGCGGGTGCGAGGCTGCAGGCGGCGACGAGGTAGTCGTCGAGGGAGAAGGGTGCGGGGACCGTGGCCGTGGAGGTGGAGAGGAGGCAGCATGCGCGGGAGTGGATGGGGGAGGGAAGCGGAGAGACGGCGCGGAGCAGAGGGAGGACGAGATTTCGGAGGCGCAGCATCGCCGGTCGCCGCGGCGGAGTAGGTCGTCGGCCGCTGTTGAGGAGGACGACTGGACGAGACACCACCCTTTTTGTTCCGTGTGTGGACTGGGCAATCTCCCAGAGTGGGTGGGCCACGAGGCAGGTTGCCCAAGCCCAACCCAACTGGTGACAGCGGACCGGGCTCGCCCGGCTCCGTGGCCGATCGCCGATGGGGGCTGGCCCGACTGTTTGCGTTGCTCGCTCAAATCTCGTTTCTCATGTTCATCTAGTATGAGAAAAAAAAAAGAAAATACGGGTTGCCAAAATATAATTTTTTTATCATGTAATAATGAGTAGGTCAAAAGATTTAATTTTGATAATGCCGGATGGGGCTCATCCTCCTCCACTCATCTGCTCTCTCTAAAAAAATACGCATAGAGGCGTTGTTCAGAAATTCCTCAAATCGACCTCGAGCTAGCACATCTGCCTGCACCTCTCCACTTCCTCTTCCTCTCCCTCCCTCCAGCTCTACTGCTCCACTCCGCTCGGCCTCGGTGTGCGGTGCTCAATGCGGCTCGGTCCGACAGAAGGACAGCATGCCAGCCTCGACGTCGTCGCCACCAGCGAGTGAGGAGAAGCAGGAGGCGGCGCCCGTCAGGCACAACAAAGGCATCAACAACCTCGGCAAGGTCGTGCTCCGCGAGGTCCGAGATAGCTCCGTAGAGGTGCCCGTCTTCCACTCCGGCGAGTCATCGGGCATGTTACGACTGCCGGATCCCGGCGCAGATCCGTGGCGCTTGCCATGGTTCAAAGCCCGATTTGTCGGTTGCTGCCCCGGCTTTCCCCTCCACTATGTTACATATGTATGTTTCTAGTGTTTCGGATATATGTTGTAATTGTTTCATCTTGATATTGCAAAAATAGACTGGGGGATGTTGCACGTGTTGCAAATGTTTCAGAAACATGTTGCAAGCGTTGGTTCAAAATGGTTCATCTGTTTCCAGACGTATGTTGCAATCGTTTTTTATCTGGATGTTGCATATGTTTCACACATATGTTGCAACAGTATGTTCCAAATGTTTTAGCTGTTTCAATCTTATGTTATAGCAAGTGATTTTATGTTGCAAGTTATAATTTTTGAATGTTTCATGTGTTTCACACATATGTTGCAAGTGCATGTTCTAAATATTTCATCTATGTTTTTATATTGCAAGTGTTTTATGTTGTTCGGCCGGAGGTGAGCTGAGGACGAGCGGACTGGGCGAGCGGCGTGCCAGTGGGTGGGGACGTTGCGCTCGGGGCCGGCAGACGGTGGTGCTACGGTTGAGGCCCGCTGGGGGCGTGCTCATCCTCAGCTGCTCATTCCGGCTCATGAGTACCACCCGCGTGGAGAGAGAGGAGGGAGTCAGGGGCCACCGGCGGGGGCAGAGATGGGGCAGTGCATACGTGGGGCAGGGCGAAGGCGTACAGGGTCAGGGCGAAAGGCGGAAGGCGGCGAGATGGGCTAGCCACGCCCATTTAATTTTGTTTAAGGCCTGTCGAAAGATATTTGAGGGCTGAGGCTGAGGCTATTGACACATGGCAGCTATTCTTTACTAAATATTTCAGAGAAATAATTAACGAGTGTATGCAGCTTAAAGATATGAGACTTTTTTTTTCTGATAATATATATTGTAAAGCTATGTAATTATGATACTTTACGGTACCACAATATAAAATGTATTGCCCCTGCCTTTGCAGGACCGGCAAACCTGGGAGAGCAGACTTGTTCATCTGCTATGCTACTGTTCAGGTGAGAGAGATCCAATCGCCACAGAAGCCGACTGGGTGTTTTTTTATATATATTGTTATTTTCAAGAGTTGATCACCAAGTTGCCATAAATTGATTACTTACCTCAATTTCTGAATCTTGCACGGTTACTTCTACTAGCCCGGTGCACAATAAGAAACTGAAGTTTTTTCACCACGAAGAACTTATCAGTGCAGTGGATGGAGGTGATGTCCCAAGAACACAGCACTACCAAGTCGCCGAAGCTTTCCCTACGGATGTATCAGCAGTTCAGAGATCACTTGTGTGATATTGGAGGGTGGTCCTTGTAGTTTGTTTACCTCCGGATGAACTAATCGGTGGCTGAATTACTGTGTTCAAGCATTGTAGCCTCTAGGGATGAAAACGGATCGGATACGGACGGATATCACTGATATCGTATTTGTTTTCGTATTTATGTCCGGATTCGGATTCGAATACGGATAGTATAAAAATGACGGATATGATATGATTGGATATCGACATCATAAATATGTGATTTAAATATTCGGATACAGATACGGTATCGGATGTTAAATATCCGGACTCGGATACGGACGGATTAAAACCCCTCTAAACGGATTCGGTCTCGAATACGGTCGAAAAATATCCGTACCGTTTTCATCCCTGGTAGCCTCTGATAAATGCTGACTATATGTGTTTTATCATTTGACTGTAATGTGGGTAGATGCAAGTGAAGAGATTTTGACAGCACAGAGATAGTCTTGTTAATTGAAGCAATATTATAGTGTGATGGAGCATATGATTGGATATAAAGAAAATGCTATTTTTGTTAATGTTGTCAAGGCTTGCATTTGAAATGCACTGAATCTTGTAAATACTTTTTTTATTTTTGGCTTCCAACTTAATGAAACGGCAGAGCACCTGTCAAAATTTGGTAAAAAAATGCACTGAATGATTTGATTAATATGTCAATTTTGTTAATTGTCGATGCTAGTGGCTAAGGTTGTTTGTCTCCGAATGAATCAACTGAGTTATCGTTTCACATCATTCCCTAAATACCATTAATCAAGCAAAGTATCTTCTGACATGGAGTTTCGTCATCATTTGAAACATACTTTCGGGTGCTTTAATCTGGGCGTGTATGTGAATAGAACTTGTAACCGAGTTTTAACAACTATAGTTTCTGAAGACAGCAAATCACTTCATTTCATTATGCTGTCCTTGCAAGTTGCAAATGCATAGAGATTCATTTTCTATCATGATGAGATGTTCAGTAAGTTTATTTTCTTTTTCCTACTTAACTTCCGGTCCATCATATTGTTATTTTGGCATGTCATGGCTGGTTGGCTGGCCTGAACTACCATAACCACTCGTCATCGGGCTGCTACCTAGTACTTATATACCCCAGATGTATGTTTTTACAACATTACAAGCATGGCTATTAGGTAACTGTCAGCAACACCAAATAATGTACCATAGAAGTCTGTTTTTACAACAACTTACAAGCAATGCTACTAGGTAACTGTTAACAGCACCAAATAATGTATCACACTAGTGTATTGGTCCGTGGCTGTATGTCTGAACAGGCTATCAAGGTAGAAATAATGTAATCACAGAGCTAAACAACATGGCAACCTTATTTGACTTTTTTGGGGTGGGTGGGTAGACCAACAAATTAGTACTCAATCACTTAAGTCATCTTCCTTACAAGTTGCCATCTATAAGTCATCTTCCTGAGGCGCCGGTGCGTAGTGGGGTTCTAAAGCGGGCCGATAATGTAAAGAGCGGTAAAGGTCGACCTAAACTGACTTGGGACGAGTCCTATCGGTGTTCGGACCCGGGAGGGCCCTAGACCGACGAGTAAATTTGTGCCGCGTGTTCCCTAATCCGGATGGTGATGCAAGGAGAATACACGTGGGTTTATCTTGATTCGGGCAAAGGAGGCCCTACGTCCAGCGGAGGAGGAGAGTATTGTATTTCCTTGCACCGAAGTGCTTGCGTAGGAGTTACAGAACCGGTCCCAAATCTCAAGAGAAGAGTACGATGGAGTGTTGCTTGAGATGTTGATCTCGGAAGTGGGAAAGATGTCTATCTCGTTTTTTGGTTTGTCGTCCCTCCTGGAAAGCTCCTTGCCCTCCCCTTTTATAGACTCAAGGGGAGGGTAAGGTTTACAACAAAACCCTAGGGGCGCCTTGGAGAAGAAGGCGGGACGGGCATAGTGGGCGCTGCTGTGGCGACGTGCCCCGGTGCGTGCGGGCCATGGGACGGCGGGATATCCTGGGTGTTGTAGAGGACGTACGATTCCCTGTGGTCGACGTGCGGGCGTCATTCCTTTGTTGACCGACGGCGATCGAGGTCGGGTCGGGGCGTAGCCACGGGGGTTGTTGAGGAACGGATAAGGCCGAGCCCCAGGAAACCCAGGCGCGGCGTTTATCATTTTGTGAGTAGAGGGGGCGTCGATGGAAGAACAGTGCTTAACGTGGCGTGAATAGTGGCAGCTTTTTCACCGCCCATCCCGGGATGGGCAGTAAAAAGTGTGATTAGACGCGGGCGTTGCTCCCACGTCGGTGGTGCTATAGCCACGTTGGTGGGAGTGGCCGCATTAAATGCCTTGTCAGTAAGTAGGTGGATGAGAGAGAGAGAGGTCGACCGACTCGACTCTAGGTCGTGCGGGTTGGAGAATTTCCGGGGTCGAGGCTTCTCGTCGAGCAGGCCTCGTACGAGTCGGAACGTAGTCGAGGGTGCCCCGCGCGACCACACGTGTGCAGACCGAGCCTGGTGTATCCGTGTAGGTGGACCTTTGGTACGATTTTTAGGGGGTTTTAGGGCACGGATCTCTTGGGGGTTTACTTCCTTTAATCGTTGGTTTTAGGTACCCCTAATTCAGGTATCCGACAGTAGCCCCCGAGCCTCTGCGCGAGTGTGGGCACTCTTGCAGAGGCTTGGGCGAGTTATGAACTGGAGTCATAGCGTCATTGCTTTCTAGTGGGTGCATGCGAGCGCAACCACCGGGTGTAGCCCCCGAGGCCTCGGAGGAGTGTGTGACTCCTTCGAGGGCTTTAGTACGATACATCATGGGACGTTGTTTTTATTAAGCCCTGAGGTGCGTTTGATCCTCTTTCGTCGGAGCTAGCCTCTTGCGGGCAAGCCCTCGAGCCTCGTGTGCCTGAGGTCGATCGAGGTCCTGCCCGTTTTTAATCGTTCGACCCTCACGCATCCTTTAGGCAAGGAGGAGGGGTGGGAACGCTGTACTACCCTCGATGGGCGAGTTTCGACGATCTTCGATGAGCTGCTAGCGGAGAATTCGAGTGGGAGCCCGTGCCCCATTCGATTGGGGTCAGCTGGCGGCCGCGGAGACGCTCTAGAAGTGCCAAAGAGTTGTCGTATGGATCTTGGCTCCGTTCGGTAGGATCCGAGGGCTCGATGCCTCCCTCCGAGGGGATTCCACGGTCGACCACTTCTTTAGCCTCGAATATGTCTGAGGGCATCTTGAGAAAATGGCTCGAGCCTTGGCCTTGTACGGGTCTGCTCTCAGACATCTCTTACTCTGTTTACTCGAGGCAGCTATCGAACCCCGGTCGAGGGCCAGCTTTCGAACCCTCGAGGTTTATGGTGGGTTCAGAGCCCGTGGTTCCTTCACCTGGAAGTGTCCGTTTGTAAGCCTTCCTTCCCGCCCGTTAGGGTGCGTCTTTTTAGGAGGGAAGCGAAAATGGCGTGGTAGTGGGCGGCATGGTAGACGGTTACCGAGCGAACGGTCGACACGTGCTTGTATGCGCGGCTTTCAAGGGAGCGGTTAGGTAAGAGCATTAAATGCAGAAACTTTACCTACCTTTTCGCCGGATCCGTCCATTTGTCTTCTACCGGGGTATAAGTACAGGGCGTAGGGCATCATGTGTTCCTTCCTAGCCCTTGGCGATTGCATTCCCTTCCCTTTGCCTCCATCAGCCGCTCTCTGCCGCCGCCGTCATCCTTTCCCTCGCCGCCACCATATTCCAACCTCAGCGCCCATGGTGGGAAAGAGCAAGGTCCTCCCTGTGGATGCGTGGATCCGTTCCTCGGTGATGGAGACAAGGCTGGAGGAACTGGTGCACGATGGTCTCCTACGATCGAGAACGAGCCAGGACCTGCCGAAGTGGAAAGTGCCACCGACCAACCACCAGGAGCCAGCGCCTCCAGAGGGATACGTGGTGAGCTTCGTCGCCTTCCACGAGAGGGGGCTTGGGATGCCGCCAAGCCGGTTCATGTGGGCGGTCCTGCACTACTATGGGGTAAAGCTCCATCACCTCTCCCCCAACTCCTCTCGTAGGCCACCATTTTTGCGGCCGTCTGTGAGGGGTACTTAGGTGTGGAGCCCCACTGGAAGTTGTGGCTCCACATCTTCAAGGCAGAGCACTTCGCTAAGAAGGTGGGCGAGAGGGGAGTATGGCGGGTGGTGCACACCGGAAGCTGCACCCTCCAAGTGCGGGCGGGTTGAGGCGATCTCTACATCTCGGCCCAACTCATCTCATCGAACAGCGGGTGGCATGACGGTTGGTTTTATCTGTGCAACGACGATGGGCGCCTGCCGAGGTTCTCTGGCTAGGGCATAATGTCGCGCAAGGAGAACTGGTCGTATGGCATCGTCGAGGAGGACAAGCTAAAGCTACAGCCGCTCCTTGACGCGCTAAGAAGACTCCTTCTGCGTGGGCTGACCGCGGACATGGTGGCTGTCGCGTTCCACCGTCGGAGGGTGCTGCCACTATTGCAGCGTCAACTTCGGCTAGACAAGATGACGCCAGGCATCTCGTTGGAGGGGAGTCGGATGTCACACGAGACCCCCCCTCGATGAGGTTGCCTAGCGCGCACGGTGGATGGTGGGCAGTTTCAGGCAGGAGGACATCGACCGAGTCCCGATGCAGCGCAACCAGGGGTTCGAACCTCTGGTAAGTGTTGCTCTCCTAGTGCTGGGCTCCCCTTCTTTCTTAGGTCTCATAGATTTAAACTCATCGAGTTTCCCATGCAGGATCTATCTGCGGTCAAAGACTCGCCGCCACTGGTCCCGGAGGATCACGCTGCTCAAGAGGTGAGGCGTCTTTCCACGGCCCAGGAAAAGAAGGAGAAAGACGCCGCAAAAACACGGCGTGATAGGAAGATCCGTGAGCTTGAGGTGTTACTAAAATGCCGTCGCCAGCAACGGCTCGAGGGTCTCCCTGAGGAGAAGTCTCCCTCTGAGATGGCCTCAGAGGAGGAGAGTGATGACAGCGACGACAATGACGCCGGGTCGCGGTACGATACCGTGACTTTCCTCGCACACCTCCCTGACATGCGGTCCCTACAGGGACCCGTCGTTGGGGGGTTGACTTCCCAGGCGTCGAGGGCAACCTTGGTGCCTGTCGAGGGGGAGGAGGAGCGATCGGAAGGGAGGGCCCACGAGGGGCCCTCGGAAAAGAGATCTGTCGAGCCAGAGGTTCTCCCGACGACGTTGGCGGCACCGAGGACGCGCGCCCGGTCGCCGCGCACCTTGTCGGTAGGTGCAACTATGGCGTCGACGTCTGAGGCTAGTGTGCTGTCATGAGGTGTCAGAACTCGAGGCCAGACGACCCTAATGACGTAGAGGGCCTCAGGGATTTCGTCAGCTTAGGCTCAAAGGAGTTCTGGGCCGACCAGAGGCTCGACGGAGGGGCCGTCACAGGGGGCCTTAGGCAGTTCGGGGAAGCCGGGGACTAAACCCCTGATCCCCATGTTCGGGTGAGTGTTTCGCTTTATTTTTTAGACAAGTTTATTTGGTTCCTTATTCTCATGTTCTGATTCGCTGTGCAGCCACAAGTGCAAGGCGGAGCGGGTGACCTTGACGCTAGCCAAGGTGCTTAAGGCCAGCGCCGCATTGAAGATGCGGACGCCGGCCGACGATGCCGCCTGGATCGCAAGGTACCGGGCGGTGATGGAGCGACTCAAGGCAAAGGAGTCTACTGTTCAGGCCGGTACGAGCATCGAGGAGGTTGTCGAAGCCGGGGACGCCGCTCAACGATCTGAGTTGGTCGAGGCAGCCCTGAGTGCTACCGGGCTTGGCTAGTCCGGAGGTGACGGTCGAGAGCCAGGGTCGACCGCGAGGACCCTGGAGACCATCGAGGCCACAAAGGTCGCTGTCATAGAATCTCCTAATTATGACGGCCCACATGTACCTGTCATCGTCATAATGACCTCTGACAACCGTACTTATGTTCCTCATAACTTAAAAGGTCTGCTTTTCTCCGAACAGGATCCAATCACAGGAGTATTGCAATATTACAACAGTTTATTCAAAATACCATCAGAGTAAAGTAGCGGAAGTCTTATAATAACTTAAGTTTACAAACCATAGTTTTCAAACTTCAAACCTTATGTAACATTATTACAAACTAGTAGTAGGGAAGTATCAGTAGTAACTTTATTACAATCACACAAACGAAGTGTCTTGCCCAGAGGCCACACAGTCTACTCGTCGTCACTTTCTTCAGCCACAACGGTCATGCAACAAAGCTCAAAGCAGACTTATTCATGAACCGCACCTGCAACAAGGGGTTTAACAAACTCTAAGTACAAGAGTACTCAACAAGACTTACCCGACTAGGAAAAGACTCCAAGGGCATGCTAGCTTTAGGAAATCAAGGTACGGGTATTCAAGAATCAAAAATTTTTTTTGTAGAAAAGCTTACTAAAATAAGTCCTTACCTTCATTATTTTACTTTTACCATTGATGGTTCAATAACCAATTCAAAGTGATCATATCTAGATCAAAGTAATTCTCATCAAGACCTTTCTCATTCTTTCTTTCAATTCCAGTTCTTAACTACGATGTTGGTGCAAGGCCAAGACTCCTTTCTCGTGGAGCAATGACGATTCGAACCGCTTCATTTACCTAGCTTGGGATTCCTAACCACATGACATATGTAGAATCGAATCTTGCATATATCAACTCTTACCCGAGTAACCCAAAACCAGAACGTGTCCATCGCCACCCGAGAGCATAGTACTCCTCGAACCCGGCCCAATTCTAGCCCCGAGGGTACACGCTACTCTCGCCATGTCTCCACTCCCAGTGCGAGGTTAGACGTTCTCGTAATGAAATAGTCAAAGTAAGGCTTACCCGACATGGGTACATGGATAGTACTAATAAAAACTCCATGACGCAAGGGCCAACAACATACGGTCCTTAACTGATAAGGCGAAAACACTACACTGAGACTCCTTTCCCAATGCAAGTTAGCAGTGGCCAAACCACCTGCCTGATCTTACAAGTTTATTCTCATATTTCAATATTTAACAAGTATTCTATCATGGCCATATAAACATTCATTTAAAAAGCTTAACTCATAAGCATAGCGAAGCATACTACGCATTTTCAGTAAAACATGTATCAAGGGTGATATCACAATAATCGAGGATGACAATGCAACAATTGGGTTATCACTCAACTCCTAATTACTTAATGCAGTAAACCCTAGTATAAATAATAAAGATTTGTAAAACTCAATGTAGGGTTTAAATGCATCGAGGCTTGCCTTGCTCTGACGCGATGACTGACTCGGACTCGAAGACTCCGACTTCTGGTCCAGAACCCACCGATGACAACTCTTCTCCGGAGACTTGCTCGCCAACTTCGACTTCCTCGAAAGCGGGAACTACATGAGTATATAACATGTTTCAATATGATACAGTGATAAACATGATGCTTGATGATGATATGCCACAGTTTACGACTTGAGTACAACTTTCCTTCGTGGTACAGTCGCAAAACAGTAAAACCTACTAACTAATAGCGATAACTTAAGCGATACTAATGTTTCTTACCAAACATGTTACTAACGAGATCAATCATAAAATTAAGGTGCCAAGGATCACCAAGAATTAGTGACCCAAGGTCATCACTCAATCAAAAAGGCACACAACACTTAAAGTTAACAATTTAATAATTATTTAAACATTTAATTAATTATGGCATAATTAATAATAAATCAAACTTCATCTAATTGAGCTTAAACTTTTTCTAAGAATTAATCATGGCCTAAAACAGTGTCAGAATAAATTTCATGATTTTTGGATTAATAATTTAATTACTAAAATTCATGGAAGCTGTATTTAATATTTAATTGAACTAATTAAATAACTTGCAAAAAGTAATCAAATTTAGCATTTAATATTTTTCCTAAGTAGTTTACATCTTGAAAAACTTACACAAAAATTTTCACTATTTTTGGAGCTCTACTGAATTTTTAATGAAATAAACAAATACTATTACTATTCATATTTTTTGAAAAAGAAAAACAAAATTCATCTCGGGCTGCCTTCCCTTCCTTCCTCCGGTTCGGCCCAGCCGAATGGCCCAGCAGCATCGTGCCCACGCTCTCTTGCTTCGCGCTCGCGCGGCCCAGCAACACGGCCCGCCCGCGCGCTCTCCCTCACTCTCTCTCGCTGACAGGGGCCCCTGCCCGTCAGCCCGGGTCAACCCCGGCTGCAGCGACGCTGACCACCGGTGAGCTCACCGATGGTGAGCTCCCCGATGACACGGTCTACACCAATAGCTTCGCCTCCCTCTCCCGAACACGTTGGTGCCACTTTGACCCACTCTAGCAACCCCGAGCACCAACGTCGACGATGATGACGGTGACACCAACTCCGACAATGGCGGACGCAACGGACGACGACCTCTGCTACAGTAGTGACTAAACTGAGGAGAGCTTCATGCTCAGGAGCTCACCCAACATGTGCTGACACGCTTTGCCGAGACGGAGAGGTGGTGGAGTGGATGATTCACAGCGGCAGCGCTCCGGTGAGGTGAGCTGGTGGCAGAGATGGCGTTCCGACATGGCTGGGGCAATAGAGTGCAAATTAGCAAGCTTATGAGCACCATGACATCAAGGCAGTTCTAAGTGTGAAGACGCTACTAGTTAAAGCTCACCGGAGAAGGCTGTCGACGACGAGGCGGGTGCGGCGGAGCTCTGACCGGAGCTGAAGAAGACGCGGCTTCGGAGGCAGTTTGGGGTGGCGAGATGGAGTGATGGTGGGCTTAGATGAAGCGTGGGGTTATGGCGGAGCTGGCTGCAAGAGGGATGGCTTGTGATGCAGTGGTGGTGATGAATTTCGCCGGTGAAAACCAACGGCGGCAACGGCTAACAGAGGAGGGAAAAACAACGACGACGAAACGTCCTTATATAGATGGCCAGGGAACGCGACGTGGCCGTGGGAAGGCGCGCGAACGCAAGCTAGCCAGCTGGGGTGCGCGAGAAGGCCGTGGAAGCCGCCCGACGGCTCGCCGGCGCCCATGCCGTCTCCTGCCCTGCTGTGATTCGTCAGGGCACTGTAGCTCTCCCCACAAACTTGCAATTTCAAACTGTTTTTCTCAAATTACTCATAAATTCATGTAGCAACTTGACAAATTCCCAAGATATGAAATCTTTAGAATTTCAAGCTCTACAAGTTTTGTATTGAACACTTTCAAATTCAAACTGAAGTTTTAAATTTGAGTTTAAATTCAAAAGGGGACACTTTTCGGAAATTTGGTAATTTAGAAATTACTTTGGATTTTATATTGAAACTTCAAAAACTCCAAACACCAAACTTGTAAATTTAGCCAAGACCTACAACTTTGCTATTCAAACCATTTTCAAATTCTGCCTCCATTTTGAAACTTGAGTTTGGGGATAAAAAGGGGGTCAAATTTGAAATTTGCTTCTTTTCAAAATTGCTCCACATTTTACACTAAAACTTTGAAAACTCAAAACACCAAAGTTGTAGCCCTTCAAAAGTTCTACAAACTTGGTCTTAAACTTTTTCCCAAATTTTGCTTAGATTTTTGAATTATTTCTAAAGGGGTAAAACAGGGTTTTGGATTTTAGGGTTTTCGGAGGAATTTTCAATTGAAATTTGTTGCTACCTTAATTGGTGATTATTTAATGATCAAACCATCATCCAAGGGCATAATTTAGACAAGCATAACATGGTTGACCAAATGCCACTCTTGGTTGATCAATTTAACTTTTGAAAATCTTTTAATATTTCCCCAAATTTGAATTTAAATTCGAATCGGAAAACTCACAAGTTTTTGGATTCCAATTCAAACTCAAACTTGGAGATTCATTTTACATGTCGTACTTGAGTTCATACCCTACACTTGACACTAGTGTGTAACACAGTCACACACCTCAAATTACGCAGGGTATGGACTAAGTATTTGCGGTGGCATTCGAAATTAGGGTTTTCGGTTCGAATCACACCACTGAGAAGCACATCCAACCTAGAAAGGTAAACTCATTTTAGTTAATGCATAATAGGGTTGACCTAATTATGGATGCTTTGCGATGTAATATAATGACATGGCAGGTTAATTAGCAACCATAACACCCGAGGTGTTACAACCGCCACATCCACCCGCGATGCAGGGCAGGCAGATGTGGAAGAGACAAGGAACATAGTGGAGACCCCGCAAGATGCGGGGAGAGAGGGGGAGATGCTACCAGAACTTTGGATGGAGCGGGAGGAACCGTCATAGCAGCCACCACAGCCACGACAGGAAGAGCGACCGCTAGAGCCGCAACCGAAAACGGAGCTGCTCGAGCAGGGCCAGCCAGAGGGGCTGGTGGGTGAGGCAGAGCGATGGATGGTTGTGCCGCCGCCTGATGGTCAGGCGGAGGCGCCAGCCAGTGGGGGCGACTCCTGACCCAAGGGCCGACACCGGCAGTGATCGACCTCACATTCGATGACTCCCCATCTAACAAGGGGAAGTAGAAGGTGGACACTAAGATGGTCGACGCCTCGGATCGATCCTGGACCTCTGCGAGCCCAGACGGTGACACAGCAGAGGCATCTGGCGGGTGGCCCGACTTCACGGAGCTGGCGCTCGTGCGAGCGGAGGAAGAGCTGCACGCTGGGGTCGCTTGACCCTCGAGTTCAGGGATGCAGCTAACCCTGACGCGGAGCCCTTTTTTGCCCTCGACGATAAAGATGAAGTGCAGCACTGGGAGTACGTCGAGGGGCTTCGCAAGCACTCCATGTGATCTATACGAATGGTCGCGGATACCCTAGTACAACAAATGTCGGGGGCCTTCGAGGTGAGTCATGTTTGTTTTAATTTTTCATTTGGCCTGTATCCCCTCTATTCCCCTTGGTCCTGACTTTGAGTTTGACTGTGGTCAGGAGCTCAAGGAGCGGTCATGCCGCAAATCACTTTTCATTCGTCATGAAAGCAGTGTGTGGGTGGTGCTCCCTTGTCAATGGGCTCTGGTCGAGGAAGCCAATAAGTGGCTATCCAAGAAGAGCGCCGAAGCGGACGAGCTTCACGTCACCCATGCGGCACTTAGGGAGGAAGGCAGCGCAGGCTTGGGAAGCCACGACCAAAGCGCGTGATGACGTGACCAGGGCCCAAGAAGAGGTGGCTAAGACCCGTGAGGACCTACACCGCTATTGGCGCGTGTGAAGGAGCTTGAAGAGGACGTCGCTCTCGTTAGTGGCCAGCGTGACGCCCTCAACATTCAGATCGAACTTGTGTTCACTCACCTCGAGACCCTAAAGAATGAGGTCATGGCGTTGAAAGAGACCATCCGAGCGAGGGACGAGGCTCTCTCGGGCACCGGTCGAGAGATCGAGACGCTAAGGGTGACCGTCTATGACAGGGACAAGGCTCTTCAAGCGGTCGAAAAGGCGCGTGACGAGCTGTGTGATGAGATCGTGGGCTGGCAGACCCATACCGAGGGTGAGTTTCTGCCCTATTCTAATCTTAGCTCGGGGTTTTAAAATTTTTGCTAACTTGATCTCGCGATTCAGAGCTGGAGAAGCAGCAGTGCGAGGCTTAGGCGATGACCACCTCATTTGAAGCCCTCCTCGGGGCCGAGGTCGGACAGAATCAGCTGCTCCAGGGCACGATCACCACGGTGTGCGATAGCCTGGGGGTCGAGCCCGACACCGATACCGAGGAGGATGCGCCAGGGAACTCGTTCATGCGCCCATGTAACAAGTTAGTTATCATTTGAGACTCGTGCCATCGTGGCCCCAGGGGCCTTAAAACATTATATGTAAATATGCGCTAAATGTTTTAAGTTGTTCGACTCTTTCACTCCTTATTGTTTGAATTGTGTTCTTACGTGATCTTCTCGGCAAGCGGTTACACCCCTTGGCGTGGGGTGCGAGTGAAGGTACCGTAGCCCAGGGGCGTAGGCGATCTCATGGCTCAACAACCTCTTGTCCTTAGAATGGCCTTGCAGCCTCCTCGACTATGTAAACACTCGTATCGAAATGTATAGGAACGTTAGAGGTTCATTTTTTAAAATCGTATGCTTTTACTAGGTCTTCTTAGTGCGTGGTTGCACCCTTTGGCGTGGGGGGAGTGAGTGAAGGTACCGTAAGTGCGGACACATAGGCAATCTCACGACTCGACAGCCTTTGAGCCTTAGGGTGCTCTTGCGGCTTCGTTGACTATGTAAAAGTTTTTGAAAAAATATGAGTTTTTAGGGACACAGGGGGTTTCCCCCTTTTTAGCCCCCGAGGGAGGTTCGATCCTGCAATAAGCAGGGTCGAGCCTACCTATTTTTTTATGAAAGAATGCTTTTGAACACAGATGTATTCTTTATTCATTCATGTAACTGAGAAAAAAGGTACAAAGCCTCGAGGCTCTAGGGATAGAAACGACGTAACTGTTCAATATTCCATGCGTTGGTGAAGATCTTGCCCTTTTTCATTTGAAAGCTTGTAGGTGCTGGGCTCCAACACCTCTGCAATGATGTAAGGTCCTTCCCATAGTGGAGTAAGCTTATGCCGTCCCTTGTTGCTTTGGCTTCGCCGAAGCACCAAGTCACCAATGTGGAGGTCACGTCTGCGAACGTGTTTGTCGTGGTAGCGTTGGAGATTCTGCTGGTACCTTGCGGAGTGCAGTAGAGCTATATCGTGAGCTTCCTTGAGCTGGTCGAGGGCATTTTCTCTTGCGGTATCGTTGCTTTGCTCGTTGTAGGCTTTCAGACTCGGGGACCCATACTCTAAATCGGTTGGGAGCACAGACTCGAACCCATAGACCAAGAAAAACGGAGTGAACCCCGTGGCTCAACTCGGTGTCGTTCTTAGGCTCCATAGGACCAAGGGGAGCTCAACGACCCATTTCTTGTCGTGTGTTGTTCAATTTGTTGAAGATTCTCGGCTTCAGGCCTTGTAGGACCATGCCGTTGGCACGTTCCACTTGGCCATTTGTCTTTGGGTGAGCCACGGTCGACTAGAGCACACAGATGTGATGGTCATCGTAGAATTCCAAGAATCTTTTGCCAGTGAACTGAGTGTCGTTGTCCGTGATGATGCAGTTGGAAACCCCAAAGCGATGGATGATGTCGGTGAAGAACAGCGCGGCTTGCTCTGACCTGACGTTGGTAATGGGACGGGCCTCGATCCACTTGGAAAACTTGTCGATGGCGACAAGCAAGTGGGTGAAGCCCCCAGTTGTTCTCTTCAGGGGTCCGACCAAGTCGATCCCCCAAATGGTGAACGGCCACGTGATGGGAATAGTTTGTAGGGCATGAGCCAGAAGATGGGGTTTGCCTTGCATAGTACTGGCATCCTTTGCAGGAGCGTACTAGTTTAATAGCGTCAGAGACCGTGGTTGGCCAATAGAAACCTTGCCGGAATGCGTTTCTGACAAGGGTTCGAGGCGCCATGTGATGATCGCAAGCCCACGAGTGTAGGTCCTTGAGCAGGTCCTTGCCTTCCTCGATTGTGATACAGCGCTGTAGGATGCCCGTAGGGCTGTGTCGATAGAGCTCCTTGTCATCGCCGTATATCACAAAGGTTTTGGCCCGACGAGCGATCCATCGAGCCTCAGTCTTATCCAAGGGGAGCTCCCCTCGAGTGAGACAGTCGAGGTACAGAGTGTGCCAGTCGGGCTCGAGGTCGGCTGGTAGGGTCGAGCCTTCCATTTGCATAACGTCAGCCCCGGTCGAGGGGGCTTCTGCCTTAGTTGGGGGGGTCGAGTGATGGGTTGTCGACCCCCTCTATCATTCTGAGGTCGACGGAAGGTTTATAAAGATCCCTCGAGAAGATGTCAGGTGGAACCGTGGTTTGACTAGACGTGATTTTTGTGAGTTCGTCGGCAGCCTCATTGTATCTGCGTGCGACGTGGTTGAGCTCGAGGCCATGGAACTTGTCCTCAAGGCGTCGTACCTCCTTGCAGTAGGCTTCCATCTTAGGATCATGGAAAGTTGAGTCCTTCATGACCTGGTCGCCCGCGAGTTGGGAATCTCCACAAACATCGAGGTGTTGAACCTCGAGCTTGGTGGCGATACGCAAGCCGTTAACAAGGGCCTCGTACTCAGCTACGTTATTGGAGGCTACGAAGTGGAGTCAGATCACATAGCGCATGTGAACCCCAAGGGGTGAGATGAAGAGCAAGCCTGCGCCCGCTCCTATTTTGGTCATCGACCCATCAAAGTACATGGTCCAAAGCTTAGCCTTAATCTGAATGGGAGGCAGTTGGGTGTCGGTCTATTCTGCTAGCAAATCTGCCAACACCTAGGATTTGATTGCTTTGCGCGGCGCATAAGAGATGGTTTCGCCCATGAACTCGAGCGCCCACTTAGCTATCCTTCTCGAGGCCTCCCGGTTCTAGACTATCTCCCCTAGAGGGAAAGAAGAGACCACGGTCACCAGGTGGCCCTCGAAGTAGTGTCAGAGCTTGCGTCGTGTCAACACGATGGCGTACAATAGCTTCTGGATTTGCGGGTATCAAACCTTGGTGTCCGAGAGCACCTCGCTGATGAAGTATACTGGTCTCTGAACGAGCAATGTGTGACCCTCCTCCGCTCTCTCGACAAATATGGCTGCGCTGACCACCTATGTTATCACGGTGACGTAGAGCAAGAGAGATTCTCCTATAGCCGGAGGGACGAGTATCAGAGGTTTGGACAATGTTGCCTTGAGCCTGGTAAGAGCTTCTTTAGCCTCGGGGGTCCACAAGTAGTGTTCTGATTTCTTTAGAAGACGATACAGAGGGAGCGCCTTCTTGCCGAGGCGCGAGATGAAGCGATTGAGGGCCACAAGGCAGCCTGTGACCCTCTGCACACCCTTCAGATCTCGGATAGGACCCATTTTGGTGATTGTGGTGATTTTTTCCGGGCTGGCCTTGATTCCACGCTCGGAAACGATGAACCCCAAGAGCATACCTCGAGGAACGCCAAAGACGCATTTCTCGGGTTTGAGCTTGATTTTTTTCGCCTTGAAGCACTCGAACGCAATATTGAGGTCGTCAACCAGATTGTTGGCCTTCTTGGATTTGACTAGGATGTCGTCAATGTAGGCCTCGATGGTTGGCCCAATGTGTTCCCTGAATACGTGTTGCATGCATCGTTGGTACGTAGCCCCCACGTTTCGGAGACCGAAGGGCATAGTAACGTAGCAATACATGCCAAACAGGGTGATGAATGAAGTCACGAGATGGTCGGACTCCTTCATTTTAATCTGATGGTAGCCGGAATAAGCATCTAGAAACGATAGAGTTTCACATCTCGTAGTAGAATCGATGATCTGATCGATGCGTGGTAAAGGAAAAGTGACTTTCAGACATGCTTTATTTAAACCAGTATAGTATACACACATCCTCCATTTCCCACTCTTTTTCTTAACTAATACAGGACTAGCTAACCACTCAGGATGATGAACCTCATTGATGAATCCGGCCTCCAAAAGCTTGTGGATCTCCTCGTCGATGACCTTGCGCTTCTCCTCGTCGAAGCGGCACAAGCATTGCTTCACCAGTTTGGAGCCGGCTTGGATCTCCAAGGCATGCTCGGCGACTTCCCTGGGTATGCCCAGCATATCCGAGGGACTCCATGCGAATATGTTGACATTCGCACGGAGAAAGTCAATGAGCACTGCTTCCTATTTAGGATCGAGGGTGGCGCTGAATTTCAACGCCCTTTCATCCAAGCTAGCGGGGTCGAGGGGCACGAGCTTGACGTCTTCTGCATGCTTGAAATTGCTGGCATGGTGTTTGGGGTTGGGGATCTCCTTGGCCAAACCGTCAAGGTCTGCCGCCAAGGTCACCGACTCCAAGACAGCTTCTCCGTGCTCGACGCACTCTATGTCGCACTCATAAGCATGTTCATAGGAGGGCCCAACGGTGATAACAACCTTGGGGTCCGACATTTTGAGCTTAAGGTAGGTATAGTTGGGAACCGCCATGAATTTGGCGTAACAAGGACGCCCGAGGATGGCATGGTAGGTCCCGTGGAACCCGACTACCTCGAAAGTGAGAGTCTCCTTCCTGAAGTTGGAGGGGGTGACGAAGCAGATGGGCAGGTCGACCCGCCCAACAGGCTCTGCTCGTTTCCTCAGCACAACTCCATGAAAGCCCCCGACGCAGGGTCAGAGCTGCGTCCTCCTGATTCTAAGAAGGTCTAGGTGTAGATGATGTTGAGGCTGCTGCCACCGTCCATGAGTACTTTAGTGAGGCGCGTGTTGGCGATGATGGGATCGACGACGAGTGGGTAGACTCCAGGATTAGGGACGTAGTCTGGATGGTTGTCACGATCGAAAGTGATGGTTGTCTTGGACCAGTCGAGGAAGAGGGGGTTGCCATCTGTACGGAGAAGATCTCTCGACGCTCTCGCTTGCGCTGGCGCGTGGAGAGACGCGTCGAGGATCCCCCATATATCATGAAGCGGTCATGGATTTCAGAAAACCCCTCATCCTTGTTGTCATCCTTCTCCTTAGGGTCCTCCTTCTTGTCGTCCTTCTTGATGCCTAAGCTTTCAAAGTATCTCCGCAACATGTGGCAGTCCTCGAGGTTATGGTTCATGGGTCCCTTGTGGTAGGGACACAGTTCTTTGAGCATTTTGTCAAAAATGCCCCCGTCGGGGGGTCCTCGAGGCTTCTTGTGGTCGGCAGCAGTGACAAGGTGATCAGTCGTGGCTTCACGCTTGCCCTGCTGGTTCTTCTTCTTTCTATCGCTCCTCTTGGCGCCCCAGTTGGAGCTCTCGGGTTCTTTGTCCTTGCGTTTTCCCTTATCCTGGTCACCCATAAAGATGGCACCAACCGCCTCCTCGCCGGCGGCGTAGTTGGTGACGATGTCCATCAATTTGTTGGAAGTGATGGGGGTATTGTGGCCCAACTCTCAGACCTACTCCTTGAAGGCGGTGTCCAAGAGAAAAGCCATGATAACGTTAGAATCGGTGATATTGGGAAGCTCAGTGCGTTGTTTAGAGAAACGCAGGATATAGTCATGGAGGGACTCACCCGACTTCTGTTTACAACTCCTGAGGTCCAAAGAGTTACCAAGGCACATGTAGGTCCCCTTGAAGTTCCCTTCGAACACTCTCACCAGGTCGTTCCAATTGTGGATCTATCCAGATGGGAGGTTCTCGAGCCACGCTCGAGAGGTGTCCGATAGGAATAGAGGAAGCTATCGAATGATGACGCGGTTGTTGGTGGTCCCGCCCAACTGACAAGTCAAGCGGAAATTAGTGAGCCAAAGTTTGGGTTTGGTCTCGCCGTTATACTTGGTGAGAGTCGTCGGGGGACAAAACCGGATTGGAAGCTGGGTCCTACGAATGGTCTTGCTGAAGACTCAAGGGCCCGGTGGCTCGGGAGATAGACTGCAATCCTCTGAGCTGTCATAACGCCTGTCCCTGTGCACGTGATAGCCTTGAGATGCGCTGTCATTGCTTCTACACCGACGACGTTCGTTGATGTCGTCACAGGCGTCTCGGGGCTTGTGATTGTCGATGACGCGATCACAGATAGAGGCCGCTTTGTCCCCTAGTAGGGTGGGCTCAGGATGAACCGAGGCCTCTTTCTCCTGTCGGGAGGGCTTCGCAGGCTGCTCCGATGCAAGCCCGTGGTAGCTCGAGACAGAACTCTTGGCCTGCTGCATGGCCGCTGTAACAGAACCGACCAAATTATAAGAGCACAAGTACAAAAACAAGCACTGAAATGCTCAAATTTTCGAACTTGAGCCCATATAATCTCGGTAGTCAATCGAAACCATGAAGGATTTCAAACCAACTCTTTTACCACCAAGATCACATCATTCAACATACACATCACACGTTACATTTCACAAGTAGTTCGGAAGTTCGCTTACAACACACGGAGTTGCAAATTATTACAAACTGAGTTCATAAAGTAGCGGAAGCATAACACACATATTTAGTTCAAATATTACTACCAGTCTTACATATCACCATTCCACAAAAGCATTAAGGAAAGTAACTAACAGACGATCATGTCCGAGTGATCTAGTCCTCGTCACCCGCGGGGTGGAGGCAGGTCTTGCAGAAGCCCTGATAAAGCATGTCATCTGCAACAGGAGGGAATAAACCCTGAGTACAGGAATGTACTCAGCTAGACTTACCCGTCGAAATGGAAAATAAGAGACACCAAGGATTATGCAAGGCTTTCATAAGTGGAGCTGACTGACATCACCTTTGCGAAAAAGCATAAGTAATTTAAACTCTTTTAACATGTACTAGCAATTATTTTAGCATTGACCTATCCTCTATCTTAGCACCTGTACTAAGCATTCACTTGATTATAATCAAATAATAATATTATTATATCCATAGCAGGTATAAATTTGTGGCAACATTATATCATCCACTTAACCATTATGTTCAATTTAATGAGATCTACGTTGCCGCTGCTCAAGTCAAGTGCTCACTAACCGGGAGCGACGGCGATTCAAATCGAATTCCTATCTAGCTGGAGGGGTATTTCTAACACTCACTGCGCAGGCCCCTAGCAGGGTCGCACAAGCCACCTTTCGTACAATTCAGGAGTCGTGGGTTCGAATGATGCCGCATCTCCAAGGGTGACACTCTGCCAGGTGCTAGGGACTCTAACCCCCCTTAGTCTCACGCCAATGTCCCCAAGCACAACATTTCTCTCCTCCAAGATGTGACCTACCATTGGACTCCCGGCCTAAACCGAATTACTCGGCTTCGCGGTCAGAACGACTTATCCGGCCAACTAAGTGTTAGTCTGCGTTCAACATGACTTAAGGACGTACAGCGAATCGGTCCTTAAATGACTCAGACGGGCATAGCTCCGCACCCAAGACGTGAAGTGTCTTGCGGCTGCACTATCGAACTCTCGCCCGGTCTCAAATTCATTTTTAGGCATGGTTCTATCCACGATAGCCAATATAGCCACTCGTGACCCATTTCTACATCTCACGGATGACCGGAAATCACCCGACTTCTACCAGACTAAGCAGGACTAAGCATTTACACGTGCCTAAACCTAATTTCGGGTTTAAGTAAGATATCTAGACAAGGACAAGTGTAATACAACAAGTGTTTCCATATAACTCCTACAACTTAATGCAGTAAATAAGTAAAAGTACTCAAGATTTATATTTAAAATAATTGGGTCAGCATGCACCAGGGCTTGCCTTTCAGAAATGAGGACGGGCGATGATCTGGACACTCAGGCATATCGTCTACGAGCACTCCTTCGCCGGCTGGGTCCTCGGGCTCCCTCGGCTGCTCTTGATCCTTCTCCGGAAACGCTCCCTCGAACTCGAGGAGTGTCACTCCTTCCGGTACACCTATTGCATGAATGCACAATAAATCTCATGGATGCATAATGAATGCAACATGCTCGGAATGGAATGCATTTCAGAAGTTTCTAGTGCTCTATTCAAATCACTACAGTAATACGTGCAAATCTCTTATCCGGTAGAGAAGTACTTACCTACTCTACACAACCTAATGTATAAATGTTCCTCTTCAGTTAAGGCTCTAACACCTAAAAATCACAAGAACAACATTACTTAGGTTACCAATAACCAATCATAAAATATCGTAACAACATATTCTGGACAGCAGCTATGTATTTCTATTACAACTGTAGATTCCCAAATCCTAAAGGTATGATACAAGACAATCTGGAAAGCTTATAAAATACTTTACAAATCATTTTCAGACCTCCACACTGAATTCCAAAGTCTACCTAGTCGAAATTCTAAAGTTTCAGAAATCTGTCCTCTCCAAACAGAGAGCAGCCATTTCAGGACAGCCACTTTAAACAGCTATAACTCCTAGACTACTAGGCCAAATGCCACCAACTTTTGTCACAAGCTAGTTTATTAAGTTTCCTACCACTTTGGTATTTACAAGTTTCTCAGCAAACACTTTTATCAAGGATCCAATCCAAAAATGCTACCAGCTGTCCAGAGAACCTATAATTGTAAAAATTAAATATTTATTCATGTGTCAAACTTTCTCTATGACCAAACCAATGATACTACTAGTTCACACATGTCATAAAAACCCAGAAAGTAAGATGTGCCAACCCAGGACATTTATTTAACCCCTTTTCTTAATTTTCTTAATTAATTAAGTGGGAAATTAAACTCATAAGCAAACTGCTTAGAAAATTCTATAAAAATTATAGGAGTCTCTCAGGCCTACAAGGAGGCTACTGTAAAATTTTGAACTAAATTTATTCACAGAAACTCCCTACACAAAATTCACAAGCCAAAAAGGCTGATTTTTGCATAAATAGAAAACCCTATTAAAAAGTGTTAAACAATAGATTTCATATTTTTCCTAGTATCATTCTAACATAAGAACAACACTCCCAAAATTTTACCATTAATGGACCTATAGAAAAATTATGAAAATTCATTGAAATATCTCCTAATATAAAATGATAACATCATAACTTGAAAACTACTCAATCAAAAGGATCCAAACTTTTACCAGTGCTAGTATAAACATGAAATAACATACTCACCAAATTTCGTAATTTTTGGAACACAGAAGCTCAAGATATGATTTAAACAAGTTTGCATGCAATTTAAAACACATTTCAAAACCCTAATTAATTCTTCCATAAATTAAACATCACATAAGAATTTGATATTTTTCCTAGATACTACACTTTATCTGGAGTCCAACGAAATTTGGATCACAATTTTTGGATATGCCAAACCCTAGATATGAAAATCACAAACATCAATCAAATCTGTGAAAATAATAAAGAAACTGAAATTTCAAAAATCAAAAGGGAGCACTAGGCTGGTTACACCACGCGCGGCCCGCAAACGCGACAGCGTAGCCCAGGCAAACAGCGTGGCCCACTCCCCGCCCGCGGCCTGCTCACGCGCGCGGCCCGCGCTCGGCCTCCCGCCCGCGCGCGCGGCTGACGAGCGGGTCCCGCTGGTCAGCGAGACAGAGGCAGGGGAAAGAATGGCCGACGGTGAACTCACCGCCGGTGGCAGCTCCGGCGAGACCAAGGGCACAGGCATGTTCGTCTCTCCCTTGCGCACCTAGGGGTGCCACTAATTAGAGCAATGGTTGCGGCTAAGGGGGATGGCGGCGGGCATGGCGGCTCACGACCGCGGTTCGGCCGGCTCCAGCGAGCTCACGGGGTTTCGGCCCTAACGGCCTGCTCAGTGAGCATCCCCAACCCTAATTGCATCTAGCACATGGAAAGGAATGTGTAGTTAGGCGCCCGAGCGGCCCGACCACGTGCGGCTCAACGGTGGCGAGCATGGCGAGCTGGTGGAGGCGCCTTCGCGGTGAGGGCTACTTGGTGAATGTAGGGTGACTTGGTGCGATCAAGGGCACCTGTGGGCTCACGGTGGTGCAGTGGTCGAGCTCAGGGGTGTGGTGGCACGGTGGTTCAAGCGCACAAGCTCGGCGGAGATGGCTGTGGTGGCGACGGCAGTGCAGACGCCTTACCGGTGAGCTGGAGAAGAAGGGAGAGGGAATGAAGGGGGAGCGGGGTTGGTCTGGCCTTCACAGTGAGCGCGCACGCGACGTGGAGTCACTTGGCCAGGCATGCACGCCACGCGGTGGCCGTTCCCTACGCGCAGTCGGCCACATGGCTCACTGCCAATGTCTGAACTTGACTCCCGACTCCGTCATAAGCCGACTGACAACGCAATTTCGATGACTCATAACTCGTAATCCAGCTCGAGTTAGCACTAGGTGTCAACAACAAAATTATAGAGCTATGTGAGGACAACAACATTGACAAATGGAGCTTGGACTGGTTCGGCCTAGATTTGAAACTACAGAGCCCTAAAGTGGGGTACATTGAAACTGTAAACCAGTTCATGACTTAGAAAATTTTCTAAGTGTTGGGCAGCCCCTCAAACTGACTTGTGGGCCATTTTTGAGCATGTTCTGGTCATTTTCATAAGATGGCCATATTAGAACTTTTGTTACTTATGCAATTCTCTACAACTTTACTTAAGGTTGCTACTCCATGCAAGATTTCTAAGCTAGACTTTTTAAATGGTCAAACCAAAGCATTCTAGGGGTCAATGTTGGTCAACAGCACATTGGAGGGCACTTTGATCATTTTGGTCAACATAAACATTGCTCCACTAGTTACCCTAAATGTAATTAAGGTGTTATAAGATATAATTAGCCACTCTACACATTGGTTTCACAAACTTCCTAGTGTCACATAAGTTGGAAACAAGCAAAATGATAATTCCACCAAAATGTTGCAATATCATGTTGCACATGTTTCAAGACTTTGTTGCATCCATTGAACCTACCATGGTGTACTAACAACATTGTCACGTTTCAAAGTATGAGATCCCATGTTGTATCTACAAGTTGCACCACTCAGATTTCATAAAGCAAGTAAATTGTGAAACAAGCACATTACGGTATGTTGCATACTCATGTTGCAAGCAAAAATGAAGACATGAATGAGATGATTGATGTTAATGCTTATGAAATGCAATGCAATTATAGAAGCCAAACACCTGAGGTGTTATAGTCGCAGCCTCGAGGAGACCTCGAATCTCATCACGGGCCCGACGGGCCTCGGGGGTAGATGGCTCAGGCATATTGAGGAGAAGCATGGCGGCGACGATGATGTTCTGGCTGGCTCGGTTGAAGACTAGGGGTTTGCTCGCTCGGTCCTTGATGATGCGACGGTTGATGTCGTGAGCTCTTTCTCGAGCTCCTTTGCCATGTACGCGCGCCGCGCGCTCCCGCTCGAGGGTTTGCTGAAGTAGGCGCAGGCTTTGTCGTTCCTCGTCGAGCATGACTTGCAATTCTTGGATCTGCTCAAGTTGTGCTCCTTGGTCCGCACCAAGGAATTGGGCTTCGTCTCGTGCGTCTGGGAGCCCAACATGAGGTGGCGTGGCGTCCCCCCCTCAACGGCCGCCTCGACTTCCGAATCCGACGTGATAGCCCCATCGATGTGGAAGCATTCGCGAGTCGGATTGTAGCTGTCATCGGCAGAGTCAGAGTTCGGGGCGCCAAAATAGTAATACGACGGATGTATGTGAGGTCGTCGATCTCTGGGGTCATAGTGGCGGGAAGCGATCGCACGAGGCTCCAGACTAGGGGTCTCCGTAGAGTCCCAGTACTCGGAAACTGGTGCGGACGCCACGAGGTCGAGGGAGGAACGTAGATGATGCCCAGAGAGTTCCTCGTAAGCGCCCATGTTGGTGCTTACGGAGGAAGCATACCCCTGGGCGACCGTGATCAGTCCATACGAGAATGTCGATGGTGACGTTGTCCCTGCTGCTGGAGAAGCCAATCCTAATCCGGGTGGAGGCGGTGTCGCGTCGGACGGTGGGGTGACGAGATGCCTCATTAGTGTTTTGTCCATAATTAAGCTCATCATACACAGGTCCTCACTGAGAGATTCTGTGTCTGTGTTCAACTGATGGGTGTCGGAACGGGGCTCGCCATCATCCCTTATGAGGTGATGGTGGTCGCTGCGCTGGGCACGCCGTCGCCTGGTTGTGCAAGCCCGATGAGAACAGCGGTACCAGCGCATAGCTCCCCTAGGCAGGGAGAGCTCGTGGTCATGGTTGGTTGGGTGCCTGGGCGGGAGGAGGACCATGTCGTAGCCGTAGCCAAGGGACATGAACTCCAAGCTCCCAAACCAGATCACCGTGGCCAACGGATGTGAACGTTCAAGATTAGCCATCCGAAAGAATGGCGGGAAAATGATGTTGACATGCAGCGTACCCCTACCTGGCGCGCCAACTGTCGGTGTTTGGATCCGGGAGGGCCCTAGACCGATGAGTAAATTTGTGCCGCGTGCTCCCTAATCCGGATGGTGATGCAAGGAGAATACACGAGGGTTTATCTTGATTCGGGCAAAAGAGGCCCTACGTCCAGCGGGGGAGGAGTGTATTGTATTTCCTTGCACCGAAGTGCTTGCGTAGGGGTTATAAGCTGCGAGAGAGGGAACCGGTCCCAAGTCTCAAGAGAAGAGTACGATGGAGTGTTGCTTGAGATGTTGATCTCGGAAGTGGGGAAGATGTCTATCTCATTTTTTGTCTATCGTCCCTTCTGGAAAGCTCCTTGCCCTCACCTTTTATAGACTCAAGGGGAGGGTAAGGTTTACAACAAAACCCTACGAGCGCCTTGGAGAAGAAGGCGGGACGGGCACAGTGGGCGCTGCCGTGGTGACGTGCCCCGGTGCATGTGGGCCATCCTTGGGGCGTCATAGTGATGTCAACGATGGGACGACGGGACATCCTGGGTGCTGTAGAGGTTGTACGATTCCCTATGGTCAATGTGCGAACGTCATTCCTTTGTTGACCGATGGCGGTCGAGGTCGGGTCAGGGCGTAGCCACGGGGGTTGTTGAGGAACGGATAAAGCCGAGCCCCAGGAAACTTAGGCGCGACGTTTATCGTTTTGTGAGTCAAGGGGGCGTTGATGGAAGAACATTGCTTGACGTGGCGTGAATAGTGACAACTTTTTCACCGCCCATCCGGGGATGAGCAGTAAAAAGTGTGATTAGATGCGGGCGTTGTTCCCACGCCGGTGGTGTTGTAGCTACGTTGGTAGGAGTGGCTGCATTAAATGCCTTGTCAGTGAGTAGGTGGATGAGAGAGAGGTCGACCGACTCGACCCTGGGTCGTGCGGGTCAGAGAATTTCCGGGGTCGAGGCTTCTCGTCGAGCAGGCCTCATACGAGTCGGAACGTAGTCAAGGGTGCCCCACGCGGCCACACATGTGAAGACCGAGCCTGGTGTATCCGTGTAGGTGGAGCTTTCGTACGATTTTTTAGGGGGTTTTAGGGCACGGATCTCTTGGGGGTTTGCTTCCTTTAATCGTTGTTTTAGGTACCCCTAATTTAGGTATCCGACAAGTCCGTTAAGAGAGACCTTAAGGAGTGAAATATCTCCAAGGATTTAGCTATGGACAGGAGCGCTTGGAGATTGGCAATCAACGTGCCTGAACCGTGACTTCTTTCTGTCTTGTGCACTTTATGTCCCTTTACGTGTCTCCTTGTTTTTTGTCTCTTTTGGGTTTCATCTCTAGCCTACCCCAACTTGCTTGGGACAAAAGGCTATGTTGATGTTGATGATGTATCATTCCCTTACATACAAGCCAAACAGACAACCATCTTTGGTACATTGCCAAAGTTCCACAGCACCAAGTAATTCTTAGAAATCAAGAATATTTGTTGACTCTTACAACACTGACTTTACAAAGTTACTAAATTGTTTCATAAAGTTTTCTTCTCTGTAGCACTTTCAGCCACTATCTGAAACTACTAGTTCAGCCTCAGGGAAGTACAACGTAAACATCAGCAGGGAAAAAATCATTTCAGCTAGTGTGAGCTAAGTAAAACAGCAGTTGGAATAAAACATACCAATAAATAAACTGGTTAGATAAAATGAAAAGCTAATTGGAATTTGACAGTATTAGCTTAATAAGTTCTGCCCTCCAGCAGGTCGACGACAAAGACCTATTCACAGTACAAAAACAAAGTTAAGGGTAATCTTCAGCCATGTGCTAGGCCAAAGAAGAAACTAACAAACATAGTGCATTAAGTCCACAAATAAAACCAAGCTCCTTCATAAATAATAAGCTTAACTTAAACTTACACTATGAGTAGTCAGAGTCACTTAGTGGTTCTACTGCTAATGGAGAAAGCATGCACATTGCATAGCTGCTAATAAGCATAAGTTGCAGTCCCACCGTCTGCCAAGTGCCTACAACAAAAAATGAGATGCTAAACTTAAACTCTAGAGGGCACAATACCAGCACGAGCTGCAGCATAAGCATCTGCAAGGGCAGGAACAGAGTCCTTGTGACAGTCGATGAACTTCGATTTGAAAGCCTCCTCTCCAAATGTAGTTATTGTGAAAAAGTCTTTATTGCTATTCAGCAATCCTTTTTCCTGCAGGACCTTCATGACATTATGCCGTGGCACTAACCTCTTGTCCAAGCTGTATGTGAGCAGGACAGGCCTCTGCACAATGTATCGTGGCTCCATGGCAGCCTCGTTGATAAGGAACTCAATCTTGCGAAGAAGAATCTCGTTAGATATTGATATTATAGTTGGCGTCTTGGACACTGCAGTGAAAATCTCAGACTCAGAACAACCAAGAGTCCTCTTAAAGAACTCAAACTTGGCAGCAACCTTCTCTTTGGACATACAGGAAACGACGGCAACTGCGAGCCCGAAGAGCCCCGAAGTGGGAGGCACCCCAAGTTGTTCCGCCCGTGGCAGACACTCTTTCAAGCGTTCTGGGTTGTAGGTGAGCAACCGCGGGACGGTTGAACCCAAATGGGCAATATCTTGAACACCCCACTGACGAAACAAAGCTATGTTGGGCTTGATTAACCTCTCAAGGCTCGAGATGAGGAGCTTCCTGTTCCTGTTTGCGGCCACCAGGACCTTCTCAAACGAGCCGTAGAAGGAGATGAAGAACTCGAGCCTGGGAACGGCGTCGCAGCTGCGGAGAGCACGTGAGCTGACCAGGAGGAAGCTAGCAATCTGGGGAGTGGACAGACCGACGCGGTCGCGGAGAGCAAGAAGGCGGGGGGGCGATGTTCTTCACCGAAGCGCGGAGGAGAAGCGGATCCGCGGAGACGACGGCGACGATGTCGGCGCCGGAGAGCAGGGCGAGGATGGCATCAGGGTTTTTGGCGGAGATGAGGCGGCAGGAGGATAGCTCCTCCAATGGTCTGTTGGATTCTCTCGATAACTCCTTGAACGCCTTCTTGGACACTTCGCGAGCTTGGGCGGGTGCGAAGCCGCAGGCGGCGGCGAGGTAGTCCTCGAGAGAGAAGGGTGTGGGGACGGTGGCCGTGGAGTTGGAGGTGGAGAGGAGGCGGCACGCGCGGGAATGGATGTGGATGGGGGAGGGAAGCGGTGACGCGGCGCGGAGCAGAGGGAGGAGGCGATTTCGGAGGCGCAGCAGCATGGCGGCGGCGGAGGGGCGGCGCTTACGCCGTTGGCTCGCCGCATGATGAGGAGAAAGGGATTGAAGAAGATGAATGGGTGTGGTGTCCGTGCGTGCGTGGAATCCCCCAACCTTCTTGAATTGCGGCCCATTTACTAGGCCCACTACCTGCCACGAAAGAGCCCAGCTGGAGGGCGGCGAGCTACTCCTCGTCCGCTCGGTTGAGTCCTCAGTTTGTGATTATTTGAAAGACGTAAGGATGCTCACACGGAGCAGTGCGGCAGGCGAAGTAAGCACCTCCTCCCATGCATCAGAGGAGTCCTCGCACGCCCCCTCCACAGTCGCCATGGTATGTGAAGGCCCCAGTCTGTTTCCCTTTTTTCTCTCGGTGAGATTCGAACCACATGGATTGTTTAAAATTAGTGAATTAGTGTTTGCTTTATACATCGATTGATATTGAGACTTTCGTTTATGCCAGTTTGATGGGCAATTCACTCGATCCATTTATACAAGAGTTCTGCTCTGCAACTCGTACATATTTTTGAGAATCATGGATTCATGGGTGACACCATCAAACTGATTGCAGCTAAGGAGTGCAGGACATCATACATTTTGATTGTGGCATGGCAACAAAGCTATTAGACTTATTCTGGGCAGCGCTTAGAAGTTACTTACAGTTAAGCGCCAGCATAGCTTTTGAGTTCATTGGAGAAGAACTTTCCTCTCTGCTCTAATTTCCATAATTGTGGAATAGCTTCCTGTTGATATCCGGTTATGAAGCATGAATAAATGATAGGGAGCATATGAACCTAGATCCGTATTAACTTGAGATGATCTCATTTAATATTATTGAGTTTAAGCTGTTACTTGTAGCACTATACCGGATGGCTGGTTAGCATTGCATGACTGTAACGACCTCTTTAATTTCCTGGTAAAAGCCTCCTGAAACAAGTGAAGCAGAAGTATTTGTGTTGAAGTTGTGCCTTTCCATCACTCCCCATAGCCATTCGAGTCCTCCAATTCCTATGGACTAGCTTTTGCGATCTGATAACAATAACATGCCTAAGGCCAGCTGACTGGATACATGATATGGGTATTCTGCAGGCCTTACTTACAATGAAGTAAGTCTAACGTTTTCTAAAGGCACCTACATTAAGAAAACATATAATATGGTAAATGACTAAATTCTAATCAGAATATAGTCTATTGGCTGCCGGCAATAATTTAATCACCCTGAAGGCCGGCATTGAGATGAAGTAGTAGGTAAACAGACAAGTAGTGCAGGGTTCTTGTTTTGGTTGGACTTCAAAGGCATCTCACATTGTCAAGAAGAAAGACAGGGTTCTTGTTTGAATAGTCTTTTTGAGTGTTAGAAATCCTCCGTCACTTTTGTTTAGCCATCAGATTTTCTGTTTGCACTAACTTTCATCCACGAAGAACATGCTTAAATCCAGCTTTACTGGAGATGATATGAGTATGGAAAGGATTATCTGAAAGATGTAAGGATGCTTTTTTTTCAGGTGCACGAAGCCATAACAGTTTGCGATTTGTTATGCTTGACATTTGGTATTATCAACATATGCTATCCTTTAAGAGAGTCAAAAGTGTTTTTTGCACCAAAAACAGTATTCAATAGCTGTCGAAATATTCAAATTAGATCTTTGTTTCCACCATGCAGCAATTGATCAGTTTTTTTACCAGCTGCCTGAACTCCATTGATCTATTGCTTTGTTTCTCGGTTGCAGGCTGGGGATAGTTTTGCAACATTTTTCTCTAGAACCACATCCGATGGCTTATCAGCTTATGTAAATAGTAGGTTCCTGAAAATTGTAGACCTCACCCCTACTAAATACTAATACTATGAATTGCTGGTCTGGATCCTGAACGTTGTAAGCCAGCAGATGGGTACATTTTGTTATGCTGTTCTTGAAAGTTGCAAAGGGATGGTGGATGAGATACTAAACTAAGATGCTAAGTTTATTTTCATTATTCTTCCTTCGGTTCCAGACCACCATATTGAAATTTTGGCATGTCGTGGCTTATTAGTTGCCCTGAGCTACGAGAACCACTTGTCATCAGGTTATATATCTCATTGATTATGCAGTAAGGTAACAGATTATGTTCATTTCTGTAACAGCTTTTGTACGGTACATAGATCCATTTCTCAGTTTCTAGTTGTACTACATACATGATACATTTGGGTTAAGCTATGTGATTCTGAATCTCTGATCTTCCGGCCTTCATCATGCTTACAGTGTTATGAACGACGTATGGAATATGAAGTAAAACAAGATCAATCACTGCGGAGACACACGATTTAACGTGGAAAACCCCTCCAATGCGAAGGGAAAAAACCACGGGCACCAGCCAGCAACAATCTCACTATCTCAAGAGTTTGGGGTTACACGCCTATGATGGCTTACAAGAGAATCAAGTCTCCAAGAAACCCTAGCAAGGGTATATATTCCGGCCCAGCCTTCGGCTTTTACGGACCTCCGCTTCGCTCCGTCAGAAGCCCGGCCTATATCTTGCAGTGAATTTGGAACAACTCCAACAAACTCCACCTTGAGACAAATTCATCTTGTATCATAAATCAACCCATCATCCTGAACAACAAAGATAGAAAACCACTGGTGCCAACAATAGTCTCTTGGACTATTTAATTAAACCAACTAAGCTTGAGCATAACTCAAACTTAGCAACAGGAACAGGCTTTGTCATCATATCAGCAGGATTATCATGAGTACTAATCTTGCATACCTTTAGCTTACCTTCTTTAATTACATCTCGCATAAAATGATACTTGATATCTATGTGCTTAGTTCTCTCATGGAACATCTGATCTTTAGTGAGGTAAATTGCACTTTGAATGTCACAGTGCAAACTTATGCAAAATTCAATTTCACTGAGTTCAGCGTACAAACCTTTCAACCATATCAATTCTTTGCACGCTTCACAAATAGCCATATATTCTGCTTCAGTAGTAGACAAAGCAATAACAGACTATAACGTAGCCCTCCAACTCACAGCACAACTGCCAACAGTAAACACATAACCAGTAATTGATCTTCGCCTGTCCAGATCAGCAGCATAATCAGAATCCATATAACCAATGAGACCCTTATCAGTTCTTCCAAACTTCAAACAGGAATCTGTTGTGCCTCTGAGGTACCTGAAAATCCACTGAACTGCCCTCCAATGTTCTTTACCATGATTAGATATATATCTACTAACAAGACTCATAGCATATGAAAAATATAGACGAGAGCAAACCATGACATACATCAAAGACCCAACAGCACTAGAATAAGGAACCCTTGACATGTACTCAATCTCTGTATTTGTACTAGGACACTGAGCAGCTGACAACTTAAAGTGAGGTGCAATAGGGGTACTAACAGCCTTAGCATTTTGCATGTTGAAACGCTGAAGAACTTTCTTGATATAATTTTGTTGACTAAGAAATAACAAACTAGATTTTCTGTCTCTACTAATTTTCGTACCAAGAATTTTCTTAGCACTACCAAGATCTTTCATATCAAACTCACTACTTAACAACTTCTTTAACTTAGTGATTTCAATCTTGCTCTTGGCAGCAATCAACATATCATCAACATATAACAGCAAATATATAAGTGATCCATTAACATGCTTGATGTAAACACAGCTATCATATCTAGATCTTTTGAAACTGTGTGACAACATAAATGAATCAAACCTCTTATTCCACTGACGAGAGGACTGTTTCAAACCATACAAGGAGCGCTTCAACTTGCACACATATTTTTCATTGCCAGGCACTATTAACCCTTCCGGTTGGTTCATGTATATGTCCTCCTCTAGCTCTCCATGCAAAAACGCAGTCTTCACATCTAACTGCTCAAGCTCAAGATCATGTGAAGCAACAATACTCAAGAAAGTACGAATTAAACTGTGTTTTACCACTGGAGAGAACACATCATTATAGTCAACACCCGGAATTTGACTGTAGCCTTTTGCAACTAACCTTGCCTTATACTTTAGAGGCTCGCTTGGAGATAAACCCTCCTTTCTCTTGAAGATCCACTTGCAATTTATGGTCTTCTTTTTCTTAGGTAAAGGAACAACCTCCCATGTACTGTTCTTCTCAAGAGACTGCATCTCCTCATGCATAGCAGAAATCCAATTCTCACTATCAGCACAACGAACAACTTCTTTATAGGTTGCTGGCTCATGAACATTCTTCACCTGTTCAGCACAACTCAAAGTATAGTAAGACAAATTACATTCTTCGATAAGACGTTTAGGAGGTACAACTGTCCTTGTTGACTTGCGTTGAGCAATAGGTAATTCCTCCTGTAGCTGCAAACTAGGAGGAGTTTGCTGAACATCATCATGAGCATCATCATCAGCAACATCATTATTATGGTCATCCTACTCATCAGCAGGCTCCACCTGCACACCTATATCATTATTAACATGCTCCACCTATATGCGCATACTCTGCAGCTCTTTTTCTGGAACATGATCTGAGGACAAACTATCAGTAAACATCACAGATTCATTGAATACAACACTCCTGCTCATAAAAAGTCTTCCCTGTTTCAGGATTTCACAATTTATAGCCTTTGATTCTCGAACCATAACCAAGGAAAAGACACTTAACAGCTCTAGGCTCTAATTTTCCATTGTCAACATGAGCATAAGTAGTGCATCCAAAAACTTTTAACTGTGAATAATCAGCAGGCGTACCAGACCATACCTTAATAGGAGTTTTCTTATTTAGTGAAATAGAATGTGACCTGTTTATCAAGTAACAGGCAGTATTAGCAGCTTCAGCCCAAAAACGCTTGCTCATCCTTGCATGAGACAGCATGTAACGGGCCTTGGAGATAATGGTTCTGTTCATCCGTTCTGCCACACCATTCTGTTGTGGAGTATGGGGTATGGTGTGATGCCTAACAATACCTTCCTGTCTGCAATAATCATTAAAGGCATGCGAACAAAATTCTCCACCATTATCAGTACGAAGCAATTTTACCTTCCTTTCAGTTTGTCTTTCTATCATTACTTTCCAGTTCTTAAAAGCAGCAAAAGTATTATCTTTCTGTTTTAGAAAATAAGGCCAAACTCTTTTAGAGTAATCATCAATAGTTGTAAGCATGTAACGAGCACCACCAAGTGAGGGCTTCTTAGAAGGATCTCATAAATCAGCATGAACATAATCAAGAGTACCTTTGGTGGTGTGAATAGAAGTGTTGAACTGTACCCTCTTATGCTTGCCGAAAATGCAATGCTCACAAAACTTGATCTTACTCGAAGTGCTGCCTTTCAGCAGGTTTCTCTTCATCAAATCTGTCATACCATGGTGACTCATATGTCCCAAACGCATGTGCCAAAGGTTAGTTTTACTAGGTTCATCATTAGTAATAGCAGCAGCGGAATCAGAACCATGTAAAGTACACCCTCTAAGGATATATAACTTTGCAGAATTAAGATCACCTTTCAAACAGACAAGAGAACCTTTTGATACCTTCAGAATGCCATCTGCACCGGAGTATTTGTAACCTTCTGCATCAAGCGTGCTCAATGAGATAAGATTCTTGAATATCCCTGGTATATACCTGACGTTTTTCAGCGTGCGTGTCATGCCATCATCAGTCTTGACGTTTTTCAGCGTGCGTGTCATGCCATCATCAGTCTTGATCTGAACTGATCCAATCCCCACGACGTCACATGGGTTATCATCTCCCATCCGCACAACATCCCCTTTCTGCACAGACTTATATGAACTAAACCAATTTCTGTTAGTGCAAATATGAAATGAACATGCGGAATCTAGAATCCATTCATCATGACCAGCAACACAACCAGCAAGCACTATCAGACAATCTCCAGAATCATCATCAGACGCAGCAGCAGCAACAGAGACCTTACCAGCCGACTTGTTTTTTCTCTTCTCCTTATTCTATACTTTTCTGCAATCCTCAACATTATAATTTGTCAGCTTGCAATAAACACAGAACTTTTTATTATCATGCGACTTGGAATTTGAACGGTCTCTCCTCTCGTAGTTCTTTCTACCATCATTGCTATCATATGAGGATCTGTTATCAGTTCTGCCTCTCACATGCAAAGCTTCGCCCTTTGAGGACGACGTTCCGTCATGCTGCACTATAACTTTCATCTTCTCCTTAGATTGGAGAGCCTCATAAACTTCCTTTAGGGTTAGTTCATCACGGCTCAAAAATATGGTGTCACGAAAATTTGCATACGAATTTGGCAAAGAACATAATAGTAGAAGACCTAAGTCCTCATCATCATACTTCACCTCCATCGACACTAGGTCGGCCACGATCTTCTTGAATTCAACGATGTGGGTCATCACCGAATCCTCCTCCTTCATCTTCAGAGTGAACAGCTTCATCTTCATTTGCATCTTACTGGTTAGATCCTTGCACATACAGATCGATTCCAGTTTTAGTCATAGTTCTGCAGCAGTTTTCTCTTTCAAACACTCCTGCAAAATATCATTATGAAGATGTAACTGAATTAGGGAGAGAGCCTTCTGATCCTTGCGGATCTCCTCAGGAGTCCAATCGGCTTTACTCTTGCTGAATTTATCCAGCGCCTCATCGTAGTCATGAATCTGCGCCAGAATTCCCCGCATCTTGACTTGCCATAGCAAGAACCGCGTGTCGTAGTTCAGCAGCAGAAGATCGAACTTCATCGACGTCGTCATGAACCCTACAGCAACCGAAGCTCTGGTACCACTTGTTATGAACGACATATGGAATATGAAGTAAAACAAGATCAATCACAGCGGAGACACACGATTTAACGTGGAAAACCCCTCCAATGCGAAGGGGAAAAACCACGGGCACCAGCCAGCAACAATCTCACTATCTCAAGAGTTTTGGGTTACACGCCTATGGCGGCTTACAAGAGAATCAAGTCTCCAAGAAACCCTAGCAAGGGTATATATTCCGGCCCAGTCTTCGGCTTTTACGGGCCTCCGCTTCGCTCCATCAGAAGCCCGGCCTATATCTTGCAGTGAATTTGGAACAACTCCAACATACAGGTGATATGCCTTGTTTGCACTTGCACTCAGTAAGCAGTTCTCCCATCAGTTTTGGAGCGTCAAGGTTTCACTTGATGCTTGGAAAGTGGAGATGAATATTGCTGGTGGTTGAGGCTTGTCCTAAGGCAAACTTGGGGCTAAAAATATTGTTATGCAACTTATCAGTATGTATTTGGAATTTGTCATGTAAAACTTTTAGATTATGATGAATGATATAGTATACTTTCTCTTATTGAAATACGTGCTAAGGCATGATCGCGAAAAAAATGATATAGTGTGGTCCATGTATCCATTGTACTGGATGTATGGATTATTGTCTGAGCTGTTGAGTTGCACCCAGGATCAATTTGTATGTATTGTCCAGTTACATTGTGGATGAATTTTGTCTGGACTGTTCAGATACATCATGAGTGATTTCTTTTGCGGTTCAGACTTTTTTTTTGGCCTTAAAAGAACGGACAGTTGCTTTTACTGATCTAAACTGTTCGTGAGTCTGAATTTAAGCTTCACCATGGCTGTTCACTAGAACTACTGAACTACTGAAATAGCTTCAACATGGATTGCCGTCGTTTTCAATGATTAATAATTTGGCAGTCCATCATACAATCATGAATATAGGAGCTCTGTAGACATCTGTCGTTTCACAAGCAACTAAAAATAGAGGGCACCGGTGGTTACATCGGCCTGTGATCTGCTTAACAAACACTCATAAATGGTGTAAACCCAGAACGCATAATATGACATATTGAAAGAAAAGAATTATAAATAGCACCAGGACTCATACACAGGCTATAAGAGCAGAAATATTTCGAGAGGAACTCCTACTTCTTAACATCACAATACTAAACGGCATGGTAACAAAACAAATTTGAGATTTCAATTTAAGAACAAATGGCTCCCCTACTTGATGGGCTTATATTTTCAGAAGAGGCATAAATGAGAAATCAATAACCTTAATCTTTGGCAGCCAAGCTATTCAATGAATGTGAGAGCTCCGCATCTTCATACTGAGAGATGAAAAGATCAAATACAGGCCGATCGCCAGCCCCGGTTAGTTTTTTTTGTTACATATGTGAGACAAAAGAAGAGAACCACGATCATCTAGACACCTATGACACCAACTCAGCTTGAATTTCTCGACGGTTATGGTGGTTCCAAATTGTCTAGGCGACCACAACAAAGAGTTGAAACCTTTACACATCGGCTTCTGGACATGATTGGCTGCAAGGCACCACCAATCCTAGTAGAAGACGTAGTCCTGGGGTCCTGGTGCTAAGTGCAGTAAGCTGCAACACCAATGCCCAGACATGAAAAGAGAAGCTTAGGCAGCCAAGTGAAGATGCCAGCATAGAAGGAATATATTCTCTCTTTCTATATTATGTGCAAAAAAAAAATGAAAGCACAACAAATTAGTAATCTCATATGAAGCCATTTCCCTTACAACTTGCCATTTATTTTCATATTATAGTATCTCATTCCTTTACAGGCCAAACAGAGAGCCATCTTTGGTACATGGCAGAGGTCCATGGCATACAAAATATTTCTTAGAACTCAAGAATATTTTGTTGTTCTTGCAACACTGGCATTACCAAATTACTTCATAGAGTTTCTTCTTAGTAGCAATTTCGGTCACTACCTGAAAGTACTAGTTCCGTCTCATACAATGCAAACATCAGTAAACCCATTCAGCTAGTGAGAACAACGTAAAACATCAAATATAATAAAACATATTGATTCAGAGAAGGAAAACTAAGCTAAGGATAACCTTCAGCCATGTCCTAACTCCTAAGCAGAAGAAGAAACTAACAAGCTTGCACATTAAGGCTGTAGAATAAGTCACACTCAGCTCCTTCAGAAATTATTTATAACTTGAATTTGAAATATACATGAGTAATAAGAATTCACTAGTGGTTCTCTTGCAGAAATCAGAATAGAAAATGCGTGCACAGTGGACCACTGCTAATGAGCATGAGTTACAGTTTCACCACCTACGTAAAACACAAAAGGAGATGCTAAAATGAGACTTTCGAGGGCACAATACCAGCACGAGGTGCAGCATAAGCATCTGCAAGGCCGGGGAACAGAGTCCTTGTGACAGTCGATGAACTTCAATTTGAAAGTCTCCTCTCCTAATTTAATTATTGTGAAAAAGTATTTATTTTCCTGCAGGACCTTCATGACATTATGCCGTGGCACTAGCCTCTTCTCCAGGCTGTATGTGAGCAGGAGAGGCCTTTCCACAATGTACCGTGGCCCCCCATTGCAGCCTCGTTGACAAGGAACTCAATCTTGTGAAGAAGAATCTCGTCAGATAATGCTATTATAGCTGGCGTCTTGGACACTACAGTGGAAACCTCAGACTCCGAGCAACCCAGAGTCCTCTTCAAGAACTCAAGCTTGGCAGCAAACTTCTCTTCGGACACACAGGCAATGACAGAAACTGCTTGCCCGAACAACCCCGAAGTCGGAGGCACCCCAAGTTGTTCCGCCCGTAGCAAAAACTCCTTCACGCGTTCCGGGTTGTAGGTAAGTACCCGCGGGAAGTTTAAACACAGCTGGGCAATATCTCGAACACCCCACTGACGAAATAAAGCTATGTTGGGCTTGATTAACCTCTCAAGGCTCGCGATGAGGAGGATCCGGTTGCTTTTTGTGGCCGCCAGGACCTTCTCGAACAAGCCGTAGGAGGAGATGAAGAACTCGAGCCTAGGAACGTGAGTCGACCAGGAGGAAGCGAGCGATTTGGGGAGTAGAAAGACCCACGCGGTCGCAGAGAGCAAGAAGGCGGGGGGCAATGTTCTTCACCGAAGCGCGGAGGAGCAGCGGGTCCGCGGAGACGACGACGGCGATGTCGGCGCCGGACAGGCCGACGCCGAGAGCAGGGCGAGGATGGCATAAGGGTTGGAGGCGGAGCTGAGGCGTGGGGAGTAGGAGAGCTCATCCGGTGTTCTACCAGATTCCCTGGATAAATCGTGGGACGCCTTCTTGGACACCTCGCGAACTTGGGCGGGAGCGAGGCCGCAGGCGGTGACCAGGTAGCCCTCGAGGGAGAAGGGCGCGGGGTGGGTGGAGAGTAGCGCCACGCTCAGGGGTGGCTGGGGGAGTGTAGCGGGTAGGAGGCGCGGACCAGAGAGAGGAAGCTACTCCGGCGGCGCAGCATGGTTGCGGCCGGCGGCGAAGGGGCGGCGTGGACCAGGCAGAAGAGGCTACACGAGCATGGGAAGGAGAGTACGTACTGGATTATTGAAATGGGAAAATTAGAGCATGGAAAGGAGAGTACGTACTGGATTATTGAAATGGGAAAATTAGCTAAGTACCGTCAAAAGATTGCGACTTTAGGAATGTACCATTAAAAGATCACTTATTTGCTATATAGCACTGAAAGGTCACAATGTTATTGGTTTCTACCACTTCCGTTAACTTTGCTAACGTTCCGTGTATCTCCATTCTCCAAGTCATCTTCTTCCAAGGTGCACGAGATTAGACGTAGAGCTGTCATGAAGGCCACGCGGCTGACGTCGATGGCCACGCCTTCGCGCGCCAGCCCGGCCATGTGGGACACGAGCGCTGCTCCTTGTCACGGCGGAGGGCCTGCTGCTGCGTGTCGAGGCATTGCGGCGCGAAGAGCTCCGTGGAACACACCTTGCGCAGGGCGCGCCACAGGGGGCTTCTCGTCGGAACCAGCCCATGGAGCGTTCTTGCACGGCCGTGATTTCGTACTACTCCTGTACTCCATCTGCGGCTACGCTGACGATTCACAAGCAGGGAGCGAGCGAGAGGATTGCCATGAACCATGGTCGTGTAGCTTTCGGAACTGCGGTGGTCATGAGGCACGGGTGAGAACAGCAGTCCATCGTTCACCACAACAGGGTAGTTGCTGCTGCAATCGCATTAGATTAGCATGTAAGCAGCTGACAATTCAAGGCATGCGGGGGTAATTCAAGGCAGCACGACCATCAACAGGAGAGTCATCACTCATCAGACATCAACCAAGAACAAGCAGGTTTTCCTTTTTTTTTTCTTTTTACCAAGAAGCATGCAGGGGTCCTCGTCGTCGGGCAGGGCGGCACACAGCGACGAGGAGACAACAGCAATCGCACTGTAGAACAGAGAGATTGCAATCCATCAATCGCTGGACGGACGGATTGACGACTCCTCGGTTCGAATGCGGCCATGCGGATACAGAAGCAGCAGCGGACTCAACACGCATGCCACTGCGTCGCACGCACGAACAAGCATGGCAGGCGGCAGACGCAAGCAACAGGCTGGGTTGGCCCTTTGGCCGCCGGAGCAGCTGGAAGAATGGACGGGCAGGCAGGCTTTCTTGCGAAGAAGTTCACGGGTCGTTCTCCTTATCCACGCGAAGGTGCGGCCGCTGTTCTTACAAACGGAGGAACTCCTCTGCGGCGTGTTTTCACAGAGAAGTTCACGGAGACGTTCACGGAATGCTAGAAACCTGTAACGTTGTAATCTTTTAATTGTAGATAGCTAAGACTAGATCTTTTAATGGTACATTGCCAAACATGCAATCTTTCGATGGTACGTACCCAATTTTCCCTATTGAAATTGGGCCATTCCCTCCTCTATTGGGCTTGGGCTTTATTCACTCATTGCTCAGTTTGGGCTACTCCAGCCTGTGCATACTCTTCGCAGGGTTATTTCTTCACTCATTGTTCAGTATTGTCATATTACCTACAGAGATTTACGTGGATTACCTTATTAATAAATTTTCAATCGCTCCGTCAAAAAATAATTTTTCAATCGATCATGTAATCATCAACAAAGGAATTATCCAGACTTCAGATAACTGGAAATTCAGAAGCCGTTTCGCAAAAAAAAAAAAAAAAGGAAATTCAGAAGCCGCTCAAAACAGAGGGTGCCATCGCTGTAAACCCAGAATGCACAGTATTACATATAGGAAGAAAACCTTATAAATATCATGCACATTCTATAAAGAAATATTTTAAGAATGACTTCTTAAAGCCACAAAAGTGAACAAAATGGTAACAAAAAAGTGACTTAATCTTTGGCAGCCCCATGTATATCAGAGATACTACAACAACAACAACATAGTCTTTTGTCCCAAGCAAGTTGGGGTAGGCTAGAGATAAAACCCAAAAGAGACGAAAAACAGGGAGACACATAAAGGGACATAAAGGGCACAAGACAAAAAGAGGTCACGGTTCAGGCACGTTGATTGTCAATCTCCAAGCGCTCCTGTCCATAGCTAAATCCTTGGAGATATTCCACTCCTTAAGATCTCTCTTAACGGACTCGTCCCAAGTTAGTTTAGGTCGACCTCTACCGCTCTTTACATTATCGGCCCGCTTTAGAACTCCACTACGCACCGGCGCCTCAGGAGGCCTCCGTTAGACATGTCCAAACCATCTCAACCCATGTATATCAGAGATCAAATTACTTAATCTTAGGCAGCCAAGTCAAGATGATAGTACAAAGGGGACATGTTCTCTATATATTGTATCAAAAAGTATGAACAAACAACAAATTAGTATTCCCTCATTCGAAGTCGTCTGCCTACAGCTTGCTGTTTATTTTCGGCTGTTAACATCTCATTTCCTTACAAGCCAAACAACAACCATCTCCGGTACATCGGCAGAGGTCCGCAGCACCCAAAACAATTAAACAGAAATCAAGAGTATATTTGGCCCTTACAACATTGGGATTACAAAATTGTTTCATCGAGAGTTTCTTCACAATAGTGATTTAGGCCGCTACCTGAAACTACAAGTTCAGTTTCATAATGTTGGCATGCATCAGTAGAAACCAAAAATAATCCATTCAGCTAGTGAGACTTACATAAAACATCAGTTGGAAAATGCCATACTGATAAAAAATGGTTAGACAAAAGGAAAATCTAATACTGTCAAAATCATATTAGGTTAATAAGTTCCACAACAAGGACAAATTCAGAGAAGAAAAATGAAGTTAAGGATAAACTTCAGCCATGTGCTAGGCAAAGAAACTAACAAACATGCACGTGAGGGCTCAAATTCAAACCCAGCTCATAAGTAACCACAACTTAAACTTGGACAATGTATGAGCAGTCAGAGATCACTAGTGGTTCTCTTGCAAATAGAAAAGGCCTTCACAGCTGCTAATGAGCATGAGTTACAGTTCCACCATAGACCACACCTAAACCACGGAATGAGATGCTTAAATTACACTCTAGAGGGCACAATACTAGTACGAGCTGCAGCATAAGCATCCGCAAGGCTAGGAACAGAGTCCATGTGACGGTCGATGAACTTTGATTTGAAAGTCTCCTCTCCATATGAAGCTAATGAGGAAAAGCTCACATTGCTATTCAGCAATCCCTTTTGCTGCAGGATCTTCATGACACAATGTCGGGGCACTAGCCGCTTCCCAAGGCTCATTGCAACCAGGACAGACCTTTCCACGATGTACCGTGGCTCCATGGCAACCTCATTGATAAGGAACTCAATCTTGCGGAGAAGAATTTCGTCAGACAATCCTAATATAGCTGGCATCTTCGACGCTGCAATGAAAACCTGAGACTCGGAACAACCAAGAATCCTCTTAAAGAACTCAAGCTTGGCAGCAACCTTCTCTTTGGAAACACAGGTGGTAACAGCCCCTGCGTGCCTAAACATCCCAAGTTGTTCCGCTCGCAGCAAAATCTCCTTCACGCATTCCGTGTTGAAGGTAAGCACCCACGGGTTGTGTGAACACAGCTGAGCAATATCTCGAACACCCCACTGACACAACAAAGCAATGTTAGGCTTGATTAACCTCTCAATGCTCGGGCTGAGGAGGTGTTTATTCCTCTTTATGGCCACCAGGACCTCTCAATGCTCGGAAGCGAACGATTTGGGGAGTAGAAAGACCGACGCGGTCGCGGAGACCAAGAAAGCGGGGCGCGATCTTCTTCACGTAAGCGCGGAGGAGCAGCGGGTCCGCGGAGACGACGGCGGCGATGTCGGCGCGGGAGAGGCCGGCGCCGGCGAGCAGGGTGATGATGGCATCGGGGTTGGAGGCGGAGTTGAGGCGGGAATAGGAGAGCTCATCCAATGGTCTCCTGGATCCAGTGGATAATAACTCACGGGACAACTTCTTGGACGCGTCGCAGTCCTGTGCTGCGGTGAGGCCGCAGGAGGCGACGAGGTAGTCCTCGAGGCAGAAGGGCGCGGGGGAGGGGGAGGTGGAGAGGAGGCAACACGGGCGGGGGTGGATGGGGGCGGGCAGCGGTGATGCGGTGCGAAGCAGAGGGAGCAGGCGGTTTTGGAGGCGCAACATCGCGGCGGCGGAGGAGCGGCGCCGGCGCGGGCGATGACAGGGCTCGTTGCCGCGATGGAAAAAAGAAGAAGAAGAAGAAGGATGCGAGAGACCTGCGACTGCGAGGGCCAGCCAGCTGCCAGCTGCGTATAAGGCCGGAAAACCCCGCTCCGCCAGCCCAGCGCCTCAGCCCATTTGATGCGTAAGCTAGCTGCCTCACGGGCTGTGGCCCAGTTGGCCGAACTGGGCCCACCTGCCGTTCCTCAAAATAGACGTCCGCAGAGCGAGCCACCTAGCCGTGTGCCGGCAAGCGCCGTCGCGCCCGCTCGCCCGGCGGCCATACAACCACATAACCACCGCCGCGTCTGCCGTGGCCGAAACGCCGTCGGCAGGATGAGCCGATCCGATCGGCGTGCAGGTCAAAGGGCACGCCAACACGACGCCTGGCGGATGGAGCCGGAGGGGGGCGACAAGTCACGGAGGTTGAACGTCTGACCCGCCCCCAATCGCCGGCAGCCGGTGATTTCAAACCGGCCGTCAAACGGGGAGGGGTTCTCTACTCGCCGAAAAACACAAGCGCCGAAGCGTGGCTACGGACGAGGAGCGCCGACGCCCCCCTGCCGTTTCGGACGGACGCTACGACCGTTTCGTCGTGAGCGTAGCAAAACATCCATCCCGGCAGTGTGTTCTGCTTTGCTCTGCTCCTCCACGTGCTCCATAGGGAACCAAGTGGGGACGCGGACAGGACAATGCTGCCTGCCCCCAGCATATTTAAGCCACGCGCGTGCGAATTCAAGTGCCACATACTGCTACTGTACAAATTCCTACAAAATGATCTTTTTTCTGGAGGGAGTGGTTTGGTTTTTGTTTGGAAACCTTAATCGGCAAGCAAAAAACTAGACGGATCCGCCAGTCAAACGGACACGATGAAAATCGGGCGGATTTCGTATGGTACCGGTTGACCTTTGTGAGCACGAGTGGTCTGACTCTGACTCGCTGGCTGCTCCGAATTCAACTCGCTTTCGCTACTGGCTGCTGCTACCGCTACCAGCTGTGCTGACATGAAGGCTTTTTACGAGGGGCGCACACACGCACGCACGCATTGACGGATCCAACACTGACCGGCATGGGTTTCCAACCGTGATGATGCCCAGCCCTGCTTTGTGTTGCAGTTGTGGAGCAGCTTTGCCTGCTTTGCTTCTTCTAGAACGGAAGGTACAGGTTGGCATTTTGGAGAGTGAGTGGTATATCTGGTGGTGGTTGGTCGATGCTTCAAGGAACTGGCGAGAGATTAAGGCCTCGTTTAGATGCTAAAAAAATTTCAGCCCGATGAATAGTACCACTTTCGTCTTATTTGACAAATATTGTCCAATCGTGGACCAACTAGGCTCAAAAGATTCATCTCGTGATTTCCAACTAAACTGTGTAATTAGTTATTTTTTTATCTACATTTAATACTCCATGCAAGCGGCTAAAAATTGATGTGATGGAGAGAGAGTGAAAAAACTTGGAATTTTGATGTCATCTAAACAAGGCCTAAAGTCAAAATGTACTTTGGGGCCGCCTCGAATTACGTAACCATTTACCAGTGTACTAGTGTGTGGTTCAACCTCCGTCGGGTCCATCCATCGACTTATTGTTTCTGAACAGAGTTTGGTCAAATAATCACCCTCTCAGTCTAGCCTTCGTTTAGCCAATCCAAATGGTTTATAGCTTTCCCGAAAATATATGTGGATGGAGACTGGACATTGCTTTCTGTGTGGTTCATCTCCCTACATGGTTTGATCGGCTCCCAGACATTTTGTAGATTAGTTTTTAAAGTACAATCATGATAACCTTTACATGTATCTAGTTGCTTGCATTTGACGTAGTATCTTGTGATTTTATTACCTCTGATTTCCTTTACCTTTGTCGTCAAGTTTTAGAGCTTGATGTTTACTAGTTGTGATCCTAATTGTGGTGGCAAGATCACTAACAAATAGTCAAAAGCTGAAAAGTACCGTTAGCTAATTTATTATAAGAGAAAAATATTATTCCTTCGCTGAAAAAGTACGGTTAAAAAGACAAACGAACATGGCTAACATCTCATGCTCACTTGAAGCGCAGGAGCAGGTTTGGAATGTGACCCCTTGTTTAGTTCCCCCAATTCTCCCTCAAATTTCACTATACAAAAAGAAGATTCCCCGTCACATCAAAATGTCGGCAAATGCATGAAGTACTAAATGTTGATGAAATCAAAAACTAATTGCACAGTTTTGTTGCACTTTGCGAGACGAACATTTTAAGCCTAGTTAGTCAAAATTTGGATAATTTTTACCAAATACAAACGAAATGCTACATGAATTCTGATACAGTGTTTTTCTCCCCAATTCTCTGAACTAAACGAGGCCTGAGTCTTGCGGATCTCGAAAAATAATAGAGTGGCAGAGTAGCGTAGCCCTGATCACAGGAGTACAAGGGCTGTTGCAGACTTGGCCTATGAAGGTAAAACTTGGGGTTATATGCCGAGGGATTTAAATAGACAAGTTAGTTTAAATTAATTATGCATAACTACAAACTGATCATAGATCAGTTACTTAGGTTACTTGTGGTGGAACCTGTCCATCCGGGTTTAAGTCCTCGACTTGCACGGGTGCTCGTATTTTCTCGGATTTATTCCAGGATTTAATGGCGTTATGCTTTCAGTGGTCGGCGACGTCCCCGTCGACAGCGAGGCGCCAGTGGTGACTTCATGAATCTCGAGATCTGCCGCCTCAGTCCTTCGAGGTGCTCATAGGAGTAGGGTTAGGGTAGGGTTTGCGTATGTGTACATGTTGTGGACGTCTGTGTTATACTGTGTAATTCTAAAAAAAATTATGCATGACTGATATGAACAAGCACCGATGACCTTACACTTAGAACCAATTGCTCAAGTTTGCACCCATAGGAAATAAAATAAAAACTATTTGCCCACCCTGCACTAGAGGATGTCGTCTAGCTAGACGCATTAGTTTAAAAAAGAGAAAGATTACTTTATTTGATCGAAAATGATATAATTAAGACATCCAGACGGACGGAAGCCTCCCTACGCTCACTCCCGCACGCGTTGCTCGTCCAGTGACCCTATCTACTCGTCCTGTCCGCGCATCCTGATGCTCGCCGCTCCGTTTCATCCCTGCGTCGTCGTGCCCATCCGCCCACCCAACTTCGCCTCGCCACCGCCGGTCCCCTGTAGTGCCCCCCCGCCGCACCACGCCCCATCCCCTGCGGCCTCCTTCGCGCTGCCTCCTCCGCATCGCATTCCCCACCAGGCCTAGTCTGCCTTGCTCGCCTCCACCACGCTGCCTCTTCACCGCAGTCAGCCCGTTCGCCACATCCACCTTCACCGAGCCGGCGAGCCTCCACGACGGATGCTCCAACAAGCAGGCGAGGGGACGAGATTCGTGTGATGTCGCGCCCAACGGTGAGTTTCCCGTGCCGCTGTCACACAGCGAGGTCCATGCGCTGCTGTCGATCTCCACGCCGGCGTATCTCCATTCATCCAAGCAAAGCCCATGTTGCAAGAGTATGTTTTAAGCCGTCGACCTCCGCGCTAGCGTGCCTCCATTCACCCAAGCAAAGCCCATGTTGCAAGAGTATGTTTCAAATGTTTCATCTGGATGTTGCAAGTGTTTCATCTGGATGTTGCAAAAGTAGATCGGAATGTTGCACATGTTGTTGTGGCTATACACGTATGTTTCAAGTGTATGTTCCAAATGTTTCATCTCGTTTTTCAGACATATGTTTGCAAGTGTTTTATCTAGATGTTGTATATGTTTTTACATATATGAAGTGTTTTCAGGTGTTTTTTTGCAAGTGTTTCATATATATGTTTTGAGTGTTTCAGTTGTTTCATATGTATGTTATAAGTGTTGCATCTGGATGTTTCAAAAGTAGATCTAGTGTTGTAGCTAGTGTTTCAGATGCATGTTTCGTGTGTTTCATCTGCCTTCAGACGCATGTTGCAAGTGTTGCATCCGAATATTTTAAAAGTAGATCGGGTGGTGAATCTCTTTCCTCGCTTTTCACCTGCCTCACCTTCGCCTTGGTGTCTCCTTCTCCTCATCTTCCTGGCGCCGGCTGGGCATCCGTCGTCCCTCCCCCTCTCTTCTGGATGTTGGCGTAGCCACCTGTTGTAGTCACCTGCTATAGCTACCGGACGTGTGCATGTGCGTGAGAAGTGGAGGGGGCGCGAGCGGGGACTCCCCATGTGCAGTCGGGTGACGTGGGCCCCGCTTAGGCAGGCGCGAGCATTCGTCTGGACGTACAGGCGCTAGCACTGCCGAGTGTTGGTGCTTATACGCTCGAGCAATTTCTCCCAACTAACTTCTAGCTGACTTGTTTTCTTGTTGGGAAGGAGTCATGAAGCGGTTGCTCCTAGAACTATGGAAAGGTTGGGGTAGAGGTGGAGGCACCGAGGGCGCCAAGAGCAATTTCAAAAGACTCTCCATATCCTTTCTAATTGCTAGGCTTAAAGATTTTGATGAAAAAAAACTCTAACAACTTCTTTGATTGGTTATGCAAACATATCCATATTCCATTCCAGATTTATCGCTAGCCAAAGATAGAAAACGAAAATGGCTCTCCAGAGTGCAAGCGGGATATGGAAAAACCATTGGAGAGTGGAAAGATATAGATACGCAAATGACTCTCCAAATGATGATTTAGAGAGTGAGCTTTAGAAAGACTCTTGGAGATGCTTTAAGCCCCCACTCTTAGCGCATTGTTTACATACATTTTTCATTTTGTAAATTGAGGTTTTTGTTTTTTAATACAACCTCTCGTGTTTTTAATATACATGGTTGCTACCACATCTCTGGTATAACAGAGAGAACTCCACTTGTATCCAGCGGATGTAGTTTTTTATTTTGCATAGAAAATGCTGAATTACAAAACATATATTGACTCAAATTCAAACATGTTTATGTTCCTTGGTTTCAAAATTTTAATAACCGGTCCCGTCGCACATGTTCCACTCTGTGTCTATTTAATTTCGTACTGTGCTCGAGTAGGAACGGGTTGATCAGTTTCTAGTTCCACATACAAACTACAAAAGATTTAAAAATCGTTTCCCATGCATAAGCCTCAGACTACTACAACCTCACTATTAAAATGCAATAGTACTTAGTACATATTAATATTGAGTCGGCACAGAGCATGCCTATGCAGACTTTACATATATAATAAATAACGTATCTTGTTCGAAAAAAAATTTCTTCAGGATTTGATTTGCATATGCCTACGTGAGGATCAACCTAATCCATGTTAGCATGATGCATAGTGGGTGCGTGCCAGCACTCAGTTAATTCTTGTTTAATCACCAGTCCAATGTAAAGACCGGCCACTACATTTTCCTGCCTTGGTTTATTTTGGAACAGTCTGGCGTCAACTGGCCATAATTTAGGAGGGCAGCACATTATGCCCTTGACTTGTGCTCCTCACCGCTGCACTGGTTTTGATTTAGCCGTACTCCAATTACTTTTTTTGGTCAGTCTTTTGATTTTTGCAACGGGTACTTTGCTTTGCTTGAAATGTGGGAGGTGGGATATAAATTTAGGAGTTGTTGAGCAGATTCAAATTGATTGCAAGCTGACGACGTTTATTGGAGTATCATTTAAATGTATATATGCGACAAAAAGTCAAAACGATGTCATGGTAATGTTTAATGCGCCATATCCTGCATTTCCCATTGAAGTCCAAACCAAATACAGTTACATCTACTCCTACTCTACATTGAATATATACACATACACACACCACCTCAATCGAGTGACGCATCGTCTCACATTTCTTCCCCCATTAGGTACTTGGTTTTGTTTAGAAATATGGATTTGACAAAGGAACCTTTTAAAATATTGTAGGTTGTGTGAAATGGTTTTTGGGTCCAAACGGTGGCTGAATTTTTGAAATGTAGCCTGGACTAGTAGTGTCTGTCAACGGAGCTAGGGAGATGGAAGAGTTGGGGGCATGCCGCATGCATAACGCAAAGGTTTGGTGCAACGGTGCATTGCTTGGTTGGCCACTTGGCTCTTGGCTAACAGCATCTGGGGTTTGTTTGACCGGTAGCAGAGCAGGTCAAAAGCAAAGCGAGGTACAGTCCACTCCACCTCCACTACTGTGCACTGCACAGAGCATGAAAAGAGGCTCATCAAGAGAGCAATAACCTTCTCGTAGATCACATGGCACTTAACTGCTGCCTGCGGTGAGCCGGTGATGCCATCTGCAGTCCAGTCCAGCATGTGTTAGGTTTAGTTGGCTGCACTGTAAAGTGCCCCCCGGTTTTTATTCCATTTCCATCTACTAGGACTCGTCAGCAACATGACAAATGACAAACATTACACTCTGCTGCTGTCTGCTCCACACGCACAAAAAAGAAAAAAAAAAAGAGTTGCTGCGGGTTTCACCGAGAGCCTGCCTCTGTATTAGTATGTTGCTACGTGTTTCACCGAGAGCCTGCCTCTGTAGTGGTGTGTACTCTACAAAATTTCCTACGAGCTGCCGAACAACTCTGCTGTCCCTGTCAGCAGTAGTACGTGCGGTAAGTTGGACGTGCCAACTGACTCTTCTCTCAGCGTTTTCAGCGGGTCGAACTGAACGAATGGATTAACTATACTCTAATAAATGCTGTAGGAAAGGACACGGAAGGACTGGAACGATTCCATCATTCTTCCCTTCCCCCGCGCCGCTACTGCTGGGCGCTAGCGGTCCGGCCCTCTGTTTTCCTTGCATTGCACTGGTCCAGCTCCAGCACGAGCAGTAGCAGGGACCAGGGAGTTGGTTGTTGATCGTTGGGCTCCTCGGCTCGGGCGACGGCGACGGAAAGGGAGGTGGCCCAAGAAAGTCCATGCGCGCACACTCTGATGTCTGATCAGTTCCGTTCCCCTCTGCAGGTCAACGATAAAAGGCCCGCACGGGGGCCCCGTCGTCCCCTCGCGCCATTAACAAGCTTCCACGACGCCACGATCGATCGAAACCTCCGGCCGAGGCGATGCGCCGATGCCGGTTGCCGGGTGGGAATCGGATTCTGCCTGCCCCGGCTACCCGTGTGCGGACTCGGCGGAGGATGGAGACGGACAGGACAAACGGTGCGAGCGATTCCTATTCCTACGGGTCAGGGCATCAGGTTCGCGTGAGAGGCGCCTGCTCCGGCGCCGGCGCGGTCGTTTCGTTTCGTTTCGTTCCGTTCCTGTTGGGTCCGGTGTTTCGGTCGGCTGTTCGCTCGCTTGCTTTGCTGGCTTTTCCCGTGCGATCTTCTGATCTCGGACCCTGCACCACAGGATTTCTTGTCCGCACACGCGCCTGCTGGAAATGGAAGGTCTGCTGCGGATAGATAGCAAAGTGCCCGTCTTTTCTCGTGAGCCTGTTTAGACGAGTAAGAGCAACTCCAACAGTTTCTCATTTTTTGTTTCCCATATCTCGTTGTTTGGCAACTCCCAAAATGATATTGGGAGGAAAAAAACAGCCCATCTCCAAGAGTTTGCCATATTTTACTTGCCAAAATCAAAACTTGGTCCCACATCCTGATTTTTTGCCGCGGGAACGAGGTTTCGCGTGGTTCCTTTCGCGGGTTCGCGCGCGCCGCCACTTCATTGCGTCCCTCGCGCGGTTTCTTCACGGGTGTCAACTACACAATTAATGGTCACGATTACACCATGGGTTATTATCTAGCAGATGGTATATATCCCTCATGGGCTACTTTAGTTAAGTCCATCTCTCTTCCTATGGGGAACAAGAACAAATATTTTGCCAAAGCCCAGGAAGCTGTGAGGAAGGATGTCGAAAGAGCTTTCGGAGTTCTGCAATCTAGGTTCGCCATTGTTCGAGGACCAGCTCGCTTGTGGGACACAGAGACACTTGGTTTGATCATGAGGGCTTGTGTGATCATGCACAATATGATTGTTGAAGATGAAGGATTCGTGGACCCGGAGGAGCGGTTCGATTATGGTGGTCAAAATGTGCAACCTTCTCGTGGTCAGGCTACTCGAACACTTGCTGAATTTATTGATGCTCATAAAAGGATCAGAGACCAAGAAACACATTTGCAGTTGAAAGAAGACCTCATCGAGCATCTATGGAACCATCATCCAGATTTATATTAGCTACATAGTAATTAGAATAAATTGGGATCAGTTTATGTTTTTGACTCAATTGTAATAAATACTATTTTATAAACAAGTGTGTAATCAGTGCATTGTTTATTTCATCTTCATATATACTGTGATCATTTCTTCAGTGCCATGCATATACACAGTGCCGGCCTCTGAATCACAATCTACTCTGAATCACAATCTGCACAGTGGCATGCATATACACGAGCATGCACGTTCCCATGAAATACAATACCAAGCATATATTTAAATAAAAGGTTCTCTCGATCTCAATGGCACAATAAAAAAGGTTCTATGAAACATGTAAAAAAAAAAGTTGTCTCAAACACAAACTAAAACCAAATGTTTACTATTTATTGAAATCAAATAACATCAACTAAATTTAATTCGCCAAACGCCGAGCGATGATCTTCTGCTGCATCGTTTCGTAGTACTGTCGCTGTAGCGGGGTGAGAGAGGTCATGTCCATTTGCATTATTTCTTTTTCCTCTTTGATCAAGTCCGCTTCAGCTCTTTTTTCTTCTATTGCCAATCGGTTCTTCTCTAGCTCAAGTGAAACAAGGAACCTCTCCTCTTTCTTCTTCTCTCTCTCCAAGTCAAACGCCTCCTTCTTAGCCCACATTTTGTCCAAAGCTTCCATGCAAGCTTCGCCACCTCCTCGCTTAAGACCTTCTTTTGCCTTCTTCACTCCCTGTGGCCTTTTTCTTTCCTCGGATTCTGGAGCTACAATCTCTGTGACATCTTGATTGTTTGTGCCTTCTACATTTTTTGGCATCGAGTCTATGCTCACCTTCTGTTTTTTATTGGCTGCTAGCTTCTCTTGCTCGGCCAGTTCCACCCTCTTGGCTTTCCACTTGTCTTCTTCCTTCAATTTGTTCCAACAAGGTATAAGAGTAAATGACTTCTTGTCCTTGTCTAATTCCTTGTACAACTCCAATGCGTCTGATACCTGCACATGTAAAATAGTCAATGAATATATGTTTTCAAATAAACCAAATCTAAAAAAAAGTGCAAAACTAACCTTGTCTTGGATAGTTTTTCCACTTTGATTCCTACGCTCAATTGCCTCGTAGCATGCACAATACTTGTTCACTTGAAACTGAATTGTCAGCCACCTATGCATGAGGGAACTCTCTGTCCTGACAGCTGGTGTTGTTTTGTGTTTCTCAAAGTAAGCATGAACTCTACTCCAAAATGTCGTACGAGATTGATTGGCCCCGTTAATGGGATCCTTGCTCACGTTCAACCAAGCGGAGCAAACAATTATATCCTCCTTTGGATCAAAATTCTTTGTCCTCTTAGCCAACCCCTTTGTTCTACCCCGGCGCTGAACACCTTGACTTGGATGCACTTGCACGTCAAGTTCTTCAACTTGAACAGGAAAATCAGGAGTTTCCTGAGTTCCCTGTGTCATCGGGAACGTGAGGTCCTCCAAACCGGCAACATGATCATCATGTCCCGTCAACATGCCTGTCCAAAATCCCCCTCCTTCCATTTGAATGAATCTACAAATGAAGAAGAATTACAAATGCAAATAATCCATGTGTACAGTACCATCTAGTACTTGTCACAGCAGCAGCAGATTGAACAAAATAAAAAAGAGGAACAAATGAATTGAATACATGAATACACTATCATGTACTACTCCAGCAGCAGCAAAGAAGGCAGTACCAGCCGGGCAAGCAGTCCACCTCGACTGTCACAGCAGCAGCAAATTGAACAAAATAAAAAAAATAATTACAAATGAATTGAATACATGTATACACTATCATGTACTACTCCAGCAGCAGCAAAGAAGGCAGTACCAGCCGGGCAAGCAGTCCACCTCGACCTATACAATTCAACAGCGGCAAAAGCAGCCATTGCACCACGTCGGCCATCACCTAAACCCTATCAGGTACGGTTTACTCGGCCATCAGCGCCTCAAGTAGGCAAACCAACATGCGGCAACCCTAAACCCTATCCGAACCCTACCAGTGGAATCGACAATTGGATGAGTCATCCATACCTCAAACCTACAGCCGCCGCCGAAGATGATATGGATCGATGCCGGCGTCGTCTTCCCTGGATGTGGATGCTCGTCGGTGATCTAGATGGCTTCTCAGCTTCGTGTCCAACAGAGGTCGAGCGCCGTCGCGTGGGACGTTCCTGGCGCGAGAGAAACCGCGATGCGCAGTCCAGGAGCGACGCGCATATATCCGCGCTCTGGAGTCATTTTTTCCAAGTTGCCAAAGATGGGGAGGAGGGATGAGAAACTATTGGAGAGTGATTTTTGTCAATTTGCCAAAAAAACAAGGATGGGGAGGAGAGATGGCAAACTGTTGGAGTTGCTCTAACGAGTTTGGGTGTCGGCGTACTGGCCATAACGGTGTCAAACGTTACTTTCTATGTTACAGTAGCACTACTACTGCTGATCCTTTATTAAAGTTGATAACGATACCCTTTACCCTGGGACACGACGACCTAGAATTAATCGAACCGACAGCATTAGATACAACCCGGCTGTGTTTAGTTTAGATCCCTGAAAAGGAAAAAAAAAAGTACCGTAGCACGTTTTGGCTTTATTTGGCAAATAGTGTCCAACCGTTGACTAATTAGGTTCAAAACGTTCGTCTCGCAAAGTACAACCAAGCTGTATAATTAGTTTTTAATTTCATCTACATTTAGTACTCCATGCATATATCGCAAGTTTGATGTGACGGGGAATTTTTTTTCGCATAGTACTTTTTTTTTTTGAGGAACTGAACACAGCCAACGGGCAAATACAGCTACTGCAGCTGGTGTCTAACGACGTAGTATACTGCTGGCAGAACCGCGGGTGTCACTGCTGACGACTGGGCTAGGTGAATCCTCCTAGTCCTAGACTCGTATACTCCCTCCGTCCCACAAATAAAAATACATCTAGCACTTGGGCTCCCAGATCAATGAAGTTGATAAATTACACTGCTACCCCTATAAAGGTGGCTGACAGTACAGAGAATTACTCCAAAATGAATAAACCAACAACAGTAGTATAATAAACTAGTGGTCAGGAATTTCACAAACCAGCAAGTGACAGGCATAAAAAATTATTAGTGCTACAAGCTCATGGCCACGTGGTATAGCACAGAATGTTCCAACACCACACGTGTAGTATACCACAGAATGTTCTAGCACGACACGTCTGGCGCCATTGTGCCAAAATTACAAATTTTGAATTGGCGCCATTGCCCCACTATAAAAAGCTCCCACCTGTTCCAGATCAACCCAACGAAAGGCTCAACCTCTCCCTAACTCCAACAACCTGCAATCCAATCTATATTTAGACATGGCCATAGATCTCAACATAGTACCAGATGAAGGAGATGGAGAGTTGGCCATAGATCTCAACATAGTACCAGATGAAGGAGATGGAGAGATGTCCATAGATCTAAACATAGTTCCCGTTGAAGAAGATGAAGAAGCCTTACCTGACCTAAATGCAGAACCTGCACATGTGGAAGGCGTTGAAACCCATCATTCTCAGGATCAAGATCAAGTCCATCTACTCCAAGAGGATGAAGTACATCGACACCATGAAGATCAGGCCCACTGTCTCCTGGAAGATGAACAGGTTACAGTGCAGAGCATTGATCTCAACATTGCTACTTGGGCACGACAACAAACACCCCATGAAGGTAATGTCTCTTAATTGCATCATTACAACAAACAAATGGTGAAATGTGTACACACAAGTTTGAAACATGAATTAAACACTATGCCTCATCTTTTCTGCAGTCCTTGCTGTTGAAGAAGACCATCAACAACATGGAGATAGCAGCTTTCATGGTGAATATGAACAAGATGAATTTGACCTCAACTCAGAACCTTTTGATCAGCAGCAAGAGATGCAAGAAATGATCAGTAAGATCCAGATCAGCAGACCGTTTTCCTTACTTTGACTGTATATAGTGTTCATTTCAATTAAGTGTTCATTTCAATCATCTAGTAAGCAGTAGTACACATGACTGCATATAGTGTCAAAGCATGTCCCAACCATGTAAATAAAACTCACTAAAGTTCATGTAACACCAGTGTTTTTTCTCAAATAGTCAGCACATCTTTTTCATACAGTGGCAACACTTCCAAGACAATTCTTGTAGCTTTCAGAAATATTTTCAGCAACTATTATTATCAAACATTTAACATTTATGTACAACTCTGCAGCACTGGTATAAGAACTCACCAATATATTGTTATTGTAGACATGATCGAGGACATGCATGACTATGGTGTGTACTCTGATGCCGTGGACATAGCCTTCAATGTTGAGGAGTTGGAGGACTCAGATGTTGATGAAGATGAACATGCAAATGAAAATAATACACATCATCGCAGAAATCTGACAGATCTCGAAAGACAGCAAATATACGAAGCATTGCTTGAGAGAAGCAATCATGGAAGGTTAAAAAAGAACAGTACAAAAATAGTTGCTCAGATGTTCCAGGTCAGTATCAATCAAGTGCGAAGTGTTTGGAGGAGAGTAAAGCAGTTCCGTGCACAAGGCAGGCCAGTGGATGTTAGATCAAGAAGAAAGAATTGTGGCCGCAAAAAAAAAACAAATAGACATATCAGATGTTCTTAGCGTCCCCTTGCATAGGAGGAGAACGATAAGATCACTAGCTACTGCTCTTGGTGTAAAGAAGAGCACTCTACATAGGTGGTTCAAGCAAGGGCTGCTACGACGCCATTCTAGCACATTAAAGCCTCTACTGAGGGACGAAAACAAGAAAGAGAGGTTGCGGTGGTGTCTGTCCATGTTAGATGAGCGGACATTGCCAAATGAACCCATGTTCAGAGAAATGAAAAACATTATTCACATGGACGAGAAGTGGTTCAACAACACATCAAAGTGCCAGTAAATGATAAAGAATTTGCAGCTGCTGTAGCACACACAGGCCTTGACATACGACTCATCAATCAACCTGCCAATTCCCCAGATTTGAACGTACTTGACCTAGGATTCTTCGCTTCTCTTCAATCCTTAACCTATGACAGGATCTCTAGGAACTTGGATGACCTGATTCGGAATGTGGAGAACGAGTTTCAGAACTACGATCCAGCTAATTTGAATAGGGTGTTTCTAACACTACAAGCGTGTATGATTGAGGTGATGAAAGATGGTGGAGGAAACAGATATAAAATTCCTCACATGGACAAAGATAGGCTAGAGGCATTGGACATGCTACCTAAAAGGCTTCCTTGTGACCGTCACCTATATGAGGCTGTGATGGCATCATTAGGGAACTAATTATATTGCTATTGCTGTAATATTAGGAAACTTATAATGTAGGGTTGGTACTGTTAACCATGTGTGCTAATGTTGTAAATTAGTCGTGTCTGGTTGTAAATTAGTCATATCTGTTAACCTTGTAATATGTGTGCTAGTACTGTTAACCATGTGTGCTAATGTTGTAAATTAGTCGTGTCTGGTTGTAAATTAGTCATATCTGATAAAGCCATAACTCACAGTAGCGATGCAAGGTGCACAAAAGCATGGCATGTCTAGTCCTCGGGCTGATATATTAAGCGACTAAGTGTCAAAAGTCCAAGTGCTTCGTGTACTGCATGTGCACGTTTGGAATGTGTTAATCAAAAATAAGGAAGGACTATACATGCATGGAAGGCGACATTGGAATTCAGAAAGGTCAAGTGGGCTGATAAAGTCGAGCAAGCTGAAAATAGCTAATAGGCTGAGGAGATATTTTTTCCCCAATTGCATTACTCTACCATCGGCTAAATAATTTTAAGTAGTAGAGGTCAGAATCCCAGGATGCAACATTTGTCGAGTCAGAAACAACTGATTATTTTTAAAGCCAGAAGGGCAGTATGCACTAGTATCCAGTGGAGAGGAATTCGGTTGTGATTCAAAAGAGATAGAAGCTCAGAATATTTGGCTTACTACATGGTTCTAAAGGAGGAAAAAAGGCCCGATTCTTACTTTTCTTGGTAATAGGTCCAGCAAATTCATCATTACACCTAATGATCTAACCCTATATACAATGGTTCATTATGCCACAGCAAAAGTATTCCCTACATTAAAAGCATTTGGGCATCAGACATCAAAAGCACTACGTCACACATAAAGCAACGGCAAATGAACTAACGATGTAAGGGAAGCAAGCATATAGGCACTAGAATTTTGTATAGGCTTACAAAGACGTCATGGTAGATTGGATCCATATTGGCAAGAACCTCCTTCAGCTGCTCAGGCACCTCGGGGGGCACATCCTTGTTTGTAGCTAGCACCAGAGGCCCCTTAACGGGCAGATCCGCGTGAGGAGCCTGATCGGCGGCCACATTAGGGATCTGGTCCACTACGGCAGCACCGACCGCGTCTCCCTCAGGAACAAGCTCCACGGCGAGATCCATGCCCTTAGCGACATCTCCACACGCCTCTGGCTCCTCCGTGCTGGATTCTTCAGCTTCCGAGTCAGGGACGTACACGTTGCCGTGGCAGTCGATATGTAGGCCGGCCTTCTTGATTCGATGCCCACGCACATAGATCCATCCCTCGCTGGCCGAATCGACGCTGCTCGGCTGCTCAACCTCGGAGTCGGCGCTGCCTGCGTTGACGACTTGGCCGAGGCTCCCATCACCGCCGCGCCTACGTATCCCACGGCCAGCATGCTTGACAACGCCCCTGCCATGGGGCTTCATTACAGCGCCGCCGGCGCCAGGCATCTTGCCGCCTCGACGCGTCCAGCGGCTACGCCGACGGATCCCGCTCGCTCTGGCCATGCACGCATAAGAAAACTGCTCTGATTAGGAAGAAGAAGGGTCGAACTCGCAGCTGTACGGAGGTGTGAGCTGGATGGGGAAGAGAAGGGGAAGGGGAACGAGTGGATGGTGCGGTGGAGGGAGACGATGCTTATCGGAACGAGTGGACAGCAGGATGAAGTCACGGGCACCTTCTGGATGGAGCCTCCGTTGATTTTTTTAATTTTCCTTTTTCTATCAATGAGTTTATTTTTTCTCTGTCCACAATGGTGTAAAGCTGTCATGCTGGGCCTCAGTGTATACAGTAGCCTAGTATGTGGCCTATATGTGCCCATTAATCTGGGAAAAAATTTGAATCATATATGCACTTTTATTTGTGGGACGGAGGGAGTAGGTGATTAATGTGACAGCAGTTTAGCCGCCGGCCCTAGATTGACAGCCACACGAAGCTGACGAACACGAGCCACACCTGAAGGTCGTCGTAGCGCTGCGGCTCTGCTCCAACCATCTGGCTGTCGTCGTGACAGTCGTGTAGAGCCACAGCCTTAATTTGTCCCTTGTTTCCACAGGACCAGAGCGCGTCATCTGGAGCCTCTTGTTTTCGCGCGTTTCCCTTTGACCCGGGGAACCGGCCGGAGCTTCTTGTTGCGACGCTGCAAGTCTCGCCCCGGATGTCGTTTCTGCCGGACGATTCTTGTAGCGCAAACTTGTCCGGTACTATCATGTATGTATCCAACTATGCATATACGTAGAAAAATACACTCCAGTACAGTACAGAGACGGCGTCTTGCTGCCAGTATACTACTGTCACGAAAGTGAAGCCAATGACCGGTGGGTTTTGTCACGCGTGCGGTGTGCGTACAATAATCGTATCTGCCAAAACGACTGACTTGGATTTGGATCGGATGCGGGATGCCTCGCTCCCTTTGGAAAGTTGGGACGCGCAGGACCCCGGCCGGGCAAAAGCAGCCGAATCCAACTGGACCTGCGTGTCATATGCCCATGTGAAGTGCTCGATCTACTCCTCCTAGTATAGACCTAGATAGATGCTGCTGCTGGCTACTTAACCAATAACCGTGGCTGAATTAGGCCCAGTTTAGATGTAAAAAATTTTGCAAAAGAACAGTAGATTTCCCGTCACATCGAATCTTTGGACGCATGCATGAAGCATTAAATATAGATAAAAAAATAAAACTAATTACACAGTTTAGACGAAATGGACGAGACGAATCTTTTAAGCATAATTAGACCATGATTGGACACTAATTGCCAAATAACAACGAAAGTGTTATAGTTGTATTTTGCCAAAAAATTTTGCCAACTAAACAAGGCCTTTTTCGATCGCTTTTGTTTTAAAAAAAAAAATTCGATCGCAGTATTGATGCACACCCGAAACTGGAAAGAAACAACAGCACAGGCAGCAGCAGGAACACGCAAAAAGCCAGGAGTGGTGGGTGAAAAGTTGTTGGGTGTTATATCAGATGTTTTATGAGATGTTGGAAGGGGTTTTCGGATACTAATAAAAAAACTAACTACATAACTCGCTTGGAAACCACGTGACAAATTTATTAAGCATAATTAAGTCATCACTAGCACATGTGTGTTACTGTAGCACTTAAGGCTAATTATGGACTAATTAGGCTTAAAAGATTCGTCTCATGGTTTCAAACCAAACTATGCAATTATTTTTTTTTCGTCTACATTTAGTACTCCATGCATGTGTCCAAATATTCAATGTGATGGGGTGAAAATTTTTTAGGTGAGAACTAAACACCAGCTTGAATTCAGCTCTCAGGGTGTGTTTAGCATGTGTCCAAACATTCAATGTGATGTGGTGAAAATTTTTTAGGTGAGAACTAAACACCAGCTTGAATTCAGCTCTCAGGGTGTGTTTAGCATGTGTCCAAACATTCAATGTGATGTGGTGAAAATTTTTTAGGTGAGAACTAAACACCAGCTTGAATTCAGCTCTCAGGGTGTGTTTAGCATGTGTCCAAACATTCAATGTGATGTGGTGAAAATTTTTTAGGTGAGAACTAAACACCAGCTTGAATTCAGCTCTCAGGGTGTGTTTAGCATGTGTCCAAACATTCAATGTGATGTGGTGAAAATTTTTTAGGTGAGAACTAAACACCAGCTTGAATTCAGCTCTCAGGGTGTGTTTAGCATGTGTCCAAACATTCAATGTGATGTGGTGAAAATTTTTTAGGTGAGAACTAAACACCAGCTTAAATTCAGCTCTCAGGGTGTGTTTAGCATGTGTCCAAACATTCAATGTGATGTGGTGAAAATTTTTTAGGTGAGAACTAAACACCAGCTTGAATTCAGCTCTCAGGGTGTGTTTAGCATGTGTCCAAACATTCAATGTGATGTGGTGAAAATTTTTTAGGTGAGAACTAAACACCAGCTTGAATTCAGCTCTCAGGGTGTGTTTAGCATGTGTCCAAACATTCAATGTGATGTGGTGAAAATTTTTTAGGTGAGAACTAAACACCAGCTTGAATTCAGCTCTCAGGGTGTGTTTAGCATGTGTCCAAACATTCAATGTGATGTGGTGAAAATTTTTTAGGTGAGAACTAAACACCAGCTTGAATTCAGCTCTCAGGGTGTGTTTAGCATGTGTCCAAACATTCAATGTGATGTGGTGAAAATTTTTTAGGTGAGAACTAAACACCAGCTTGAATTCAGCTCTCAGGGTGTGTTTAGGTCCCACCTAAAACTTTACACTCAATCTCATCAAATGTTTGGAGACATACAAGGAGCATTAAATATAGATAAAAAATAACTAATTACATAGTTTGTATGTATTTTACGAGACGAATCTTTTAAACATAATTAGTCTATAATTAGACACTAATTACTATAATTACACATGTGCTAAAGTATCTCGAAAACTTGACCTAAACACGCCCTCGGATGATCAGAAAAGTCAAGGGCTCAGGCTCAGGCCGTCCGAAGTCCGCGAACGAACTCACTCCAAGGTTGCGAGTGCGACGCATGCGATGCGATTGCAGCCACACATGCGTGCGACCGGCGACCAACTCAAACGCGGGACCTTGTCGTCACCTTGTGGGTGGGTCTCGTTTTCCAAAAGCCTAAAACGGCAGCCTCCTGCCTCAGCCTTCCTGCGACGGACGGGACAAAAAAATCCACCCGCCCCGCTGACCTGCGTGCGTGGTTGGTTTTCTTGGCTGGCCTAGTGGCCTGCGGTCGGCGGGCGCGGACAAGGTGAGTGAGACGAGTGAGAGCTGAGACCTGGGAGAGAGTCGAGAGCATCGCCGAGGCGGGCAGGCAACGAGAACGGACGGACGGGCGGCTCTGCCTCCTCTGCGGTCCGCGCGCCCCGCCCCCGCCCCCGCCCCCGCCCCCGATTGGTTTGGTTGGCTGCGTTCACCGGACCGGACCGGAACGCCAGAGCCCCCAGGGGCCAGGGGACGTGGCGTGGCCGGTTTCCCCACCTGCCCCCGCGGGGTAGCGGCAGCGCACGCTTGTTCCGTGCGGTTTCGGCGCTGGGGGCGCCGGGTCGGGTCACGCGGCAATCGCGTCGTCGTCGCGAGGTCCACGGCACGGCTGCCGCGCGCCGAGGAGGATCTTTGGTTGGAGCTCTCACGCGTCGCGTCCGTCTCCTCTGCAAGGCCCAGAAAACGCTGCCCGGTCTCCAACGGGCCCTTCTCGAAGCCACGTGCTCGTTTTTCCTGCTGCCCATCTTCTTGTTTCTAATGTTGTGGCTCCGTCACAACAGCATCGCTCGTCAATGCCACTCGCGCTGCGTGATTTCTCAAAGTCGAATCGACGAGGTCTAGCTTCTTGCTTAACGACTGAAGACAGATTCTTCGCACGACTTTCGTCCATCCTTGAAGGCCCACACACGGCTTCTTACTTCTTAGTGCAGCTCTATTTCTAATTAAAATTCAAACTATGGGCTGCTCTGATGGAATTACAGCATCTGAACCGTGGTTCTTAGAGTCAAAATCGGCTTCTACACATAAAGCGCACCAAGCGGTGTAAAAAAAAATCTATCTAACACTTGGCGTTGCACTCCAGGTCAATAAGGACGAATCGTGAATTAGGACAAAAAAAAAGGAAAAGACAACGCTTTTTATTACATGTTGAACTCACGAACTGATGCATACATTAGAGCTATCGAACTTTGTTTTTGTGTTCGCGTGCGATGGACATGGCCTCGTGGTTCGCTGAACACTCAAGTTCCTCTTATGACTTTACACTAGCATTGTTGTCCTGAAGCAATAGACGTGGATGCTAATTAAGAAGGCGATGAATTTGCAATGACATAACTAGATCTATGTGATGACGGCTCCGGGTTTAGGACATGTGACTAACTTCACTAGAACCTTGGTGGTTGGTAATTATGTATAGTGATGGATATTTCTGACACTAGATGGTTTGCCCTTGGCATGTTAATGGGTTTTGTTTAGTTGTTATTGTATTTGTGTTTTTTTGCCCAATAGATAAGTTGTTTCCGTTTTGGATAGTCATAGCCTCCTACTAAAAAATGTATTGTCTTGCAATATGCATCAATAAAAGTATGATGGTCGGCTCTTGACAAAAAAAATTACGACTTCACCTAGTTTCAACCGTGCACAAGGAAGCAGTAGATACACTGAATGACTGAAAGCCAACGGCTGACCATACGAGTCGTAAATAAACGATAAAACAAATCCCAAAAGAAAAAAAAGCAGGCCTTTTTTTTTTTCTTTCTACCCGATCGTGTAGACAGAAACAAAGAGCAGCAGCAAGGCAAGGTGCGGCTCAGCCTCACAGGCGGCCACACGGACGCGGACGCAGAAGGTTGCATCAGGTTTCCGCACCGAGGCGCAGGCGGGCCCCGCCCCCACGACGACGCAGCGGACCGGGGCGAGGAGGCGGGCTCCACCAGCTGCCTGGCGGGGTCGGACGCCCACACGAGTCAACGCCTAGAGGTGGAAACCAGCTTAAATTATTGGGGCATTTCAACCCCACCCACTCTCCTCCTCCCTCGTCGTCCCTTCTCAAGTCAACTCTCCTCGCCTCCTCCGCGGCTAGAGCGTAGCTAATGCTCCCCCCATTATAAGCACCCAACCCTCCCCCCATCCGCAGCCCTCCGCTCCGCTGCCCTCCCCCCCGCTCCCCCGGCTCCCGTCCCGGTCCCGCCATGGGAAACTCCCTCGCCTGCTTCTGCTGCGCGGGCGGCGCTGCCGGCCGCCGCCGCCACGTGGCGCCCGCCGCGCTCCCCTCCGACCCCGCCTACGACGAGGGCCTCGGCCACTCCTTCTGCTACGTCCGGCCGGACAAGGTGCTCGTGCCGTTCTCCGCTGACGACGACCTCGTCGCCGACGCCAAGGCGGCCGAGGAGCCCACCACGTTCCGGGCCATCTCCGGGGCCGCGCTCAGCGCCAACGTCTCCACGCCGCTCTCCACCTCCGTTCTCCTCCTGCTGCCGGACGACTCCACGGCCTCGTCGGCCGCGGCCGCCTCCTCCGGGTTCGAGAGCTCCGAGTCGTTCGCCGCCGTGCCGCTGCAGCCCGTCCCGAGGTTCCCGTCGGGCCCCATCTGCGCGCCCGCCGGGGGCGGGTTCCTCTCCGGGCCCATAGAGAGGGGGTTCCTCTCGGGCCCCCTCGACGCCGCGCTCATGTCCGGCCCGCTCCCTGGCGCCGCCACATCCGGCCGCATGGGAGGCGCCGTGCCCGCGCTCCGCCGGAGTCTCTCGCACGGCGGCCGCCGCCTTCGGAATTTTACCCGCGCGCTTCTCGCGCGGGCGGAGAAGTTCCAGGACTCCTTGGATCTCGGTTCCCCCGACGCCGCGGCCGCCGTGGCCGCCTGTGGCGCCGGCTCCGCCGGGCTGCAGTGGGCGCAGGGGAAGGCCGGCGAGGACCGCGTCCACATCGTGGTGTCCGAGGAGCGGGGCTGGGTGTTCGTCGGCATCTACGACGGCTTCAACGGTCCCGACGCCACGGACTTCCTCGTCTCCCATCTCTACGCCGCCGTGCACCGCGAGCTCCGCGGCCTGCTCTGGGATCAGTGCGAGCAGGAGGAGCAGCACGACACACATCCCGACCAGCCGACCAGCACCACGGGCTCAGATCACCAGGACCAGCCCGCCAACCGCCGCCGCGCTCGCCGATCAAGACCCCCGCGAGGCGCCGATGATGACCAACGGCGGTGGAAGTGCGAGTGGGAGCGCGACTGCTCCAGCCTGAAGCCGCCAACTCAGCGCCCTCCTAGGAGCAGCAGCGAGAACGACCACCTCGCCGTGCTTAAGGCGCTTGCACGCGCGCTTCGCAAGACCGAGGAGGCCTACCTGGACGTCGCCGATAAGATGGTCGGCGAGTTCCCGGAGCTTGCGCTTATGGGCTCCTGCGTTCTAGCCATGCTTATGAAGGGGGAGGACATGTACCTCATGAATGTAGGTGACAGCCGGGCTGTCCTCGGAACAATGGACAGTGTTGATCTCGAGCAGATCAGTGAGGGTTCATTCGATGGATTGGTTGGGGATGGCACTCCGCTCTTGTCAGCTGTGCAGCTTACATCAGAACATAGCACGTCAGTGCGAGAGGTAACTGAATTGGTGATTCACAGTTTGATTCAAGATTAACTGAGTCATTCAGTGACTGGTTTTTGATGATCTGATCTCACAGTAACTCATATGTCACTTTGCCTGGTTACAGGAAGTCTGCAGAATACGGAACGAGCATCCTGATGACCCGACCGCAATCTCCAAGGACCGTGTGAAGGGCTCGCTTAAGGTGACGAGAGCGTTTGGAGCGGGTTTCTTGAAACAGGTTAGTTTATATTTGATTACATCAGTTCTGCACATAATGAATTTGTTTAGATGATTATGATGATGCAACTGGAAGGATAAATTTCCAGGGTCAGAGAAACAGTCTAATCTCATTATATCAGGTGCAAAATATGACACTTTTGCTGTGGTTCTTGGTCAACAGATAGTTATTCAGATCTCGATTAATCAAAGGTCAACAAAGGAAAGCAGGAACTGGTATAACTGGTCCAAAGTTTGAAAAAAAGATTAAATCGTTTTCAATCCTAATTTCCCTGGAGTGGAAATTATGTCCATTTTACACTGAAACAGACTGTATTGACCTTGACTTAAAAGCTTATGGTCACATGTACAAAATTTTCAACGAATGAATAAATTACTTTGAGTTTCACAGTCACCATGTGTATAGCTAGTCTGAAGAAGTGAAGGAGAAGCTGCTCTCACAGAAAATGAAGTTTCTTTTGCTTCTGTCCAAGTGCAAAGAATGCGCTTGTGCAGTCCTGAAATGTGGCCAGGAAGTTAGCGAGTGGAGTGGCTTTGAAGGGAGGCACGTTTCTCCAACGAAGCTAGTGTCGGTTCTAGTAAAAACTATTATCTATAATAAATTTTTGCTAATCAATCATGACACAATGAAAGAGGGCAGTCTCTTTCTTGGAACTGAAGTGAGATATAGCTTATAAGATGAAAATTTGTGACGATAACCATGAAGCCAAGCAACCCAAAATTTTCACATGATCTTGGTTGTTGAGTCAACATGCCTGAACTTTGACTTTTTGCATCTAGTAACACTAAGTTATGTCATCTGTGCTGCATCTTGTATCATACTCTTGTATTCCTTCCTGTACTTACAATCTTTGCTATGCTTTTACAGCCCAAATGGAATGATGCGCTGCTGGAGATGTTCAGAATAGATTACGTTGGGTCATCCCCGTACATCACGTGCAATCCTTCGCTCTTTCACCATAGGCTCAGCACAAGGGACAGATTCTTGATACTATCTTCAGACGGGCTTTACCAATATTTCACCAACGAGGAGGCGGTTGCTCAGGTTGAAATGTTCATTGCAACAACCCCTGAAGGCGACCCTGCCCAGCATCTGGTGGAGGAAGTTCTTTTCAGAGCTGCAAACAAAGCAGGTATACTGAAGTCATATCGTGTGTGTTTTAGTCGTTGTGCAGTCACTTTTGAACTTCTGGAAGGTCAAGATGAATTAGCTCGGATCAGTCACTGATCTTGCTTTTCACATGCCTTGTGGTTGCAGGAATGGACTTTCACGAATTGATCGAGATACCACATGGCGACCGTCGGCGATACCACGACGACGTATCTGTCATTGTAATATCTTTGGAGGGCAGGATCTGGAGATCATGTGTGTAAATAGGTCAGCTATACTAGTACTAGATTAGAGAAAGAAACGTATATAGAGAGAGAGGTTCTTGAAGGCCTACTCCACTCCTTCCAGCTGCTACTGTATAATATCAATGAAGCACTGGGTGGTCTTGGGATCTCGGCGCATCCAAGTTGAATCACGATGAGATCCCCCTGGAGCATGCCGACGCAGTGCCGTATAAGATGTTCATGTAAAAGAGGATTTGTTCAATTATTAATAACTAAAATAGCGACCAATTGGTCAACTTCTTTGACCTTTTTTTGGCATCCTCTGTGTTCATACCATGCGTACATGTGCACGGGAGACTGTAAATTTGCACGGGAGACTGATTCAAAGTTGGACTTCTATGATTCTGAAATACTAGACTTTATGCAAAAATGCAGAAATCATTTGCGGTGTTGACCACTTTAAGTCTTAACTGGTAGCCCTTTCCAAAGCTACCCCCTGTTGAACAATTCAGCAGCCACTGCCAGGTTGCCGGCCTTATCTGTTGTGAGAAACCATGGGTTATCCATGGTTCTGTGCCATGAATGAACCTAAGTTGACCTCTGATGTAGCGTGCCCTACTCACAATCAATCAGGACTTATGGGGTAAGCATTATCTCTTGGATTTAGCACTTTCTTAAATTCAGAGATCTGATGACCTTGATTGCTGCTACACCAATAATTGGATGGAATAACCTTTGTTGTAAGTAGTATTGTCTTTCGTGTCTACCTCCACTTGCTGTATACAATGTCAAGGAGCATACATTTCCATATTCTACAATTTTTTTCTCTACCAGTTGGCAAAGAAATAGTGTAGTTCATTAGATAGAAGGAAAGTATGGCTTTGCTGTATATTTATTTTTCTCCAAGTAGTGAGTGAGAGTGAGACACAGCTATCTTCAAACATCTTCAAATAGTCCTGCGATAGATAGCACTATTCTGAAGCAAGGGAAAGCAGGAGCAGGTGCTTTCCTGTAAGAAATGCATTCTTTTTCGGGCGATTGGTTGCTAGTGCGAAAAGAAAGCCCCATCGTGCCGGGTCATTTCCCCGTTATATTTCCTCCCACTATGCCTATGCGCACTGACGTTGAGCGTCATTCCGGTCGCGTGGTTGTGAATTGGGTTCCAAGCAAACACTCTTATACTGTTGCTTTTAAGGTACAGCGAGCTGGAGGCAGAAGCACTTGCGTTAAGATATTATCTCTATATCTTTTTTTTTCAGAAAAAGTGAATTTTATAATTGACTCAAAATTACTAAATGCCACTTGTTCAATGGTAATAATTTGCTCAACTCACATCAGGTTTGCAACGACCTCGCTACCACAAACCAGGTTATATTCCCAACATTCTAAATTATACTTTACTTAACCTTTGTCCTAAGTTAAACTTCTATAGCTTTGATAAAGTTTTTAGAGAAAATATTAACTTATATAAATTTAATGAACATATTTCATGGATAATTCAATAAGAAGATGCTGATGCATTTTACTATAGACTTGGTCAAAGGTAGAAGTATTTGGTTTAGGATAAAATTAAAGTGAACTACAATTTAGAACTGAGCACCGGTTATTTTTTGGACATTGAAGGTGTCTTTAGGGATTAAATTACAGGTTTGCTAGTGCTCGGACATCTGGACGGACAGGGTGTCCGGACACCTACGCCTGCAACCGTTTCTCGTGCTGTTTCACGCGTCCACACGGGGTCCACACCGCCCCAAACATCACTAGCATCAAGAAGAGGGGGAGGAGGCGGCTGATGCCCAGCCGCCGCCGGGAAGGAGGAGGAGACACCAAGGCGAGGCAACAGAAAACGAGGAGGGAGATGCAACACCTAATCTACTTTTGAAACATCTAGATGCAACACTTGCAACATACGTCTGAAGGCAGATGAGACACTTGAAACATGCATCTGAAACACTTGTAAAAACACATGAAAAACACTTTTTTTGAACTTACATGAAAAACACTTGAAAACATACACAACATCCGGATAAATATAATTGCAACATATGTGTGAAAACATATGTAATATCCAAATAAACGCACTTGCAACGTATGTCTGGAAAGCAGATAAAACATTGGGAACAGAAGCTTGCAACATACGTGTACAACCATTGCGACATATGCAACATCCCAATCTACTTTTGCAACATCCGCGTAAAACACTTGCAACATACGTCTAAAACATTTAGAACACTTGAAATATACGCTTGCAACATGCGCCTTCAGCACAGTGTCACCTTGCTGCTTGGACAAATGGACGCTCATCGTTGCAGAGTTCAACGCTGGCGCGGAGGTCGGCGGCGGCGCATGGAGCTCGCTAGTACAGCAGCGGTGCAACCCTCTTGTGATTCTACAACGCCTGCGCGCGGCCCTGTTGCTGCTACTCTAGTGCCGCTGCTCGCTCGATCACAGTCGTCCAGTGGCGTTCGCTCGTATGGAATGGGGCACAGCACGCCCGGTGATGGGGTGGGGCCCGGTGGGGAAGGGCACGGTGCGACGCCGACGAGGTGCGGTGGGGGAAGGCGGCGCAGCAGGCGGATAGATGAGCGGCCCAGAAATGGTCAGCCATGCCGCGACGGTGCGGATGAGCGGAGTGAGGGTTTTTTTAGAGAGACCGGTCTACTGTGCAGGAGGCATGACTGGGATCCGCGTCCGACGGTACGGACGGTCGTGGCTGAGTGTTTCCGATTAAATTATGGTATGACGAGGTTTCACATTTGATCCAATGACTTTCACCTTGGGCATGTGAAAGTCTCTAGTTTGGTTTTGGCTAATTGATGAAACCTAGGACTAACCTTTGTATCTAAGTGGATGATTTAGATAAAGGTGGTCATTGAATATGAGACATGACATTGACTCATGTGACTAAGATGATGAAGACTAAGATGATGCTTGGCTCGATGGACCGGTTATGAAGGTGAAGGGCAAGTCGAGGCTTCGAAGCGAAGGACCATGCGATGGTGAAGCTTGAGCAAGACTTGGCGCCGACGGACCGATGCAACGGTGAAGAGCAAGTGAAGTCAAGGTCGATGGATCGAGACAGTCATGTGATGATATGAAGTGGATCATACCTTCTGGAAAAATAAAATGGGCTCAAGTCAAAGGTATAACCATAGGGCCATTTTATTTTGCACTCAAGACACCATAGAGGGTGTGAGTGGTTTAGGATCGATAGACGAACTATTAAGAGGGAAAGTCTTATCGGTTATTCGACATACGGGTGCCACTAGGTGAATTCATAAAGTGCATTGCATGTAGGGCCTAGTGAGTTAACTGGAAAACCTTCGAAAATGATTATGAAAATGCTAACACACGTGCACAAGGTGGTGATCACTTGTTGGTGTTGGCACATTTGCGAAGGCGTTGAAGTTTAAGCGGTAGAGAGGGTTTGGGTCACTCTCTCCCTCCTGCTGAGCTTGCGAGCGCGGGATTCAGGCGTTTTTGAGAAGTTGAAATGCCTATTTTCCACTACGCCGGAAGTCGGAAAAGAAACGGAGACGAACGGAGGTCACAGAGGTGACCGGACGCTGCACCGGACGTGGTCATGGTTTGACCGGACGCGTCCGGTCAGTTCAACGCAATAGTCAGGCGCGCGGGTGTTAGGGTTTGCAACCGGCGCATCTGGTCACTCGCGGGACCGGCGCATCCGATCAGGCGCCCAGAGGGAACTAAAGTTTACAAGGTCGATCGGACACGCGGCGCATCCGGTCACACACGATCGGACGTGTCCGGTCGTTGAGGGAGCTTACTGTACTCTAACCGGACGCTGGCACTGTCGTGTCCGGTCGTTGCCTGGAGCGCGTCCGGTCGATGCTTCGCGGGCTCACGGTACTGTGCGATCGGCGCGTTCGGTCGTTTGAGCGGCGCGTCCGGTCGTTGTATTTGACCGTTGGTGCAGTGACCGTTGGAGGATCAGACGCGGTTGAGCGCGTCCGGTCAGTTTCGACCGGCGCGTCCGGTCATCCCGAAAAACGTCCAGTGAAGGGGTACAATGGCTCTATTCAGTTGGGATACTTATAAATACTTGTTGGCCGGCCCTTGGGGAGGTATCTCGTGATTTCTAACATTCTTGTGCATCCTTTGAGCTAGAGCTTCTCTCTTCCACTCATCTCTCTTGCTTGATTGCAAATCAAAAGAGAGATTGAGTGATCCCAAAGTGCATTGCATAGCTTAAGGGCATCTAGTGGCACTTGTGGGTGGTTTAACCGGTAGATTTCTTGTTACTCTTAGAGAGTACCGCTCCTAGCCGGCTTGGAGATTGTTGGAGGCGTTGGCAAGAGAAGGAGATTGTTCTTGGCCACCTCTGGTTGATTGTAAGAGGTTCTTGTGCTTTCCTCGGTGGAGCACCAAAAGCAACTCTAGTGGATTGCGCGTGTCATTGAGTTACCTCACTTGAGAGTGGTGTCTTGCGGTGCCTTGCGGGGCGTGCCTTGAGAGGCAAGTGACTTGAGGGTCACACCGAGGAACCATCTAAGTGTTGGTCGACACAGCCGGTGACGTAGCTTGTCGGTGCACAAGTGAACACCCGGTGAACAAAAATATTATGTCTCTTGTCTCCCGGTGATTGGTCTTCATATTGTGTTGTTGTCAATATTGATTGACTGTATATCATCTTGGTGATTGGCAACATCTTCACTCCACCATCGATATAAGATTCACAATCCTCTCTCTCGTATTTACTTTTACTAGTTTTTATTGTGTAGCTCTAGTGGTAGCCTTTGCTAGTAGTTGCTAGCTTGCTCACTAGTGTAAGTTTAGTAACATAGTCCTTGTGTGAACTAGAGATCATAATCTACTAGACTTGTGGATAAGAGGCTTGTATCACAACCGTAGGCTAAGCAAAACTCGTTTTACGCCATTTGTTATTCTAACAAGTTTGCTTAGTGTTTATTGTAGAATTTTTATAGGCTATTCACCCCCCTCTAGCCATCTAGGACCTTACAAGTGGTATCGGAGCCATGGTCACCGTTTTAATCAAGGCTTAACATCCTTCGGTGTGAAAAATAGCTCAAATTGTGTTCAATCATGTTGGGGGCAAGCCACCGTTCTTTGATGGTGTTAGTTCTTTTGCTCATTGGAAGAGAAAAATGACAATGTACCTTGGTTCTATTCATGAGAGAGTTTTGCAAGTCACCGAGAATGATTTTGCTATCATTGATCCCGATCATCTCACCGATGAAGATAGAGCAAATAGAACATGCAATAGAATGACTCTCAATACACTTTACAATGGTATTGATACAAAAGTATTTGAGGGTATCAAGGATTTAAAATTGGCAAATGAAGTATAGACAAGGTTGAGTGAAACATATGAAGGCACTAAGGTTGTGAAGAGTGCCAAGCTATATGGGCTCAAGAGTGAGTTTGAGAACTTCAAGATGAAAGAAGAAGAAACAATCTTAGAGATGTTTCATAGATTATAAGTCATTGTGAATGATCTCAAGAGCTTAGGGCATAAGACACAAGACCAAGATTTTTACCACAGGTTCTTGTTGAGCTTACCAAGAAGATTCAAAATGTTGATCATGATGCTACAAAGAGATGGGCTTGATGCAATGAAGCCCAATGATTTGCTTGGAGAGGTATTGACCTTTGACAAGTATGATCAAGATGTTGATGAGAAGGAGAAGGAGGAAGAAAAGAAGAAAAAGACTGTGGCATTCAAGGCCATCTCCTCCAAGGGCAAAGCTATCATCATAGAAGAAGAAGACAATAATGAAGGTGAAGATTTTAAAATTGATGATGAGGCACTTGCTCTTGTAGTCAAGAAAATGGGTCACATGTTCATTAAGAGAAGAGGCTTCAAAAAGAGAAAATGAGTGTAGAATACACGTCTCGTCTTCTTCTTTTCACCTTTACCCTTCTGGACATTCAAATTATTATTCTTACTCTGAGGCTGATGTTGTTGTGGTACGGGAGCTCTTGGATAATTGGGGTTGTACTGCCTTGGATACGGGCAGTCCCTTGAGAAGTGGCCTGGCTTTCCACAGTTATAGCAGGGAAAGTTATGGGGTATTGGGCTCTAACTTCAAATACCAAGGGCATTCGGCTGTTGTGGATATTGCTGGGTTGCGGCAGGACGGATAAACGTCTGCGGCTGAGCTTGGTATTGCGGTGGACGATAAGGAGGGCGGAAATGATTCTGAGGGTGGTAGATAAACTTTTGGCGCTTCTTAATGCCGCCTGATAAGCTGGACAACACCTGCTTCTTTTTCTTTGACTCTTTGTGAATACGAGACTTCTCTTCTGAAGCGATAGCGACATTGACTACTTCATGATATGTGGCATTATAGCATGTGACCAATGCTGCTTGAATCTTGGTATTCAAACCTCTCATGAAACAACTCTTCTTCTTTGCATCAGTGTTCACATACTCGGCTGCATACTGTGACAAATGATTGAATTTGCCCACATACTGAAGAACTGTCTGGTTCCCCTGTTTCAGAGAAAAAAACTCTTCTAACTTCATGGTCATAACACCATCTGGGATGTAGTGTGCTCTGAAAGCATCATGAAACTCTTGCCAAGTAATACGATGGCCAGCAGGCTGTGCGGCGATCAGATTCGCCCACCACGCCCCTGCGGCACCCCTGAGCTGCTGTGCTGCAAACACGGGTTTCTAGTATTCCGTGCACTAGATAAGTTCAAACTTTTGCTCCATTGTTCGGAGCCAGTCATCCGCCTCTAGAGGCTCATCGGCCTTTGAAAACACCGGTGGACGTGTATCGGTGAAATCCACATAAGTGGTTTCTCCTCCATTATTTCGGCCCCGACGACCCTGATTTCCATTCTGATTCTGGGCCAACAGAGTAGTGGCATTGACTAGTGCTGCAATAGCTTCTGCCAAAGTAGGTGGAAATGGTGGGGGATTTGGAGCATTATCCCCAGCCTAAGAAGTTCCAGTATCGTCCATCTGTTGTACACAAACCATGTTTTATTTACATTGCTTTATTGAATTAGAAAACAGTTAGTACAATACTAGTACACACATTAAACTTATCTTACATTATTTTTATTACAAACTTGCTCGCAAGCAAGCAACTACCCGCTAAGGTTCTTGAAAAACAGGAAAGACTACTATATTACATAACCATCCACTTCAACACTTCACTCCTCATCATCATCGCTGATCACAATCACTCCATCCTCATTCTCCTGGACACTTGCACTAGTGACATGACTTGCCTCATCCCCACTTTCCATCATGGGTTCATTTTCTTCCGGATCCTCTTCCTTATTATCCTCTCCACCAGGAACGACCACTGCACCGACATCATCTTCTACCGCCTGGGGCTAATGATTGGGATTCATCAGGTCATGCAACCTATGGACTTTCTCATGCAGGATTGTATTGTACTACTCCAGGTGTGTCATATAAAGTTCCAACTCTCGAACATGAGCCCTAGCTTCTATCTCCTTTTCCAGAGACTCGTTCTGGCACTGCTTCTAGAAATGCATGTTGCACTTCAGTCGCTCTATCTCTGACGTGAGCCTTGCGACCTCTGATTGGGAATCCGAGTTTAGATTGCGACTACTGCTCGCTCCATCACCCCTGGTTGCTAACCGATGACTTGGTACTCCTTGCGGACCAGTTTTCTTGCGAGGGGTCGTCTTCACACGTGCCATCCTAAAGTAAGGCATAATTAGAAAGATGAGGGCAGATGGGAGGGATCTGAAGGTTAGCATGAACATGATTGAACCTTACTTAACCCAAACCACTTTAAAAGGGAAGGTAACTGTAACAGAACCGACCAAATTATAAGAGCACAAGTACAAAAACAAGCACCGAAGCGCTCAAATTTTCGAACTTGAGCCCATATAATCCCGGTAGTCAATCGAAACCACGAAGGATTTCAAACCAACTCGCTTACAACCAGGATCGCATCATTCAACATACAACATCATACGTTACATTTCACAAGTAGTTCCGAAATAAGTTTACACACACACGGAGTCGCAATTATTACAAACCAAGTTTATAAAGTAGCGGAAGCATAACACACACCAGTTGTTTAACTACTGCCAGTCTTGTTGATCAACAACCCACAAAAGCATGAGGAAAGTACATAAAAGATGATCACGCCCAAGTGATCTAGTCTTCTTCACCCGCAGGGTGGAGACAAGTTTTGCAGAAGCCTTGATAGAGCATATCATCTGCAACAGGAGGGAATAAACCCTGAGTACTGGAATGTACTCAGCTAGACTTACCCGTCGAAAACCAGAAATAAGATGACACCAAGGATTATGCAAGGCTTTCACAAGAGGCTAGCTGACATCACATTTTTGCATAAAGGCATAAGTAATTGAGACTCTTATAACCTGTACTAGCTGTTATTTTTAGCATTTACATGTCATCTATCTTAGCACCTGTACTAAACATGCACTTGATTATAATCAAACAATTATCATCATTATATCCAGAGCAGGTATGAATTGTGGCAACATTGTATCATTCCCTTAACCACCAGTTCATTTAATGAGATCTACGTTGCCGCTGCTCAAGTCAAGTGCTCACTAACCGGGAGCGACGGCGATTCGAATCGAATTCCTATCCAGCTGGAGGGGTATTTCTAACACTCACCGTGCAGACCCCTGCCAGGGTCGCACAGGCCACCGTTTCATATGATTCAGGAATCGCGGGTCCGAATAATGTCGCGACCCCAAGGGCGACACTCTGCCAGGTGATAGGGACTCTAACCCCCCCTTGGTCTCACGCCAATGTCCCCAAGCACATCCTTTCTCTCCTTCAAGAAGCAACCTACCATTCGATTCCCGGCCTGAACCACATTACTCGGCTTCGCGGTCGGAACGGCTTATCCGGCCAACTAAGTGTTAGACTACGTTCAACATGACTCAAGGACGTACAGCGAATCGGTCCTTAAACGACTCAGACGGGCATAGCTCCACACCCAAGACGTGAAGTGTCTTGCGGCTGTACTATCGAACTCCCGCCCGGTCTCAATTTCATTTTTAAGCATGGTTCCATCCACGATAGCCATAAAGCCACTCGTGACTCCTTCCTACATCTCGCGGATGACCGGAAATCACCTGACTTCTACCAAACTAAGCAGGGCTAAGCATTGACACGCGCCTAAACCTAATATAGGATTAAGTACGATATCTGGACAAGGACAGGTATAATGCAACAAGTGTTTTCATATAACTCCTACAACTTAATGCATTAAACAATTAAAAGTACTCAAGATTAATTTATAAATCAGTAGGTTCAGCATGTACCGGGGCTTGCCTTTCAGAAAGGTCGAAGGCCGGTGATCAGGACACTCGGGCAGATCTTCGGCAGGAGCTTCGTCGCCGGCTGGTTCCTCTAGCTGCTCCGGCTGGTCCTGGACTTCCTCCGGAATCACCGGCTCGAATTCGAGGAGAGTTACCCCCTCCGGTACACCTATTGCATGAATGCACAATAAATGTCATGGATGCATAAATGTGCAACATGCTCGAAATGAAATGCATTTCAGAAATAAAATACTCTATTCAAGTTACTTTGTTAGTACGTGCAAATCTCTTCTCCGGTGGAGAAGTACTTACCTAAGCTACTCAACCTAAGATACAGTTGTTCTTCTTCGGTTAAGGCCCTAACACCTAATAAACACAAGAGTGACATTATTTAGGTTACCACAGTAAGTTATTCTGGACAGCAGCTCAAAGATTCTAACATAACTGAAGATTCCTAACTCCAAAAGATATGATCTAAGACAATCTGAAAAGCTTATGAAATGCACCACAAAATGTTTTCAGACCACAGCACTTAATTCCAAAGTTTACCTAATCGAAACTCCAAAGTTCCAGAATCTGTTCTCTCTAAACAGAGAGCAGTCAATTCTGGACTGACACTTTAAACAGCAATAACTCCCAAACTACTAAGTCAAATGCTCCCAAATTTTGACACAAGCTCATTTACAAATTTTACTACAACTTTGGTATTTATAAGTTTTCCAGCAACCACCTTTATCCAAGGTCAAACCTAGAAATACTATCAGCTGTCCAGAAAACCTAAAATTTCAAAGATTAAATATTTATTGATGTGGCAAACATTCTCTAAGACCAAACTAATACTACTACCAGCTCACAAAGGTCACAAAAACACCAGAAAGTAAGGTGTGCCCACCTAGAATATTTATTTAAACCAATTTCTTAATTTACTTAAGTAATTAAGTGGAATTTTAAACATATATGTAAACTGCTCCTAAAATTCTACAAAAATTACAGGAGACTCTCTGACCCCAAAAGAGACTACTGTAAAAATTTGAACTCAATTTAATCACAGGAACTCTCTGAACAAAATTCACAAGCCAAAAAGGCTGATTTTTGTATAATTAATAAAGCATAGTAAAATGTGTCAAACAACAGATTTCTAAATTTTCTTGGACAGTCTAGAGTACCAAGACATTCTCCAAAAAGTTATATGAACATTGCACATGTAGAAAAATTACTAAAATTCATTTAAGTATTCCCTAGAATAACAAGATAACATTATAACTTGAAAAGTATTTAAGCACTACTGCCCAAATTTTTATCAAAGCTAGAGCAAGTATAAATTAGCCTACTGACCAAATTTCATAATTTTTGGAACACTGAAACTCAAGATATAATTTAAACAATTTTGCATGTGATTTAAAACACATTTCAAAGACCTATTTAAATATCCCAGAAAACAAACATCACCTAGCAAACTCATATTTTTCTAAAATACTACACATCATGTAGATCCTAACAAAATTTATCTCATGATTTTTGAGCAAGTAAAACCCTAGATCTACATTTTCCAAACTTAACCAAATTTCTGTAGCAATATAAATAAAAATGAAAAAGATCTCATTTATACTGGGCCGGCCCGGGAAAGGACGCGGCCCACGGCGCTCGCGCGCGGCCCGCGACACACGCGCAGCCTGCTTAGCCATCCCGCGCGCGCGCGGGTGCTGACAGCGCGGGCCCGCAGGTCAGAGAGAGAAGAGCGAAGGGGAAGACGACCGCGACTCCGGCGAGCTCAAGCTCGCCGACGACGGCGCTTCCGGTGACGGGAAGAGCACCAACGGCTTCCCCGTGACCCTCCACATCGACCAGACCTAACTTGGCTGACCCTATCCCAACCTAAATACGACGGCCATGGTGACCGCGGCTCGGAGGCGGCACCCGGTGGCGGTCCGGTGAGCTCCGGTGGCCAGGGACCTAAGTGAGGTGTACTACGGCTTGCTGAGGACATGGCGGACCCCTCCATGCCAAGGAAGAGGACAGAGGTGGAGTGAGTGCCGCTGGCCGCGTGAGCACCGCACCGGCGGCCATGGCGCGGCAGCGCACGACCATGTTCCGGCGTGTACCGTCCACCCTAGCCGGTAACATCATCGCCTAAGCTTCTCTACCCGATCCGGAACCCAGAACAGGAACTAGCAAGAATGGAGGGCGACAGTAGGGGGCTGGCCACGGTGAGCCGCCACGCGGACAGTGCGCCGGCGAGGACTTACGGTGGCAGAAAACGAAATTTGCCCTCACCTCGACACAATCCGGTCAAGCCACGGGTGGAGGAGGTGGGGGGGATTCGGGTGGAGCGGTGGACGGGATTTGGAGGACGGGGGTGCGACGGTGAGCTTGCATGAGCACAGAGCGGGCTGCGGCGACAATGGCGCCTTCGTTCTCCGCCTCGGTGAACCCGGCCAGAGCGAGAGGGAGGAGGAAGTAGAGTGAGCGCGGGTGATGGGGACTGAGGTGTCGACTCCCACTTCACTCACGCGCGCGAGCTCGCGACGTGGAGGCGATGGCAGGGCGCGAGCGCCACGTGGCCACCGGGCTCTGCCCGAGCGCCATGACGCGAGCCGGCTGCATGGCGTCGCTGTTTACTGAATGGAGGTCATTTTCGTTCGACTGACAGAGCAGTTTCGTCGTCGATTAACTCCCAAACCAGTGAGAACCAGGCGTGGTTGATGTTGGCAATGTTGTAGAGCTACATGAGGGCTACAAGTTTGTCAATTGGAGTTTAGACTGGTTCGGCCTGAATTTGAAACTACAAGGCTCCAAAGTGGTGCCCCTTGAAACTGAAACTTAGTTTCAGTCACTAAGCCGACTGAAACCCAATTTTCTAGACACCATATCTCCTAAACCATTTAGAACTAGGTGATGGTGATATTGACAATGTTGTAGAGCTATGTGTGGACAACAACTTTGTCAATTGGCTCCAGGACTGGTTTAGCCTAGTTTGTGAGTTATAAGTTGCTAAAGTGAGGTACTGTGAAACGGTTTTCAGCTCAACACTTAGCAAAATTTGCTAAGTCCCAAAACAGCCCCTAATACTGACTTGTGGGTCATTTTTGAGCATGTTCTGTTCATTTTCATGAGATGGCCATATTAGAACTTTTGTTCCTTATGAAATTCTCTACAACTTTGCTTAAGGGTGCTCCTCCATGCAAGATTTCTAAGCTGGACTTTTTAATTGGTCAAACCAGATCACTCTAGGGTTCCAAACTTGGTCAACAACATTTGGAAGGGCAATTTGGTAATTTTGGTCAACATGAACATTGCTCCACTACTTACCCTAAATGTAATTAAGGTGTTATAAGACCTAATTAGCCACTCTACACATTGGTTGCACAAAATTCCTAGTGTCACATACTTTGGCACAAGTAATTCAACATTATCTCCCAAATGTTGCAAACTCATGTTGCACATGTTGCATGAGTGTGTTGCACAACACTTGCTAATTATGTTACACTAAAGTGGTTGACATATCTCACAAAGGAAATTGCACATAAGGTACTTGTGTGTTGCACACTACTCACTTTTTACTTCACATGAAATATAAACATATTATAAGCTTATGCATGAAATGAATGATGCTTGCTTATGCTCATGCAAATGCAATGCAATTAAGGAGCTAAACACCTGGGGTGTTACAACCCTCCCCCCTTATAAAAATCTCGTCCCAAGATTTGGAAAGCGTACCATTTTTCATAGAATTCCTTATAACCATCCCGTAAATAGTCCTCCCGTTCCCATGTAGCGTCACTTTCACTACCCTGATTACTCCACATTACTTTATACCACTTAACCACTTTGCTTCTAGTCACTCGTTCCTGAGTATCGATCACTCGGACTGGCTTTTCTTCGTAAGTTAGATCGGATTCCAGCCTGATATCTCCTAAAGGGACTCTTTCCTCAGGAACTCGAAGACACTTTTTGAGCTGAGATACATGGAAGACGTTGAATATGGCACTCATTTCTGGAGGTAACTGGATTTTATACGCAACAGCTCCACTCTTGCCTATGATCCGGAAAGGACCCACGTATCTTGGCACAAGTTTCCGCTTAACACCAAAACATTGGACACTCTTCATTGGAGAAACTTTCAGATACACGAAGTCTCCAACTTCAAACTCGAGTGGTTTTCTACGACGATCAGCATAACTTTTCTGTCTAGCTTGGGCTGCAGCCATATGTTTTTGGATGGTACGGACTTGTTCCTCAGCTTCCTGAACAAAATCAATACCATAATACCTCCTTTCACCAGCTTCTACCCAGTTTAGTGGAGTTCTACTCTTACGACCGTACAAAGCTTCGAATGGAGCCATCTTAATACTTTCTTGATAACTATTATTGTACGAAAACTCAGCTAGAGGTAACCATTTTTCCCAAGAACCCTTGGATGAAATGACACATGCCCGCAACAGATCTTCCAAGATTTGGTTAACCCGTTCCGTCTGTCCTGATATTTGGGGGTGATAAGCAGAGCTTCCCACTAACTTGGTTCCCAGAAGGTGATGCAAGTGCTCCCAAAAGCGAGCAGTGAACTGGGGACCACGGTCAGATATGATAGTACGAGGTATCCCATGAAGCCGGACTATCTGATTAAAGTACAACTCAGCATAGTCAGTGGGACGATAGTCCACTCTAACTGGAATGAAGTGAGCTGATTTGGTCAAACGATCCACAATTACCCAGATGGAGTTATGATTTTTGACAGTAGGAGGAAGACCAACAATGAAATCCATACTTATCTCTTCCCATTTCCAACCTGGGACAGAAAGTGGTTGAAGTAACCCAGCTTTCATATGCACAGCCTTAACTCTACAGCAGGTGTCACACCTAGCCACATATGCAGCTATCTCTTTCCGCATCTTGGTCCACCAATAGTATGGCTTCAAATCATAATACATCTTATTGCTACCAGGATGGATGGACAACTTAGAGGAGTGTGCTTCAGACATAATATCATTTCTAAGCTCTTGGTCCTTAGGCACAACTAACCTATCCTTGAACCATAGTACACTATCTTCATCTATCCTGAACTGTGTAGTTTCTTGTTCTTTCATCTTACGCTTGATGTGGAATATACCAGTGTCAGTCTTTTGGAGTTCAATAATTCTATTTTTGAGAGTACAACTGACAGTGATGTTGTACAAGACTGCTGGATGTAGAAGGCGAGATCGATGAAAATCAGTTTTAACTAAGGAATGGCAATGAGACTTACGGCTTAAAGCATCCGCAACCACATTTGCCTTGCCAGGATGATAGTGCACTTGAAGGTTGTAATCCTTAATCAACTCGAGCCATCTTCGTTGACGCATATTTAACTCGGGTTGGGTGAAGATGTATTTGAGGATTTTGTGGTCTGTGTAGATATTGCAAACATTACCCAACAGATAGTGTCACCAGGCTTTCAAAGCATGAACAACTGCGGTGAGTTCTAAGTCATGCATTGGATAATTCGCCTCATGCTTCCGAAGTTGTCGAGAGGTATATGCAATTACTCGGCCTTCCTGCATCAACACACCTCCCAAACCTATGCCTGAGGCATCACAATAAACATCAAATGGTTTCTCGATATCCGGTTGTGCCAAAACCAGAGCTGAGGTTAGGAGGGTTCGCAGTTGGTGAAAAGCCGCATCACACTCAGGAGTCCAGACAAACCTGGTGTCCTTTTGCAGCAACCGAGTCATTGGCTTGGCTATTTTGGAGAAATCCGGGATGAAGCGACGATAATAGCCAGCCAAACCAAGAAAACTTCGGACCTCGTGAACCGAGATAGGAGCCTTCCAGTTCAGTACTTCCTGTACCTTGGCGGGATCCACCATAATTCCTCCATCAGACAACACATGCCCAAGGAAAGGTACTTCTCGAAGCCAGAATTCGCACTTACTGAACTTGGCATAAAGTTGATGTTCACGCAGTCTTGTGAGGACTATACGCAGATGTTCAGTGTGATTCTCCTCATTCATAGAATATACCAGGATGTCATCAATAAATACCACCACAAACTTATCCAATTCAGGCATAAACACCGAATTCATCAAGTACATGAAGTGTGCGGGGGCATTTGTCAAGCCGAAAGACATAACAAGATACTCATAAAGACCGTATCTGGTAGAAAAGGCAGTCTTTGGAACATCTTCCGGGCAGATTTTAATTTGATGGTAGCCAGATCTTAGATCGATCTTGGAGAAAACTTTAGCTTTAGACAACTGATCAAACAAGATGTCGATGCGCGGTAGAGGGTACTTATTTTTGATAGTGACTGCATTGAGAGGTCTATAATCTACGCACATCCGCAACGACTGATCCTTCTTCTTTACAAAGATAGCAGGACATCCCCACGGCGACGAACTAGGACGAATCAACCCCTTCTTCAAAAGTTCATTCAATTGCACCTTAAGTTCAGCTAGTTCATTTGGAGGCATCCTATAGGGTCTCCTAGAGATGGGAGCTGTGCCAGGCAACAACTCAATTTTAAACTCCACATCCCGATCCAGAGGGAGCCCCGGCAAATCATCGGGAAAAATGTCCGGAAACTCATTTACTACTGGAATTTTGGCCAATGCCTTTGCTTGCACAGCATGAACTTCTCCAGACAAATCAACTTTTCTGGGAAGTTGTACCAGAAAACCCTTTTGATCTGTAGGATCTCTGAGCATAACTACCCGAGTGGATGTATCAATGAGTACCCCATTCTGACTCATCCAATTCATACCCAAGATAACATCTATGCCTAAGCCCGGCAAAACCACTAAGGCAAGCGAGTACTTTCGCCCTTCTATCTCAAGCTCAAGATTTCCCACTACTTTATTTGTGGAAATATTCCCACTTGCTGCGCTAATACAATAACCCCCACCTTCAACAGTATGCAATTTGTGTGCAAACTCTGATGCAAACTTAGGACTGATAAAGGAATGCGAAGCACCCGAATCAAAAAGTACCACTGCAGGATGTTGGTCAACTAGGAACTTACCAGCAGTGACAACCTCACCAGATGGGATTTCCTCAATACTGTTATAATGAGCGTGCCCTTGACGGCCACCTTGGTTGACATTTTTCTTAGGGTAAGGACAGTTCCTGGCCAATGGCCTGGCTTGTTGCAGTTCCAGCAAGGCATGTTGCTAGGAGGGACACTGGAGCTGCCTTGGCCCGAATTACTCTTTGGCAGAGCCACTGTATATGCCTTACGAAACCCAGTCTTCACTGGCACCTTCTTTTGTGGAGGGCGGAACTTAGCATTTGTGGTAGGAGGGCGAGGAGGAGCCCTCGGGGCAGCTGGAGCTCGAGACAGTGAAACACTCGCCTCAATGGCCCTTTTGCGGCTCTTAGAGGCAGAATAAATAGCATTGTTGTTCTCTTGAGTCAGAGCATCACTGATAAATTCATTGAAAGTAGTGCACTTGCTAGTGCCTATAGTCTTCATCAGCTTCGGGCCTAGGCCTCTTTTAAAGCTAGCAATTTTCTTGGAATCGGTATCCACAAACTCAGTGGCATACCTTGCCAGGTTGTTGAAAGATTATAGATATTCGGTCAAGCTTTTATTTCCCTGTGACAGCCTCATGAATTCTGTGTGCTTGATTGCCATAAGACCTGGAGGAATATAGTTCCCATGGAATGCAGCCTTGAACTGGTCCCAAGCAATCGGGACATTTGCAGGCAGTGTGGAACGATAGTGGCTCCACCAAATATCCGCTGGACCATGAAATTGATGAGAAGCATATTCAGTCTTTAGCTCATCAGTGAGGCGAAGCAGACGAAACTTTTGCTCAATAGTATTTAACCACTCATCAGCTTGCAGTGGTTCCTCCGCCTCCTTAAAGAGCGGGGGCTTAGTATCAAGAAAGTCCTTGAAATCACTGTATTGATTGGGTTCTGGGCCCTGGCGGCCAGGACGAGCCTCCCGGTTGGCAAGCTGGCGCATAGCATCTGCCAGCATGCGCTGCCCTTCAACCACGGTCTGCATTAACTCAGCCGGGGTAGGTGGTGGCGGAGGGGGTGGCTGTTCCTCATCCTCATTGCCACGACCCCGACGAAGATTGTACGACATCTGCAAAATGCATAGCCAATGAGCACTGATGATATGGGAAATTTGTAGATGAATTATTGTAAATATGTCAAACTGACTTCATGAAATAGACTTCTCAAAATACTCATGACACAATACTTCATCACAACCGCACAATCTCTTCAAGCGGACCAAATGGTGCAATCATGCGAGAGAATCCAACAAGATGTACTTTGATAAAGGCTCATACACAAGGAGCACAGCAGTTACTGAACCGTTTACGTTAAAATCTACGTGATTTTTGATCTTTTGCCCGGGACTTGGATTCAGTTTCAAAGTGTTTAGTTGACTGAGAAAGGCTACTTCAAACTGATCACAAAAAGACTTCTCAGCGTAGAGCTCCATGGTGAATCATGACTAGCCACCTCGATACCAGCGCGTGCCAAGCAGCACAACCTTATGTCGCGCGCCATAGGAGGCCCTCGGTTTCGTCGCAGCACCGAAGGGTGCTAATCATGACACCATCATCGAACGCCACACAATAAGACATCCAATTGCGATCGAAATTAACAGGCTCCAACTAACCATCCAGGAAACATAGGGTTCGACCTTACATCCCAAAAGTCAAGTTATTACAAAGCCTCACTCCATCATAGGGAGGGCACAAAGGACGATCCTAACATCATAGCTTACGTGATAACTACTCTAAGCATCGCCCTTAGAGTCGGTGTCATGGATCTCCCCGCCATCCTCATCACTAACAGGCTCTAACTCCTCATCTTCTTCTTCTTCTGGTTCTTCTTCTGGTTCGGCATCTTGGGATCCGTTGACCTCCACTTCATCATCATTTTCAGACATGAAGATTCCCGAACCCATGTCCTCATCGACGTTGTTGTTTCGAGGCAGCAGGGGATTAAGCTCGTTGTTCAGGCGGTGCACTTCTTCATGAAGATTGTCATTGTATTCTTCAGCATTTTCCAATTGTTGTTCGAGCTCAAACTGACGAGCCCTCAGAACGTTCTCCTCGTGCCAGGCTTCATCCCTCTGGTTCATGACACGGACCAGCATGCGTTGACAGTTGCGGTTTGCTACTGTCAATCTCTGGACTGCAAGGGTTTCCTGGTCACGATCACGAATCACTTGCTCCAGTTGCTGACGCGCTGCATTCCTAGCAGCAGTCACTTCAGCCAACTCTGCCCTCAGCCTTTCCACCTCAGTAGGCTCAGGGCGGGGCTCACGTGGAGCGAGCTGGTGACGCGGTGCCCTGCCCCCAGTGGATTTGCGAGCGGTCCTCTTGGTACGTGCCATCTGAAGCAACAAGATACGACTTAAGTGAGGATCATTTAGGGGATACGAAATTTACTTTAGTCGGGAGTACTGAAATTTTTAAGGAGGGAGTAAATGATATGTATGATATAATTAAACATGATGCATGCACGTTCCGTACGCCCTCTCACCTTAGTAGAAACCTAAAGTTCTAACGCTAGGCGGTGGCATACATACGTTCTCTCATATAAGCGAAACTATCGGTCTACTCGTTACGCTGTTAGTGTACCTGCAGAAAACCTCATTTCAGTCCAACAGTTTCCCAATATATGCACACAAGAAAGCAGTAATTTAAATACTTTCCATATACACATCCCCAGATGTATATACTTCAGTATCAAAGCTACCCGATATAAAGGTTCCCACAATTAAGCGCTTACGTAATTACATGGTTTAAACATGTAAGTATGCAAGTCACCAAAACTACTCTCCCCTAGACCGCCGGTTGGACGATCATGCTCTCACAACTCACACTTACCAGAGCGTCAAGGCAATTGATCCATACATTACCACCCAAGTGGATGGCATCCATACAATATCACGCCGTATGGACGACGAAACAAAAACAAACAAGGCCCCCAAGTTAGTCTTTATAATAAGCCACCTAAGAGTCCTTATTTGGGCTAAGGGATGTGATCACTGGCATACCTAAAAATAATTTTTTTGTGTTTTAACCCTTTTTCATAATCAAATACTTTTGTTTTTTAAATACTCGTACGATGTGTTTAATGTTGAATTATGCTCCGGTACCAGCTGTAACAGAACCGACCAAATTATAAGAGCACAAGTACAAAAACAAGCACCGAAGCGCTCAAATTTTCGAACTTGAGCCCATATAATCCCGGTAGTCAATCGAAACCACGAAGGATTTCAAACCAACTCGCTTACAACCAGGATCGCATCATTCAACATACAACATCATACGTTACATTTCACAAGTAGTTCCGAAATAAGTTTACACACACACGGAGTCGCAATTATTACAAACCAAGTTTATAAAGTAGCGGAAGCATAACACACACCAGTTGTTTAACTACTGCCAGTCTTGTTGATCAACAACCCACAAAAGCATGAGGAAAGTACATAAAAGATGATCACGCCCAAGTGATCTAGTCTTCTTCACCCGCAGGGTGGAGACAAGTTTTGCAGAAGCCTTGATAGAGCATATCATCTGCAACAGGAGGGAATAAACCCTGAGTACTGGAATGTACTCAGCTAGACTTACCCGTCGAAAACCAGAAATAAGATGACACCAAGGATTATGCAAGGCTTTCACAAGAGGCTAGCTGACATCACATTTTTGCATAAAGGCATAAGTAATTGAGACTCTTATAACCTGTACTAGCAGTTATTTTTAGCATTTACCTGTCATCTATCTTAGCACCTGTACTAAACATGCACTTGATTATAATCAAACAATTATCATCATTATATCCAGAGCAGGTATGAATTGTGGCAACATTGTATCATTCCCTTAACCACCAGTTCATTTAATGAGATCTACGTTGCCGCTGCTCAAGTCAAGTGCTCACTAACCGGGAGCGACGGCGATTCGAATCGAATTCCTATCCAGCTGGAGGGGTATTTCTAACACTCACCGTGCAGACCCCTGCCAGGGTCGCACAGGCCACCGTTTCATATGATTCAGGAATCGCGGGTCCGAATAATGTCGCGACCCCAAGGGTGACACTCTGCCAGGTGATAGGGACTCTAACCCCCCTTGGTCTCACGCCAATGTCCCCAAGCACATCCTTTCTCTCCTCCAAGAAGCAACCTACCATTCGATTCCCGGCCTGAACCACATTACTCGGCTTCGCGGTCGGAACGGCTTATCCGGCCAACTAAGTGATAGACTGCGTTCAACATGACTCAAGGACGTATAGCGAATCGGTCCTTAAACGACTCAGACGGGCATAGCTCCACACCCAAGACGTGAAGTGTCTTGCGGCTGTACTATCGAACTCCCGTCCGGTCTCAATTTCATTTTTAAGCATGGTTCCATCCACGATAGCCATAAAGCCACTCGTGACTCCTTCCTACATCTCGTGGATGACCGGAAATCACCCGACTTCTACCGAACTAAGCAGGGCTAAGCATTGACACGCGCCTAAACCTAATATAGGATTAAGTACGATATCTGGACAAGGACAGGTATAATGCAACAAGTGTTTTCATATAACTCCTACAACTTAATGCATTAAACAATTAAAAGTACTCAAGATTAATTTATAAATTAGTAGGTTCAGCATGCACCGGGGCTTGCCTTTCAGAAAGGTCAAAGGCCGGTGATCAGGACACTCGGGCAGATCTTCGGCAGGAGCTTCGTCGCCGGCTGGTTCCTCTAGCTGCTCCGGCTGGTCCTGGACTTCCTCCGGAATCACCGGCTCGAATTCGAGGAGAGTTACCCCCTCCGGTACACCTATTGCATGAATACACAATAAATGTCATGGATGCATAAATGTGCAACATGCTCGGAATGAAATGCATTTCAGAAATAAAATACTCTATTCAAGTTACTTTGTTAGTACGTGCAAATCTCTTCTCCGGTGGAGAAGTACTTACCTAAGCTACTCAACCTAAGATACAGTTGTTCTTCTTCGGTTAAGGCCCTAACACCTAATAAACATAAGAGTGACATTATTTAGGTTACCACAGTAAGTTATTCTGGACAGCAGCTCAAAGATTCTAACATAACTGAAGATTCCTAACTCCAAAAGATATAATCTAAGACAATCTGGAAAGCTTATGAAATGCACCACAAAATGTTTTCAGACCACAGCACTTAATTCCAAAGTTTACCTAATCGAAACTCTAAAGTTCCAGAATCTGTTCTCTCTAAATAGAGAGCAGTCAATTCTGGACTGGCACTTTAAACAGCAATAACTCCCAAACTACTAAGCCAAATGCTTCCAAATTTTGACACAAGCTCATTTACAAATTTTACTACAACTTTGGTATTTATAAGTTTTCCAGCAACCACCTTTATCCAAGGTCAAACCTAGAAATACTATCAGCTGTCCAGAAAACCTAAAATTTCAAAGATTAAATATTTATTGATGTGGCAAACATTCTCTAAGACCAAACTAATACTACTACCAGCTCACAAAGGTAACAAAAACACCAGAAAGTAAGGTGTGCCCACCTAGAATATTTATTTAAACCAATTTCTTAATTTACTTAAGTAATTAAGTGAAATTTTAAACATATATGTAAACTGCTCCTAAAATTCTACAAAAATTACAGGAGACTCTCTGACCCCAAAAGAGACTACTGTAAAAATTTGAACTCAATTTAATCACAGGAACTCTCTGAATAAAATTCACAAGCCAAAAAGGCTGATTTTTGTATAATTAATAAAGCATAGTAAAAAGTGTCAAACAACAGATTTCTAAATTTTCTTGGACAGTCTAGGGTACCAAGACATTCTCCAAAAAGTTATATGAACATTGCACATGTAGAAAAATTACTAAAATTCATTTAAGTATTCCCTAGAATAACAAGATAACATTATAACTTGAAAAGTACTTAAGCACTACTGCCCAAATTTTTATCAAAGCTAGAGCAAGTATAAATTAGCCTACTGACCAAATTTCATAATTTTTGGAACACTGAAACTCAAGATATAATTTAAACAATTTTGCATGTGATTTAAAACACATTTCAAGGACCTATTTAAATATCCCAGAAAACAAACATCACCTAGCAAACTCATATTTTTCTAAAATACTACACATCATGTAGATCCTAACAAAATTTATCTCATGATTTTTGAGCAAGTAAAACCCTAGATCTACATTTTCCAAACTTAACCAAATTTCTGTAGCAATATAAATAAAAATGAAAAAGATCTCATTTATACTGGGCCGGCCCGGGAAAGGACGCGGCCCACGGCGCTCGCGCGCGGCCCGCGACACATGCACGGCCTGCTTAGCCATCCCCCGCGCGCGCGGGTGCTGACAGCGCGGGCCCGCAGGTCAGAGAGAGAAGAGCGAAGGGGAAGACGACCGCGACTCCGGCGAGCTCAAGCTCGCCGACGACGGTGCTTCCGGCGACGGGAAGAGCACCAACGGCTTCCCCGTGACCCTCCGCATCGACCAGACCCAACTTGGCTGACCCTATCCCAACTTAAATATGACGGCCATGGTGACCGCGGCTCGGAGGCGGCACCCGGTGGCGGTCCGGCGAGCTCTGGTGGCCAGGGACCTAAGTGAGGTGTACTACGGCTTGCTGAGGACATGGCGGACCCCTCTACGCCAAGGAAGAGGACAGAGGTGGAGTGAGTGTCGCTGGCCGCGTGAGCACCGCACCGGCGGCCATGGCGCGGCAGCGCACGACCGTGTTCCGGCGTGTACCGTCCACCCTAGCCGGTAACATCATCGCCTAAGCTTCTCTACCCGATCCGGAACCCAGAACAGGAACTAGTAAGAATGGAGGGCGACAGTAGGGGGCTGGCCACGGTGAGCCGCCGTGCGGACAGTGCGCCGGCGAGGACTTACGGTGGTGGAAAACGAAATTCACCCTCACCTCGACACAATCCGGTCAAGCCACGGGTGGAGGAGGTGGGGGGGATTCGAGTGGAGCGGTGGACTGGATTTGGAGGACGGGGGTGCGACGGTGAGCTTGCACGAGCACAGAGCGGGCTGCGGCGACAATGGCGCCTTCGTTCTCCGCCTCGGTGAACCCGGCCAGAGCGAGAGGGAGGAGGAAGTAGAGTGAGCGCGGGTGATGGGGACTGAGGTGTCGACTCCCACTTCACTCACGCGCACGAGCTCGCGACGTGGAGGCGATGGCAGGGCGCGAGCGCCACGCGGCCACCAGGCTCTGCCCGAGCGCCACGACGCGAGCCGGCTGCATGGCGTCGCCGTTTACTGAATGGAGGTCGTTTTTGTTCGACCGATAGAGCAGTTTCGTCGTCGATTAACTCCCAAACCAGTGAGAACCAGGCGTGGTTGATGTTGGCAATGTTGTAGAGCTACATGAGGGCTACAAGTTTGTCAATTGGAGTTTAGACTGGTTCGGTCTGGATTTGAAACTACAAGGCTCCAAAGTGGTGCCCCTTGAAACTGAAACTTAGTTTCAGTCACTAAGCCGACTGAAACCCGATTTTCTAGACACCATATCTCCTAAACCATTTAGAACTAGGTGATGGTGATATTGACAATGTTGTAGAGCTATGTGTGGACAACAACTTTGTCAATTGGCTCCAGGACTGGTTTGGCCTAGTTTGTGAGTTACAAGTTGCTAAAGTGAGGTACTGTGAAACGGTTTTTAGCTCAACACTTAGCAAAATTTGCTAAGTCCCAAAACAGCCCCTAATACTGACTTGTGGGCCATTTTTGAGCATGTTCTGATCATTTTCATGAGATGGACATATTAGAACTTTTGTTCCTTATGAAATTCTCTACAACTTTGCTTAAGGGTGCTCCTCCATGCAAGATTTCTAAGCTGGACTTTTTAATTGGTCAAACCAGATCACTCTAGGGTTCCAAACTTGGTCAACAACATTTGGAAGGGCAATTTGGTAATTTTGGTCAACATGAACATTGCTCCACTACTTACCCTAAATGTAATTAAGGTGTTATAAGACCTAATTAGCCACTCTACACATTGGTTGCACAAAATTCCTAGTGTCACATACTTTGGCACAAGTAATTCAACATTATCTCCCAAATGTTGCAAACTCATGTTGCACATGTTGCATGAGTGTGTTGCACAACACTTGCTAATTATGTTACACTAAAGTGGTTGACATATCTCACAAAGGAAATTGCACATAAGGTACTTGTGTGTTGCACACTACTCACTTTTTACTTCACATGAAATATAAACATATTATAAGCTTATGCATGAAATGAATGATGCTTGCTTATGCTCATGCAAATGCAATGCAATTAAGGAGCTAAACACCTGGGGTGTTACAGCAACTTAAGCAGGTTAATTAAACATGATGCATACATCGCACTTACGATCTAACAGAAAAGTTTAAGTAACACATGCAACAACATTTATAACTTAGGGCACTATAACATAATACTTCACTACGAAGCTTTCAAATATGAGCTAAGGAAACTACAGAAAGTAGATTGGGATAAGCCAAAAGCAATTTGGACCAAAATATCTATATTAAATTTGTTCGATCCAAATCATTTTAAAGTTTTGTAAAGTAATACTACAACAACCCCAGTAATTATGCTCTGGTACCAGCTGTCACAGAACCTCCTAATTATGATGGCCCACATGTACCTATCATCATCATAATGACCTCTGACAGCCGTACTTATATTCCTCATAACTTAAAAGGCCTGCTTTTCTCTGAACAGGATCTAATCACAGGAGTATTGCAATATTACAACAGTTTATTCAAAATACCATCAGAGTAAAATAGCGGAAGTCTTACAATAACTTAAGTTTATAAACCACCGTTTCCAAACTCCAAACCTTATGTAACATTATTACAAACCGGTAGTAGGGAAGTATCAGTAGTAACTTTATTACAATCACACAAATGAAGTGCCTTGACCAGAGGCCACATAGTCTACTCGTCATCACTTTCTTAAGCCACAACAGTCATGCAACAAGGCTCAAAGCAGACTTGTTCATGAACTGCACCTGCAACAAGGGGTTTAACAAACCCTGAGTACGAGAGTACTCAACAAGACTTACCTGACTAAGAAAAGACTCCAAGGGCATGCTAGCTTTAGGGAATCAAGGTACGGGTATTTAAGAATCAAAATTTCTTTTGCAGAAAAGCTTACTAAAGTAAGTCCTTATCTTCATTATTTTACTTTTACCATTGATGGTTCATTAACCAATTCTTGGTGATCCTAATCTAGATCAAAGTAACTCTTATCAAGACCTTTCTCATTCTTTCTTTCAATTCTAGTTCTTAACTACGATGTTGGTGCAAGGCCAAGACTCCTTTCTCGTGGAGTAACAACGATTCAAACCGCTTCATTTACCCAGCTGGGGATTCCTAACCACACGACATATGTAGAACCGAATCTTGCATATATCAACTCTTACCTGAGTAACCCAAAACTAGAACATGTCCATCACCACCTGAGAGCATAGTACTCCTCCAATCTAGCCCTTGGCTATGAGGGTACACACTACTCTCGCCATCTCTTCACTCCCAGTGTGAGGTTAGACGTTCTCGTAATGGACTAGTCGAAGTAAGGCTTACTCGACAAGGGTACATGGCTAGTACTAATAAAAACTCCATGACGCGAGGGCCAACAATGTACGGTCCTTAACTGATAAGGCAGAAACATTACATTGAGACTCCTTTCCCAATGCAAGTTAGCAGTGGCCAAACCACCCGCCCGATCTTACAAGTTTATTCTCATATTTCAATATTTATCAAGTATGCCATCATTGTCATATAAGCATTCATTTAAAAAGCTTAACTCATAAGCATAGCGAAGCATACTATGCATTTTTAGTAAAACAGATATCAAGGGTGATATCGCAATAATCAAGGATGATAATGCAACAATTGGGTTATCACTCAACTCCTAATTACTTAATGCAATAAACTATAGTACCAGTGATAAAGATTTGTAAAACTCAAGGTAGGGTTTAAATGCACTGGGGCTTGTCTTGCTCTGACACGACAACTGACTCGGACTTGAAGACTCCGACTTTCGGTCCGGAACCCACCGACAACAACTCTTCTCCGAAGACTTGCTCGCCAACTTCGACTTCCTCGAAAGCGGGAACTACACGAGTATATGATATGTTTCAATATGATGCGGTGATAAACATGATGCTTGACGATGATATGCCATGATTTACGACTTGAGTACAACTTTCCTTCGCGGTACAGTCGCAAAACAGTAAAACCTACTAACTAAAAGCGATAACTTAAGCAACGCTAGCGTTTCTTACTACACTTGTTACTAACGAACTCAAACAAGTAATTAAGGTGCCAAAGATCACCAAGAATTAGTGACCCAAGGACATCACTCAATCAAAAAGGCACGCAACACTTAAAGTTAACAATTTAACAATTATTTAAACATTTAATTAATTAGAGCATAATTAATATTAGATCAAACTTCATCTAATTGAGCTTAAACTTTTTCTAAGAATTAATCATGGCCTAAAACAGTGTTAGAATAAATTTCATGATTTTTGGACTAATAATTTAATTACTAAAATTCATGGAAGTTGCATTTAATATTTACTTGAACTAATTAATTAACTTGCAAAAAGTAAACCAAGTTAGCATTTAATATTTTTCCTAAGTAGTTTACATCTTGAAAAGCTCACACAAAAATTTTCACTAATTTTGGAGCTCTACAGAAATTCTAATGAAATAAACAAATACTAACACTATTCACATTTTTGAAAAGGAAAACAAAACTTTCCTCTCGGGCCGACTCTCCTTCCTTCCTCCAGCTCGGCCTAGCCGAACGGCCCGCTCGCAACGCGCCCGCACGCTTGCTCGACCCAACAACGCGGCCCACCCGCAACGCCTGCTCGCGCGCATGCGCTCTTCCCCTCTCTCTCGCTGACAGCTCTGCCCCACCTGTCATCTCCCTCCTCCACTCTCGCCTTCTCTCCCGCGACGATGGCACGGTGGTCGGCCGACGATCACGACGTCGGTCGCCCAACCAACCGGTCTAACCTGATCTACTCCTCACCGTGAACCTCACCGGACCACTCACGCGACCACAAACACCCTAGAGGTAACACCTCACCGGCCATGGCGGCACGGTGCTCGTGGTGACCGGCGTCCCGGTGATCCACGATGGTAGCGTCTAAAACAAAGGCACGAGGAGTAACAGGAGCTCACAACGGTTGCAGCGAAGCCACAAGGAGGCGCTGGGAGGCGATGAAGAGGGCTGGCCACGTGAGGCGGCTCGGTGATGCTCAGTCGCCGGCGTTGGAGAAGGAAACGGTGCTTTTGCGATTTGGGCAGAAAAAGGGCTAGAGCAGTTGGACCAAGAGGTGCGCGAGAGTGAGGTGAACTTGCTGGTATGATTTGCATGGCTGGAGGCGGCTCAATGGTGGAAGCAGCGAGCGGCGGAGCTGCGGTGGCAGTGGAAATGGAGAAAAAAAGAAACACGCCGGTGACGGTGACCTCCTTATATAGGGCGACGAGAACGACCTCCAGGTGACGTGTGGCTCGACGCGAACCTACTGAAGCCCACGCTGACGGTCCTGGCACGCGCGAGAATCTCCTGGACGCCGCCTGACGACTCGCCGGCGCCCATGCCGCGCGGTGTCCTGCTCTGATTCGCCGTTCACTGTAGCTCTCCCCCCAAACTTTTCAAATTCAAACTGTTTTCTCAAATTACTTTTGATTTTGAATATGAACTTGAAAAATTCCCAAGATATGAAATCTTCAGAATTTCAAGCCCTACAAGTTTTGTATTGAACACTTTTTCAAATTCGAACTGGATTTTGAAATTTGAGTTTAAATTCAAAAAGGGACACTATTTGGAAATTTGGTAATTTAGAAATTACTTTGGATTTTATATTAAAACTTCAAAAACTCCAAACACCAAAGTTGTACATCTAGCCAAGACCTACAACTTTGCTACTCAAACCATTTTCAAAATCTACCTCCATTTTGAAATTTGAGTTTGGGGATAAAAAGGGGTCAAAATTGAAATTTACTTCTTTTCAAAATTGCTCCACATTTTACACTAAAACTTTGAAAACTCAAAACACCAAAGTTGTAGCCCTTGAAAAGTTCTACAAACTTGGTTTTAAACTTTTTCCCAAATTTTGCTTAGATTTTGAATTATTTCAAAAGGGGTAAAACAGGGTTTTGGATTTTTAGGGTTTTCAGAGGAATTTTCAATTGAAATTTGTTGCTACCTTAATTGGTGATTACTTAATGATCAAACCATCATCCAAGGGCATCATTTAGATAAGCATAACATGGTTGACCAAATGCCACTCTTGGTTGACCAATTTAGCTTTTGAAAATCTTTTAATATTTCCCCAAATTTGAATTCAAATTCGAATTGGAAAACTCGCGACAAGTTTTTGGATTCCAACTCAAACTCAAACTTGGAGCTTCATTTTATGTGTTGTACTTGAGTTCATACCCTACACTTAACACTAGTGTGTAACACAGTCACACACCTCAAATTACGCAGGGCATGGACTAAGTATTTGCGGTGTCATTTAAAATTTAGGGTTTTCGGATCGAATCACACCACTGAGAAGCACATCCAACCTAGAAATGTAAACTCATTTTAGTTAATACATAACATGGTTAACCTAATCATGGATGCTTTGCAATGCAATATAATGACATGGTAGATTAATTAGCAACTATAACACCCAGGGTGTTACACGATCGGACGCGTCCGGTCGTTGAGGGAGTTTACTAGACTCTAACCGGACGCTGGCACTGTCGCGTCCGGTCGTTGCCTGGAGCGCGTCCGGTCGATGCTTCGCGGGCTCGCGGTACTGTGCGATCAGCGCGTCCGGTCGTTTGAGCGGCGTGTCCGGTCGTTGTATTTGACCGTTGGTGCAGTGACCGTTGGAGGATCGGACGCGGTTGAGCGCGTCCGGACAGTTTCGACCGGCGCGTCCGGTCATCCCGAAAAACGTCCAGTGAAGGGGTACAATTGCTCTATTCGGTTGGGATGCTTATAAATACTTGTTGGCCGGCCCTTGGGGAGGTCTCTTGTGATTTCTAACATTCTTGTGCATCCTTTGAGCTAGAGCTTCTCTCTCCCACTCATCTCCCTTGCTTGATTGCAAATCAAAAGGGAGATTGAGTGATCCCAAAGTGCATTGCATAGCTTGAGGACATCTAGTGGCACTTGTGGGTGGTTTAGCCAGTAGATTTCTTATTACTCTTTGAGAGTACCGCTCCTAGCCGGCTTAAAGATTGTTGGAGGCATTGGCAAGAGAAGGAGATTATTCTTGGCCACCTCCGGTTGATTGTAAGAGGTTCTTGTGCTTTCCTCGGCGGAGCGCCAAAAGCAACTCTAGTGGATTGCGCGTGTCATTGAGTTACCTCACTTGAGAGTGGTGTCTTGCGGTGCCTTGCGAGGCGTGCCTTGAGGGGCAAGTGACTTGAGGGTCACACCGAGGAACCATCTAAGTGTTGGTCGATACAACCGGTGACGTAGCTTGTCGGTGCACAAGTGAACACCGGGTGAACAAAAATATTGTGTCTCTTGTCTCTTAGTGATTGTTCTTCATATTGTGTTGTTGTCAATATTGATTGATTGTATATCATCTTGGTGATTGGCAATATCTTCACTCCATCATCGGTATAAGATTCACAATCCTCTCTCTCGTATTTACTTTTACTAGTTTTTATTGTGTAGCTCTAGTGATAGCCTTTGCTAGTAGTTGCTAGCTTGCTCACTAGTGTAAGTTTAGTGTCATAGTCCTTGTGTGAACTAGAGATCATAATATACTAGACTTGTGGATAAGAGGCTTGCATCACAACCGTAGGCTAAGCAAAACTCGCTTTACGCTAATTGTTATTCTAACAAGTTTGCTTAGTGTTTATTGTAGAATTTTTATTGGCTATTCACCCCTCTAGCCATCTAGGAACTTACAGCATGCAAAAGAAAGACCAAATATTGTGAATTCTTTTCCGGAAGAGGAATCATGGTTTTTTTTATCTGGACGCACATAACTATTCGGAGGCGAGCCTCCAGTGCGCGGGAATCATGGTTTTGACGTTGGGCTTGTCACATTTTTTTGTTTCCAGACAGATCACGCTGTGAGCAGTAGGCGAAATAATGATACGGGCCGGATGCCAACAGATACAGCCCAATCACTACGCGCCTGGCCAACCCATGGGCCCAAAGCTTCTCTACCCTGGCCCTCCACAGCCATAATTTTCTATTTAACCGGCGTGCACCTTTCCAAAACGTTGCTAAGGAAAAAGAAAACACCTAGCACCGCCGGCCGCTGACCGGTGACCGCCGACCGCCGCGTGCTGCCATTTTCTCCTCGAGAGCTCAAAGGCGCCCGCCCCTGTGATGTAGAATTGCATCGTGCTATCTGGAGGCTGCGTATCTTTCAGTATCTGATCGGGAGTTTTCGCTTGGTTATTGTGCTGTTAGGGTTAAGATGGAGCCGCCGCCGGCGAAGACGGGGCTGTTCGTGGGGCAGAACAAGGGCCGCGTCGTCACCAAGCGCGAGCTCCCGCCTCGCCCTTCCGCCCACAAAGGAGTAAGCATCAATGCTGCAATGATCGTTCAATCCTTCTGTTCCTTCCGCGTAGATGTGTGTTTCGCGTCCCGTGTAGTTGTGTGCTGAACAAATTCTGAATCTTGGTTGTACCTAACCTGGCAGTTAATGCTTTATTGTACATTGTACTTTGGTATACCAGGAGAACTTTTTCTGAAGCATGTAACTGAGCAAGTAGATGTGTATGGATTGCTCAGTGAGGCCTTGTTCACTTTCCCATCCCAACCCAAAATATTTTCTCTTCCACTCATCACATCAAATCTTTCGACGCATGTATGGAGCATTAAATATAGGTAAAAAATGTAACTAATTGCATAGTTTGTCTGTAAATGTCGGGACGAATCTTTTGAACCTAGTTAGTCTATGATTAGACAAATTTTACCAAATAACAACGAAAGATGTTACAGTAACTTTTCACCTACTTTTCGTGAAGTGAACACACCCTGACTGAAGTATAGGTGTTGATGCAACTTAATGCTAGCAACATGATATTGTTTTTCTAATAAATTCCTTCTGAAGCATTAATTTGTTGTCGCATGTAGACTTGTAGTGAATGCTAGGAAAACGAAGTCATCAGCTCAAGTTACTGCAATGACTATATGGGCTTTTGCACATGATGTGCAAGTGCTATCTAAAGTGTTACACACTGAGAAGTGTTTGAATTCATATTTCTTAGGGTTCACTAGATCGGGTACACATTCATCAAAAGTATATGAAACAATAGATCTTAGTACCTTTTCTACTGAGAGTCAGAGAGGGGAAAAAGGGGAGAGGTGGATCATAGGATCACAGACCGTCAAGGGCCGTAGTGGCAGGAGCAGTGGTGACGGTTGAAGCGCCGGCAGCCGTCTCGCTCGCTGGAGCCATCTGCGCTAGGCAGCGACGTTCGGTGGAGATGAGAGTCGACGCAGTGAAGATGGTGGCGCAGTGAAGACGGTGGCGGCTTCCCGTCACTGGCTGCGCCCCTTCTCAGATCGGGATCGGGAATATCGGTGGGGAGTGGCGGCTTAGGTGAACCTCGTTACTAGAGCCAGCCGGCCCCCACCTCTATATATAGCGCAGTGAGACGGGGGCCCACCAACCATGTAGGGTTGGGCGCCTCCGATCAGGGCGCGAGAACAAGGCCCAAAAGGCCGTTGGGCCTAATGGTGGAAGATCAAAACCTAACATTCTTCCCCTTGATCTCTCATCATTTTCTTCGTTCTTTAATTTCATACTCAAAACTTTCGATTCATATTTTTCTTGCTTCTATCCTATTCTATTACAGATTATTGCATTGAACTATCTTATCGTCACAGCAATTAGTGCCGTTAGACTAATAGCCACAACACATTTCTCCGTTTTGGAATGAAACTTTCTTCTGGGCCCTTCATATGTTCGGGAATCATAGGCTTTCCCTTAAACCCATGCCGGCTACGTGTTCTCTGAATACGTTAGGTGGTAAGCCCTTTGTGAGCGAATCCGCGAGCATTTTCTCTGTACTTATATGCTCAAGATTTATTATATGATCCCGAACTTTATCTTTCACAACATAGTACTTTATGTCAATGTGTTTGGCAGCACCACTTGACCTATTGTTGTGAGCATACTGTACCGCTGGGTTGTTATCACAATACAACCTCAGTGGTTCATTGATATTATCAATCACTTTCAATCCGGGTATGAATTTCTTTAGCCAATTCACCTCCCCGTTGCCTCATAGCATGCTACAAACTCGGCATACATTGTCGAGGATGTAGTTACGGTTTGCTTGGAGCTTTTCCACGATATAGCCCCTCCTGCGAGAGTAAATATATATCCTGACGTGGATTTTCTTTCTTCTCCCGCATAATCGGAATCTGAATACCCCTCTATCTGCAGGGAATCAGATCTTCTATACGTTAGCATGAGGCCTTTCGTACCCTGCAAATAACGCAGAACTTTCTTCACCAATTTCCAATGTTCTATTCCTGGATTCTTTTGATATCTGCCAAGTAACACGGTAACAAAAGCTAAGTCAGGGCATGTACACACTTGAGCATATTGTAAACTTTCAACTGCTGAAGCATACGGTATCGCTTTCATTCGATTAATCTCATATTTGTTCTTGGGACATTGATGTTTCCCAAATCTATCGCCCTTAACAATAGGAGCAGGTGAAGGACTGCACGCATGCATACTAAATTTCTTTAGAATCTTTTCTATGTATGCCTTTTGTGATAATCCTAGAACCCCCTTTCTTCTGTCTCGGTGAATCTCTATTCCCAAAACGAATGAGGCCTCACCGAGATCTTTCATATCGAAGTTTGAGGATAAGAATTTCTTGGTTTCCATTAGTAGATTGACATCACTGCTAGCAAGCAGAATATCATCCACATACAAAATCAGGAATATGTACTTTCCATTCTTGAACTTTGCGTAAACGCAATTGTCCTCAATATTTTCCTTAAATCCAAAACCTTTTATTGTTCTATCAATTTTCAAATACCACTGTCTTGAGGCTTGCTTTAATCCGTAGAATGATTTCTTTAGGCGGCATCCCATATTTTCTTTTCCTTTTACAACAAAACCTTTCGGTTGTGCCATATAAACATTTTCTTCCAAGTCCCCGTTAAGGAACGCCGTCCTTACATCCATTTGATGTAACTCCAAATCATAGTGGGTTACAAGTGCCATTATAATTCTGAAGGAATCTTTACATGAGACTGGAGAAAACGTCTCATTTTAATCAATCCCTTCTCTTTGCGTAAAGCCTTTCGCCACAAGTCGCGCTTTAAATCTTTCTACATTCCCTTGGGAGTCATATTTTATTTTGTAGATCCATTTACAACCTACTGTTTTGGCTCCTTTAGGAATAATTTCCAAGTCCCAAACTTTGTTGGTACTCATTGATTTCATTTCATCTTCCATGGCCTTAAGCCACTTTGATGAGTGGTCGCTTCTCATGGCTTCTTCAAATGAGGTGGAATCATCCTCCATCTTAAATTCTTCTGTTTCATAAACTTCATAGTCATTAGAAATAGCTGACCTTCTTGTTCTTTGAGACCTTCTAGGTGCCTCTGGCACTTGTTCCACATTGGGCTGTTGCTGTTCTTCCTCATGCGCGACATTTGGTTCTATAGGTTCCTCAAGGATAGGCTCCTCAAGGATAGGTTCCTCATGTTCATTCATTGTCACCACGGGAGAACTTGCAACAGGTGTTGGCACTATAGTGTCTTGCACTGTCGGCGCAACAGAAACAGGTAGCGTAAAGAATGGTTCTTCAACCATCGGAGTGGGTATATGTACCCGCTTCTCCTGTAGGCTTATTTCTCGTGCTACCATGCTCCCCCTGATCATGTTATCCTCCAAGAACACAGCGTGTCTTGTTTCTACAATCTTCGTATGTCTGTCAGGACAATAGAAGCGATATCCTTTTGATCTTTCTGGATAGCCAATAAAATGACAGCTGACTATCTTGGAGTCTAACTTTCCTATGTTTGGGTTAAACACTTTTGCCTCAGCCAGACAGCCCCACACACGCAAATGGTTAAGTGAGGGTTCCCTTCCTGTCCACAATTCATACGGTGTTTTGGGCACCGATTTGCTTGGTACTCGATTAAGTATGTGAATGGCGGTTTTCAGTGCCTCCATCCATAAACTAATCGATAATGTTGAGTAACTTATCATGCTTCTTACCATATCCAATAAGGTACGGTTACGTTTTTCAGCCACTCCATTCTGCTGAGGCTCCCCCGGTGTAGAGTACTGAGCGACTATGTCATTTTTCTGTAGAAACTTTGCAAACGGTCCAGGAATTTGGCCATATGGGGTATGTCGCCCATAGTACTCTCCACCTCGGTCTGATCGTACTATCCTTATTTTCTTATTGCGCTGATTTTCAACTTCAGCTTTAAATATTTTGAATTTATCCAATGCTTCCGATCTTTCTTTAATTGGATAAATGTAGCCATAACGAGAGTAGTCGTCTGTGAATGTTATAAACGAATCATAACCATCCACACTTTTCACAGGAAATCGACCATATATATCAGTGTGGATTATTTCTAAAGTTCCTGCGCTTCGTTTGGTATTTTTCTTAATTTTCTTAACATATTTTCCTTTGATTCAATCAACGCATTGTTCTAAATCTGAAAATTCTAAGTGCAGAAGAATTGATTCTTTAATCAGCCGTTCTATTCTCCCCCTCGAAATATGGCCTAAGCGACAGTGCCATAATTTCGAAGAGGCATCATCAATTCGCTTCTGCTTCTTAGTTACATTCGCAGATGGGGAATCATTCATATTCTCATCGCATACATTATTCGCATTCTCATCAAGAGATAATAAATAATGCTTGTCTTGTCGGAAGGCAAGACCAACACATTCATTATCAACAAGTATCTTACATTTGCCATTACCAAAATGGCAATCAATTCCATCATCATCAAGTTTCAAAACACTTATCAAATTTCTACGCAAAGAGGGAACATAAAGCACTTCTTTAAGTCTAAGTACAAAGCCATTATTCAATTCTAAAGATAAGTCTCCAATAGCTTCAACATTGGCTTGCACTCCATTTGCAACTTTAATCGTTCTTTCTCCTCTTTGCAAGGTTCTCGTCCCACTTAACCCCTGTAAAGAATTTGCAACATGAGTAGTTGCTCCTGAATCAACCCACCAAGTGGATTTAGCATAACATAAATACAGGGATTCATCTACAAATGTAATAAATTCATCACCTCTCTTTAGTAGAGATTTCAGGAAGTCTGGACAGTCTCTCTTGTAGTGTCCCTTCTTGAAGCAGTGCTTGCATTGATCTTTCTCAGCTCCACCATAGGAGTTGTTCTGCTGTTTTTCAGAGTCCTGGGGTTTCTTTCCCTGTGAATTTGAGGAAGAGGCCTTATCCCACTTGGGTTTCCCTTGTGGTTTAAAATTCTTGCCATTAAAGTTCTTTCTTTTGTTATCCTTCACAAAGTGAGCGGATTCACCCTGTGAGGACTTAATCCTCTCCTCTTCTTAAGCACACATTGAAATAAGTCTTTCTATGCCCCATCTTTCAGCACTACTGGATTTGAGTGGTTTGCCGAGTGCCTGGGACACTCGGCAAAGCGCCAAAAACACTCGGCAAACGCTTTGCCGAGTGCCGCACTCGGTAAACTGGACTCGGCACAGGTTTGGTCGGCAAAGCGTGCTTTGCCGAGTGTCAAACGTCGGGCACTCGGCAAAGTGTTTGCCGAGTGTCAAAGACGTCACACGGCAAAGGAAGGCGCTAGCGGACGAAATTCTAACGGTCGATTTGCCGAGTGTCAACCATTCAACACTCGGCAAAGTATGTAAACTTTGCCGAGTGTCAAACATATGACACTCGGCAAACTATGTATTTTTGCCGAGTGTCATCTCTTTGACACTCGGTAAAGAGTGCATACTTTGCCGAGTGTCAGCTCTCTGACACTCGGCAAAGTATGCACACTTTGTCGAGTGTCAAACATATGACACTCGGCAAACTGTGCACGCTTTGCTGAGTGTGAGCTGTCTGACACTCGGCAAAGTGTGTTCCCAGGCATGCCACGTGTGGTCAGTTTGCCGAGTGTCATGGAGTTCACACTCGGCAAACTGACCAGAATCTGTATTTTTTTTGTTTGTTCCATTTGCGACAGAATACACAAATATATTATATATCGTATTAAATCACCATAAATTTATCATAGGAGTCATAAATCACAATCACAACAAGCTCACAAGTTCAAATATGCCACAAACACACATGTTCACATATATGACATGTTCATAACCAAAAGTCCAAATATGCCACAAGTTCACAAGTTGACAAGTCTGCAACCAAATATCTTAACCGAAGTTCACAACAAGCTGCTCACGGCGATTGTAGGGGGTGAGGAGGCCCAAGATTTGATGCCGGCGACCCTCCTAGTCAATTTGGCGCAATTTGTGATGCCGGTGACCCTTCGAGCTGATTTGGCGCAACTTGTGATACTGGCGACCCTCCAAACTGTGATGCCGATGACCCACCAACGTGATTCGATGCCGCACCTGATTGATGCTGCAAAAAAATAAAAAGAATGCTGTCAATTAAAAATTTCGGCAGAACCTCCCCTGCATGGTGAGGTTTCCAAACCCTGCAAGAAAACAAACAGCACGATGGCCGTCAAACACATATATATCAATACACCACCACCACCCAAACACCACAATCACCACCGCCAGAACAACAACCGCCGCCACCGCCGCCACCGCCGCCACCACCACATTGTATGTTTGAGATTGCATGTTTTTTCTAGTTTGCCCTATGTCAGGTCAAAACAAAGTAACTAATATATTGGTACTCACCGGAGTAGCTGGCTGGGCAAGTGGAGTGATTAGGCTATCTGGTATAGATCGACCCATAGCGGCGCCAAGAGAGGACATGAACCCCACCAGCTCCTCTATCCTCTGGTTTTGTGCCTGGTTCTGTGCCAAGTGCCTCATCTCCATCTCGTTCCGCAGCCTCCTCTCTTCTTGCAGTTCGGCCTACAACATTTCACCCTAAATGTTAAAATAATGCAAAGGTACGTACAAATCAACAAGCAACGAATAAAACAGAAATTACCTGGAGTTCGTTGACAAGGTGCGAAGCAGTGGTTGGTCGTGGGCGTATGGCCGGACTTGCGCTCGTGCTCCGTGCTCGGATCTGGGAGAGAGAGGGAGTAGAGGACGTGTCGATGACGCCGTCGCCCATCCAGTAGCGTCCATGCTTCTTGCCTCCTCCCACCCTCATGATGATCTCTCCGTCAAAGTCCTGGGTGCTCGGATTAAAGTCTTGACCATGGACTGCCCTTGCCATCTCAGTGTACTGATTGAGGCGGCTATGGATGGTCGGGTTGGTGTACGCTGAGGGAGGGTCCTCTGGGTTGTAGGATACATCAGACGTCGCCTTGCCCTTGTGGGCCATAGCATATGCCATGAACTGGGAGCACTGCTGGCCACCGTGCGACGACGACTACAAGAAAAACAGCAAGATGATTAGAAATCATGTAGAATGGAGTGTTACAATAAAATGGGGAATTCTCGTACCCATGTTTGCGCGTATCCACTGAGGCTACGGCTGCCTTGATGATGTGATACACCAGCCATCTGCAAACGGCGCTCCCGACAAGCGTTGTGCTGGAGAAGCCACTCGGGGTCGCACCACTTGTGTTAGTTTTGCTTTGGTAGTTCCTGGTAAGATACATGTCTCCTAATAATTATGTGGAAAAAGGTACATGCATCTATGCTTGTATGGCAGCAAACTAAAACAGTGTTGCTCAATAGTATTCTGATTTTACCTTATTCTAGAGTAGACAATTAACTATGGACTTACAGAATATAGTAATGTTAATGCATCGCCTCATGCCTTTCTAGATTTATAATTAGTATTGGTGATTCAGTGCTTTTACACGGTGATTCAGGATTTAAAATGGCAGCAGACGTAGTGCCTGAAATTACAACTCGACAAGGTTCTACAGATGTAGCAGTGTCAAATTAGTTGTCGGATGCACCCATGGTACCCAGCTAATATACTTCCAGCATACTACTATCTTGGTAAGTTCCATTCCCCAGTTCATGTTCCTTTTTTTTGTGAATTGCAGAGTCGAGTCTAATTATTGCTTGTGTTCTCTCCTAGGCCTGCAATGTGACAGTTTCCTGTTACGGTTAAGTTTGTGTGGTTGGATATTTTAAGGATCTTATTAAATGTGTCCACCCTATTTTGGTACATTTCATGAGAACCGGAAGAAATAGTAGAACTAGCAGAAATATTGGCATTTCTAGCCTGAGATTTCTTCTCCTACTGTCTTAGGTGAGTAATCTCTTTTATTCTCCATCAGCATATCTATATTATTTCTTCTTCATGATGTGTACAGAGTATAGTTAACATTTGTGTCATGTTTTCTCACCAGTGAACTATTATTCAGAAAACTCAAATTGATTGTTTCATCTATCTGTACAGGATGCTGCCAATACATGTAAGGGACATATTTTGTAGCTAAACTGCAGTCTTTCTATTACTGCATTGAAATTAATTTGTTGATCTATCACTTATTTTTGTTCTTTGGAAGCTAAAACGAATTCAGGTTGTCTTTTGAAAACCAAGATGATAGTGGAGGGTTTCCCGGTGGTGGAGAAAAATCCTAAATATCCAGTTATTGCATTGGTAAGTTTGGCTTGTGCATCTTGGTTAGTATACTTAATTAGCTCAAGAATAGACTGTGACGAGGCTTCACAATAGAATGTGAAGATTACTAAGCCTCTCATTCTAGATGAAATAAACAATTACTTGCTGTCCTTTGTAGTCTGGGGCTAAAGCAAAATCAGGTCCACCTTTTGAAAACAGGACGTTGGTGGAGGGTTTCCAGTAGCAAAGTGAAAATCCTGAAATCCTGAAATAAAAGTTGTGTGCTTCTATGCATTAATTGCATTTGATGTTGCTTCTGCTTTTACTTAATTAGCTCAAGACGTCCATATAGAATTGTAGAGTAATTGAAAAGCTGCTACCAGGTATGCATCCTCTGTATATGATCTTTCAGCTTTTGCTCTGATCCATTTTTTTATTTTGCTTTCTGTACATCAGGTTTCTAGCTCAAAGTTAACATTTCCTGAATTATAAAGCATTAGGAATGCCATCAGAGAGTAAATGTTCTGAAAAGGCAGGTTTTAGTTATGCTAAAAAAGTGTTCTAAAGAAACTGTGAATAGTTGGATAAAAATGCTAAATTTACGTTGTTAAATTCATGCTAGCTGTGTCATGTTACACCTCTAGACTACCATTTTACAAATGTTAAATTAATGCTAGCTGTGATGGTTTTTGGACAATAATCATGTCTGTATAAATGAATAGATGAGATGGTGAGCTCATCTATGTTACCAAAATTTATCTGGTCGGGCAATGTCGTAGTCTGTAGGTCAGGGAAGTGGCCGGGCAATGGCTGTCCAGTTAAAGTTTACATGGGTGTTGCAGGCTGAGGCACAGAGAACCCTGACTTGAAGCTTCCTCAATTTCAGACAGAAGCTTCCTCTATGTGATGAAGGGCTAAAAATCAGTGCAAGGCCGTGACTTAAAGCTTCCTCAATTTCAGACACCTTGGTCAAGGAGAAGGGCTAAAAATCAGTGCAAGGTGGAGTCACGGCACTGCTGTGCCAGTCAACCTCAGGTTCAAAAGTTGAATCCAAAATCTACTCAATTCAATCTACTAAATCAACTTCCAGACCATCAATCATTCACAGGAAAACACATTCCATGAACTAGAATCAACTCATTGCATAGATCGGGTCGATTTAGGGTTGAACTCACTGTTACCTTGAACGAGAAGGAGAGAGGGAGAGATGGCTCGGCCACAGCACCACCAGCTGCCGGCGCTGAAGAAGTGGAGGCAGCGGCACCACCAGGCTCGGCGAGCTTGCTCCTCCGTCAATCACCGAGCAGAGGAACTCCCCGCATGGGCTCGTGTGCACGGAGCTTGCAAAGCTGAAGAGGTTTTCACTTTGCCGTATTCTATTCTATTCTGAGGGGCTCCGTCAATCTGAGGGGCTCGTATGCACTTCATTTTACCAGAAGCCGTATTCTATTCTTTTCTTTATTTCACTTTGTCGAGTGTCCCAGATCTGACACTCGGCAAAGTTTTCAAAAATTTTTTACCAGAAAAAAACATTAATAAATTGTCTATTTCAAACTTTGCCGAGTGTCCCAGCTCTGACACTCGGCAAAGTTTTTGATTTTTTTAAAAAAACAAAAAATAATTATTTAATTACACTTTACCGAGTGTCTAGGTTCTGGCACTCGGCAAAATACGAACAAGCCAACTTTGCCGAGTGTCAACTAAAAACACTCGGCAAAGTGTACTGTTTGCCGAGTGTTTCTCTGGGACACTCACAACAACAACAACAACATAGCCTTTTGTCCCAAGCAAGTTGGGGTAGGCTAGAGATGAAACCCAAAAGAGACGAGAAACAGGGAGACACATAAAGGGACATAAAGGGCACAAGACAAAAAAGGTCACGGTTCAGGCACGTTGATTGCTAATCTCCAAGCGCTCCTGTCTATAGCTAAATCCTTGGGGATATTCCACTCCTTAAGATCTCTCTTAACGGACTCGTCCCAAGTTAGTTTAGGTCGACCTCTACCGCTCTTTACATTATCGGCCCGCTTTAGAACTCCACTACGCACCGGCGCCTCAGGAGGCCTCCGTTGGACATGTCCAAACCATCTCAACCGATGTTGAATCAATTTCTCCTCAATTGGTGCCACCCCAACCCTATCCCGAATATCGTCGTTCCGTACTCTATCCCTCCTTGTGTGCCCACAACACCAACGCAACATACGCATCTCCGCTACACTCAATTGCTGGACATGTCGCCTTTTTGTAGGCCAACACTCAGCACCATATAACATCGCCGGGCGAATCACCGTCCTATAGAAGTTACCTTTCAGCTTCTGAGGCACCCTTTTGTCATAGAGAACGCCAGAAGCTTGACGCCATTTCAACCAGCCGGCTGAAATTCTATGCCTAACATCTTCATCAATGTCTCCATCCTTTTGTAGCATCGACCCTAAATACCGAAAAGTGTCCTTCTTGGCCACCACTTGCCCATCGAGGCTAACGTCTCCCTCCTCGTGCCTAGTCGCGCTGAAATCGCACCTCATGTACTCGGTCTTAGTCCTACTAAGTCTGAACCCTTTCGACTCTAACGTGTGCCTCCATAGTTCTAACTTCCTATTAACCCCCGCCCTACTGTCGTCAACTAGCACCACATCATTAGCAAAGAGCATACACCAAGGGATATCACCTTGTATGTCCCTTGTGACCTCATCCATCACCAAAGCAAATAAATAAGGGCTCAAAGCTGACCTCTGATGCAGTCCTATTTTAATTGGAAAGTCACTGGTGTCGCCATCACATGTTCGGACAAACGTCACCACATCCCTGTAGGCTTCGGCAAAATAATTATTTTTTTTGCTTTTGACTTCCAATTTTTTTCTGTAGGCTTCCTACGTTACCTTGACCAACATGTTAGAATTTGACACAATTTCAAGACATTTTGCTATATTTCTTTAGTTTATTTCTTTTCATTGATTTTTTTTTGGAAAATGCAAGTTTGAACTGCAAGTGCATCGAATAATGACATTTCATTAACGCAAAAATGATATTCATGTAACTGACTGTTGTTTGAGGCCGTATCCAGGAGGAGACTCGAAATTTCGCATATCTTATTCTCGAAACTAGACCACGAACTTGTGGATGAATAGTTTTAAAATTGTATAAAATTCAAACGGAGTCCGAAATTCATGAAACTTCTCTACAAGTCATGATATCACATGTGGATGCGGTGATAAAATTTTAAGAAGATTTTGATCACGTCGTCACGTACACTGTTTACAAACCCTAACATGTCAGATTTGCTCCCATGATATCACATGGAGAGATGTGAGGGTTTCTAAACAGTGTACATGACGACATGCTCGAAATCTTCTCAAATTTTTATCACCACATCCACATGTGATATCATGACTTATCGACAAGTTTCATGAATTTCAGCCTTCGTTTGGATTTTATACAATTTTAAAACTATTCGTCCACAAGTTCGTGGTCATGTTTCGTGAAGAAGATGTGCGGAATTTCGGGTCTCTTTCTGGATATGGCCTCAAACAACAGTCAGTTATATGAATATCATTTTCGCATTCATGAAATAGCATTATTCGATGTAATTGCAGTTCAAACTTACATTTTCCAAAAAACATTCAAAGAAAAGAAATAAACTAAAAAATATAGCAAATTGTCTTAAAATTGTGTCAAATTCCAGCATATTGGTCAAGGTAATGTAGTAAGCCTACAGAAAAAATTGGAAGCCAAAAGCAAAAAAAAAATATTTTGCCGAGTGTCCTAGAGAAACACTCGGCAAATAGTACACTTTGCCGAGTGTTTTTGGTTGACACTCGGCAAACCAGCCATTTTGCCGAGTGCTAACGGAATACACTCGGCAAACTACTGACGGCGGCTAACCCCCCTCCACCTTTGTCGTGTGTATACATTTGCCGAGTGTTAACACTCGGCAAAATGAAATGTTTGCCGTGTGTTTTTATTTGCCGAGTGTTGACACTCAGCAAAGTTGTACGTTTGCCGTGTGTATTTGTTTGCCGAGTGTTAACACTCGGCAAACTAGTTTTTTACCGAGTGTGAGATTTTTGCCGTGTGTTTCCACTCTAACACTCGGCAAACGCGGTTTTTGCCGAGTGTCCGCGTTTTGACACTCGGCAAAAGATAAAACACTCGGCAAATCTCGGGTTTCTAGTAGTGCAGGCTGCATATTATAGTTCACAATAAAAGTGTCATATTCTTTTGGCAAAGAAGCAAAAATCAAATGAATCAGGAAATCATCTTCCTTCAAATTTATTTCCTTTAGCTTAGATGTCGTAGTGTTCATCTTTAAAATGTGCTCTCTTATGCTACCACCTGTGTATTTCTCATTCACAAGCTTCTTAATCAGTGAACTTGCTGTGGCTTTGGTAGACCCAGTAAACTGACTCTTGATTTTATGAAGATATTCTGTGTCAGTAGCACATTCAGAGATTGAGCCCCTTATCTGTTCTTCTATGATGGCCTTGGCTACCAACAGACACTTACGGTTGGAGAGAGTCCATTGCCTATGTTCAAGATCATATTTCATTCTTATCTCAGCATGATCACGCTTTCTAGTAGCGAAATCAGCGTCAGATTTATTTTCGTCTCTCAGCGGGTCCTCTGGTTCAATGGGACACGGTGAGATGATGGCAAAATCGACCTCTCCCAACGCAAGTTCCAGTTCTTATTTCTCCCGCCACACACGGTAATTGCTCCCGTTGAGTGTCGGGATGTTCGCGATGTTCACAATACATTTGCCTCCTGAAACCATACCAGAGTAAGTGAGAAACATTTATACATAAAATCGTACGCTTTAACTCAACGTTGGTCAAATTAAAACATATAATTCATCCATGCAAACATTTTACATCACCGTTGGGCAGAAGTAAAATTAATGCACAATTCCTCATGGATCAAAAATTATAATATTGTTATTAACAACGTTGGTCAGAAAATAACAATATCATAATCGCATCAAAATTATCAGAAATTCATTTCTCTTAAAATTAAATTATCTCGTTGGTTCAAATTTAATCAAAGAGAACAATAATTATCATGCACAGCGGAAACATTAATAATCTTTTCATATTATTATTTTCTAGAAGCACTAAAAAAATTCACTGTTTTCTGAGCAAAATATCGTTGGATAAAATTTGCACAGAAAATTGTGTCAAAATCATTCAGATTCATCAAAATATGCATTTAAAATTGCTTCTAGAAAATAATAAGAAAAAATTTCTTCTTCTTTTCATTTTCAGCCCAGCGCGGCCCAAGACGCGCGGAAACCGGCTCGGCCTGGCTTCGGCCCAGCCGCGCGCCTTGCGCCCTCCCGTGCCTAGCAAAACCACGGCCCGCGGTCAATTCGGCCCAACCCAGCAGCGCGCAGGCTCGCCCCCCGCGCCCAGGCCGCAACCTGGGCCTGGGCCAGGATTTCCAAAACCCGCCTGGGCCGTATTTAGCCCAGCACGACGTCGGTTAATCTTGGCCGTCGGTCTGAGATGGACGGTTGTCCGCTCTCTGCGGTGGAACAAAAACCCGACGGCTGCACTCCTCAAACCCTAACACGATTTTCATTCTTCCTCCCTCCGTTCTCTCGTCTCAACCGGCGGTCCTCAGCGGCGGCGCCCATGGCGGTCGTCCGCACCGCCAAGGGAATAGTCAGAGCGGATCCGGCTTCCCCTTTCTTTCTCTTAGCCAGCCGTCCCACAGAGTAGTGGTTAGCCAGCAGCAGTTTCTTTCCATGGTGGGTGGCGGAGGATAGCGCCACGGTGGATCCTCTCGCCGACGCACGCGTGCGGCCGTAGCCGCGCGCGGCATCGTCGAGGTGCCCTTTGACCCAAGCCCGAGGTGGAGATCTCGCCCCCTACCGGCTGCTCAGGCTCTTCTTCCCGTATGCCGGTGAAGGGTGGTGCGGTGTCTTTCCCACACGACGAGGTGATGACGGCGGCGCCTAGGTAAGCTCGCGCCGCAACTTGACTTGTTCTTTATTCTTTGACCCTTCTAGGGTTTGGATTAGGGTTAGTGTTCATGATTTCTTTCCCGATCCGCAGCGGATCGGACGAGTTCTTTGTTTTTCCTTCATTCGGATCCGTTGGAATCCGTCATTTTCTTTCAAATTTCCTTTCCAAACACTAGATCCACGGGTCCGGTTAAGACCTATCCTTCGGTCTTTCTTTCTTTTACCACGATGGGGTTTCTCAGTTAGGGTTAGGGTTTCATGTTCCATATCTTCCGATCTAGATCTTCTTCTAAAGAACCTTGGCTCTGGTACCAATGTTTGAATTCATATTTCTTAGGGTTCACTAGATCGGGTACACATTCATCAAAAGTATATGAAACAATAAATCCTAGTACCTTTTCTACTGAGAGTTAGAGAGGGGAAAAAGGGGAGAGGTGGAGCATAGGATCACAGACCGTCAAGGGCCGTAGTGGTAGGAGCAGTGGTGACGGTTGAAGCGCCGGCGACCGTCTCACTCGCTGGAGCCATCTGCGCTAGGCAGCGACGTTCGGTGGAGATGAGAGTCGACGCAGTGAAGATGGTGGCGCAGTGAAGACGGTGGCGGCTTCCCGTCACTGGCTGCGCCCCTTCTCAGATCGGGATCGGAAATATCGGTGGGGAGTGGCGGCTCAGGTGAACCTCGTTACTAGAGCCAGTCGGCCCCCACCTCTATATATAGCGCAGTGTGACGGGGGCCCACCAACCATGTAGGGTTGTGCGCCCCCGATCAGGGCGCGAGAACAAGGTCCAAAAGGCCGTTGGGCCTAATGGTGGAAGATCAAAACCTAACAAGAAGCTTTTCTGTCTACTGCGAAATTGATTTGCAATAGTTTGAAGTTCTTCCTTGAAGGCTTGAAAGAAGAGTCTCTTCAGAGTCAATATTTTTTATAGAAGTGTTTTGTGTCAGCTTCAAGTTCAATTCTGGCATATGCATTCTTCAGATTTAGCCTTTGACGTGAAACTATTGCCGCAGTCATGGTTGAGGAAAACTATTGCAACAGTCACTTAGTAGTTAGCCTAGAAATTCCCTTGTCCTGTCTTGTCTGGTTTATTTTTCAGGCAGGTTACTATAGCGCACAGCTACTGTAGTGACGAAAACCACTGTAGCGCCGTGAGGATAGCCCCAGACCGGAAACGGAGAGGGAACCAAACCGGCTTAAATAGCTAGCTGTAGGAAGCTAGTAACTCCGGATCAATCTTTTTATACGAAGCGAGGACAAAAGCACAAGAGAGTTAATTAATAGATGTGGTTCATTCAACGTGTAAAGTGGGCCTTAGCCGTTTTCCTAGGCCCGGTTGTTACACCACTTTATATTTATGGAATGCACATCTGTGATGAAACTACCCATTAAACGTTGTGCTTTAGTAGCTTTCTGAGCACATTGTTTTTTGCGGGGATTTCAGAAAGCTACCATCAGGGCCTGTTTCGTAAGGCGCATAATTAGGGAAATTGCTGGATTGGCACCATATGAGGGTTTGTAAGGACAAACGTGCTCTTAAGGTGGCAAAAAGAAAGCTTGGGACACACAAGAGAGCCAAGAAGAAGCATGAAGAGATGCTCAATCTTCTTAGGCGGAAGAGGTACGCTTCTACTTCTCATTCTTGTATACTTGGAGAAAATATTATTGAATTTCTAAAGAGAACCTGCTTTTGTTGGCGGACATAAAGCTTTCCTATTAAATCACGTGTTGTGACCCAATTATCTAAAAGTTGCTCCAAGTTGAACGCAGGCCACCTTTGTCAAGATCCTTTGGCTACAAGGTTAAGGGCCGTCTTTAAATTGTGCGATGTGCCGCCGTTTACCCATTTTACTTTTAGAAGAATACTCATTTGCGTGGGCGAAACTTCGCTCGGAACATAGTTCTTTTCTGACTTAGAATTAATGCCTAATACAGTGTAGCGTGTGACCTTATTAGCTGGAAACTCAACAAGTCAACAGTTATATTGATTACTTAGTTTTTCTTAACCTGTGCCACAGAAGCTTTGCATGTAATCTCTTTCAAAGTTTTATGGACAATAAAAATAGCATCTGTACAGGTGCAACTTTGCCTCTCCATTCTGCTCTGCATGCTATAGGCATATTTTTCCCCCTGTTTGCATTATGTCTCTTTGCAGGGTTCCACATTGATTCTTCTTGATTAGTTTGAGAAAGGACAAAGGTTATGTGTTAAGCTGCCAGATGCAGCCATACCAATGGTTGCATCAGATTCAGAATTTTGTGCATATTAGCTGCTAACATAGAGCAAAGACAAATGTCAAACTGCATGCAAAGGCCATAACATAGTATCACATATGTAATTATGGAAACAATTAACAAACATAGAAACAAAAAAGAATTGACTGGCCGCAAGGTACCTCTCATCCAGTTAACATCATCGTGTACAAAGAAGTGTTAGTCTAGGAACAAATAATTAAAGTATAAAAAGGTTACTTAATCAGCTACCCTTCACTGTTGCCATACGTTTCACCACAAATGTATGCTTAGGTCATGCGTTGTGTACGTGTTGGTTCCTGACATCACATAACCTGCACAATTCCTGTCATTATCTACTCTGCCCGCGCCCTCTGCAGTTTGCGCACAGCACACCGGGCACATCAATCTCTGCCACGTCGTCGTCCCCGCGCGCGCTGCAGGTCTCTGCACGCTGCTGGCTGGCCCAAAACGCACCAGCTAGCCCATGCCGCCTCGCCTCGACGTGCTGTCAGTTCCGCGCGCCGCAGGCTGCTGGCTGATACTACTAGATAAGATAGCTCGCCGATCGATCGAGACGACGGTGGACGCCTTTTCAAATTTCGATTAATTCCAACCACTACCACAAACCTGAATTGCCTTGAAGGCCAAAAACTGTCAAGAAAAGGGGGTAAACCGCCAAGTAAATGATCCCTGACCACAAACCGTCAAGCAAACACACTCAAGGATAGAAGACAAGGGAAATTAGTTTCCTTGACGGTTTTGACACTCAAGAAAATCTTCCTTGAAGGCTGGCTGCCAAGGAAACTGGTGCCTGACTTAATTTGCCAAAGCGCCAAGCAAATGTTACAACCACCAAGGAAATAATTTTTCATGAGGGCTAGCGACCTCCAAGGAAACTAGTTTTCTTGAGCACCAACAACCTCCAAGGAAACACACTAGACCGCCAAGGTAATTGGTGTTTCCTTGTCGGCCCTTAACCTCCAAGAAAATTATAGTTTTCCTTGAGGACCAGCCCCCAAGGAAATCTATACAAGCAACAAAAAAATAATTACAGGAATCAATACATTCTAATATTACATCACTATACTTATGTTAAATGCATTCACAAGCCATGATATGATACACATTAATCAGCATGTACCTAAATATGAACACATTGTTTATTAATATGTTCATCACAAGTTAACAACTTACAATTCCAAATGGTTCCCAGTTGATTAGGTGTCCACAACACTAGTTCTAAACTTCTAATACAAGCTGCATGTGTACACTCTACAAAAGCAACAATTAAATTGTGCTCCATGAAGACCATTTCATTCCTGAGTCATCCACCTACAAAGTGTTAGATGGTTACATCCATTAGTTGTTTAAAATAGAACAAATGGCTTTAAAAAGATAAACAAAGCATGTTAAAATCCTCCCTTTTTTACTTTTAAATCAACAATAAAATACAATTGTAGAACTGCATAGACATTAGACAACCATGATCAAAACTACAACAGTTTAAGCAATAAACTATGTTCTTCCAGAGGAAACTATTGGATTTTCTTAGACATGGGAACATACTCACCTCACATACACTGTGCAGCAGTAGCCTCTGGTACTGGACACTCAGCATTAGCGCTTCATTTCAGCATATACATTCAAAGCACTAGCCTTCTCGGAGCCAAACTTATATTCCTACATGACCACAAAATGAATTATGTTACAAAATTGGTTGAGAACACGGCTGTTAACTTGAAAATGAATTTAAATTATAGCGAGATGGTCAAAGTTAACTTGAAACAAAATAGGTTCGAATTATCATGCTAATGCCAGCTTGCGCTTGTGTATTGATAAAAGTAAAATTAGTACAGGCAGGAACATGGGAGCCACTAAGCCAATTACTAAGGAAATGCACATTTGAAGGTTTTGATCTAAGTAAACCAGCAAAAATTAGGACATGAATTACAACAAACTGAACTCACAAACCCTAATTGGACTAATACTACTAGTGAATCAACAGAGCAAGGTCATATAGAGCTAATAACTCTCCAATGCTTCATGATGTACAAACACATATATATTAATTGTCAAGTAAACTAAAATTGCCGTCATCATTAGATTATCAAATTACAGGCTACAGGGCATGTATGGAATGCAAGATTTTTTTTATGGACAAGTAGATCGAAATCTCAGATCATTACAACACAATTCTGATCGGCATCAAAGATATTGTTTGCAGAAAATGGCAAGTCCTACACTGCTGTCCACAGCACAATTCTGATCGGCATCAAAATGGTCTAGTATTGCTCCGAACCTCCTAAAATAGCAGCAAACAAAACTCACCTCGCGCTCAACAGCCTCCCCGATGACCGATGCAGTGCGCAGCCTGGACAACGCGGACACTGCCATTGCCGTCCTTGCTGGACATGAGCAGGTACTTGGCGTAGGTGCTTGACCCCCTTCTGTCGCTGCACGTCCTGGTCCTAGGTGATGGCCTCCCGCAGCGGCTCGAACCAACCGACTAAGAGCGACTTTTCATAGGGCAGCACCGGCGCGAGCCTGCGGACGAGCTTCTCCCTCTCGATCTCGCGGTACTCCTCGGCGGCCCGCTCCCAGGCCTCTGTCTCCGCCTTGATCTGCCAGTATCGTAGCCGCCGGTGCTGCGACCTCTGCGGCAGCTCCTGCCGCCTCTCCATCTCGGTGTGCTTCTCCAGATCCAGTTCAAAGGGCGCGGCCGCGGTCGTGGGCAGGGCGCGGTGCGGACGTGCGGTGCTAGGCTGGGTAGAGGGCGTGGCGCGGTGCTGGGGAGAGCGGGGAGGGGCGCGGCGCGCTGCGGGGCTACGGGGAGGGTACGGTGCAGGGCTGGGAGAGAGCGCAGTGCGGCCGGGGCTCAGCGAGAGGCTGTGGGGAGAGGGCTAGGGTTTCAGCTCGTTTTATATGCTTGTGTTTTCGATCCAACGACTGAGATTTATCAGGGGTTCATCCAACGGTTGGGATATATCGGGCCGCATAGTGCCGGCCCAAAAACCGTTGAATGGGCTGAATTACACTATTCTTTCCCAAAAAAAAAAATTGACCTCTTAACTGAATAAGACATAATAATTTTTAAATTATAAATGAATTCAAATAAAAAATTCAACTGCAAAGTTTTATAAATTATCGAGATCTACAACTTTTATTTTTGATCATTTCTCAATCCGACTTTATTTGAACAATTCAAAATTTAAATTCCTCCATCCGTGATCATTCAAAAAATTCAAATTTCAAATTTAAGAAATTCAAACATAGTTTTGCATAACAAAATAATTTCAAATGAAAAAGTTGCCAAATACAAAGTTCTAGAACTTTTCCAGATCTACAACTTTTATTTTGGTCATCTTTTCATGTGACTTTGTTTTATTAATTCAAAATTTGAATTTTCAAAAATGTCAACTTAAAAAAAATATTTTCAAAGAGTAAATGATTTTAGTTGAAAAAGTCATGAACAAACAAGTTGTATAACTTATCAAGACCTACAACTTTTATTTTGATCATTTGTTCATCCGACAAAGTGATAGTTACATTGTTCACAAAATTTACATATCGTCGATATAGTTTCATAAGTGATAGTAACTATGTAAGAGATACATCTATTTTATGCATAATGTACGGGCCAACTTTGTTAATATGATTTGAAAATTTTATGGTAAGATAATACAACCATATTATGATCTCATGCCAAATTTTAGGATTTTTAGACAACTTTAATATATTATTGTTTTTTTCAGTAGGAGTCACCAAAATACTTATAAGCATTTCCTTGGCTGCCAACCTTCAAGGAAATTCAATAACCCTCAAGGAAATGATAGTTTACTTGACGGTTTAGAATAATAGCCAAGGAAACGAGTATTTTTTTTGGCGGTTGAGAATAACACTAAAGGAAATGAGTTATTTCGTTGGACGTGAGTGGAAACCGCCAAGGAAACACCCATATTCCTTGGCGGTTTACTTAAACCTTCAAGGAATATATGTTTCCTTGAGAGTTATGTACCACCGCCAAGGAAACTACTCTTTCCTTGGCGGTTTCATTTTGGCACTCAAGGAAATCCTTGGCCGCCAAGGCTATTCCAGATTCTGGTAGTGAACGGTTCGCTTTGCTCGAGCCATCGGCTATCATCCATCTATCCGGAGCGATCGGATCCAAAGGGAAACCGTTGGGGGTGGTGCGCAACGGCGAGAGGCGTGTGTGTAGTGCACGTCGTTGCTGTTGCTGTTGCCGAGTCGCGACCAGCCTTACCCTAGCTAGCCTAGCCTGGCGATCTCGATGATGGCGTTGATCGATCCCCCCGAGTGGCGAGATGGCGCGCCACGGCACGCAACGAGCTGAGCGAGGGCAGGCATGATGGGCACGCGACGCGCGCCCCGGCCGGTCGGGCGGGCTAGCTAGGTATACTGCTTGACGGCGGCGTCGCATCAGCCTACGGCAGCTAGCTAGCTACGTGCGTGCGTAGTGCGCGTGGCGTTGGTGGCATGTTGTCTGCATGTGTCGTTGTACAGTCGCTGCCCACCTCCAGGCGCCGCGACGGGCCACATGCATGTCGATCCCGTCGGGCCGGCCGGCGACCCCACGACGGAGACGGCGATAGATATATGATGCATGATGACACCACCGAAAAGAGAGGCAAAGGTGAGGTGGACCGCGGACAGCTGCAGGGCCGAGTAGCTAGGTAGCCGCGTCGTCGATGTGGAGGTGGAGCTTTGCGGATCCACGGTCCACGCGCCCCTGGCCCCTCCTCTCGCGCGCGAGGGGATCGAGGCCGGGCGGTTGCGCGCGGCAGACAGGGACGATCCGAATCTGGTGTGAAAGAAAGGCAGCGCCGCGGAGGCTTCCCCTTGACGCCTCTTCCCCTGGACGGAGGACAAAGCGCGCGCGGCCCATGCATGCAGCGCCATGGGTTGCATGTGATGATCGATGTGTGCGCGCCGCGACCGAGAGAGATTCCACGGTCAAATCGCAGGGACAGCAGCAGGGTTGGGGGGTGTGGCGCGGGGGCGGGCCGCGGCAGGGACAGCACCGGGACGGGGACGGGGACGGGGACGGGCGGCAGCAAAGCGGACCTTATCCCTCCCACACCGCACCGACGACGCCACTACCCAACAGCCAGCCAGGAGCATAAAGTTACGTCCTGGTACTAGTACCATACATTCCCATCGATCCGATCCGTCCAGTCTCATGCACCGCATCTTGCATTGCTGGCTGCTTCACAAATTAAACTAACTAACCCTTGCCAATTATATATGGATCGATCAATCGATCAATCATGCAAATTTAAAACTCGTCTCATTCTAAATTATAAGACTCTTGGAGATGCATTATAGTCTACTGCTCAAATATAAAGACTTCTAGCATTTGATGTTTTTTTTTTCAAAAATACAAGGTTATATCTCTATTTCAATTAGAGCACTAAACAATTTTATATCTCTCTCTTTTATTTATCTTAAAGATCAAAGAAGCCCTTCTGTACATCCACACAATGGTGAAGAAAAAGTATATAAATTTGTCAAAATTACAAGTACAACCTGCATATTTTTTCTAGCACAACTCTTAGATTTTAGACAACTTAGGGATGACATGGTTTGTCTCAATGAGATTCCTTTGATCACCAACCATAGCTGAGAAAGCCGTGGGAAACATGCCAAGCCAATGACAGTAGTCGGCATGTGAGGTGGGACGGCATGGAGAGTCGTGTGGATATCACGATGATGGAGAGAATGTAAGTGGGCAGGCAAAGGGCATGCACACGTAGCGGCGACTATGATGGCACCAATGAAGCGAGTTTAGCATGATAGGGGTGGTGTAGATCAACTTTGCTGGTGGCAGTGCTACTGGGGCGGGGCAAGCGCGCACTGATAGGTGGATCGTGCAATGCAACATTGAAGAAAATTGTGGTCAAAGAATGAAGGAAAATGATATTGTTGATCTACATACGGTTGGATTGTAATCCGACGCATGTGATTATCATCAACATTCCCCTCAAAAAATCAGGCATCTAAGAGCACCTCCAAGAGAGTGCCCCTATTCATATCATATAGTCTAAATAAGATCTCTCATATCTAACATCTTCCTACCTTAAATAAGATATCTCATAAGATGAATTGTAGTCTACTGCTCACAAATATAAAGACTTCTATTGTTCATTTATTTCCAGAAATACATAGGTTATATCTCTGTTTCAACGATAGCAGCAGACAATTTTATATTTCTGTTTAACTCAGGCCTTGTTTGGATACCATTTTATTAAGAAAGGTATTCTTAGATGAATTAACTCCCTTAAAGTTCTAATCACATGTGTACCTATCATTAGCGTGTCTATAACCAGCAGTGGCGGATGTGGGATGCGGGATAAGGGGGGGCTAAAACAACAGAGATGTTGATTTGCACGAAGATTTAACGGTGAAATCAAATTTTTGCTACAGTAATTAGCATTGAAATCAAGAAATTAGGGGGGGCTGGAGCCCCCCCCAGCCCCCCTTTGGATCCGCCCCTGATAACCAGGCTCAAAATATGATAAGCACAAAGTCTCTCTATAGCTAATGGAGGGTTACATGCGTTAGTTGCGTTACCTCCATAATTTTTCCTAAACGTTCTAAAATACCTTAATTTTTAAAAGCGCACACATGCTTGAATTTACCACCACGTATATAACCTCTCAAGTCTCAGTCGTCTGCAGCGCAGAAGCACATGATATATAACGGATACTCCTTGCCCGTCTCTGTCTCGCTCGCGACTGGCCATTCAGTTCTGCTGCTACGTGCTCCTGCCGCAGGCGCGAGCAGCAACTCAGAGCTCACACAGTCACACGAGACACCAGCAGGTAGCATGCATGCAAGCCGAGACAGAGACGACGAAACAACAGTGCGCGCGAACAAGCGACAAAACTAACCCGGCCGGCTAGCCGTACGTACGCCCCTCCGCCTGCTGCGCGCGCACGTCGCGTCGATCGGCGTCGGTCCGCGCGCGCCCGGATACGCCAGCTACTCCTGCCAGGCCTGGTTTAGATCACCTTCAAAAGTTAGAATTTTTTCACATTCCCTCCATCACATCAATCTTTAGACACATGCATGCAATATTAAATGTAGAAAAAACATAACTAATTACACAGTTTAGTTGTAAATCACGAAACAAATTTTTTAAATCTAGTTAGCCCATGATTAGACAATATTTATCAAATACAAACGAAATGCTACGGTTCTAATTTTTTCTAACATCCTCGATCTAAACCAGGCTAGGCTGCACGCGCCACGCGCGCACGGCGCACTGCATGGACCGGACCGGGCCGGACGCGCGCACGGGAGTACGTCGTACGTGCAGGCGAGGACGCATGCATGCAGGTACACGTACGCACCCGTCGACCGACAATGCACAAGATCGAGCAAGCACGGTGACAGGTACACGTACGCTGCTGTACATGCATGTGCGTGACTCGTGTCGTGTCGTGACGTGTTGCGGCCTGACCTAGCTAGCACCGATGACCGGCCGGGCGTGACGGATGGGCGGGCGGGGCCCTGCTGGGGAATAAGAATCCTAGCAGTACTTGCCGCTAGTCGCTGCGCAGCAAGAGTCCCGGAGAGCCCGGACAAAACCACACTACACCCACCTGCCTTCGTGCGTGCCGTGCATACGTACGTACGTGCATGCTGTCATGGCTTCTGATCCGATGTGGCGACTGCCGAGCGAGACGACGAGTCGATCCGTCGACGACGACTCTTCTGAGACCGGCCTGTACGTATATTTGTCGCTGTCGCACGATGGCACAGACGACGTACGTGCCGGCCGGGGCCTGCCTACGTGCGTGCACGCACTTGTGTCCATGCATGGACGTCGATGGATCGAGCGGTTATTGGATGACGGAGACGTGCATGGCCATGGCCGGGCGCACGCACGCACACTTGGACGGACGGAGAGGACAGGTTCTGTCTGTTCCTGCCCTTTTGGATTGCATGCATGCCTCTGCTTGGCCCTGCCGCCTTGCCCTGCGCTAGCTTTTCTCGTCGTCCTTTGGACGGGACTCGGGAGAGATTTGAATGCATGGGCACAAGAGTTCACCGTCTTTTTTTTACATCAGAGCTCACCGTGTCTTTGACCATGGCTTTTGGTTGCACATGGAGATTTGCATGCATGCACGCACAAGTGCGCGCGACTTCGTGCAATTTTTGAAAAAAGTCTACTTGATCCCCCTAACTATTGAGTGTGGTCTAGTTTACCCCATCAACTATGGAACGGTCTAATTTACCCCCTGAACTTTGCAAAACCGGCCAAATCATCCCCTCGAGCGGTTTTGGACGGTGGTTTGCTACTGTAACAACGGGTTTGCTACAGTAGCAGTGGTTTTGTCCTTTTCTTTTTTATTTATTTCGTCTGAATCTTTAAAAAATCATAGTAAATCATAAAAAACATAAAATGAAAAATCCAATTTTATTGGACTCCACATAAGTAGATCTACACAGTGAACATATAATATAGTATGCTTTAGTACAAAGTTTTTGCTGTAAATTTTGATCTATTTTTTTTGTAATTAATTTGAATAATTCATACAACAAACACTTTGTACTAAAGCATACTATATTATATATTCACTGTGTAGATATACTCATGTGGAGTCTAACAAAATTGGATTTTTTATTTTATGATTTTTTATGATTTACTATGATTTTTCAAAGATTTTGACGAAATAAATAAAAAAGAAAAGATCAAAACCACTGTTACTGTAGTAAAACCATCGTCCAAAACCGCTCGAGGGGGTGATCTGACCGGTTTTACAAAGTTCAGGGGGTAAATTAGACCGTTTCATAGTTGAGGGGGTAAATTAGACTACCCCAATAGTTAAGGGGTCAAGTAGACTTTTTCCTGCGATTTTTCATGCATGCATGCATGCTGCAACAGTGATACATTTATTTGTGTCACTGCACGTAAAGTTACGGCCTAGGCACCAGAGCTACCACATACCTGACGCAACTGATCATCTGGCATCGTTTCGTTTCACATTTGTGTGTTCAGTTCCTTCGAAATTCTAAAAATTTTATAAGATTCCTCGTCACATCGAATCTTTGACGCATGTATGAAGCATTAAATATAAGTAAAAAATAACTAATTACATAGTTTGGTTGAAAATCACGAGACGAATTTTTAGAACATAATTAGTCCATGATTAGACACTAATTACCAAATACAAACGAAAGAGTTACTGTGCTTCCAAAAAATTTAAGGGACAACTAAACACACGCTTTGCTTCGCTGGACTCGGATCCGAGGGCCCGGACGTGTGCATCCATATGCCAGTATACAGCTGCACTGTTGCACTTTCCATCGTCAAATTTAATTGAACATGTAAACAAAGGCCTGGTTTAGTTTTCAATTTCAACCCCAAAATTTCACTATACAACAAGAAGATTCCTATTACATCAAAATACCAGCACATGCATGGAGTACTAAATGTAGATAAAATTTTAAACTAATTGCATAGTTTTGTTGTACTTTGCGAGACGAACATTTTGAGACTAATTAGTCAAAGTTTGGACAATTTTTACCAAATACAAACAAATTGCTCACTGTAGCAATTCGGGAGCCCCAATTCCGAATCTAAACAAGGTGAAACAGACGAATCGACCTCGCAAAAAAAAAAATCAACAACAACAACAAGCATATACACCGTACCAGTGCACCAACAGTATACAGGTTACTGTGCTCAGTTAAACGTTGTACGTGCATGCATGGCCCCTGCAGTTAAAAAATGCATGCAGCTGCTGTAGTCACACAGTGTCAGCCAACTACTAGTATGTATATATATGTGCACAAATAGTATCTGATCGATCTGAACATGTACGGCCAGTTGTAACTGCTAGTTGCATACTCCTATGCTGGTCCATTGTGATATGATGTTTAAAATTCTTCAATCTTGTCGTGTACGAACTGTTTCAATCAAGCATTATTATTGGTATACGCGTGCCTGATCGATCGATTCGATCGTGCAGTGGACAGTGGAGAGATATCCTTATCAGTCCCGTCTGACAAAAAAAAATTATGCAATTTTAGCATAGTATTGCTGAGTCAATCTTTTTAGTCTAATTAAGTATTAATTAAGTATTGAAAGGATCAAGATACCTAAGAGAGAGGTGAATTGGACTTTTCTAAAAATTATTGCAATAATTAAACCCTACTAAGCCATAATTCACCCCTAGTGCCTAGAAGTGTTCCTAGCGATTCTACCGATTAAAAATTTTGCACCCTAAATTTCAATCCTAGTCTAGCATGACAATTCTAGGAAAATAAATTAAGCAACAAGAGTAATACGAGAAAGTAAATTACTTGAATGTAAAAGGGTTAGGAACACGGCGATGTTTTCCCGAGGTATCGGAGAGTTGTCACTCCCCACTAGTTCTCGTTGGAGCACCCTCGCAAGGGTGTAGCTCCCCCTTGATCCACACGAGGATCAAGTGCTCTCTATGGGCTGATTTTTTGACACTTTGTCGTGGTGAATCGCCCACAACCGCTCACAAGATGAGTTGGGTCATCCACAAGCTCCGTCGGATGATCACCAAGCTCCCAATCACCACCAAGCCGTCTAGGTGATGGCGATCACCAAGAGTACCAAGCAAGAACTCTCACTTGACCACAACAAGCCTAATGAGAAGGTGGATGCACACTTGCTACTCCCTAGTCACTAATGAGGGATCTTAATCTTGGATTCTCAAATTTCAATCCTCACTAGAGCTCTTGCACTTCCTTGCATATGAAAGGTGTTTCTCAGCTGAACAAATAAGCAAGAGATATCAAATAGAGGGGTAGGGGATGTATTTATACTCCTCACAGTCAATCCCAACCGTTATGTGCCAACTCAGTATTTTTCGTACTGACCGGACGCGCCGGTCGACGTGACCAGACGCGTCCGGTCGGTGGCAACGGTCGAATTGAAAAACAAGGGCGCTGAGTGACCGGACACGTCTGGTCGCTCAAAACCCTTTCTGGAACCTTTCTGTACTTTGACCGGACTCGGCCACAGTGGCGTCCGGTCAGACAAACTTCGCGTCCGGTCACAAACCCTAGCTCTCCTTATTGTAGAGCGCGCCACCTGCGCGTCCGGTCAGGCGAGCCACAGCGTCCGGTCGATATGTTGCATTCCGCTACAGTGCGCTATACTGACCGGACGCGTCCGGTCAAGATAGAAACCGCGTCCGGTCAAGAAGAAAAAGGCTCAACTTTCTCCGGATCGTGACGCAGCTTGAACAAAATTCCTTCCAACTGATCTTTGGGCTTCACCTGAGCTACCTAGTGCTAAGTTTGACAAGTGTGCACCACACCTAAACAAATAGACTCACCTAGGTCAAGCTACTCACTCATGCCCCCCTTTATAGTACGACCAAAGGAGAAAAGCGAAGATCCTAATGACTATTCCGAACGTAACTTAACTCCTCGATGTTCGGAACTAATCGTCCTTAACCTTGTCGTTAATCCTTTGAAAACCGAAACGATTTCCATCAAGGGGCATGAAAACCATAGTGCCCAAAACAGTCACCATTCCCATGACCTAACTTACCAAAGTTTCTGCAAAACACACATTAGTCATGGTAATGTTGCATTGTCATCAATTGCTGAAACCAACTCTAGGGGCCTAGATGCTTTCAATCTCCCCCTTTTTGGTGATTGATGATAACACCTTGAGTAAGTAGATTTAAGAGATGAGATTTTTGATCATGCTTGGTTCACATAAGCAAAAGGCAATAAGAACAAAGGGGTTTAGGATTGCTTATGTGCTCCAAGCCAACAGGGTGTACTCATAAGATGAAACAAGAAGAGTTAGTACACAGAAGCATAACTCATATGAAATCGGAGCAAGGCACGAAAGCAAAACCTTATGAGCTAGAACCAATCATGTGACATGATATAATAGAGACAAGATAATCAACATATTACTCAAGTATCTCACAAGCACACACGACACACAATGCAAGTGCGGGAATATAAGTATGATGCATGAAAGTAGCACACAAAGAGCCAAGAAACCCTCTCTCGTAACTCCCCCTGAATCTACAAACTCTCTCCCCCTTTGGAATCAAGAGCCAAAAACTAAGGGTCCGAACGAGGAATGGAAGCAGTCGAGTTGGGTGCAGAGGAACGTGGAGTAATCAAAAATTGAGAAGTGTCCTCCTCTAACTCTGAGCTGTCATGCTGACCCTCTATAGGTACTCATGGAAGTGAAGCGATCTGGATCTGCTTAGTATGTGAGTCAGCAAGCTGTAACTCAGGAGCAGGAGCTGATGAAGTAGTAGCTACGAGAGCCGCAATCTCTGTCACCTAAGCCTGAAGAGTACCAATCGTGGGAGGATCAGTCAAAGCAACTGACGAAAGAACTGTCTCTATAGTCCCGGTCCCCGTCACTAAAGGAGCCACTGTCTCTAAAACTGACATCTCTGTAGTGGTCAGAACTATGGTCTGGGAGGGTGTCGGCTGACCAGTCAACTCACTGTAAGACGCACTCAAGTCCATAGAAAATGGAGTGCCAGTCAGAAGGTGAGACCTAAGCTGAACCGGTGGAGTGAATCCCGTCTGAATAGGAGTGTAGCCTAGGGACTGAAACGACTGAGACACCTGCTGCTGAGGTGAGGCAAACTGAAAGCTCGGCTGTGGTCCCTGACTCTGAAGCCCACTGGGCTGTAAAGCTGGAGTAAGGACGGACAGAGGTGGAGGGACCCTAACAGCAACAAAGTGTCTCAAGAGCTTAAGGTACTGCTGCTGGGTAGCTGCCTGCTGCCTTTGTATCTCTAGCTGCTGCCTCTAAAACTCGTCTTGACGAGCCTGAATCTGTGCAAATACAGCTTCGTTGTCCTGAGCCTGTCTCTGTAACTGAATCTCCTGCCTCTCCTGAGCCTGTGTCAGCCTCTCAAGTATAGCCACCATAGCTGGGTCTGTGCGTGAGGCTGAACCGGAACCACTGGCCTCATGGTTGAGAACGAGGAGAGCGGTACCGAGGAAGTGGTTGATAGTCGTCATTAGTGCTGTCGGTGGCGTCATCCTTGTCTAGATCGGCTGGCTGAGCATCTAAGTTGGCAAGCTTTGCCTCTGCAAGTCCCTTAATAGTCTGGTCCTGCTCAGCTACAGTCTCAGGTACCTCTGCTCTCTGACGCTGACTCTGTCTAGGTGCCTGCTCTCGGGTGATAGTGGCCCATAGCTGTCGTATGTCATACTCAGGGAAAGCTATCGTGGTGTCAGAGATCTCCGCTCGGATCTCAGCTGGAAGGACACAAGCATACCGAATCAGAAAACAAATCCAATGGGCATAGGGTAGCTGACGGTGACCCTTGAAGCCCTTTGCTAGCGTATCCTCCATCTCACAGAGCATCAAATCCCAAATATCAAACGGAGTCTGAGAGATAAGGTGATGAACTACGCAAAGCTGCATATGTGTCAAACCCTCTCGGTAGCCCAACCTCGGAAGCAGTGTCATCCTCACAATAGCATCAAGAACTCTAGCAATAGGAGTCAAACTGGCTGGTGTACGTCTAGACCCCTCACCAAATGGCTCGTGAAAGCACGATCTGACTAAGTCTGTAGGTGGCACAGTGTCGCCGTGAGGACGCCTCGGTGGTGGTGTCTGACCAAAACAAAGCTGGTGGATCTTTATCTCTAAAGCTAGAAGCCTCAGAATCTCCCGTACCCTAGTGCTGTATAGTCTGCGGTCATGACCTCTGAATGCAAAGTGGATAAACTTGTGAGCTGGGTCTATCCAAAGTGAAGAGTAGAACTCCTTGACCCATGTGTCGCAGTATGCTCCTGTCTGATCTAGAAGATCTGACAATCCTGGTAGAAAAGAAATATGGGGACGGAGCTGCTCACCAATAATTGCAACAAGTGACTCTAGTCGACAAACTCTCTGTGGCCTGAAAGCAATTCCACTGTCAACATAAGCTCTGTAAAAGTCCTCGTGTAGAGGTGTGTAGAATCCCTCTGAAGCTCTTGTGTCCCGCTGAGGTGGGAACCACCGAGCAACCTTGATGAAACGGAGAGCCTGAACCTGTCATGTTGTAGCTCCCCTCAGGTCAAAGTGCTCAACTAGGGGCTAACCACGAGCTCTGAGAGGTGGACGACCTCCACGTCTCTGACCCTCTGGCCTAGGAGTCACCTGAGCATGCGTTCGTCCTAAGCGATGACGCGGTGGAGTCTGCAGTGTCTGCTCCTGTGTCTCCTCTATCTGCTCTGTGGGATGCTCCTCTGTTTCCTCGGTGGCCTCTGTACCAAGTTGTCGTCCCTCAAGGTAAAAGCAGCGCTCACCAATCTGAATACCACTGCCTCTGCCTCCTCTCTCAGCTCGATCAGCAGCGTCAGCCACTGCCTATGCTACCTCTACCTCTATGAGCGTCCTCTTTCTTTTCTTGGTGGCGATCTTCTTGCTCTTGCCTCGGGCAACCTCTATCAAACGTGGAGGACTTCTATCCCCGTCACTCAGAGCTCCACCAACATTCTTGCAGCGGGCCATGCTGACAAGTCTCTGTGACTGAGAACAACTAACACTGAAAAGATGATGAGCTGATTCTCAAGAGGCTTGGCCTTAATCCGTATCCACAGGCTTGACCCCGGTTTCAATACTGACAAAGGTGCCAAACAACACAGAGAACCGACTCGCTGCACTGGATGGAATAGAGAGTGTTACAATAAGCAATATAATTTCTAAGGTTATGAGATCCTATTGGAAGCAAGCAATTTTAGGTACGATCAGAGTGAGGCGAAATAGTTTCTACCTTAAAACAGAGGAAGCCCTGTGAAGAGAGAAGAAAAACGATGATGAAGAGCACCACTCCTAAGAATTGAGCCTTGAAAAACCCTGAGGCCGACCAATAGATCGCGAAGGAGAGCTGCAGTGCTTGACGACGACAAACTCAAGCGACGCTGGGAGTTAGGCGATGGCAAGTTCAGGCAGCGGCTAGGACAACGAAGATGGGCGGTGGCCAGGACAGGTATGGCGACGCGGCGGGCTAGGAGGCCACGGTCGGTAGGGCGACACGTGTCACGGTGCAGCTGGCCTTCTCTGTTGGAGCGGTGGCGGCCGGAGCGAGCAGAGGGGCAGCGGCTTTGGGTAGTGCGGTGGAAGAGGAGCGGCGGCGCTTGGTTGTGTAGTGGGAGAGGAGCGGTGGCGCACGGGTGGTTCGGTGGGAGAGGAGAGGAGCGGCGGTGCTCGAGTTAGGGCAGAGGAGCGGCGCTCAGTGGTGAAGAAGAAAAGAAACCCCCGTAGATCGGTCAAAAAAACTGAGATCCGCTTTTCAAAGTGCTGACCGGACGCGCTCCTCGACTGATCGGACGCGCTGTAGAGGCATCCGGTCAGAGTCCAGTAAGGTCCAGGAGCCGACCGGACACGTCCGTTGAGAGGTGACCGGACGCGGATAGAGTCTGGTCCGAGACCCGGTCAAGCAGCGTCGCGTCCGGTCCAGCGTCCGGTCAATGATTTTCACCTTTTCCCTTTCTGATCTTCAACGCGACTTCTCCCAATCAAGTTCCAATACAAAAAGACACAAATAAACACCAATTGGAACCTGATATGAGTGACTTCTCTCAAACCCTCAAGTTTTCAAAATAAATTTGCCTTAGGCTAGTATTATTTTTAAGAAAATATGCGATAAACACCCGAGGAGCAACGTATGGCCATGCAATAGAGTTTATAAATCCTTGGGAGCGTCAAATGCTCTCTCTATTCATGGAGGAACACAGAGGTTGCTCAAAGCAAAACCGAAAAGAAACAACAAAGCAACAAACATGCATATGCAATGCAAAGCAAAAAGGTAAAACTAGGTTGCTTGTCAAGTTTGATCCACGATTAGGCTTCTTCACTCCTCCAAAAGAGGGTTATCGTAACCGTGTTAGTCAAGTCCTAGATGCATTACGGAAGTTTAAACATGACATATATTACAATGCAATGTAAGGGACAACACAAGCTTATTTTTTAAAATTACTAGAATCAAGCACATTTAGCTCACTTCTCAACCTATAAAACATAGCCTCATCCAAAGGTTTAGTGAAGATATCCGCTAATTGATTTTCACTTCTTACACCTTCTAGTGATATATCATTTTTAGCAACATGATCCCTTAGAAAGTGATGACGGATATCAATGTGCTTGGTGCGTGAGTGTTGTACCGGATTATTGGCAATTTTAACGGCACTTTCAATATCACATAAAAGTGGCACCTTATCAAGAACAACACCATAGTCTAGAAGAGTTTGCTTCATATATAAGATTTGTGCACAACAAGCCCCCGCGGCAATGTATTCCGCCTCGGCGGTGGACAAAGCCACACTATTTTGCTTTTTAGATGACCAAGACACAAGTGACGTCCAAAGTAAATGGCACCCTTCGGATGTGTTTTTTCTATCTATTTTGCAACCGGCATAATCCGAGTCAGAATAGTCAACTAGTTGGAATCTAGCTCCTTTGGGATACCAAAGGCCAATGCATGGGGTGTGCTTAAGATATCTTAAGATTCTTTTCATGAAACTTAGGTGAGGTTCTTTAGGGCACGCTTAAAAGCGAGCACATATGCACACACTAAACATGATATCGGGCCTAAATGCGGTAAGGTACAACAAGCTACCAATCATAGAATAGTAGAGAGTTTGATCAACCGGTTTACCTCCCTCATCTAGGTCGAGATGTCCATTAGATGGCATTGTGGTCTTGATTGGCTTACAATCATTCATCTTGAACCTCTTGAGAAGATCTTTGGTATACTTTTCTTGAGAGATAAAAATCCCTTCTTTCATTTGCTTGACTTGAAAACTAAGGAAGAATGTAAGTTCACCAATCATGGACATCTCGAACTCCTTTGATATCAATTCACCAAATTTCTTGCAATAATCTTCATTTGTTGAGCCAAAGATAATATCATTAACATAGACTTGATAAATGAAGATCTCCCCATTAAGCTTCTTGGTGAATAGTGTGGTATCGACCTTCTCAATAGTGAAGCTCTTCTCAATGAGGAAGTCTCGGAGGTGCTTATACCATGCTCTAGGGGCTTGCTTGAGCCCATATAGCGCCTTGGACAACCTATAAACATGATTAGGATATCTAGGGTCTTCAAACCCAGGGGGTTGATCAACATAGACTAGTTCATTTTTGAAGCCATTTAAAAACGCACTTTTAACATCCATTTGATATAATTTCATTTCATGATGCGATGCATATGCAAGAAGGATACGGATGGCTTCAAGTCTTGCAACGGGTGCAAAGGTCTCTCCAAAGTCAAGGACTTCAACTTGAGAGAACCCCTTTGCAACTAGTCTTGCCTTGTTCCTCACAAATACGCCTTGGTCATCTTGCTTGTTGTGGAACACCCACTTGGTTTTAATGACCCTTGCACCTTTTGGATGCTCCTCAAGTGTCCAAACTTGATTGCGAGTGAAGTTGTTCAATTCTTTGTGCATTGCATTCACCCAATCCGAATCTTGAAGAGCTTCTTCTATATTCTTAGGTTCAAGACAAGAGACAAAAGAGTGATGTTCAACAAAAGAAGCAAGCTTTTGAGATCGAGTCATTACACCCTTTGTAGGACTCTCTATGATGAGATCTTGTGGATGTGCTTGAAGTAGAGGTGAGTGTCTTCTATCAACCACTTGAGGAGGAGGTTGGGAAGCATCAATATCTCGAGCTTGTGCCTCGGCTTGTTCATGAGAGACATGAGTGTCTTCATTTTCAACTCTCTCATTCTTGTCATCATCTTGAGGCACATATGATGAAGATGGTGATTGATCATTTGAGTATTGTCTTCATCATCTTTAGGCTTGATGTCTCCCACCGGCATGTTCTTCATTGCCTCCCTCAATGGTTCATCACCTACATCATCATAATTCTCAATTGCTCCTTGAGAGCCGTTAGATTCATCAAATTCCATATCATATGTTTCTTCAACCAAACCAGTGGCATGGTTAAATACTCTATATGCCTTGGACTTTGATGAGTAGCCAACAAGAAAACCAATATCACAACATCTTTAGAACTTCCCTAGGTGTTGCCGTATCTTGTAGATGTAGCATTTGCAACCAAACACCCAAAAGAATGAGACGTCCGGCTTCTTCCCATTTAGTAATTCATAGGGGGTCTTGCCAAGAAACTTTTATAGGAAGAGGCGATTTGATGCATAGCATGCGGTGTTAATTGCCTCGGCCCATAATTTTTCTGGTGTGTTGTACTCATCTAGCATTGTTCTTGCAAGGGTAATCAATGTCCGGTTCTTTCTCTTAACTACACTATTTTGTTGAGGAGTGTAAGTTGATGAAACCTCATGCTTGATCCCAATCTCATCACAATAAGCTTCAATGTTTATGTTGTCAAATTCTTTGCCATTGTCACTTCTTATTTTCTTTATCTTGACTTCAAATTCATTTTGAGCTCTCTTTGCAAACTTCTTGAAACAAGTGGCCACTTCAGATTTGTCATGAAGAAAGAATATCCAAGTGTATTTTGAGTAGTCATCTACAATCACAAGATAATAAAGGTTTTCACCCAAGCTCTTGTAAGTTGTAGGACCAAACAAATCCATGTGTAGAAGCTCTAATACTCTTGATGTTGACATGTAATCTTTTGTTGGATGAGTATTTTTAACTTGTTTATCGGCTTGACATGCACTACAAGGTTTTTCCTTCTCAAACTTGACATCTTTCAAGCCTCTCACTAACTCTTTCTTCAATAATTTGTTGAGAGTATTCATTCTAACATGAGCAAGCCTTCATTTGCTGTATCTAAAGCCCTCCAAGTGAAGTTTTGGTGAACAAGCACATCATCAAATTTGCATCTTCGGAGGTGAAATCAACAAGATAGAGATTGTTGTATCTAAAGCCCTTGAAAATCATTTGCTTGTCTTCTATCTTTGATACTACCACTTTATTTGGTGTGAATAAGCATTGATAGTCAAGATCACAAAGTTGCCCAACGGATAGTAGATTGAAACTCAAGGAAGCAACAAATAGCACATTTGAAAGAGAGTGATCATTTGATATTGCAATCTTGCCTATACCCTTGACTTTGCTCTTTGAATTGTCCCCAAATGTGATCTTCTCTTGACATTCCCTATTTTCTTCAAGTGAGATGAACATACGAGGATCACCGGTCATATGTTGAGTGCAACCACTATCAATAACCCAATGAGTTCCACCGGTCTTGTAGTTCACCTTTCGTTCACCCTTGGCCATGAGGCATAGGTGAGTAGTGGATGATGACGGTGAAGATGGCGGTGAAGATGTTGATGAAGATGATGGCCCAATCACAAATGCGGCGACCTTCTCTTTCTCATCGTCGCTCTCATCACCGGAGGACTCACATGATGACTCAATGTCGGTGAGCCAATCACCAACAATGTAAGCTTTGTCTCCCTTCTTCTTTTTGTGATATTCTTTCTTCTTACCATCCTTCTTCTTGTATGGCTTGTTCTTTTTTTCATCTTCTTCATCACTAGATTCATCTTTCTTGTCCTTGTTCTTGTTCTTGTTCTTGTATTTATCTTTTGGAGGCTTAGGACATTGATGAGCTAGATGACCAAGTTCACCATAATTATAGCAATCCATTTCGGATATAGGATTTCTTTTGCTACTTGTGAAGAACTTCTTCTTCTTGCCATCGAACTTGATGTCACTCTTATTAAGCTTCTTTAGCATCTTGGTGGTCTTTTTCACCATGAGAGCAAGTGATGCATCATCAATGTCACTCTCACTTGAGCTTTCATGCACGATCATGGCTTGGCTTCTCTTCTTTTTCTTGTCATGGCTAGCTTTGAAAGCTAAGTCCTTCTTCTTAGAAGATGATGAGCCCTCTTCCAGAGTGATATGCATGTACATCTCATGAGCATTGATCTTTCCCAATACTTGTGTCGGTGTTGCGGTGGAGAGATCGCTTTGGTGAAGCACGGTGACAATGTGGCCATACTTCTCAACAGGAAGAACACTCAAGATCCTCCTTGCAACATCCGATGGACCCATTTGAGTGAGCCCGAGAGCATTGAGATCCTCTACAAGAACATTCAAGCGAGTGTACAAGTCATTAGCACTTTCCTTGGGAAGCATCTCAAACGAATTAATGTTCTTCAAAGCAATATGGTAGCATTCCTCACGCTCACTCTTAGTTCCCTCATGGGCATTTTTTTATATTACGCACACGATTGAAGATATCCTTGTCAAGGCCCCTGTAGAGTGCATTTTTTGCCTTTGCATTCTACCGGTCGTACTTCTCCTCGTCACCAACGGGGTTAGCGGGATCCTTGACTTCTGGAAGCCCTTCGGTGGGGGCTCTAAGACACCCGACATCTATGGCTTCGAGGTACGCCTTCATGCGGATTTTCCAATATGGAAAATCATCTTCCTCAAAGATGGGAGGTGGTCCTTTCCCATTAGACATCTTGCTCTAGGCGGTAAAGCCTAATTTAGGAGCAACTCAGCTCTGATACCAATTAAAAGGATCAAGATGCCCAAGAGAGGGGTGAATTGGGCTTTTCTAAAAATTATTGCAATAATTAAACCCTACTAAGCCATAATTCACCCCTAGTGCCTACAAGTGTTCCTAGTGATTCTACCGATTAAAAGTTTTGCACCCTAAGTTCCAATCCTAGTCTAGCATGGCAATTCTAGGAAAATAAATCAAGCAACAAGAGTAATACGAGAAAGTAAATTGCTTGAATATAAAAGGGTTAGGAACATGACAATGTTTTCCCGAGGTATCGGAGAGTCGCCACTCCCCACTAGTCCTCATTGGAGCACCCTCGCAAGGGTGTAGCTCCCTCTTGATCCACGCGAGGATCAATTGCTCTCTATGGGCTGATTCTTTGACACTCTGTCATGATGAATCGCCCACAACCTTTCACAAGATGAGTTGGGTCATCCACAAGCTCTGCCGGATGATCACCAAGCTCCCAATCACCACCAAGCCGTCTAGGTGATAGCGATCACCAAGAGTAACAAGCAAGAACTCTCACTTGACCACAACAAGCCTAATGAGAAGGTGGATGCACACTTGCTACTCCCTAGTCACTAATGAGGGATCTTAATCTTGGATTCTTAAATCTCAATCCTCACTAGAGCTCTTGCACTTCCTTGCATATGAAAGGTGTTTCTCAGCTGAACAAATGAGCAAGAGATCTCAAATAGAGGGGTAGGGGATGTATTTATACTTCTCACAGTCAATCCTAACCATTATGTGCCAACTCCGCATTTTTTGTACTGACCGGACGCGCCGGTCGACGTGCCCAGACGCGTTCGGTCGGTGGCAACGATCGAATTAAAAAACAAGGGCGCTGAGCGACCGGACGCGCAGGCGAGTCCAATCAGAGGTGATCGGACGCGTCTGGTCGCTCAAAACCCTTTTTGGAACCTTTCTGTACTTTGACCGGACTCGGCCACAGTGGCGTTCGGTCAGACAAACTTCGCATCCGGTCGCAAACCCTAGCTCTCCTTACTATAGAGCGCGCCACCTACGCGTTCGGTCAGGCGAGCCACAGCGTCCGGTCGATATGTTGCATTCCGCTACAGTGCGCTATATACTGACCGGACGCGTCCGGTCAAGATAGAAACCGCGTCCGATCAAGAAGAAAAAGGCACAACTTTCTCCAGATCGCGACACAGCTTGAACAAAATTCCTTCCAACTGATCTTTGGGCTTCACCTGAGCTACCTAGTGTTAAGTTTGACAAGTGTGCACCACACCTAAACAAATAGACTCACGTAGGTCAAGCTACTCGCTCATGCCCCCCTTTATAGTACGGTCAAAGGAGAAAAGCGAAGATCCTAACGACTATTCCGAACGTAACGCAACTCCTCGATGTCCGGAACTAACCGTCCTTAATCTTGTCGTTAATCCTTTGAAAACCGAAACGATTTCCATCGAGGGGCATGAAAACCATAGTGCCCAAAACAGTCACCATTCCCATGACCTAACTTACCAAAGTTTCTGCAAAACACATGTTAGTCATGGTAATGTTGCATTGTCATCAATTGCCGAAACCAACTCTAGGGGCCTAGATGCTTTTAAGTATGTAAAAGTCATATATGTTAGAAAGTACATATTCTATCAAATATTTTTTTTGGAACAAAACTAAATCTCATTCCACCTCATATACTTACGATATTAATTAGTTGGGTGCTTCCTATTGACTAAATGGTAAATTAAATGATTGTTTAGTTTATTTAATTTTGTTTAACTCGATTCTATTTGGACTGTTTAGATGGTTTAAATGGTCTCTCTGTTTAATTCATCGTAGTTTAATTAAGATGGGACACAAATGGAATAGAATTCCATATGGCTTTAGTAATGTAGTGTAGGTTGGGTGGTAAGGAGGGTCGTGCATCAGGGGTTAGGTCATGGGTTCAAAGGCCAAAACAAAAGAAAACACAATCAGGGTGTCTTAACTTTTTTTCTCCTAGATGCATAGCCCCAATTTAGTACTTCCTTCGTCCTTGAATAAATCGATTTCTAGAATTGTCTCAAGTCAAACTTTTTGAAGTTTGACAAAAAGAGTATCAAGATTTATGACACTAAATTAATATCATTAGATACATCGCTGTGCTCATTTGGTACGTGTCACAAATATTTATATGTTTTTCTATAAATTCAGTCAAATGTAAAAAAAGATTTAACTTTTGATAACTTTAGAAATTAATTAATAATGCAACGGAGGGAGTATCCGGTTGCGAATGGGGTTACATAACGGTTGTAAAGATTATTTTGAGTAGTAGTGCTTGCCAGGCTAGCCACATAATAATATTGATCGCCCTATACTTACAGATAAGTATTACTATAGTATTTAAAGGTAGCTGTAGAGGTGTTCTAATATAAATTAACATGGAACATGCAGCAAATGTATCCCTTATCACTCTCACTCGATCTCTTGAGGATTGTGTACTTGTACACTATCTCTAGGACTCTAAAGGTCTCTGGAACTCTCTGAATTATTCTGGTATATATTGTAGTAGAGAGAGGCAGGAGCAAGATCAGAAGCATGCAAACTGACAAGCAAGCTCGTGCTCCCAACTATACCTCGACTGTACACTACTCGATCGAGATCTATCTCACTCGATCGTCGCAAACGTTACATAATAATGAGCCAAAAGAGCATCAGATTCTTGGGCACGCATTACATTGGGATCTCTGCATATATATGGATGCCGGCCGCATCAAAGCTAGCTGCTACTCCATCTCATTAACATACGATTTGGAACATGCTTATTCCTTGGCGTCTTGTACGTCCAGAGCAAAAACGGATATCACATACGCAGAGTACATACTAGTATATATTTTAGTATATTATTACAGTAGCTTTTATGTATTCTACACAGGGGAATGTTGTTGCTAGATCTCAAAGGTAATTAATATTGCATGTACATCGTCGTGTAGCATGGCCTCCTGGTCCATGCATTCACATATGCATGATTGTTTTCATGCATGTGATGCAACGTGAGGCCCAAGCACGCAGAATCTCTGTCTTGGTCTTCCTCTCCCTCTCACAAACGCAGAGATCAGATAGAGTGGAAGTGAGAGGCGCATAGATAGATATACATACAATAATTGCAGTAGTAACTATGAAAACTACTGTTCCTTGTTGTTGCTTTACCGTACCGTCATTATGGTAAACTACTTTATCTTAGCTTGTAGGGAAAAGAGTAGGAGCATCCAGATGAACGAGAAAGTTACCGCTCATCGTCCACCCCATTTGCTGTCGTCTAGGGAGAGTAGAGGAGCATGAGAATGTTGCACTCTCTCTGTGGCTTAAAAGAGTGTGATTTTTATTTCCTCAGACAAATAGTTTTAAATTTGATGAAATCTAAAAATATTAATATTTATGATACTAAATAAGTATTATTAGATTAATAATAGGTTATAATATACATATTTAGAACCATAAATATTGATATTATTTTTTATAAATTTAGTTAAATTTAAAGAAGTTTGGTTTAATCTAAATCTAAGATTGCATTCTTTTTTGTGATTGTAGGTAGCTACTCCCTCTGTCCCTAAAAGAGTCATCCTCGTTTTCAAAAAGGAAAAGTCTACTTGACCCCCCAACTATTGGGGGTGGTCTAGTTTACCCCCTAAACTATGAAACAGTCTAATTTACCCCTGAACTTTGCAAAACCGGCTAAATCACCCCTCGAGCGGTTTTTAATGGTGGTTTTACTACAGTAACAACGATTTTGCTACAGTAACAGTGGTTTTGTCCTTTTATTTTTATTTATTTCGTCTGAATCTTTGAGAAATTATAGTAAATCACAAAAAATCATAAAATAGAAAATTCAATTTTGTTGGACTCCACATGAGTATATCTACATAGTGAATATATAATATAGTATGCTTTAGTACAAAGTTTTTGTTGTATGAATTATTCAAATTAATTACAGAAAAAATAGATCAAAATTTACAGCAAAGACTGTTACTGTAGTAACCACCGTCCAAAACCGCTCGAGGGGTGATTTTGCCGGTTTTGCAAAGTTCAGGGGGTAAATTAGACCGTTTCATAGTTGAGGGGGTAAACTAGACCACCCCCAATAGTTGGGGGGTCAAGTAGACTTTTTCCTTTTCAAAAAGTCAACAACTTTTACCTTTAACCAAATATGTTTGACAAAATAATAATGTTTATGATATATAACTAGTATCATTAGGTAGATCGTTGAATATACTTTTATAATAAACTTATTTGAAGATATAAATATTGAATATATTTTTTATAAACTTAATCAAAGTTGAGAAAATTTGATCAGCACGATTCCTATAGCGACTCTTTTTTAAGGAGCAGAGGGAGCAGGAAGTAGGATATGTTGAGAGCGGCTAGTACGTAGGACCCCAAAGGGAAAAAAGGAGGGGCCTGCAGCCGGTGTGTGTACGTGTATAAAGCTAAAGCTGCCATTTTTTGTGATCCATGCTGATGCATCTCTCTTTGTTTCTGACAGGAATCTGATACCCCCGACCAGCTGCTGTCCTCCTGCCATTCCATGCTGATGCATCTCTCTTTGTTTCTAGGGCCATGTTTAGTTGAGGGCTAGAGTTAGAATTTTTTTCACTCTCTTTATCACATTAAATCTTTAGATGCATGCATAGAGCAATATATATATATATATATATATATATATATATATATATATATATATATATATATATATATATAACTAATTGTACAGTTTGACTGTAATTTGCGAGACGAATCTTTTAAGGCTAATTAGTCTATGATTAGACACTAATTATCAAATACAAACGAAAGTGCTACAGTAGTCCAGATTCAAATTTCTAGCCATCTGAACCAGGGCTAGCTCGTTGCTGTGTTCTGCCACAACAAGTGAAGTGCTTTGGCTGCTCCTTGTCAAGTTCCGACGACGGCTACCGTATGAGTAATGAAAGGCCCACCGCGGCCACACCGATGAGAGTAGGAGTTTCCCTGAAGAAATGCCAGTATTATTGCACATGCGATGTCGCGCCCGTGCGACAGCAGAGGAAGAAAGCTAGGTCATTCCAATATATTCATTCCAATTTCTCAATACGCGGATCTAAGGGAAAGCGATACAACAAACATGCAATCCAAGGAGATCTGACTGGACACTGACGTAATAACTTGCTGAAAAGTCAAAAAAGAAAGAAAGAAAATTGATCGCTCAAAAAGAAAAAACTCCAGCTATATTTTGCTCAGTGCAAATAATTATCGTGCTTATTACATGCTCGCCGGTAGGAGAAGCACACGCCTGACCTTGGAACTCTTCAAAAGTTAGTTCGAATAGTTTGACCCTAAATCCCCTCTAAATAACGTTCAACCTATGCCGGCTATATTTTTGGAAAATATATATACAACAAAACACTTCATCAAATGCCTATCACAACCGGAGCCGGTTGCTTTGCCGAGGGCCTCAGGCTCTCGGCAAAGCCTCTAAGGCCCTCGGCAAAGCCTTTGCCGAGCGCAGCTCTCGGCAAAGCGCCCTCGGCAAAAATCCGATCGGCAAAGGCTTCTTTGTCGAGAGTCCGACGCTCGGCAAAGCCTTTGCCGAGAGCCCGACGCTCGGCAAAGCGCGAAATAAAAAATGCGAAAAAAACCTGGAAAAAAATTTTTCAATCGGGGAGGGGCCCACTGGCCAGCGCCCGCCTGTCGGCAAAATTCGCGGCTATGCGGTCGGCGGGATTCGAACTCGTGACCTCTCACTCACGCGATACCTCCTCTGCCACTTGCACTACACACTCACATGCGTCTATATGCCGTTTCAGTTACTCAAATATTATACTAAACCAAGTGAAAATTGATTGTTTGAGGCCCTAAACGAATTCAAATCAAAAAGTTGTCAACCACAAAGTTTCATAACTTTTCGAGCACTACATTTTTCATATATAAAGTTTTTCCATCCGAGGTCTTTTGAAAAATTCAAATTTTAAAATTTTGAATTTCAAACGTAGTTTTGCATGACAAGATGAATTCAAATGAAAAAGTGGTCAACTACAATGTTTCATAACTTTTTGAGATCTACAAATTTCATTTAGGAAGTTTTTCCATCCGAGGTCTTTTAAAAAATTCGAATTTTAAAATTTTAAAATTTTGAATTTCAAACGTAGTTTTCCATGACAAGATGAATTCAAATTAAAAAGTGGTCAACTACAATGTTTCACAACCTTTCAAGATCTACAAACTTCATTTAGGAAGTTTTTCCATCCGAAATTGTGGTGCTAACATTGTTCACAAATCTTATATATCTCTCTTGTAGTTTCGTGGAACTACATGAGAGATATAGATTTTGTGAACAACGTTATTATTACTTTGTTGAATAAAGAAATGACCAATATAAAGTTTGTAGATCATGAAAAGTTATGAAACTTTGTAGTTGAAAACTTTTTTATTTGAATTCGTTTAGGGCATCATAATGTGGTTTGAAAAATTGCTTTGCCGAGTGTTTTACTTTGGCACTCGGCAAAGAAGCCTTTGCCGAGTGTTTTTTTTTGGCTCTCGGCAAAGAAACTTCTTTGCCGAGAGCCGTTTATCGGACGCTCGGCAAAGCCTTCTTTGCCGAGTGTTTTTTTTTTTGCACAAAGAAACTTCTTTGCCGAGAGCCGTTTATCGGACGCTCGGCAAAGCCTTCTTTGCCGAGTGTAGAGGCTTTGCCGAGTGTTTTTTATTTGGCTCTCGGCAAAGCCTTCTTTGCTGAGCGCCCGAAAAAAAACGCTCGGCAAAGCCTCCGGCGCTCGGCAAAGAAGTGAATTCCGGTAGTGTATAGTTTAGAATTCATCATCAGGGGGTGACTGATGTGGGTAGATTCCTCGACCAAATCAACTAGAATTGTGCACAATGTTATTTTTTTTCTAATGTCCAAAATATCATCATATATTTGTGTCGGGGTGGTGGGGGGAGGGTTGATAACATTTTCTTTGTTATTGATTGGTTTAGTCTCCGGACTTCATTATATATATATATATATATATATATATATATATATATATATATATATATATATATATATATATATATATATATATATATATATATATATATATATATGAGAGAGAGAGAGCGCACTAAATAATGTGAAATGCGTGTATAATGGAACTAAACAAGACGGGACATTTTGGTCTAATTTTGTTGTACTAGAAAACAAGGGTATTTGGATTTTTTTTTTCATAATGGCATATCTGAGCAATTTTTAAACAATTATTTTGGTGCTTTGAGTTAATTATTTATTTAATTCATAGTTGGGTATTTTCTAAACATGTATTTGAGGTACTCTATGCAGGATTTATATGCTTTACTGGTGCGCCTCATAAGAATTAGCGTGTTGCCTCTAAAAGAAGTTTCTTAAAGGAGTCTCAATCAATAGTTGAAAGATAATTGTATTATCGTCCATCGTATCTTCCTACCTATCGCTCCTTCGTGGAAGTCACGACTCATATCCAAATCAACCACGTGGCGTTGATAATTTACTCTATTTATGTACCCACATACTTCCTCCGTCCCACAAAGAATGTCATTTTCACTTCCGAGAAGTCAAATATTTTTAACTTTGACCAATTATGAATATATAAGAATATTCATATTTATAATACATACTTAGTATTATTAGATAAACTACAAAATATATTTTCATAATCAATTTATATAGTGATAGAAATGTTGCTAATATTTTCTATGAAGCTAGTCAAAGTACATTGAGAAATTTTGAATAGCACGCATCATATAGCATCATTCTTTTTGGGACAGAGGGAGTACTCCTACTTGCATACAGAACACTATATTGCCACCATCAACATCGAATTTGGTCTGGTTATAAAAATTGAGGGCTATGTTAATTAATAACGTTCAGATTTCATCTCTAGCCAGCTTAACTATAAGGCCTTGTTTAGTTCCTCCCCAAAAGTTTACATCCTATCCCATCGAATGTTTGGACAAAATATTTAATATAGATTAAAAAATAACTAATTGTTCAGATTGTGACTACTTTGCGAGACGAATCCATAGAAATAAATAAAACATATGGGGTCAGATTGAGGCCTAGTGCCTTTATTCCCTCTCCAGGAGGGGGGGGGGGGGGGGAGCCTGCATTGGACTGCACGAAAGCAGACGAAAACTTAGATTCCCTCCGACAGCGACGGCTAAACAAACAAGCGAGATGGAGATGCTGCTGCGTTAGCAATGCAGCATCATGGAGTTCGAACTAACTAAATTTTGATTTGTTTTTTAATTTATTTAGTTTAAACCCAATGCAGTTCGAACTTTTTATAGGGTACCTGCTGTGTGTGTGTGTATATATATATATATATATATATATATATATATATATATATATATATATATATATATATATATATATATATATATATATATATATATATATATATATATATATATCGTACGTGTTTCTCCTACTTACTATACCTATCAGCAGCTAGCTTTGCTTGCACCTATTTCTATGTGCAAACAGACAAACCCTTTATTACCTTTTTTTTCCTCCTGATTTTATGCTCTGTTTGGTGCACGGGGGTATCTTAATCGACCGGCGGATTAAGTGACAGAATAGGTGATCAGAACGAAGTTGATACGTGTCTAATAATGCAAAGCCTGCATGCTTTTGTATTGTACTCTCGCACTCTGCAAAGTGACAAAAATTAAATAAAACTTGCTAATAATGATCCGAGCGATCAATGATATTGACACACCATATATATATCGTGGAGTTTTATAGTGTCTAAACTACTGTTTGTTTCCGCCTCCTGAGGTTTAGTCCGTGTCACATCGTATGTTTGGACACATGCATGAAATATTAAATATAGACTAATTACGAAACTAAATGCACAATTGAGACTAATTTGCTAGACGAATTTTTAAGCCTAATTAGTCTATGATTTGACAATGTGGTGCTACAGTAAATATGTGTTAATGATGGATTAATTATGCTTAGTAAATTCATCTCGTGGATTATTGAGGACTTATGTAATTTGTTTTATTATTACTATGCAAATACTCGATATAACACCCCATGTGACATTCTATGTGACACTGACACCCCCTTAAACCCCTGGATTTAAACACTATGTATGTATGTGTAATTACCATGCATAGCCAGAGTGTAGTCTCTCGCTCAAAGCGTGTACGTCCTGTAGTCGCCATTACTCATTGTACGTAGACGACGAGGGACAGCAGGGAGGGACAAACGAAGCCAGCTGCGAGAGAGCTGGCTACCGTACGTCTCCTACACTACACTACTGTGATATATATGTATAGTCATCAAAAGCTCACACACACATGCATCGATCTGATCTGGTGGTGCGTATTGTACTAGCTAGCTAGCTCTGTAAAATGGGCTCTGGAGGCAAAATTATCCTGGACACGATGATAGCATGTCGTCATTCCATCATCGATCCTGAACAGGACTAGCAGTATAGCATGTCACGGCCAATTTTGTAGTTATTTTTAACCGATTGTCGATTGTCAACCGGGACTACTGCACAACTGACCTTTCGTCGATCGCCCAAAATGTCTTTAGTCTCGGTGATTTCGGCGACCGGGACTAAATAGATTTTTAGTTCCGGTTGGTGTTACCAACCGGGACTAAAGGTCCCTCGCCAACGGCTCTGTTGTCAGGCGTTGTCGGGAGAGACCTTTAGTCCCGGTTGGTAACACCAACCGGGACTAAAGCCCTGCCTTTAGTCTTGATCGGTTCTACGGACCGGAACTACAGCTTTTGTCCCGGTCTGTGGCACCGACCGGGACTATAGGACTGGGTTTAGTCCCGGTTGGTGTTACCAACCGGGATTAAAACCTCCCCTATAAATTGAACCTCCCTCTTCTTTCTCCCTGTCTGAGCCCTTCCTTGTTCATGTTCATGTTGCTTGTTCTTCCATTGTTCTTGCTTGCCTCATATCCGGCGATCAATCCACTTCAAACGCTTCTACGCTGTCGTCGATTTGTTTGAAAGGTTGTTAGGTTCATCCTCCTATGTTTTAGCAGCACCATATGTAAATCCATGTTATATATGGCTATTTTATTTCATATTGCTAGCTCCAATCACTTTTCATGTTTGAATTTTTATGAACGATGCTAATTATAGTACCTAGAAAGTAGTATACACATATAATATTTAGTTCTATTATAGACTTTTTAGGATACTTTTTACTTTAATTTGTTCATGTTCTCATTTTAAAATATTAAATAATGTTGATTCTTTGTAATTTTGAAACAAATTTATTTTAACTTTAAAAATTCTTTAAATTAATTTTATTTAGAGATAAAATTACACCTTTTAATAGAAAAATACAAATTTTATGATTTTGCTATCTTTTTATTAACGTCCACAAATTAATTTTATGAAATGATGAACCACTTATAAAATTTTGAACTCAATTAGACAAGGTTGTGCCGCGTTCTTTTCTCATGCTAGGCTTTTAATTATGTGATGCCATATAATGCAGATAATGACACGCCATTGGATGTACAATGCTGATCGCCGCTCCAACGAGTTCATTGAGGGCGTGCGAGAATTCTGCAGAGTGGCAGAGGAAAACAAGCGGGATGGTTTTATGTGTTGCCCATGTGCCGTGTGTATGAATTTGAAAGAATTTTATAGCTCAAGAAGTATTCACTTGCACTTGTTCAAGTCGGGTTTCATGTCAAACTACATTTGTTGGACCAAGCACGGAGAGACCGGGGTTATGATGGAAGAAGGTGAAGAAGAACAAGCGGACCGTGACGATGTTTTTGCTCAATATTGTGACTTCGCGATGGAGGAAGTTGAAGAAGAGGCGGATGCAGAAAACAGTATCAAGAAAAGATGACGATGTTCTTGGTGATGTCATTCGTGACGCACAGAGAGATTGTGAAAGTAAAAAGGAGAAGGCTAAGTTTGACCAAATGCTATAGGATCACAAGAAGTTACTCTACCCGTCGGCCGAAGATGGGCAGAAAAAGCTAGGCACGACACTGGAGTTGTTACAGTAGAAGGCAGAGAATGGTATATCTGACAAGGCATTTGGGAAATTACTGAAGATCCAAAAAAAGATGCTTCCGAAGCCTAATGAATTGCCCACCACTACATACGAAGCAAAAAAAGATCGTCTGCCCTTTAGGATTACAAATCGAGAAGATACATGCATGTCCTAATGACTGCATCCTGTACCGTGGCGTTCACGAGAATTTAGATGAATGCCCTGTTTGCCATGCGTCACGGTACAAGATCTTGCCAGATGATCCTGGCGATGTTGAGGATGAAGAACGTCCGAAGAAGAGAATCCCTGCCAAGGTTATGTGGTATGCTCTAATAATTACACGCCTAAAATGACTGTTCAGAAACAAGAAGCACGCAAAGTTGTTGCGATGGCACAAAGAAGACTGTAAGGTGGACAATATGTTGAGACACCCTGCAGATGGGTCCCAGTGGAGAGAAATAGATAGAGAATTCCTAGACTTTACAGATGACGCAAGAAACCTAAGGTTCGCATTGAGTACGGATGGATTTAATCCTTTTGGGGACCAACGCACTAGTCATAGCACTTGGCCCATTACTCTATGTATCTACAACATTCCTCCATGGTTATGCATGAAGCGGAAGTTCATTATGATGCCAGTGCTCATCCAAGGCCCGAAGCAACCTGGCAATGACATCGATGTCTACCTGAGGCCATTAGTTGAGGAACTCCAGCTGCTATGGAGCAAACCAGATGTGCGTGTGTGAGATGAGTACAAACAGGAAGAATTCAACCTGCGAGCATTGTTGTTCGTGACAATCAATGATTGGCCAGCTCTAAGTAATCTTTCAGGACAGACAAATAAGGGGTATAATGCATGCACCCATTGTTTTGGTGACCTTGAGGCTGTCTATTTAAAAAAATGTTGAAAGGTCGTGTACCTTGGCTATCGTCGATTTCTTGCTAAGAACCACCAGTTGAGAAAGAAAGGCAAACATTTTAAAGGTATGATAGAACACTGGTCCAAGCTAGGCAATCGAGATGGGGCAGAGGTATTCAAGATGGTCAAGGATTTGAAAGTAGTGTTTGGAAAGAGACAAGGCAGTGAACCTGTTCCAAAAGACGCTTCGGGGCGCGCCCTAGTGTGAAAAAAGAAGTCAATATTTTGGGACCTACCATATTGGAAAGACCTTGAGGTCCGCCACTCGATCGACGTGATGCACCTGACAAAAAATCTTTGTGTCAATCTCCTAGGGTTCATGGGTGTGTTTGGAAAGCCTAAGGATACCCTTGAGGCACGAGAGGACTTGAAGCGCATGAAAGAACGAGACAACCTGCATCCAGAGAAGACAGATGATGGACGACATTACTTAAAACCTGCTAGCTACACTCTTAGCAATGAGGAGAAGGAAAGTATGTTTGAGTGCCTAAGCAGCATCAAAGTCCCATCTGGGTTCTCCTCCAATATAAAGCGTATAATAAATGTGACGGAGAAGAAATTTGTCAACTTAAAATCGCACGACTGCCACGTGATTATGACACAACTGCTTCCAATTGCCTTAAGAGGAATTCTACCTCCACATGTACGTCTGGCCACCGTATGACACAAGCAGCATTTCTCAATGTAATTTCTCAGAAGACAATCAATCCTTTTGATCTAGCTACTCTACAGAATGATGTGGTTCAATGTCTTGTCATCTGGTCAAAGAGATTAATATCCTGGGTCCTGTGTTCCTACACAACATGTTTCCCTTAGAGAGATTTATGGGTGTACTGAAAAAATATGTTCACCAGCGGGGTCGGCCAGAAGGAAGCATTGCCAAGGGATACAGGACAGAGGAGGTCATTGAGTTCTATGTGGACTTCATTCCTGACCTTGACCTGATTGGTCTTCCTGAATCACGGTATGAGGGGAGACTTGGTGGAAAGGGTACACTAGGAAAGAAAACATATATCAGCCAGGGTGATGATTCTTTCAATAAAGCGCACTACATAGTTCTTCGAAACTCCATTGTGGTGGAACCGTATATTGAGAAACACATGAATTTTGTACGATCCGAGAATCCTAGGAAGAATGAGGCTTGGATTACGCGTCATCACATGGAGACATTCGGTGATTGGTTGCACAAAAAATGTCAGGGTGATAAAACTATTAGAGATGAACTGTATTTGTTGGCTAGGCAACCAGCGTGGCACGTCCTCACGTACAAAGGGTACAAGATAAATGAAAATACATTTTACACCGTAACCCAAGATAAAAAGAGTACCAACCAAAACAGTGGTGTTTGCTTGGATGCTATGGAACCGAATGGGAACATAAACACATATTATGGTCGCATATAGGAGATTTGGGAACTAGACTATGCACATAATTTTAAAGTCCCTCTATTCCGATGCCAATGGGTAAAGATGAACGTAGGGGTATCAGTCGATAAGGAGTACGGAATGACAATAGTGGACCTCAACAATATTGGGTATAGAAATGATCCATTCGTCCTTGCTGCTGATGTGAATCAGGTGTTCTATGTGAAAGACATGTCTACAAAACCCAAGAGAGGGAAACACGACGAGAAAAAAACCAATGAGCCAAAGCGCCACATAGTTCTTACAGGGAAAAGAAATATCATGGGAATTGAAGACAAGTCAGACGTGTCAGAGGATTATGAAAAGGATGAATGAATCCCACCCTTCTGTGTGGCCAAAGACCCAAGCATCCTGCTCGCTGCTGAGATCACTCCATGATTACGGAATGATCATAACCATGGGCATTACGTCAAGAAAAACTTTACCACTGTGCCCGCTTGATATAGGTAGTGAACTCAAATTAATAATGTGTATTTAACATCTTGTGTAATATAATTGTAACATTATGTGTTGAAAATTCAAATTTGAGTGGTTCAAACTTTACTATATGTGGGAATTATGGATTTTCAACTACACTTTGCCAACACTTTGTCAAATACAAAAATGGTCTATGTATGAAATGTAGATCTTGATGAGTGGAACAATATTGGTATTCATGACTTTTCTAGTCGAGACCATCCAGGGTTCCGAAAACCGGCGTTTGGCTATGAATTCTTTCAAAATTCAAAATTGAGTGGTTCAAACTTTTACAAATGAAAAGTTGACCATTAGACCAAATGTAGGTCTTGATGAGTGGAACAAACTTTGTATTCATGAGTTTTCCATTCGAGACCATCCAGGGTTCGGTCAAAGTGTGTGTTTCTAAAAAACAATGTTTTTATTTTGGTCAAACTTGGTCAAATGACCTATTTGATGACTTCAAATGAAAAACTTTTGAATACCAAGTTGTTAGAGCTCATCAAGATCTATATTTCATACATGGACCATATTTTTATCTGGATAAATTTTAGCAAGTCCCAGGCACATGTTTTCAAAATCGAAGACAGGTTTTGGTCAGACTTGGTCAAATGACAGACTAAATGACTTGAAATAAAAAACTTTGGAATACCAAGTTGTTAGAGCTCATCAAGATCCAAACTTTTTATATAGACCAGTTTTCCTATTTGAAAAAGTTTAAATAAACAATACTCAACAAATCTTGAATCTCACACAAACTATATGAAACTATATGTGAGAATTGTGGATTTTCAACTATACTTTGCCAACACTTTGTCAAATGCAAAAATGGTCTATGTATGAAATGTAGATATTGATGAGTGGAACAAACTTTGTATTCATGAGTTTTTCAGTCGAGACCATCCAGGGTTCCGAAAACCGACGTGTATCTCTGAAAATTTTAAATTTTTAAATTTAGACAATTAATGTCGCGCATTTGGATAATTATTATTGAAGAAACAAAAGTTTAACGTCTAAATGACCCAAAAACAAATTTTCTGTCGAAAGCCAACAATTTTATATATTTTAATTGCCCATTATATTTTTGCATTAACACAATATTCATTATAAATAACATTTATTTTGGATAATATGAAATATTTGAAATAAAAAATAGTTTTTACAATTTATGTAATGCATAATAGAGTCAAACTAAACTAATGTGTATTTTTGAAAAAAAATTATGATAAATATTTAATTTACTATGCATTTAGAAAGATGAAAGGAAAAAAAGGTGAAAAATAAAATCCACCAAATTCTGGCGTCTAAACAGGCGCCAGAATTTGGTGGAGGGACCTTTAGTCCCGGGTCTGGCCACCGCCCGGGACTAAAAGGGGCTTTAGTCCCGGTTCCAGCCACGAACCGGGACTAAAGGTCACCCTTTAGTCCCGGTTCGTGGCTGGAACCGGGACTAAAGCCCCTTTTAGTCCCGGGCGATGGCCAGGCCCGGGACTAAAGGTCCCTGGCCTATAAAGCCCCACCTTCTTCCTCCTCCTACCCACCCGCGGGCAGACACACGAACCGCCGCCTCGATCTCGATCTCCCGAGCACCGCCGCTCGAGCACCGCCGTGCGCCGCCCCGAGCGCCACCCCGAGAACCGCCGCGCGCCGCCAGGTTCATCTCCGCGCGCGTCCGTTGGGCGCTGCTGCTGTGCCCCATTGCTAGAGCCGAGCTGCATATATATATATATATATAATATATATATATATATATATATATATATATATATATATATATATATATATATATATATATATATATATATGTATATATGTGTGTGTATATATGTGTGTGTATGTATATATATATATATATATATATATATATATATATATATATATATATATATATATATATATATATATATATATATGTATATGTGTATATATCTATATGTATATATATGTATATATGTACATATATCTATATATGTATATATATATATGTATATATCTATATATATATGTATATATCTATATGTATATATATATATATATATATATATATATATATATATATATCGATTATTCATGAACGGTATGTATATTTCGAAAAAATTTAAGTTAATATACATTTTGTGTCCATTTTGAAAGCCTCAACCTTAGCACTTAATTTTGCATGATAATTGTGTTGACGTTATCATTTTTAGCCCTTCTTCACTCTTCCTCACTACCTGCATATATATATATATATATATATATATATATATATATATATATATATATATATATATATATATATATATATATATATATATATATATAGGAAAACTATTAAACCTGAAATTTGAATAGTTTTTCCATGAGTTAAAATTATCTATTTTAATTAAAAAATACAACTTGTGATAGACTTACTTGTTATTAGATGTATTAAGTTAGTAGAAGTTGGTCGATACCGTTGCTGCATGATTATCTTGATCTACACTTATATCCAGATGATATCCCACTAATATGTGTAAGTCGATCTCTTATGCTTAGTAATGCCTAAACCCTAAACTGTAAACTCTAAACCCTAAACCCTAAATCTTAAACCATGAACTGTAAACCCTAAACCCTAAATATTTTTTGCAGAAATGGCCGACCCGAGAGAAGACGAAGAAATATTGTTGAAAATGATCCGCGGTAGCGCTGAGGAAGGTCATTATGACGATCGTGAAGGCAATGAGAACCCTGAGGGCATCGATGACGGTTCTCAGTACTTGGTCGACCCAAATGACCAAGACAATGTTGGTGAGGTCTGTAATATATGCAGCCTTCTATGTTTATATACATGAAATTCAAAAAAATCCTTTATTAATTGTCTTGTTTCTGCCTACATAGCCCTCTGTCTCAACAACAACCACAGGGATTTCGACGAGAGAACATGCCAGCCATGTGGACCCCATGTAAGGGCCTTTGTCAACCACTTAGGTACCTTGCTCGGGATAGGATCCCGATCAATGTCCGTGAATGGAAGAAAAATAAGCAACGCCCAGAAATCAGTTATGTCTCCGACCGTGACAAGGAACTAGTTTGGGGTGACGTGTTGCAACATTTCACGCTAGACACAAACGGTGAACAGTTGAAGGAAAGAGTTTGGGATTGGTCTATGAAGAAGATGGCCATATAATTCCAGTGCTATAAGAAGAATCTATATAACGACTATATCAAGAAGAACAAGACTCCGGATTTCAACTGTAAGCACTTTATCAAGCTACGGCCGTTTTGGGACGAGTTTGTATAGTTCAAGATGTCGGAAGAGGGTCAGCAACGGGCAAGAAGGAACCAAGAGAATGCCCGACACAAGACCTACCACCATAGGATGGGATCAGGTGGCTACCCTACTGCCATTCCTAAGTGGGAAAAAGTCGAGCAAGAGCTAATTGGCAGGGGGTTGGTGTCAGAATCCCTCGACTGGCCTGAGCGTGCCAAGCACTAGTTTTTCGCTCATGGAGGCCGCCTAGACCTAGAGACTGGAAAGATCATGTATGGGGAACACATCCAAGCTATAACAGAAAGATTTCATCAAGCCCGCTCCGTCGCTCAAAGTGGAGAGTGGCAGCCAAACAGAGATAAAGATGAGCTGACATACGCCTTGGGGAACCCTGAGCATGGTGGACGGATGAGAGGCTATGGCTCCGTGTCATGGGAGCATGCCTTCCCTCAGGACAGAGAAACTTATAGAAGCCGCCAGAGAAAGAAGGAAGAGGACAGGGAACGGCTACGCCAGTTGAAGGAGGCTATTATGAAGACCAGTGAAGTGGCTCGTAAGGCACTAGAGCGGGAGGAAGCGCTTAAGGCCACCATGAATGAGCAAATCAGAAAGGCCGTGGAGGAAGTTGTAAGTTCCCGCCTCCAGAGCTTCTCACAGCCGGCCGCCAACATCAGCCCCGGCTCAGCTCAGTTGAAAAGCAGTTGTGCTTCTACGGAGGTGCCTGTGAGGCAAGATGATGACGCAGGGATGCGCTTCCCGGTGGATGACGTCACTGCTTCATTGATGTCCTATGAGCTGCATATTCCGGAGGGGAATGCCACAGTCAAGGAGGCTACCGGTGTTATATCTCCAATCGACCCCACCAACACACCAAGGATCCACTCGGTTGCAATACCACCTAGATATGCTAGTGTCACAGTAGATAGAGTGGTCAAAGGCCATGAAAATGTGGCTCTGGATATCGAAGGTGGTGATGGGGAGAAGACCCTAGGTGAAGCGGAGAAGACATTCATATGTTGGAAGAAACGGTACATCATTATTCCTGGGGCACCACCACCACAACCGAACCCTAGGTGTGGATGATTGTGAACGCAATTGCTTTTCAATAATTATGTACTGTATCTAATTACGGTTCACTCATGTATATACCTTGTTTGTTTTTTTCAAATCTAGGACCTCCCCAAGTCCATCTATCCATTCACCACATGACCACAGTGCCGTGGGACACGACGACGATGATGATTTCATACAAGCAGACAAGGCTGCATCCCCACCGCTGGCCGTATCTCCTCCACGACATACTCCAACGCCGCCAGCGGCCCAATCTCCTTCACAACAGTAAGCTCCAACCGCGCCGCCGCCGCCTCCGCCAATGCCGACAACGACCGCCTCATCGGCACCGGCTGGTCCATCGGGGAACAAGAGGCCCGCTGGCTCACAGAGATCGGTCCCACCACCTCCACCGAAGAAACAAGTTGTGATCATGAAGATCCCAAAGATGACCAAGCTTCCATACGAGAAGACTGATGAAGAACTTAATGCTTCAGTCAAGGCAGAAGTGAAAGCGTTCTTCGAAAAGACCAAAGCTGACGCACGAGCAAAGCAAGAGAAGCCATACCTAATGTATCCTCGTGTAAAGCTATGTCTAGTGGTGCAGGCTATGCAAGACGAGAAGCGTTCCGCTAGTAAAAAAACCAGTGCCACCACTATCAGACTATAAGCGTACTATCACAAAGAAAATCAAGGAGGACAAAAGGAAACAGAAGGCGATCGGGAAAGATGTTGCACAGCTCGGCCAACAAGCACAGCAATCAGTGCTGCCACTAGTGGTTGAGAATCAATATGGTTCCAACATGAACTTGATGCAAATGTCAGTACCTGATGATGTGGACTTAGATGAACTCGCCAAGTGGATGAATGTGACTGGGCTTTCATTAGAACAACTTCTCGGTCGGGAGAAACTGACAATTGTTAAAGAGGCCGAAGTTGTTGATGAATGGCAGAGGAAGTATGTATATGGCAGGAGTCTATGCGACCCTGCAAAGGTAAAAAATCTTGATACACAAATGTACAAGCTGCACGAGTACTACTTGAGATTCTATGCACAACATCAAAGTGAACAATATCTGGGCGTCCAAGTCAGAGACCGTCACTACTTCCGTGGAGATGACGTCATCTGGGTACAATTTAGTGAAATACACCAGCTTCTCTATATGGATGCTCTTGACAAATCTCTCATAAGCTGCTACTGTCTGTAAGTGATTCTTCCTTTTAATCAATAATCCCACTCTAGCATATGTACGTATTCGTAATAACTATGCTCACGATGTGCAGACACATGATGAGAGAACTCAGATTGAAACAAGACGATCGAATTGGTTTTATCGATCCGTATGTCGTGTACAAGGACACAAAGACTAAAGATCCATTCAATCTGAAGATCAAGAAAATGGAGAAAAACCTCCGAAAGTTCTTTTATAACCAAAGGCATAAGGAGTTGATACTCTTTCCTTACAATATGGGGTAAAGTGTTGTGTTATATCATGTCTTAGTCAATCCAACATTTATATATATATATATATATATATATATATATATATATATATATATATAAATGTTGGATTGACTAAGACATGATATAACACAACACTTTACCCCATATTGACTCTATAAATAAATGCAGGGATCACTGGATACTCATTGAGATTAAGATCAAGGAATAAACTATAAATGTGTGGGACTCAATGAGAAAAGAGCTGGCAATGTACCAAGACATGATAGGCATGATCCAGAGATAAGTTCTATCATTCATTAATTATCGTTGCCTACTCCTTTAATTTACTATGCTATACCAAATCAACGACTGACTTATTGGGCAGGGCTTGGGCTTGGCTACAACAAAGATATCGTATGGATCTGAAAGTGACACTCCCCCCTCCTATTCTACATAAGTGGGTGTCCAGACAAACGTACGGAACAGATTTATGTGGATAATACGTTTGCGAGTACATGCGGTGTAGCAAATTTACACCTGCCAAAGAGATGCTAAAAGTAAGTAACATGTGTATATAGTAAATTCATATCTTATTTATTTGTTGAAACTAAATAAATCTTATGTATATTAATATCTTTTCCTTTAATTAATGCAAATGAAAGGAGTGGGAATTGAAAGAACAAGTGTTCAAGCACACAATACTCGTCGCAATCCAGGAGATGATCGCAGGTTTCATCAACGATCATGTCATCCCGGAAGACGGCGAGTTCCACCACAACCCTAGATTGAATTTGAAGAGTCCAAACAAGAACGAACACTTGTACGAGCTTTGAGTGGCGGACAAACATTTGTGTAACTCATTAACCAGCGGCCGAACACTTGATTACTTGTATATTATTGTAAATGTAATGTGTATGTACGTATATGTATAGCTCTATAATATTTTATATATATATATATATATATATATATATATATATATATATATATATATATATATATATATATATATATATATATATATATATATATATATATATAGTTTCATACTTTATTTGTGTGCAATAATAACGCTCTCGTATAGGTGCAACGTATACGGATAGTAGCAGCGAAGAATAAATTGGAAAACAATATAACTGAAAACCAAAATCAATAATGAATTGGAAAGAAAAAGAAAAAAAAACTTTTAGTCCTGGTTGATAATACCAACCGGGATTAAAAGGTGTTGCGCCACGTCGATGCCTGGCAGCACCTTTAGTCCCGGTTGGTATTACCGGGACTAAAGGTGGGACATTTAGTCCCGAAACCTTAGTCCCGGCTCGCAGCCCGGGACTAGAGGTCCTTTTGGACCGGGACTACAGCCCCGTTGTGCAGCAGTGAATTAATTACTTCCACGATTTTCAAATATATGACATTTACCACAAGCCAATTATATATAGTTACATTTATTAACTAATTAGCTTGCCTTAAATGTCATGTATTTAGAGGCTTAGTATTTTCAGCTATTCCAAGCAAAACAATATGTGCAGTCGGAAATTAGATCAGCAAGAATATTGCACTATTGCATGCATGTCACCCGTAACTGGGAAGTGTAACCATGCCAGGAAAGATTATTGATTTATTTGGAGTTTTGGCAATGCAAATGACATATACTTCATCCGTTCTGAAATATAAGGGATCCAGGGTTCAAAATTTACACCAAAATACAAGGTATTCTAGGTCCTAAACCCTCTCTCTCCTCTATCTTTTTTTAGTAAAGCTCCGTATTTTGTCTGAAAATCGCTTGGATTCCTTATATTTTAGGACAGAGGGGTATGTAGAGACTCGGTCGTTTCTCATGATAGGTTGAGATACCACATATTATTACCTTGCATTGAGTGAACTCGAAGATGAGAATAAGTTGAACAAATAACAAAATCTTTATCTTTATTAGCAAACATGCACATGAGTTGTAGCGGAACCCAATACGTATAAGAATAAGGCTAGTTGTTCTAACTCATATAAGCACGGGTCATGAGTCCAAGTCAGATACGAGACACGGAGGACGCGACCCAATATCTCTTGGAATGGGAGTCTGTATCAATCATCATCACTAGACGCGAGACATGGAGGACATGAGTGCAATTTGAAATGGAACAGAGAAACTTTCTATTATCTGAGTAGTTAGGGAGAGGTGAATGAAAACAATGAGAATGGAATTTTGGCTCTTTAATATTAGATATAGATATAGATTGCCGTATGATTGGTAACTAGAGACTCTTTTAGTGCCTCCATGTTAATCATGATATAAGGAGGTGTGCAAAAAAAAGATATATCTAGAAATTCTCGCAAAAAAAGGTATGCTAAATACTCGGGTTTATGGTGGACTTATTTATACAACATTGATAACAACACTTAATATATCTAATTAACATGTTTCTAAATTACCCACATTTTATTATAAATATTTAACCTAAAATATGCCCAATGATTTCTTATATTGTACCAATAAAAAAGCAAAGACCACAATATGCATGGTTTGTTATTTCTGTATTTTTCACATCTGCCATTAAGAGGAAAAACTAACCAAAGAGAACCCAACGTCTTGCATTGTTCCATGTGCCATTTCATCTAAACATGCAACAGCGGTCAATTTACTCATATCAGTTACTTCCAAATCCTAAATATTACAAGCCTTCACAATGTTCTGCTCCCTCTAAACACGGCCACTATGCATATCAGCAGTGGCGGATGTGGGATGCGGGATAAGGGGGGGCTAAAACAACAGAGATGTTGATTTGCACGAAGATTTAACGGTGAAATCAAGTTTTTGCTACAGTAATTAGCATTGAAATCAAGAAATTAGGGGGGCTGGAGCCCCCCCAGCCCCCCCTTTGGATCCGCCCCTGCATATCAGTTTCACAAAGTCCGATAATATCCCCTTTGTCCTAAAATATAAAGTGCAAGTTTGAAACCTCATTATAATATTTTACCAAAAAATTGCCCCACACTGTTTAAATCTTGTTTCTAAACTAATGTTATTGTATTAATACTGAAAAGTGTTTTCCTATGGTTATGACTTTATTGCTAAAAACATTGTGTTATATAAGAAATTAAGAGACAAATGCTAGTTTTTTTGGAGGCTGTGCCAACTCAAAGTCATGTCTTATATTTTTTTTGGATTTCTAGTATATATATTATTCATGTATTTTCTAAAAGCATTGCTGGTTCGAGCATGTGAATAGGATCTGGAACCACTCAAGATAAAATAACTAGTTTCATCGGCTCCCAATTCATTTTGAGAACAGATATAAAAAATGCATATTGTAGTGTAGCTAGAGAGAAGAGCAAGAGGCCGGAGCTCCATTAAATGGGGACTAGGAACATACTATACCTTCATCTCAGAATAGTTTATAAAAAAATTATTAGCATAATTTATATGACTCCAAATAGTATGATAAATATCAGAGCCTTTTTATATAAATTAGTTAACCTAATATGGTTTGACTCGGCAATATGTTAAAATTGCATCAACATTGTTTGTTTCAAGGGAACCAAAGATGTGGCAGCTTCTCGTCAGGGATGATGCACACTTTGATGGTGTCAGTCATGGTTGGCTTCAAACCTCTAGAAATGCAAAGCTTCTGTGCAATGACTCCTCGAAACCGATGAAGCTGCTGGATAAAGGTAAAGATGGCGCGAAAGGACCAAAAGAAACGTAGGCTGGGTTTAGTTCACGATTTTTTTTTGCTTTGCTAGCAGTTTTGTTTGTATTTATCAATTAGCGTCCAATCATAGACTAATTAGGCTCAAAATTCGTCTCGTGGTTTTCTACCCAACTGTATAATTAGTTTTTCTTTTCGTCTATATTTAATACTCCATGCATGTATCAAACATTCGATGTGACTGGAAATCTTGAAAATTTTTAGAAACTAAACATAGCTATAGGAACAAATTCTTTGTGCACAACTAAGGGGGTGTTTGGTTTGAGGAGTTAAAGTTTAACAAACACTGTAGCACTTTCGTCTTATTTGACAAAAAGTTTTCAATTTGGGACTAATTAGGCTTAATAGATTCGTCTCGTAAATTACTCCTAATCTGTGCCGACATGTATGCAATTAGTCTACATTTAGTACTCCATGCATTTGAGGGAACATTGATATGATGAGAGTTAAACTTTAACAACTGAAACCAAACAGGCCCTAAGGAGATTGCAGCTGCTGCATGCTAGCCAGTAGCCATTCCCTGCTGCATGATGCATTCATTCCTTGGACATGAATAAATGTGTCTCTGCCTGCGCTGTGGGGACATGCATGCCATGATTACAATGGCAGTGGAAAAAGGCTTTGAATGGAGATTGGTGCATGGAAACCTAGAAACCAACACCGTTTCTGTTCTGCTAGGGAGGACCATGCATGGAGAACTGGGTCACTTGTTGCACTGCCTATATATACTACTATATATATATGTGTGCCACCAGAAATGTGATCTCTCAAAAGAGGAGAACTGGACGTAGTTTAGAGCTTCCATGGATCATGCATGTGTTTCATTGTTACATTTGCCTTATTATTAGCTTCAATTAGTAAACTAAATGTGTTAAATAGCTTGCAACTAGCTAGCTACTCCTACTTATAAGCACTCAAGAAGTACCTGCATGCTGTCCCTCTCCAACTCTAAATCTATAGGTATAGTTTCTTTTGTTCAGTGCTTGGAATGGGTGTTAATTTGCGGGTTCAAGAGATGCATATGTGCAAGACAACTAAGTAACACGTACATAACAAGCAATGGCCATGCATATCTGCACTTATCTATATATGCATGTGGATGTGGATCCTATATATATATAGTATGTAGAGATGATCTTTATATATGGTGCATTTTTTTTGAAAGCTCTATGGTGCATTGTTCGACGGACGATATGACGACCTTGCAAATGATAGGTTCAATTGAATGCACCATGATAGCTAGCTAGCCATATGTTACCTCGCATTCAAGGATTTCATACCTCACTTTCATGATATAGAGAGAGTAGAGACATCAGTCACATACTATATACTACTAGTGATCTAACCGCAAGCATCATATATATGCACTAAACCAATGCATTGCTGCTACATCCAAACACACAACAATAAGCACGCACGCGTACGTATATATAATCATTGAGTAATAATAGCAAGCATCCATGGTTGCAAACTGTGTTGAATAGATGAATAATTCACCATGCATGTAGGTAGCTAGAAACAGGCTGATCGATCAGTAGTTTGTTCGATCTTTTTGATCAAGTACTCCATAAGTATATATATTATCACCTTGCACACCAAAGCTAGTAAGTAAACCTAGCAACATGCATGCGTTACAAGTTTACATATCATAGACCTGAAATATAATGGACAACAATATAGAAATGCACCCCCTAAATAGCAGAAACAACAACAACACATGAAGAACTGAATAATAACATAAACTAATTTCGATTGCCTACCATTTCTAGATACCAATTCACCATCTCCACCGTCGATCATCATCGTAGATGATGCCTATCAGATATAGCCCCTATGATCTTGCACCGCAACTCCTTTTCTGTTGATTTTTTTCTCAGAAACCATGACTAAAATGAAGCTTCAGGGCTTTGCATAAATAGGGCTACCTTTTGTGTGCAGCTAGCAACCAGCTAGCATGCAGATCAGAGGGCGCGTCACAGCACGTTCCCGGACGAAGACGAGTTGAATCCTGACAGGTCCACCCAGCTGCTGCCCGGAGCCACAGCGCCGCCGCCGCCGCCACCACCACCACCGGTGTTGCCAGCGCCTCCTCCGTTGTTGCCATTTGCACCGCCGTTGCTGCCGCCGCCCCAGAATTGGAGGTTCCCAGGGAGACCAAGGAACTCCCTCGGCGAGCTGTTTGCCATCGCCGCGGACGCTGGGTTGTCCTCCATCTTTACCGACGCCAGCTGCGTGATCAGCCCGGCTGAGCCGGGCACCTTGGAGCCGCCCAGCATGTGGCCGGCGAAGCCGGTACCGTCCCCGCCGTGGCCTTCCACGTCGAACGGGTAAATGCCAGACATTGTCGGTGGCACGGCGTCGGGGCGGCCGCTTAGGAAGGGGAACTGCTGTATCTGCGGCAGGCGCCACTGCTCCAGCCCGATGGCAGCGCCGCCGCCGCCGCCGGCGCTGGCACCGAACTGGTGGTAGTCCACGGGGTCCAGCGAGCTCAGTCCGGGGAACCCTAACCTTGACGCGCCGGTGCTGTAGTGATCCCCACCGGCGAGAGGGTGCAACGAGGCCAGGAACGGCAGCTGCCCGTGGCCCTGATGAGGCGGCATGATGGCGGCAGAGGCGCCGCCCGCGCTGCTGCCGCCGGTAGCAGTGGACGAGGTGGACGACGACGTCCCGCCCGCGCCGGAAGCAGAGGCGGCCGACGAGGAGTTGGACTTGGACGACTTGGTGCGCTTGTTGCGGCGGCACCCGCCGCCTACGGGCACGTTCCGGAGCGCGCCGCCGCGCGTCCAGTACCGGCGGCACGTCTTGCAGAAGTGGCGCGGCTGGGAGAGCGAGTAGTTGTTGAAGTAGCAGAACTTGGTGTTGGTGGACTCGCAGCGCGGGCACTTCAGCCCCGGCTCCGGCTGCGGGATCTTGGCGAGCCTGGCCCGCTCGGTCATGGAGCCCGGCCGGATAGCGGAGCCGCCGCCAGTCGGCCCGCCGCCGGCCGTGCTGCCGCCGCCGCCGCTCGCAGCGACCACAGCCGCCATGTCAGGGCGAGGAGCCATGAGAGCTCCGCCAGGGGGTGGCACCGGCGGCAGCTGATGATGATGATGCGCATGCACGTCCATGCCGCCGCCGCCTCCGCCTCCGCCTCCTCCGGCGCCGCCACTTGGAAGCTGGCCATGGTGAGCTTGCTGTTGCTGAAAGCATCATCATTTCCAAATCAAACACACGGGCACAGAAATTAAAGAGAAGAAAGGCGCGCGAGGCGAAATTGATATCAGCGAATGAAACCAAAAGAGACGCGGCCTGGTATATTCAAGCAGAGAAGAAAGATTTCGCAAAAGAGCCTAGGAATATTTCCTCTCCATTTCGCCGTCCCCCCCTCTCGACCGGCGGCAGCCTTGCTTTTTTCATGGAGAAGTTTTCGCTATGGTGGCCAACAAGGAGGAGACGAAACGGAAAAGCAAAAGAAGCGGAAGCGATTTGGGGGGCGAAAAATTTTACCTGCTGCTGGTGCTGGTGCTGGTGCTGGTGCTGGTGCTGGTTCCAATTGGGTGGATCAAGATAGACAGGAACCGAAGAAAAGACCATGGCATAGAATTGATTTCTTTTGATCTTTTGCTACTTGTGAGTGAGTGAGAGCTTCTTTTCAGCTGGTTTGTTTGTTCCTCGCCGCAGTCGCACTGGGACTGGGAGCCTCTTCTTGCTTTGCGAGATAGGGGTATATAGGCGCTTTAGGGGATCATGCAAGAGGATGGGGGAGGGCCGGGTGCATCGCTAATAAAGGTGGATCGGAGAATAACATCCACTAGCGAGCTGATCTCTCTCTCTCTCTCTCTCTCTCTCTCTCTCTCTCTATATATATATATATATATATATATATATATATATATATATATATATATATATACGCTGCTAGCTGCCGCGCGCGACGACTGGAAGGGAATGACGACGAAGTGGAAGACGATGAAGAGGAGAGAAGGCCGGGCCTGCCAGGAGAGGAAGAAGAGGCCGGAGGAGAAACTAAAGCTAGGGGAAGAAAGAGATGGGATCCATCGCTGGGAGGGCAAAAGCGAGAGGAATAAAATTAAAGGAGAATGGAGGTTTGTTCATTCCCCCCTTTATTTTTTTGTTTGTTTGTTTGGGTGTGTTAGTGGAGGCCTTGCATTATATATATAATGGATGTGAAACATGCATATGGGAGGGCAACAAAGGAGAGAAGAGACTTCATTGCTTAGCTCGTAAGGATGCAATGTGTGAGAGTGAGATGGATGGATGGATGGATGTAGCAAGCACAGCAGCAGCAAGAGTGGGAGGGTGATGAGAGAAGCAAGGGGGGCCGGTTTTTATGCATGAGGAAAGTTGGAAACCCTAGGGAGGCAGCAGGAAGAGGTGGTGATGCCTGTTGTCCTACTGTTTGGAAGCTAAGGCTGTCTTGTTGTGCGTGTTCTTTGCTTTTTTCCCCTTCTTCCTTCCCTGGTTGATTAGCTAGCTAGCTAGCAGATAGATAGGGATAGAGGGGCTGAACAGTGTACATGCGAAGCTAGTAGTAAGAGGTTACCAACATGAGCTAGCTACCAATACAAGTTGTCCAGTCCAGGGGTTCATTCTAGCTAGTGTTTGTGAAGGTGCAACTTTATGTCCATATTGATGAAAGAGATCAATCAGTGGTAAAGTTACTCTTGCTACGACACTCTCTTTGCTGGTGCTGGTGTAGAGAATTCCTATTCTACTACCACTCTACCTCTCTCTCCCCCCAACCCAAGACCAAAAGTTAACAAGTATAGCTAGACATGTAGACAGTGCTCTCATGTATGTACAGTTCTATATGAGTAGGCAACTTTAAGTACATAGGGGAAGATAAAGCAATAAAGTACGTACAGGTCTTGTGCAATGTACATATGAGCAGTAGAGGTGGCCAGCCGGGAAGAAGAGCTGCTAGCTAGGTAGAGAGAGCGCTATACGGATCGATTTATTTTGTTTGCTTGCACAGCTGGGAACAGTGTTTGAGAGTACATAGCCATTGATTCCAAATTTGCAGCCACTAGTCCTTTCTATCTCCTGTAGTTGAACACACCTGTCCTGATATCTATGTATATGTACGTGCAGATGCTACTAGCTAGCGCAATTCTCAAGTACAGTACTTGGAAGAAATTTCAGCGCAAACATGAAGCATCATATCTATGGTAGGCGACTACTCCTAGTAGAGTAGTAGATAGCTAGATCTATGAAAGCTAGGCAGCGTTTCGATCGCTTTGTTGAACGAGTTAAGCAAACATGTCATCTGAATACTATACTAAAACTATGATAGAGCTTTACACATTCGAATTGTACATGCAAGATCTGGACAAATCACGAGGTTCTTATTCTATTCGGGTCCTTCTTCGATAACTAAAAAACCAAGTGACTTTCATGCATAACATAGTATAATACTACTAGTGAAATCGGCGCAATCTTTCCTTGCTTTCATATACTGTCCCGGCCCATCCATCCATCCATCCTGCATGATGCATTGTTTTTTTTTTCTCCAAATGGTGAGAGCACAAGGGATTTGTGCTCACTGTCTTATAATTAGATCATTATATTCTCCTAATTGGCTGTCTTGTCATCAGGTACCAATGCAATTAAATAAATAAACCTGAAACGACCCACTTTAATTTCCCTAGCTTGCCTATGATTGATTAGCTAGCTAGAGAGATTAGACAGAAGATAACAATTCGGTTCTTTCAGCGTAGCAGGAGGATCACCCGGCCTTCCCATTTATTGATGAGCTAGCTATAGCTACTATGTACTGTTGTATCTCATTTCACCCGGCCTTCCCATTTCAGATAGGGACTGGTGAGTGGTCAGTAGTCGATCCAGTTAAGGCCTTGTTTAGTTCGGTGAATTGGAGAGAAAAACACTGTATCAGAATTCCTGTAGCATTTTGTTTGTATTTGGTAAAAATTATCTAAATTTTGACTAACTAGGCTTAAAATGTTCATCTCGCAAAGTACAACAAAACTGTGCAATTAGTTTTTGATTTCATCAACATTTAGTACTCCATGCATTTGCCGATATTTTGATGTGACAGAGAATCTTCTTTTTGCATAGTAAAATTTAAGGGAGAATTAGGGAAACTAAACAAGGGCTAAGTTACTCCTTTCAGAGATTCAGTGCATCGATCAGGCAGTGGTCATTTTACAGTGCCAGAATGCAGCAGACTGGTGAGTGTCCAGTAGGCAGCTAGTGCTGCTGCTACCTGCTGAATGCACGATCCTTCAAATCAGGCTTCGGTTAGTTGCATGCATTGCGCGGTCTGAGAACCTTCAGTTTTCACCTGAACTAGGTTACATACTTAATGCGAACAAGGTTCTACTACAGCTTGAATCCACCTCCAGGCAGCTTGTGTCCAAAACGAGATGACCATCGACATATATATATATATATATATATATATATATATATATATATATATATATATATATATATATATATATACACAAAAGTTGAACCACCAGCCGACGGTGCAAGCATGAGTAGCACCAGCAGGTTTTTTTTTATATGATATGAGAGGAGAAGAGAAGAATATAACATCCATCATGAGCAGCAGGCGCTACCACACATGGTTTCATGATTCAGCTTTGGAGGCGCGTATAGACGACAGTGGCTTTAATAGCAGTCCAAGATTCTGAGCCTGTTTAGTTCACAAAAAGTGAACCCAAAAAGTGCTACAGTACCTGTCACATCAAATCTTACGGCACATGCATGGAGTACTAAATATAGACGAAAGAAAAAACTAATTACACAGTTTAGTTGTAAATCACGAGACAAATCTTTTGAGCCTAATTAGTCCATAATTGGACACAAATTGCCAAATAAAACGAAAAGTGCTACAGTAGCCGAACACAAACTTTTTCGCCAACTAAACAAGCCCTCTGCCCCGCTTTTGCTCACTGAAGATTGTGTGCGCACTAGCTAGTTAGCACTACTGGTCGTTTCAACCTGAAGCAGCAGCAGCAGCTGGAGGCTGGACCGAACCTGCCGATCCTCAACATCTCTCTCCGCCGCCTGCATGGCGTTTCCTTTGGGGCGAAGAGATCGACGATACATATGTACTAATTATGTATGCAAGTGAAAAGCTGGGTGCAGGAGAACGAAATGAAGTGAAGCTAGGCCTTGTTTAGATGCACTCCAAAAGTTCAAATTTTTTTCACTCTCTCTCCATCACATCAATCTTTGGACCCATGCATGAAGTAGTAAATGTAGGTAAAAAAATAACTAATTACACAGTTTAGTTGAAAATCACGAGATGAATTTTTTAAGCCTAGTTGGTTCATGATTAAACAATATTTGTCAAATAAGACGAAAGTGATACTATTTATCGGTTCAGCATCTAAACGTGGCCTACTAGCAGATTTCAGAGATGCACGCATTCATGGCGTACTGCAACGGTGGATTCAGATCTCAGAGATGTCGAACGATCGATGGATGGGTGGATGAATGCATGCATGCATGCATGGACCAGCAGCAGGCAGGCAGGCAGGCAGGCAGGCAGGGCAGAATGACGGAGGCAGAAAGCTAGCTTGTCTATGGCGGCGGTCAATTAAGCTGACCGATGAAAGCTAGGGCTACCTTGCTAGGTACTCCTCGTATAGCTTAAGGTAGCGCCGGCCTCGACGATCGCCTGGCCCCAACGCATGCACCGTTTTTTTAAGCCTTTTTTTTAAAGATTCTCTTAAATACGCCCCTGGCGGAAAGATTTCAAAAAATAGATCCTTATCTTGGCGCCATAGTCGTCGGAGCCAAGATATAACGGCATAGCGCCAGGGTCACTGGCGCCATGACCCTGCCGTCGTGGCGCTGACGTGGCAGGAAGCATGGCGCCATGAATCTTGGCGCCAAGCATGGCGCCATGGATCTTGGCGCCAAACACCCAATAAAAGTGTATTCTTCTTCCTCTCTTCCTTTCTCTCTCTTTCTTTCTCTTTCTTCTCCGTTGTCCGCACGGTCGTCCGCCCGCGCCGCCGACCGCGCCCGCCCGCCCGCCCGGCCGCGCCCTGCCGCGCGCCCCCGGCCGCGCGCCCCTGGCCGGCCGGCCGCGCGCCGGCGCCGGTCCGCCCGCGCGGCGCCGCCTCGGCCGCACGGCTGGCCGACGCCGCCGTCCGCCCGCACGTCCGTTCGGCCGCCGCCACCCGCCCGCACGCCCGATTAGGCCGCGCGTTGCTGCTCGTCCCTCGCATCTCAAGCGCCGGCATCTCCGCTTCTGCACAAGGTAAAATACTTTGTTGTTCTTACTTAATAATAGTTAGTTAGTTAGTTAGTTAGTTATGTAGCTAGTTAGTTAGTATATTATAGATTAAGATTGATGGATACTTTATATAGTTACTTAGTTATTTAGTTAGTTAAATAGTTATATAGTTAGTTACGGAGACAGTTACTTGACATAGTTAGTTAGTAGTACTGTACAGTTAGTAGTAGTTATTAGTTATGAATACTTAGTAGTTAGTAGTATTTAGCATTTACTTTTTATGTATATTGTAGTAAAGCAATTGTGCTTCGTTATGTTTGGAAACTAGATGGACAACCTAGTGAGCATATATCATGAAGGAACTGTGGAACGAGATCGCTATGGATATGTTGAGTTTGTTGACATGCAAAGTGTGCCTGTGCTATTCAATGAGAAGCCATCATTTAGTGAGTTGACTGCAAGGGCTCGTGAGGAGGTACATAGTACGACACAGGACGTGCACGTGCCTTCTGCACCTAGAGGTGGCGTAGGTTCGTCTAGCCACCCACCTACAGGGTCGCGAGGCATTTGCACCGAGGACGACGACGAGGACGACGACGACCACGAGGACGAGGACCAGGGGCACGAGGAGATTGGACCATCTCAGCTAGACAATGCTCCCTGGACTCAGCCTACGCAGCAAGTCGGTACCAGGCGACATCGACCACCTGACCCTTATACTCCATGCACCCACGCTCTTGGACACAAGGGTAAGGGTAGGTCTAGGAGACAGTGAGGGACTGTAGCCGACTTGTGGACTATATAGACTGTATGGACTATTATTATGGACTGTTATATCCTATTATTATGTATTGTATGAACTACTATGGAGTTTATGGACTCCAGGCACCCATGATTTGAGGATACTCATATATATTGTTTAAGGTGATTGTCATATATAATTGTTGATGACATATGTTACTGTGATATTTGTGTTTGGATTGAATCAAAAACAGGGAAAACTCTACCAAAATTTTCTGCAACATGTCAAGTCATGCAGTACACCGATAGCAAATAGCATTTTCAGTGATTTATCATGTCACTATCCTATCGTACATCCTCTTTTACAGATGAATTGATTGATCAAGGAATCTAGCATTTACATATGAGTTTTCAAATAGGCTTTTCAGGGATGGCATCTAGGCTTTTCAGGAGCATTAAAGCCACAATACAACGGCTCTCAACACCACTGCTGGCTATATATACACCTTCCTCCATACAATGGTAGTCACTTGAAACCAGAAGTTGGTTATCTACGAGTAGTAATGTCTGGAGGGTCATCTAGAGGGAATGGAACGGGGGGACTAAGGGTACTCCCATTGTGTGGGAGGGGTCTCTAGGTCCGGAAGACTTTGATGAACAAGTGTATCATTTTTCTGTCGAGACCAAGAGAGATTTCACCAAAGAGTGTGCACTCTGAGGATATGATAACCGGAAAGAAGATTGGCCAAAATGTAGGCATGGTGAGGACTGCTTAGTGCAGATGTTCGTGGAGGGTTTGGATGGAGGTCGCTGATTCTTCAAATGTCTGCGAGCAGAGGTAATTGGTTTTAAAATTTATTACTCAAATTTTTTTCTCTATTATTTTGCATCTCATAGGCGAAACTAACTGCATGTTCATTAAAATCTTTGAAATGCAGTGTTCAGAGTCCAAAGAAAACTGTGGCTTCACTAGGTGGGTCGATCCTAGACCAATCTATCCGCACGCACAGTACATCTACTACTTGCAAGACCGTATCTTCGAACTAGAAAGGGAAGTTAGCAACGGTTACAAGGACGACGAAGCAAACGATACCAGTAGTGGTGCCGTTTCACATGACGGATCATGTCATGATCCATATTGCACCTGCCCTAACCACAAGAACAACGGGCCTCCGCCACCGCCACCATCAATAATGGGAGGGTACTGTGGAGAAGGGGCTACACAGTTTGCTATGTGGCCGCACTACTAGATAGAACAAATCTATCGTGTACACATGCCATGTAATGTGCTTGTTGTTCGCTCTAATTACCTAAGGCATGTTAGGTTTAGTCCAGGACATATATGCCCTAGTTTGGTACAAGTTCTGACATGCCATGTCCTATGTTATGCGTGTTGAATTATGAAATCCAGTACTTCCTTATGTTTTATGTGCACCTCGAGAACTAGTTTCAGTAACTCAGTAACATTAAACCTGATATATGACAACACTATGTAAGGTCCAAAAACTTAAAGTGCATATGAAGTACATGACGATGAAATAAATAACACAGAACATGCTCTAGGTATATGATTTACCTAAAGTACATTAGATTAAACACATTGCATACTAGATCGACCACATTGTTTATGATTAAACCATATAACTAGCATACTACTGAGTACAACAAGGCCACTTTTTCTTTTTCTGAGCATCAGGATTCTCCTCCATCGCTGCCTTCGCTCGGCGCACGCGCTCAAGCTTCTTCTCCCTCTCCTCCCTACACGCGGCAACATGCCTCCTTTCCTCCTCTTCCTTGTGCTTGGCGAGAAAGGAAGAGAGGAAGAAGAATGCGCTTTTACTGGGTGCTTGGCGCCAAGATCCATGGCGCCATGCTCCCTGCCACGTCAGTGCCACGACGGCAGGCGCCATGCCGTTGTATCTTGGCGCCGATGACTATGGCGCCAAGATAAGGGTCTATTTTTTGAAATCTTTCCGCTAGGGACATATTTGAGAGAATCTTTCCAAAAAAAAAAGGGCTAAAAAAAAAGACGGACGCATGCACTACCATGGATACGATGATTTCCCCGGTCCCTGCCCTCAATCAAGCCGTCAGAACAACTGCCGGTGGAAAGCGCAACCAGCACCGGCACCAGCACCGGGAGGAGGCAACCAAAGTCACTGGCAAGGCAGGCAAGCGCCAGCCGGGCCGGCTCGTCACCTCACCTCTCGCTCCCTTTACTTGGTTCTCCCTCCCCTACTGGCCCGCCCTGGCCTCTCTCTTTCCGCGGTGTCCGGCCGCGGCAGCAGCGGCATCTACCTGGGCGGGCCGTGACCATCGTGCGACTGACGCGCGGAGAGGCAGGATGCCCCGGGAGCGGGACGGCCAGGTGAGTAAAGCGACGGGGTCGCAGCTGGGCGCCTGAGGCGATAATGATTGGTACTGGTACTGGTACTGGCCGGCCGGCCGGCCGCCGCTTTAGTTGCTTAGCCGCGTAGGGAGTGGGAGTGGGAGTGGGAGTGGGGGAGGATCGGAGTCGGAGGGGCCGGCGGGACGCCGCTTTCGCCCTGCACTATCATGGCTGACGATCGCGAGCTGATCGATCGATTCCATTCGATTAAAGCCAAAGGCGCGCGCGCGCTCAATGCATATGCGTGGATGGATGGGATCGGAATTCATTTCAAAGCAAGCACCGCCCGGAGATGGCTGCCGTTTCATGCGACTTTAATTTCCTTTTCTTCGCCGACACCTCCCCGGCCCGGATTCTTCGTTTCGTCGGAGATCTCTCGGTTGTCGTTGTAGCAGCCAACCGCGTGCATAATTCGTCGAGCACAAAGTTTATTTAGCGACGGTCATTCTCATGCCGGCCAACACTGGCGTCGCCCACACAAATCATTACTGACAAATAAAACGAATCAGACAGTACGACATTCTCGCTCGCAATTTCAAACCCCACCCCAACCACCATACTACGTGTACAGGAGCTGACAAGCAGCTGACTAGCTGAGTGCCCCGTTCGCTTCGCTCGGCTGAAAAGTCATGGCTGAAAGTATTGTTCGCTAATTTATTGTGAAAGAAAAATATTGTTCATTAGCTAGAAAAGTATAACTTATAAGATAAGCTCACATTTAGCAAAGTTTGTAAAAAAGAAAACCATAATTTGAGGGGAAAAAACTCTTTAATTGAGTTTAATATATATGGATACGTTCATCATTTGAGAGGGTACTCCCTCTGTTCTAAATTATAAGTCACTTTGACTTTTTTTTAGTTCATCTATTTTGTTATGTATATAAACATATTATTATATCCAGATACATAACAAAATGGATGTACCAAAAATATCAAAGCGACTTATAATTTGAAACGGATGTAGTACTTTTTTATTTAAAAGTGCAGGAGTATCATCTCACTCGGTAGCAAAACCGAAGCTACAGCAATTCAAGCAACAGCAGCAAGTTAACCTGAATCAAATTTAAACGTTAATCCTGAATCATGTTTAAAAGTTAGCAAAATACATAGGAACAAACCCCATACTACGTCTGCAGGAGCTGACGAACCAGCTAACATCACCATATGTATTATATGTATTTTTATTTATATTTATAATAATATTTTAATAAAGTGCAGGAGCGTCATCTCATCTCAGGGCTGGTTTAGATCCAAATTTTTTGGCAAAATGACACTGTAGCGCTTTTCGTTGTTATTTGACAAATATTGTCCAGCCATGGTCTAATTAGGCTTAAAAGATTCGTCTCGTCCATTTCGTCTAAACTGTGTAATTAGTTTTATTTTTTATCTATATTTAATGATTCATGCATGTGTCTAAAGATTCGATATGATGGGAAATCTGAAAAATTTTGCAAAATTTTCTGGGAACTAAACAGGGCCTCAGTAGCAAAACCGAATCCACAGAAGGAACAGCAGACAAGTTGATCCTGACTGGAGCAAAATACACAACTAATGCGGTAAAGACTGTAGAATACCGAAACAGAATACTGAATAGAATATAATTTCAAAGAGCGTCGCGCACATAACCAGCGTACACCTAATTATAAGCCCAAGTGGTAAGAATGCCACCTGGGGCTGCAAGCAACAAAAGAGCAATCATCTTCTTTTACTATTACTACTACTACGAAGAATGATGGTCGGGGTGCCCATAATTTAATCGACCTCCTCAATCTTGGGGCCAGCACCGCCAGCAGCAGGTGGGGCCTCATCCTCCATTCCACCAGCCATGTCAGCACCGGCGCCCTGGTACATCTTGGCAATGATGGGGTTGCAGAGGCCTTCCAGTTCCTTCATCTTGTCCTCAAATTCTTCCACCTCAGCGAGCTGGTTGCTGTCCAGCCAATGGATGGCCTGCTCGACAGCGTCCTCAATCTTCTTCTTGTCGTCGGCAGGCAGCTTTGAGGCAATCTTCTCGTCCTGGATGGTGTTCCTCATGTTGTAGGCATAGTTCTCCAGGGAGTTCTTCGCCTCAACCTTCTTCTTGTGCTCCTCATCCTCGGACTTGTACTTCTCTGCTTCCTGGACCATCTTCTCAATGTCCTCCTTGCTCAGCCTTCCCTTGTCATTGGTGATGGTGATCTTGTTCTTCTGCCCAGTCGTCTTGTCTTCAGCAGAGACGTTCAGGATACCGTTGGCATCAATGTCAAAGCATACAGTGATCTGAGGGACGCCCCTAGGTGCAGGGGGGATTCCAGAGAGCTCAAATTTCCCAAGGAGGTTGTTGTCCTTAGTCCGGGTCCTCTCGCCCTCATAGACCTGGATCAACACACCGGGCTGGTTGTCTGAGTATGTGGAGAAGACCTGCTCCTTCTTGGTTGGAATGGTGGTGTTCCTTGGAATAAGCACAGTCATGACTCCTCCGGCAGTCTCAAGACCAAGAGACAGTGGGGTCACATCAAGAAGGAGAAGGTCCTGCACCTTCTCATTGCCCTCGCCACTAAGTATAGCAGCCTGGACAGCAGCACCATATGCAACGGCCTCGTCCGGATTGATGCTCTTGCAGAGTTCTTTTCCATTGAAGAAATCCTGCAGCAGCTGCTGAACTTTGGGGATCCTAGTCGAACCACCAACAAGTACAACATCATGGATCGTGCTCTTGTCCATCTTGGCATCCCTCAGGCACTTCTCCACAGGCTCCATGCACTTCCTGAAGAGGTCCATGTTAAGTTCCTCAAACCTGGCTCTGGTGATGGTGGAATAGAAATCAATGCCCTCATAGAGAGAATCAATTTCAATTGTAGTCTGCGTTGTGGAAGAAAGTGTCCTCTTAGCCCTCTCACATGAAGTCCTAAGCCTTCTCAAAGCCCTGGGGTTCCCAGTGATATCCTTCTTGTGTTTCCGCCTAAACTCCTGGACAAAGTGGTTCACCAAGCGGTTGTCAAAATCCTCACCACCAAGGTGAGTGTCACCAGCAGTAGCCTTCACCTCAAATATACCCTCCTCAATAGTGAGGAGTGAGACATCAAAAGTGCCACCTCCAAGGTCGAAAATAAGGACATTCTTCTCACCAACGCTAGTAGCTTTCTTGTCAAGACCATAGGCAATTGCAGCAGCAGTTGGCTCATTGATGATACGCATGACATTGAGACCGGCAATAACACCAGCATCCTTAGTTGCCTGCCTCTGGGAATCATTGAAGTAAGCAGGAACAGTGACCACAGCATTCTTCACAGTTGATCCAAGGTAAGCTTCAGCAATCTCACGCATTTTGATAAGAACCATGGAAGAAATTTCCTCGGCTGAGAACTGCTTCTCCTCACCCTTGTACTGCACTACAATCATAGGCTTATCTGCTGGGCCAGAAATAACCTTGTATGGCCACATCTTAATATCACTCTGAACAGAGGCATCAGAGAACCGTCTTCCAATAAGACGCTTAGCATCTGCATAATTTAATAAAAAGAAGCACCATTAGAATCATAATTTGGACGTTACGTTCAGTATCTCTGCTTATAATAAATATCTAAAGTCTTGCCCACAGATATTATTAAAGAAACAAGAACTGCACGAGTTATAACGTCAAAAGAAAATGAAGTGTCGGTTCAAAAAAATACCATCAGAATATGCCCTTTTATTGGATTAAGTTTCTGAAGCAATGGGCAGTTATAATAATATCGTGGATAAACAAGATCTCAAAATACAACCCAAAACAGTTCAAATGTATATTATCATGGACTACTTTAACACCTTACCTGATGTGTATATGCAAACCTAAAAAGCATGCATGAACAATAACATCTTTTGTGATCTGTACCTAAATAATGAATCTAACAAGGCCTAGGGGTACATGTGAAACATAATTTTTATTATTTAGTATCAAAGATAGATACATAATTTAAGTACTTTAACACCTTGCGTGATGCGTATATGCAAACCTAAAAAGCATGCATGAACAATAACATCTTTTGTGATCTGTACCTAAATAATGAATCTAACAAGGCCTAGAGGTACATGTGAAACATCACAAACAACAACAACAACATAGCCTTTTGTCCCAAGCAAGTTGGGGTAGGCTAGAGATGAAACCCAAAAGAGACGAGAAACAGAGAGACACATAAAGGGACATAAAGGGCACAAGACAAAAGATGTCACGGTTCAGGCACGTTGATTGCTAATCTCCAAGCGCTCCTGTCCATAGCTAAATCCTTGGGGATATTCCACTCCTTAAGATCTCTCTTAACGGACTCGTCCCAAGTTAATTTAGGTCGACCTCTACCGCTCTTTACATTATCGGCCCGCTTTAGAACTCCACTACGCACCGGCGCCTCAGGAGGCCTCCGTTGGACATGTCCAAACCATCTCAACCGATGTTGAATCAATTTCTCCTCAATTGGTGCCACCCCAACCCTATCTCGAATATCGTCGTTCCGTACTCTATCCCTCCTTGTGTGCCCACAACACCAACGCAACATACGCATCTCCGCTACACTCAATTGCTGGACATGTCGCCTTTTTGTAGGCCAACACTCAGCACCATATAACATCGCCGGACGAAAGGTACATGTGAAACATAATTTTTATTATTTAGTATCAAAGATAGATACATAATTTAAGTACCAGATGTCCATGTCAATTCATACTTAAACTGACAACTTCAACCAACATGACCGTTTTTACAGCAAACATAACAAAACAATACAAAGTATATAATCCGGAACAGCTTAATAAAGCATAAAAAAAGCCAATAATCAAAGTTAATTTGGTACCCCCTCCGATTTAAAATGGTGCATTAAGCCTTGACCAACAATCTATATATCAATACATGGTTTTATAACATAAAATTGATGTCCACATTGAAAAATACTTATGATTTTGTATCACATAAATGGCATATTGAAAAAGAGTAATTGATCATCAAAGTCTTGTAGAAATAGGCCTACTAACTTCAAAAGGAGGGTCTGCATCTTATATATATAGTATAGACAGAAAAGGTAGCTACAAATCTATGCTAGGACCCTACAGCTATGTTCACACCAAATGCATAAAAAATATAGAAATAACTCCAACTACAACAGCTATGTTCACAGCAAATAATTCCAAAATAATTTGTCTGCAACCTAGGTGCTAGAACTGGTTCAAATAAAGCACTGGGTCAGGCAAGCAAAGTATTGGCCTGTTTAAACAATGCAAACTGGACCCCACAATCATGCAACGAAACCGACATTTATACAATTTGCCACAATATAAAGACAAATTTGTCTTCACACACCATATCAATGTGCAAATGCAGTCATAATAGGTCCTCGATAGCCATAATGTTGAAAATATACAAGAGTACCATGAGAACTACTAGCGATGATAAAAAGAGCTCTGTTTTGTGTAACTATAAAATGCATAACAAGTGACTAATTGGTCAAGAGTGGTTTCTGCATGGGCCGACAAATCGGCAACAGTGACTTCACGGACGTGTCATCCAACATGGTTTGAATATTTCAATACCAAGAACTTTTATGTGCCAATTCTCCAGTGAACAAACAAATACATACATTACAATAACGGAAAGACGAATCATCGTGGCGATCATAGTACAATCCAATATGAATTCCTTTTTCAGATGAATTTCTACAGCAAACATAGCCCAATCCAATATATATAAAACAATACCTGGACAGTGCATTATCACCTAGTCCAATCATATGGAATGTCAACAGACTAGAAAACGAAACAGCATTGCGGATCAGATCTATGCAGCCTTGAACAGACCATTGCGCACAAACAACAATTCTGACTACTTCCTCGGTCCACGAAAGAATGCAATTCTCGCTTTTCGAGAAGTCAAACAGTTTGAACTTTGACTAAATTTATATAAAAAAGTGCAAACATTTATGATACAAAGTGAGTACCATTAGATTAGTTATAGAATATATTTTAATAATAAATTTATTTGAAGAAATAAATGCTAATAATATTTGTTATAAACTTGGTGAAACTTGAGCTTCATTGACCAGCACGCATCCCCCAATTGTATTATTTTGCGGACGTAGGTAGTATACCTTAGTTCCAAACTAACAATACGCACTAGATCGAGCACAACAAACGGATCCATCAGACAAAAAACGCAGCGTTACCCCGAAAAGGATAGGATCCATCCACGAGATTAAAAGTCGACCGCGCGTATAGCATCAGAAGCAGAGTAGCGGGAGGGCCGTGCTTACCGAAGACGGTGTTGATGGGGTTCATGGCGACCTGGTTCTTCGCGGCATCGCCGATGAGGCGCTCGGAGTCGGTGAAGGCGACGTAGGACGGCGTGGTGCGGTTCCCCTGGTCATTGGCGATGATCTCGACGCGGTCGTGCTGCCACACACCGACGCACGAGTACGTCGTGCCCAGGTCGATGCCGATCGCCGGTCCCTCGCCCTTGGTCGGCGCCATTGCTGCGTCTAGATCGCTCGCGGCGGCGGACGAGAAGGGGTAGCTAGGGTTAGGGTTTTCGCGGCTGCGCTTAGAGCAGAGGCGATTGCTGCTGCGGTTTTCAGATGCGGAGGCGGCGCCGATGTGGTGGTAATTTGTACACAGCGTTCGCTTGGTCTTGATCTCCTCCGGAGTTGCGGGGGGAGCGTGGCCCAACCAGAGCCCAGTTCGAACTCTACAGCTTCTGCAGGTGGGGCCCGTAGAAGATAAGTGTTTGACTGTTTGCTTTCTCCACGTGATGGGTCTGACGTCTGTTCGTCTGGCTGCAAATGGGCCCATAACCGAGGGTAATTCTCTATTTTGTTCCTAATAATATACTCCTGTTTTACTATAATTTCACCACGCCTCGGGACAAAACTTTGACAAAACTTTCACGATACTATTATCCTTTTTTTTTGCGATGGTCAAAGAGAGGACTTTATTTATCACTAAGGAATAGAATTAACAATATGCGGGGCTGAGCTTATAAGCTAGGCCAAAGAGGACATGGCCCCTCCTCAATCTCCATACTACTTTTTATGGAATCACTTGAGTTTGAGGAGCAATTTTGCTACACAAAGAAAAAATTACATAGCTTGGCCCCTTCTATATTTTTACTCCGTGGTCAGCAAGCTCCGTCACTAGACGTATGTTCCACTAGTTGCACTCAAGCTAATAAATAGCATATACCGAGTTGGTAGTGAATTAGTGTCGAGGTAGCGGATTACGGGTAGCGGGCGATATTGCGGACGATAAATTCCAACAGCGGCACATAATAACTCATATAATTTTAAGTAAATATATCATGAAAAATGAGTATAAATAGACATTTAATCGCATTCAAAGAACTTATGTCTCGTATACTTAAATTAAGAAAATAAACATGATTTTTCTACGCACTAAATCATCACATTAAGAGTTTACAGAGAAAAATATTATGATTTATGAGTCATAAAATAGTACACAATACTATCACTCGTTGTCATTGTTAGAAGCAACAACATCATCGGCCTCATGGCCACTTGAACCATGTCCGTCTGCACAAGGGTTATTTGAGTCCACGCTATTACGGCTTGCTACGTGCAATTGTGGCCGCAAAGTTTCAGACTGCAAAGTCAGAGCGCTATCTTATAGCGGTTACGGTAACGGATCGCTACCGCCGCTATTTATTACCTTGGTTGCACTAGCTCATCAGCGACCTTATTTTGTCCTCTCCCTAGAATTTCACCTCCCACAACGCTCACCGAGCTCGCGACACCCCTTCAACAGATACATAAGGCAGTTGTTGTACGTTTGAATTTAGAGCAGGCATGAGTTATGTAGTCTGACTTCCTTGTACATGCTGAGACCTTTTCCATTCACTTAATGAAATTTTCCTTTGTTCTAAAAAAATATAGTTCGACATCACAATTGTCTTGCATCTGATCCGGTCTTCTGCTAAGCCCTATCCCTCCCTGCAAGCCAGAGCTCAACCTCTTCTGCGTTCGTGGCAAGGACGTGTCCACTGTCCAATATGGAAGTGCTAGCGTTGGACATCCGGACGGACGCTCGCGGCCTGTGCCTGCACCCCGCTCCCGTGACTGCACTCCGCATACCACCCAACCCCCACGCGGCGTCTGCGCCCCACCTGACCCCACGCGGCGTCCGTGCCTCGCCTGACCTCTCGCGCCCCCTCCAATAGCTGCAGCAGGCGGGGTACATTGCAACACATGCAACACCTGATCTACTTTTGAAACATTCAGATACAACACCTGCAACATATATCTAAAAAACAGATGAAACACTTAAAGCATGCGTGTTGAAACACTTGAAAACCGTTGCAAACATACGCAATTTCCACATAAAACACTTGCAACATATGTGTGAAACATATGCAACATCTAGATAAACACACTTGCAACATACATCTCAAACACAGATGAAACAATGGGAATAGACATTTGCAACATACATGTACAACCATTTCAACATATACAACATTCTGATCTACTTTTATAACATCAATAAAAAAACTTACAACATATCTTTGAAACACCTAAAACACTTGAAACATACGTTTACAACATGCTCTTTCAGCCCAAATATCGCTACCCCATCTCAGCTCATCCGCATTGCTGGATGCCGTCGCCGAGGGAGGAAGCGGACTGAGTATGCTGGAGAGAGAGGGGGGAAGGCCTACTAATCGTCGCTCCTGGGAGTTGTCGCCGGAAGGGGACAAAAGCGACCAGGCCGACCTCAGGGGCGGGGCCAGGATCCATAGATGGGGAGGGCAACTCATCAAGGCATCAAGCCTCAAAAAAATTCATGGAACGATGAAAAGAAAATATGAAGTATATATTTAAATATAATTACATATTACATATACGAATATATAAAGACAATTATATATACGAATAGATATGCCAACTCGTCAGTGGCGCCGAGAGAATGGAACGCAACAACGAAATTTGCTGGAGGAAAGAAATTTGGAGCACGGAGGATCAAGTAATTTTGGAGCACGGGAGGAAAGAATTTTATTTGTGAGATTTTAGTTTTAATATCACTGAAGAATTTTTCGTACAGAAGGAAAAGGTGTGGGAGGAAAACAAGCAACACCTCGATGCACCTGCATGCATCCAAACAAATGGGTGAAAGTATCGGAAGGCTCGAGGAGACGAAACGTCCCTGCATGCATCCATGCAAATTTCCTCGAGGCCATCCACAGATTCCGGTGACTAATGGTGATTAAGAGGTATATCTAATGAAGACCGTGAAACATTAGGGGGGCTGGCCCTTGTGCCCCCCTTGTCTCCGCCCCTGGCAGGCCTGATGCACAATGAAAGTCGCACAACAAACGGTGAGCACTGTGGAGAGGGGGGAAGGTGGGCGACAGCGCTCAGGCACGGTGGATAGGAAGGATGACGGTCGTCCGGGCGCGGTGGAGAGCGCCGCAATGGAGCACGCCGCGGCAGTGCGGGCACAGTGGCGCGGTCACGATGCAGCGGTCAAGAGGAAAGTGGGAGCAGAGATTTTTGTGTTTTCTTTAGCAAAACGTGATATGAGTGTGATCGTGCGAATGATAGTGTTAGGCTATTCAGGCAGACATCGAGGCCTACCAACGCAAGCGTCCGGACGAACGAACACCCTACCCATAGCATTTCCGTTGTCCAATATCATCCCTGATGATCACGCTAATCTCTACTCACCTTGACTCTTGCATGAAAGCACCTTTAGTATTTACCTTAACTCAGCCTATCGATGTAGGCTACCAACTATTATGTTTCACCATAGAGCCAAAGATGATCTGACAATAGGTTTCTTCCCATTCCCCTCTCTCGATTAGAGAAAATCACTGAAGCTTCCATCGGGTACACTAAGGTGGTTCACATGCTCACGGACTAACAAGTAGGAAGTTGTTGGGGATTTAACTTCGCCAAGAAAACTTAGCCCCTAAAACTTCAGAGTTGAAATTGTGATTTCTATAACAAAGTTTATTTGTAGGAGAAAGAAATGAAGCGAAGATGGAAATCTAACTTCGCTCAAAAGATTCTGTCTTCGCTAAAGAGATTTCGTCTTCGCTGGAGAAAAGAAGAAAGCAAGATTAGGCGAAGACAAGGATTTGGCTTCGCCTAAAATTTTGAAGGCAGAAAGAGATGGAGCAAAAATCGACCAAGTCCAAAAGATGAAAACATCGAGAAGATTGGTGACCAAAAGTTGGAAAATGAAGGCTCAAAAAGGGAAAAAAGACCACTTCACCCTCGTAGTTGAAAAGGGTTGTAATTATTTGAGTTAGGGGTAAAATTGTTATTTTATATAAAATATGAAGATTGGAGCCCCTATAAATACCCCCTCTTCAAGAAATGAATACAACTTTGTCTTGTGTTCAAATGTGGATGCTTGAGTAATTTTTCTTACCCAACACCTGGCGTCCACCGTTTGTGTGTGCTCGAAGACTCTCACGACCACGCAAAGCTAATGGGCAGGCATAACAAGAAAGTTACCATTGGAGTAACCGAAGATGACCCATCAGCGACCGAAGACCAAAGTCTTCAAAAAGATGCACCCCAAGACCCAAACTCTTCAGGAGCAAGCGAAGCCGAGGAACAAAGACTCAAAGAACTAGAAAAACAAGTGTTAAGAAAACAAAAAAAGAACTCGAAAAATGCTGCACAAGAGTAAGAGAAAAGTATCTTAAACAAAAAAAATAAAAGAAGCCAAAGCCACCCTTCGTGAACTAAATAAACAACTTCAAAGCGCAAGTCATGAAGTCATACATTTAGAAGAACCAAATTCAGCAACAAAAGCTTCTCAAGAGAAGAATTCCCAAAAGTCATTCATATCAATTGACACAAGCTCTCCCTTGTCAATAAACTTGCAACTAGTACAATGGCCCCTGGGATACAAATTTAACATGATACCAACATTTGACGGCCAATCTGACTCAAGGCAATTTCTGATGAGTTTTGAAGCCATAGTAATTTCTAGAGGCGGTGATGAAACTACATTAGCAAAATCTCTTGTCATGGCAGTTAAAGGACCAACACAACAATGGTACTCTTCGCTAAAAGTAAAATCCATACATTCATGGGATCAACTTAAAGCAAATTTGCTTGTTGACTTCTAAGGATTCTAACCAGCTAGCCTCATAGACATAGATCTGTTCAATTATAAGCAACAAATCAAAGAGCTCCTGAGCCAGTATTTCAAAAGATTCATCCAAATCAAGGCACAAATTCCAAATATCCCAGACGAAGTTGTGATAATAGCCGCAATCAAAGAATTTCGAGTAGGCCAATGTGCTTCTCATCTTGCTTGAGAAAAACAAGTATAGTTGCTGAGATTTATGAAGTCATTCAAAAATATTGCAAATTAGATCATGATTACAGAAAAAGAATCGAGGAAAAAACAACTTTAGGGCTCGAATCAAGCAAACCAACAACAACTTCCACCCTCTAGGACCAAACAACTATGAGCGAAGACCATTTACACCGCACAATCAAGTCAATCAAATCAAGAATGACAATAATTCAATAGCTCGAAGTGATTATGCTCACCAAAGCCAATACAACCAGCGAAGTCAATTCAACGAGAGAACATTTAAAAGATGAGGCTTTGGCACAAGAGGAAGAGGAGGATGAGGAAGAGAAAGAGCGCCTTTAAAACCTGAAGATATATATTGCATTATCCATGGCAAAGGGGCTAGACCTACATCCAAGATGTGTCCCAAAGTAAAGAAAAGTATTGAAGAAGCCTAAGAAGAGAACAAGGCACCAAGCCAATCAAAAGTTGTGAACTATGTGAGGCAAGAACAGCAAAGTTCCCATTAAACTTATTACCTGATGCATTACAGACATGCCCAGGCACTACTTCCAGGGCCACCTCCCACATACAACTATGAACCCCTAGCAATGCACCATCCCATGCAAAATCAATGGAGGCAAAATCAACCTCAACAATCTAATGTCCAATCAACACAACCTAAAGCTTCAGTTGCAAATAACAACTCTCAAAACAGTTGAAAGCCCAAGTTTGGTTTTGGTAATTAATGACACCAAGTTGCTAATGTCATGTGTTAAGTGTTTTGAGTTAGGCATAAGCAACACATGTGATGAAGGTGTATGTGGCAAGGAGTGGTGGCCACAAGATCACAAAGAGATGGTGCATGGACATGAAATAATGATCATGGTGGAGATGCACATAAAAGGAAGGACATGATGATCAAGTGGAAGAGAAGGATCTAAGAGCGCAAGGCAAAGGTATAACCATAGGGTTTTCCTTTTACCAATCTAAGATGAGTAGAGAAGTGATTGACCGGGTTTAGGATATATAGCCGACTATCAAGAGGGCAATCACAGTTAGCTCGGGAATCAAGTGCCACTAGATCATTATCTTGAGCATATGCATAGGATCTAGTAAAGAGCTAACATAACGCCTTGAAAAATGTTTATGAAATGCTAACACACATGCACATGGTGGTGTACACTTGGTGGTGTTAGCACATTTGCGAAGGCGGTGGAGTTTAAGCGGTAGAGAGGGGTTTGGGTTCCTCTCTCCCTCCCACCGAGCTTGCGAGGTGGGATTCGGTGCTTTTTGGGGAAGTGAAATGCCTTTTTTCTACTGTGCCAGAAGTTGGAAAAGAAACGGAGACGAACGGAGGTCACAGAGGTGACCGGACGCTGGACCGGACGCGGTCTCTATATGACCGGACGCGTCCGGTCAGCGTTCGGCGTCTGCGCGTGTTTCAGTCTGATGATCGGATGCGCAGCGCATCCGGTCACTGACGACCGAACGCGTCCGGTCGTCCAGGGAGCTTACTGGACTCTAATCGAACGCTGGCACTGTGGCGTCCGGTCAGTTCTACAGCGCGTCCGGTCGTTGTTTCGTTGTGCGCTACTCAGGCTTGACCAGCGCGTCCGGTCAGTTGCAGGACCAGCACGTCCGGTCACACCCAGCGCGTCCGGTCGGTGCTTCGGAATTTAGTCGTTGCGCGACCGGCGCGTCCGGTCAGCGCGATTTCGGCTGTTTAAGTTCCTAACAGCTAGCTGCGTACCCCTTCGTTATAAATAGACGTTGACCGGGGTTTAAGGGGATCTCTTGTATATTTTGAGACCTAGAGACATCCTTTGAGCTAGAGAACAACCCCTCCACTTATCTCTTTGCATAGTTGCACATCTTGAGTGAGATTCAAGTGTATTGCTTGAGAATTGCATTCTAGAGGCACTTGATCTTCGAGTTGTTGCGAATTTCTTGTTACTCTTCTGTGTTTCTCGACACGGTAGACGGCTTGGAGCAGCGGAGGTGATTGAGCTTGCAATTGGAGATTGTTGGAGCCCTCACCAAGTGTTGTAAAGGGTTCTTGATCCTTCCCCGCGGGAGTTCGCGAATTGGATACTCTAGTGGAGCTCGTGGCTTGGAGGATCCCCATCTTGTGTGCGGTTGTGCGGCGTCCGCCGAGGGCTTGACTCTTGATAGTCGATTAGCTCGTGAACCGACAAGTGGGTGTATCGCTACAACAGGGAGTAGCTTGCCGGGAAGCAAGTGAACCTCGGAATAAATTCTTGTGTCATTCTCTTCCCGAGGATTTCTCTTGTATGATTGATTGATTGGTATTTCTCTTCTCTACACAGCGGTATAATCACTCGAAACTTTTCTCTCGCATTACTTCTTGTTTCTAGCTTGTAGTTGTTGTTGTGTTTAGTGGATAGCCTTGTACTAGACTTGTGTAGGTGGCTTGCTTAATTAGTTAGAGCTAGTGCTTTTGCTTCGCCACCTTTCGTACTAACTTGTAGTTAAGTAATTCTTGTAGAAGTTTTTAATTAGGCTATTCACCCCCCCTCTAGCCTATTTGGACCTTACTAGTGGTATCGGAGCCGATGCACCGTTTATTTGAGGCTTAACAACCTACGGTGAAAAAGAAATGGCTCAATTAAGCTTGCACATCAACAACACCAAGAAGGCACCTCACTTTGATGGCACAAATTATGCATATTGGAAGGTTAAGATGACCGCACACCTAAAGTCAATCAATAGAGAAGTGTGGAAGGTCACCGAAACAAAATTTAAGGTTGCTAATCCGGAAGCACCTACACCGGTGGAAGAGAAGAAGCTCCAATGCAATGACATTGCCATTAGTGCTCTTCATGAGGCATTAGATGACAAGACATTTGAGCAAGTAAAGAACATAGAGATTGCTCATGATGCTTAGGCCAAGCTAGAAGAAACATTTGAGGGCACCGAAGGCACAAAGACCGCTAAAGCATATATCTTACAAGAAAAATTTTTACGCTTCAAGATGCAAGATAATGAGAGTATACCGGAGATGTTTCATAGGTTGCAAGTCATTATCAATAAGCTCAAGGCACTTGGTGAGGAGGTCAAGGAAAATCAATTCTCTATGAAGTTCTTGAGAAGTCTACCCAAGAGATTTGATACATTGATCACCGTACTAGTGAGGACTACATTGAAGGATTCAACTCCTCAACAAATATTCCAAGAAGTGATGACCGATGATTCATATAGAGAAGATGATGAGAAGGATGAGTTGGTCAAGAAGAAGAAGAAGGAAAATGAGAAGAAAGATGATGAAAAGAAGAAGAGTGTGGCATTCAAAGCCACCGCATCCAAGGGCAAATCTAAGATTGAATCATCAAGTGATGAAGACTCAAGCTCTTGTGATAGTGATGACATTGATGAGAAGATGACTCTCTTTATCAAGCAATTTGACAAATTTATGAAGAAGAAAGGCTATCGTGCAAGAAGGAGGAAGAACTCATCCAAGAAGAGTGAGCATACCATGAGATGCTTTAGATGCCATAGCAAGTACCATCTCATTGCAAAGTGTTCTTATGATAGTGATGATGAAGATGCTATTAAGAAGGAGAAGAAGAAGCAAGAAAAGAAGAAGAGCTCTCATAAGAAGAAGAATGATTCTCATGTTGCTACTTGGGATAGTGATGATTCTTCAAGTGATGATGAGGATGACAACAAGAGCAAGAAGAAGGGACATGCTAGCATTGCCATTCAAGAGAAGATCTCCCTCTTTGACACTCCATCGTGCTTCATGGCTAAGGCCGCTAAGGTATCATCCGACGATGAGAGTGATCATGATAATGCTAGTGATAGTGATAGTGATGAAGAAAATTCACTAAAGATGAACTAATTACTATGCTAGAAGATTGCACTCAACATTTTAAAGAATCTAGAAAAGAGTGCAAGGGCTTGCTTAAGGAAAAGAAAAACCTTATGCAAGAACTTGATGAGCTTAGGGCATCTTATGAGAGTCTAAAGGTAGACCATAAGAAGCTTCAAAAGTCTCACACTAAGCTTGAAGAAGCTCATTCCTCTCTAGTTGAAAAATGTGAAAACATGCCAACTAATGTTGAGAAAGCTAAAACTTACAACATAGGCATATCATGTGATATAATTGAATCCGTTCATAAGCCTATTGTTGTTACTCCCACTAACCCTTCATGTAGCTCACCTACATCATCCTCATCTAGTAGTGATGGTTTCACTTGTGACTCCACACTTATAGTTGAGAATGAAAATCTCAAGAAAGAGGTAAAAGAGCTCAATCACACATTAGTTAAGGCTTATGGTGGTGAGGACCGCTTGCTTATGTGCTTGGGTAGCCAAAGAACTTCTCTCTACAAAGAGGGATTGGGCTATAACACCAAGAAAGGCAAGGCCGCTTTTGCTCCTCACAAGACTCGTTTTGTGAAGAACAATGGTAGCTATTGCAAAAGTTGCAAGCAAGTTGGTCATATAGAGCAACATTGCATGAACAAGAAATCCAATGCAAATGTATCCTCAATTAAGTTTGATTCTTTCTATATGCTTATCAAGGGTACAAATAGTGTTCATGCTAAGTTCATTGGTGCACCATGGATGGGCTCAAAGAAGAAAGTCATTTGGGTACCAAAGAGCTTAGTCTCTAACCTTGGAGGACCCAAACAAGTTTGGGTATCTAAAAGGAATTGATCTTGTCTTGTAGGTCAATTATAAAGCCAGAGGAAGGCATTGGGTGCTTGATAGTGGGTGCACTCAACATATGACCGGAGACTCTTGTATGTTCAAATCAATTGATACAAGTCAAAATGGTGGTTTTGATGCTATCACTTTCGGCAACAACAAGAAAGGCAAGGTCAAGGGGCTTGGTAAAATTGCTATCTCAAATGACATGAGCATATCTAATGTGTTGCTAGTTGAGAGCTTGGATTTTAATCTTTTATCGGTGGCACAACTTTGTGATCTTGTCTTCAAGTGCATATTTGGTAGTGATGATGTTGAAGTCATAAGTGTTGATGGATCAAACTTGATATTCAAAGGATTTAGACATGGTAGCTTATACTTGGTTGACTTCAATGATGGTGAGACATAATTGATATCATGCTTGCTTAGCAAATCTAGTATGGGATGGTTGTGGCATAGAAGGCTTGGTCATGTTGGAATGAAACAATTGAACAAACTTTTGAAGCATGACTTAGTTAGAGGCTTGAAGGATGTCACCTTTGAGAAGGATAAACCATGTAGCGCTTGTCAAGCCAGTAAACAAGTTAGAAATGTACATCCTAGTAAGAGTGAAATGAGCACATCAAAGGGATTTGAGCTATTGCACATAGACTTGTTTGGGCCAACAACATACACTAGCATTGGTGGCAACAAGTATGGTTTTGTGATTGTGGATAACTACACTAGATACACTTGGGTGTTTTTTCTCTATGACAAGAGTGATGTTTATGATCTATTCAAGTCTTTTGTCAAGAGAGTGCAAAATGAGTTTGAGACTACCATCAAGAAGATTAGAAGTAACAATGGTAGTGAGTTCAAGAACACAAGAATTAAAGATTTATGTGATGATCTTGGTATTGGACATCAATTCTCACCAACATACACTCCTCAATCCAATGGTGTAGTTGAAAGGAAAAATAGAACCTTGATTGATATGGCTAGATCAATGCTTAGTGAATACAATGTTAGTCATTCATTTTAGAGTGAAGCTATCAACACGGCTTGCTATTGTAGCAACCGTCTCTATTGCCATGGGAAGCTTGGAAAGACACCATATGAGCTATTGAATGGAAGAAAGCCCAACATTGCATACTTTAGAGTGTTTGATTGCAAATGCTATATTCTTAAGAAAGACACTAGATTGAGCAAGTTTAAAAAGAAATGTGATGAAGGATTCTTACTTGGTTATTCTACCACAAGCAAGGCATATAGAGTTTGGAATCTCATAAATGGCACCTTAGAAGAAGTTCATAATGTTGAGTTTGATGAAACCCAAGGATCTCAAAATGAAGCTCAAAACCTTGATGATGTGAGAGGAGATCAATTGTCAAATGCAATGAAGAACATGGACATTGGTGATATAAGGCCGATGCAAGTTGATGATGATGATATTCATGTGATCAACCAAAGTGTGCAAATTGATACAAATCAAGCAAGCTCTAGTGGTACTCATGATGAAGCTCAAGTTCAAGGTCAAACAAGTGGAAGCAATCAACTCCCAATACTCCAACCTACTAGCATTGCAAGAGATCATCCGTTGGATCAAATCATTGGTGGAATTCAAAGTGGCGTTCAAACTAGATCAAGACTAGCATCCTTTTGTGAGCACTACTCATTTGTGTCACTTGAAGAACCTAAGAAATTAGAAGATGCTTTGAAGGATTCCGATTGGGTAAGTGCCATGCATGAAGAACTAAACAACTTTGCTAGAAATCAAGTTTGGAAACTTGTTGAGAGGCCAAAGAACTACAATGTGATTAGCACTAAGTGGGTCTTTAGAAACAAGCAAGATCAAGATGGCATGGTTGTAAGGAATAAAGCAAGATTAGTAGCACAAGGATACACTCAAGTTGAGGGTCTTGACTTTAGAGAGACATATGCACCGGTTGCAAGATTGGAAGCAATTAGAATCTTATTAGCATATGCTTGTGCACACAACATCAAGCTCTATTAAATGGATGTTAAGAGTGCATTTCTCAATGGCTACATCAATGAAGAAGTCTATGTTGAGCAACCTCCTGGTTTTGAAGATGACAAGAAGCCCGACCATGTTTACAAGCTAAAGAAGGCATTGTATGGTTTGAAGCAAGCACCTAGGGCATGGTATGAGAGATTGAGGGACTTTCTTCTCTCTAAAGGGTTCAAGATGGGAAAGGTTGACACCACTCTCTTTACCAAGAAGCTTGGAAGTGACTTGTTTATGTTGCAAATCTATGTGGATGACATTATCTTTGGATCAACTAACCAAGACTTTTGTGAAGAGTTTAGAAATATGATGGCTAATGAGTTTGAGATGTCTATGATTGGAGAGCTTAGTTACTTTCTTGGACTTCAAATCAAGCAAATGAAGAATGGCACTTTTGTAAGTCAAGGCAAATACATCAAGGACATGATCAAGAAGTTTGGATTACACGATGCTAAGCCAATGAATACACCAATGGGCACAAATGATCAATTAGGTATTGATGCTAGTGGAAACATGATAGATCAAAAGCAATACCGGTCTATGATTAAAAGTTTGCTCTATGTCACCGCTTCTAGGCCGGATGTGATGTTTAGTGTGTGCAAGTGTGCAATATATCAAGCTTCACCTAGAGAAAGTCACTTGAAAGCAACCAAGCGAATATTGAGATATCTTAAGGGCACTCATGATGTTGGATTATGGTTTCCAAAGGAGTCTAATTTTGAGTTAATTGGATATTCGGACTCCGACTATGGTGAATGCAAGATTGATAGAATGAGCACAAGTGGCACTTGTCAATTGCTTGAATGGTCTCTTGTTTTATGGTCATCAAAGAAACAAAATAGTATTGCACTTTCTACCGCCAAGGCCGAATACATTAGTGCCGGTAGCTGTTGTGCACAATTGCTTTGGATGAAGGCCACCTTAAATGATTTTGGAATCAAGTTCAAGAATGTACCATTGTTTTGTGACAATGAAAGTGCTATCAAGATGACTCAAAATCCGGTTCAACATTCAAGAACCAAGCACATCGACATAAGGCATCACTTCATAAGAGACCATCAACAAAAGGATGATATTAGCATTGAGAGCATTGGCACCGAAAATCAACTAGCCGACATCTTTACAAAGCCACTTGATGAGAAAAGGTTTTACAAGTTGAATAATGAATTGAACATACTTGACTTCTCCAACTTGAAATGAGTGCACTCCCATATCCTTATATGGCATGCCTCTCCTCCAACATAGCAAGGTAAAATGGTTTGGCATATCATTCATACTTTGCTAAGGGCATGGTTAGAATATATAGACATATTTGCATGACAAATAGGCTCATTCATGAAAATCAAATGATTTTGATGTATATATGGTACCACTATTGCTTCTATGTTTGATTAATCTAGTGGTAGCATATGACATGTTTGTGGGCTTGCAAACGTAGTGTTGAATCTAGAAAATGAGCTCATGATGTGTAATTCAACATGCTCAAGATAACCCTTATACTTTATGAGGTGTGAAGAAGCTTGTGCTTGGATCAAACCAAATTATATATTCTAGGCAAGTGATCTAGATTGAACCATAATTTGGACTTCCTCATATTGATTGACTTATCTCTCACTAAAATTAGCACCTTTTTGGTGATTGTTGACAAAGGGGGAGAGAAAGTCACAAAGATATTGCAAAGAGGGAATAAGACATAATAAGGGGGAGAGAAGAGTCATAAGATAAAAAGTTAAGTTGCAAAGGGGAGAAAAGATATAGTAAGGGGGAGAAAAATTAAAATTGAGCACATAAGTAGGGGGAGCAAGCTCATGAATTATTTGTTGCATTTGTATGTGCACTAACATGATGATGTGTTGCATTGCAAATTTAATTTTGATATTCATAATTGAATGGTGATTGCTAGAAATAGAACTTGAATGATGATTTGTTAAGAGTAACTTTACAAGTGGTATCTAGACACCATGTGCTTATAATGTTGATCTCACGGGGTACATTAGTATTTGTGATCTTTACAAGTAATGTATTACAAGTGGTGTCTAGCTACATCGATGCTAAGGATGGTATATAAAGGCAACTCCAATTGGTATCACGCTTCAAAGGTCCATTCTATATATCTTAGCATCAATTTGATAGTAGTAACTCTCCCAAAATTCAAATCCATACATATATGCACAATTGAACCAAACTCATGGAAGCACATATGTAGGGGGAGCTAATACTATTGAAATTGAAAATTGTTTTCATTTCATATCTTTGTGATGGTTGTCATCAATTACCAAAAAGGGGGAGATTGAAAGCCCAAGTTTAGTTTTGGTAATTAATGACACCAAGTTGCTAATGCCATGTGTTAAGTGTTTTGAGTTAGGCATAAGCAACACATGTGATGAAGGTGTATGTGGCAAGGAGTGGTGGCCACAAGATCACAAAGAGATGGTGCATGGACATGAAATGATGATCATGGTGGAGATGCACATAAAAGGAAGGACATGATGATCAAGTGGAAGAGAAGAATCTAAGAGCACAAGGCAAAGGTATAATCATAGGGTTTTCCTTTTGCCGGTCTAAGATGAGTAGAGAAGTGATTGACCGGGTTTAAGATACATAGCCGACTATCAAGAGGGGCAATCACAGTTAGCTCGAGAATCAAGTGCCACTAGATCATTGTCTTGAGCATATGCATTAGGATCTAGTAAAGAGCTAACATAACACCCTAAAAAATATTTATGAAATGCTAACACACATGCATATGGTGGTGCACACTTGGTGGTGTTAGCACATTTGCGAAGGCGGTGGAGTTTAAGCGGTAGAGAGGGGTTTGGGTTCCTCTCTCCCTCCCGCCGAGCTTGCGATGAGGGATTTGGTGCTTTTTGGAGAAGTGAAATGCCTTTTTTCTACTGCGTCGGAAGTTGGAAAAGAAACGGAGGTGAACGGAGGTCACAGAGGTGACCGGACGCTGGACCGGACGCGGTCTCTGTATGACCGGACGCGTCCGGTCAGCGTTCGGCGTCTGCGCGTGTTTCAGTCTGATGATCGGACGCGCAGCGCGTCCGGTCACTGACGACCGGACGTGTCCGGTCGTCCAGGGAGCTTACTGGACTCTAATCGGACGCTGGCACTGTGGCATCCGGTCAGTTCTACAGCGCATCCGGTCGTTATTTCGTTGTGCGTTACTCAGGCTTGACTAGCGTGTCTGGTCAGTTGCGGGACCAGCGCGTCCGGTCGCACCCAGCGCGTCTGGTCTGCATGACCAGCGCGTCCGGTCGGTGCTTCAGAATTTAGCCGTTGCGCGACCGGCGCGTCCGGTCAGTATGACCGGCGCGTCCGGTCAGCGTGATTTCGGCTGTTTAAGTTCCTAACGGCTAGCTGCATACCCCTTCGTTATGAATAGACATTGGCCAGGGTTTGAGGGGATCTCTTGCATATTTTGAGACCTAGAGACATCCTTTGAGCTAGAGAACAACCCCTTCACTCATCTCTTTGCATAGTTGCACATCTTGAGTGAGATTGAGTGAGATTCAAGTGCATTGCTTGAGAATTGCATTCTAGAGGCACTTGATCTTCAAGTTGCTGCGGATTTCTTGTTACTCTTCCGTGTTTCCCGACACGGTAGACGGCTTAGAGCAGCGGAGGTGATTGAGCTCACAATTGGAGATTATTGGAGCCCTCACCAAGTATTATAAAGGGTTCTTGATCCTTCTCCGTGGGAGTTCACGAATTGGATACTCTAGTGGAGCTCGTGGCTTGGAGGATCCTCATCTTGTGTGCGGTTGTGCGGCGCCCGTCAAGGGCTCGACTCTTGATAGTCGATTAGCTCGTGAACCGACAAGTGGGTGTATCGCCACAACGGGGAGTAGCTTGCCGGAAAGCAAGTGAACCTCGGGATAAATTCTTGTGTCATTCTCTTCCCGAGGATTTCTCTTGTATGATTGATTGATTGGTATTTATCTTCTCTACACGGCGGTATAATCACTCGAAACTCTTCTCTCGCATTACTTGTTGTTTCTAGCTTGTAGTTATTGTTGTGTTTAGTGGATAGCCTTGTACTAGACTTGTGTAGGTGGCTTGCTTAATTAGTTAGAGCTAGTGCTTTTGCTTCGCCACCTTTTGTACTAACTTGTGGTTAAGTAATTCTTGTAGAAGTTTTTAATTAGGCTATTCACCCCCCCTCTAGCCTATTTGGACCTTATAACAGTCAAGCCAAGCAAGACAACAATTCTCCATCAGCTTTTGCAGTAAACAATAATGCAATCATCCTAAGCTGAGGAAGAATATTGACAATCACGGGAGGAATAGCATGGAACATGAAAATAATAGTCAAAGGAGAAACTACTTCCGAAGAGTCAATTTAATTTCAGTGGAAGGCCCATACAAGAAAACAAGATGGTTCTATTTACCAATCATAATTTTAGCTGAAAGATTGAAAGGTCTTGATGGCTAGAGGGGGTGAATAGCCTAATAAAACTTTATACAAAGATCACTCAAACAATTTAATTAGTAATACAAATGGCGAGATGCGAGTTTTGTCTAGCCTAATAGGGTGATGCAAGCCACCTATCTAATTCACAATTCTTGTTTGATTCACACAACCGCCACAAGACAAACCGCAAGCTAGCAAAGCTACAAATCTACTAAAACTAGAACTACACAAGCTAGCAATAAAAAGGAACAACAACAATCTAAACAAGAAGATACCAAAGTAAGTGCAAGAAGGGATTTAGAAACAAGCTAGCAACAAAAAGGAACAACAACAATCTAAATAAGAAGATACCAAAGTAAGTGCAAGAGGAGATTTGGAATGTTATACCGAGTGACGATGATTGAGCCAACCAAAGCGAATACCAAGATAGTCAATGAAGTTACCAATCACCGGGATGAAATCCAATTGATCGAACACAATTGAGACACAAGATTTATCCCGAGGTTCACATGCTTATCGGCACGCTAGTCCCCGTTGTGTCCCCCTACACCATGTGGTTCGGTGGCTAATCGATATCACACACTGAGCCTCTCAAAAGGTACCACAAGAACCTACCAAATGGTGAGAAGTTCTGACACAAGCAATCCACTAGAGTTAGAATTCAGTGCTCCACCGGGAAATCACAACAACCCCTCACAACAAGCTCATCGGAGCCGGCCACGAATAATCACCAACACGTGTCGGACCTCCTCCACTGCTCCAAGCCATCTAGGTGGCGGCAACCACCAAGAGAAACAAGAATCCCACAGCAAAAGAATAACCAAGTGCCAACTAGATGCAAACTCACAAGCAAATGCGCTTGAGATCACTCAATCTCACTTTGATTAGGCAATCAAGCAAGGGAGATGAGTGTGAGGGGATGTGCTCAGCTCAAGAGGATGTTAGAGAGTCAAAATGTCCAAGAGAGACCTCTAGGAGCTGGTCAACAAGTATTTATAGGAGCCCCCAAAAGAATAAAGTCGTTGGCTCATGAAACAGCCACACTCGGGGTGACCGGACGCGCTGGTCCGGCCTGACCGGACGCGCCACAGCGTCCGGTCACTCCACCGTGACCTCCCCGATGAACACCACGTGTCTCGCTTTGAATCTCGTTCTTTTCATCGTAACGATCATTTAAATGTACTCGTTTACGCACTAGAGTGATCGGACGCGCCAATCAAAATTGATCAGACGCACCTAGGCGTCTGATCGTCACTGATTCGCGTTGCTAACCACATGACCAGACGCGCTGCTTGAACTGACCGGATGCCATAGTGCTAGCATCTGGTTGATTCCAGTAAGCTATCACTCACGACCGGACGCGTCCGGTCGATCGTGACCGGACGCGCCACCGTGTCCGATCGACCCTTCACGTTCGTTGTCCCTCTAGCGCCTGACCGGACACGCTGGTCCCACGAGTGACCGGACACGTCGGTGGTAAACTGTAACAGAACCGACCAATTATACGAAATTAAGTAAGAAAAATCATCCACCGAGCAGACGATTTAGCAAACTTAAGCCCATATAACCCGGTAGTCCGTGAAATCTCGAGGGATTTCAAACCAATTCTCATACCAGCCAAGATCGTAATAAGTTTAGCGGTCACCATCACAAATTACATAAAAGTTCACATCACAGATACATCGGAGTTTAAACATAGTTATTACAAACCAAGTTCAAATAAAAGTAGCAGAAGCATTTAGTTCAATCCACACACACACTCACACAGAGTTCGAAATAAAGTGCCAGCTGATGATCATCTCCAACAAAATCATTAGACGAGACATAGGGAACGACCACTGCCCATTGTCCTAAGCTTCACCCATCGCAGGATAAAGACAGTTGATACAGTAGCCGTAATACATCTACCCATCTGCAACAAGTGGGAACAAAGTCCTGAGTACGAGAAGGTACTCAGCTAGACTTACCCGATATAACCGAAAACAAAACGACACCAAGGATTATGAAAGGCTTTATAGTAGGGTAGCTTACTTATTTGTAAAAAGGCATTTTTAGCATTTAAAGAACCTTTTCTAGAAGCTTTTATATCAAGTTAATCTTTATTAACCTGTCAACTACATTTACACCTGTACTAGAGTAACATGTGATTAAACAAATAAGGATAACTAATGATCATTAACAACTTCCATCATGTCATATTTCATATAACTATCCAAGTGTTCTATCAATATTACTACGATGAAGTAACTCAACTCAAGTGTTCACTATCTAGTGAACGATGGCGATTCGAATCGATTATTAACCAGCTGGTAATTTATTCCTCACATAAACCTCACTCACCCGCTAAAGTGAGATATTGGTTACCGAGTCAACTATCCAGGTAAAGTCTCGAGTTTGCCAGGAACCACATGTATCCGGAGGCGCCTGACTGCTCTTTAGCCTTATCATCGTGCCCCCATGTCCTACCACACCTGCTCCGGTACAGTGCGCTGTGGGCAATCCACTCGGCCCGGATAATCTCCTAGCTTCGCGGTCGAAAGGTATATTATTCGGCCAGCTAAATATAAGGCATGCGTTCAACATGACTTGAGGCCCAACAACAGTCGGTCCTTAACTGACACAGACGGAAAACACTATAGTCCAAAACCCTGTAAGTCTCCGTTCGGTCTCAATTTCAAATTAACACTTAGTTATCCTAAGATGACATACTTATTCAAGCAGATCCAGGTAACCACCTATAGATCGCAGGTGACAGGAAATCACCCGACTTCTACCGGTCTAAGCAAGCTAAGCATTTCTTGACTGTGAATACCAGGGTAACAAGGATATGGTAGAACAAAGAAAAGCAAGGCATAATGCAGCAACTGTTGCAAACAACTCCTAAACGTAATGCATCAATAAAGGTAAAGCATTAATAAAATATTTGCAAACCGGGAGAGAAATGCTCCGGGGCTTGCCTCTTTCGAATGAGCTCGGGCGATGGTTGGGGCACTCTGGAAGATCCTCACCGACCTCCTCGTCGGCTTCGGGCACCTCCTGCTCTTGCACCTCGGGCTGCTCTTCTGGCTCCTCGAGAACTGCTACCGGAATTACTTTCTGCGATCCTGTATGATGTAAATGTATAAGTGCTCATGCTTAGGTGCATTATAGAGATGACATGTAATGATCATGACGAATGGGATGTAGATGAATAGGTTTACTTTATTGTATAAAGTAGAAATACAACTCTTCTACAAGGTAATCCACATCATCCAAGAACATGTACTAGTATACTACTACTACAATCATTCTCTACCATACCAAGTCACCACAGAAATCTAAGATGCTTCAAAGATACACCAAAGCAAATCTTATTAACTAATCATGCATTAACGAGGTTAATTAAACCCTAGTTGAAACTATGTTTGAATGGCAACACTTCTTTTGGCAGCATAGAAAAATCTGATAAAATTACAGTGGCTTACTATCATCTAATCTAGCATGCCACAAAAATTTCATTGCATTTGGATTACTATAACTGCCTACACAAAAATAACAAGGTAGGGCCTAAATATGAGCATTAAAATACTTTGTATTATGAAAAGTATCAAACAACAGATTTAGTATTTTTCCTACATTCTCCACAGTAAACAACCACTATATAAAAATTATCATATGCATGTTTTATACAATTTTTGCTCTCTATAAAAAAATAACAGAAACCATCAAATAAAAGCACTTGAACTACACATCATTATTTTTCTACAGAACATGCATGGCACATATTTTTTCTAGAAAGTACATTGCACAAAAAGATTAACAAAATTAGAACCATATTTTTTCTAAGCTTTCTATGATTTATTAAGCATTTACCAAGAAAACAACAATTTCAATAATTAAATAAAAACTCTATAGAAAAGTATTTCAAACTTGACATGCAATATTTTTACATCATAGATCTGGTCTTAAGAAGTACACCAACATTTGTTTCACAATTTTTGGAGCCAAAATGAGCAAGTTATGAATTTTAGAAGCTTTTATCATTTTTTGGAAAAACATTTCGTTTAAATCCTTTTTGAATCCGACCGCTCAAATGCTACACGCACCCCAGAACTGAACCCAGAGTTCATACACAAGACAAACAGGTGGGCCCCTGCGTCAGACAGGCCCCACCTGGTAGTCACACAGGACAGGGGAGGCGGCGGACTGCCGAGATCTCGCCGACGGTGAGGTCTCCGACCAAACGGTGACCACCACCGTGCTCTACGGCCCAAGGCGGACCCAGCAGTGCCTTGAGCGCGGTCAAATGAGCACCGAGCCCAGCTCGCCGGCGCGTATGGCGGCACGGTGGCTCGACTCACCGGCGCGGGCGTGCCTCCGGCCATGGCGTGGCGCGGGGAGCGGCGTCCGAGCAACGAGAGGCCGAGAGGGACCGAATGCACGCGAAAACAGGGCGAAAAGAGGAGCGGAAAGGCGAGGTTCACGGAGCGGAGATCTTCGGCGAGCTCGGCCGGAACTCCGGCGAGTAATTCCCGTGGAGGGGAGGCTTACCACGGGCGGTTGAGGTGAGCGCGGGCTGCGCCAGAGGGAGGAGAAGTTCGGGGCAAGATGGAGCGGCTCGCGGTGAGATGGAACGGCTAGAACGCGCGTCTCCGGTGATGGCGCGCGCGGTGGCGGAGGCGGAACTACGGCCGCTGCGCGCGGGAAGAAGCAAGGCGAAAGGAGGGGAAGGAGAAGGGCGAGGCGCTGCGAGGGGTTGTAGGGGCGAGAACGCGCGCTGGTGGGGGCGACCGGGCGCCATCTGGCCGGTGTCGCCGGCATGCGCTCGCCACGCGGCGCGCGACATCTGCCGCTGTCGGGACAGCACGCGAGCGGGAGGGAGAGGAAGGAGGCCACACTGGGCCGGGCCGTGGTCGCGCGCGGGTGAGCGGGAGTGGCTGTGGGCGCGCGCGCGGGAGAGCTAGGCCGCTTTGGCCAGCGGGCCGAAAGGGAGGCGGCGGCCCGCCAGGGGAAAAACTAATTTTCCAATTTTATTTCCAATAAATTTTCAAACAATTTCAAATAACAGTTTTAAAATCCCATTTGAGCAAGAAAATGGCTTTTTTCTGAAAATGGTCCAAAACAAAAGTTGCTTAGAATTTAATTCTCTACAACTTTTATTAAGGGACTAACTCAAAATTCCCAATAGATTTTGAATTAGAGAATAAAAGCTAAATAGGGAGGGTTTTTGACCATTTTCCAATAATATTTTTAAAAGCAAAATTAGACAAAACTTTGAATACCAAAGTTGCTCCAAAATTTGTGCTAAATAATTGTAGATGATTTACAATTATAGTCACCCATGTTTTAGTAGCCTAGCAAGCATAATTAAGGTGAAACAATTCTAAACAAGTGTATGCAACATTCACGTTTCATAGCAATGTTTCAACTCAAAGATGCACCCTACTTCACATGTGATTATAAATGCAAATGATGCATTATGCGTATGATTTGCAATGCTAAATGCATGCGTAACACCGGGGTGTTATATAAACCCCAGTCCACGCGCCAGACCGCTGCTATCACTAACTGAACGTGTCCGGTCATGCCGAGACCGTGTCCGGTTCAGTATCCGGTCACCCCAGTGACCTCTGTTCGCCTCCGTTTCTATTCACGATGACTTAGAGAAAATTTCTACCTCCAGCGTAGTGAAAAATAGACGTTTCACTTCCACAAAAAGCGCTAAATCCCTAGATCTAAATGCATATGCAAAAGAATCCTCATCTAGTGGCACTTAAGTGATCAATAGCCCTAGAAATTCCTCTCTTTATAGTACGGCTATCGATTCTAAGCCATCCACACCCTCTATGGTGTCTTGGATGCAAAATAAAAAAACCCTATCATATACCTTTGCCTTGAGCTCCATGATTTGACTTTGCACCTTTATCCAACTCCATCATGGCAAGCACTTGATCACATCACCATTGCTTGATCCTTGCTTCACCATGTCATTGCACCAACCATATCATAGCTACACAAATGTCTTTGCTATGTAGTTAGTACTAGGTATTGTCACTAATTACCAACACCAAATATAGGACTTTCAAAGATTACCCATGTATGGATGCAATGGTAATTGAAGCAAATATTGATGGATGGGCAGTTTGAAAAATATTAGTTGATGGCGGAATCTCCGTAGATATTATATTCACATCAATAATAGATGCAATGAAAATCGATCACAAAATATTAGGAAGAGCTAAGCACCCACTTTATGGCTTTGGCGGGAAAAAAATCCATTCAATTAGAGGGATAGTTTTACTAGTCTCTTTCAAAAAAAGTAAGCAATGCAAGAACAGGGCAAATAGTATTTGATGTGGTTGACATGTAACCATAAACGCATTCGAAGCAGTAATAAGCTACTCTTATTTGTGCATGAAAATGCCAGTAATAAATGGAGTAATCATAGTTTATGGAGATCAAACTGAGACAAGAAACATTGAGAAAGAATATACCCCAGGCTAGTAAAATGTTCACACAATTTCTGAAGAAGAAGAAGAAAAAGATGAAACAGAAAATACAAAGCCTCAACCCAAAGTTCAAGCTTGTGAAGAGACAAAAAGTGTACCTCTCGATCCATTAGTTTCAGACAAACAAGTCATCATTGGTACTGGACTTTCTCAAGAAGAAGAAGATAAACTTATGGAATTTCTTCGAAGAAACAAAGATATATTTGCTTGGTCATCAAATGACTTAGGAGGAGTCAGCAGAGACATAATCGAGCATAAACTAAACATGGATCCAAAAGTTAGACCAAAAAAGCAACGAAAACTAGCCGAAGACAAAGTCCAGGCTGCCAAAGCTGAAGTCCAAAGATTGCTTGATGCAAAAGTCATAAGAGAAGTTCAATTCACAACTTGGCTAGCAAACATTGTCATGGTCAAGAAAAAGAATAGAAAATAGCTAATCTGCATCAATTTCATAGATCTCAATAAAGCATGCCCAAAAGATAATTTTCCACTACCAAAAATTGGCACACTAGTCGATCAAGCAGCTGGAAGTGAAATGTTAAGTTCCTTGGATTGTTTTTCCAGCTATCATCAAATTTGGATGAGAAAAGAAGATAAAGAATTCACAAGCTTTATCACCCCATTTGAAACCTACTATTTTGTAAGAATGGCAGAGGGGCTTCGCAATACTGGCATAACATTTGTTAGAATGGCTTTAACAGTGCTACGTGATCAAATTGGCAAAAATCTACTCACCTATGTTGATGACATAGTAGTCAAAAGTAAGAAAAGAGGAGATCACATCGAAGACCTCCAAGAAACATTTACAAATCTTAGGGAAGTAAATTTAAAGTTGAATCTTGAAAAGTGCACCTTCGGAGTCAAAAGGGCAAAATTCTAGGTTGCATCGTATCAACAAAAGAAGTCAATCCAAACCCAGACAAAGTCCAAGCAATCCTGAAAATGAAAATTCCTGAAAATATAAAGGACGTCCAAAAGTTGACAGGAGGACTTGCCACCTTAAATAGGTTCATTTCAAAATCAGCAGAGCGAAGTCTGCCGATATTTCAAGCACTCAAAGGAACAAAAAGAAACTTCACATGGGGACCTTTGCAGCAACATGTATTTGAAGAAATAAAAATATACTTATCAAAGCCAAACACTCTAGCCACACCAACCCTAGGGGCTGAATTGCTCTGATATGTCTCCTCAATAGAAAGTGCAATAAGTGCAGTCCTAGTTGAAGAACAAGAAAATGAGCACTCTAAAAACAAGTCTCAGTCTACTTTGTTTCAGAAGCTTTGTCTGGCTCAAAAATTTATTACTCTAAGATTGAAAAAATAGCTTATGCAGTTCTAACAACAGCAAGAAAGTTGAAGCACTATTTCCAAGCTCACAAATCAGAGTACCAACAAATCATCCTCTGAAAGAAATATTGCCAAGTTACAGATCATCTGGAAGATTGGAAAAATGGGCGGCAGAGCTATCTCAGCATTCCATCGAATTTAAAAAAAGAACATCAATAAAATCACAAGTTTTAGTATACTTCCTAGCAAATTGGAATCCATCTCAGAATCCAACCGAAGAAAAGAAGCAACTTACTAGATTATATATTGTGATGGAGCATGGGGCTTCGCAGGGGCTGGTGCAGCAGCAATAATCACATCACCTTCAGGGGTTAAAATGAGATACACCGCAAGACTTGAATTTCAATGCACCAATAATATTGTTGAATACGAAGTCGTTCTACTCGGACTCTGAAAACTAAGGACAATGGGGATCCAAAGATTAATAATTAAAAAAGATTCACAAGTAGTAGTTGGATACATCTAAAAAGATTACAAGACAAGAGATTCTAAGCTAGCAAAATACTTGCAATTTTTAAGAGAATAAGAGAAATACTTTAAAGGCTTTACAGTCAAAAATATCTCAAGAATAGACAACTCAGATGCTGACGAAATAGCAAAAGCTGCAGCTCAAAATACATGTTTGCCTCAAGATGTCTTCTTCCAAGTATTAGCTCACTCCTCTATCAAGGCAAAGCAAGAAGTTCCAAGAGAAGTCCACATAATACAAAGCGAAGACTGGAGAGCACCAATCATGGCATATCTTCACGGATATTATAAACCAGAAGACGAAGTTAACGAAGTTAGAATGAAACACAGGACAAGAAATTACAAAATCATCAACAATCAGTTATACAAGCAAGGAATTTGTGAACCACTTCTCAAGTATATATTAGTAGAAGAAGGAAAAGAATTACGATCAGAAATACATGAAGGAATTTGAAGCACACATCTAGGTGCAAGAGCCATGGCAAGGAAAGCATTTCGATAAGGATTTTGTTGGTCCTCATCCCAAAGTGATAGTAAAGAAATAATCAAGTCTTGTCATAATTGTCAAATATCTACTAGCAAAATAAGTGCTCTAGCAACAAACTTACTAATAATAGAACCAACTTGGCCACTTGCAAGATGGGGAATTGACATAATAGGAAAGCTGCCTCCAGCTTAAGGAAGTTTCCAATATGCAGTTGTGGCAGTAGAATATTTCACAAAGTGGATCGAAGCCAAGCCAGTAACAAACATGTTTTCCTTCACAATGAAGAAATTTTTATGGCAAGACATCATATGCCGTTTTGGAGTTCTATGACACATTACAGTAGATAATGGAACTCAATTTGATAGTTAAGATTTTAGAAACTATTGTCAAAACATGGGAATCCAATTATGCTTTGCTTCAGTTAGACACCCACAGTCAAATGGTGCGGTCGAAAGAGCAATGGAATCATATGCACCGGAATTTCAAAATGCCTAGTGGGGCTTCCTAAGGGAAAATGAGCCCATAAATTACCCAAAGTCATTTGGGCTCACAACACAACAGTTTTAAGATCAACAAACTTCACACCATTTAAATTGTTGCATGGAGAAAAAGCAATGACACCTAAAGAAATAAAGTTTAAAGGCCCAAGAACCAATGTGCAAATCATTGGAGAAGAAGAGCAGATAACAAGCAAAGACCTGCTTGAAGAAGAAAGGATGAAAGGAATCCAAAATCTCAAGAAACACCAAAAAGAAACAAAGAATTGGTATAATAAGAAAGTAAAGCCAAGGCAATTTTCACCAAGAGACTTTGTCCTAAAAAGAAAAAGAAACGAAGATACAGTTAGAAAGTTTCAGCAAAAATGAGAAGGCATCTATCTCATCACAAGGACAAATAAGTTGGGATCATTCCACTTGGCAGATATGAATGGGAAAGAGATTGAAACCACATGGAACATTGAAGCACTGCGAAGATACTACCCTTAGACTTTCATCTTTCTCATTATAAGTTTTTTGCTCTAGAAGTAGAATAGTTGTTTTTACATTCTAAAGTTCCAGTTCAAATGTAAACGAGCTACACTCTTTTTTCACTTAGGGGAAGCCCTTCATAGGGTGAGTGGTTTTTTAACGAGGCAATCTCTATTGTAAATTCTCATCAAATATAAATGAGAAACTATTCCCCTAAAAGTCACGAGTACAGAAAAAAAAACAACAAAGCCAAAGAATATACTCAAAATATACTCAAATATCGACTAAAACAAACCAAAAATAGGTAACATCATTTTTCAAACAAGCAAAAAGTAATGCCAACCTATCTAAAAATATAATACTCCATATACTTTTTAGTTTTTCAAATTCACCAAGGTGAATCATGATTTCTAAGCGAAGTCTCACATTGCCTTCGCAAAAAAGTGAGGGGACGATGTTTTTCAAATTCACTAAGGTGAATCATGACTTCTAAGTGAAGTCTATGTGTTGCCTTCGCAAAAAAAGTGAAGGGATGATGTTTTTTAAATTCACTAAGGTGAATCATGACTTCTAAGTGAAGTTTACGCGTCACCTTCACAAAAAAGTAAGGGGACGGCGTTTTTCAAATTCACTAAGGTGAATCATGACTTCTAAACGAAGTCTACGTGTTGCCTTCGCAAAAAGTGAGGGAACGACGTTTTTCAAGTTCACTAAGGTGAATCATGACTTCTAAGTGAAGTCTACGTGTTGCTTTTGAAAAAAAGTGAGGGGACAACGTTTTTCAAATTCACTAAGGTGAATCGTGACTTCTAAGCGAAGTCTACGCGTTGCCTTCGCAAAAATAAGGGGACGACATTCTTTTTAAAAAGTCACTAAGGTAAAATTATAACTTCCAAGCAAAGTCTACATGTTGCCTTCATAAAAACTTCAAATATCAATATAAAACAAAGTATACAAAATTCAAATTTATTATGAAACATAATCATTTATTACATATTACAAACATTGGGAAGCAAGTTTACAACAAAAATCTCAATTAGTCACTTTCAAAAGCTACAATAGTTGTAGCTTTACTAATTAAGTCTTCAACAACTTTATCCAAAACACGATCCACTTCCGAGCAAAGAAAATCTTCAGAAACAAAGCTTGGTGAAGCACTTGAGAATGATGACTAGAAAAATAAGAGTGTCAAAGTATGACTTATCCAATTCAAACATCAAGATAGAAAGGGGAAAATGAAAAATAAACAACTACCTGTGAAAATTTGTTGAAGTCAACAACACGTGGGAAACAAGGTTTCTTGTTTTCAACAATAAAATTTTTAGATTCAAAATTTAAAATAGCATACATCATCAGCAAAATAATCATAACATCAAAAACACAAAGACATCATAACTTAATGCTTACGTCAGCTTACGTTTAACAAATGTATCAAATGTAGGATTCGCCTCACTGGTTGCATACTCCAACCACAACGAAGGTTCAACGACAAAGTTGTCCTTACATATTAACAATACCATAAGACCAACTTCATCCTGTCCAGTTCAATATTTACAAATGTCAAAGGTCTTTTAAAACCTCAACCCTCAACTTAAAATAAAAAACTAACTACGAAGACAACTATAATGGATGATCACCAACATCGTCATCCCTAGCATTCTCTTCCTCACGCTTGTCCTGCTCCTTCTGCTCCTTCTCATCTGCAGCAATTTTCTTCTCAAGCTGCTACAAAAAGAAAACAAATATTAGAATATAAAATAAATAGAAAGAGAAGTAAACAAAAGAAGAGAAAAAACTTCAATCTAACATTCTTCATCTTTTTATTCGCCTTTATGAAAGCACTCTCTCTGCCACCTAAATTTCAATATTGATTGAAATACTTCTTGCAATGCAATTGAGTCTGAGAAGAAACTTGACTCAACGACTCCACAGAAGGAAACTTATAATCTTTATCTAGCATTTGCTCATATAAAGGATCTTTTGCCTCTTTCATCAAATGGAAAGTGTACGAGTTACGTACACACAACTCAAATCGGCACTAGTCTGAATAACAGTTGGCAAATCCTCATATTGACGGCACAACCAAGCAAAGAACGGATCAAACTCCCCAAGCTCCTAGCAAGGATCTTCTGGCTTTACACCAAACTTGTCATAGCAATTCTTGCAAAGTTCCCATAGAAGATTACACTTGTCATGAAAATTTTGATCTTTCTCAGCAGACTTCTTCTCAAGATAATTTTTCTCCTTTGTAATCTTATCAAAATCTTCAGTCTTTGTCTCAAGCTTGGCCCCAACAGAGATACACCTTGACTCCATATTATGGAGAGCTTCAACTATTTCTAATCTTTCTTTTTCTTTAGCAGCAAGCAGAGATTTCAAAGACTTAATCTCTTCAAGCAAACTTTTCTCATGGAGTGCTGCATTCTTCATATCTTCTTCAAGAGATTTACGCAAACTCCTTTGCAAAAGAGCAGTATACAAAATACAACACCATAAAATGTTAAGTCACAAAGCCAAATCAATATACGAAGTCAGACAAAAAAACATACGTACCTTGTAAACCATGGTAACACTTGCATCTGCCAACTCAAGGGAAGATGTCCCAACAAGTTAAACCTCAGCGTCAGGAACTGCGAAGGCATCATCAATATACTTTGACAGCTTTAACTCTGACTTCCTTGGCATAATGCGAAGTCTGTCCAAGCCAATTCCAGCAAATTTAAAAGTATCTAAGTTCACACCTTGAGCTTGGCAGTACTCCATGCACCTCTTATATGCCTCAGGATCAACTCCACTAGGAATTGTTTTCAGGGTTTCGGCAGGAGTAGCAGGTTCCTGAGCCACATCCTTTATTTTCCCAATATCAACGGTTGTTTCCTTCTGAGATGAAGGACCAAGAAAAAATTCCTCTACACAAAAACAAACAAAGTCTAAAATAAGAACAACAGAAAAATAAAATTCAAATCAAACAAACACGAAAAATAACCAAACTTACCCGTAGAAACTCCCTTTTCAAGTTGACATGCAACTTTTTCACCAATATTCACATCAATTGTAGATTCAGTAAGATGAGAAGCCCGAGCGTTCTCGGCCTCTTCGTCAAATACGTCGTCATTAGAATCATCAAAATCAAGGGCAATAGTAGTGGTACCCTTACCCTTGTGAACTTTAACTTTTGGAGCATCAATCTCCACAAGCCCACCTCCCAAATCAGTATCTTGCATCACAACTCGAGGAGGAGAGGCAACATGAAGAGTAGCACCAGCATCTCCTGCAGTTTCTTGCGGAGTTTTAGCACCAAATCTTTGAGAAGACGGCCCTGCAGTTTCCTGCGAAGCCACAATCACAATCTCACCTTCTTCAGTCTACGCCCCAGCAGCAGCATTGGCAACAGTATCAGCAATATCAACAATAGGAGATGAAAAAGGCAAAGTGTCTTCGCCAATATTTTTCTAAGGCGAAGACAAGATACCCCTGCCAACATTCTCATCAAAATGAAAAGTACTTGCCAAATTCTGGAAATAGTCACCAAGCGGAGTCAACATTGGCGGAGTCAAACCACTAAAATTAAAAACTAAACTAAACATTCTCACCTCATCATCATGAGCTTGCTGACTAAGAACCTCCTCACTGTCAACATCAAGACCCAAATCAACTTCATCTTCTGCATTTTTTTCTGAATCAAAAAAAGTTGAAACCTTCTTTTTCTTGATAGCCCTCTTAGCAAGTTGATCACTAGCTCTTTTCTTCTTTGTAACATTTTCTATGCTTGGCTTCGCTGCACGAGTATACGCTGGTAGAGGTCTTTCATCATATTTGATCTGCATAATATCAAAAACCCTATTCACACGCTTGTAATCTTTTCCTAGAATTTTGTCCATCAAATCTTTCTCCTTCTTCAAAAACTTGCCAAGAATCTCAACTACTTTCACCTCAACAGCAGAGACAAAATCTTCATCTTTTGTGTACTTCTTCAGGCGGAAAGCTTCTTTGTCAGGATACAAATAATCTTTCCCCCTCACAACCTTCTTATGAAAACAAACAAAGCTCCAACCTTTCTTAAGAGGCCAAACATGAGCTGCAATATACTCTTCGCGAGAACTTTGCAGACCAACAGTCAACTTATAAGCTTTTTCACAAATCTTCAAATTCTTTGTATCTAGAAATTCAGGCTTGCGGTCAAAAACATTTTTCCCTATCTTCGTAGCCAATGGATAGCGCTTCACAATCTTCCTTAACTCATCTCTTTCTTCAACCATTGGAACCATATGGTAAAACCAGTACCGGTACCAATTTTCATCCCACTTATTCTTAGAAGCAGGTGCAATCTACTTACCACCACGAGCAGGCTTGAAACTGCAACAACCAAAATACTTAATAATATTCTTTCCTTCAACCATTTTGTTCCTAAATTGATTATGCATCTCATTCCGAGCACAAAAAAGTTATGATATCTAAATTTGCATCTTGAGACTTCACTGCCCAAATAAAAAGAATAATTTTTGCTATTCCATTAGGAGTCAGATGATGCATTTCTATGTTATATGCCTTCAGAAGTTCTTCAAGAAAATCTTGACATGGCATACAAAGTCCAGCAGTAAATTGATCCCGAAAAAACACACATTCATGAGGCTTCGGATCATGAACCACTTCATTTTCAGGCAAACGAACAAATGTCCTCTCCACCATCCGATTAGCCACCATCCAATCTAATTATTTATCATCCATCAGAGTCTTGCCAAACTTCAAAGACTTCGTGTCATCACCAACCAACTCGGACTCGAACGCAGAAACGTCCGACAAATCTTCACCCAAATCAGACTGATTAGATCCAACTGGAGAATTTGTATAAGCATTCTTCTCTTGATCAGACATCTAGAAAACAAGAAACATCCCAGCAAGATAAAAATAATAACAACAAAAAGAAAACAGAAACAAACAAATTTAAAAACTAACCTTAGCCAATCAAACTTTCAACTTTGGAAAAAATAGTCTTTGGAAGAAAGTTTGGCTTCGCTAAAATTTTTGACTTCGCTTCAAAGAAAATTTCAGCAACACCTCCCCGTCTTCAATAAAGTAGCAAAAACAGGGGGAGGGACCGAAGTATATATAGGCGGCTTCGGGTCAAACCTGACAGTTCAGCTTCCGCCGGTCAAATACGACTGTTGCAATTCAAAAATCATCTGTTCACAGTCTAAACGGTTATAAACAGCCAACTCCAAAGTTCAGATCAATGTTTTTCTGTCTTCGTTTTAAATCCAAACTTCGCGGGATTCAGACCTTTGGAGTAGGCCTTCGCCCGCGAGGGGCTGTTGTTGGGAATTTAACTTCGCCAAGAAAACTCAGCCCCTGAAACTTCGGAGTTGAAATTATGACTTCTATAACATAGTTCACTTGCAGAAGAAAGAAATGAAGCCAAGATGGAAATCTGACTTCGCTCAAAAGATCTTGTCTTCGCTAAAGAGATTTCATCTTCGTTGGAGAAAAGAAGAAAGCAAGATTAGGCAAAGACAAGGATTTGGCTTTGTCTAAAATTTTGAAGGCAGAAAGAGACAGAGCAAAAATCAACCAAGTCCAAAAGACAAAGACATTGAGAAGATTGGTGACCAAAAGTTGAAAAATGAAGGCTCAAAAGAGGAAAAAGACCACTTCGCCCTCGTAGTTGAAAAGGGTTGTAATTATTTAAGTTAGGGGTAAAATGGTCATTTTATGTAAAATACGAAGACTGAGGTCCCTATAAATACCCCCTGACATGTACAGTACGATTAAGAAATGAATGCAACTTTGTCTTCTGTTCAAACTTTGATGCTTGAGAAATTTTTCTTACACAACAAAGGTCAATTAAGAGTCCAACAAGTTTATAAGTAGAGTCAAGTATTCGCCGCTCACACAAGGATACTGAAGAGTGAAGACACGGTTCCAATGAAATTATAGAGATACACAGGAACAAGTCTTCATGGAAATTAACCAATACAGTCAGCAGTTCAAGATGACACTGAACAGGACTTCTTATTCACTTGAACTTATCAGTCATAGAACATTATTTTTCTCTCATAACAAATCAGCTTCAGCCAATTTATCAGCCGCATAAACCATCAGCCGAAACGGCTGCACAAAAGCTTACATCTTGTTTGTAAGTAGTTGCTGTCCGGAAGGAATTAGTTTCAAAAGCCTATAATTTGCTTCAACAAAATGTCAGAATTGTTGGTTTTATTTTAAGTTGTGCACTATTTTGACATACAGTCCACAATGCTTGCAAAAACAAAGGTGCGATTCAGCACTTAACTGTGATGGAATTCATTACTCATACTCAACAATTGCCCAGAACACCACCTCCAAAGTTTGTGGATCAGGATCATCATGAAAATAAAGTGGAAAAATAAAAAGAAATACTTTACAACCAGATAATTCACCGAAGTCCAAGAATTGCTAGTTAAATCTTCAGCTTCAAATGTGCAATGCAAGATTCAGAAATTGCAGTAAACAATCATTATGACAACTTGGTGATCAGCTCTTGGAAATCAAAAACCACCCAGTCGGCTTCTACTGCAACTGGCTCCCTCATTTGAACACCCGCATAACAGATGAACAAGTCTGCCCCGCCAGGTTGCCAAGCCTGCAAAGACATGGGCTAATTAATCTAGTTGTATAACATTTTATTGTGGTACAGCATTATTGTTAAATTGCTATACACTGATATATCAAAAAAGTCTGGTACCGTTAAGCTAGTTAGTTATATCTTTCTCAGAAATATTCAAACTAAAGAATAGCTGCGAGATGTCAATAGCCTTAAAACCGATTTCTTTCAACAGGCCTTAAGCAAAACAAATTCTTTCACCCACTCTTTGTTACATCATGCTAAATTTAATTTTTGCAGAAGTTCTGTCACCTATTATTACTATCTCATGCTACATGAGCAAGAGAAACAAAATAACAAGATTTGAGTGGAACACAAACAGTGAGAAAGGTTTGCATGCCTCAACAATCAAATCAGCCAGGAAGCATGACCATATCATTACAAAAATCAAGTCAGTATGGATAACTGCCCTTTACACCCAATTAGACATATCATCCTTGTGCATATCTATTGTCAGGAATTCAGGATAGAAGTTTCAAAGACGTTATCCAGTCATATACCTCAAGATCAGTTGCGCCATCACCAATCATAACGACTGCCTTGTAGCCATGGTCCTGAACACAAAGAAAGGTCAGCACAATGGTCAGAAGTAAAAAAGTGCAACCAAAAGATATGCAGTTTTACTAGACCTTTTTTATTTGCAGCACTGCTTTTGCTTTACCCCCGCTGCGTGAAGTGGGCTCTGTTGGATCAAATCCAGCGTACACCCCCAAAGTGCCAAAGAGCAGATGGTTTGCAATGATGTTTTCAGGAGGAATACCAAGCTCAAATGCCACAGGCTGGAAACAAGGAAAACATTTAAGTGATGATTTTGAGCCATTAAATGATAACCATTATATATATTAATATATGTGAGCAATTATTTTTGTATTGTATATATTCAGGAAATTTACAACTGAGGGGGTGTTTAGTTCCTGGGGTGAAAAATTTTGGGGTGTCACATCGGATGTTTCATGGGATGTCGAAAGGGGTGTTCGGATAATAATCAAAAAATTAATTACATAACTCGCATGTAAACCGCGAGACGAATTTATTAAGCCTAATTAATTCGTCATTAGCACATGTTTACTGTAGCACGACATTGTCAAATCATGGATTAATTAGGCTCAAAAAATTCGTCTCGCAAATTTATCGCAATCTGTGTAATTAGTTATTTTTTTCGTCTACATTTAATACTCCATGCATGTGTCCAAACCTCTGATATGATGGGGTGAAAATTTTTGGGGGAGGAACTAACCACCCCCTGAACTGAAGTGTAGTTAAAATAAATTGCACCTTTTATATTTTCTTACATTCCTCTTTATTATTGCAAGAGATAGTGTAAAGTAAAGTTCGCTCCAATAATTGGAATATAACGAGCATACAAATTTGAGTATGAGACAGCCGAAACGAACCATGGTATGACATTACAGGACCTACCTTGATCATTTGTCGGAAGCCTCCTGACACAAGGAATACATCAATATTATTAACTTTTAGCTTCTTAACCAAATCAGCCATTCCAGGAGAAATCCTGCAAATAGAAAAGCAGTGCTATTGATAATCCTTTAAATGGACCAAGAAAATGAACAACGTTTGTTTGTAAGTAGAAACACAGTGCTTAATTATGTTGCAGGGCGGGGAAAACGATGTTGAGTGAATTCTCTCTTTGTTTCATACTGTATTCAAAGAAATCTTAGAGCACTGCTGCAAAAGGCATAAGGCAAACCAGCCAAAACGATAATGTTGTGGTCGTCTGTACAGACTTTAAATATAACTACACATTTGTTGTCTTGCTGTGAAAAAGAGAAACTCAGTCAATCAATTATTGTTACTAAGTACTTTCTGTTCTATACAGAGTTACATATAAGGGGGAAGCAGACAAGGGATAAACACCTATACCCATTATTTCCAAAAGATAAATAGCAGTGGTGCTGAATCCAAATCTCTACAACTAAAAAAACCCAAATGTTATCGTCACCGTCGGACCGTCTCCCCTCCCCGTGCGCTAATCCCCCGACGCGTGCGGCCACCGCGGAGAAAAAAAAAACGAACGGCCTCCGCAGAAAAAAAAGAGAAAACCAAAATACTCCGACGCCGACTCCCACGACTCCCACGTTGCACGCCGCGCCGCCCTGCCACCCGTCGTTCCGTCCCTGCCCCTCAATCCCTCGTCATCATCAAGAAAAAAAACGGAAGCTAAAGGAAATTGTCGAGGAACAGCGAATCAATCACGCCCTCACCTAGCCTTCCTCTTCCTCCGCTGCCACGCCGAGCCTTCCGCCGCCGCCGTCGTGAGTCGAGCAAAAGGGAATCCGGGCTACCTAAAAGAAATCACCGAGGAAAACTTCTGCTGCCGCCGGTGAGTAAACCTACAGTCCTACATCCCCTACAATCCTACATCCCGCATTTACATTTGCTGCAGCTGGGTGTGGTGGTGGCTTGATAGCCGCCGGCGTCCTTTGGCTGCTGCCCCTTCTCAACGCTCCCACCAAGCTGCAGTTTCATGATGATGGTCAGATCTACCAGGCAGAGGACATCGTCACCTTTGTCTGCTGCAGTACACACCTCCAGAACACCATTACTACCCGGCGAGATCTCCCATCAGGCACCAGGTACGTAACTTCCCCTCATAGCCTTCTCCCCTTGCATCTGTATCTCCTGTGAGCTATGGTTAGCTCCTTTATTCTCTCATAGATTTATTTCCCCTAAACCTAACCCACTTAATCTTGTTACTAGCACCACACGGATATATACGATTACCCACACCAACAGGCAACAGTGCAAGCCAAGGCAAAGTATAAACAGTTTATTTAGGTTCAGTTTCAGGATTTAAGTTTACATCCGAATAGTAAATTGAAACATTACAATAAAAAATATCTTGAACAGTAGCCAGCATGATATTTACTGCCGGTTGCAGTATGCCCATGCCAGCTATATGCTTTGTATTCCTGCTGTTTAAAAATGTTTGTCAACCAGTTCTGTTTTGCAACAATGTATTACACAGAAATTAGTAGTCAAAAGTGATGCCGGATGGAGACATTGATGAAGATGTTAGGCATAGAATTTCAGTCGGCTGGTTGAAATGGCGTCAAGCTTCTGGCGTTCTCTGTGACAAAAGGGTGCCTCAGAAGCTGAAAGGTAAGTTCTATAGGACGGCGATTCGTCCGGCGATGTTATACGGTGCTGAGTGTTGGCCTACAAAAAGGCGACATGTCCAGCAATTGAGTGTAGCAGAGATGCGTATGTTGCGTTGGTGTTGTGGGCACACAAGGAGGGATAGAGTTCGGAACGACGATATTCGGGATAGGGTTGGGGTGGCACCAATTGAGGAGAAATTGATTCAACATCGGTTGAGATGGTTTGGACATGTCCAACGGAGGCCTCCTGAGGCGCCGGTGCGTAGTGGAGTTCTAAAGCGGGCCGATAATGTAAAGAGCGGTAGAGGTCGACCTAAACTAACTTGGGACGAGTCCGTTAAGAGAGATCTTAAGGAGTGGAATATCTCCAAGGATTTAGCTATGGACAGGAGCGCTTGGAGATTGGCAATCAACGTGCCTGAACCGTGACATCTTTTTGTCTTGTGCCATTTATGTCCCTTTATGTGTCTCCCTGTTTCTCGTCTCTTTTGGGTTTCATCTCTAGCCTACCCCAACTTGCTTGGGACAAAAGACTATGTTGTTGTTTGTTTGTTTGTTTGGCTATGAGCAGTATAATTGTATTATTTTGATTAAGGAATCCCTACTTTCCTAGCACCACTGATGAATTTGTGTGTGTTTTTATCATCTGCCAATAGGTCTTCTTATTCTGGTTATTAATATCACATTATTTATTTATTTTCTCTTCCTACTTTTTTCACTCAGGAATTATATCATGAATTGCATGCTTTGCATAGATTTGAACATGATTACCGTCTTAAACAGACAGCAGGATGGCTTGAGTTCAAGAGGTCAGTTATCAACTTCAAATGCGGAATTAAATAAATATTATGGCTGCAATATAAACAACTTGTCTCGGATTCTGCTCAATTTCCACGGGCATTTAAGCAGTAGGATATAAAAGTGTCTGCACTTTTCTGAATGATACATTGACATTTACTTCTGCATCTCATCCCATTCTGTGAATCGAGTTAGTTTGAACTTTTAATGAATTAGAGACAAACCTGTGATTCCTTTGCAGGAGACAATCTGGATATACTGAAGCAGGAAGTGAAGGTTCAGAGTAAGCACGTTAAAAGTTCGAAAAAGAAATCACTTTGGTCCAAGAATTTGGAAGAGGTTGGTAAGAGGTGCCTTTGCACAAAACTGTTATATTATCAAATGCTGGCAAGGGAAGACATTTTTAGGATATTGATTACTACTAAACATTTTAGGACCCTGCTCAAACCGCAAGCATCCTTTCCTATCATCTTACTTCAAGGTCTAAATATTACATTTTTTTCTCAGGCCGTGTTAAAGTTTGTAGATATTGTCCACTTCTTACATTTGGAGGGATACAATGCCTTCGGTCGTCCTGGTATAATCCTTACTTATGGATCCTACTTATTGTTGTTGCACAGTCTGAACTTTGTCCAGCTAATTGTTACTGCCGCTGTTCATTTCTTTAGGTAGTGTTCTGGTGAAAGTTGAATGTTAAGGAGCGAGAGGTGGAAGTGTCCAGCGTTGGCATGATCTTGTGCCAAGGTGGTGGTGCGCGTGACCTGCAGATGTGGCTTTCTGATGGACCAACTCCCCTGTCCACCTTCACCTTCAGACTTGTTTCCCTCTAGAAGCCGCTCTGGCTACCTCAAGCTCCCTTAGCTAGCTGCGCATACATTCAGGTCCCCAAATGCATGTGGGTGATATTCTTTGAATAGCAGTGCATCATTGATGTTGATTTGTTTGCTGCTTGGGATGGTACACAGACTCCATACAGTTTTGCTTATACGTGACCATTGTGCTACTCTGGCCAGAATTGCTCCAGGAAGATTGGCAGTGTGCTGTTTGCTTGGAGCTAGCACTTATTAATATCAATGGATATTACTATCTAGCTGGATGTTTATTGGCAGTGGCCTCAAGTATTGGTTCCCACGGTAATTGCAACCGACCTGCTGACACCATGGGATCCAGGAGCCAAACATCTGCAGTTTTATATGAACTTGATTTTCCTAAAATTTAAGCCTTTTATTTCCTTCTTGCACAAGATATGGAAATTAGTTACTTGGACTAATAAAGGGTCCATTGCTCAGTTACGTATATGTTGTGTATTTCACTATTTATTTTCATACACAAAAATATGTCATGGTGACGTCACCATAACGTCAACTGTGAGTATTATCTATATAATTTTCCTTTTTTCACCTACATACATTTTAACTAATATGTGTATAAAAATCTGGCAGGATAACTATGAAGTGAGGAAGCACATCTTGCTACACCTACTATACACAGGGACCAAAAACACAGCCAACATACCTGAAGGTGTACGCGATTATCTTCAGCGCTATATTAGTCTCACAGACAAAAAACAAAGAATTGTTGCTTATTTTTCCACCGTCTGTGTGAAGTTAATAACATCGTACTGATTTCTTTATTTCAACTAAATTAGTTTAAATTATGTGTTTTAGTGTTAATTATTTGTGATGATATGGGATTCTACATATAGTTTGTCATGAGATGTTTCACCCGTAGCAACGCACGGGCACTTAACTAGTAGTTAAAAAAAAAGAATGGAAACCAAGGACATCAAAATACCAGCTACCATATAGACTAACATGAAGCTTAGAATAAGGCGAGATTACCTTGGTGGCCTCTTTTTCAGGCACTCCTCCACCTGGGAGACAGATGGCTTGATTAAAGACAGCCTGGCTGACAGCGCCTCCTCAAATGGAACAGTCCCAGTCATGGCTCTAAGAATATTAAGCCATGGTTAGTTCTTCCCGCAAAATCCACAGTCCAGATGAATCAATCTACACAACGGAGCATTTACTTTGCTGTCCATTCAGCAACAGCTTTCCCTGCCCCACAGAAATCAGCAAGCTCGTCAATACCCTCATCCAAGATGACGGTGCTATCGACGTCGAAACATACTGCATCAGCATTGCGCAATGTCTCAATAATCCCTGTAAACATGCAGGCAAGCAATGTGCAAGTTACTCACAACTGGCCAACTTAAAGCGCAGTCAAGGACTCTGACACGGACATTGATCAGCCGCATGGTAGACTGACCTAAACAGCCTCTAGAAGGCTTCCAATAAGAAAATTAAAGAACCTTTGGGAGGCTGGCTATTCGCCAGAACCGCCGAGGACCCATTCTTGGATACATCCAGTGCTGCTACCAGTAAAGCACGGCTCTCACGAATGTTAGCAGAATGAAATAGCGGGTTTGGAAACCAAGCCGCCACTTGTAAAGCCGGAGGTGTCCGAGCGAACAACAACCGAGGAACTGACGGCAAACTCCTCGGAGGTTGTGTTTAGTTCCATTGAAAAGTGTACTATGCAAAAAAACATTTCTCGTCACATCAAACTTGCGATACATGCATGGAGTACTAAATGTGAATAAAATTAAAAACTAATTGCACAGTTTGGTTGTACTTTGCGAGACGAACGTTTTGAGCCTAATTAATCAACGGTTGGACAATTATTACTAAATACAAACGAAATGCTACAATAAATTTTGGCACCCCAAATTCAGGACCTAAACACAGCCGGACTGGCACGCAACCTGATCAGGCCGGCCATAACATACGCACCTGCAAATCAGACAAGGGAACACGGGATTCAGGGGCGGACCCAGTAAAGAACATGGGTGTACCGTGTACACATATACTCCCTTCATCCTGTAATACAATGCATTCCAAAAATGTAAGACAACTTAAGGGACTAATCAAATTCTGCTCAAGACGAAGCTGGAACCAACTGCGGAAGAATTGATCAACCTGATATCGACTGGCGTGCACTAGTCTGCTGTTATCATAGTTTTCTTCTTTTTCGTTTGCTTCAAGGAGAGGTGGAACTATGTGAGGTGTGAGCTCTGGAGTGATGGTACTTTGTAAGTGCCTTTTGGGGGTTTAGTCTGCAGGGTAGTCGAGTTAAGTTTGAGAGGAAGTCGAGTTTTGTTAAAACCTCTCTTTTTCTATGCTTTTAGTCTGTAAACTGGTAATTCCAGTATCCGGACCTATGGGTGTTCGATACGCTTTCTAATAAGGCGGGATGAATGCCTTTGGTCTAAAAAAAAAGGGACTAATCAAATGGCCTACTCATGGATTAAATCCAACTAAGGGCTCGTTTGTTTCAGCTGAATCCAGGCCAAGATCGATTCCGGTTGACTGAAGCTTATTCAAATTAGATAACGAATCCAGCCTGGAATATTTCCAGAGAGTCGTTCCCCTTCAGCCGAATGTGGCCTAAATAGTTTCTTGTCAAATTATGGTTTCCTTTTTAACTAACTTTGACAAATCCGAGCATATATGCACCACGTAGAATGTCTTATATTTCAGTACAAGTTTTATAAGTCATGATGTCCTGTATTCCAGGACGGTGGGCGTACACCCGATAAATTTTTGTTAAAAAACACAGAATCGAATTGTAGGCATAACATGTGTATATTACACTTGTGATTGGATCAGATCAGATCGAATTGTAGCCATATACACTTGTGACTGGATCAGATCAGATCAGATCAGATCAGATCAGATCAGATCAGATCCGAATACAAACAGCTTAGGCTAGGGTTCATGCAGAAGGAAAGGGAGAGAAGGGGTGGGCGTACCTGGTGGTGCTTGTCGCCGGCGAAGGCCCCGAAGATGAAGGCCTGGCAGTGGGCACCTGGTAGGCCGGATGGCGCCGCCGCTAGAGACAGTCAGTCTCACAGACAGACAGTCAGTCTCCTGCAACACGGCAGGGACACTCACTGTGCTCATGTTAAAACCGCCTTGTTCGGCTGGAGCCAGCAGTGCTTTTCTCTCACACCAGTTTAGCACCAGTCACCAGCCACCAGCCAGCCAGCAGTATTTTTCTCTCACAATAAATCAGCCTCAGCCACCAGCCACCAGCCAGCCGAACGAGACCAATGTATCTAGAAGAGCCAACATGTTTATAATGTGGAATATAGGAAGTTCACTTTAACTTTACTCTAAGTCAAATCAAATTATATACCATTTTAATCTTGCTCCAAGTCAAACCTGTTCAATTTAGACTAAATTTTACTAGTTTAAATAAATACATAATCATTATATATTTTGTGGCAAATTTAGTAAAAATAATTTGGTATTGTTATATTTCCAATTTGACCAAAGTTAGAAAAGTTCGAGAGAGAAAATTAAATCTAGATACCTAATACTAAAAGTGCTTTGTCACAATTGTAGACTGTATCATCTTTTGACACGGCATCAATTATAATTTGAAAACTTGCAAACTTTCTTAACCTTATAACACGATGCACACAAATAGCCATCTATTTAATTGATGCAATCTTAAGTCAATTTCTCATGTGCCATTAATCTTTTATTAAACATGGCATTTATTATGAGTTTTAGAGTTTTTGTTTTAAATCACTATACAGATGCAGATATGCACATACTTGTACACACGTCACCTTCTACGCACACATATCTTACCTCTATGAGCATATTTGAAAGATTGAGCTGCTAGGTCTCAAAATTAATAAGCCATCACCGACGCCCAACGGATCTTGAGATTAACAAAGTCGCCATGAGCCCATGAGCAACTAGCTGTCGACGGACATGTAGTGTACAATTAAAAGAATTTAATCGTTAAATTTTAAAATATAAATTAAGAAAAATACATACACCCATGTCAAGGTCGAGAAATATTTCTTTTATCCATTTACTCTATGAAATATGCGCGGCGGCCTGCCAAGCCCAAGTCCAGGAAAAACTAGACGACCGTAGATAAGATTTTTTTTCGGCCCAAACCCGTCCTAAAAAATTGCTAAGGTACAAGAGCATCTCCAAGAGACTCTGTATCTTTTCTAATTTAGAATTTTTGGCGAAAAAACACCATTCGACAGCTTCTCCAACTAGATATCCAAATATAAATATCCTCTGTTCCTGGGATTTCTCGCTGGGCAAAGATGGAGAGCAAGGATGGCTCTCTAGACTACAGCAAAATATAAAAAAGTTGCTGGAGAGTACGAAGATATATAAAACTATTTTTACTCAAAGGACTTTTCAAATAATGATTTAGAGAATAGATTTTTGAACGTTAGTACTTGGTTGAGGACGTCTGGATGGACGGGCAGACCCACCCCGCGCGTATTATGCCCAATAAAAAAAGGGACACATAGTTACAGCAGGGGTACGCACCCTGGGAGCACGTGTGGCCACTCGTTTGGGTGCATGCGGCGCGTAGGGCCCATGCATGTGCATGACCCCAGAGAGAGAGGAGTGGCTGCCTCTGGCTACGTGTTGCGTCCACTGCTGGTTGGACTAGCGGCCAGACCCCTAGCCGCACTCGCCGAGGGCCACAAGCTCCTTGTCGTGCTTGCCCTCTACTGCCTAGCGACTAGGGCTGCTGCTTGTCATGCTCCTCTTTTCTCTCTTTGTGTTGTCTACGCCAAGCCTAGCTGTCCCTGCCGTGTTGTTGCTTTAGCTAGTTGCAGGACTGGCCAGGCCGCTTGCCTGTTTTGAGAGGAGCGCGAGCCTACATCTACATGGCAGTTGAGTGTTAGCCCAAACTTTTCATTACTCCATGGCATCTGGCTCCGTATGTTTTATGTGTTTCAGATATATGTTTTCATCTAGATGTTGTATATGTTGCAATTATTATACACGTATGTTGAAGTGTATGTTTCAAATATTTCAGTTGTTTCAAACGTATGTTGCAAGTGTTTTTATCTGGATGTTGCATATGTTGCAATGGTCATACACATATGTTTCAAGTGTACGTCGTTTCAAATGTTTCAGCTGTTTCAAACGTATGTTGCAAGTGTTTTATCAAGATATTGCATATGTTGCACTGACTATACACGTATGTTGCAATTGTATGTTCAAATGTTTCAACTGTTTCAAATGTATATTGCAAGTGTTTTATCTGGATGTTGCATTTGTTGTAGTGGCCACACACATATTGCAAGCGTATGTTTGTAATTGTTTCATTTGTTTTGGACTTATGTTTCAGCAAATTGTTTATGTTGAATGCCCAGGAGCGAGGAGTGAACGCAGACGGAGGTGGCCCCTCGGGCGCAGCGGTTCCCGTATGCGTGCGGTAAGCAAAGCGGACGCGGTGGTCTCCACATGCTTCTGCAGGCGCATGCGTACCGCAGCAGCCGACGGAGCTTAGCGGGGTCAGCAAGCGCGGCAGCAGTAGCGCGCGAATAGGTGCAGCAGCAGTGTTCCTGCAGGTGAGCAGAAGCTGCGTACATGTGCCGTGGGGCCCGTCCAGGCGAAGTTGACCACATACATCCATAAAAAGTGTCTGCTGTCGAGCGCGTGAGCAGACAATAGATGTGGGCATGCGGACGGACGTCGCACCCAAAAATCCGGACGCTAGTCTTTCTCACTCTTAGGCCATGTTTAGTTGCTAAAAGATTTTGCAAAATTTTTTAGATTCTTCGTCACATCGAATCTTTGGGCACATGCATGAAACATTAAATATAGATAAAAAATAAAACTAATTATACAGTTTAAATGAAATTCACGAGACGAATCTTTTAAGCCATGATTGGATAATATTTATCAAATAAGAACGAAATTGTCACAGTACCGTTTTTAAAAAATTTTAGGAACTGAACATGCCCTTAAGGTGTCTCCAATGACCTTTTGCAAATCGCCGGCTCAAGGAACATAAAATAATGAGAAAATTCAAAGCATCATGACATGCAAATAAAAAGGCAGCGAGAGCAGTGACACAGATCGTATTGGAGTTCGTGCGAGCTTAGCGCTTCACACCTCGCTAGCGCGCTCAGATTCTTCGTTCTCTCTCTTCTACGATGAATAAAATATACTTTCTCCTGGCGATTTCGATCGCCGTTGGACACTATCCACACTCATGGATTTCTATATTCATCCTCTATACATCCTAATTATTAAGATTCTCTCATCTAAATCTAATTCTCCCGCATCCATCCATACTCTAAGTCCATCCTCTATACCAACTACCAGCTGGTGAGGTCCACACGTCATACTGTATTTTTCCTCCCTACCCTTCTCTCCTCTCTCTCCCTCTTCCATCTCCTACCCACGCCGCATCCACCTGCTCCACCCGCACCACCTCCACCTCCACCTACTCCGCCCACACCACCTCCAGCCGAGCAAGGGCGTGCGGCGGCGCCGTCGAGCGCGCGCGGAGGCACCGGCGAGGCGGCCCTCCCTACCCGAGCAGCGGGTCGGCAGCAGCCACCCCTTGCTTCGAGCGCGCGCGGAGGCGCCGGCGAGCCGCCCCCTCCCCACGGCGTCCATCTCCGGCGCGGCGGCGCGCGCTGCCGGCACCCCTGTCCCCGCTACACCTCCGCGTCGTGCCTGCACCAGTGGCCCGGTGGCAGCTTCTTCGTCGGCGCGGGAGGGTCGCGGGTGGAAGCAAGCTCCACCTCCACCTGCTGTTCGAGGTCCCCGCGAGCTCCCCACGAGCGACCTGCTTCGCCTGCTGTTCGAGGTCCACCTCCACCGCCCGGAGCTGCTCGAGGTCCACCTCCACCGGCGCGGACCGGCGGAGCTCGCATCCAGGCGCGGCTTCCGGCGCGACGGCACGACGAGGCCGCCACGACGCCGGGGCGTGTAGCCGCCAGAACGCCGTCACGGGCACGCTTGTGGCCACCGTGCTCCTCTGCTCTGGTGCGCGCGGGCGTCTCTGGTGCGGCGGGCGGCCGGCGGACCAGCACGCGGCTTCGGTGCGGCGGGCGGCCGGCGGACCAGCGCGCGACGGCGGCGCGGACGAGGAACCGGTGTCGTTGAAAGCATCTAGGCCCCGAGGTTTGGTTTTGGCAATTGATGACAACGCTTTATTTCCATGACTAACGTGTGTTTTGCAGAAACTTTGGTAAGTTAGGTCATGGAGGTTTTAACTGCTTTGGACACCATGGTATTCATGCTCCTTGATGGAAATCGTTTCGGTTTTCAAAAGAGTGACGTCAAGATTAAGGACGGTTAGTTCCGGATGTCGAGGTGTTGAGAGACATTTGGAATAGTCATTAGGATCTTCGTTTTTCTCTTCTGGCCGTACTATAAAGGGGGGCATGAGCGGGTAGCTTGACCTAGGCGAGTCCTATGTTTAGGTGTGGTGCACACTTGTTAAACTTGGCGCTAGGCAGCTCTAGAATAGCTCAAAGTTCAGTTGGAAGCAACTTGGTTCAAGTTGTGACGCGTTTCGGAGAGTTTCGGGTCGTTTTCCCATGACCGGACGCGGTCCTCGGCATGACCGGACGCGTCCGGTCAGTTCAGTTCCGCGGCTAGGGTTTCAGCTCTGAACACCGGACGCGGTCCTCGCGAGGACCGGACGCGGTGGTCAGAAGTCAACACGTGTCACTTGAGGGAAACACCCGATCGGACGCGACCTGGGTGTGATCGGCGCGTTCGGTCACAGTCCAGTAAGGTCCAGAGATGACCGGACGCGTCCGGTCATCACCGATCGGACGCGGTCGCACGTCCGGTGCGAGTACAGTATGCTCCCTGCACGATCGGACGCGTCCGGTCACCCCTGACCGGTGCGTCCGGTCACTCAGTTGTTTTTCGGATTTCGACCGTTACGAGCGACCGGCGCGTCCGGTCAGTTCAACCGGCACGTCCGGTCAGCTCGTGTTTTGCTGAGTCAGCGGGTAACGGTTCGTTTTATCTGTGGGGTGTATAAATACATCCCCACCACCTCTTTTAGAGGTCTCTTGCTCATTTGATCAGCTGATAAACACCTTTGGAGTGCAAGAGAGTGCAAGAGCACTAGTGAGGATAGAGATTTGAGAATCAAAGCTTGAGAGTTCCTCACTAGCGATTAGAGAGTAGCAAGTGTGCATCCACCTTCTCATTTGGGCTCGTAGTGGTTAAGTGAGAGTTCTAGCTTGTTACTCTTGGTGATCGCCATCACCTAGACGGCTTGGTGGTGATTGGGAGTTCGGTGATCATCCGGCGGAGCTTGTGGATGACCCAACTCATCTTGTGAGCGGTTGTGGGTGATTCACCGCGACGGAGTGTCAAAGAATCAACCCGTAGAGAGCACTTGATCCTTGCGCGGATCAAGGGGGAGCTACACCCTTGCGCGGGTGCTCCAACGAGGACTAGTGGGGAGTGGCGACTCTCCGATACCTCGGAAAAACATCGCCGTGTTCCTTGCCCCTTTACATTAAGCATTTACATTCTCGTATTTACTTTTATTGCTTGTTTACATTCCTAGACTTGCCATGCTAGACTAGGATTGGAAACTAGCGTGCAAAACTTTGTATCGGTAGACTCTCTAGGAACACAAGTAGTCACTAGGGGTGAATTCCGGCTTGTAGGATTTATTTCTTGCATTTAATTTTTAGAGAAGCCCAATTCACCCCCCCTCTTGGGCATCTTGATCCTTTCAATTGGTATCGGAGCCGTGTTGCTCTATTTTTAGGCTTTACCGCCTAGAGCAAGATGTCTAATGGGGAAGGACCACCTCCCACTTTTGAGGGAGACGATTTTCCATATTGGAAAATTCGTATGGAGGCGTACCTCGAAGCCATAGATGTTGGGTGCCTTAGAGCCGCAACCGAAGGGCTTCCCCCCATAAGGGATCCTGCTAACCCAAGTGGTGACGAGGAGAAGTACGACCGGTGGAATGCAAAGGCCAAAAATGCACTCTACCGGGGCTTAGGCAAAGATATCTTCAATCGCGTGCGTAATGCAAAGAACGCTCATGAATTGTGGGAAAATCTTTGTGCTCTCCATGAGGGAACTAAGAGTGAGCGTGAGGAACGCTATCACATAGCTTTAAAGAAAATTAATTCTTTTGAGATGCTTCCCAAAGAAAGTGCTAATGACATGTACACTCGCTTGAATGTTCTTGTAGAGGACCTCAATGCTCTTGGGCTCACCAAAATGAGCCAATCGGATGTTGCAAGGAAGATCTTGAGTGTGCTTCCCGTTGAGAAGTATGGACACATTGTCACCGTGCTTCACCAAAGTGATCTTTCTACCGCAACACCGACTTAAGTTTTAGGGAAAATCAATGCTCATGAGATGTACATGCATATCACTCCGGAAGAGGGCTCATCATCTTCCAAGAAGAAAGACTTGGCCTTCAAAGCTAGTCATGACAAGAAGAAGAAGAAGGGTCAAGCCATGATGGTGCAAGAAAGCTCAAGTGAAAGTGATGTTGATGATGAATCACTTGCACTCATGGTGAGAAAGACCACCAAGATGCTAAAGAAGCTTAACAAGAGTGGCATCAAGTTCGATGGCAAGAAGAAGAAATTCTTCACAAGTAGCAAGAGAAAGCCAATCTCGGAGATGGATTACTACAATTGTGGTGAACTTGGCCACCTAGCTCATCAATGCCCTAAACCACCAAAAGACAAGTACAAGAACAAGAACAAGGGCAAGAAAAATGATTCAAGTGATGAAGAAGAAGAGAAGAAGAAGAACAAGCCATACAAGAAGAAGGATGGCAAGAAGAAGGAGTTCCACAAGAAGAAGAAGGGAGGAAAGGCATACATTGTTGGTGATTGGCTCACCGACATTGAATCATCTTGTGAGTCCTCCGAAGATGAAAGCGATGATGAGAAAGAGAAGGTTGCCGCATTTGTGATGGGGTCATCATCTTCACCAACATCTTCATCACCATCTTCACCGCCTTCTTCACCATCATCGTCCACAACTCACCTATGCCTTATGGCCAAGGGTGAACGAAAGGTACAAAACCATGATAGTGATGATGATGATGATGATAGTGATAGTGATGATGAATATGACTCACCTTCTTATGATGAACTTGTAAAATTGCTAAACAAATACACTAAAATCATAAGAAGGACTAGAAGTGAAAATAATGATCTTCAAAATGAAAATGAATCACTCTCATCCAAGCTTGAAAATATTCAAAAGACTAGTGGTGAGCTTAGAGTTCAAAATGAAGTGATGTCTTCCACTCTCAAGGAGCTCAAAACCTCTAATAAAGAGCTTAAAGATCAACATGATAAACTTGAGAAGAAGCATGATGAGCTCATCACTAGACATAATTCTCTAAAGGACAAATACACTACATTAAAAATTGACTATGATAGTCTTATGGTTGCTAATGAACTTGCTCTTGAGACACATGATGCTACTAACCATGTTGTTAAGTGTGATATAGCTACATCATGTGATGACTTGATCATTGAAAGCATTGAGCGAGGTTCTAGTAGCAAAGGCAAGAGTGTGGTTGAGTCAAGCAACCATGATGATTATGCCAAGATTAAGAGTGAGAATGAGAAGCTTGCAAATGAGAACAAGAAGCTAAAAGGTTTGATGGCTCTTGAGAAGCAACCAACAAATGAGTCACTCATTGAAGAAAACAAAAAGCTCAAGCAAGAAAAAGAGCATCTCAAGACCGGCCTAAGCAAGTTCACAAGAGGCCAACATTTGCAAAGTGAGCTCCTCATGAACACCGTAATAAAGATGGATAGAAGTGGTATTGGGTACTTGGCAAATCAAGAGAAGAAAGCAAAAGCTCAACAACAACAAAGCAAGTCAAAGCCCAAGCCAAAGAGATGTGTTGAGTGTGGTCAAGAAGGTCACTTTGCTCATGAATGCAAAACTCCACCACCACAACCCTTGCCCAAGCATGCTAGACCCTTCGCCTTCAATGCTCATTATATGCTAAGAAAAGATTCAAATGGAAAGATGAAAGTCATGTTTTTGGGTCCCCAAACAAGAATAGGCCAAAGAAAATATGGGTTGCCAAGTCACTAGTTGAGAAAGTCAAGGGCCCCTCTCAAGTTTGGGTCCCTAAACAAAAAGCTTGATCTCTTATGTGTAGGTGAACTACAAGACCGGTGGATCTCATTGGGTTATTGATAGTGGTTGCACTCAACATATGACCGGTGATCCTCGTATGTTCACCACCATTGAAGAGAATGGAATATGTCAAGAGAAGATCACATTTGGGGATAATTCAAAGAGCAAAGTCAAGGGTATAGGCAAGATTGCAATATCACATGATCACTCACTCTCAAATGTGCTCTATGTTGCTTCATTGAGTTTCAACTTGTTATCCGTTGGGCAACTTTGTGACCTTGGCTTCCAATGCTTGTTCACACCAAATGAAGTGGAAGTTTCAAAGATAGATGACAAGCAAGTGATATTCAAAGGCTTTAGATACAACAATCTTTATCTTGTTGACTTCACCTCCGAAGATGCAAATTTGATGACATGTTTGTTCACCAAGACCTCACTTGGTTGGCTTTGGCATAGGAGGCTTGCTCATGTTGGAATAAACACTCTCAACAAGCTATTGAAGAAAGAACTAGTGAGAGGATTGAAGGATATGAAGTTTGAAAAGGACAAACCTTGTAGTGCATGTCAAGCGGGCAAACAAGTTGCAAACACTCATCCAACCAAAGCTTTCATGTCAACTTCAAGAGTACTAGAACTTCTACACATGGATTTGTTTGGGCCTACAACATACAAGAGCTTGGGTGGTAATCTCTATTGTCTTGTGATAGTGGATGACTACTCAAGGTATACATGGACTTTCTTCCTCCATGACAAATCCGAAGTGGCAAATTGCTTCAAAAAGTTTGCAAAGAGAGCTCAAAATGAATTTGAAGTCAAGATAAAGAAGATTAGAAGTGACAATGGCAAAGAGTTTGACAACACCAATATTGAAGCTTATTGTGATGAAATTGGAATCAAGCATGAGGTCTCTTCAACCTACACTCCTCAACAAAATGGTGTAGTTGAGAGAAAGAACCGAACTTTGATCACCCTTACAAGAACAATGCTAGATGAGTACAACACTCCGGAGAAGTTGTGGGCCGAGGCAATCAACACCGCATGCTATGCTTCAAATCGCCTCTTCCTACAAAAGTTTCTTGGCAAGACCCCCTATGAGTTGCTTAATAGGAAGAAGCCGGACGTCTCTTTCTTCCGGGTGTTTGGTTGCAAATGTTACATCTACAAGAAGCGTCAACACCTAGGGAAGTTTCAAAGACGTTGTGATATTGGTTTTCTTGTTGGTTACTCATCAAAGTCCAAAGCATATAGAGTATTTAACCATGCCACCGGTTTGGTTGAAGAAACATATGATGTGGAATTTGATGAATCTAACGGCTCCCAAGGAGCAATTGAGAATTGTGATGATGTAGGTGATGAACCCTTGAGGGAGGCCATGAAGAACATGCCGGTGGGAGACATCAAGACAAAAGATGATGATGACGATGTACAAATTGTTGATCCACCATCTTCATCACGTGTGCCTCAAGATGATGACAAGAATGAGAGAGTTGAAAATGAAGACACTTATGTCTCTCATGAACAAGCCGAGGCACAAGCTCAAGATGTTGATGCTCCCCATCCACCTCCTCAAGTGGTTGATAGAAGAAACTCACCACTACTTCAAGCTCATCCACAAGATCTCATCATAGGGAGTCCCACAAAGGGAGTAATGACTCGATCTCAAAAACTAGCTTCTTTTGTTGAACATCACTCTTTTGTCTCTTGCGTTGAACCTAAGAATGTAGAAGAAGCTCTTCAAGATCCGGATTGGGTGAATGCAATGCATGAAGAATTGAACAACTTCACCCGCAATTAAGTATGGACACTTGAAGAGCATCCTAAAGGTGCAAGAGTCATTGGAACCAAGTGGGTGTTCCGAAACAAGCAAGATGACTAAGGCATAGTGGTGAGGAACAAGGCAAGACTAGTTGCAAAGGGGTTCTCTCAAGTTGAAGGTCTTGATTTTAGAGAGACTTTTGCACCCGTTGCAAGACTTGAAGCCATTCGTATCCTCCTTGCATATGCATCACATCATGATATGAAACTATATCAAATGGATGTGAAAAGTGCATTCTTAAATGGCTTTATAAATGAACTAGTCTTTGTTAATCAACCTCCCGGGTTTGAAGACCCTAGATATCCTAATCATGTTTATAGGTTGTCCAAGGCGTTATATGGGCTCAAGCAAGCCCCTAGAGCGTGGTATGAGCGCCTCCGGGACTTTCTCATTGAGAAGGGCTTCACAATTGGGAAGGTCGACACTACACTATTCACCAAGAAGTTTAATGGGGAGATCTTTATTTGTCAAGTATATGTTGATGATATCATCTTCGGATCAACAAATGAAGATTATTGCAAGGAATTTGGTGAATTGATGTCGAAGGAGTTCGAGATGTCAATGATTGGTGAGCTCACATTCTTCCTTGGATTTCAAGTAAAGCAAATGAGAGAAGAGATTTTCATCTCTCAAGAAAAGTATACCAAGGATCTTCTCAAAAGATTCAAGATGGAAGAATGCAAACCAATCAAGACCCTAATGCCATCAAATGGACATCTCGACCTAGATGAGGGAGGTAAACCGGTTGATCAAACTCTCTACCGTTCTATGATTGGTAGCTTGTTGTACCTTACCGCATCTAGGCCCGATATCATGTTTAGTGTGTGCATGTGTGCCCGCTTTCAAGCGTGCCCTAAAGAACCTCACCTAAGTGCCATAAAAAGAATCCTAAGATATCTTAAGCTCACCCCAAGCATTGGTCTTTGGTATCCCAAAGGAGCTAGATTCCAACTAGTTGGCTATTCCGATTCGGACTATGCCGGTTGCAAAATTGATAGAAAAAGCACATCCGGAGGGTGCCATTTGCTTGGAAGATCTTTAGTATCTTGGTCATCTAAAAAGCAAAATAGTGTGGCTTTGTCCACCGCTGAGGCGGAATACATTGCCGCGGGGGCTTGTTGTGCACAAATCTTATATATGAAACAAACCCTCCTAGACTATGGAATTGTTCTTGAAAAGGTGCCACTTTTATGTGATAATGAAAGTGCCGTTAAAATTGCTAACAATCCGGTACAACACTCTCGCACTAAGCACATTGATATCCGCCATCACTTTCTAAGAGATCACGTTACAAAAAATGACATATCACTAGAAGGTGTAAGAAGTGAAAATCAATTAGCGGATATCTTCACTAAACCTTTGGATGAGGCAACCTTTTGTAGGCTAAGAAGTGAACTCAATGTGCTTGATTCTAGTAACTTTAAAAAAATAAGCATGTGTTGTCTCTTGCATTGCATTGTATAATATGCCATGTTTATTTTATCGCAATGTTTTTAGGGCTTGGCTAACACGGTTACGATAACCCTTCTTTGGAGGAGTGAAAAAGCCTAACCGTGGATCAAACTTGACAAGCATTCTAGTTTTACCTTCTTGTATTGCATTGCATATGCATGGTTGTTGTTCTTGCCGTTTCTTTTCGGTTAAGCTTTGAGCAACCTCTGTGTTCGTCCATGGATAGAGAGAGCATTTTGACGCTCTTAAAGGTTCAAAAACTCTATTGCATGGCCATACGTTGCTCCTTGGGTGTTTATTGCCTATTTTATTAAAAATAATACTAGCCTAAGGCAATCTATTTTAAAAAATTTTGAGGGTTTGAGTGAGGTCACTCATATCATGTTTCAAATTGGTGTTTATTTGTGTCTTTTTGAATTGGAACCTGATTGGGAGAAGTCGCGTCGTAGTTCGGAACAAAGAAGGGCGAAGAACAGTGACCGGACGCTGGACCGGACGCTGCACCGGACGCAGTGATGCTTCACCACCGCGTCCGGTCCCGGCGTCCACCAGCGCGTCCGGTCATCCAGAAGACCAACTCCAGATCTACTAATCGGACGCTGCACCGGACGCGCCTCTGTTTAACCACCGCGTCCGGTCCCGGTTACCACCACCGCGTCCGGTCATTCACGATGATTTCCCGAGCTCCCCTCGACCGGACTCTGACCGCGTCCGGTCAGTCCTCACCGGACGCGTCCGGTCACTCCAGGAGCTTACTGGAGTGTGACCAGACGCTGCACCACCGCATCCGGTCATACCGACCACCGCGTCCGTTCATCACGCGTCGAGCGGATCTGACCCTTCATATACCGGTTCGTACTCGGTCGTTTTTCTAAATCCACCCGAGCCTTTTCCGCCGCCGTCTCGCAAATCCGCTGGAGCCGCCGCGCCATCGCCGTCGTCCTCGCCTCCGGCAAGCCAAGTCTCCTGCCCCGCGCCGGCCCTCGCTCCCGCGCTCGCCAGCCCTGCCCGTGCCTGCCCACGCCAGCCGCACGCACGCGCCACCGCCGCCCGCTCGCCACCGCGCCACCGCCGCCCGCTCGCCACCGCGCCACCGCCGCCCGCACGCGACCTTGCCGCCGGTGAGCCGCGCTCCTTGCTTGCCAGCATCATCTCCGGCAGTGGGCTGCCTCTCGCTCGCCTCCGATTGATCTTCGTCGAGTTGCCCTAACCCTAACCCTAGGGTTCGCGTAACGTCGTTCGATCGTTCGTCGTCGAGGTTTTGTCGCGCGTCGTCTTCTTCGCGAGAGCTCGTCCGGCGATTTCAGGAATCTCGCGATCTAGGTCACCTCATCTTGTCACCGTCGTCTCGTCGATCCGAGCGAGTCTGTCCGTGTGTCAGGGTGAGATCAGTTTGCTAAATCCGAGGCCAAGCCTGCGGATACGGATTGAGGCCAAGCCTCTCGAGTTACAGTTCACCATCTTTCAGAGGTTTTCAGTCAGTTTGTCAGCATGGTGCGTTGCAAGAACGCCGGTGGTGCTCCTGGTGACGGGGACGACAGTCCTCCTCGTCGGTCTGAGATTGCACGTGGGAAGCGTATCAAGGTCATGGCCAGAAAGAAGAAGAAGACACTTACAGAGGCAGAGATTGCTCAGGCCATGGCAGATGCAGCAGAGCAAGCAGAGAGAGGTGGCAGGAGCAGTGGCATACGCATAGGCGAGCGTCGCTTTCATCTTGAAGGTCGACAGCTCGGCACAGAGGCCACTGAGGGTACTAAGGATACTGGAGCTACAGAGGGCATGTTAGTTGATCCACCTCCAGAGGCTCCAGAGGCCACAGAGGCTCCAGAGGCCACAGAGGCTCCAGAGGCTATAGAGGACACAGAGGAGCAGCCAGCTCAGTCTCCACCACGTCGCCGCTCCACACGCGCACGTACTCAGGTGACTCCTAGGCCAGAGGGCCAGTGTCGTGGAGCACGTCCTTCACCCAGAGCTAGAGGTTCACCCTCGGTCGAGCACTTTGACTTGAGGGGTGCTACAGCACGTCAGGTGCAGGGGTTGAGGTTCGTGGAGGTCAGTCGGTGGTTTCCGCCTGTGAGGGATTCCAGAGCTTCAGAAGGTTTTTATACCCCACTTCAGGAGGGTTTCTACAGGGCTCTAGTTGACAGCGGTATTGCTTTCCGACCACAGAGGGTCTGTCGACTTGAGTCACTAGTTGAGGTTATGGGAGAGCTGCTACGTCTGCACCTGTCCTTTCTGCTAGGCTTGTCAGATCTTCTTGGACGGACAGGTGCATACTGCGGCACATGGGTCAGAGAGTTTTATACTTCACTATGGATTGATCCTGCCCATGATTTCATTCACTTTGCATTCCGAGGCCGCGATCACCGCCTATACAGCACCAGAGTGCGGGAGATTCTCAGACTCCCAGCTTCTAACACGAAGATACATCAGCTGTGCTTTGGTCAGACTCCTCCACCGAGACGCCCTCACGGCGGTGCAGTGCCACCTACAGACTTAGTTCGACCCTGTTTCCGTGAGCCTTTTGGCGAAGGGTCTCGTCACACGCCTGCCAGTTTGACACCTCTTGCCAGAGTTCTGGATGCTATAGTCAGACGCACTCTACTTCCCAGACTTGGCTACAGAGAGGGACTGACTCGGATGCAGCTATGGGTTGTTCACCACCTCCTCTCACAGACATAGTTTGACATTTGGGATCTCATACTTAGTGAGATGGAGGACACCATAGCTGAGGGCTTCAAGGGTAATCGTCAGCTGCCCTATGCACACTGGATCTGCTTCATTATTAGATCATCCATTCAGCTACCAGCAGAGATCCGAGCTGAGATATCAGATACTACTACTGCTTTCCCTGAGTATGATATCCGTCAGCTTTGGGCTTCAGTTACTAGAGATCAGGCCCTAGTGCCAGGACAGCGTGTGCGACCTGAGGTTCCTGAGACAGCAGCTGAGCAGGACGCCGCAGTTGATGAGCTTGCAGAGGCAGAGCTTGCCGATCTTGACGCTCAGCCTGCTGATCTTCCTGAGGATGTGACATCTGACAGCACTGATGAGGACTACCAGCCTATCCCTAGGTACCGGTCTCCTCGGTCTCACGACCACGAGGCCGGTGGCTCTGGTTCAGCCTCCCGCACAGACCCTGCCATGGTGGCGATACTTGAGAGGTTGACCCAGGCACAGGAGCAGCAGCAACAACAGATACAGCGACAGGCTCAGGACACAGTTGCAGCACTTGCACAGATTCAGGCTCGTCAGGACGAGTTTCAGCGTCAGCAGCTTGAGATCCAGAGGCAGTAGGTTGAAATGCAGCGACAGCAGTACGAAATTCAGCGACAGAGTGCAGCTAGTCAGCAGCAGTACTTGGATCTCCTGCGCCACCTAGTCACTGTTGGGGTTCCTTCGCCTGCTTCTGTCCTGACTTCTGCTTTACAATCCAGTGATCCATCGAGTCAGGGACAGCCGGTTTTCCAGTTCACATCTCCACAGCAGCAGGTTCCCCAGTCATTCCAGTCCCCGAGCTTCACGCCTATTCATACGGGGTTTACACCTTCAGACCAACCTCGCCCTCATCTCCTGACAGGCACACCCTTCCGTGATTTCAGTGCTACCTACAGCGAGTTGACTGGTCAGCCGACGCCCTCGCACACTACCTTTGCTACTTCTTCAGGGTTGTCAGCTTCAGAGGCAGCTATTCCTCTAGTGACAGGGACTGGTACTACAGAGACTCTACCTTCATCAGTTGCCTCGACAGATCCTCCTGCTATTGGCTCGCTACAGGCTCAGGTCACTCAGACGGATCCTCTTATTGCCACTACGACAGTACCTGTTCCTGCCATTTAGACCTAGACAGTTACACAGCCACATGCTTCTTCAGAGGGTCAGCCAGATAGCTCAGATTCCAAGAGAGATTCTCTACACTTCGTGATTACTCCGCGCACCTCGGCACCCGGCTCGACTCCGTTTGTCCCCCCGTCAGATCCTTAGATTAGTTTTTTGGCGCTTGATGCCAAAGGGGGAGAGAGAGTAGTTTCAGGGGGAGTTTTGAGAGAGGTTTTTCGTTTTTCTTGTGTGCTACATTCATGCATCATGTTTACTTTTCAGTCATTGCATTCGTGTGACATGTCGTCGTGTGATAAACCTTGAGTCTTAATGTTTTATCCAGTTACATTGTTAACACTTGTCACCTTTTTTAATTATATCTCAAAGGTTGTGCTTCCGTGCCTTACTCCGATTTCTTATGAGCTATATCTGTTTGTGTACTAACGTTCTTTGTCTTATCTTATGAGTACACTCTTTTGGCTTGGGGCACATAAGCAATTCCCAACTCCTTGTGCTTATTGCTTTTTGCTTATGTGAACCATGCATGCTCGAAAACCTCAACTCAAATCTTTTATATCTTAGTGTTGTCATCAATCACCAAAAAGGGGGAGATTGAAAGCATCTAGGCCCCGAGGTTTGGTTTCGGCAATTGATGACAACGCTTTATTTCCATGACTAACGTGTGTTTTGCAGAAACTTTGGTAAGTTAGGTCATGGAGGTTTTAACTGCTTTGGGCACCATGGTATTCATGCTCCTTGATGGAAATCGTTTCGGTTTTCAAAAGAGTGACGTCAAGATTAAGGACGGTTAGTTCCGGATGTCGAGGTGTTGAGAGACATTTAAAATAGTCGTTAGGATCTTCGTTTTTCTCTTCTGGCCGTACTATAAAGGGGGGCATGAGCGGGTAGCTTGACCTAGGCGAGTCCTATGTTTAGGTGTGGTGCACACTTGTTAAACTTGGCGCTAGGCAGCTCTAGAATAGCTCAAAGTTCAGTTGGAAGCAACTTGGTTCAAGTTGTGACGCGTTTCGGAGAGTTTCGGGTCGTTTTCCCATGATCGGACGCGGTCCTCGGCATGACCGGACGCGTCCGGTCAGTTCAGTTCCGCGGCTAGGGTTTCAGCTCTGAACACCGGATGCGGTCCTCGCGAGGACCGGACGCGGTGGTCAGAAGTCAACACGTGTCACTTGAGGGAAACACCCGATCGGACGCGACCTAGGTGTGATCGGCGCGTCCGGTCACAGTCCAGTAAGGTCCAGAGACGACCGGACGCATCCGGTCATCACCGATCGGACGCGGTCGCGCGTCCGGTGCGAGTACAGTATGCTCCCTGCACGATCGGACGCGTCCGGTCACCCCTGACCGGTGCGTCCGGTCACTCAGTTGTTTTTTGGATTTCGACCGGTACGAGCGACCGGCGCGTCCGGTCAGTTCAACCGGCGCGTCCGATCAGCTCGTGTTTTGCTGAGTCAGCGGGTAACGGTTCGTTTTGTCTGTGGGGTGTATAAATACATCCCCACCACCTCTTTTAGAGGTCTCTTGCTCATTTGATCAGCTGATAAACACCTTTGGAGTGCAAGGGAGTGCAAGAGCACTAGTGAGGATAGAGATTTGAGAATCAAAGCTTGAGAGTTCCTCACTAGCGATTAGAGAGTAGCAAGTATGCATCCACCTTCTCATTTGGGCTCGTAGTGGTCAAGTGAGAGTTCTAGCTTGTTACTCTTGGTGATCGCCATCACCTAGACGGCTTGGTGGTGATTGGGAGTTCGGTGATCATCCGGCGGAGCTTATGGATGACCCAACTCATCTTGTGAGCGGTTGTGGGTGATTCACCGCGACGGAGTGTCAAAGAATCAACCCGTAGAGAGCACTTGATCCTTGCGCGGATCAAGGAGGAGCTACACCCTTGCGCGGGTGCTCCAACGAGGACTAGTAGGGAGTGGCGACTCTCCGATACCTCGGAAAAACATCGCCGTGTTCCTTGCCCCTTTACATTCAAGCATTTACATTCTCGTATTTACTTTCATTGCTTGTTTACATTCCTAGACTTGCCATGCTAGACTAGGATTGGAAACTAGGGTGCAAAACTTTGTTTCGGTAGACTCTCTAGGAACACAAGTAGTCACTAGGGGTGAATTCCGGCTTGTAGGATTTATTTCTTGCATTTAATTTTTAGAGAAGCCCAATTCACCCCCCCTCTTGGGCATCTTGATCCTTTCAGTCGTCCCCTCTCTCCATCCCGCTGCCCCTCTCCCCTCTCTCCTCCTCGGCGGTTGCGAGGTGGGGCCGGCGCGAGCGGTAGCGAACGTCCGCTACTGCCCCAAATTTGGAGGACGAGAGCGCGTTGCGGATGGGATAGAGGTCGCCGCTGCAGCAAATTTCACCCTCTAAATCGCGGTTGCGGATGGGATAGAGATCCCAGTGCGGACGGTCTTAAAGGCTACTGGAGATGCTGTGACCGTTGCCGACGATGAACTGGGCTCTGCTCACGTTTGACGTCACGACGAATCCAGCTTCGCTCCAGCTTCCCGCATCCAGTACCTACGGGCTCCGGCGGAAGCCACTTGACTCCAGTGGTCGTCTCGTCTGACATCTGGTATAGTCCTCTGGCCCACGCGTAACACGAGAAGGACGTGAGCGTACATTTCTCCACAGTTTTTCTGAGACTGTCCACACTCGTCGTCCTCTATATTCATCCTCTAAAAAGAATATTCCAGCTTGGTCATCAAGATTCTCTCCTCTATACTGCTTTATCCCGCACCCATCCATACTCTATATCATCCTCTATCCACTGTGGGGCCCATGTGTCAAAATTATTTTAATTTTTTCTCTCTCCCCCTCCTTTCTCTCTTCCTCCGCCCGCTCCTCTTTCTCCCCTTCTTCCTCCCAGCCGCCTCCACTCCCCGGCCACTGCCCCGTCGCCCCTCCTCCCTCTCTCTCTCCGCTCCTGCCTCCCTCACCGGCAGCGCCCCTGCCCCATCTCCATCTCTATCTCCGGCCGCGCCCCATCTCCATCTCCCTCACCGGTCGCACCCCTGCCCCATCTCCATCTTCGGCCGCGCGCGGTGGCCCTGCCCCATCTCCTTCTCCATCTCCGACTGCGCCCCATCTCCATCTCCCTCACCGGCGCGCGCCCCTGCCCCATCTCCATCTCCGGCGCGCGCGGTAGCCGGAGCTAGGGCGAGGAGCGCAGCGCGCACGGGCGAGCACGACGGCGCTCGCGGGGCAGCGTGGTGGCGCTCGTAGGCGAGGCGTGGCGGAGCTCGCACCTGGAGCTTGCATCTGCGGCGGCGGTGACGGCGGAAGACGACCTCCACGAGTGCACCGCGTCCGTCCGCACCGGCGTCCACGTCCTCTTCTTTGTCGACCTCGTGCATCCGCGTCCGTCCGCACCGGCGTCCCCGTCCTCTTCTTCGTCGCCGCCGCGGCGTCCCCCTCCGTCCGCCAAGGCGCCTCGCGGTGGTGGGTGGCGGGCCCCACACACGGATAGCGCACGCCCGCTGTCACGCCAAATTTGACGGACGAGAGCCGGTCCTATAGGATACGGACGCTGACCGTACCCGGTGCGGACTTACGCTGACCGTACCCGGTGCGGACTTTTTTCTGCTAAATCCATCCTGCAGGACGCGGTAGCTGACGCCGGTGCAGTCAGTCTCAGCCGCGACCTGTGTCTCTCCGTTCTTCTGCCCCCACCACCCACGGATCTCTCTTCCCCCGCGGCCGCGGGAGTGTTCGTGTTCCTCACTCCTCCCGCTTCCTTCCCCGGCACTCCCTCAGATCCGCGCCCGTTTCCCGATCCACGCGCCTCGCGCCGCGAGGGGGCATTCCAGCCCTAAAGCGGCCGGTGAGCAGGCCTCCTTCCGCCGACGCGGACCACCTGGAGGGAATTTATCCTGGAGCCGTCTTCCTCCTCGCCACCTCTCGCGGCGCGGCGCGGAGGCCGGAGTCACTTCGGTTTGGATTGATCTCTTTGTTTGTGGGTAAGGAAGCACGGCTGGATCGCTCGGATGGTGGATTGTTCTACCTACGAGTGTTTTTTTTGGGCTCCATAGGATCTTAGTATGTATACGCAGTGACTAATCAGCGATCGAATCTAGATCAATCTTGCTGGAATGGATACTCCAATCCCTCCGTCCATGCGGTTTGCTAAGCATTTGTTTGATGGATGGTGGCTGGTGGGTTTGTAATAATAGATGTTTTTTTTTCAAATAAATTGAGTCTCAACTAACTGAAACCCCATTCCCCTCGTTAAGTCCGCCCTTTCCGTGTGCTGAGGGAGTAGGGAGCGATGTCCGGGTCTTGTCAACCGCTCTTCTTATACTAGGTCATTGAAATTGCTCGGTTATGCCTGAAATTGATTGACCCCTTCTGTTACTTGTTTCTTTTGGTCATCATAGTTAGGCGTATTCAGTATGTTCTTCCTGGGTTAACAGTTCAGTTGTGGATATGCATTGCGTCTGCTTACCACTACTCATTTCTTATGTTAACATAAATTTTCTGGTCATAATATTTCTGCAGTGGCTAGAGGCACCTGGTTTATTTTTTGCTGAAGCTGGTGGTACATGTGAATAGCAGGGCCTGTCTTCCGTCTCTGCTTTTGCTTCTAAGCAATGGCGAATGCGAGCAAACACTTGCAGCCTTCAAGCAAAGCAGTCAATGATACCAAGTACCAGGGCACATTGGTCGCTTCTCCAGCAAAGGTCATTTCACCTAAGTGTGTGAACCGCATTGTGCCATCAAAGCAACTGATCTTGGGTGGGGATTCAATAGGCCACGTGGCATCATTTCTAATTAAGGTCGTTGCTCTTGAGGCAGTCAGAAGAGTTTCTAAAGCAAGATGCCCTTTCATATGGAATTCTGTTCAAGCTTTGCAAATTCTTGTGTATCCTCCATTTAGTTGGATCCAAAGATGGGCACCACTCAAATTTCTGGTGCAGGGAATTCAGGTTATTTGATTCCTCAGCTCTCCAAAATGGATACTCTTTATTTTCAAAATTAGTTAGTGCTTTAGCAAATACCATGTGCTTAGATACTGTATTATTCGTTGACGTAGATGAAAGATAGATTAGGGAGAGGGAATGCTATTTTATTATACATTACTACCTTCTTTCCACTGAGTTGATCATAGTACTGTAGTACATCAACATTGTCTCATTTATTCACAATCTTACTAACATGTTCGGTTCTGATGTAAGTTATATAGTTTATTTTTGTTTCGAACTTGGTGACCTGAAACAATTTTCTCTAGAAATTAACATAGATCCAGTAGCATTATCTTGTCAATAGGTTCTTAGGATGCTCAAATTTTCTTTCCATTCTGGTATATTTTTTAGCAGCCTTTTTTAGTTTCAACACTACAGCAACAAGAGCACCGTTTTAGGCATTTGCTCAATTGCATGTTTTACTTTTTGTAGCCTTGACAAACATTTTATCCGTCCTTTGAGCCCATGCCAAGTCAAACCATGACTGGTCCAGAGTTAATCTGTAGTAAAATGCTCTGACTCACTCTCTTGTTTAATATATGAAGAATGAAGAATTCTACTTAGCTTATAGCTGGCATAAGACTAGGAGTTTGGTTTGGGGCATTGGGTGTTTTGCACAATGGGCTTCTTGCAACATCATCTGGGCTTCTAGACAGATTATGAAATCAAAAACATTTTCCTAAAATGTGGTAAGCGCTAGGCGAGGTGGCACCTAGCTCATAATCGCCATTAAGAGGGCTATGCAGCTAACTTTTATGACAGTGACAAAAAATGGACATGTCTTATTTAATGTACATTGCAGCACTTCACAAGATAACCTGTACTTACTGTGGAACATCCCAAGTAAATTCATGTGATGAATGCGCTGTAGATGTCAATCAAATATCATTTGTATCTTTTCCCTTCTTCAATACATTGTTGGATACTTGAATGGGTTGCATAACACATTCCGAAACAGCATTTTATTCCCCCCCCCCCCCCCCCCCCCAAAAAAAAGAGCTCCAAGTAACTGATGATTTGTTCTCTACTGCAGAAACTATCCATGCCACTGTTGTTTCTGTCAGTCACAACAACAGTAAGTGAGCTGTCTTCCAAGCGTGACGATGAACCAGATAACAATACAGAACATTCTGAGACACCTTCTGAAACAAATGAAGTGGCATCAACTTCCGGCACAAGGTTGGTTAAAACTTGAGAAATAAGCCAATAAATATCTCTTAGTTTATACAGTGGTTTGCTGGTTTGTTGTCGTTGATTATGATATCATACTATTCTAGTTCTTTTGGCATCCTATCACAGCAATTAGATAGTGGTATGAAAAGTGAAGCCGGAAGGATTGCGAATAATGCGTGGATGTATTTCATTTGCCCTCTCGGGTAGAGAGAGTACATAGACTTGGGGGGCAAGACACCTCCGTGGATACTTATGTCAATACCTCATTTACAATCCTAACTACCAAATATACTCTTAACAAAAAGAAGCCTGCCTTGTTTAATAACACAGTGGGTTTGACTTGTTTTAGCGATGCTGCTGACGGCACAAAGGAAATCGTGCAAGAGAACTGGCTTGTGTTACTTTTCAGGGAGCTTGAGAAGCAAGGAATCACTTTGCCCGAGAGGTAACTTTCTGCTATATTCTTTGCTATTCATGTGCATCATATTTGGAACTATTGGAGTATTTGTCCTTGAGTTAGGATCTGAAACACTATGCAGCAGGCAAACAAGTTCATTGTACATTTTGCAGCGCTTTTTTTACTGTACTTCTGAATATGGGGACATCAGTTTATCCTTAAGAAGAGAACTTTGATAGAAGTGCAGAAATATATTACTGTCTATGTTATCTGTGTGACGATAGACACAGCTTCTAAGTTATCAATTTAATGAATTCTACACATTAGTTGTTATATTATGTTGGTAATCTTTTGATCTTGCTTGCAATGCTATTATCTACAAATAAAGAAGATATATAATATCATTTTGTTTATGAATGCTATTGCCACAGTACACAGTAGTCTTTTAATCAAGCTGCCTTTATTAGGAAGGTAGCACATGTCTGAATTCTGAAATGAGCATCCTAGTTCCACACAACTGAGTCTAGATGGATGTTTCAGGTTTACTGAAGATGAGTTGCGCAGATTTTATGTCGCTGCAAATGGTGACTTTTCAAGTTTACTCACTTCGGTTAAGAAGACAATTCGTTGGAGGGAAACGTTTCACATACTTACATTGCAAGAACTTGATAAATGGTCGCACTTAGTCTTTTGGCATGGATTTGACACGATGCTTCGGCCTTGTTTAGTAATTCGTCTCGGACTTGCATGCTCCAGCATACCACCTCGTGATAGACCCCGTTTCGGGCAAGCAGTAGGTAATTTCCCAAACTGTTCTGTCTGTAAATTTATTTATGTTCTTGATGATTATCGTTCTCTACGTGATAATGTCACTATGGCCTCAAAGTTTACTGCTGGGAAGTCAAACTCACATGTAGGGTGGGCAATGTTTTTCCTGCTTGCAGTAATCTGCTTTCAATAGATCTTTTCTGCTAGCAACATATCTTCTATCAGTGGAACTCTTAGGCTCAGTTTAGCATTATAGTGATTCTCAAAAACATATCCTTCTCTTTGTTTCTTATTTTGGTATAGGCCTATTGGAATTAGTTGAAAACATTTCTTTGAATCGAAGTCTTACTGTAACTGTCAAAACTCAAATCGATAAAGATCCCTCTAACACAGTAGACATAGTATAACAAAATGGGCGCTACCGCACTAGCATATGGCCTTTGTTGTGCTCCCTGCCTCTCCCCTGGTTTACTTACTACGGAGAAGGTATTATGATTTGTTTTCACCTTTTGCTTCCTCTGATTGTTTGCAAGAAAAGTGGCTACTATCTCACTGATGTCTTTCAATTCAGTTTCTCAAATTGACCATGGTGTTGTAAATTTGACCAATGAAGAAGATTCAAGAATTACCGTTTTGTTGGATTGCCATGGGATTTCTCCATTCAGATTTCCAATGCAAATGATGAGGTCATTTATCACTGTAGTTCAAGAAAACTACCCGAATCGTCTTGGGGTATTGTTTGTTGTCCGCCTTCCTCCAGTTGTCAGAGTTATTGCACAGACATTTCTTCAAGTAAGATAATTATTACTCCCTACTTGCATCTCATGCTGCTGGTTTTGTATTGTGTATCCACTTCGCCTGTTTTATTTGGGTGATGAATATTTTTAAAACGACCTGCTTTAGTTATGTCTATTATGTTATAAGGTGACAGAATATTTCAAGTTTTTAACTACAACTGATGTTCTTTTAATATGTCTAGAAGTGCATTATTGATTATACACCGTCAATTCATTGTAAGACCTGTAGTTTTCTTGACAACACAATATCTTTGTTCTAAACATGCATGTCAGTTCGTGTAGATATACTTTGTCAGCGATATACAAATCTAGTGGCCACGTGAAATCTTCACTCTCATATGGTAACTTGGAATGGTGATGAACATCATAATCTTGTCTTAATCCCAAACCCTAATGGATGCTGTGTATAATGGGGGGATGCAAATATTTGTAAAGATAGCACTTTGTATTTTTATCTACCTGTTATTAACTGGGTCCATCTTGTATATATAGATATCATGTGGTGTTGTATAGATAAGATAAATAGTCATAATAATAAGTTTTTCATGATCTTGTTTGGTCAGTGATGGTTAGTGGGACTGGTACCTGATTCCTTCATGAGCATGTCTGTTTAAAATTTTGAACTCAATACTATTTATCCACTTCAACTTTTGTCTGATGCCAAAAGTTTCCTGCAACACTCGTTTTTTGACCAAAGTTGGTAATCTAATCAGGATACAATGTGTGGAAGGTTCACTACAAGTTAAAATAATCTGTAGAAATGATCAGTTTAACTTAGTAACTTTTCACTGGTAGATCGCAACATCACATGGTACTTATAGCTTAATTCTATACAGGTTTTGAAACCATCTACAAAGCAGAAGTTATGTTTTGAGGGAGATTCGTACAAGAAGACATTGGCAGAGTTCTTGCAGGTTGTGCCAGCGTTTCTGGGCGGTAAATGCAGCTGCCCACAATGTGAGAAGCCTCATATTAGTTCAGTGGTACAGGCAGGGGAAGGGAGCAAGAACCAGCCTCGCTTGATCAGCGTTGATGACGGATCGCCTGTCACAGACTTCGACTTCGATGAAGAAGAGATCCCATCAGCTTATAGCTGCGAGAACGCCATCAGGGCTGCAATTATCGGCCTGCTGATGGTGTGCATCTTCATCGCATTTCTGGCTGGGATGAACGACCCTTCATCCGTTCCGCCCAGTGCCTGAGAGCTATGGAATCGCCTACTCTCCTGTAGATCTTAGATTGTCAGTTGAGTAATAGAGTATATACATACATATGTTGCTGCTAGGATGCTAGGGTGTTGTTTTCCTTGGCAACTTCTTCTCGGTTGTCGTCAGACCGCCATGATAGTGCTTTGTCTCAATATGAGCGCAGATGAATAATATCCTGTGCGTGGCAAATGTTGGTTCACAGTTCAATTTGAGCCCTTCGATGCCTTTCTTAACGGGTTTGCTGTAGTAGGGCAATGTGATTTCTCGTTAGTTTTGGTCAAAGTTGTCAACCACAAAGCCACAACACACTGACTTGAATGGTTTTAGCTCTTTATATAGTTCATTCATATGTTGCGCTATGATAATCCTTTGCGTAGGGTGCACCGACTAGCATTTTTCTCAAGAGAGCGAAGTGCTGCGCCGGCCCCCTCCCCATCTAGAGTTCTAGAGGCTAGACCGACTTCTTCACCTCCCTCGCCAACCTCGTCCAAAACCATAGTTGCCCTGTCCTTCCGTGCTGCAAGTGTAGGGCTGTTGCTTCGCTTTCACCTTTCCCTTCCTTTTCCACTCCTAGCTTACCACCGCCTTTCCTTGCCTTTTCCACTCCTACCTTACCCCCAATGTAGGCGGCCGTTGGTGAACACAGCGCTGAAATCCATGGAAAGCAAGCGAAGGGTGAAGAGTGGATCGTACTCTAGCGAGATGCGGTGAAGCACTAGTCTTATGTTCAAGTCATGGGCTAGGAAGAGCTGCGGAAGCATGGAGGGCGTCAACAATGGCGAGCCTACCACCGACATCAACCTTTATGGCGAGGGGAGAGGCAAAGGGGCGGGGCGATGATGGGAGCATGAAGGGTGTCCTCATGGCAGAGGTGTGTATAGGGTGGCATCGCCAGGGAGAGGGGGGAGCTGGAGGAGAAGTCATAAGTGAAAATTTGGTTGGGAGGAGACATGCAAGAGGGATGAGGAAGTGAGGGAAAGGGATCGAGGAGGGACATTCCTGTCTTTTCACATGGGTCCTCCATGCTGGTACGTTGAAATCTCGTGACACATACGTGAAAGTAGACATAATTGGTAATATTGCAAAAAAAAATCCTCGATGGCAACTTTGCAAGAATATTTGATAGGATAACTTTTGACTGTGCATAATTTGATAGAAAATGCAATAAATTAACTATCCAGATGTCCAAACAGCTAAACAACCCTATGAGAATCGTTTTTAGTTCTTAAATAGATACAAATTACGTGTTTGTTGATCCATGTGAGAATCACTTTTAGTTCTTAAATAGATACAAATTATGTGTTTGTTGTGTCTCTATGGTCACTGATGCTCTTAGAGTGGTCGATAGTCATTCGGTTATGAATTATTTATATGTAATTGCTTAATCATGTACTTTGTTTAACCCACGTGAGATTAGTCTTGTAGGATTGTGTTTCTTTTATGCTTCAATACTTCAAGTACAAGTTGTAGTATCTGAACTTATTCACAATTAAGGCTAAAAAATGAGGAAAAATCCTGATGTGAAACTTATATCGAGCTGGGCTTAAACCTAGGCCGTGGGTGCTCCAGCTTCACTGAGCAAGTCCCACCACTGAGTTATCCGTTTGTTTGCTTGTATGGATCGTGTTGGTTTTGATAAATCTTGGCTCAATGAGCTCATACATTATAACTCTCCTTTTTCTCTTATAACTTTATAAAAACATGATTAGGCACAGTTATTGGGGGGTTGGGGGGTTGGGGGGGGGGGGGGGGGGGGGGGGGGTGGGGACAGCAGAAGAGGCTTGGCGGAGGATCAAATCACCGGGCCGTATCAGTCCCGTGGAATTGGCCGGCGGAGGATCAAATCACCGGGCCGTATCAGTCCCGTGGAATTGGCCGGGATCTCTCCGAGGTTAGGGACACCCAAACAAGCCCTGACCGCGGACTGTCTATATGCTGCAACCCTGCCTTTTCTTCTGCCATTAACCCCCAGCGTGCGCGCTCTCCCTCCCCCGCCCCACGCCCCCCGCCTCCCACCGCGCCCCGTGGCGACGATTGGGCGGCCGTTGCTGCCGCCCTACGCCAGTTGCCGAGGTCTTCTTCGGGCCCTTAGCCGGCGACGAGCACCACCAGGTACGCCCACCCCTTGTCTCGCCTTCCTGCTGTGCGAAACCGAGCACCCAAACCCTAACCTACTATTTGTATTCGGATCTGATCTAACTGCAAGTGTATCTGCATGTATTATGACTACTAATTTCGATTGGTTTGCAAAAAACATCGGGTGAGGGGACGGACATTTCGGTTTCTATTTCCATTTAGCTGTTATGATATTTAGCCATTTTCTTCTGCAGATACTCTGAGCCTGAGCTGCTGAAAGTTCCTTTTGGAGTTCGTTACATTAGGATTCGTTTTTTATGACTTCATCAAGAAGCAACAGCAGGAGCAGAAGTAGGAGCCACAGTCGCAGCAGGAGCAGGAGCCGCAGTCCTCGCCGAAGAGATAGGTTGTGCAGTGAACGTGCACCCCGCCGCAGTCGCAGTCGCAGCAGGAGCCGCAGCCCATACCGTCGCAGAGAACGGCGTGGCTACAGGTATGCTTCTGAGTTATGTCTTTATTCAATGACTTGCTTTCAATTGATCTTATGCTGACAATAGATCTATTTTTTGTATATATATGTTACATGAGTGATTCACTGTAATGCCAATATCAGCACTGACTTGAGCGATAAGTTTCCCCCTCTTTATCTCCAGTAGTTTATCTAATGCCCACCCTTTTACACTACAGTTTGCTTATGTACATGTCCAAGCTCGTTCCATTGCTTAAATTAAAATGATCATTCAATGCTGCACTATCCCTGATGGTTCTTCCATAAATAAAGTAACGAATCAATGGCTGCTTCGTAGACGATTTATGTCACAATTTGCCCTCGTCTCCATTTTTTTTAACAGCCACTCTCATGGATTTGAAACCCACAAGAGATTCGTTGGGGCGTAACCCTCTTAGCGACGCGCTACATCGGAACCCGAGTGTGGTGTTAAATGGGCAAGGGCCGGGTCGTCATCCCCTTAGTGGCGCGTCGTATCGTGACCCGGGTACGATGAAAAATGAGCAAGGGTCGGGCCGTCGCAACCTTAGTGGCGCGCTACATCTACGCCCGGGTGTAGTGAAAAATGAGCGAGGGTCTTCGCACTTCCCTCGACGGGTGCGAAGGGTAAGGAAGCTAGCCGAGCCAACTAGGATTCGTCTAGGTAGCTGGAATGTAGGGTCCCTAACGGGTAAGCTAAGAGAGCTAGTCGATGCAGCAATTAGAAGGCGTGTAAATATTCTATGCGTTCAGGAGACTAAATGGAAGGGCCAGAAGGCGAAGGAGGTGGAGGATACTGGCTTCAAACTTTGGTACACGGGGACAACATCGGGTAGGAATGGTGTAGGCATCTTGATCGATAGGAGCCTTAAGGATGGAGTCGTTGATGTTAGGAGGCAAGGCGACCGGATTATCTTGGTCAAGCTGCTAGTTGGAGATTCGGCTCTGAATGTGATCAGTGCCTATGCCCCTCAGGTAGGTCTTAGCGAGGGCACCAAGAGGCAGTTTTGGGAAGATCTTGATAGCATGGTTAGTACCGTGCCTATCAGCGAGAAACTCTTTATAGGAGGAGACCTCAACGGCCATGTTGGTGCGACTAATGTAGGTTTCGAGCGGGTGCACGGGGGGTTCGGGTATGGTAGTAGGAATCAAGAGGGGGAGGATGTTTTGAACTTCGCGCTGGCCTATGACTTGTTGATAGCGAACACCCTCTTTAGGAAGAGGGAATCTCATCTAGTAACCTTTCGTAGTGGACAACACTCGAGCCAGATCGACTTTATCCTTGCAAGGAGGGAGGATAGACGTGCTTGCTTTGATTGTAAGGTGTTACCTGGGGAGTGTGTTGTCCCTCAACATAAGCTTGTGGTGGCGGACTTTCGCTTTCGGGTACGTGTCCACCGGGACAAACGGGCCAAGATTGCGAGAACGAAGTGGTGGAAGCTTAGAGGGGAAGCAGCGCAGACGTTTAAGGAGAGGATGCTAGACGAGGGACCTTGGGAAGAAGGAGAAGATGCCGACGACATGTGGCTAAAGATGGCAACATGTGTCCGGAAGGTGGCTTCGGAAGTGTTTGGCGTGAGTAGGGGAGGCAAACGGGAAGCGAAAGACACATGGTGGTGGAATAACGAGGTGCAAAGGGCTATTAGGGAGAAGGAGTGTTTCAAGCGTCTCCACCATGACAAGAGTGTAGCCAACATCGAGGGCTATAAAATAGCGAAGAGGGTTGCAAAGCGAGCTGTGAGTGTAGCAAAAGGTCAGGCGTATGATGGCCTTTATCAGCGGCTAGGCACGAAGGAAGGGGAGAAGGACATTTATAGGATGGCTAGAATCCGCGAGAGGAAGACAAGGGACATCAACCAAATAAAATGCATCAAGGATGGGACAGATCGACTTCTGGTGAAGGATGAGGAGATCAAGGACAGATGGAGAGAGTATTTCGACAAGCTGTTTAATGGGGAGAATGAGGGTCCTGCCCTTGAGTTGGACGACTCATTTGACGATACCAACAGACGTTTTGTGAGGAGAATTCAAGAGGCAGAGATCGGAGAGGCTTTGAAGAGGATGAAGGGAGGTAAAGCGATGGGCCCTGATGGTATCCCCATTGAGGTGTGGAGATACCTAGGCGCCAGAGCGATAGTATGGTTAACTAAGCTTTTTAACCTTATTTTTCGGTCAAACAAGATGCCTGAAGAATGGAGGAGAAGTATATTAGTACCTATCTTCAAGAACAAGGGAGATGTTCAAAGTTGTACTAACTACCGTGGGATTAAGTTGATGAGTCATACGATGAAGCTCTGGGAGAGGGTTATCGAGCATCGCCTAAGGAGAGTGACACATGTGACCCAAAATCAGTTTGGGTTCATGCCTGGTAGGTCGACCATGGAGGCAATTTTCTTATTACGACAATTGATGGAGAGATATAGGGAGCAGAAGAAGGACTTGCACATGGTCTTTATTGACCTCGAGAAGGCATATGACAAAGTACCGAGAAATGTCATGTGGTGGGCCTTGGAAAAGCACAAAGTCCCAACTAAGTACGTTACCCTCATCAAGGATATGTACAGGGATGTGGTGACGTTTGTCCGAACAGGTGATGGCGACACCAGTGACTTTCCAATTAAAATAGGACTGCATCAGGGGTCAGCTTTGAGCCCTTATTTATTTGCTTTGGTGATGGATGAGGTCACAAGGGACATACAAGGTGATATCCCTTGGTGTATGCTCTTTGCTGATGATGTGGTGCTAGTTGACGACAGTAGGGCGGGAGTTAATAGGAAGTTAGAACTATGGAGGCACACGTTAGAGTCGAAAGGGTTCAGACTTAGTAGGACTAAGACCGAGTATATGAGGTGCGATTTCAGCGCGACTAGGCACGAGGAGGGAGACGTTAGCCTCGATGGGAAAGTGGTGGCCAAGAAGGATACTTTTCGGTATTTAGGGTCGATGCTACAAAAGGATGGAGACATTGATGAAGATGTTAGGCATAGAATTTCAGTCGGCTGGTTGAAATGGCGTCAAGCTTCTGGCGTTCTCTGTGACAAAAGGGTGCCTCAGAAGCTGAAAGGTAAGTTCTATAGGACGGTGATTCGTCCGGCGATGTTATATGGTGCTGAGTGTTGGCCTACAAAAAGGCGACATGTCCAGCAATTGAGTGTAGCGGAGATGCGTATGTTGCGTTGGTGTTGTGGGCACACAAGGAGGGATAGAGTACGGAACGACGATATTCGGGATAGGGTTGGGGTGGCACCAATTGAGGAGAAATTGATTCAACATCGGTTGAGATGGTTTGGACATGTCCAACGGAGGCCTCCTGAGGCGCCAGTGCGTAGTGGAGTTCTAAAGCGGGCCGATAATGTAAAGAGCGGTAGAGGTCGACCTAAATTAACTTGGGACGAGTCCGTTAAGAGAGATCTTAAGGAGTGGAATATCCCCAAGGATTTAGCTATGGACAGGAGCGCTTGGAGATTAGCAATCAACGTGCCTGAACCGTGACATCTTTTGTCTTGTGCCCTTTATGTCCCTTTATGTGTCTCCCTGTTTCTCGTCTCTTTTGGGTTTCATCTCTAGCCTACCCCAACTTGCTTGGGACAAAAGGCTATGTTGTTGTTGTTGTTGTTGTCCACAAGTTATGTGGAGGTCAGTTCTGTTTTGAAATAGCAATGTTTGGTCTGCTTCCATGATCTGTTCCTTTTTCCACTCTTGTAATTGGTCAAGTACATGAATGATTGCTCAGCATGAGACAATGTTTAGTAAACAGGGTCAGTAGCTTATTTGTGTAAAGAAAAAAAAAGAATAGACTGTTCATAGGGTTATTTCATCAAACACTAAATCAAAACCATTTTGGCATGTGAATTGTACTTCTGTAGAGGCACGTTCATTAACATCAGAGTCAACTGATGTCTGGTATCTAGGAAGAGATGTTTTGAACTGTGTTTCTGCTAATCAAGTTAATGAATTTGGCACCTGTCATAACATCTGAGCCTCTGTATGTGTGTGTAGGAGAGTGGGGAGGGGAGATTGTGCTAGGTTGAAACACGTTCATGAAAATAGTTGTAATATTTGTGGGCTTACCAAAATACCTTCTCATCACCTAACTGGGTTCTAATTATTCTCATCACCTAACAAGGCATTTCACTTCACCGTGTTCTTTTAAGGAATGCACAATGTTGTGTATTTCTTTTTCTTCTATGTGAACCCTGGGAGAACTTGCACCGCTAGGGTTCATGCTAGCAGCCTAGCACCTCATAAGACCTACAGCTGGTGCGGAGTATCTTTAGGCACACACCATGGTTTACCACTGAAAGAGGGGCACTCAGCACTCACACATTGTTCTTATCTTTTACCAAGATAAGCTTTATCTTATGGAAATGGAAATATTGCTTTGCTCTTCATACATAGTTATGCCAATGTTTAATATTTTTTTTATGTGACTCATATTCCAGGCTCATGGAAAATGAAACGTTTTTAAAACGAATGATTTTGCAGGGATCTTGTATGCAAGAACTGCCGGAGACCTGGGCACTTCGCTAAGGAGTGCCCATCTGCGCCTACGTGCAATAACTGTAACCTTCCAGGGTAAAATAAACCAGCAGCACTCTTAATATAGCTGCATTCATTCCATTTTTTGTTGGAATCAAATGCATTTATGACTTTTTTTTTCCTCGAACACGCATTTATGACTTACTGTTGTACAGAGTATTATTTTAATAATTCCCGCTAGATGCCATATTTCATTCTTCAGATGTTTGTTTGTAGTGGACCATAACTCTGTTCTTTTTTTTTTCTACAGCCACTTTGCAGCAGAATGCACCTCACAAACTGTTTGCTGGAACTGCAAAGAGTCTGGGCACATTGCCAGTGAGTGCAAAAATGAGGCCCTGTGCCACACCTGCAACAAGACAGGTCATTTGGCACGTGATTGCCCAACTTCAGGGGCTAACGTTAAGCTATGCAACAAATGTTTTAAACCAGGCCACATCGCTGTTGACTGCACCAATGAACGGGCCTGCAACAACTGCCGTCAGCCAGGGCACATAGCTCGGGAGTGCAAGAACGACCCGGTCTGCAACCTGTGCAATGTCTCTGGCCATGTCGCGCGCGTCTGTCCAAAGACGACTCTGGCTTCAGAGATACAGGGTGGCCCATTCCGTGATATCCTTTGCCGCATCTGTGGTCAGCCAGGGCACATCAGCCGCAACTGCATTGCAACCATCATCTGTGACACATGCGGTGGGAGGGGGCACATGTCTTATGAGTGCCCGTCGGCCAGGATATTCAATCGCGGGCTCCGCAGGTTGTGAGAGCTTTTTGCCGACGGGCTCTGCTTTGTTACGATGGTTGAGTTTTGCCTGGACCCAGGATGTTTCATTTGTTTCTGACAATATTGGAACAGTTTTCCTTCTGCCATGGTAGTTGAGGGACGATTCTGTAGGATGTGTTGCGGGTGAAACTCCTTTTTCCCTTTTAATCAGGATATATAGCCCTTTGTGGGCTCAAACAGTGCTGTAACGGCTCATGTGAAAATTGTCAGGTTATGTTTAACTCTTGTGCTCATTCCCTTGTTTTCCATACTCTGTTATACACTTATACTGTACTGTGACGTCATGTAGAACTGTGAAATTTGTATGGTGACATCGGCAGTTTGATCTGGACAAAGTGATGCTTGACAGTTTGACACTTGGCACCTGACCAGATGAATATCTGAGAAGTAGGGTAGCAGATGAGGTCAAACGAGACCATGGTGCCCTTGAGCCGGGAAATGGCTGCATAAGCACACGGTTGAGATGGCAAGTGAGCATGAGCAATCGAGCAGGAATTGATCACTTCCACTTCCGGCCATTCGTACGCATAAGAACATAATTTCATGATGAGACAGCCATGCCATGAAGTGAAAACTCAAACCACGCAGAAGCTACGAGCGAAAACATCAGTAGAGGGCACTAAGCCTCATTGTGTGAAAGCATAAATTCTCATAATGATTAGCCTTAGTGATGCTATCGTGGTGTCGTGGTGTAGCTGGTTATCACGTCAGTCTAACACACTGAAGGCCGGTTCGAGTCCGGGCGACGCCACTTCTTTTTTTTTTCCCAACTCGTGTAGTTTTTCCCCACTCCATCTCGTGTCACACCACTTTTTTTTCCCATGTCGTGTAGTCGTGTCACAAAAGTACAGAATTTGCATTTTCCCATCTCGTGTAGTTCCGCTTCCACCCCCCTCGCGCGCGCCACCCCCCCCCCCCCCCCCCCCCCCCCCCCCCCCCCCCCCCCTCTCGTGTCACACCACCTTTTTTTCCCATCTCGTGTAGTCGTGCCACAAGAGTACAGAATTTTCTGAAACTCAGATTAAGCCTCCAAGACAATTGTCACCGAATCATGAGTAGGGAACATATCGATTACTTATTTGTAGTAAGTTGAACAGCGCAACACATGTCCATAGTCCATACATAATTGGCAGATAACAAGGAATTACATGATAGATCCAAACCTTCATGGTCTTCTGGAAGCCATGAGGACCTTTTTTACACAGCAACAAACCTGCAAATCATCAAGCAGTCTTTCACAGCACCAAGTCTATAATGGCGTACAAATCCACAGTAGTAGGCGAGTCCATGATGCATGATCATGAAACACGTGATGGCGGTGCAGTGCGCCTAGCGTGCCCGATCCTTGATCTGATCAATGCTGATTTCACTTGCATCTGTCGCCTGGAGCTCCACCTGAATGCCATTGAGCCCACTCTTGAACTTCTGGTTTGAGCTTGCGTAAAGCATCTTGCTCTTCACCTTGGCGGAGTCTGGGGACCTTGGAATTCAGAAGCAAAACATCTCATAAGTTAGCAGCTTCACAGCAAACAGCGACACGGGATGCAAACACGAGGGCAAAAAGCAATACCATAGGATATAGAAGATCCTGCTCTTCTGGACATCCTCTGCAGTCACAAAGTCGAAATCATAGATTGCGTATCGGCAGTCATTCTCAGGGAGGCTGTTTGTGAAGTCCTCGTAGCTGGTGGCGCGATCCCCAACCTGGTCCACAACTATCTCCTTGAACTTGTCGTCCATCTTGTAAGTTATGAAGCGGTGCAGCCTCTTCGACTGAAGCTCGCCGAACTTCAGCATGCACTCGTCATTCACAGCGACACCCGATCTTGCATTTGCCTGCAATCACAAGTTAAATCATGGCTAACTGGAAATACAACGTTGAGTTTCCCTTCAAAGTACTACGACAGTTGCTTTCACACATTTTATTTTGCATGGCAGAGCCAACTGTCCCCAGCATTCTAAATGAGGCTGCATTGAACCAGTACAGAAACTGCTAATATTAGATATTTCAGCTCATAGTCTTGACTCTAACACGAGTGCACCAAGTCCCTAAACACGGAAGGCATTTCGCTCGAGACGCCTAGCAAGTACTAGCAGAGTATACTACCACTAGAGATTCCAACATAGCTGCGCAGCTCCTGGTCAATGGCAGTGCCAGTGTGCTACTGCAAGTCTGCAACCTACAGTCAACAGATCCACACGAGAACCAACAGGATTACGGAGCAGCTGCTGCAACCCTAAAACGTGGAGAGCCAAATTAGCAGATGTATTGCAGTCACACGAGCTACACGGGCGCTGAGACACACAGATCAATCGAGATTCCACCGCCACGGCATCTCGCAGAATTTAGATCTAAACAGCTCGATTTCACACGCTACAGTGCAAACAACCACGGATCCAAGCGGCCGCGCACCACGCCACGGCCTGCAGCTAGCACTAGACAAAGCACCAGAAATCCAAATCACAGATCGCGGAATCTCGGCCACGCGGACCAAGTTTCTGGCTCCCAAGCGTCTCCCACAGTCCCCACCGCACACGGAACCATGAACACCCCCACGATCCGATCAGAATTCCCTCCAAAGGAAACCACGAATCAGCCCATGAGCGAGCCGAGCAGCCGCGATCCCCACTGAATCCAACTAGATCCGAAGCGCTACGCTACCGCCCCGCGAGAACAAAAAGCCCCAAATCAGGCGCGGAACCAGCACGGCCACGCGCCGATCTGGGGGGCAACCAGAGCGCGCGGGGGGGAGGGGCAGCGGAGGGGAGCAGGGGCCTTACCATCTCTGGCGAGCTCGCGCGGCGAAAGGGGGCGAGGAGGAGGAATCCGCCGAGGAAGCGAAGCGAGGAGGGGAAAGAGGAGAGGAGGGGCGCTGGCTGCTGCTGCTGTGCTGCCTGCGTGCCGAGTGATCAGCCCTGCGGGGACGCCTCGTGTTTTGATGTGGTCGCCGGCTTTTCCACCGCGTAGCCCCGTGCGGTGCGGTGCCGGTGCGAGGGTGGGGGTGGGTGGCTGCCCCGCAGTCGTCGGATGGCGAGATGGACGGCCGCGATTGGTGACACGTCCGCGCGGCGTAATGTCGCCCGTGGGGAGGTGGGCCGCCGGAAATGTGTATTCTACGGTCCCGCGACGTAGCGAGACAAGTATGTGCTACTTGATCTTAGCACGAGTGCACTGCAACAGCACAGTTCAATTGCGCAGTGCATTTATTCTCTTTTTTATTCCCGTGAGCTTTTTCTCATAATCTTTCGTTCGTTTTTCGCGAAAGAGATTTCGGAATGAGCATCGTGGGAAAACAATAATAAATAGATAAAGGATTCTGGGAGAAAGAGTGGACGCGGAAAATATCAGGGGAATCAAAACCACAGAAAAGCAGCGGCAGCGGCCGACCGCGGGCCGTGGGCCGTGGCACCGGCCTTATCCTTTTTCTTTATTAAATCATTATTGTTATTATTATACTTTTCTTTCGGCTGCTTTGCTAGCGTGTCGTCGCGTCTTGTGAGATGTCTGTCAGCCGTCCTTGCAGCAGTACTACTACTACTAGTAGTAATCATGCACGCTGATCTGTGAGTAGAACATTAGCAGTAGAAGCAGGACACAATGGTTGCAAAACATCGCTGTTCAATAGCCTGGACACCACGTGCACGCACAGAGAAACGAAACCGTCGTACTAGATGATCCTCTCTGATTTCAGTGAAAAGGGCGACCAATTCATCAGTTTTATTCGTGTAGTATACGTAGCAGCAACGTTACAGGAAGGAAAGAAGGAAACGATCCAAGCACGACAAGAACGACTCACCATTAATTACACATCAATGCTGCAAAGCACCCCCATAGTTCCGTACACGGTACACCTTGCACGCCGTACGCACGCATACGGTGTCCATACGTCACGGAATGGACGGAGCGACAATGCAAGCGCTCATCATCATCATTCATCAGGAGGCGTGGTCGTTGAGGACGTCGAGCGTCAGCTCGCTGGGCTCGGTGGCCTGGAGGTCCACCTGCACGCCGTCCAGCTCCTTCCGGAACCCCTCGCAGGAGCTGGCGTACACCATCTTGCTCCTCACGCCCGCCGCCTCGGGGGACCAGGCCACGAAGAAGATCTTGCTGCGCGGCGCCTCCCCGGTGGCGGTGGCGTCCTCGACGGTGAAGTCGTGGTCGTAGACGGCGTAGCGGCAGTCGTCGGCGGGGAGGCTCGCCGTGAGGTCGCCGAAGCCGGCGGCCCGCGCGCCCACCTTGTCCACCATCACCCGCTGCAGCGCGTCGTCGACCTTGAACACCACGAAGCGTTCAGAGAGCACGTGACACGCACTCCTCCGCCACCGCCACGCCGGACGCCGCGTTCGCCTGCAATGCAATGCACCCCCATCCAGTCGCTGAAATGAAAACGTGCTCCTGCAGAGTCCAGGTTGGGAGCACGTACCATTGTGTCTAGTCGCGTCGGAGCCCGCCGGCCGGCGTGGATGGCTGGAGAAGGGAACTGGAAGATTCAAGTCAATTCACAGCATACAACCTTGTAGCTTTGCAAGCAGCCGTAGCCCGTAGTAGTGTTGCAGTGTCAATATGGCCGTGCCCGTGCACAAGTCATCTGTCTGCTTTAATACGTAGCTCGCAAGCTTGCCGGATCAATGGCCGTGTCAAAGATGTCACCGTCGAGGAAGTAATCAGAGAGGAAGAAGAGGTGTACTGTACACGTGTGAGCACCGCAGAGGGCGGAGCCTAATCTGTTCTAGACGGCTGTACGTGGCACTCGGCGGTCGGCACAGGGCGCGAGCGTGTCTTGTCGCCGCGGCCTACTGTGATTGGTTTGGTACTTACAGCTAAACACCGGCCAGACCGCCGGAGCGTGCCTACCCATCCTGATTAAGCGATTGCTATTTAATAATTGGGCAGCATCCACATCCAACATGTGCTTCTGTCGGCGTGAGTTACGCGGTTAATCGAGAGTCCCGAGCGTTGCTTGGGCCGTCTTGTCTCGCCGTCCGTCTTGGACAGGGCTGCATCTACATGCGAGGCCGGATCGCGCGAGTCGCAGTTCCTTTTCTAGAGATGGAACTGCTACATGTTAAGTGCCATGAGTGCTGAATTGAACATCACTCTTTCTTTTATTTGAAGACGCTTCATCTACGCATGTAGTGCCGGTGAAAATATGCTTGTAGTTGCTAAATGTTGTTCCTTCGTGAGCAAGGAAGCTAAGCTAAATGGTCGAGGTTGTGGATTATCCAAACCACCTAGGATTAAATCCTCACCGAGACGAATTTAAGTGTCTATTTTCTTTTTAATAAAATATCACCTAGCTTCTCCTTTGTTGGTTGTGTTTTTTCCTTGACGAGTGTAGCCTACCGCTGTTTACGAAAGACTACACATAATTCGTATGCAAATTTGATCACAACTTTATGAAACTGTGCGATGAGAGGACGGTTTCATTCATCAATTCAAATCAGTAAAGTTGGCATGGTATTTTTGAAAATTATGAAATGAATACACTGACAATTGCCTAACAATGGCCAATGTGATTCTCTAGGCCGACCTTGGCTTCACTACCCAATTCCAGTACTTCTCTGTTTGCGTTACTGTTCCGTATTTCGGCTTCCGATCAGTTTCATTTGCTTACCGTGTAAGAGTAGCCCAAAATATAACATCACAGCTCTTCAAGGAAGTGAGTCTAGCTCAATTTGTTGGGGGAGAGGTATGGCAATGCAATTAACCACTCACGTTTAAGCCCCATTTCGACATGAATTTGAGTGTCTATTCTCTCTTCTTAATAAAAAAATCACCTAGTTCCTTCTAGATTGGACCTCATTTTTCTATCACAGCTCTTCAAACACGCATTTATAGGTCCACACCACAGGTGCATTCAGCGTATCCCAAGATTATTAATCTTAGAATGTTGAACCCCCCCCCCCCCCCCCCCAAATCTATACGCATACACCACAATTATCAAATTGCACAGCTTTTTTCTGAACGGCTTTCATGTTAGTCTGTTTAGCAACCTTGATTATTGCGGTTTGAGAATATAAGGACGTCCCCAACAGAAATCGCCGGCTTACGTGGTGACATGAAACAATAAAAAAAAGAAGAAAGTTGGATAGCGTAGGGCGCTAGCTTTCCTCCTTCTGATTGGCTGTGCTGCTCCTAGGGCCGCGTTCACTTGGCATGCATAACCAAAAGATTTCCTCTTCCACCTATCACATCAAATCTTTAAACGCATGCATGAAGCATTAAATGTAGGTAAAAAAATAAATAATTACATAGTTTGTCTGTAAAGTTCGAGACGAATCTTTTAAGTCTAATTAATCTATGGTTGGACAAATTTTACCAAATAACAACGAAAAGTGCTACAATAATTTTTCACATAAATTTTCTCAACTAAACACAGCCTAGGTAGCGATTTCAATCCCGTTAGGGACGCCCTAAGACTGACACCAACAGAGCAGTCATAGCGTGACCAAACCCAAAATAGGTTGTTCACGGTGTTTTATCCGCACAAAACAAGCTCCAACAGATTAGGTAAACGAGTGACCATTTTGGGCGGGAGCCGACGCGGGACACAAATAAGCGTCCTCTCTCCGTCCTTCTACGTCTCCACGTAGGTGCTAGGCCCAAAACCACGAGGGAAGGGGACGACCGGAGCCCGGTCCGGCGAGAGCAGCGCCTCGGGGTCGCAGCACCGAAACCAGCTCAACGCGGATCGGAGCTGAGGAAGGGGGTCGCAGTTGTCGCTCCGGCGGACCGCAGGGCCACGCCGCCAGTGCCGCTCCGCCGGCGAGGGGAGGAGAGGGCGGCCGTATCTCGTGTTGAGGAAGGTGGTCGCAGGTGCTGCTCGCGGTAGGGACAGAGGCGGCTCGCGCGCGGCGGCTCTCACCCGCGGTGGTCCTCGCCCGCGGCGGCGGACGAAGGGGCCCGCGCCGGGGACGCTGCCAGAGCTCGTCTGCGTGCCTCGCCGGAGCTCGCAGCTCGGTGGCCTCGCCCGCGGCGGCGCTCGCGACGCGGCGGACGAAGGGGCCGCGCTGCGAAGGGGCCCACGCTGGGGACGCTGCCGGAGCTCGTCCGCGCGAAGGGGCGCCGCGCCTCGCTGGATCTCGCGCCGGAGCTCGCAGCTCGGTGGCTAGCCGTGGGGAAGACGAAGACGAAGGAGCAGGCAGCACCGGGTGGAAGAGGTCGTCGTCGCGGAGGTGCGCACCGGCACGGCAAGGCGGGTCCGCGGCGGCGCGCGGCCAGCACGGTGAGGTGGGTCCGCGGCAGCGCGCGGCCAGCGGGGAGCAGCCCGACACGGCGAGGCGGGCGGCGCTTGGCTAGGCGACGTTCCGGGCTTCTCATTTGCGTCGGCTGTTGAAAATGAGAAGTTTTGGGTCCGTAACCCTTTCGTTGTGCATTACCCAAACCATCTTAGGTCCGGGATGTTGGAGACAGTCTACGAAGCAGCATGCGAATTGTTCTTACAAACACAGCGAGACAGTCAGAGTGCCAGATACAGTAATGAATTAAGAAGCAATAATAATCAGTTATTTACATGTAAATGAATGAATCAATCAATTGGCCAATATGCCAACAATGTACTGTGAATCTACAATGGGTGTGTTCACTTCACGAAAAGTAGCTGAAAAGTTACTGTAGCACTTTTCGTTGTTATTTGGTAAAATTTGTCCAATTATAGATTAATTAGACTCAAAAGATTCGTTTCGAACTTTACAGACAAACTATGCAATTAGCTATCTTTTTTACCTACGTTTAATGCTCCATGCATGCGTCGAAAGATTTGATGTGATGTGTGTAAGAGGAAATATTTTGGGTTGGGAGGGGGAAGTGAACGCGGCCAATGTGCAGACTGACAACTGAAACGCAAAGAATCCTCGATCTACTGCAAAGTGCAAACTAGAAAGCCCCCGATGCATGGGTTCTCCGTCTACGGGCAAATAAAACTCTACACGAAGAGCTGGAGGAGGACGGGCGGCGCCTGCGCGGTGGCGGCGGCGGCCTCGTCGCGGTGGCGCCGCATGTGGCCGCCGAGCGCCTGGCCCATCTCGAAGCCGAGCCCGCAGACGTGGCACAGGTGGCTCGCGGGCGCCGCCTGCTTCGTCGCTGTCTCCTTGGCGTCCTTCGCCAGCGCCGGCGCGGGCATCCCGAGCGCGAGGCCGTGGCGGCCCCGCAGGTGGCTGGTCCGGTGCCCGCCCAGCGCCTGGAACGACCCGAAGGCGCGGCTGCACGTCTTGCAGACGAACTCGCCGCCCGGCGCCGCGCGCCGGTGCCTCTTGCTGCTGCCGTGCTCGGCGGCCACGCCGCCGCCGAGAGACAGCGCGAGGGAGAGCGGCACGGCGCCGGCGGCAGAGTCTCTCGGGTGCTTCGCCATGTACACCAAACGGTCGGCTGGGGATGGAACTAAGGGCTTGCGATCGAGCTCAAGATGTTGGGAGAGAGAGAGAGAGAGAGAGAGAGAGAGAGAGAGAGAGAGGTGAACGGGCGAGCTTCGGACTCGGAGGAGCAGGCCGCAGCTGGTTGTGTTGGTGTTTGGCTATGGCGAGTGCATGGTGGCCTTTATATAGCGGACACGGAAGACGCGCCCTCTGCTGTCTGCTCACGTGCACTCTACGTCAGGGCAGACGACAGAACGAAAGGGTGGACATGAGCGCGTTCGTGCCTGGGCGACTCGTCTGCCTGCGCCGGCGTCGCCCGTCTGGAACGGTCTGAACGGTGGAACGGGGCCGAAAGGGACGGGAACCTTCTGTGATCTGTCTTAACGCGCTCGGCCTATGGCGTGGCGTGTGTGCTGGCCTCACGCCGCACCGCGGGTCCGCGGGACGGGGAGCGCGGAAGGGTCCGCGAAACGGAGCTGACGGCGTTAGCAAAAAGGCGTTGGGGACACGGACTGGTCGTCGTTAGCCTGGGGCCGCGGGCAGGGGAGAGCGCACCCGCTCGCTCGCTGGGTCTCGTTTGACGCCGCGCGCCGTTGCCTGGGTGACTGCCTGACTGGTCAAACAAGTCTTGGCCGCGAAGAATGAACAGGGATATCGATAGGCTGCTAGTGTTAGCTAAGCTAACAACCAGTAGTAGTAGTCTCGTTCGAGAAACGACGTAGCCACCGCATCCTCACGCTTGAGGGAAAAGTTTCGTGTGAAGCTGAGCACCACACGCACCTCCCACCAGTGGTGGATCTACTAATAACTTGATTTATCACTTAAAAATACTGTTGTAAAACATCAAATCACCATTAAATCTTCGTACAAATCAACATCTCCATTGTTTTAGCCCCCCTTGATTCTCATCCTGCATCCGCCACTGCTCCCACGTGTGGACGGGATCAAGTAGGTTTCGCTGGTAGAATTATGTTTACTGTTCGTCGCTAGAGCTCTCGCTCTCCTTGCAGTTTCCTTTCAACTGCGCGTGTGCGTGTGCTCTGCTACCTGCTAGCTAAACTAAGGCTGTGTTTAATTCGCGAAAAGAAATTTTTTTAGGTGTCACATCGAATGTGTCAGAAAGATGTCGAGAGAGATTTTCGGATACTAATAAAAAAATAAATTACACAACCTGTTAGGAAACTGCGAGACAAATATAATGATACTAATTAATCCATCATTAGCACAAGTTGGTTATTGTAGCACTTAAGCCTTTTCATGGACTAATTAGACTTAAAACATTCGTCTCACAATTTTTCCGAGAACTATACAATTAGTTTTTTCCGTCTACGTTTAGTACTCCATACATATGTCCAAATATTCGATGTAATAGGTGGAGACAGAAATTTTTGGGAACTAATACAGACCTAAGGCTATTCACACTCATGGTACTCTAAATTCATTCTCTATACATCCTAGTCACAAAGATTCTCTTCTCTATACCTAATTCTTCCGCACCCATCCATCCTCTATATCATCCTCTATCAACTGTGGGACCCACTTGTCACTTTATCTAAATATATCCATGTGAGATCTAGTTTTGAAGAATTTATTGAAACGAATTTAATGGTGCAATCGGAATTTAATTTGGTTTTGGTTTGTGAGTTATAACATTTTTTTCATCGTTGAATAAGTGGGGCCCGCTGCTGTGTCAGAGCCATGCAGGCTCTCTCCCGCTCCCTGCCTCCGCGCATGCTCTCTCGCGCCGCGTGTGGTGCCTGTACCGGACGGACGCTATCACGCTGAGAATACCGGACGGAGGCCGCTCCTAGAAAATAGCGAACGTTTTTACAGTTGCCGCTGCGGGTGTTTTTTTTCTGGTAAATGCTCATACAGGATGGTTTAGCGTGTGCCGGTGCGGAAAGCCTAAGAACTCGTACGAGAAACATCCTGCACCATCATGCTTGAGGGAAAAGTTTCCCCAGAAGCTGCTCACCACACGCACCGCGCACGTGTGTGAACGGGAGTCGGTTTCGCTGTACGTACCTGGTAGACGACGGTAGTAGTAATGCAAATGCAATGCTACTGTTCGTCGCTCGATCCTTCACTTTCTTCACTGCCAATGTATGCGCGCGCATGTGCTCCAGATGCTAGCACCATACCGCCACGTGTCGAGTTTAATGGGCACACGGTAGTCCACCGCGCGCTTCCCATTTGTCGTGTGCATTGCACCGCCACACATGCGAGAGATTATATCTGATTACCGTTACGATGTACTCCCGAGCTACTAATCGGGAGCACGACGATGACGCACCACCTCATCAGTAGATTGGATCAAGTCAGACTTCATTAATAAGTTTAGCTACTCCATCTTAAGAAGAATACTCATCTCTTGAAAAGTCAAACAAATCAAAGATTCACCTAATATATATAGAAAAAGATGCTGATATATATGACGTATAATAATTATCACTGCATGAATTATAGAATTTATTTTATGTTAAATATGTTTGAATATATAAATATTGATATATACTATTTTCCGATAAATTTAGTCAAACTTGATATCATTTGACTACTTAGAAAATACTAATGACATTTATATATGGCTTCAAATAGATATGCTATAAAAATAAAAAAAAATCCATAATAAATATTATCTTGTACTACCTCCATTATAAGTCGTTTTGACTTTATTGATACATCTAATTTGCTATGTAGTGTATGTCTAGATCCATAGCAAATTTGATGTACTTAAGAAAGTCAAAGCACTTATAATTTGGAACAGAGAGAATATAATAGTTAATATTATCTTTCTATATATTTATTCAAAGTTTAGATAGATTATTAGTTGATAGAAAACTGAAAAAAAATTATTTATTGGACGTAGATAGTACGTACGTACCTAGTGTAGGTTCCAACCTAGGATGGCACACCTACGGTCAAGCGAGATTAGGATTTAGGAGATACGGAGGAGTCATAGCCAGCACCAGCTGTTATCGCGTCATCCTCATCCATCAGAGCATCATGCATGAAACTAGCCGCGGCCCCTGGGCAAGATTCATGGTGCTCCGTTGGGCCCGGGACAGGATCGAGGTGACTTGCAGCAGGAGCGAATAGGGAGCACAAGAATAGTAGTAATTTTATTTATTTTCCACGGGCGTACGTGCAGCCCACGTTTGCCTTTCCTAGGCGCGGAGAAAAGCCTCGAATTCCTACTGAGATGCAATGCAACCTACAAGTAGTTGCATAATCACAAAGTCATGCCCTGCTTCGTTCACTTTCTTTCTTTCTTTCTTTTTTATTGTTCTGGTCTCGGTTATTCGTCCCAAAACAACAAAACCATGTACGGTCCAAGAACCGGAAGAACAATCGATTGATCGATTTGATGATGGGTAAAGTTACGTTCCGAAATCATAACAAGGCACGCCGCGTTACGTTTGGGAAAACCAGGGATGGATTAAATGAACGAGACCATTGTATTATCTTCCTCATAAACATGAGGATGATGAAATTAATCAGCCGGACATCCAAAAATGCTTGATGAGTGATTCGTGTGCGATTTTCTGACGAATGCAATAACGGGACACACATCTGAACCAAAGAATCATCGATCCTGTTATACTACCATATATATATATATATATATATGAATCAGTTTTCTGACATCCGAACGAAATCGAACTGCTAATCCAACACAAAAACTACTAGCTAGCTAGCGTAATTGCAAAAGCAACCAGCTGCAGCTAGCAACTAATATGATTTTTACATGTCCTGGATTCTAGTAAATGACGCTGACGAGTTAGCCCCTAAACATGGAGAAATCAGCCGGCCTGATCAATCTAAGCGAAGAGCTCGAGCAAGACGGGCGGATCGATGGCGGCGGCGCGCGGGGCCTCGGTGCGCCAGACCCAGGCGTCGGCGGCGCCCATCTCCTCGCGGTGCCTCCTCATGTGGCCGCCCAGCGCCTGCCCCATCTCGAAGCCGAGCCCGCAGATGTGGCACTCGTGCTGCTGGTGCGGCTGTTTGTCTCCTCTACTGCCGGCCGCGGCGGCCGCCTGCTTGTGCTGCTTGAGCGCCCTGGCGCCGACGCCGAGCTCGAGGCCGTGGCGACCCCGCAGGTGGCTGGTGCGGTGGCCGCCGAGCGCCTGGAACGAGGTGAAGGCGCGGCTGCAGGTCTTGCAGACGAACTCCCCCTCCCCCGACGTGGCCACCACGGCGCCCCTCCGCCGCGCCCGCTTCGCCCCCGACGACGACGGGGTCCCCGTGGAGTCCGACGTCGTGGACGAGTCCGTAGTGCTCAGCGACAGCGACAGCGCCAGCGACACCTCGCCCGCCGGCTCCTGCTCCGTCCTCGGGCGCTTCATGATCTGGGCGGTGTCCCCCTCGCGGCGGTCTCGGTCGGTTGGCTGGGTCGGTGATGATCTCTCTCTGGAAGGAAAAAATGTGGTGATGTTTTTGTGCTTGGGGAGAGGAGGTGTGGGTGAGGGTGCGCGCCCTTTTATAGGTTGTGTCCCCGTCCAAGACTGGGCAGAGAGAGGCGGTGGTGGGCTTACGTGTGCGCCAAGTTGGTGGGGACCGACCGACATGAGGCGGCGAGGTGGCGTGGCCAGACCAATCCGGGAAGGCACCGGAACGCGCGGCGCCGCGTCGCGACGTGGGCGGATGGGCGTCCATCGCGCGGGGGGCGCGGGGCTGGGGATATGCATGCTTGGGGCTCGGCTGGCCGGCTGCACGCACCGGTCGTGACGGCGTGTGGATGTGGTGGTGCGGACCGCGGGGCGCAGGCAGTGACGCAGCCTGGCACGCCAGCCAGGTGCAGGTGGGCGGCCTGCGCGTGGCGGCCGGTGCCCCCCGCGAGTCCGCGACTGCTGCTCTTGGGGCTTGTTTAGTTACAAAATATTTTGAAAAAAAAACAGTATATTTTCTGTCACATCAAATTTTTAGAGACATGTATAGAGTATTAAATATAGATAAAAAATAAAATTAATTACACAGTTTAGACGAAATTTACGAGACGAATCTTTTAAGTTTAACTAGACACTAATTACCAAATAACAACGAAAATTGCTACGATAGCATTTTGCAAAATATTTTGAGAACCCTTGCTTAGCCGCGGGGGCAACGCCGCCGCCCGCGGGTTCGGCGGAGGGGGTGGGAGTGATGAAAGCGATTATTAATAATTAATTAATTATTCGGGACGGGTGGTGGGGCCGTGCTGGATGGGCTGCGTGTGGAGATGGACTTGCTGACTGCACTGCACACGGTCTGCCGCGGCTGCTGGAAGGGTCTGGAACCTTCTCCTCCTCCGGGGGCTGGCCTGCCAGATTTGTGAGATTTGAATGACGCACGCATGGTCAACTAATCCCTGTTCCAAGTTCGTTCGTTCGTTCCGGTTCCAGTTCCAGAAGATGTACTAGAGTCATGTGTGACTCCTGTAGTTCAACGCTAATGCTCTCCAGAAGATGTACCAGAATCATACTCCCTCTGTCCCTAAATGTTTGTCTCTAGAAAACCGTATTTCCCTTACAGACACGCTTTCCGCACGACACACATAAAGGGACGGAAGGAGTACGTGACTCTGACAGTCCAACACTAATGCTTCACCACGGACGTCCATTCCACGTCGGTTAGTTCGGACACGGCTAGCTGCTCTCTGTAACAGAACCGACCAATTATACGAAATTAAGTAAGAAAATCACCCGCTAGAGCAGACGATTTAGCAAACTTAAGCCCGTATAACACAGTAGTCCATGAAATCACGAAGGATTTCAAACCAACTCACATACCAGCCAAGATCGTAATAAGTTTAGCAGTCACCATCACATATTACATTAAAGTTCGCAACACAGATACATCGGAGTTTAAACATAGTTATTACAAACCGAGTTCAAATAGAAAGTAGCATAAGCCATTTGTTCAAATCCACACGCACTCACACAGAGTTCAAGTACAGTGCCAGCTGATGATCATCTCCAACAAAAGCATTAGACGAGACGTACGGAATAACCATGCACATGGTCCTAAGCATCACCCATCGCAGGATAAAGGCAGTTGATACAGTAGCCGTAATACATCTATCCATCTGCAACAAGTGGAACAAAATCCTGAGTACGAGAAGGTACTCAGCTAGACTTACCCGACATAACCGAAAATAAAGTGACACCAAGGATTATGAATGGCTTTATAGTAGGTTAGCTGACTCATTTGCAAAAAGACATTTTTAGCATTTCAAGAACCTTTCCAAAAGCATTATGTCAAGTTAATCATTATTAACCTGTCGACTACATTTGCACCTATACTAGAGCAAACATGTGATTAAGCAAATAATAATAACCAATGATCATTAACAACTTCCATAATGTCATATCCATTATAATTGTCCAAGTGTTTTATCAACATTACTACGATAAAATAACTCAAGTCAAGTGTTCACTATCCAGTGAACGATGGCGATTCGAATCGATTATTAACCAGCTAGTAATTTATTCCTTACACAAACCTCACTCACCCGCTAAAGTGAGGTATTGGTCACCGAGTTAACTATCCACGAAAAATCTCGAGTTTGCCATGAACTACATGTACCCGAGGGCCGTCCGACTACCTTTCGGTCTTATCATCACGCCCCCGTGTCCTACCACACCTGCTCCGGTACAGTGCGCTGCGGGCAATCCACTCGGCCTGAATAATCTTCCAGCTTCGCGGTCGCAAGGTACGTTATTTGGACAGCTAAATATAAGGCATGCGTTCAACATGACCCGAGACCCAACAACGGTCGGTCCTTAATCGACACAGACGGAAAGCACTACAGTCCGAAACACTATAAGTCTCTGTCCGGTCTCAACTTCAAATTAACACTTAGTTATACCATGGCGACATAGTTATCCGCACAGATCCAGGTAACCACCTATAGCTCGCAGGTGACAGGAAATCACCTGACTTCTACCGGTCTAATCCAGTTAAGCATTGACTCGACTGTGAATACCAGGGTAAAAAGGATATAGTATAACAAAGGTAAACAAGGTATAATGCAGCAACGGTTGCAGACAACTCCTGAACATAATGCATCAATTAAAGTAAAGCATTAATTAAATATTTGCAAACCGAGGGAGAAAATGCTCCGGGGCTTGCCTCTCTCGAAGGAACCCGGGCGGTGATCGGGGCACTCTGGAAGCTCCTCAACGTCCTCCTCATCGGCTTCAGGCACCTCCTGAGGCTGCATCTCGAGCTACTCCTCGGACTCCTCGGGTACGACGACTGGATTCTCGGTTTGCGATCCTGTATGATACAGGTACGTAAGTGCTTATGCAAAAGATACATCAGATGAAATACACACAATGAATATGCTTGCATGCAAGGTAGATGAGCATGATTTACTTTAATGGATAAAGTATAGTACAATTCTCATACAAGATAGTCAACATCATCTAAGAACATGTACTGCAGGTACATGTCATCTACTGCATTCTATTCTACTACCAACATGCTAAGTCAACACATCTCATTGAAATGCTTCAAAGATACACCAAAGCTTCACTAATTCCCTAATCATGCCTAAGCAAGATTTAATTAACCGTAATTAACACTAGGTTTGAATAGCAACATCTATTTTTATAGCATAGAAAAATCTTAGAAAATTATCATAGCACAGTACTATCCTAAGTAGACTACCATCAAATTTTCATGGTATTTGGATAAGTACAAAATTACCATTAGCATAAAAATACTTTGTATTATGAAAAGTATCAAACAACAGATTTAGCATTTTCCTAGGTTCTACATAGTAAATAACCAGTGTACAAAAATTATCACATGCATGTTTTATACAAATTTTGCTCTCTAGCAAAAATAACAAAAATCAGCCATTAAAGGCACTTAAACTACACCTCATAATTTCTCTACAGAACATGCATGACATATATTTTTCACATAAAGTACACTGCACAAGAAGATTAATAAAATTGGAACCATATTTTTCTGAGCAATACATGATTTACTATGCATTTCTGAAGATTAATAGCATTTTCAAGAATAAAATAAAACTATACAGAAAAGTATCATAAACTTGACATGCAATATTTTTAACCTGTATATCTACTCCAAAGAAACCTAACAGAACTTGTTTCATTCAATTTGGAGCTAAAATGAGCAAAATACAAATTTTCAAAGCATTTTCATAATTTCTGAAAAACCATTTTCCAATTCCTTTTTAAATCAGCCGCAGAAAACGTTGGGTGCACCCGGTGCAGTGCACCCACTTGAACACAGAGAGACAGACGGGTGGGGCCTGCGGGTCAACCGACCCCACCGGTCAGCCACACCGTGGAGGGGGAGGCGCTGACCGCGCTGATCTCGCCGCCGGTGAGCTCGCCGGCGGTGAGGTCACCACCAGCGGCTTCCCCGTGGAGAGGCGAACTCAACGCGCTAGCCTAGGGCACTGGAGGAGCTCCCGGGTGAGCTCGACGGCGTGCATGGCGGGACAGTGGCGCGGTTCACCGTCGGTACACCGGTCCTGGCCATGGCGAAGGGAGGTGCGGCGCACGCGAGGTCCGTGAGGTCAAGGCGGCCGCGAAATCGAAGAAAAGTGGAGGGAAGGAGGGGAAGGGAGCTCTAGCCATAGAGGGCCGAGCTCAGCGGCCATGGCACCACGGTGGAAGGGGAATGCCTGCCCTGGGCTTACCGCGGCGAAAACGAGGGCGAGAGCGTGCGCACGGGATGGCGGAGGTCCAGGCAGAGCTAGAGGCAGAAGCAATCGATGAATGGCGGTGCGGTGGCGGAGCTAGACGCCGGTGGGTGGTGGCGACGGCGTACGGCGGTGAGCGCTCCCGCTTGACTTGCTGCTGCAGCAGTGAGTGGGCGCGCGAGCGAGGAGGGGAGCAGGGGATAGAGTGGATGGAGGGGGAGTGAAAGTCCTATGTTTGTTGTTGGTAATTAGTGACAATGCCTAAGTACTAATCCTATGTCTAAGTTATATGTAGCATATGAGGATTAGTACATTCCAAGGTTGGTGGCAAGATGGACATGGTGATCATGATGGCCACACTTGGATTTGGACGCAACCCTACGTGATCAAGGCAAAGGTATATGCTTAAGGGTTGTGTTTTAGTAACCAAGACACCTAGTGGGTATGGTTACATTATAGGATAGATAGTCTTACTATAAAGAGGGGAATGACGTGGCTATTGAACTCCTAAGTGCCTCTAGGTGTGCATTTCATAATCATATGCATTTGGATAGAACTAATAACGTCTCGAAAAATGATTGTGAAAATGCTAACACACTCACATATGACGAGATCACTTGGTGATGTTAGCACGTTTGCGAAGACGGTGGAGTTTGAGCGGTAGAGAGGGTTTGGGGTTTTCGAGGAGTTCAAACGACTATTTTTCACTACGCCAAAAGTCGGAAAAGAAATGGAGGCGAACGGAGGTCACAGAGGTGACCGGACACGGTCTCTATTTGACTGGACACGTCCGGTCAGCGTTCAGCGTCTGCGCGTGTTTTAGTTTGTTGATCGGACGCGCAGCGCGTTCGGTCACTAACGATCAGACGTGTCCGGTCGTTCAGGGAGCTTACTGGACTCCAACCGGACGCTGGCACTGTGGCGTCCGGTCAGTTCTACAGCGCGTCCGGTCGCTGTTTCGTTGAGTGCTGCTCAGGCTTGACCAGCGCGCCCGGTCAGTTACGGGACCAGGGCGTCCGGTCGCTCCCAGCGCGTCCGGTCTGCACAACGAGCGAATCCGGTCGTCGCTTCGTAGCTAGCCGTTGTGCGATCGGCGCGTCCGGTCAGTGTGACCAGCGTGTCCGGTCAGCGCGACTTCGGCTGTTTCAAGTTTCTAACGGCTATATTCGAAGGGGTACGTCTATAAATACTCGTTGGCCGGCTCAAGGCTCTCTCTCTTGAATATTTTGACATACTTGTGAGCACTTTGAGCTAAGCAACTCCCCTCCCACTCATCTCTCTTGCTTCTTTGCATATTCGAAGTGAAATTGAGTGATCCAAGTCTATTTGCATTGTGAGATTGCATCTAGTTGGCACTTGGTGGTTGATTTGCTGCGGGATTCTTGTTTCTCTTGGTGGTTGCCACCACATAGACGGCTTGGAGAAGCTTGGAAGTGTTGGCAAGAGTTGGTGATTGTTCTTGGCCACCTCCGGTATTTGTGAGGGGTTTGTGCCTACCTCGGCGAAGCGCTAAAGGCAACGTTAGTAAATTGCTCGTGTCATTGCAACCTTTTGCCATTTGGTAGGTTCTTATGGCGCCTTTTGAGAAGCTCGGTGTGAGACCAATTAGCCACCGAACCACGTGGTGAAGAGGGACACAACGGGGACTAGCGTGCCGGCAAACACGTGAACCTCGGGATAAATCTTCGTGTCATCATTCTTATTGTGTTTGATTAATCCCGATGGTTGTGTATTGTGGTATTCGTCTCTTGATCATATTGATTGGTTGGCTCATTACTTCACTCCTCGGTGATACTCTCCTAACTTTCTCTTGTGTTAATTTCTTAGTTACCTTGCTAGCTTGTTAGTGTAACTCTTAGCTTGTGTAGATAGTTAGCTTTGCTTTAGTAGCTCCTTTGTGTAGCTTGCTAGTTGTAGTTGTAGTTACCTTCTTGGTTTGACTTGTGCGGTTGAGTGCTATTACTAGAATTGTGAATTGGTTACGTGGCTTGCAAACACCCATAGGCTAAATAAAACTCGCATCTCGCTATTTGTTATATTGATAAACTTATTTAGCTTGTCTTTGTAGAAAATTTAAAAGGCTATTCACCCCCCCTCTATCCATCAAGACCTTTCAGGGAGGCAGTGTGCGGCCAGGCAGGGGTGAAGGCAGGCCGGAGGTGCCGCGCGGCGAGCTTGCCGGCGCATGGCCGCCACGCGGCGTGCGCAGCCTGATGTGGTCGGAACGACACGCGCGGCGCGGCGCGGGCGCGGGCGTTGGCAGGCCGGGCCGGCTTCGGTCGCAGGCCGAGAAAGGAGGGGCGCGGCCCAGAAGGAGAAAAAAAGGATTTTCCAATTTTCATTTTAGATAGATTTCAAATAACAGTTTTCCAATACCATTTTGAGCAAGAAAATGACTTCTTTTGAAAATGGCTCAGAAATAAAAGTTGCTTAGAATTTAATCCTCTACAACTTTGCTTTAGGGCACATTTTAAAATTCCAAACAGATTTTGAACTAAAGATTCAAAGTCTATTTTTAAATCAAATCTCATTTTTCTAGAATATTTTTAAAAGCAAAATTTGGGGACATTTTGAATACTAAACTTGCTCCAAAAAGTATGCTAAATAATTCTAGATGATTTACAATTATAGCCAAACATATTTTATTAGCTTAGCAAGCATAATTAGGGCAAAAATAACTCTAAATAAGTGTATGCAACATTCATGTTTCACGAGCATGTTTCAAAGCATTGTTTCAGTTATTATTTAACATGATTAGGCATGTATGATTATGATACTTGATGATGCATAATATGCATGATTTGTAGTGGCTAAATTCTGGACGCGGCTAGCTGAGCTACGGACATACACAATTTCTCTTAAAAAATGCTAATGCTCTACCCCGGGCGTTCGTTCTGCGTCGATTATTCTGGACGCGGCTAGCTGAGCTACGGACTGGCCCATAAGCCTGCTCCCCTCATCGGCATACATGATTTCTCCAAAAAATTAAAATAAAAGAAAAGAGAGCGACATCTTATCTTTTCTATTCGCATCGGCTCCAACACACCGCTCGCCCTTCGGTCGTGTACGTACGAGCTCTGCTAGTGACCGCGTCTGCACAAGCGCCGCCACCGTCTGCATACGCACGATCGTCGAGCGCCCCCACTAGCCGCGTACACACGAGCTCCACCGGCCGCACCGCGCCCCCCCCCCCGTGGTGAGGGAGACCGCTGTCACCTCCACCACGGGGACCGGACGCCCGGTGGCGGCCAAGATGACCTCCGCCTCTGCCTGCCCAGCTCGCAGCGGTCGGGTGTGGAGCTCGCTCGTGTGCAGCTCAGGTAGCCCAAGCGGAGCCCGCCCACGCATATCTCGCGCCCGCCTACCCAGTTCATCATGGCCAGAGTGGAACTTGGCCACCACCAGCCTGCGACGACCAGGATAGAACTTCACACGTCGACGAGGATCCACTCAAGTGTTTCAAATATTTCAAAGGTACGTTGCAAAAGTTTTTTGTATCGATGTTGCAAAAACATATCATGATGTTGTACATGTTGCAATTGTATTTTCAAGTGTATGTCCCAAATAATTCATTTGTTTTAGACGTATGTTACAAGTGTTTGAAAGGTCTTGCTGGCTAGAGGGGGGCGAATAGCCTTTTAAAATTTTCTACAAAGACAAGCTAAACAAGTTTATCAATATAACAAATAACGAGATACGAGTTTTGCTTAGCCTACGGGGTGTTTGCAAGCCACCTATCTAAAACACAATTCTAGTAGTTGCACTCAACCGCACAAGTCAAACCGAGAAGGTAACTACAACTACAACTAGCAAGCTACACAAAAGAGCTACTCTAGCAAAGCTAACTAGCTAGCAAAGATAACTAAGAAAGTAATGCGGAGTTGAGTTAGGAGAGTTTCATCGAGGGGCGAAGTAATGAGCCAACCAATATAATCAACAATGAATACCAAGATAACCGAACACCGGGATCAATCAATCACAATATGAAAGTGATGACACGAAGATTTATCTCGAGGTTCACGTGTTTGCCGGCACGCTAGTCCCCGTTGTGTCCCTCTTCACCACGTGGTTCGGTGGCTAATCGGTCTCATACCGAGCCTCTCAAAAGGCGCCACAAGAACCTACCAAATGGCAAAATGTTGCAATGACACGAGCAATTCACTAATGTTGCCTTTGGCGCTTCGCCGAGGTAGGCACAAACCCCTCACAATCACCGGAGGTGGCCAAGAACAATCACCAACTCTTGCCAACGCCTCCAAGCTGCTCCAAGCCGTCTAGGTGGCGGCAACCACCAAGAGAAACAAGAATCCCGCAGCAAATCAACCACCAAGTGCCAACTAGATACAATCTCACAATGCAAATGCACTTGGATCACTCAATCTCACTTCGAATATGCAAAGAAGCAAGAGAGATGAGTGGAAGGGGAGTTGCTTAGCTCAAAGTGCTCACAAGTATGTCAAATGTTTGAGAGATAAAGCCTTGAGCCGGCCAACGAGTATTTATAGACGTACCCCTTCGAATAGAGCCGTTAGAAACTTAAACAACTGAAAATCGTGCTGACCGGACGCGCTGGTCCAACTGACCGGACGCGCCGGTCGCCCAACGGCTAACTCGTGAAGCACTGACCGGACGCGCTGGTCCAAACGACCGGACGCGCTGGTCGCACAACGGCTAAGTCGCGAAGCACTGACCGGACGCGCTTGACGCGCTAACCGGACGCGCTGCGAACGACCAGACGCACCGGTCCCATGACTGACCGGACGTGCTGGTCACCCTGAGCAGCGCACAACAACACAATGACCGGACGCGCTGGAGAAATGACCGGACACGACAGTGCCAGCGTCCGGTTAGAGTCCAGTAAGCTCCCTGAACGATCGGACGTGTCCGATCGACTGTGACCGGACACGCTGCGCGTCCGATCATCAACCTGAAAACCGCGCAGACGCTGAACACTGACCGGACGCGTCCGGTCATGCAAAGACCGCGTCCGGTCACCTCTGTGACCTCCGTTCGCCTCCGTTTCTTTTCCGGACTTCCGGCGTAGTGGAAAATAGTCATTTCAACTCCTCGAAAACGCCTGAATCCCGCCTCGCAAGCTCGGCGGGAGGGAGAGAGGACCCCAAACCCTCTCTACCGCTCAAACTCCACCGCCTTCGCAAACATGCTAACACCACCAAGTGATCTCGTCATGTGTGAGTGTGTTAGCATTTTCACAATCATTTTCGAGGCGTTATTAGTTCTATCCAAATACATATGATTATGAAATGCACACCTAGAGGCACTTAGGAGTTCAATAGCCGCGTCATTCTCCTCTTTATAGTACGGCTATCTATCCTATAATGTAACCACACCCACTAGGTGTCTTGGTTACTAAAATACAACCCTTAAGCATATACCTTTGCCTTGATCACGTAGGGTTGCGTCCAAATCCAAGTGTGGCCATCATGATCACCATGTCCATCTTGCCACCAACCTTGGAATGTACTAATCCTCATATGCTACATACAACTTAGGCATATGATTAGTACTTAGGCATTGTCACTAATTACCAACACCAAACATAGGACTTTCAGTGTTTCATCTGGATATTGCAAAAGTAGAACCGGATGTTGCATATACATGTATGTTGCAAGTGTATATTTCAATGTTTCAAGTATTTTGAGTGTTTTATACGTATGTTACAAGTGTTTTATCAAAATGTTGCATATGTTTTGCAGCGGCTATAAACGTGTTTTCCTGATGTTTGAAACATATGTTGCAAGTGTTTTAATTATTTCGAACGTATGTTGCAAGTGATTCATCTAGATGTTATGAAAGTAGATTTTAGTGTTGCACATGTTATAGTGGGACCCATCTGTAACAGCCACCTCCTGCAGGGTGCAGCTGCTGGGCCTGCCTGCATGCGCATGGGTGTAGAGGGAGCGCCACGGTGCATGCGCGGGACACAAAGCGGCGCGGGTGCGGGACATGGAGTGGCGCGGTACCCCACGTGAAGCAGGCGTAGCAGGCGTGGGCGTACGGACACTAGCTCCGTCTAGACATCCGGGCGCTAGACGTTCCCATAGTCCAATGAATAAGCTAGCGCTCTGCGTATTACCAACATGGATCATTCGTGAATATGCCGGATTAATCGTAGTAGCCGTCAATCTTGTAGTCTTGCTTACTTAGAGCGCATTTGGCGCAACTCGCGCAGGTCTAGCTCCGTGACTGTACATGTCCTGTGGCGGAGTCGGCGGAGCACCAAAAAGTCAAAAAACGCGGCTCTGGCTCTTCCTCCTCGTTTCGTGTTCATTTGTGCCAGAGTTGGAGCCGTTTTTTTTGCACTACATGAATCTACAGTGTTGCACAATGGCTATGTGAAGGAGCCGGAGCCCCTAGTAGCCAAACCAATTGCCTGTTTGGCAGGGCTCTCGGAGGGGCTCCGGCTCCTGAAGGAGCCCTACCAAACGCCGCTGCCAATAACTGCTTCACCGGAGGAGCCGGCGATAGAGCCGGAGCCCTTTTGCACTAGTGAGAAGGAGCCATGATTCGAGGCTTCTCGCAGCTCTGCCTGACGGCCATAGAAATAAATACGTTGGTGCCCTCGTCGCCTCGCTCGATTAGGCAAAGGTGACACCGGCGCGGTGTTTCACCGAAGCATGCGGGTGGCGGCGCGGGCACCTGAGCTGCACGGCCAGAGCGGCAGCGTTGGATAGCGGCGGCATGGGAGAACAAATACATTGGTGATTTTACCTCATTTCTTCCTTCAAAAAAAAATCTTCAGATATGATTTACTTTAATCATGGCCAATATTATGACTTAATTGGTGCAAGATGATCAATTACTATATAATTTACTATATATGAACTGCTATTAAAATTATATATACAAACAAGTCAAGTAATATTATAATAGACATTTAACATCTTCCATACATTAAGAGGGAACGTAAGGAGCCGTTTTAAAAACGGCTTTAGCTCATTCAAATAAGCCGCTTCTTTTGAGTAGCCGGAGCTCTCCGTCCGGAAAAGAACGTAATTCTTACTTCCTGAAAAATCAATCAGTTTAAACTTTGATCAAAATTATATAAAAAAATACTAACATTTCTGAAACAAAATTAATATCAATAGATTAGTCATAGAATGTATTTTTATAATAAATTTATTTGGATACATAAATATTAATACTATTTATTATAAATTTAATCAAACTTGAACTACTTTAACCGGTACGGATTCTATAATTGCATTCTTTCCTGGCCCGGAGGGAGTACGTAGTCGAGGTGACAGCCTGTCGCCACGATCTGCTACTACTCCTGACCTACAGGGTGAGTCTGAATCCACAATGACCTGTACGTAGTGACGTGAACGTGACGGACCAGTCACCGTCGCTTTGAAGTCTTGAGATTTCTGTAGACCCTACTCGCCTCGCCTGAGTACTCTTAACGTTCGGTAATAAAGCGTGGCTTGTAAAAGTGCAGAAACGGAAGATATTTTAGCGCTCTGCTAATCTGACGTTGACATGCCCCGGAGTCCCGGACACACGGGGAGCTACGTACGGGAGCGGTTACAGGCTTCCAGCCCCGTCCATCGAACCTGCCGCATACTTATCCACTCACATCGGCACCACTTGCAACACCGAGACATATTACTTCGTCTACTAATACAGGCGTACAGCCTAACAGCACCAGCTCGATTTGGGAAGTGACTGTTCTTTTGGTCTACGCATAACAGCCGCGTTAGATAGGAATTTGCTAGGCACTTGCATAAATCATACGACGCAAGGCCTTGTTTAGTTGTCGGGCCAAATTCCACTATGCAAAAAGAAGATTCTCTGCCAATCAAAATGCATTAATGGAGTATTAAATGTAGATGAAATCAAAAATTAATTGCACAGTTTTGTTATACTTTGCGAGACTAACATTTTGAGCCTAATTAATCAACGTTTGGACAATTATTACCAAATAAAAACAAAATGCTACAGTACAGAACAGTGATTTGGTCATCACCAAATTGGGAAACTAAACAAGGCCTGATGAATTACAGCAGACTGGGCATTCTCAATGAACCACGTTTCTCCGGCTCATTTTCCGTGCCACAAAGGTAGATGCAACAATATATATTTGGCTACTCGTTGGGAAAACAGATTCCATTGCAGCGTGGTGCCCTGGCACAAAATCTGGGCCAACTCAAATTCAGTCACTAAGACAACGCTCCACATCCATGTTATAGCACCAAAACTTGAGATTTGAGGTCGATTCCATTAAATATGAATGTTCCCCGCAACGGCACAAACTGCTTGGTGACCAGCTGAAAGATAAGAGGGAAAACGAACACCCATAAGTAATAGAAAATTTTCCATCCCAAATGCATGAACATTCCCACTAGTGTCCAAGTATATACCATCCTATGAATTCAAATCACATTTTTCCCCATTTTCTCCAATATTGTGTGAAATCCTGGAATTATGTATCTATTCAGGATTGCGGGGAATGCTGTATAAGGGGCCCACATACCTTAATTACTTCTTGGGAAGCGACTCCACCAACAAAAGCAGCCACTGGATGGATCTCCGCACCCCCGAACCGGCACATTTCGGTTATCAGGTCTTCGGTTAAGGATGCTCCGTTCAAACCCATCTCACTTAGCACTGAAGCCGCAACTGTCTTCAGCCTAGGGATATCCTCATCAATCTCACTACCGAATCCAGTGTATAATCAGTATTATAAAAAAACAGATCATTTTTCTACATGTGGGATAATAATGTTCACCAATAGCAAATGAACATCTCTCTTTAGTACCTGTCGAAGATTCCAGGCAATCTGCTATAATTGGCAGCCAATCGATCAACAGCCCGTAGTAGAATGTAGAAGTTCATAGCGTAACTGCAGTGACACATTTGATAGTCATTAGAGAAGACATTTAAAACAAAAGGGACAGCTATTTCAACTAAAAAGGAGATCATACAGAATATCAGAAGTATTTATGGGATGATAAACATATGACGTCCAGGCTTGCTCAAGCTCAGAATCAGGAACATGATATTCAAAGCATTCACATTATGATTGTATGTAGTTTTAAGAACTCTCTATTTTCTTTAAAAAAAACGCTACTCCCTCCATTCCAAATTATAAAAACGTTTTGGCTTTTCTAGATACGTAGACTTTACTATGCGCTTAGATATATATTATGTCTAGATACAAAGTAAAAGCAATATATCTAGAAAAAAGCAAAACGTCTTATAATTTGGAACGGAGGGAGTAACACTGCAATATCCTAGAATTACCTAGTTTTCGGGTGGCATGTTAATATATAATCATTGCAGAAAATGGTAACAGAATTATGATAACAAGAGATCCAGAACATGTAAAGCACTTCCTTTTATATCAACTAAAGTTACACGAAATAAATAAAGGTGGAAAAGCAAAATCAGAGTAATGGATGCTGACCTGTAGTCTTCATCGGTGAAATACCTCTGAATCTCAGAGACAAATGGAGAGCTAAATTCTTCCTCGAAACTACGATATCTACAAACCTAAACAATGGAAATTATTCAGCATAGATAACAAACTGGTAAAAATGACATTTTGCTGTACTTATTTACACTATTATAATCGATTATGAATATACAAATTTGAAATTAAACCAGAAACCACTGATAGGTGCAACACCAAATAGAGTGTCCCTAAATGAATGAAAAACGAATTTGGTGCCTGCACTAATCATTATAATATTCTTCTAGACCAAGCAGCTATCTCATCGTGCCAATAAAATCGCCTTTATCCAATTTGTAATTCTGGCATGGATAACCAGACATTAAGTCATCACTACAACATATTAATTGTCACAATGACCACATGAGGCAATAAGATGTCAGTGTTGGGAAACTGGTTCATTCACCCATGGGCTAACCCTAGAAGGGTAGCTGTATAGTTTCCATACATGGGCCACATGGGCCTTGCCTCATGGGCCTATATACTCCAACACCCCCCCGCAGTCTGAACTACCGGCGCAGCGGAGTCACAGACTAGACGTAAAAAGAAGTACACACACGAGCCCCCCCACAGACGCAACTAGCCACTAGTGATGTTGAGGCTGGAGCAAAACTCGGTGAAGGTCGAGGACGGGAGACCCTTGGTGAAGATGTCAGCGAACTGGGAGGTGGTCGGTACGTGAAGGACCCGCACCTCGCCGATGGCGACCCGATCACGAACAAAGTGTAGGTCGATCTCCATATGCTTGGTCCGCTGGTGCTGAACGGGGTTGGTGGAGAGATAGACCGCACTGACGTTGTCGCAGTAGACGAACGTGCTCCGGAGAAGAGGGCTATGAAGCTCGCCAAGAAGCTGTCGGAGCCAGGAAGACTCAGCCACGCCGTTGGCGACAGCACGGTACTCTGTCTCGGCTCTGGAGCGGGAGGCCACCTGCTGGCGCTTGGACGACCAGGACACCAGGTTGCCGCCCAGGAAGACAGCGTAGCCGGAGGTAGAGCGGCGAGTGTCCGGACACCCGCCCCAGTCCGCGTCAGTGTAGATGACGAGCTCGGTGGAGGAAGATCGCCAGTGGAGGAGGCCAAAGTCGACGGTGCCGCGGAGGTAGCGAAGGATCCGCTTGAGAGCAATGAGGTGTGGCTCCCAGGGGTCATGCATATGGAGACATATCTGCTGAACTGCATAGGTGATGTCTGGCCGGGTGAAGGTGAGGTTCTGCAGTGCTCCGGCAAGACTCCGATATGCAGTGGGATCTGTCACTGGGTTGCCCGCTGCCTCTGACAACTTGCCCTGTGTATCAACCGGAGTGGAGCAGGGGTTGCAGTGAGTCATCCCAGCTCGCTCCAGGATATCAAGAGTATACTGCCGCTGGTGAAGAAGTAACCCGACAGGATGAGGCTCAACAGTGACCCCGAGGAAGTGATGGAGCACACCTAGATCCTTCATAGCAAACTCCTGCTGAAGAGCGGTGATGATGCGGCAGAGACGTGACTCACTGGAGGCTGTGAGGACAATATCATCAACATAGAGCAGCAGGTACGCAGTGTCAGTTCCATGGTGATAGATAAACAGAGACGTATCTGACTTGGCCTCCACAAACCCCAGTGTCAGCAGGAAAGCAGCAAACCGATAGTTCCATTCCCGGAGGGCCTGCTTGAGGCCGTAGAGAGACTTGTTGAGCCGACACACCATGTCGGGACGTGAAGAGTCAACAAACCCCGTCGGCTGGCTGCAGTAGACAGTCTCAGTGAGAATGCCATGGAGGAAGGCATTCTTGACGTCCAGCTGATGCACGGGCCACCCGCGAGTGAGGGCTAGCGAGAGCACCGTGCGAACGGTAGCCGGCTTCACCACGGGGCTGAAAGTCTCGTCATAGTCGACACCGGGGCGCTGAGTAAATCCCCGGAGAACCCAGCGAGCCTTGTACCGCTCGAGAGTGCCATCAGCCCGGCGCTTGTGTGTCCAGATCCATTTGCCGGTGACGATGTTGGAGCCCGGCGGACGAGGCACCAGATCCCATGTCCGGTTGGCGAGGAGCGCCGCGTACTCCTCTTCCATCGCGCGGCGCCAGTGAGGATCCAGCAGGGCCTCGCGGACGAAAGAGGGTACCGGAGAGATCTGCGAGTCCTCGGACATCGCTGCAAGAGCCCGGGGCGGCAGGGTACCAGCCGCGTGTCGCGTCACCATAGGGTGAACATGACGCGGGTGGCGGTGAAGCAGCGGGGGGTGGTAGACCGGCGTCGCGACACGGGCATACGGTGGCCTCGGCGGCGGTGTCGGTGTCGCCGGCGGAGAGGAAGCAGTCGGTGGTAGAAGGGACCCCGGCGAAGGGGCCACCGGTGGGGACGTAGGCGGCGGCTCCGGTCGGGCACGTCGCTGGTAGACGAGCACCGGCTGGGCGAAGCGCGCAGGTGGTGCCGGAGTCGACGGCCCGGGCCCCGCGTCAGGCGTAGTAACGGGGGCCGACCCGTAAGGTGCACGGCGCCGGTAGACGAGTGCCGGCTGGGCGAAGCGCGCAGGGGGTGCCGGGGGTGACGGCCCGGGACCCGCGTCAGGCGTAGTGACGGGGGCCGGCACGTGAGGTGACCCCGCTAGGCCCGGACAGGGGGTGTCACGGGATTGCGGCGAGCTAGGGCACGGCCCCGGCGAAGGGCACGGTAGAGCAGTACCTGTAGGGGACAACCGAAAAGGTGGGTCGACCACCGCGTCAGTGGGAAACAAGAACTGGTCAAGATCCGGGGTGGACGTGGGAGTGGTGGTAGAAGAGAAGGGGAAGACAGACTCATCAAACACCACATGGCGAGAGATGAGGACCCGACGAGAGGTAAGATCATAGCACCGGTACCCCTTGTGATCCGGGGAGTACCCGAGGAAGACACAGAGAGTGGAACGAGGTGCCAGCTTGTGGGGAGCGGTAGCTGTGGTGTTAGGGTAACACGCACACCCGAAGACGCGAAGGTGGTCGTACCTAGGAGGGGTACCGAAAAGAGCGTGGTGTGGCGTGGGAGCTGGGCAGGCAGCGGAAGGAAGGCGGTTGAGGAGATAGGTGGAGGTGTGCAAGCTCTCAGCCCAGAAGCGCGCAGGGAGTGACGCCTGAAGCAGGAGGGTGCGCATGGTCTCGGTGGTGGTGCGAATCATGCGCTCAGCCTTGCCGTTCTGGGAGGAGGTGTACGGGCAAGACATGCGCAACTGGACACCGTGAGAGAAAGAAGGCACGGGAGGCGGAGTTATCGAACTCACGACCATTGTCACACTAGACGCCTTGATGGTGAGGCCAAACTGTGTGGACACCCAAGGAAGAAGTGGAGAATTGCGGGGAAAGCTTCAGACTTTGCACGTAGAGGAAAAGTCCAGGAGTAATGAGAGAAATCATCAAGCACCACAAGATAGAACTTGTAGCCAGAAATGCTGATGACAGGAGATGTCCAGAGGTCGCAATGTACAAGATCAAAGATGTGGGCCGCCTGGGAAGAACTATAAAAAGGAAGACGGACATGACGGCCCAGCTGACACGCATGGCACAAATGCTCATCGTGAGTCCGAGGACACCGAATCTCGGAACTACGACTGAGCTGCATCAGGGCATCACGACCAGGATGGCCGAGGCGCCGGTGCCAAGTGGTGGAGGAAGAAGTGGTGGCGAAAGCAGCTGACAAAGGGGTCAGCGAAGAAGACGAAGGAGACGCCGGGAAGCGAAGGGTGTAAAGGGGCCCCGTGCTGTCACACCGAAGCAGAGGACGCCGGGAAGCCAAATCCTTGACAGTGAGACCGGAAGAGTCAAACTCCACGGAACATGAATTGTCAGCTGTAAATCGACGAATAGAAAAAAGGTTGTGAACCATAGAAAGTGCCACAAGAACATCAGGAAGACGAAAGGAGCCATGAGCGCCGGCGGCACCCACGGACGTGACAGGAAGACATGACCCATTTGCGACCATGATGGACGAAGGGTGAGAAAGGAGGGTGAACGGAAGAGAGTATACTGGGGTCGGGAGTGGTGTGGTAGGTGGCACTCGAATCGGCGATCCACTGTGGGCCGACAGGAGTTGTCGGGCCCATAGTGTTGAAGGAGTGTGCCAAGGCCGCCGAGTCCCAACCGGCCAACCCGGGCGAGGCGCTGGAAGGTGTAGCCCACGGGAATGCTGCTGGGTGAAACCCTGGAGAAGCAGCAGCGAGCATGGCGGTGGCCGGCGGGCGAGGCTCACCACCGGGAGCCTGGAAAGGCCACGGACAGAGGTGCCCCAACCACGGGTCGTGGAAGCCAGGACCCCCACCACGTCCTCGTCCGCGACGACGGCAGCCGCCACGGCCCCCCCACCCCCGCTCGGCCCGGGGGGAGAACCCAGAGGAAACGACGGCGGCGTAGCGGACGGACGCGGAGTGGCGGTAGGGAAGACAAGACGTTGTTGCTCCGTCACGGCGATCTGGTGGGCCAGTGCGTCGGCCGCCGTGCAATCGCGCTCCCAAGCAAGGTCGACCGCACGCACACGGGCCTGCCCCTCCGTAGCAGCAGCCCGGGCAGAGACGAGGGCCGCAGCGAGAGCGGAGCTGGGACCCGCTGCCTGAAGGTAGGACGGCAACGGTGTCGGCGGGGCGGGGAAGAGGGTAGCACCCGCGCCGGCCCCAGGCATGCGTGGTAGGGCTGCCATGACCGCGGCGTCCGGTGGTGGCATGCCCAAGCCAGCTGCGAGAGCGGCACCAGAGAAACCGGGGGGCGCGGCCGGTGGAGGGGGCGGGGCGGTGAAAACAGCGTCGGTGCCGAGCGGCACAGGTGGCGCGACGGGGAAGAGGGAGATGCCCGCTCGTGGCCGTGCACGCGCGGAAAGGCTGCCACGTCATCCTGCAGCAGGCCAGCAGTAGCGGTGGCTGCGGCGGCGGCGGCGACGGCCGGGTCCGCGAAGAACAGGCCCGGCGGGGCCTCTGCGGTCGCGCCTGTGCCCAGGCCTGGGCCGTCCGCGCTCACCCCGACCCCCGCGCTCGCGGCCAGAACGGTGGCGGCGCTGGGAGCGCGAGGGGCAGCGGCGGTCGCGAGGGGCATCGGGAGTGGGGAAGAAGGGCCGGCGCCGAGATCCGCATCGTCGGAGCCTGCTCGGGTTGGAGAGGGTCGAGGTCTCTGCCGGTCCGCGCCCACGCCGCCGCCCACAAGACCCGCCGTTGCCGTGCCGTGGCAGGAAGAGGCGCTTACCGCCGTTGCCTTGCCATGGCCGGAAGAGACGCCCGCCGCTGGATCAGGTCCGCGCTGGTGCGTGGGGGAGGAGCGTCGGGATCCACCGTCGGCGGCGACGCTGGGAGGCGGCGCCTGCAACCTGCGGCCAGCTCGAGTGGGGAAGGGGTGGGAGGGAGAGGAAGGAGTGGGGAGGAGGTTGGCTAGCCATGGCTGCCGGCGGCGGCGGCGCCAGGCACCTGGCGGCGGGCAGGGGAGGGAGAGGAGGGAAACCTAGCTGGATACCATGTTGGGAAACTGGTTCATTCACCCATGGCCTAACCCTAGAAGGGTAGCTGTATAGTTTCCATACATGGGCCACATGGGTCTTGCCTCATGGGCCTATATACTCCAACAGTCAGGTTGTGAAAACATGCCATCTAAAGAAAGCAGCTTACCCTTAGTTTCCTAGAATTTTTACAAAATGTTTTGATATATGCTCTTGAAATAGAATCCGGATCTCTACCAATCCGTTTCAAGATTTCCTTTACATGATGCTCCAGGGCAAGACAGTCAAATTCCGCCTTAGCTTGGTAAATCTTTTGTAGGCTTACATAATACCTGTAAGATGACACAAGGAAACATTACAATGTTTTCACGAAATGGTAGCATAACTTAAAAATAGAGATGGCAACTGGGCACTTACTCAGTAAGGGAAGTCATATCAGGTATTGTTCCCTCCAGAGGTAGCTCACCATTGCCCTCCTTTGCAATAAACTCCTTCAAGACAGGAGAAACAACACAAGTTTTGAGACATAGACACCATGGTAAAAATGCTTATATGTGGACTATGTATAGCTTATGTTCAATATGCAAGCAGCTTCCATGTATTAAACATCCCCAGGGTTTCTATTTTTTCTAAGTTGGACTTCTTCGACAAATGAAACAAATAGGTTCAGCTTAGAAGCCTTCAAAATAAGAAGATGGCTCTAAATTCATGTTTGTAACAGGGTTCTAGCTCTAGAAGGATGAATTTGACCTTTCACCCTGACTAAAGCAAAGTTTTAGTTTGTGTGCTTAAAGCACATCTAGAACTGGGCCAAGCAAGTCCAACTGCATATTGTATAAGACATCTCAGTTATATCAGCAGCCTGAGATTTTAGCACAAATGGAGCTTGCACATGCTCTTTGTCCAAGCAGTTTCATTGCACACATTTTAGACAGATTATCAACATTTATGGTCTGAGATTTTGGCATGAACTATAGCAGTAAGATACAATTAAGATACCAAGAAAAGAAACTTCCTGATCTGCTTTTAACAAGAGCAAGGGAGGCCACATAATAGACCAGTGACAAATGAATCAGCATTCAGTCAAAAGGAGGCCAATAAACTTTTAACCATGGTTTGCTAGCTTTTACTCAATGGCCCATAGCAATACCATAAGTCGACATCAAGTACATTTGAATTACAATAATGATAGATACCTTCAAAGCAGCCACTAAAATCCAGAAATCTGATGATGATGAATTGACTTCAGCAGAGTCATCATCAATTATCTGACGGATCTCATTACCTGGCAGAAATTAATCATGAGTCAGAACCTGCATGTTTTATAGTTGTGTACACCATTTGTATGAGTCACTCTATGCATGAACTTATGCATCATAAGCAATAAGAGCATGATTACAAAATTGTATGTTACTATTGTCCAAATAATGTAATCAGAAATAGCTTCAACAAATTTTAATTAAAATGAAGTCATTGCAGACAACCCATAGCCACTGCTTTCTTTATGCGATCTACTAGAGTGCAAGCGTTCTATGTAACTAGCATACATCAGTACACAACATTCAAATGCTAGCTGAGTTCATCGCTTCAATACAGATTTAGTAGGGGATGTTTGGATTCAGGGAAATGGGATTGGGATATGGGACATGGAAAAGACGGAGGGTTAGAACCCAAGTAATGAATCCACACCCTCCTAATCCCAACATCTACACCTAAATCTACCTAAACAGAAAAGAAAGCATCAAATCTCAAATGGGATAATCATTATATATTATACAGTTCACAAAAAGAGCTCTGTAATTGTGAATATCTTGTCATATGTTTGCAGCAAAAATGAGTGGAATGTTAGTGTTAGAACAATATATAAGTGCACAGCCACGGATCAGCGTCGTAATTCGTGATCAAGTACCTAGAAAATTCAGAAAGGGAATACACACAACAAGGTACAAACTGGTAGAGATATTGCAACCGATGTTCATTGCAGCAATCTGATACCGTCCATCAGGCAATAAGACCACTCACATGTGACATCAAACATCCAACAATAATGAAGTCTGGATGGAATGCTTGAAATCTGATCTAGGTAAAATTGTATGTAGATCTAAAAAGTTCAGCTGAGCATTTGATAGAAAATGGAGGTGGATAACCTATCTATTGAAAGTGCTAGGCTTGACAATATTTTTCGTATTATAAGATAATAAGATTCAGAAAAAGGACATGTCTGACACAAATGCAGAAAATACGTGAACGTGCCAAATCATAATAGGAACTAGCTCTTTTGGTCAACTTACTGATTCCTGGAGTGACTGAGACTTTATACGATGAGTCCACAGCTTCTTTATAATTTTCTTCATCTACATTAAGCATATGGGCTCGAATTAGGTCCTGATAAAAGTAACAATTAGTCAGTGCCTTGACAGTCTTAAAAAAACACATTAACAGTTCGTTTACTTGATGACTCAACAGTACTAAAAGAATGTACCTTGAATTCCTTTTTCTCTTGCCTAGTTGAAGGCATGTTACCATCATGTGCATCTGCCCATTTTTCTGCAAGTCTCACAAGGATAACGATGTATGGAGTATGCTTGTGGACAACAGGATCTTTATCATTTATGTCAATTGATTTTGCAAATCTGCGAAACATGAGTGTCAACAATAACAGTGAACTAGTGTAATAATGACAAAACTATTACACACTGTTACGTATAAAATGAAGGTATGAATATATTCTTACTGCTTTAGTTCAGTCCATGGATTATGAAGTCGCAAATCATCCAAGAAGTGGTCTGGTTTTGATTCTATGACACAGTGCTCCTGGACAATATATAATAGATAAATCTGTGAATCTTCCCAAAATGCTTTTGTTATGACCCCCCCACCCAGGCAGCAGAGACATAACTCCCAAAAAGGGGGAAAAAGTCACATACAACGTGACCCAGATAGCAAGGCCTTATATTCATACGCAACTATGAACGTATGAGCGTTCAAAATCACAAGGTCTCGCTATCTGCAACTGTGATGTCACGATAATTAATTATGTTTTCATACTAAAGAGACTAGTTTTGGACATAAATATATCGAAGTACCTTGACGCTAACCCTGACCAAACCGGTTAGACCATATGAACGTGCAGCAACCAAAACGATATCTGCTTTCCTGCAGATATCATCCAGCTTCAGTAAAGAACTCTCTGGAAGCTGCAACGTAGAAGAAAAAACAGCGCATTAAATTTTTTTTGAGTTATACTGCATATAAATGTTTTGCCAGCAATACTATAAAACAAAGATTAAGGAACTCTACTAGGACCAGTATCAATAAAACCTAGGAATAATCAAACTGTAGTGCTACAGACCAAAACAATAGTATATTATTATGTCATAAAAAAAACGGGGAACTACAGAAACTAGTATTGTCAAAATATGCTTCTGGCGATGAATCCACTTATGGCCATGACCAAATAAGCAACAGGTAAACTATATTTTCAACTACAAATTTAACAACTAGCCAATCATGGGACATATCAAACAAGTACTAATTTAGGGCCTGTTTGGTTGGAGGCCTATGCCTAAGAATGCTAATGAGAGAGTATGCATAACATCAATGCGCTTTTAAATATACATGGTGTGTGATTAACATATACTTATATAGTTTGATTAAAAAACTAGATGATTAGATTAATGTTATTTTTTTAGGCTAACTAAAAAATTATTCTAATAAAAAGTAACTATAGTTAATCTTGTATGTGTATAATAATAAAGCCTAACATATTTAATTAGTCTTTTTCAAATAAATAATATTGATTAAGTCGTGTTCCATCATTATCCGTTATTTTCCTGTCATTAAGCAACTAATCACTATCATTAGAACAGGCAACATTGATCCAGGAGCTCAATTTTGGTTGGCTGGCCGAGCATGCACTCGCCTGGTTCAGGAAGCATACCAGGGTCATCCAAACGGAGCACAGGCAAAGACCTATCCAGGAAAAATACTCCAGGGTCTCAGCCAACGAGCCCTTAGTACAAGGTTTTGCCGTCACGGTCACCAATGCCAAGAGGGCAGCTATGCATTAGCTATTGTGTATGCATTTGACAGAACAGTGAGTAGCCTGGTCCAATGCCATATTACTGTCAAAGCACCATATGTCTACAGAAACTGGGTTATAACTGATGCACAAGGTATAATGGTTGCCTAATGCACCGTATCAATGCACTGCTCTGGCATAACAATAATTTAAAAGCTATCTGGTACATAGGAGGGACATAACCTCCAAAGTGTGTTAATAAGAATCATTCGTTCATATAAACTTCTTTCACAAAGTATAAACTTTAATAGAACACAAATTGAGCTATGGCATTTATGGCTATTGAGAGATGAAATCTTCTAATATTCTTCTTACTGGTTTCATAAACCCCAAAGTTCTGGCTAGCACCAGCAAACTAATCATGCTCTTGCAATTTATCTTAAAAAGTAGACTGAAGAACACACCTGAGTAGCAATGACAACAGTAAACTGGGAAAAGAATGACGGATTAGAGTCTATCAAATGCGCTGGAAACTCCTCAACAAACTTGGCTTTAACAGCATCATTAAGCTCTTGTAGGAAAGAACATATAGATTTAGCTCTTGGTTGCCCCAAACATCCTTCATCCACTGTGTGCAAATTTAAGGTACCAGAATATGAGTTCCATCAATTTCATCGGGATGAATTCACAAGAGCAGGTGGATATCACATAGCAAAGAAATTACACAGAAAATTGTTCCCCAGATCAGATGCTTCAACTTTGGAGCCATCAACAACAGTCACACTTCCTATTCCTCCAAGCACTAGATTCTTCAACGCTTCTGTTCCAGTAGGACCACAGTTAAGCAAGCATATGCTAGCCTTCTCCAGTGCAGCCTGGCCTTGATCACCCCATATCCTGCGCTTTGCAGTTAACAAAAAACAGGTGTCTTTCAATATCTGGGCATGCTATCTGATCAAGTAGAACTGGAAAAATAATAAACATTGCACCTAACATAACAAACTACAGGTTAAATGACAGAATTGATTTCATTAGTTTTAATAAACAATGCTTGCGTCATGGATTAACAATTCAAATACACCATTACCAGCCCATAAGAATTCGCAACAGAAAACTAGGGTTATTTTGCTGTTGCCTCAACAACTAATGAATACGGCCAGTAGGTAATGCTGAATTGCTGGCTGCAAATCGCTTAATTTCAAAGTAACGCTAAGTCATTGATCATACTGACATGTACCATGCATAACACAACGCAAGACCAGTCTAAGAGTCAAACCAAGCTGATTAAAATAGGGGCAGACTAGAGCAACTGGTTGTGACCTGTGATGGCAACCAGAAACCACCAACCCAGGCAGAGATCATTTAATCGACAACACTTCTAGGCATTTAAGGTTTTTAGTCAGGTTTGATATTTGTACCGACCAAAGTGTTGTCTCGCGTAATTACAAAGGCAAAAGACAATTAGTAACTTCGTAGCTTAGGCAACAGAAGCACCCGCTAATTCAGTTGCTCATCTCACCAATAAAGTAAATCACTATTAGATTGCATCTTGCATTCAGAATGTCATACACTACCTAAAAAGTTGTAGCAAATTCCTTGTGCATAACAGATGAACCTAACAATAAATAAATCGGTACCCACCAATGTGGAAGCAAGCAACCCCAGCTCTAATGCAAGCCTTCACAGTTGGACTGACACCATAGCGCTCGAGAGCCAAAAACCAAAGGAGCCTAAACCCTAGTCGCCGCAGCACAGTACATCCAGATCGATCTCGAACCGAATCAAATAAGCAGAATTACATCGCTGCACTACCCTAAACCCTAGAATCAACCGAAGCCAAGCGCTCGGAATCTACACATCGACCACGCGGAGACTGGGAGGAAGTGGAGGCGGGAGGGAGAGCTTAGATGCGCGTCGAAGGGTTACCTGAGCTGGCGATCGTACTTGGTCTTGGGCTCGGCGACCACGCCGGCGGCGGCCATGGCTGCGGGGCGGGGCGGAGGGGAGGCCGCTGCGGTCTCTGCACTCCCTGTGGCCTGGGGTTTTCGGAGTTCAGGTCGCTTCGCCCGCTACACTCCGGCGAGCAATAAAGCGGCGGAGCGGAACGAGGTAGTATAGCCTCTCCGCGAAGCTGGGCCAGCCCAATAAGGTACCGGGCCAGAATATGGCGCGAAACAGATGGATGTATCAGCCCAGTAGAGCGTACTATCTGAGAGGCCCAGTTTGGCTAGAGATGGCCCTGGCCCAGAGTAATCAAGTGGAAATTTTAGGAGATTTATTTGGAGCGAAATTGCTTGCACCACGATGACTTCAGGATTATTAAATTAAAAACTAAAAAAAGATGCTTCATGTTCAAGACCAAGGTTATGTGATGTACTCGTACGTCACTACGTCACTATAGAGAGGTTGGTTAGTATAGTAGTCGTCGTCGTTAAAGAAGCAGCGAAGATGCGTTGTGCCAGACACTCACTCAGACAGGCAGACAGCCAATTGCTCAGCATCGGTGTTGTTCAGATATGCACTGCAGGCAGAATAACAACATACTAATGATGGAGCTCTGTCCTGATTGCTGCCAGTGAAGGAGCAGCAAGGAATAAAGTAGGTCTAATGATTTCTAGTAGGAATCATGTATTACTTTTTGCTTACATTGTGCACTAGTACTCCACTAGCGTGCTGCTTTCCGCTTCGTTTTTTCTTTATTTTCATCAAGTTGGGAGGGCCTAGGTCTGCAGAGGCCATGTGGCTCGTTGATATTGGAGGTCCGCGCTTGATTATACGTAAATAAGCAATAAGCAAATGAATTATTATGTCCGTTCAGAGTCAGATAAGATTGTCAAATCGGAAATTTGCGAGTCAGAGGCCGGACAGATGCGATACGACGGCCACCTCGTTCAGAATGAGTTCGGGGAACAAAGTCGCCTATTACAAAATTCAGCACCTGTTAAGTACAATACCAGCCAGTACAATCATGCAAGGGACTATAACGACATTTGGATATGTTAACACCGTTATTCTACTAATCTTCTCAGCATCAGACAAAGGAATGATACAAGAGGGACGGCAGTTTACTTACTGCTCGTTCTTATTGTCCATGCGCGTGAGAACATGACCTGAACTGAACAGGATTATACTTATCCTACTAAATGCAGTCATCGCTATCGATCCACGCGTGGGTTCAAGAGTCGATCATGCATCTCAAGTCTACTCTATCATGTTTGATTTTTAATGCCACGAAGAAGCCGCAAGTCAACTGCTAGAACTAAAGTCAAACGTCCCTTGCGCATGCAAGCTCAAACAAGTAATCCCCGTCCGTCGACTTTGTGACCATGCATCCTATAAATAGCATACAAACCTCTCTCACTGTAGCGTGTCATCATCACACAGCAGCCGGCAGCCCATCGAGCATTCCCTGCCGATGAAGAGGCTCACGTTCGGACAGCAGGAGCCGGAGCCGGGCGTCATCAGCGTGGCCCAGGGGGTCATGCTGCTGCTCGCACGCTGCGGCGGCGAGCCGTCGGCGTCGCCGCGCGTGTTCGAGTGCAAGACGTGCAGCCGCCGGTTCCCGTCGTTCCAGGCGCTGGGCGGGCACCGCGCGAGCCACAAGCGCCCGCGGGCGGCCGAGGCCGCGCCGGCCAAGGCCCGCGCGCACGGCTGCGCGGTGTGCGGCGTCGAGTTCGCGCTCGGGCAGGCGCTGGGAGGCCACATGAAGCGACACCGCGCCGTGACCGACGACGAGGAGAGCGGCGGCGCCGCTAGCGCCCATGGGCTGGACCTGGACGACGCCGAGGCGAAGCCGGAGGAAGCGAGAGGCCTGCTGGGCTTGGACCTCAACTTTTCCCCGTCATGACGGAGCATTTTGGGATTTCGTGTTCAATTCGTTTTTTGTTCTGGTTTTGCAATTCCGGCGTTCTTTTGTACAAAATCACAGTACGACTACGACATGATTGATTTACTTTGTATTCCCTCGATTGAAAAAAAAAAGATTGATATGTAAAAAAGCAACTATGTAATGTAACTTTTGTTATGTACTGTAATTTTGTAGTCAAATAATAAAATCATAGTACAAGACACTGCAACTCAGTGTGTATGTGCACACTGACGGAAAAAAAAAACTCACCGCATCCCAGGATGACGCACCTAGGCAAAGAGCTCACCGGCATGATTAAGGGCTTCCAAGGCTAGAGCTCAGCATTTAGGGGGTTTCCATGGCTATCGAACATAAAATGGAGTTTCTAGAGAGTCCATCAAATTAGAGGCAGTGACGATTTAGGGCTTCCTAAGTTAGAGCTCAGCGTTTAGAGGGTTTCTATGGCTGTCGAACACAAAAGGGGGTTTATAAGGAGACCATCAAATTAGAGGCGGTGACGGTCGAGATGACGGCGAAAAAAGTGAGAGAGGCTAACTGCTGGACAAGAGAAGATAGCTTGAGTTTAACAATAGCGGCGACAATGGTGATGGCAAATCGACGATGGCGAGGAAGGGCGGCAGGAGGAGATGCCAAGGAGCAAGAGAAGACGCAGTCTACTCACACGCCATAACTATGGAATTTGTGCAAGTCAAACTAGCTTTACTTTGACCAAATCTATAGTAAATATATAAATAAACTTTACTCTCCAACCAGATTTATTATGAAAAATATATTGCATAATTAATCTATAGTAAATGTTAGCACTTTTTTTATATAAGTTTGATCAAACTTCAAATCGTTTGACCGAAACAGAATATCTGGAGTTGCATCTATCAATAAGAATTGCATCTTTTGTGGCCAGGGAGAACCATATAACCGAAACAGAATATATGGAGTTGTAGCGTCCACGAGATCAAACCAACCACTCAGTTGTATCCACGCTCGTGGTTATCAAGAGCAGAGTTTCCACAATATAGCAAGTAATTGTTCTGACTTAACACCCATTTGTCCAAATCACAACAATTGCAATAACTCAAGGAGGAGAGAGTAGCTGCCAAAGAATAAAATGATGAAAATTACATGTGCGAAAACACCACTTCTTGCCGTGACAACTGTTCAGGAGCCGCAGCAAGCTGATTTCTGTGCCGCTGCTGCATCAGCTTCCCCTTCAGCCTTGATCTTGATAGTTCGATCCTGCAAACACGCAAGCTAAGGAACTGTGGAAGAGAAAGCAGACGTGACAAAGGACAAAGTTATGAAAAGGGTTGCACCTCAGGCTTGGAATCAGTCTCTGAAAGTCTCTGTTTGATATCCCTTGCTATCGAAAAGAAAACCTGCTCGACATTCAGGTTTGTCTTTGCACTCTGCAGCAAATAATAAAAAACAAATTATGCATTAGTTATGGCACAAGAAAGGAATTCCATAGGCAGAAGTTGTCATTTTCACTAACCGTTTCAAAGAACTTTATCCCATATTCGTCAGCGAGAGCTTGCCCCTTTGAAGTGGGCACAGCCTTTATGAAAGAAAAATGAGCATGTAAGAAATAAACGTTATTATAAGTATAAAGTTTAAGAGATCAAATAAGAGTACAAAATAGATAAATTGTGTACCCGTTTACTTTCATCCATATCAGCTTTATTCCCCACTAGAACTTTGTTCACATTATCCGAAGCATGTTGCTCAATGTTTCTGATCCAATTTCTTATGTCTGCAAGTCAGCACCAATGACAGTATTAGAATTCAGAAATCGAATCTGAACTGAATTATGAAAAAACATTTAAGTACAAGGGTCAGTACTATTGAAAGATGATTCGTCTGTGACATCATACACAAGTAAAATGCCCATTGCTCCCCTGTAGTAGGCTGCAAAGAAGAATTGTACAATCACAAACTTCATCGTTATAAAAAAAACACAAACTTCAGCCATACAGTGTTTGGAAACGAATCATATTTGCTAAAAGGAAAACAGGCATACCAGTTGTAATAGTGCGGAAACGTTCTTGGCCTGCAGTATCCCAGATCTGCAACTTAATCCGTTTGCCATCCAACTCGACAGTCCTTATCTTGAAGTCAATACTGTTTTCAAAATCCAATGGTATTAATAAGTCCACACAAACTTTTGCATGTAACTTAATAATTCCTCAATACATAATAATTCCTCTACATACCCAATAGTGGTAATGAAGCTAGTGGTGAATGATCCATCTGAAAACCGTAACAGGAGACAACTTTTTCCAACACCTACATAAGTACAAAAAAATTGTGATAGAAATACCAGCTGGGTATACTTCCCAAATACATCGGTTGGAAATACTCAATGACTCTAATTTAGGCAACTGAAGAAACAGTGCCGATACGAGATTGGGGCTATGGTAGGTACATAGAGCAAGATTAGTGACAAGCAAAGCTTCATATAGCTTCATGTCTCAGTTTAAATTAAGAGCATACAACACCACAAAAAAAATACTGGTCAGAGGAAAATTATATGTGCCCCTACTTGTAGACTTCTGTCAATGGGGAAACATTTTCTCTGGTAAGGAGAACATCAACATACTCATATATTGGAAATGCAAAACAAGGCCAAATAGTGCCAAGCCTTTAATTCATCTTTTTCTATTAAGGAAAAAACTTCTGATTATCTTTTATGCTGTACAATTAGTTAATTTCAACTTCCAACTTGAGGTATTTCAAGTTTATATATTTGTAAGTATTTAGTGACTGAGGCTACGCATGTGAAGCCCAACAACTCCCTAATCTTGACTCTCAAGCCCTTTATATGGATTACTGGAATAACTCGATGCCCTATCTTGATATGCTTATTATGTTGCAGCAGTTAAATTGTCAGTTTGACATCGGATCAAAAATAATGTCAACTATCAAAGCCACCCAGGCTGAACCATAGAGATATGCCCACTGATCACCAAACGTAACAAGCAGAGGAAGTCAGTGGATTTCAAAGATTTATGTTCCACTTGCAAATACTAGTGGCGTGTGCAAATGCTGAGAACAAGAAACCTTGACAGTGCTTGAGGAATGAAAGTCTCCAAAATCCCAAGAGATTATTCCTGAATTCTGGATGCATAGTGATCAATAATAGCTACACCAACAATTAAAATCTCCACACCTATTTTCGAAGTGTAACGATATTAAGTGTATATTGCGCAGTGCAAGTAGGAGCACAATCACTAGAGAGATATTTTGCAAGTATTTAGTGACATGACATGCATCTGCAGCGCAACAACTCCTTAATCTCAAGCAAACAGAGCCCTTGGTATGGATTGCTTGATTAACTCGATGCCCTATCTTGGTGTGCTTATTCGATTGCATCTATTAATTTGACAAATATAAATAGTAATACCCTGAACTATCAGTCTACCAAAGCCACCCAACCTAAACAATAGAGAGATGCACCCACTGACCAACAAATGTATAAGCAGAGAAAGTCAGGGAGATGCAAACTTGCAAAGATCTATGCTCCACTGCACATACTAGCTGTGGGTGCAATTGCTGAGAATAATAAAGAAGCTTTGACAGTGCTTGCGGAATGAACATCCTGAAAAGCCAAGAGATTGTTCCTGAATTCTGGATACAGGTAACCAATCTAACTACACCGACAATTAAATCTCTGCACCTACTTTCAAAGTGTAACAATATTAAGTGTATATTGCGCAGCGCAAGTAGGAAAACGATCACTCCAAAAAGTATGTTACAGTTACACAATCGACAAACCAAATGCCCTCAAGTGGTTAGATACTTTAGATTCATTAACCCATTCACATTTTGCAGTAACATCAACAGAGATCGAATTAGGAACCAGATCCCAATTGAGACTCCAAATTACGCAACATACGAAACGATAACCCCGACACCACCAAATCTCGCGTAGATCGAGAGAGAGAGAGAGAGAGAGAGAGAGAGAGAGAGAGAGAGAGAGAGAGAGAGAGAGGAAATAGAGAGGCTGAGAGGACCAATGAACTCACCGCTGTCTCCGATGAGGAGGAGTTTGATGAGGTAGTCGTAGTCGGCTCGAGCCCTCGCCGGCGGCGCTGCCATCACGCTTTACCTCCCAATCCCTAGCACCACCACGGAACCAGATCAGATCGGGAACGCAAACCGACACTAACACGGGGCGGAATGGCGAGCCGAACCAAGCGGGGCAGCCTCGGGGCGGGGGGCGGGCGACCTCTCGGCGTCGTGTCGCCTCACGGTCACAGGGCCGCGGAGGCAGGCAGGCGGTGGAGCGGGAGGCCGAGGCGTCGCGCGTCGCGGTAACGGAGACGGGGCGGAGCACCAGGTTGGCTGGCCCTGGCTCGATCGGAGGAATTGGTCTGCTTTGGCCTTTGGACTTTTTTGGGGAAAATTACAGGCGTCCACCAGGCGTACTGTTGGGTCGTGCTCCGGCCCATGATGGCCCAGGTAACTTGAGTTCGGCTTTAGGTACAGACGTACAGTGGCCGTTGGGTAGTTGAGTCGGCCTAAATTTGTGGGAAATCAAGCCCACGCATTGGCAATGGGCTGGGTTGCAGGTAGAGACCCACCCGTAACCCGATGTTTGCAATAACCAGACTGGTCTACAATCTCATGGAGTAACAATTTTACACCTACTTTTCCATCTAAATATAAGCAATAGGAAATGACAAAAGTATTAGCAAAATCTCACAAATTTCACAGATCATAGCTCATGCGTTAGACATGAACTTATGAACACGAGTACATGACATGAGTTGATTCATCGTAGTTCAATGATCATAACATCTTCACGGTGCACACGACTAGTATAAAACAAGGACTCAAGTATATCACCATTGAAAACACACACACACAAAAGGACACAAGAAAAGTGCATTATTTCGAGTGCTCGATACATAAGCGCATGGTAAACTTTTTATATCCACACCTTGCCACAATATTGCTGCAAACACCGATCCTGATAGACTCATGGCCATGGTTTTATAATCATACCCTTATCCATATAAGATATGAAATTCACCGATACCCAAATCGGCATTCCTAATTTAGGGCCATCCAGTTCCACTCCGTGCTGTATACATATTTTCATACATTTTTGACATAAGCCAAAACTGGTGCCAACACATAACTACAGTGAGCAGGTTACGATTTGGAGTGTCATGGACAAATTTCTTCTCTAGGGGGCATGCTCCGACTACACAAAATAGAGTTGGCGAGCTGTTGAGCTTCTTTGAATAGGGAAGGGGTCCGGTGTAGAGCTATGAGGAGAGTGGAGGGGGAGGAAATGAGTGCTATGTATGGTGAGATAGAATAAAGTGATGACAGAGAAGGGGAAAGTGAGATTGTGGCTGGTGATAGGAAGGGAGAGGTGATGCTAGGGTTTTGGCTCTACTTGGGCTAACCATATTTTTATGGACAAAAGGGATAAAAGCATCCGTCTTTAAAACTGGTCTATTCATATATATCTCTTATTGTTATGTGCCTAGAAATATATTTATAGAGATTGGTGTTACTTGTGAGGTCTTGGAAAACTTTAGATATAGTAGTTTTGTAAGAACCGCCTCTCTAATAAAAATGAGCTGTCTAAAACCTTTTTTTAAAACAGTGATGTTTCTTTTTGAGATTTACAACAGTGACATTTCTTATAATCACTTCAAATAAATATTATAAGGATTTAATAATGTTATGTTTTCGGTAGTAGGCAACGTTTCCATCGACAGTGACGTGTCTGTCACAAACTTTGAGTTATTCATAGGTGTAGTGTTTGCGCATGTGCGTTCATAGTGGTGACTGTGCGTGCGTTGTGAGCGTTTGTCGTGTAATCTAAAAAAAATAGGTAATATCCCTAGAATTAAAATAAAACGATTTTTCTTACCTGGCTCGTGGTCGCCAAGTGGCTGCATGTAAAATACGGTCAACGAAGTCCACTGGTTCAAGGCAAAAGCCCGTTCAAACTCGCCGCGCGAGAGAGAGTAGCTGCAAAGTCGGCATCCATAGCCGACCTGCTCATTAGCCAATAGCCCAATACCCCACTTATTGCGTAAGCACAATGTCTTCGTCCACAAAACTAGCCATCAATCAAGTAATAAGGACTTTGTTCAGCTGGGAGAATCTGGCTGGGCTGAAGCACGTGCTGAACCAGCCAGCCAACCAGCTGGCGGCAGCGCCCAGCCAGGTCCCATCCAGCTCCCAGCCACCCCCAGCCAATTCAAATTCAAACGATACTGCATTAAAAAAAAAGGCGCCAACAAGTGTACAATGTGTATCAACGCGCGCACACACATACACAAAAAGACCAAAAGTATTCTGATGCATTTCCGTCCTTTCTTTACACAAGAACTTATAATGTCCATATCATGTTCAGATAAACCAAATCCCTCTCCCCTTTGACACTTCTTAAAAACTCCTTTTCCTCTTCTAAAGTCATTAAGCAGAACGCTTTGAAGCCACACAAAAATTTGATAAAGTTACGTACAGAAATTTCATTTCCCAGTGGAATTTCATTTCATTGATTAGTAAGCAAATTCATATAAAGCAGTAGCCAAATCAAGACACTACAGCACCAAACAAGACACTCCAAGCCATTAATCCTCAACTAAATTACAAAGGATCCAACAGTACATCACCTATTAAACTTCATGGTACCCCCAAACAGACCACGATACCAACTCCCTCACCGAATCGATAGCATTTCCAGCATTCATCCGCACCCAATCCGATGGCTCATACGTCAGACCTGGTCCATGCTCACGCACCCACAAGTAATTGTCCATTGCAAAGCAAGATATGAGCACCCAATTTTGCTTTACCCTCTTGTAAAACGGTATCTTATTGAGAATATGCCACCGCTCTTTGAGAATACCAAACCTTCGTTCAATGATATTGCGCAGCTTGGAGTGAATGTAGTTAAATTTGTCACAACGCTCTAATGTGTTCAAGTTCACTCCCTTGAAATCATTCTTATGGTACCTACAATTCCGGAAAGGAGTTATGTATCCCGCCTGCTCCTTGTATCCAGAGTCCACCAAGTAATACCGTCCTACAACAATTCAATCAATTGCACTATTAGTACCAAAACAAATGCTACAAAGGCCAACAGACTGCCCTGTTCCGTCTTAAGTTTGCACAACAAACAAATAACACCAACCTGGGGGTGGATGAGGAAACCTTCGATCCGCTTGACAGTCTTCTAGCACAGCCACGTCATGACATGCACCCGCCTTCCCGGAGCCCACATAACACCAGCAGCCATGCATGTTCACTATGGCAAGCACATTCATGGAAGGTTCTCCATCCCTACCAATGAAGTCAACTCTCGATGCTCGACTGACTTCCACAGGAATGTGGGTGCCGTCTATAGCACCTATGCAACCATCAAACCATGGTGCATATTTGGCCAGTTCACTGTGAACTTGTTCATAATTCCTATCCGAAGAAATTATAACAGTCTGCGCCCACCTAAACATAACTTGTGCTACAGTGGTTGTCTTGCAACTGACTGTTCCTAAAGACCTTTCAAACCTATCTTTGACTTGTCTAACACCAGTTTTGTGTGCACAAGTGACGATGTACATAGCTAAAGCTTCCCTAGATGTGCACTCTCGAGTAGATTCCAACCCAAAAGGAAGTAACCGATCATGTAACTCCAAGAAGGCTTCACGAGACATACGCAACATCTCATGACACCTTGTTCCATCAGCAAGCACAATGTGCAGCCACTGAGCCCCAGTCAGGATGGGGATGGGAGGAGGAGGGTTTACCACAGGTTGCGGCGGGGCGATCAGTCGTTTACACTTGCGCAACAGCAACAAAGCCTTCTCCAATTTCTTTATTCGAGGGGAGTTACTGGAATGGCTGCTGCCGCCTGACTCGTTGTTGCTGTCCATCTCCCCCTTTGTGTGCAGCTTTCACAGTTGCCAGATACCTGCCCAAGTACACAACACTCATGCAGCTTAGTCAGAGTATGAATAATTCATGAAGTTTAGAACCATGTACCAAACAATATCACAATGCACCATACAAAATGGATTACAAACAGTTCGTCGTCCATATTTTACTACACACAAGGAACGCAACAATCAATATTCTGGGAGTTCATTATTACAATACACAGTACTTAACAAACGATGACAGAGAAAAAACCGCAACATGGTGATCAAGGATAACTAAAACAAATCATAGCTCCCCAGGACTGGCGCTCCTTCGGATCACTTGGACTGTAGATGCATCATGTCCAAGGACTACTTCACGTAGTTCATCCGGCCTTCTTTGCTTTGGAAATTAAGGAAAGAACTACGGTGCATCTTGTCTGTGCAAAGATTTGTGGCTTGGGCGAAGTACAGGTCACTCTCGCTGAACCCATCTTCCCTCAGAATTTTGTGGACTTTGGCCATCTCCTCATTTTCAAGGTCACGACTTGACTTGCGACGCTTGTAGTCCTGAACGAGGGTGTCTAGGTCTTGAATGCAGTCATCAAGGGAGGTAGTCTTGCTACTCTTCTTGCGGGGGCTGCAAACGGATTGCTCCCTGCTAGATCTTTTGGATGAGGGCTGTCATCACTGCTGCCGTTGCCGGAGCCATGGCCACCAGCGGACACCAACTGGCCCCGGTCACGTGGTGTGTGACCTAAAATATGGTAAAGTTGCTCACAGCATGGCGCCCTCTTGTACTTCGCACCAGCACTATCCTGCAGATGCGGCAACGTTCGACGTGTTAGTAGTCAGTTTGTGGGAACCTGGCTAGTGTAGGAAGGGGAGTACAAGAAGGAAGTTAGTACCCCATCAACAGCCGTGGCCCAGAGGGGGTCAACATCAACCTCTTCGGTGTCTGGGTCACGGCCTAGCCCAGTTTGTTGCATACCGTCGCGCCACTTGAAGTACTACCTTTTCAAATCAGCCACTTGCTCTGGATTTGTTTCTTGTCGAAGCCACGCGTGTTGTTGTCATTGAAGTAGCGAAGGATGTTGACCCAGCCTAGCGACGTAGGGCCTCTGTCGCCCCAGTAGCATTGTTGTTTCTGTTGGGCCACTACGTCAACCAACTGAGCGATGCTCTGGGCATCCCAGGATTTCATTTGTACTAATGGGTGTTATTCGTATGTATTGTGAACGTGGATCAAATTGAAACGGAAGACAACCATACGGTTTTACAGGTAATTGAACCCTAGAGTTATAATAGGAGATGGGAACTTGCCTTTGCACAACGGCGCCGACGTTTTGACCGGAGGTTGTACCGCCTGGCTTCAGGTGGAGACCACGATGAAGTAGATGAAGCTGCCAGTGTGGGCAGCGCTGGCACCCGAATGCAGCGAGGGCGAAGACGGATCCGCGCGGGTAGGTTGCAGATCCGGCGAAGACGGAGAAGGTGTCATGTAGTTGGGAGTCGGATCCGGCGAGGTAACTGTCCGAGCGGTGGAGAAAGGCAGCGATTCCGGCGATGTCGTCAGCGGTACGGACTGAAAGTGGAAAATGAAGGGGGGCTGAGGGGGGAGGGGGACATCCGGGTGCGAGGAACAAAGGGAGGATGGGAGTCGGACGTACCTTGTTTTCCGACGTACGGCGTCGACGGCGACGGGTTGCGGGAGGGACGTCGAGGTCACAGTGTAGGAGATCGGGGAGGTACCTTGTGTTCACGGTGGTAGGAGACCAGGGGGAGGAGGGGGGAGGGGCGCACAAGGCGGGCACGGCGTGGGCACCGCTCAGGACCGCCGTCGCGGGCGGGGGAGGCGGAACCACCGCTAACCCTAGCCGCGGGCGTGGGGGCACGAATGGAGGAAGGAGGGAGCGACAACGGGTGGGTGGCGGCGTATAGGACGGGTCGGCTGGTTAGCGGCTGGGCCTCTGCCGAACGGCTGGGCTGATCAGCCCAGCCAGCTCCCATCCAGCCCTAGCCGCTTTCAACCAGCCCATCCTGCCGAACGGGGCCAAGATATGTCATGATCCTCTCGAAGGCGCGAGAAATTTCTCGCGCTCCACCTGCACGATTTCGAATTCCAAATTTCAAAATCCGATGACGTGCGCTACCTATCCGCGCGCGCGGGGCACCAACAATTCAGTCTCGTACGTTCATACGCACTGACAAATAAAATTGGAAAAGTCTAATTGACCCCCCAACTATTATGGGTAGTCTAGTTTACCCCCTCAACTATGAAACGGTCTAATTTACCCCCTGAACTTTGCAAAATCGGCCAAATCACCTCCTCGAGCGGTTTTGGACGGTGGTTTTGCTACAGTAACAATGGTTTTGCTACAGTAACAACGGTTTTGCCCTTTTCTTTTTGGAAAAAGTCTAATTGACCCCCAACTATTGGGGTGGTCTAGTTTACCCTCTCAACCACGAAACAGTTTAATTTACCCCCTGAACTTTGCAAAACCGGCCAAATCACCCCTCGAGCGGTTTTGGACGGTGGTTTTGCTACAGTAACAACGGTTTTGCTACAGTAACCACCGTCCAAAACCGCTCGGGGATGATTTGGCCGGTTTTGCAAAGTTCAAGTGGTAAATTAGACCGTTTCATAGTTGAGGGGGGTAAACTAAACCACCCCCGATATTTGGGGGGTCAATTAGACTTTTTCCAATAAAATTCGAAAATGCATTTTTCTGTTCAAGTTCACTAGGAGCCTGTTTAGTTGGTGAAAAGGCCCAAAAAAGTTTGCACAGTAACTGTCACATCGAATCTTTGGACGCATACATGGAGCATTAAATGTTGGTAAAAAAACAACTAATTGCATAGTTTGTCTGTAAATGTCGAGACGAATCTTTTGAGCCTAGTTAGTCCATGATTGGATAAATTTTACCAAATAACAACGAAAAGTGTTACATAAACTTTACCCAAACTTTTTCACCATCTAAACAGCCCCTAGGCTGCGAAGCTGTTGTGATGATAGATGATTTAGTTCGCCATAATTGCAAGGGGCATGCATGGCCCCATGAAACGAGGAAGCTAGGCCATGTTTAGTCGAGGGCTAGAGTTAGATTTTTTTCACTCTCTCCGTCACATCAAATCTTTAGACGTATGCATGAAGCATTAAATGTAGGTAAAAAAATAACTAATTGTACAGTTCGGCTGTAATTTGCGAGACGAATCTTTTGAGTCTAATTAGTCTATAATTAGATACTAATTATCAAATACAAACAAAAGTGTTACAGTAGTCCAGATTCAAATTTCTAGCCATCTAAACAAGGTGCTAATTAAGCCCAGTCGTGTCACTGGTACAGCAGTACATCACCGCAACTAGGCACTAAAATTATTAGCCCTTGTTTGGTTCCCCGATCCTCCCCTAAATTTCACTATGCAAAAAGAAGATTCCCTGTCACATCAAAATGTCGGCAAATGCATGGAGTACTAAATGTTGATGAAATCAAAAACTAATTGCACAGTTTTGTTGTACTTTGCGAGATGAACATTTTAAGCCTAGTTAGTCAAAATTTGGATAATTTTTACCAAATACAAACGAAATGCTACAGAAATTTTGATATAGTATTTTTCTCCCCAATTCACCGAACTAAACGAGGCCTTATTCGAACGACCAAACCGAAGCCGAAGCTGACGATCGTGCGAGCTTCATGATTTGTTTATAGGTGTGTTTAGTCCGTAAAAAATTTTAGCTTTGACTATTATAGTACTTTCGTTTATATTTGTTAATTAGTGTCTAATCATAAACTAATTAGACTCAAAAGATTTGTCTCGTAATTTTTTACAAAACTATATAATTAGTTTTTTATCTACATTTAATACTCAATGCATATGTCTAAATATTCGATGTGACGAGAAATCTTGAAAATTTTTAGTAACTAAACACCCCTCCTGTATCGACGGAGTCGTTCATCTCGTGCGTCTGATCCACGAGCAGTTCGTTGCGTAATCATCGACGGCCTCTGCCCCTGCCCTGCAACAGCCGGCGCCCCGCGCCCACCTTGCCGCTTGCCGGCCACCGAAACGGTCCCTGTCCACCGTCGAGTCGACCCGGCCAACTAATCATTCTCTCGCCATCACCCACAAAATCCGTCGCCCGTAACAGTCGCCCCCTGCTGCGAGATCATGGCGCGGGGGCGCGGGATGGCGGGAGGGAAAAAGATCGAGCGGGCTGGGCGGCTCTCTTATCATTTCGCGCGGGAATATCACGGCGTTTCACGGGAGACAGCCGGAGATCGAGCAGCGTGAGAGCGAGACTGAGACGGTTTCCTACTGCCTTCTTCCTCAACGGCCCGGTACAATTTTCTGGCTCCGCCGATGCTACGCCAAGGCCCACATGTGGACGGGGCGGTTGCTATCAGTTACCCGCATCGATCCAACATTTGGTTTGATTTGATTACTCCTGACCCCTCCACGTTTGCAAATCGCCCGCGCTCTCTAAACCGTGTACGACATCACACAAGGATCGGATTAAAATTTAACAGAACTGCAGCAACAGTGCTTAGCTTAACCCTAACCACAGGCCCACACGAGTTAATTTAGCTAGCCGCCTAACCACGCATCACCACAATAAGCACCGCCGCGTCGGCTGCTTTGGCCAGTCAAACCACACGCATAATAACAAGCAGCCAAGACGAGGGTCTCCGGTTCCGTCCGGCTCTGCGAAACGAAAGACAAAAAGTTTCATACGCCACGCCCACCAACAAGCGCAAGTCCGCGAGTGCGTGCGGTTACACGGGGGCGAGTCCACTGTGGCAGGGGGCCACGGGGCCTGAAAAGGCGGGTGCGGGGCGCCACCCAACCGCTGCCGCGGGAGCGCCGCCACCGAACGCGCCCCGCCGGCCTCCCTTCCTCCCTCCCCGCCCCAGGCGTCGCGACGCTCCCCCGAGAATCCAGCCCTTCCTATCTCCGAGCGGCGCTCACTCCTCAAATAGGCCGCGAGGGGTCACGATCCGCGCGAGCGGAGCCCGTGCAGCGGCGTCGAGGGAGGGTTCGTCAGGTTGACTTGGGGCGCGGATGGGCGGGAGCGGGACCAGCGTGAGCGGCCGGCGGAGGTGGGCGCGGCGGTCCTGCCGGACACCGGGAGAAGGAGGAGCCGGTGGGGGTGTCAGGCGGACGGTCGCGGCGCCGGCGACCACGGCTCCGCGGGTAACCGAAGGTAACGGCCTGCTCTTCCCCGAAATGAATCTCTGCGGCTTTTTTCTGCTTGTGTCTGTGATTCGTTTCAAACGGCTGGGGAATCCCGCGCGATTGTTTCCGGTTTCATTTCGCTTGCTGGGCTGCTTGCTTCCTTGCTTCGCCTCCCTCCTCGCAGCGGTCGGTACTGCTTTCTTCCTGGCTTCCGCCTCCCCCTCCTCGCAGCAGTGCTGGCGTGTCCTATGTGCGGAAGCGAGGAGGTTGCCTAATTTGCTTGCATCGTTGGGTTACAGCATCTCCACGAGTTCCCCAAATAGTCCTCCTAAAAAGGTTTTGGGAGGAAAAAAGAAGGTCTTCTCCAATAGTTCCTAAACGTTAATTAGGGAACATCATGCTAGAGTAAGTGCGACGAAGCTTCTTGCCATTTATTTTCAGCACACATGTTTTAATGTCTATATCCGAGAAATACTAACAGGGCAAAACATCCCGGGAGAAAAAATAAAATCGGATAACACAGTTTGACTGAATAATTGGTCGTACTATGCGATTCATGAATTAATCTATTTCCTTTAGGGACAAGAACTGCAACGGTGTATTTTCGTGTCTGCTTTTAATTATTATGGTAGTCGTGCAATTTTTTTAAGGTAAAAGTCCTAACGATTTGTAGTTGACCCGTTCTTGTTCTACTTCTGACTTGTACTCAGGGTTTGCTCATGTGGACAAGCAACGGCGTGTTCATGGAGTATTATCAGATTTCAGATGCAACAGTGGATCAACAGATCATGTAAGCTGTTCATATCCTCACTATTGATGTATCTATATTTCTATTAGACCTTGAGTTTGTAATTGTTTTCCTGCTAATTCTTCTACAACTCAAATCTTTATTCTGCTAAAATGTTTTTTTTAATTTCACCGTTCTTACAAAAAAAATGATACAGCTTTCTTCGAATATTGGGGAATTCAAGCATAAGATCTCCCACAGAACGTCTACATGCGCTCCTAGCATGCAGAGACTTGGAACAGAAATCAAACATGATGCTGCAAGGGGAGTTCAAGTAGATAAGGCCTCCAATGATAAAGGACTGTGTCATGCTAGCAACACTGTTTCAGGAATGCCCATTCAACCTAAATATTATCTCAGCAATCCCAACAACAATTTGAAGAATCCTCTGACTGTAAAGAGCTGTAGTGAGATCAGGGATTTCAGTTATCAACTGGTCAGAAGTGCTAAAAGGTCAGCTTCTCGAAAGACGGGTTTAACCAGCACAAACTGTTCCCTTTCTGGGAAAATGTCTTTGCTACGTCAACCACGGCATGGTGATAATCATCAGAACCAAAACCGTATCAGTGCTTTGAATCGAAGACACAAAACCGTGAGTCCTATAGGTGCAACTGACCTGCTAAATAAAGATAAGGTTCATGAACACCTTAATTCCTCATTGGAAAGACATTCACAGGCTTTGTTAAATAATGCATTGATTCGAGAAAAGCAACTGTGCTGTTTAGATGTACTCAATCAAAAAGGACCTGAACAGACATGGAGCTCCACTTACAGTGAATCTGAGAAGATATTATGCTTTTCCTCCAGTGACAGCATTGATGATCTGCAAGTATCGTCTTCAAGTGACACTAGTGATAGCTCCAACTTATCATCTCTGGGTGTAATAGCTAGTGATCAATGGAATACGACCTTCAAGAAGGTATGTACTAGAATCTATGATTGCTAATTTAGTTGATATTGCAATTTGAAGATGCCTGTACGGTTTCTTGATTTTGTAGAATCAGAAAGATTGTTTAGATCTTTATCAGCATGGTATCAAGCCTTTTCTTCTTTCAAACTTAACCAAACGTAATTTAATTATTGCTGTAGTACAACAGATGGACATGTTTATTTAGTTTACTTTCCTTCGACTTGCATGGTAGGAAGGTTGAGCTCATGCTATCTTTGACAGGGATACTACCCTCATGCTGCATGCCTAGACTCTACATCTGTCATCTACGCTAGGGAATTAGGTCAGGCTAGCCCAATATCTGTTCTTCAACCTCTATCTGAAGATTGCTCTGATTCTGAAAACATCAGGCGAGAGCCTGCAGATCCATATGGTTAGTAATTATGCCTTGGTACATTTCTCTATGGTATTCTGGCCTTCTTATATTTTCTATTTTATGTTTTAATTCTATGGTCTTCTTCGTTTAGATCTCCAACTGAGACTTGAGCTTGGCACATTTGCACCAACAGAGACTGCTGCGGAGGCAAGTAGCATTGTCAGAACTAGTGAGTGTTTATCCTCTGAAGTGGAGCTGAGCGACGAGAAACCCATACAGCTGGTTGAAGATATTCTTGAAGGATTTGAAGATGATGAGGAAAGGGACTTCTCTTACTTGCTGGATATACTGATCGCTTCTGGAATTCATGGAACTGCCGAGGATCAAATGTACAGGGTGTGTCAGTCTCTCGACTACCCTGCTGGTGATGATGTATTTGAGAAGCTGGAAAAGAAGTACATAAAAGTTGTTCAGTGGTCAAGATCAGACAGGAAGCTTTTATTCGATATGGTCAACACATTACTATCACAAATCCTTGCCCCATGCTTGAACATGCAACCTTGGGGCTCAGAGGGTCTCTTGGAGAAAGTCTTGCAGGTGCTAGTTCAGAGACGGGAACAACTTGCACCCAGTGAGACTAAGCCAGAGAAGAAAGGATTTGACACGAAGTGGCCAGATTTAGCAGACTGCATCGACAGGGCAGGAAGGGACATTGAGAGAATGATAAAAGATGATCTGTTGGAAGAGCTGGTCCTGGAGTTTCTGTGCAGTTAGGTTTCCACGGCCGTAGTAGGTTTTATTATAGCAGTACAGATACCTTGTTTTTTATTTAGTTTTTTTTAGTCAGTTGTAATTGTTCCGTTGTTTCCTATCCCTACGATCAGTGTTCTTTTTTTTGGTTCGTTATTAAAGCAGTGGTTGACAGGTTTTTTTTGGTCTAGTCGCCGTGCTTCCGGTGGTATTAGAGACGTGAGTTCTATTGGATTAAGGGATCTCTGTAGGAAAATTCTTTTCTACCTCGAAAAAAAAGTACTCTTTGAAGTGAGGTTTGCAAGAACAGAAGTCTTTTCTGTCGAGTTTTGTCGGCTGTGAGCTTTTCAAGTCTGTAAATGAGGGCAAATTCTAGTCCCCAGACATTTGTATTTGTATTTGTATTGTTCTCGAAAGGAAGAATAAGCGGCATGTCCTTTTGGTCTGTTTCTGAGTCGTTGTTCTCTGAATTTTGATATAGTATACTAGCTAACAAACATTGTAACCTCCGTTGCCAACAGTAAGATCACAACAGGAGGCGTGAGAAATCACAGCAGGAACAAGAGAATTAATCTCGATAAACAGAGGAAGGAGGATCTTGCTTACCCTCGTTTTGAATTGGTATAGAAGGAAACGGAAAAGTTCACCCTACAGTCTAGGCATGTATGCCGTGTACTCACTCACTAAACGCGAGTCCACTTGAGAGACTTGCACACAGTACCAACTGGTCCCTCCCGTTTTAATTTAGGGCCTTTTTAGTTGGCTACAAAAGCCAAAAAAAGTTTGCGCAGTACCCGTCACATCGAATTTTTGGACGCATGCATGGAGCATTAAATATAGGTAAAAAAAACTAATTGTACAGTTTGTCTGTAAATGTCGAGAAGAATCTTTTGAGCCTAGTTAGTCCATAATTGGATAAATTTTACCAAATAACAACGAAAAATGCTACATAAATTTACCCAAAATTTTTCACCAACTAAACAGGCCCTTAGAAAACTGAGGGAGTAGTTCACATTCAGTCACCGTTGAAGGAAAACTAAGGCCCCGTTTGGCAGGACTTTTTCACCGGCTTCAGGAGCCGTTTGGAGCCGTTTTCTGCCAAACGGGGTAAAGTGAAATGGCTTCACTGGTGAAGCCCCTAAAAACATGCTCTTACAGTGATTTAAGGTGGGATGGAGCCAAAAAAAAGTGGCTTCTCCCGGCTCCTCCATGCTCCTAAAAATATGCTGTCACAGGGAAGCCGTTTTGCCAAACAGTTTACCAAAACAGATTCAGCTCCACTAATAGAGCTGTTTATAGAGCTGAAACAAAAAAAATAACTTCACTAGTGAAGTGAGGCCCTGCCAAACAGGACCTAATTTTGGATGTAAGTGGTAAAGAACAAGTTAAATCGAAAAGTCAAATGATACGCTACTCTATAGAATTGTATCCATGCTTCTCCCATGGCTCTCTATCTATATCTTCTATAAAAATAAACCCCACTAGCCTAATTCTCTAGCACCTCCTTGAGCCACGTCATCATCCACTTCTCCTGCTGCCGCATGCAATTAAGTGTCCACTCACAAATGGTTTCAGTAATGGATGCAATTATCTACACATGACCATGCACGCATACTGCTAGCATTATTCTCTCACATGACTTCCTCTCTTCCTCTTCAAAAATTGACTACTAATAATCAAACTATATATAGATGACTCGATAGACTACAGTCAAGCCATATTTATATTCCTCCTTCGTACCCACAGCAACGCGCGGGAAATCCTCCTAGTTTATACTAAAGATAGAGAAGTTGTATCAAACAAGATACATGACATCCAATTAGTTGAGAGAGGGTCACCTCCCGACGTAAGAGCATCTTCAAGAGTACTATTTTTCGTCCTAAAAACATGTAGTTTTGTAACTCTTTAAAAAATATTGGGAGGAAAAAAGAAGGTTATCTCCAAGAGTTTGTAATAATCCACTCCTAAAATATAGAAGACAATTTTACATCAGTAATCCTACATTATTTCTAAATTATCGTAACCACTTTTATATATTCTCTCTCATATATTTGCATCAGAAACTCTTTCCTACTCCTTATTCTTTCCCACATCCTTCCACCTTTAGATTGACTAAATCGATACAAACGGGAAAGCATTATCCGCGCGATGGAGGAGGCACGCAAAGTTATGCGAAACGGGGGTGGATTTTTCAAGTGCGTAAATTTTAGGAGGAAGTATTAGAAGTTGTTGGAGAAGAATTTTTTCTTATCTTTCTAAAAATCAAGTATTAGGAAGGAATTTATGGAACTTTTGGAGATGTTCTCCGTCTCCGAGAGTTCCAAAAAGAAGCTCCGAGTTTTTTTAAAAGATTGAAAAAATACATCTCTAACAGCTCTCAATCTTTTTGGCACTTGCAAATTTATACATAATAATAAAGAGGTAAAATTTCGGTCCATTTTTTCGTCCATCCATTTTTTTGTTCGTCTCCCTCTAACTACTGGACAATGAAGAGTTTCTTTTGTCCGGACTTATATATAACTCGTGACCATACGAGTTAGAGTGGCTCGCGTCTAGACCAATATAGAATAGGAATCCTAATCTAAATAGATTTCTCAGATCCCAAGTACTCTAAATAAAACTCTTAATAATCAAATAAAAAATGATAAGAGTTGCGTTCTTTATTTTACTCCACTTTATTCAATTAAGGTTTGGATGGTTGGAACTCTAATCCAAATAGATCATTTGATAAGTACCTGAATAGAAATCTATATCTATACCTAATAATAAAGAGGCAAATTTTTTGCCATGTTTTTTTTTCCACCATGAGCCCTCCGTCATACGTGATCTTACGTGTAAGATGTAACCGTCCGTTACTCAATCTAACGTAAGACGCAATCTCACGTCAACACGATAGAAAAACGGATATGCATACATACAATCATAAACGGACTCCACGACCCCCTGCACGTCAGTAATAATAAAGAGGTAAAATTTCTAGCTATTTTTTTGGTTCGTCTCCCTCTAACTATCGGATAATAAAAAACTTCTTCTGTCCGGACTTTTTTATATATATATATATATACGGAGGCCAGCACGAAGCACAGAGTCTAAATCGAACTCCCAAATTTTCTATTTTTTCCTTTCCCGCTCAGGCACTACATGGGCCCAACTAGGAAAGAAAAAACCAACGAGCGCTCCTCCAGCTGGCCAGCTGCCCACGTACCGAGTCCCACATGAATTCCATGTAGGATGTATGTAGCCTCGATGCATCCACGTGCATATAATTTTCATGCATGCAATCCTGGATGCATGTCCCCTCGTACACCTCCTCGGCATGATACGTGACCTTTTATGCTATTTGACAAACCTTTTCATATTTTCGTGAGGCGTCAAGAGTTGTTGCGACAAAGTAGTGGAGACAAGGCAAAGTTGCTGATGTGGACAAACCGAAGTGGATGCTATGCGAGCGCAACAAGAGTCGTTGGGGTGGATGTGGATAGACCGGAGCAAAGGCTGCGTGGGCAAGGCAAGGTGCCAGAAGTCGTCTCAGTTGCCAAGCCATGCGGACATCGTTGGGGCAGAGTAGCAGGGGCGAGGCGAAGTCGCGGGGCAACACTTGAATCACGGGTGTGGAGCGGAGTTGTTTCGGCTTCTAGAGCCTAGAGGCAAAGTAGTAGGCGCTGGCAGCCGCAGGATAAGCAGAGAGGAGTCGAGCAGGAACGGATGGGATGGTCTGATGTACAAGGTGAGGAAGAAATGGATGGTAGGCCAACGAAGAAGATAAGCTTTTCTGTTTTCTACTAATGGAATATCTCATAGACCACGGACCTATAGATGATCGGCCAGAGGCCATGAGGCCAGCAACGGCGCAACGTATATTGGTCGGGCAAGGGTGAAATAGAGAAAACAAAAAACAAAAAAAAAGTCACAATCATAAATATAAAATTGTCGTGTGCCAAATAATTAGATATACACGCAACAACATCATACAAGATACCGCGACGAACTTTCTGAAAGAGGCTACATTATTGGCTATTAAAGTTTGAAATTGATGGTAATGATATATTTTTGTCCATCACCAGTTGCGACGCACGGATACTCTTGCCAATAAAAAAAAGTCCCGATCACGCGGATAAATGCGCGCAGACTAGCGACTTGGAATACGCTGGCGCCGGTTTTTCTGCGGCATGTTTCCCCCTCGCGCCGAATAGAATGAGCCGCCGCCGCCACCTCCTCCAGGTTCAGCAGCCGCCGCATGCCGGCGAGCGAGATGATCAGCAACCGGGGCCGCGGGCCGAGAACGCGGCAGCGCCAGCGTGCCATGCAAGAACAGCCCGAAGTCCACCGTTGTCAGGTTGCGCGGGTTCTGGGGGCTTGTTTAGTTCTCGAAAATTTTTGGGAAATGCTACTGTAACAATTTCGTTGTTATTTGACAAATATTATCCAATCATGGACTAACTAGGCTTAAAAGATTCGTCTCGTGAATTTCGTCTAAACTATGTAATTAGTTTTATTTTTTTTATCTATATTTAATACTTCATGCATGTGTCTGAAGATTCGATGTGACGGAGAATCTGAAATTTTTTGTAAAATTTTTTGCAAACTAAACCGGGCCTGGGTCGGGTGCGGCGACAGGATCAGGGAGGTGCCTCTCACGCGACCGGATCACCGGACGGCCCTGAGGTGCCAGTGCCCACAGCCACAGCGTCCGCAAGCAACAGCAAGGCGATGGTGCGGGCGTGCGGGTAGTAAGTACGCGCCGCCGCCGGGAAGCTGTGCACGTCCTCGGCGTCATCAGCGTCGAAGTTGATCACGTCGTCGTCGTGGCGGGACAGCTTCCGCAGCACCCACCACGGCTTGTAGTTGGTGTCCAGCAGCTGCACCTCGCCCTCCAGGTGCATGCGCCGTGGTCAGGAACAGCGGAATCAGCGCGTCGTGGAAGAAGTTGTCCATGTAGCCGGCATTAGAGAACACCACACAGCGTGATGCTTCGTGCACTTGGGCGACACCGCCGCGGAAGGGACCGACTTCACCGTAACCTTCGTCACGTCAGCGCGTCCGTCATGTCGTGGAAGAAGTTGTCCTTGCGGGCGTTCGGCCGTCGCCGCTCTCGTCGAACCAGCGAGCGCCGCGAGGAAAGCTTTCCCGTGGTCTAACTTTTTCCTTTTGATATTTTATAGGAGTTGATTTTTTGGAAACTTTTTTATATACTTTAGGAGTTAATTTTTTGGAAATTGTTGGAGACACAGGATTTTGGCAACTTTTCGAGATGCTCTAACATCCTAAGCATCATTTACATCATTATTCCGCCACAGAACAAAAAAAAAGCTAAAATTGTAGTAACATGCTGAGGATTAGATTTAGATGCTAGAAAAAAGTTGGCTGAGGTTCGGGCTCGTTCTGTTGGAAGCTGGACGGCGAAAGCTGCTTCTATAGTTCGGTTCGGTGGAGTCATGTCCCGTTCCCTGAACAGTGAATGGTAGCTTCACCTACCCGCAGGACTTGATACCGATTCGCCACGTCATGGCATCCCGCCAACTACCACTGCTTATGCCCTCGGAAGCACAAGCATATTACAAAGTTACCACGATGACGTCACCCGAGAGCTATGCATCCACCTATGTACGTCTATGACAGCAGCCTGCAGGTGAAGCCACCCTCACATTGTTCGGAAGTCGGATGATCCTCTTGTAGGGATGAGAGTGGCCGGGTCGATCCATTGGGCAACTTGAGTAAAGCTATAAAGGTAAAGTTAATGAATCACACGATGAGCGTCAAATTATAAATTAGTTTGATAAAACCGCTCAATAAGTAGAGTGAATTCATTCGATCATCACATAACAATTTTATCTATTTCTGGTCTTCTTCGTTCGGTTGGTCATATATAATTTGTAATATGCCTATGCTTGAAAGTAAATCGGTGAAATATGATGTTTCGATAGTAAATAAAGATAATTTAAGTTTAAACCATGGTTTACTTGTAAGCCTATCGAATTTAATATAATCATATGACCTTAATATATTTTAAGGTTACCTTTTAACCTTATATCTTGTTTTTCTTTTCCAGAAATGCATACCGGTACACGGTGGCATGCCTGCAAATTTTAGCCAGAACTTGTGGCACCCTAGATTTCTTTATTTATGACGACTGTTGAGGTGTCCCTTCCCATCTAACCCCTCCGTGCTCTGCTCTCGCCGTCCCCTCCATATTTATCGCAACAACCCCGCCCTGCCCCATACACAAAGCCACCATAGCCGGCTTCGTTCGTCTGTTACGTTGCGTCCGGTTCCCTCGCGCCGTGCGAAAATGGCCGTGCCGGAGGTTGTGGTCGAAGGCGTCGTCTTCCCGTCGGTGGCCCGCCCGCCGGGCTCCGCCGGCTCGCACTTCCTCGGCGGCGCAGGTGCGTTGCGTTGCGTTGAAGTTCCTTTCCATCTCCGTGCCAGTCTGTCTCTAGTTGGTGGTGGAGAGTATGGCACGTCAGCTTCCGGTTGACCCTTCTTGGCTTGTCGCGCGCGCGTGCAGGCGTGCGAGGCCTCGAGATCGGAGGCAACTTCATCAAGTTCACGGCCATCGGCGTGTACCTGGAGGACGCGGCCGTGTCCGCGCTGGCGAACAAGTGGGCCGGCAAGACGGCCGACGAGCTCGCGTCCGACGCCGCCTTCTTCCGCGACGTCGTCAAGGGTGAGTGGGTACTAAGGGCCTCTTTGGATGCTAGATAGGAATAGTCCAGTAATAGGAAAAACTCAGGAAACGAGTTGGCATACTATGTGAATGCTACGAAAATCCTATCCTACGAAAGCGGAATCTGATCGCCTTTGGTTGGAGCTCAGGAAACGAGTTGGCACACGACACCGCGCACCGCACTCAGTCACGCTCACGCCCGCACACCGCACTCGTCATCCTCTACTCGACACAGCACGCGGGCGGATGGCGGCCTCTCTCTCTCATCACCGGCGACCAGCGCGCTCCTCTCCCTCCCCCACGCCCCACCGCCTCCCCCGCGCCCCACCGCCTCCACCGCGCCCGCGCCCACGCCGGCCATGGCGGATCCGGCACTGGCGGCCACGGATTCGCCGGATCCGGCACCGGCGGCCACGGATTCGCCACAGGTAGGCCACCTCTTCGTCCCCTCTCGTCTCTCCTCCTCCTCCCCCTCCAACTCCGACGACGGCGGGGCCACGCGCGCTGGACCTACGGACATTCCCGGCCGGCGGGGAGGCGCTGCTGCCGCCGTCGCGCGGGGCATTCCGCGACTGCGTGTGCGCGTTCCTGGCGCGGTCCATGGTGCCGATGGACGGCGCGTGGGGGTGGCCTTCCGTGTCGGGGACTGCACCGCAGAGGAAGGTTCAGGGCGAGAGCGTGGTCGAACAAGCTCGTTGCCGTTCGAGAGAAGAGGGCGAAGCAGCACGCCGTTCCCGCAGGAAATTTTCCATGAAGTCCGAGCCAATGGTTTCTTTCCTCTGGAATGAAGGTGTAGGATTGAATTCCTATGAAAAATTTCCTTTGTTTTTGTAGAAGCCAAAGGGGAAGTAATCCTACGAAAATCCTATCCTACGAAATCCCTTTGCCTCACCCGTGAACCAAAAGAGCCCTGGAAGTGAAAAAGGTGCCTTGTTCTTTGTTGTTTTTTTTTAATCAAAAGGGTGCCTTGTTCTTGCGTGCGCCGGAGCCGCCGCACGCGACCGACCGGCCCGACAGACCGACCGATGTGATTGATTGATGGTACGTCTTGCCGCTTTCTGGTGTGTGTTTGTCTCAGGCGACTTCGAGAAGTTCACGCGGGTGACCATGATCCGTCCGCTCACGGGCGAGCAGTACGCGGAGAAAGTGACGGAGAACTGCGTGGCGTTCTGGAAGGCCGTCGGCCTGTACACGGACGCCGAGGGCGTCGCCGTGGAGAAGTTCAAGGAGGTGTTCAAGCCCGAGACGTTCCCGCGGGGCGCCTCCATCCTCTTCACGCACTCGCCCACCGGAATCCTCACCGTGAGTACCCTTGTACCCACCCGTATCAGTCTGCTGTTCTCTTTTTAATTTCATTTCCGTGCGAAATGGGATGGTGACACGTACCAGCGCTGATGCTATCCCCCGATCCGTTCCGTTCCGTTCCAGGTCGCCTTCTCCAAGGACTCGTCGGTGCCGGCGGCCGGCGGCGTGGCGATCGAGAACAAGCCTCTGTGCGAGGCCGTGCTGGAGTCCATCATCGGGGAGCACGGCGTCTCGCCGGCCGCGAAGCTGAGCCTCGCGGCGAGGGTGTCGGAGCTCCTCACCAGGGGGACCGCCGCGGCCGCCGACGCGCCGCAGGTGGAGCCCTTCTCGGTCACCGTCTGAGCGAGCGGTCGAGCGGAGCCGCGAGGAGAAAGAGAACCAATCAAGCAATCACATCGTTGGGCGGCATGGCATCTCGCATCTGCCGCCGGCCTCGCGTGCCTCCGAAGAGATGCCGCGCCGATGCATGCGCATCTGTCGCGTCGCGTCTTGTCTGTCCGTGCTGTGGCGTCGTGTTTCCACCTTTCTGGTCGCATGTAGTATGCCGTTCGCTGTTGCTCGTCTGGGTAACACTTGGCCCATGTTTAGATCACCTCTAAATTCCAAGTTTTTTCACTCTCTCTCCATCACATCAATTTTTAGCCGCTTGCATGGAGTACTAAATGTAGGTAAAAAAAATATTTAATTACACAGTTTAGTTCAAAATCACGAGATGAATCTTTTGAGCCTAGTTGATCTACGATTAGACAATATTTGTCAAATAAGACGAAAGTGGTACTATTCATCAGGTTGAAAAAATCTTCAATCTAAACAAGGGCTTGAATAAAAAACGCGGATATGTTGACCCCTAATTCCCCATCAATTGACTCAAATCACTCAACCAGAGACTTTAGTTTTTTTTTTGCATAAAAAAACAGAGACTTTACAGACTGCTTAGTACTATGACGGCAAAAGGAGACTCTAGTGAGACTAGTCACGGTTCCTGCTCTCACTAGTCACTACGAGTGAGACATCCTGGATTCATGCGTTTTTTTTTTTTTCCTCTTAGAGCATCTCCAAGAGATTAGCTAAAAATATTTTCCAAATATCCTAATTTAGCTATTCTCTAAAATAAAACATCCACAAAAAAACCTAGACTACTCTAAGAGCCTTTGTAAAAAAATTTCCATTCTTGCTATTTATATCTGTCACGTCATGGGACACAGCCATCTTCGGCACCTGGTTGTGCCGCGCCGGCTTGAGCATGGCGTCGAGCACCTTGTGTGCGTCGTCTCCGCTGCCGCCTGCAGCAGCCGCAAGTCGAGGGTTCATGTAGGCATTCGCTAGGCGACGCGAGCGGTGGAGAGGACGAGTTGCTCGAGCTCGACCTTAAAGGCAAGCAGCAGCGAGCGATGGAGAAGACAAGCTGCTTGAGCTCGACCTTAATGGCGAGCAGCGGCTGCTTCGGCGTTGCTGCACCTGCAAATGCTTCAGCACCGTGACGTGCGCATTCAACAGTGGCACCCCCGCGGCCCTGCTCCATGCGCCGCCGCCGCCGACGCCGCCGCCGAAACCGTGATGCAGCCTGTCAAGGGCGATAAAGAAGCAAAGCTCAAGGGTGCAGGACTGCAGCTGGTGCACGCCGCCAGCGCCACCACGCTAGCTAGGTCCGGCACTGGCGGCGGCCACGCGAGCGCATGTCGGTGCAGCATCCGGCCAGGAGCCAGCGTGACGAGCAGCATTCTTTGGAGTCCAGAGCAGCACTGGCAACGCACGTTCGCGCGGGGGATGAGGCGCCATGCGGGAAAAGGTCGGATAGCCAGCGACTCTCGTCGGCCAAATCTAGCGACCGAATTTTCAGGAATAGACCGCGACTAAATTTAGAGAGGCGTTTACACAATCTGTTGGAGTCGTTTTTTTTTGGTCAATAATAGCTATATTTACCTTTACAAAATGTTTTAGCCTATCTCATGGACATGCTCTTCTAATGCTAGGAATAGTCACCTCTCTTGACGGCGGCAGATAACGAGAAAAGAAAACTGCCCTCGGCTAAAGTCTACTCCCTCCCTCGAGAAAAGAACTGCCCTCGGCTAAACTCTACTCCCTCCCTCAAGAAAAGAATACAATTATGGGATCCGTGCCGATCAAGTTAGCTCAAGTTTGACAAAAATTATAGTAAATAATATTAATATTTATATCACCAAATAAATTTATTATAAAAATATATTCTCTGACTAATCTATTAATACTAATTTTGCATCATGAATGTTTGTATTTTTTTTATAATTTTGGCCAAAGTTCAAACTGATTGACTCATCGGGAAGCGAGAATCGCATTATTTTCTGGACTGAGGGAGTAATTCTTAGCAGCCATTTTGCCAAAGGGAACGAAAACCTGAACTTAGAGTGTTATTTTATAAAATGAGAACATAAATTTTCCGAACCAGGAACGTTTAGACGTTCCAAGAACACGAAACGTGGTTGTGTTTCAGTCTGTTTGTGCTTCTGCCTTTCTGGTCGCATGTACGCCGTTCGATGTTGGTCGTCTGGGTGACATTTGAATAAAAAAACGCAGATATGTTGCACCCCTAATTCCCCAGCATGCGTGGATCAAATTGAGGGCCTGTTAAGTTGCAAATTTTTTTACAAAATGATACTATAGCAAATTTCGTTGTTATTTGACAATTAGTGTCCAATCAATCATGGTCTAATTAGGTTTAAAAGATTCGTCTCGTCCATTTCGTCTAAACTGTATAATTAGTTTTATTTTTTATTTATATTTAATGCTTAATGTATTTGTCCAAAGATTCGATATAATGGAGAATCTGAAAAATTTTGCAAAATTTTTTTAGAACTAAACGGAGCCTGACTCAAGCAGAGACTTTAGAGATTGCTTGCTTACTAGGCCGGCGAGACTAGTCACGGTTCCGGATCTCACTAGAGGAGTGAGGCATCCTGGATTCCTGCGTTTTTCTCTTATATAGTAATATAATGCTAGGGATGATCTTCTCTGCTTACCTCTGATGGCGACGAGAACGAGAAAAACTGCCCTCTAAAGTCTAACCCTGCCGTTTCCCTTCCAGCTCCGGTGTTGCCATGGTCCCGATCTTAACCCAGCCAGCCTCCTTTTCCTTCATTGTGGGGACTTTGGCTAGCCGAAGATTCTCTCCAATATTTTTATATCCTTCTTTATTAATAAAAATATAATTTTAATATTTTACATCTTTTTACTGATATAGAAATAGAAACTTTGGTAAAAGTTCTCTCGTAACATCTTCTTTAATTAGATCTCTAAATATTGTCCTACTCTATTTTAGATTTTAACCTAGCTAAAAATAGATAGCAGGGTTAGCTCTTTAGAGTATGCTCAAGATATAAAGAAACTATTGGAGGATAGAAAGAAATAGAGAACAATTTTTATTCAAATGAGTAATAATTTAGGAAGTGTGTTAAAAAATACTATTGAAGATGCTCTAATCCTTACCTTAATTGGAGTATCAGTCATTGTAAAAGCACTATTCATGGCTCTGGAGGTTCTATTTGTTTCAATCTCCATTGCAGTCCATAATATCCTTTTATCACATTCTTAACGTTGCATTTCTTAGGGGTGCAGCTATGTAAAGTCTAGAAGGTGCGAACACCCATGTATTGACGCGAATTTAGGTTACACACTAATAAGAATGAGACTTCCTAGACTGCACACCGCCTATACACGCAGCGAATGAGGATCGAAATAGCGGGACCAACTCTTTTTCGCCTGATAAACCCTTGAACGTCTTCTAGGAAGATTCATGTCGAGAGTGCCCTAGGGTCGACAAGGCCACCAAAGAAGTCCAAAAATCCCGTAGAGAGGTGTATAGAATAGCAAAGATGTTGGAACTTGGAAGAGCTTGATGTTGAAGAAGGTAATAGACTGATTTTTGATTGACTGTGTTGTTGGATATCTCAATCGGTCGTGATTTCCGTATATTTATAAGTAGTGGTCTTATCATGTGAGAGGTCGAGATCCCTTGCATAATGCACTAAAATACAATCCAGTCTGCTCCAATTGCTAGGTAAAAACTTTCCGATAGCGTAATTTCATCGTCAGGTCTCTAAATTGAGCACTCTATATATGTTTTTGGACCGTGTTGATAATAAGATTGCAATGGTGACCAGGGAAGCTCCCTACCTATTTTTTTGTATTTTCCATTAAATGTGTAAAAGAATACAATATATACACTTTACAAGGCTCTCAGAGCCAAAAAGCAAAAAAGAGTACATTAAGGGAAATTCTCACACCAACTAGTAAGGGCATCCCTAATCCCCTGCTTGGATTTGATACAAATCAATCCAAGTTCTTCTTTAAAGCAGCTTTCCATTTCATAATATTGCAGCTTTTTCTGTCAAAGATGGTATCATTACGACATTTCTAGATTATCCAGCAGGCTGTGATGACCAGTTCTCTGAAAATGCTGCTTCCAAAATCAACTCTAGCTTGTAACATCGTATCCAAAGGATCTAAATTAGGGTTCCATGAGATGGAAAGAAGATTCCAGCAGGATATACTGAAGGGGCACTGGAAGAAAAGATGAAAGCTGTTCTCCTCAACATTAGCATTACAAAGAACACATAAATAGTCTTCTAAGAGCATATTTTTTCTTTTCAGAAGATTTCTTAGCCGGTACCATTATGCATTTTGACAAAGTACCAAAACCGGCTTAGCCGGTACCCGATTTATGCTGGAAATTCTTGGATCAACTCCTTTTCTCCAAATTTAGCTATCAACACCATGCCAAAACACAAAAAAAGTATTATGTTTTTTTGCCATATATGTACCTCTATGGCATACGCTATACATCCATGAAGCAAGTGTACCTCATTCAATTTGGTCTAGCTCCGCTCTATCCTCTCTTTTTCTTGGTATTCATTCTAGTAACTGTTGTGTTTCAACACGTATGTTTTTCATAGCCAAACGTTTTTTAGGGAAGCCATGTGGCACACTTTATTGGTTATCAAGCAAAATTACATCGTTCACCAACGTTTCAAAAATAGAGTTAGGGGGTTCATCGACCCAAATACAATTCTCTTTTAAGGATAAAGCTACCTTAGCTATTTCGTGCGCCACACAATTTGCTTCACGATCACATTGGATATAGCATCGAACTCTTGCCGCAGTGAAAAACATTCATCATAGATAGGAGCACCTACTGACGACGAAATCCCCAGTCTCATGGTCTCCACAACCTCCAGACTATTTGATTGAATGATGAGACTAGAGCATCCAATGTGTTGAGCTAGCAGTAGCCCCTCCCTGAGCGCCGTAATCTCTGATGTGGCAGCATCCATAACATGTTCCAAGTAAGAGCATGATCCCGCTATAAATGAACCGCTTGAGTCTCTCATGATAACTCTGGTTCCACCAATACCTTGGACATCTCTGAAGCTACCATCAATATTCATTAGAAGCTTCCCTTCTGACAGCTTCTTCTATTTTTCTCTTTGTCTGACAATCTCCCGCGCTGCATTCTTATAATTTGTCATTAGGCTAGCTATTGATAAAGTAGATTGCGATATCTGCTGAATGGGTTCGCATGGGTAAACTTCCTGCGTTCCGACCAAATGAACAAGCCTCCCATCAGTATCAGCTCCGCTAGACCAACTCTGTTCAGGTTCTCCATTGGTCTTGATATGTGATCAAGTCGGCCAATAGAACTGAGCCCGAGTTATCAGTATTCATAACCCTCTCTATCTTGTTCCAAATGCCCAAATGTTGCCAAATTTCCTTTGCATGAGTACAAGTGAACAACAGGTGTTTGTTGTTAGAATAGAGCTTAGTCATCTGAAAGGGGGGCTAAAGGTGTAACATCCCAAAAATTCACATTCAAAAATCACTCGCGTTAAAAATTATTTTCAAATGCATTTCAAAAACTATAAGTCATCCGAGCTCTATATCCTTCTAAATCTTATCCATCTTATATCCATCCCAACTACCTCTTTTCAATTTATCATGCACCATGGCATCAGCATCACCCGCCCGTTCCCCATCCCTCCCTCCCTCTCGCTCGCTCGATTCGTCCGATGCCCCAACAGCGGCGCGTGCGCCGACCCCACCACCATCGTCGCAGCACGCACCTGCACTCGGACCCCCCTCACCGACTGCGGCAGCTCACACACCGCCACGACAGCGGGTCCCACCTCCCACCTTTTTCTCTATCTTTTCTCTTCATGCATGGCCACAACACATTCGTATATACGCGGCAAATGAAGCAAGACAAAGCACCCATCGAGGCAATATTCACTTTTACCATTTACTACGTAAACAAGCAAGGCACACAAGCAACATACATGTACCATTAGCATGTAAAGCACAAGCAAACAAGTGTCAGCAGTGCACCCGCACATGCACACATACAGATAGCTTATGCATGCATGCAAATTAGGCACCGACCACCATGCAAGGTTAGGCACCATTCATTTGCATGCTAAGCATCTACTCGCTACGCGCCGCACCGCCCAAGCATCCGACCACAGCGATGCCATTGAAGGTAAGCAAGCAAGCCAGTGGCACATCCCTGCTTCCTAGCTTATAAAAAGGCACGCCTGGTTGCTCTCCCACAGCAACACACTCAGCTCACCACTCACTTGCCTGCTCTCGCTTCACTTGCCTCGCGTATACCGTATACGGCCGTACGCACGAGCTAGGCTCGACCGTCGTCGCACGACGAGGTGAGCAGCCCATGAGCATCCCCTTGCTCTTTCCACTCTTCCTGTGGTCTTGTCTTCACTTCCCTCCTTTCCCTTGCCTGTGCCGAGCTGCTCCCGAGCTCCACGAGCTCAACCATGGTGTCGTCCATGCAAGAAGCAAGAAGAAGACCCATGCTAGCTTTTCTCTCCCCCTTCCCATGTATGGGTGTATGACGTGTGGGTCCTAAGCTACAACTCCATCCAAATAGCACACACATAGTATACACCATGCACTACCAGTCAAGCCAAATGCCCACGTGATCACCCATTCCTTAATCACGCATTATTCTTTTCCGCGTGATTAAAATTCGGCCATCTTGCAGAGCCACATGCTAACTCCAATTCTAAATATTATTCTTTCTAAATTCATCTTAAATCATGATCTATCTCTCATATAAATTTCATGATTTTTAGAGCTTATTTGAATTTATGTGATTATTTATCTGTGCTTGTTTGTCTGTTGCGCTCATTGGGTACTTCTAGCTGACTGAGTGAATGAACCGGAGAATGAGGACGTCAGAGGCGAGTACCGCGAGTTTGACGCTGAGGAACCGGACTGCTAGCAGGAGTTTGCCGAGGACGCCGACGGAGGCAAGTCCAGCCTATTCCCCTTTGATGCATGTTGATCCTATTTTTAAACACGACCCGTAGAAGTCATTTTAAATATTGCATGTACGTTATACGTACGAAGTATTTTCGCTGCTTAGCTAAAACCTGTTTGAATAGCCATCCTTGAATTGATATTACCTGATAATTGTCTTGTTCAAACTTAGGAACAAATAATATGCTATGATAAAATATTGTTATTTAGTATGCTTAGGACTTGGTATTCATCATGGATACTTATCATATGTTTTCTCAAATGCAATGATTTTAAATACAAAATTGTGTGAGTCGTGATACTAACTTATGGGTATTATGAAAGGGTTAATGAACAAGTTATAGATGGTGAATACCCTAAAGATGGGGCGGATCAGTGTTCCTTTTGTGGGATGTCGTGGTGTTGGGGCTTGTACCTTTTATGGTTAAGCATGAAGATATCCGCCTTGTCTCGATTAAGGACTGAGTTGATGATTCATCTTGCCTAACTTATTTTTGTACAACCACTCGCCTTGCATGAGAAAGGCTTAGGTTAAATCCCTCTAGTTGGTATGGCAATCACCTGGAGGCAGGTGTGCAACGGGACACTAAGAGATGTATGTGAAAATTGAGAAAATATATAAAATGTAAAGAGCTCTGTAAATTATTGTATTATGAGATGTGGCCTTAGTGTTCCCGTGGTGAGCGCCATTACTTAGCTATGGAGAGTAATGGCTTTGATGGATCTGTGCTTACATGACGGTGTTAAGTTACAGTATCCTACTTGTGGAGAAAGTGTACAACCTCTGCAGAGTGTAAAATTTATCCGGATAGACATGTCCACGGTATCAGATGAGTTATGGTTTGGTTTCAACAACTAGATGGGTTGGGATGAGTGAAAACGTGAGAGTGAGTGTGATTTTGGAAATGAATGGTTGTCTGCCATATGTTGCGAGAACAGAAGGTTCAACAACACCTAAAATTGTGATCAACCCCTTTTTTCAGAAATACTATTATATATGAAAAATATATGTCTTTTGCAAAGGTATTTATAAAATGAAACACTGTATGTGTAAAAAGATAGCTTTATGCAAATAAACCAAGCCTTATCCTTGATTTATCCATATGCATATACTGATATCCCATTCTGTAGGGTAAGGTTGGATTTGCTAAATACTTTGTACTCACCCTTGCTTTGTTGAACAGAGGAAGATCCGAACTTCAATCCTGACATGGCATACGAATAAGGTCGTGTCTGCACCCAACTAAGCCTGTGGTATTGGGATCCGTCAGATGATATGTATTAGCGAGACCTCTTTCTGGGTCTGTTGAACCTGTATTGTGTTGTGGTTACTTTTAATCATGGCATGTTTTCATTGTCCATGCTTGTCGAGACTACTGCAATGAGACCTATCTGATGTAATAAATATGTTACTAGCCTCCTGAGACTAGTATTGTATCATATTTGAGTTCCTGGTTAACCAGGGGCGCTTCAAAAGGCCACCATATGTACATGAACAATATGCAAAAGCACCCTTATGCAATATGAAAATACAAAGTACACACATATCTTAACATCCCCCTCAAACTCAGGGTGGATCAGAAAAACTGAGTTTGGAGAGAAAGAAACGATGTTGAGCCCTTGTTTGTGCTTTGGTGAGGAAATCAGCCAACTAAAGCTCTGAGGGCACATAGCGAAGAACAATCACATCATCTTGGACTTGAGCTCGAGTGTAATATGTATCAACTCCAATATGCTTGGTGAGCTCATGCCTCATCGGATCACGAGCTATGTTGATGGCACTGGTACTGTCAGACAAAAGTGCAGTGGGCACAGAAACTAAAACACCAAAATCCTTAAGTAACCATCGGAGCTAAGTAACCTCTACTGTAGCAAGAGCCATAGCTCGCAACTCTGCCTCTGCACTCGAACGAGATACCGTGGTCTGCTTCTTAGTCTTCCAAGCAATGAGAGAACCACCAAGAAAAATACAGTAGGCAGAGAGAGAATGACGTTCAAAGGGGTCGCTAGCCAAAGTGAAAGCCCAAGTTTAGTTTTGGTAATTAATGACACCAAGTTGCTAATGTCATATGTTAAGTGGTTTGAGTTAGGCATAAGCAACATACGTGATGAAGGAGCATGTGGCATGAAATGATGGCCACAAGATCAGAAGAGGTGGAGATGTAAATAAAATGATGATCAAGGTGATCAAGCATGTGGAGATGGACATGGAACAAAGTGATCAAGGCAAAGGTATAATCGTAGGGTTTGCTTTTACCGGTCTAAGATGAGTAGAGAAGTGATTGACCGGGTTTAGGATTGATAGCCGACTATCAAGAGGGGCAATCACGGTTGGCTCATGAATCAAGTGCTACTAGGTCATCATCTTGAGCATATGCATTAGGATCTAGTAGAGAGCTAACGTAACACCTTGAAAAATCATTGTGAAAATGCTAACACACATGCACATGATGGTGTACACTTGGTTGTGTTAGCACATTTGCGAAGGCAGTGGAGTTTGAGCAGTAGAGAGAGGTTTGGGGTCCTCTCTCCCTCCCGCCGAGCTTGCGAGCGCGGGATTCAGACATTTTCGAGGAAATGAAATATCTATTTTCTATTACGCCAGAGGCGAGAAAAGGTGGCAAAAGTCCAGAGTGTTTATCTTTGAAAAACTCTAACCGGATGCTGGATCGGACGCGGTCCAGAGTGGACCTGCGTGTCCGATCAGTTCAAACCGTAGGCAAAGACGCACGCGTGAAGGTCACGGACCGACGCGTTCGGTCCCTCGCGGAACCGGAGCGTCTGGTCATGCACCCAGTGGGCAGCACGTGTCTTAGTGCCGATCGGATGCGGTGGCGCGTCCGGTCACATCCGATCACGTGAGGAGCTCTCTGAACTCTGATCGGATGCCGGGTGCAGCGCGTCCGGTCAAACGGTGTAGTGCGTCCAGTCACGGCAACTATAACACCCTAGGTGTTAAGCATCGCATTAGCATCTCAAATCATGGGCATTAGCATCAAATGCATTTTATAATCACATGCAATGTAAGTTTAAAACGGAATTGAAACATGTGAAACATTATTTTAAAACATGCATGTTGCATATGCTTGGTAGTTGTACTTTTGCCCTAATTATGCTTGCTAGGTTAGTAACACATGTTTGGCTATAGGTTTAAATCATCTAGGATTATTTAGCATGATTTTTTGGAGCAACTTCTGTATACAAAATTTCCCCAAATTTTGCTTTTAAAAATATTCTAGAAAAATAGGTTTTTATTTGAAAAAATAGACTTTGAATCCTTAATTCAAAATATGTTTGGAATTTCAAAATGTGCCCAAAAGAAAAGTTGTAGAGAATTAAATTTTGAACAACTTCTATTTTGGGGTCAAATCTTGAAAATGCATTTTTCTTCTTCAAAATTCGATTTTGAAATAGTTTAGAAATTCTGGAATTTGAAATTTGAAAAGAAAAAAAGGAATTTCAGGCTTAACGGGCCGCCGCCCCGCTTCTTGGCCCACGGCCGAAGCTGGCCCAGCCTGTTCCTGCCCGCACTCCCTGCGCCCCGCGCCCGACCAGAAGCAGAGCTTCCTCGCCGCGTGGCCGTACACCGGCGACGCCCTCCGCCGGCTGGCGTCTGGTGGCCCTCGCGCGGGTGCCTGCCTTCAAGCCGGCCGCTGCGCCCCCCTTCCTCCGTCTCCATTCGCTCTCTCTCGCATTTCGAAGCTGAGCGACTCCTCCCTCTCACCACCATGCGCTGCAGCCCCGCCGGAGCAGTACGCCACCGGTGGTCCACCTCTGACTGCCCGCACGCGTAGCCCGCCTTGCCTCGTGCCACGTTCGCTTTGGCACTACTCGCGCTGCCCTCTTCCGCTAGGGTAAGGCCCCATTGGGCATTCCTTCCCCACTCTGGCAGGAGCACCGCCGCGGCCGCGTGATTCACCTCGCCACCGGCTTGCCTTCTTCCTCTCTCTCCCTTCTCTTGCGCGCATCATCTCTGCCTCGGCTCTGTGGACCTCTTAGGCACCTCTCCACCTTTCGCCATGGCCGGAATCGGCATACCGCCGATGAGCGGAGCGATCACGCCGCCATGCACGCGGGCGAAGCTCACCGCCGTGCTTTTCCACGCCGCTTAGCCTACCCTTAGGTCCGCCTTACCGTGGGGAAGCTACTAGGGGCGACCACACCGCCGACGAGCTCACCGGCGGCGAGAGCCGAGCGGTCAGCGTCGCCCGTTGCTCGGGGTGGCTGACCGGTGGGTCCAGTTTGACCCCTAGGCCCGCCTGTCCGTCTCGGTGCGCTGATCCAGTGTGTAGTAGCGGGGTGCGCGTGGCAGTTGAGCCGGGTGGATTTTTGGATTTAAAGAAAATGGATTTCTAGAATTTGTGAAAAAGCTTCCAAAAATCATATCACAAGAAATATAGCTCCAAAAATTGTGAAACAAATTTTGTAGTGATCCTCATGAGTAGATCTATAGTATAAAAATATTGCATTATGATTTTGTGATACTTTATATGGAGATTTATTTAATCCTTAGAATTGTTGATATCTTAGAAAATGGGTAATAAATCAAAGAAAACTCAAAAAAATATGTTTTAGTTTCATTAGTCTTATTGTGTACTATAGTTTCTAGGAAATGTATATGTAATTCATGTTCTGTGGAAAAATATTAAGGTGTAGTTCAAGTGCCTTTAATTGGTGATTTTTGTTATTTTTTATAGAGAGCAAAAATTGTATAAGGCATGCACATGATAAATTTTGTGTTGTGATTGTTTACTATATAGAGCATAGGAAAAATAGTAAATCGGTTGTTTGATACTTTTCATATTACAAAGTATTTTTATGCTCAATCTCATGCTAGAGCTTGTCATTTTTGTGTAGGCTATGTTACTTATCCAAATCCCATGAAATTTTTGTGGTGTGCTATTTGGAGTAGAAATATGCTATATTAATTTTTGTAGATTTTTCTATGCATCAGAAATAGATGTTGTTGTGTAACCCTAGTTTAAATAGGAAATAAAAAGTCATTCTTTATGAGTAATTAGAGTGATAAGGAGTGTTTGGTGTATCTTTGAAGCATCCAACCACCTTGCTGGTGTTGCTTGATAAGTTAATGTAGTGGTATTGATAAAGTGTAGTAGCACTCTTGTTAGGGTTATTTGCTAGCTAGTGTGAAAATAGACGAGAATTGTTAGGAGAGGTGAATACAGTAAATGATATATTTTGTAGTACATGTTCTTGGATGATGTTGACTACCTTGTAGAAAAGTTTGTCTTTCGTCTATATTATAAGTTTTAATGTGCTCATCCGCATATCATGTCTTCATGATCATGGCCTTCCACCGCATCCGATGCACCGCTTGCATGTTTACTTATGCAATAGCATCATACAGGATCACAGGAGGAGTCGCCAGTAGCAGTGCCAGAAGAGCAGACCGGGGCAGATCCACAAGAACTCCAGGTACAGGAGGTACCCGAGGAAGAGGAGTAAGAAGAGGACTTGCCTGAGTACGTAGATCACCAGCCTAGTTCGTTTGAAAGAGGCAAGCCCTGGAGCATCCTAAAATCTCTCCTTTATTCAAGCAATTCTTTATATATGAGTTATATATTGTTGCATTAGGATATAGGAGTTGAGTGGAACCATTGCTGCATTTATTACTATCCTTGCCCACCTAGTTACCTGTTACCCTGTTAGGTCAGGATCGAATAATTGCTTAGCCTTGCTTAAACCGGTAGCAATCGGTGATTTCTAGTCACCTACATTGATAGGTGGTTACTGAAAGAATTTAGCCATGAAAAGCGTGATATCCTGGTATTAACCATGTGTTGATGGATAATTGGAGACCGAGTGGAAAAGTTAGAAGCAACCAGATAGGGTTCTGAGGTGCGGTTAGTTTTCCATCTGTGTCGATTAAGGACTGATCGTTACTCGTCCCTCTTGTCATGTTAAACGCATGCCTCACATTTAGTTGGCCGAATAAAGTACCTTTCGACCGTGAAGCTAGTGACATGATTTGGGCCGAGACCTACACGCGTGTGCATACTGGTGCTGAAGGGAATAGGACGGGGATGCGAAGAGTGAGCCCAAGGTGTGTCCTGGCAGTCAGGCGATCCCTAGGTACTGTGGCCCCAGTTTATCCCGTAACGTTTACCAAAATCTTGTCATTGGTGATCTGTAGCTCACTTGATCGGTGAGTGTGGTTTATGTGAAGAATAAATCACCAGCTGGTTAGGAATCAATTCGAATCGCCATCGCTCCTGGATAGTGAGCACTTGACTCGAGCTATAGTATCGTAGTAATGATGATGGAACACGTATGGTTATATGAATGATGTTGGAAAATGCTAAATTCAAGTGGTAACCGGATGTTTTGGTTAATCAAGTGATTGCTATAATATAGGTGCTTACCTAGATGGATAGGTATAATAAACTTGAGGAAAATTACTTAAAATGGTTTAGTCAGGTTAGCTCATGCTTTTCGTAAATGAGTCAGCTAGTCCACTAAAAGAAAGCCTTGCATAATCCTTGGTGTCACTTTATTTTGGTTTAAGATGGGTAAGTCTAGCTGAGTACCTTCTCGTACTCAGGGCGTTGTTCCCATTATTGTTGTAGATGGTCAGATGTACTATGGCTATTGCGTCAATTGTCTGTATCCGACGGTGGGTGACAATTAGGACCAAGGGCAATTGTCACTCCATTTCTCTCATCTGATGCTTTTATTGGAGATGGCTACCTACTAGCACTGTATTTAAATTAAGAGTGTGTGTGTGTTTTATGAAACTATTTGCTTCCACTACTTTATTTTGAACTTGGTTTGTAATAACTTTCTGTTCTAAACTCCGATGTATTCAACTATCTTTGCGAACTTTATGTAATATGTGACTGTGGCTGCTAAACTTGTACGGTCTTGGTTTGTATGTTGGTTGGTTTGAAATCCTTCGTAGTTTTACGGACTACCGGGTTATATGGGCTTAAGTTTGTTAAATTGTCTGCCTCTGTGGGTGATTTTCTTACTTAATTTCGTATAATTGGTCGGTTCTGTTACAGCAACAGCTCCCTGTTGGCATTTCTTAATGTCACTTAAGCTAGGTTGTCATCCCTGGCATGACGCCAGAAATGTGGTATTAAATAAATGCAAATGCTCCTCTAGAAATAAATATAAAATCCGCAAGCGCACAGATAATACCGATATAGCATTTTAATCAGGAGTAAACCAGGTATCATTATTTATATTTTACCACTGGGAAGGGATGCTAAGGATAATGAGCAATGAGCAATAATGCATATGCTAATGGAGAGCATAACCATGTCTTTATCTCTCTTCTCATACAGGGTAAGTGTCACAAGATAAATAATATATGAATGACAATAAAGATAACTGATAAGCACATAGCCATATAATGATAAACATCTCAATAGACTACTCTAAATATATAGCACTAGCATGGATTAGGATAAACTATCGGGATAATTCTAAGTTATTTTAACTATAAAGTCAAAGCTTATGATGATTAGTGCAATTACACTTGACAATCATGGCAAGAACATGTTATATCTACGCATAGTGATATTACTAAGGAAGGTATAGAACATAGCCATGACTTCCCTGTAATAGTTGTGCTTTGTCCTATACTCGGGAGGTGGACTATAGAGGACTCAACAGGACTGTCACTCCCGCGATCTACCACACAATCCGGAATATAGGGTACAATCGCAGGTAAATATGGTATAGGCACCATGCCTACACAATGTTTACCACTTACCCATGATATCAATAAGTAAGCGATATACAATCCTATACTTGAATATAAATCTGATCGAACTATACCAAGAATATAATCAAAGTAGACTAAGAACAATATAATTGAGAACATAATCAAATAGAGCAAAGTCATATCCAATATGATAGAATAGACTAAATTCATATTCATATAAATGATGAACTAGATAATATAATATAAGAACAAATACAAAAGTAGGAGAGAATTACCAAGTATTCTCCGATAGATCCGGAAATCAAGCAATGCTTGGCTCCTTCTAGTTCTAATCCTATGTAGCTATGCTAAACTAGAGATCTAATTGAGATGGTGGCTCTAGGGCTTCTCTGAATAATGAATTCCTTCTTGTGTTGGCTCAAAATTAGGGTTTCTCCTAGGGCCAGGGGCCTTGCTTATATAGCCCTTTAGGAAGCACCACATCCCTTGGATCAAACCGACCTTAATGAACGATTATTATTGATCCTCAAAGGCGGTGGAGGCATAATCCGTGAGGTTGACCGTGATTGGCCACCAGAGGGGGGCGGACGCCCAAGGGAGAGGGGCGGGTGCCCCTGCTGCGGGCTCGTTTTGTCTCCCGTTTGTTTCTAGAGTCTTCTCGTATCTTCCACATTCTAGAAAAGTTATGTATAGCCCCTTTGTCTCTATGTAAATTTGACATGTGGGTCTCCTTTACTTATTTCCTGATAACCCCCTGTAGAAATAGATATTCACCAAAACTCGTGAAATTTTGTCAGTGTAACCCCTATATCTAGATAGTATTTGTATTTAGATCATTTCTCATGCTATATTGACGGTTAAAAATGATACTTATCTACCATTAGCAAACTCCCCCAAGCTTACCTTTTGCTCGTCCATGAGCAAAGATAGACTCAGTGATGGATTAGGAGCTACTACAATACTTTCACGCCTTATAGGTATATATGCGTTTAAATAAGAACTCTCCTCTAGATTAGAGTGAACTATTCTGATGAAAAACTTACTCATATTACCTTCCACCATGGGGCTTGTAGCCGTCACTTGGGTCTTGAGTAGTTAAAAGACAGAATGGTCAAGTCAAGCGCCATGTTTCAAGCTCTTTGATCAACTATTATTTCGGAGTTTTACAAGATTTTCAAAATAAAACTCAGAGATTCCTATATATGACCCTTCCAAGTCTCTCCTTTGTGGTATTTCGGGATCCTCTTCAAAATATTTATGGTGTATGCCTTTTCTCTCCTCTCAAAATATGTGGTATTTTTGGTAGCATAGTAACATTATGCCTTCTCTCTCTCACCCTACTTCTAATAGGCTTATGTGGAGCACATAGGTGGGGAGATAGCGAAACATATATTGCATAATCAAAACTATGGATCCAAAGGAACGAGTCATAAAGTCAAATCAAGATATGCATGTGTCTTGGGCTATATGATAGATGGCTGTAAATGGTAAATGGAGTAGAAGTGGTTATAAGGGCTAAATGGATGATGATGGTGAATACTTAGCTCCTTCGGAAAAATTTCTCATATACCTCTCTTAGAAAACTTAAAGAATTTGAGAAGAACTTGGGCTTCTAAATCTCTCTTTATTTCTGAGTGGGACATTTGTCCTCTTTCTTTTCTTTTTCCATCTTTTTTTATTGAATACCCAAGCTTCTTTTAGAACACAATAACACGAGGTAGCATAACTAGATATTTGGAGCTTTATTAGCTACCAAGGGATAAAATGGATGATAAGAATATTTTTACAGTTCACTCCCAATGTAAGAGTTGAACTATTTTCTAGGGTGGATCTGAATGTGGATTCGTACTTCTAGGGTAGAAGTAGAATATATAGGTGGATATATATATGTGTGGATATGGATATGGATGCGTACTTCTAGGGTAGAAGCAACATGTATAGGTAGAGTGTATAGATGGATCTCGATTTTAACCGCATGACCAGTTCCTAAGGATCGACACAGCCTGACCATACTCAATGCTCATAAATATTAAATATGAATGTAAGACTTCCTAATCTACAAGCATGTATATGGCTCTTGTAGGATTTTAAACTCTCGTCATACAGGAACTCATCATATAGCAAGTTAATTTTCAAAAGATAAATTCTCCAGAACTCTAGTATCTCTATGAACATGGTAGATAGTAGCTCAAAACCTTCTCATATCATATCCATCAACTACCTAGACTTAGATCAAATATTTTCTATCCATAAGTTTTAGGTTTAGAGCAAATCTTAAATCAAAACAATTGTATCCAAAACTCGGGAGAGTTCAAGGCTAAAAACTAGGTACTTAAAAGGAATTATAGTATAGCAACTATTCATCATTTCCATGTAAGAGTTTATTCTAGGGGTTCACTTAGAAAGATGAAACTTAGCACACTCTCCTATATTTATTAAACTTAAAGATTATACAGAAAACATATATATGTATAAGAAAATATTTATTTAGGTTTCTATAGGTTATGCATCTTTTTATTTTATTTCATATATCAAAACAAAAATAAATAGGTAGGTAGAAAAATACTTAGCTTGATACATAGGGGATGCTCTCCCCCAAGCTGAATGTTGACGTAGTCTTGCTTGGCAGACAATGAAGGTGTACTTCCCCTCATCATAGTGCTTATGATGATGATTGTTGAGACAGTGCTCCAACATGAAACAGATTGTCCTTTTTGTCTGTTTACTTTCCTTGATCCTTTAAATTCTATGAACTCAAATAGACAATAAAGATTGTGGAACTTGATTAAGTGTTAGCGATAAACCTCTAAGCCTTGAGCGTCTAAAACCTCTTAACAGATGTATCTTTTGTAGCAGGATCTCTTGTACCATATTTTTTATATTTTTATATAATGCAAGGAATAAAATGACAAATGCTTCTTTATTTTATTTTTATGCCACCACAGCAAGTAGACTTATGGGTTCTATGCCACAAATTCATTTGCATGGGGCTTAACAGTTTTATAATGCAATGCGAGACATATTTATTTTCTTTTCTATGCTAAAATAAAATATAACTAAACATATAATGAAGGAAAGTAAATATGATGCGGAAAATTAAATGCAGAACTAAAAAGGGAAATATTGATAACTACCAAGTTACCTCTTGGCGTGACGTTCGGTGATTTGGGTTCTCCAAACAGAACCTCTTATTCGCTCTAGTCATTTCTGGGGCACCTCGGATGGATCGAGTGATGCCTCTAACTGTGCTGAATATGACTTTGAATTTACCTTTACCTTTCATACCTGTTTTGTTGGTGAGGTTGACTTTGAGGAATGAGTTGGTTGCACTATCTTCTCTTCTTTATTCTCCATGGTAACTGGTTCACTTTCTATTGGGGGTATAACTTTCTCCTCAAGATAAATCTTTTCTTCAGGATATCGATCTTCATATCTTGATACTTCTCCTTGATAGTCAGCCCATCCATCCTTGGGGATCTGATTCTTCTGGGTGCGGTTGCGACGCCTTCTTCTGATTTTATTCTTCTTAGGTTCTTCATCAACTATATAATTATTATTGAAATAACGGTGTACCTTTTCTAAGGGAAATTGGAAATGTACTTCTCCTGTTGCAAGGTAGATGATAGCCTTGGTGGTGCTTAGGAACGGTCTTCCCAGGATGATCGGTGGATCGTACTCATCTTCTCCCATATCGATGACTAAAAAGTCAGTCGGGATGAAGTGGTCATCAATTTACACAGGGACGTTCTTCGCTATTCTATCCACGAAGCAAAATGATTGGTCCGCCATTTGCACCTGCGCATTGGTTGGGTCTAAAGGCATAGTACCATATAGATATTCATAAGTTATCTTGGCCATTATGTTGACACTCGATACAGTGTCGCAGACAGCTTTCTGAAAGAAACTTCTGTTGATTGTGCATTAAATGGTTGGAACACCTGGGTCGTCTCTCTTGAGTAGATATGGGGACTTGAGCTGATGATCATGCTCTCTATGGACTGTAGTGATCATTCTCAATGACTCCATCTGTTGTGGCTTTCTATTCTTGTTCGTGTTCCTCTGATTGTTCTTCTTCTTTGGCTCATAAGAATGTTGAGGGTGTGCAGGGAATTGTAACACTTTGTCCTTGAAGAAGAAGGTCTCTCTCTTGCCTTTGGTGTTGAAATAGATTTTGGCAGTGTTGGCGTACATGATAGCTCCAGCGGTGTTCAAGAACGGTTGTCCCAAAATAATGGGTGACTTCTCATCACCACCTGTCTCTATTACTACGAAGTCTGCAGGAACATACAAGCTACCCACTCATACACATATATCTTCTAGAATTCCCTTGGTGTAGCAAAGTGACTGGTCTGCAAGCTGTAAGCACATGGTTGTGTACAATAAAGGATAATTAAACATTTTGTCATAGATTACCTTAAGCATGATATTGACGCTTGCACCGAAGTCACAGATAGCTTCATTAAAGTTCACGCTTCCAATGGAGATCGGAATGACAGGTCTTCCTGGACCACCTTTCTTAATCGGTAGAGTCTCATCATTCCATCCTTTGGAGATAGGGTCACTCCAATAACTTCCTACATTAAATATGTCTACAAGATTTGCAGTTTCTAGATCTTCCGATTGTCCTAGAATTTTATCTTGGTTAGCAGGAACAATATTGGCAAGCTATTGCAACTAAGATTCTTGCATCTTATTAAAACTCAGCTGATTCTTAATGGCAGTAGAGAAATTATCCATTCTATTATTAATTGTTTCTAATATTTTATCATTAGATGCTAATTTCTTAGACAGGCTATCCATTAATTTTTCTTGATTAAGCACTAACTCTCTCAGAGGAGGTTGATTGAAAGAATTATTACCTTGATAATTACCTGAGTAGTTAGGCCTCTGCTGCTGATTCCAACCTTGATTCTGTTGAGGACGATAGTAGTTGCTATTATTGTTGAGGTAGTTCACATCCTCTTGTAGCTCTGGGCAACTGCTTCCTAAATACCCAGTGTCTCCACACTCTTCACAAGTCATGCGGGAATCATGAATGTGTAAGACTTCCTTCTTCTCTCTGGCTCTCTCATCAAGCCTCTTCATAAGTAGGTCCATCTTGACAGACAGCTTGTCCGCCTCCTTCAACTGGTGCATACCTCCACCTGTCTTGCGGGTTTGAGTTCTTTCTTCGTTCCAACCTTGGTTGGACGCTATCTTTTCCATAAGAGCTGTGGCTTGATTGATTGTAAGTGATAAAAATGCTCCTCCAGCGGTAGCATCCATAGTCTCATGGGTGCTATCGGTAAGCCCGTGATAGAAGGTCTGCATAAGTAGCCAATTCTCCATTCCATGATGAGGACATTCTAGGATGTAATCTTGAAAGCGCCCCCATGCTTTTGGGACTGACTCATCATGTTGCTGCTAAAAACTTGATATCTTCCCACAAAGAGCATTTGTCTTGCCCATGGGGAAAAAACTTTGCCAAGAAATTGGTGGAACAGAGTGCCTACGTAGTATTCTTCTCCTTATTTGCATAGAACAACTGCTTCGCTCTCCCTAAGAGTGACAATGGAAAGAGGCAAAGTAGTATGGCATCTCTGGGGACATCCTTGATGGTGAAAGTGCTGCAAATCTTCAGGAATTGTTGGAGATGAGCACTAGCATCTTTATGTATCTTCCCACAAAACTGGCTAGCTTGTACCATGTTGATCAACGCCGGCTTTAGCTCAAAGTTTTGCTCAATATCTGCCGTAGGTCCAGTCCGAATGTTAGCTGTAGTTGGAGCTGAGAACTCGCGGAGTGACTTATTTGCCATAGCGTTAAACTCTGGTGTTAAGTTCTGAAATATGCTTGGTTGGCCTTCTAAATCAGAGAGTGGAGCTTCAAGCTGGGATGATGATGTTTTTGCTTGAACTCTCTTTAGCTTGGCTCTAGCACTCCTGAATAACAATTCTGGATTATCGGTGAAATTATCTGGACGGCCAAACCTGCTCATACATTACCCTGTATATGATATATAAAATAGACAGAAGACAAGGGTAAGGCTATATGAGAAGAGAAAGACGATGGTTTCTTGATCACATTAGTGGATGCAAGTGATGGCTCATTATCCTTTGGATAGCAATTCAACCTTCCCTGCCAACGGCGCCAAAAATGCTTGTTGGCATTTTTTAACGTCACTTAAGCTAGGTTGTCATCCCCAGCATGACGCCAGAAATGTGATATTAAATAAATACAAATGCCCCTCTAGAAATAAATATGAAATCCACAAGCGCACAGATAATACCGATGTAACATTTTAACTAGGAGTAAATCAGGTATCGTTATTTATATTTTACCACTGGAAAGGGATGCTAAGGATAATGAGCAATGAGCAATAATGCATATGCTAATGGAGAGCATAACCATGTCTTTATCTCTCTTCTCATACAGGGTAAGTGTCACAAGATAAATAATATATGAATGATAATAAAGATAACTGATAAGCACATAGCTATATAATGATAAACATCTCAATAGACTACTCTAGATATATAGCACTAGCATGGATTAGGATGAACTATCGGGATAATCCTAAGTTATTCAAACTATGAAGTCAAAGCATACGATGATTAGTGCAATTTCTTAACTATGATGTTGAATAGAGAATCGAGTCTCCTTAACCGAGGAGTAGCGACGATTCGAATCGATTATACCTAGCCAGGGATTTCTAACCACACGACACATGTAGGACTTTAATGTCACACCCATTTATCGACCAAATGGAATGCATACCCTTATGTGTGCCTAGAGATCAATCACACATAAGTTAACAAATTATAAAGGATGTATCATCACAAATGTTATTACATCACGATTAATAACACATAGTCTTTACAATAATATAGCGGAAGTAAAATATAAAAAACTCTCGTGGTAGCTCCAATCACAGGCACATTGACTGGTTGACAGCAAGTCTAGTAATCTTCCAGAAAGTAGAAGTAGTCACTACTTGCACCATCTGTTACCCATCCGGGATTTTTATCCAAGTAAAAAAAATAAACAAGCGTAAGTACATCTCGTACTCAACAAGTGTAACATGGGGTTCATGAGGCTCAAAGGCATAACATAGGTTTATCAGCATGTAGCTTTTATATAGCATTAATTCAGTATATCAATGATATCAAAGTGTCTCAATATAATCAATAAACATATGATCCATGTGAAATGATTAACGAATAGCAAAAACATATTCATTATTAATGATCCACTATTCCATAAGGGTCCAAGGCCACTCGTGACCGTGAGCACGACTGTTATAACAGTTTTACACTCTGCAGAGGTTGTACACTTTCACTGTGAGTCGTGATTTACCCTTTCGCCCGAGGTAGCTAATCTCTTGACCCACTTCCAAGGAAGGTTGGCAGGGTTCACTATGAAGTCTTTCGAAGGTTCGTCTAACAAGTTAGGGCCATTAGATTTCACTCGGCAAACAGATGTAGAGCCCTCCTTCCTGATGGCACAATAACACGCAGCCTATACACATGAGGACAGAGGCCGCACTATACCCGATTCGTCAAGCCATTCTTACGCCATAAAGGAATACCTCTAACAAGCTAGAAAAGGTCCTTCTATATGACTAAAGCCAGAGCCATTTTAGCCCTCACAGTTGTACTGTAAATCCTGGATTTTCGCTTATAGATGAGTCCTTATGGAGAGTAACAAGAGCACCAAAGTAACCCCATGCTCTAGTACCCTTAAACAGTAATAAAATCATCTTTTAATGTTTATTGCATATTCCATTAGTCAAATTACATAATCATAGTTCATGTTGAGCACTAGCAATACTAATCCATGCAGTATAATAGGTATCAAGGAATAAGATCAATACTAAGTCATCCTTATCAAGGAATATATGCATAATGATATTATTTGCTTAATATGAATAGGACAACAAGGATAATCCCATGCTATACTTGCCTTGCTCAAACTGGTCCTGGTGATCTTGTTTGTAGTAAAACTCTTGATCTCCAACGAATTGCTCACCGTCTATACTCGATCAACAATAGCAACAACATTCATCCAGAGGCAATCATGCATAGACAAACAAGACTATAATTAGAACAATACACCAACAGTAAGAAAATAAGATAAAAAGTCTTTAAAACGAATCTACAACTCGCTAGGATCACACAGACGCGAAGATCACGAAAATCGGAGCTAAAACGACAAAGTTATGAATTTCCAAAGATTTCCTATAGAAAAATGAATACTTTAATTAAAAACTCGAAAATAAATTAATCCAAACCTACTGTACAGTTGTATAGTTACATAGAGCTCGCAAATATGAATCTAACGCAATTTGAATGGACCAAATCGGAGTTAAAACGGAGATTCTATGACTAAAACAAATTAAATAGCAAAACTGTAAATATCAGAAAGCGTATTTTTCTTTTCCGAAACGAATTACGTTTTCATTTAATCAAAACATATTTTCCGGTTTACGCTTTGGACCGCGGGTTCGATAACACAAAAGTTTAGGGTCTCTTTTACAAAAGTTCACGTGAACCGGTATCATTAAATAAGATCCGTCCGATTCAAAACGGACGGCCGAGATCGGATCGGGGGGAGAGAAAGAGAGCGGCCGGCGGCTACAGGAGCCCGACGGCGGCGCCATGGCCGGAAACGGCCCGAGCTCGCCGGAGCTTGAGAAGATGACCATCCCGAGCACCATTCGCCAAACCAAATACACCAAAAGAACGAGCGCATCACGACGACCTTACCCCGCGCGAGAACAAAGCCGAAGAACAACCGGAGGGCGGTGGCTAACTCGGAAAGGCGGCGGTGGAGGCGGAGCTTCGACGGTGGCCTTTTCGGGATGTCGAGGCTAGGGTTTTAGGGGCTCAATGAGAAGCGGGGAGGCATGGGGTTCCGTTTTATAGCTCATAGGCGTCACCGGTTATGGAAAGGAGGAAGATTTCGAAGGGGATTCGGATCACCGAAGGCGGTGTTCGTCGATGGAAAGAGCCAGAGGAAGAAGAAAGGAAAGAGAAACAGACGCTGACAGGTGGGTCCCGTATGTCAGTGGCTCGGTGCGGGACGCGGCTGCGCACGTGAAGATGGGCCAGCAGGCCGCGACTTGGGCTCGGCCCAAGAGAACCGAAGGCGGGCGCGGGCGCGGGAGGGAGAGAAAAAATGGGCCGCGCGCGCTGGGCTGCGAAAAGAAGCGGGCCAAAATCCGAATGAAGATGAATTTCCTTTTCTTTTTCTTTTTCTAATTTTTCAAAGCCATTTTTCAAAAGATTTTTAAATCCAATTTGAATTTGACTAAAACCACTCAACACAAAATTTCAAATGCAGCAGCATGAATGCTCAATCATGTTTCTACCCTTATATTTAATTTTTTTAAATTTATAAAAATTATTATTATTCTAAGTTTGCATGCTCACAAAAATATACAAAAAATCATATTTCTCCTATTTTTCTTCTTTTCAAAATTTTAGGGTGTTACAATTCTACCCCCCTTAAGATGAATCTCGTCCTGAGATTCGGAAGATGCTTACTCAAACAGTTTCGGGTAGGTTTTTCTCAGATCCTCTTCTCTTTCCCAAGTGGCCTCACCCTCTGTGTACTGATTCCACTAAACTTTGCACATCTTAATAGTTCGACTTCTCGTAACTTTTTCGGCAGTCTCTAGAATTTTCACTAGAAACTCTTCATATGTAAGATCCTCCTTAACAGTGAGCTCCTCTAGCGAAATCTGTTCCTCTGGTACTCGCAAACATTTCTTCAGTTGAGACACATGGAACACATCATGTACACCCGCCAAACTTTCTGGTAATTCCAACTGATATGCTACTTCACCACGTCTCTCTATAATCTTGAAAGGTCCAATATATCTTGGTGCCAATTTACCTTTCATGTTGAACCTTCTCACACTCCTCATTGGCGATACTTTCAAATATACATAATCTCCTACTTCAAAGATTAACTCTCTTCTCCGAGTATCAGAGTAACTCTTCTGTCTGGACTGAGCTATTTTTAGATTATTCCTAATCATTCTTACTTTCTTTTCAGCATCCTTGAGTACATCAGGCCCAAACACTTGACTTTCCCCTGTCTGATTCCAGAACAACGGGGTTCTACACTTTCGTCCATACAGAGCCTCAAACGGTGCCATCTGAAGACTCTTCTGATAACTATTGTTATAGGAGAACTCTGCATAAGGCAAACTCTTATCCTAACTAGTACCATATTATAAAGCACAAGCTCTCAACATATCCTCCAATATCTGATTAATTCTTTCCGTCTATCCATCTGTCTGTGGATGGTAAGCTGTACTAAAATTTAGCTTGGTTCCTAGTGATTCATGTATCTTTTGCCAATAATGAGATGTAAATTGGGTACCTCGATCAGACACAATTTTCTTAGGAACTCCATGCAGACTCACTATTCTTTCTATAAACAATTCTACCAACCTCGCACTGCTATATGTAGTCCTAACTGGCAGAAAATGAGCAACCTTTGTTAAGCGATCTACTATTACCCAAATCGAATCATACCCTCTCTGAGTACGTGGCAATCCAACTATAAAATCTATACCAACTTCTTCCCATTTCCATTCGGGTATCTGCATAGGTTGTAACAATCCTACAGGTCTCTGATGTTCAGCTTTCACCCTTTGACATGTGTCACACAAAGCAACATATTCAGCAACATCTCTTTTTAAACCATACCACCAATATTTCTCTCTCAGATCCAGATACATCTTAGTACTCCCTGGATGTATGGAATAAGCTGACTCATGAGCTTCACTCAAAATTGCTTTTCTGATAGTCTTATCCTCTGGCACACACAACCTTTTTCCAAACCATAATGTACCCTTATCATCCTTATGGAATCCTGGTGATTTGCCCTTCACTATATTCTCTGCTATCTCTCTCAATTTTGCATCTTTCATCTGACTCGTGCGTATCTCTTGCTCCAGAGTAGGTTCTAGTACCAATTCTACTGCATTGATAGTAAACCCTAAGTTCAGATACTCACATTCAGCACACAACTCTCTTGCCAGAGGCATTACTTGCATTTCATTAGCGTAGCTTTTCCTACTAAGAGCATCAGCAACGACGTTAGCCTTTCCGGGGTGATAATGCACCTCTAGATCATAATCCTTTATCAACTCCAGCCATCTACGCTGCCTCAAGTTCAGATCTGATTGAGTGAAGATATACTTCAAACTCTTGTGATCAGTATATATATCACTTTTATGTCCAATCAAATAGTGTCTCCATATCTTTAATGCATGAACCACTGCAGCTAATTCCAAGTCATGAGTAGGATAATTTAATTCATGCTTTCTCAACTGTCTTGATGCATATGCCACAACTCTACCTTCTTGCATAAGAACACATCCTAAACCCAAACGAGATGCATCACAGTAAATAGAGAACTGTTTACTCAGATCTGGCAAAACTAATACTGGTGCAGTGGTCAATCTTTTCTTTAATTCCTCAAAATTAGCCTGACACTTCTCAGACCACACAAACTTGGCATTCTTCTCTAATAGTGCAGTCATTGGCTTCGCAAGCTTAGAAAATCCCTCTATAAATCTTCTGTAATAGCCTGCTAATCCCAAGAAACTACGGATCTCACTTGCACTGGTTGGTGGCTTCCAGTCCAATACGTCTTTCACTTTGCTAGGATCTACTGATATTCCTCCAGTTGAGACAACATGACCAAGAAAGGAAACTTCCTTCAACCAAAACTCACATTTACTCCGCTTGGCATATAACCGGTGTTCTCTGAGCTTTTGCAAAACTAGCCTCAAATGTTCAGCATGTTCCTCCTCAGTCTTGGAGAATACTAGAATATCATCGATGAATACCACTACAAACTTGTCCAGATATTCCATGAATACCTTATTCATCAAATACATAAAGTATGCAGGAGCATTAGTCAGACCAAAAGACATCACTGTATACTCATACAACCCATACCGTGTGGTAAAAGCTGTCTTTGGTACATCACTAGCACAAATCTTCAACTGATGATATCCAGAACGAAGATCAATCTTGGAGAATACACAAGCACCTCTTAACTGATCAAACAAGTCATCAATCCTGGGCAATGGGTACTTATTCTTGATGGTGACCTCATTGAGAGACCGATAATCTACACACATCCTCTGAGTACCATCTTTCTTATCCACAAAAATCACTGGTGCTCCCCAAGGTGAAGAACTAGGACGAATGAAACCCTTATCCTGTAATTCCTTAATTTGTTTCTTAAGTTCTTCTAATTCATCTACTCCCATTCTATATGGACGCTTAGCTATGGGTGCAGTCCCAGGTAATAATTCAATAATAAATTCAATGTCACGGTCGGGCGGCATACCTGGCAATTCCTCGGGAAACACATCGGAGAACTCTTCCACAACCTGGTCCTCCTTGTTGGCACCGTCAGTAAGCTGATTCACTAAAGCGGTCTCCTGTTTCTGCACTTTCACATCAACTCTGATCCTATCTCCCTTTGGTGTTGTCAGTACTACTGATTTACCTTTGCACTGAATCTCTGCTTGTTGTTGCATCATCCAATCCATTCCCAAGATAAGATCGATCCCAGCTGTTCTCAATACTATAGGACTCACCTTAAACTCTACCTCCCTTAGAACGAGACTAATCAGGAGACAACGATAAGATGCTGGCATACTTCCACCAGGTGAGTTTACTAATATAGGATTCTTCATGGCACACAAATGAATTCTATGTATTCTAACAAATGATTGTGATATGAAAGAATGTGATGCTCCAGAATCAAAAAGAACAGTGGCGGGAGTGGAATGAACATCGAACGTACCAAGCATAACTTCTGGTTCCTCCACTGTGGTTTCCTGGGACAAGTGGTTCACCCTTCCAGTATTAGATGCAGGCTTCTGGTGACTACCCTGCCTCTGTGGAGTCTGCTGATTGATCTTCTCAGGGCAGTTGTAGGACAAGTGACCTTCTTTTCCACATCGAAAACACTTGTTGGGGGTATTGGGAGCACTGGTCTTCATGGGAGTATTATTGGAAGGACCCTGGGGCTGAGGTTGATTCCCATTCTGTTGCGGAGGGCGTTGGTTACCATTCTGCGGCTGGAATAGGGGACGTTGCGGAAACTGATTGCGGAAAGGGACCTGTCCACGATTCCACTGACCAGAAGGAGGCCTCTGTTGATTAACCTGCTAGAAACCAGTACAGGGATGAGTGTTACTACCAGAAGTCTGTCCCTGAAGCCTTTTCCTCTTGGCATCCATCTCCTTGCGCTTGTTGTCCACCACGATAGCGCGGTTCACAAGCGTCTAAAAATTGGGATAGGTATTAGACATCAGCTGCAGTTGTAATCCATCATACAATCCCTTCAAAAAACGGCGCTGCTTATCATTGTCATTGGCCACCTCATGTGGTGCATATCGTGATAACTGGGCAAACTTGTCACGATACTCAGCTACAGACAATGACCCCTGGGTCAAATTCCGGAATTCCTCTGCCTTCAGTTCTATTATTCCTTCTGGTATATGATAAGCTCTGAAGTTCTCTCTAAACTCCTGCCAAGTGACTGCAGGAGCATTGGCGGGACGACCATACTCATATGATTCCCACCAGTCCTGAGCTTCTCCCTGGAGTTGTCCAGAAGCAAACAACACCTTCTGACGGTCATCACATTGAGCAATGTTGAGTTGCTTTTCCACGGCACGGAGCCAATCATCCGCTTCCAATGGATTAGCGGCATGTGTGAACACCAGGGGATGACCCTTCAAAAACTCACCACGCTTATCACGTGGTGGTACTCCAGCAACTGGATGATTATGTTGGTTCTGCACCAATTGTTGCATGAGTTGTGTCTGCACTGCCAGAAGTTGCTTAATAGTTGGTGGCGGTGGTGGTGGTGGATTCGGGGGAACACCTCCACGACCCCTGCCTCTTCCTCTTCCGGCCATCTGACATCCATAAGAATGCAAACTTTGAGATTTCCATGTTATCAACCACTTATAAGATAAAGAATGATATCTGAAAGTTTTCTGAGCGAATATCAATGTGATCAGTTCAGTAAATCAATCATATCTCGAACTACAGAAGTCCAATAGAGGAGTGCTTTATATGGTTGGAAAGCTTATGAAGTTCCCCACAACTTATATTTAGACCATAATACCAGATTCTGTCGTTAAGTTAATGAAAACTAAGGCGCAACAGAAACTGTTCTAGATTCCAGACTGTGCAGAAACTTTAACTTGTAACAGTTATATCTCTCGAACCAGATCAGATAAAAAGGTGATTCCAGTGGCCTTTGAAAGGTGCTTAAGCCTAGTTTCTCTCATAAAAATTTCATAAATGTTGCACGAACCGTTTTTGAACCATATCAGAAATATTGCAGACTGCTCCAGAAAACAGCAAGGACAGAAACGAGACAATACCAAACCTAACTATTATTCCCTTGACTAATAGTCTGTTATTCTTAAAAATGGAACTTGTAGACATGCCTACAAGCCCCAGCACTCATAACAAAAATCCAACTCACACATAAACATAATGATAAAGCAACTATCACACCAAAGTTCAAACCACACAACAGACTCGAAGACTCAACTGACGTTACTAAGAACGTTCTTATTACATAAAGGACTCCTATTTTCTACTGGCGTGGCTCATGATCTAATGTCTCATAAATCTTTGCCATGCCTTGGTTTGCTCGGAGTTCATCAATCATTGCTTGGCACCTCTTGATGGTCTTCCCTTGTGCCTTCACCATCTCCTCTAACTGCAGCTTCCTCTCCATCATGTCATAGACAAAGTTCACCATCACCCGAGGAAGTGGTTCCAACTGCACTGGATCCATCATGGCCCATCCAAGGTCGGGGTGTGCACGAGGGAGGTAGCGGTGGATATCATGCTTCATGCTGTCAAAGCGAAGGTAGCGAAGGCCCATACACGCTTCAAAAGCAGCATCTTCAATACTATCCTCCATGGTAGCTCGACGACCCATGTGAGCATACATCCTGTCCAGCTGGTATGCTCCTTTTTCTTCATCCTTAGGAAAAATGCTCGCTCTTGCCTTCCAGTAAGTGTCCTCCAGCGGATGGGTGTACTCCCAACAGACATACTCCACAGCTGGGTGCCAATCAGCGAAGTAGGCAGAGAGCATTCCCACAAGTCGATGGTGAGAAACAGCATTTCCTCCTGTCTTGTGGTAGATCTTCATAGTCCAACCCATTGGAGGGGGTGGCACATCCTCAGCAGCTGCACCAGGTGGGGGAGACAGGGGTTGCTCTCCTCCATTGGCTTCCTCCTCTTCATCATCTTCAATCTCGATGATCTCAGGGTCTTCTTCAGGCTCGGGTTCTTCCTGAGAAGGTGCTGGCACTTGGATTGGTACTTCAGGGGTCTGCTCATTCTCCTGGGGTACTTCCTCTTGTGGCTCTTCAGGTGCAATCAAAGCACGAGGTGGGTAGTGTCCTCCAGTGGTGATGCGGGCAGTCTTGCGGCCACGAACCATCTACAGAGTTTTTAGATGTGATTAGAATAGAGGCAAAATTTTGCAATAGAATGAGACATAAGAAGCATAAAAATTTATCAAATAACAAGAGCAAGATAATGAGCATAAAAATAGTGAAAAGATGACACTAAATCGACCATTTCTATCTAGGCTTGCGTCCTACAGTCAACAATAGCTCTGATACCAATTTGTCACACCTATTTATCGACCAAATGGAATGCATACCCTTATGTGTGCCTAGAGATCAATCACACATAAGTTAACAAATTATAAAGGATGTATCATCACAAATGTTATTACATCACGATTAATAACACATAGTCTTTACAATAATATAGCGGAAGTAAAATATAAAAAACTCTCGTGGTAGCTCCAATCACAGGCACATTGACTGGTTGACAGCAAGTCTAGTAATCTTCCGGAAAGTAGAAGTAGTCACTACTTGCACCATCTGTTACCCATCCGGGATTTTTATCCAAGTAAAAAAAATAAACAAGCGTAAGTACATCTCGTACTCAACAAGTGTAACATGGGGTTCATGAGGCTCAAAGGCATAACATAGGTTTATCAGCATGTAGCTTTTATATAGCATTAATTCAGTATATCAATGATATCAAAGTGTCTCAATATAATCAATAAACATATGATCCATGTGAAATGATTAACGAATAGCAAAAACATATTCATTATTAATGATCCACTATTCCATAAGGGTCCAAGGCCACTCGTGACCGTGAGCACGACTGTTATAACAGTTTTACACTCTGCAGAGGTTGTACACTTTCACTGTGAGTCGTGATTTACCCTTTCGCCCGAGGTAGCTAATCTCTTGACCCACTTCCAAGGAAGGTTGGCAGGGTTCACTATGAAGTCTTTCGAAGGTTCGTCTAACAAGTTAGGGCCATTAGATTTCACTCGGCAAACAGATGTAGAGCCCTCCTTCCTGATGGCACAATAACACGTAGCCTATACACATGAGGACAGAGGCCGCACTATACCCGATTCGTCAAGCCATTCTTACGCCATAAAGGAATACCTCTAACAAGCTAGAAAAGGTCCTTCTATATGACTAAAGCCAGAGCCATTTTAGCCCTCACAGTTGTACTGTAAATCCTGGATTTTCGCTTATAGATGAGTCCTTATGGAGAGTAACAAGAGCACCAAAGTAACCCCATGCTCTAGTACCCTTAAACAGTAATAAAATCATCTTTTAATGTTTATTGCATATTCCATTAGTCAAATTACATAATCATAGTTCATGTTGAGCACTAGCAATACTAATCCATGCAGTATAATAGGTATCAAGGAATAAGATCAATACTAAGTCATCCTTATCAAGGAATATATGCATAATGATATTATTTGCTTAATATGAATAGGACAACAAGGATAATCCCATGCTATACTTGCCTTGCTCAAACTGGTCCTGGTGATCTTGTTTGTAGTAAAACTCTTGATCTGCAACGAATTGCTCACCGTCTATACTCGATCAACAATAGCAACAACATTCATCCAGAGGCAATCATGCATAGACAAACAAGACTATAATTAGAACAATACACCAACAGTAAGAAAATAAGATAAAAAGTCTTTAAAACGAATCTACAACTCGCTAGGATCACACAGACGCGAAGATCACGAAAATCGGAGCTAAAACGACAAAGTTATGAATTTCCAAAGATTTCCTATAGAAAAATGAATACTTTAATTAAAAACTCGAAAATAAATTAATCCAAACCTACTGTACAGTTGTATAGTTACATAGAGCTCGCAAATATGAATCTAACGCAATTTGAATGGACCAAATCGGAGTTAAAACGGAGATTCTACGACTAAAACAAATTAAATAGCAAAACTGTAAATATCAGAAAGCGTATTTTTCTTTTTCGAAACGAATTACGTTTTCATTTAATCAAAACGTATTTTCCGGTTTACGCTTTGGACCGCGGGTTCGATAACACAAAAGTTTAGGGTCTCTTTTACAAAAGTTCACACGAACCGGTATCATTAAATAAGATCCGTCCGATTCAAAACGGACGGCCGAGATCGGATCGGGGAGAGAGAAAGAGAGCGGCCGGCGGCTACAGGAGCCCGATGGCGGCGCCATGGCCGGAAACGGCCTGAGCTCGCCGGAGCTTGAGAAGATGACCATCCCGAGCACCATTCACCAAACCAAATACACCAAAAGAACGAGCGCATCACGATGACCTTACCCCGCGCGAGAACAAAGCCGAAGAACAACCGGAGGGCGGTGGCTAACTCGGAAAGGCGGCGGTGGAGGCGGAGCTTCGACGGTGGCCTTTTCGGGATGTCGAGGCTAGGGTTTTAGGGGCTCAATGAGAAGCGGGGAGGCACGGGGTTCCGTTTTATAGCTCATAGGCGTCACCGGTTATGGAAAGGAGAAAGATTTCGAAGGGGATTCGGATCACCGAAGGCGGTGTTCGTCGATGGAAAGAGCCAGAGGAAGAAGAAAGGAAAGGGAAACGGACGCTGACAGGTGGGTCCCGCATGTCGGTGGCTCGGTGCGGGACGCGGCTGCGCACGTGAAGATGGGCCAGCAGGCCGCGACTTGGGCTCGGCCCAAGAGAACCGAAGGCGGGCGCGGGCGCGGGAGGGAGAGAAAAAATGGGCCGCGCGCGCTGGGCTGCGAAAAGAAGCGGGCCAAAATCCGAATGAAGATGAATTTCCTTTTCTTTTTCTTTTTCTAATTTTTCAAAGCCATTTTTTAAAAGATTTTTAAATCCAATTTGAATTTGACTAAAACCACTCAACACAAAATTTCAAATGCAGCAGCATGAATGCTCAATCATGTTTCTACCCTTATATTTGATTTTTTTTAAATTTATAAAAATTATTATTATTCTAAGTTTGCATGCTCACAAAAATATACAAAAATCATATTTCTCCTATTTTTCTTCTTTTCAAAATTTTAGGGTGTTACATTTCACCTACAGATATCAACCTTCACTTGGATCCTCCAAAATATGACCAGATCCAGCGCCACCCGAGAGTACAGTACACCTCCAATCTAGCCCTTGGCTACGAGGGTACACACTACTCTCGTCATCTCTCCACTCTCAGTGCACGGTTGGCGGTTCACAGGTTAGAATTACCGATGTCTTAGGCTTACCGGAGTATATGGTCAGTTATAAATTCTCGACGCACACAATTCAAACAACGGTACTGTCCTTAACTAACTCAGTCGGAGACACTACATGGGGACTTCTTTCCCGATGCAAGTCCACCGACCGGTCCTAGATTATCATCATCATTATTCATCAAGTGGTTGTCCAACAACCCATCAAACTTTGCTTAACATTTTTAAAGTTTTCTCATTAAACATACTAAGCATTTTCAAATAAAAATAGTAATAAGGATGATATCGAAGTATCAAGGATGGCAATGCAGTAATTAGGTTATCACTCAGCTCCTATCACTTAGTGCAATAAAGTATTAATGTAAGTGAAGTAAGCTTTTCAAAATGCAAGGAAGAGTTAAATGTAACTGGGGCTTGCCTTGGTCGAGGGAAGTTTAGGTTCTAGGTTAGTACCACAAATATCAAATCCCACCTCCACGGACGTCGGCTCTTCTTCGGGGACGGATTCAACTTCGGTAATCTCCTCGTTCACGGGGGCCACACACGATGATAAGGCATGCTTAAAATGATGGAGTACTAAACCTGATGCTTGACGGATGAATAACAAGGTTAATAACTTGAGTACAACTTTCCTTCACGGTACAGTTGCAAAGCAAACGATTCAAACCTAACTCTAATTTAGAGTTTGATTAAGTTAATTACTTCATTAAGGATTTTCGTTTATCACATGAAATAACATCCATTAAGTCTTAAAAATATAGATAAGAGAGCTCAAACAATCAATTAAGGGTGCTAAAGGTCATTAAGTGTTAATGACCTAAAGTCAACACTCAATCTCAAAGTCAAACAACCCTAAGTCATTAGGCTCTAATTACAAGATTAACTAATTAATAAATAAAGCATAAATTAAGAATAAAATCAACTTCATCTAATTGAGCTTAAACTTTTTCTATAGATTGGTAATAGTCTAAAACAGTGTCAAAATAAATTTCACAATTTTTGGGTTAATATTTTAATTACTAAAATTTCTAAAAGTTGCATTTAACATTTAATTGAGCTAATTAAATAACTTACAAGAAGTAATCAAAATTGGCATTTAATATTTTTCCTAGATAGTTTACACTTTAGAAAGCTTACTCAAAACTTTTCACTTTTTAGGAGCTCTACAAAAATTCTATTGAAATAAACAAAAACTATCACTATTTACATTTTTCAAAAAGAAAAATAAAACCACAGCTCAGGCTGACTTCTCCTTCCCCTCCGGCTCGACCCAACAACGCGCGGCCCAGTCATGCACAGTCGTCCACTCCCGATCCCCCAGCCCAGCCGTGCTCGCGGCCCGCACGCGCGCGCTCCCTCCCCTCGGCTCGGTTTGGCCCACACGGCCCAGCTCGCCTCCTCGCCCTCTCCCTCTCGCTGACGACGCGGCCCCGCCCATCATCCTCCTCCCGACATCGGCCGTGGCCAACAGTGGCCGCCAACCACTACCTCGCCAGCGGTGGTACTCTAGTGAGGCTAAGATGGACCAGCGCCACCCTACTGACCTCGTGAACCAACTACGACATTTTATACCGAAGCTCGTACTCCGGTGACCCTTCCCCGATGGCCATGGCAGACCGGAGGCGACGACATCCTAGTGAAAACACCCTACCAGCGTGGTAACAACTTAAACGATGTGAGAAACACACTTAGGAGCTCACCGTGATCACAACGGTGTGCTCAGTGAAGACGGAGACGGACCGAAGAGACCGGACCACAGTGAGGGTGGTGGTGGCGGCGCTCCGACCGTGCGCGGAGAAGACGACGGCTACGCGGGCGTCCCGAGCGGTAGAGGTGGGTGCGAGCAATCGAGAAGGTGTGCGGGAGTGAGGCGATTGCGGTGGAGCTGTTTACGTGGCTGGAGATGGCTCGACGGAGGCAACAGCGAGTGGCGGAACTTCGGTGGTGGTGGAAACAGAGAAAAAGAAAAACACGACGACGACGGTGCTCGGTCTTTATAGGGCGACGAACATGACCTCAAGGCGACACGTGGCACATTGCGAACACACCAAAACAGAAGATGGTGGTCGAAGGCACGCCTGGAAGCGGTTCGAAGCTCGCCGGCGTCGGGCGGGAGGTGGCGCTCTGCCATTGGCTGGATTTTGACCAAATTACGAAAATGCCACTGGAGATAATTCCCAAATTACTCTAAATTTTTCTATATAAGTTGAAAATCTGTAAATACAAAAGTTGCTAAATTTTCAAAGTTCTACAACTTTCTCAATATAAACTTTCAAATTCTGCCTAGATTTTGAAATTTGAATTTGAAATCAAATGGGGACATTTTCTAGAATATGGTAATTTAGAAATTACTTTAAATTTTATATTGAAACTTCAAAAACTCCAAATACCAAAGTTGTACATCTAGCCAAGACCTACAACTTTGCTATTCAAACCATTTTCAAATTCTTCCTTTATATTGAAATTTGAGTTTGGGGATGAAAATGGGTCAAATTTGAAATTTGCTTTTTTTCAAAATTACATAAAATTTTACACTAAAACTTTGAAAACTCAAAATACCAAACTTATAGACCTTGAAAAGATCTACAAACTTGGTTTTAAACTTTTTCCCAAATTTTGCCTAGATTTTGATTTATTCAAAAAGGGGTAAAATTAGAGTTTTGCATTTTAGGGTTTTCGGAAAGATTCAAATTGAAACTTGACGTTCTATTAATTGGTGATTATTTAGTGATCACACCATCACCCAAGGGCATCATTGAGTCAAGCATCACATGTTTGACCAAATGCCACTCTTGGTTGACCAGGTTGACTTTAGAAATCCTTTTAATAATTCCTCAAATTTGAATTTAAATCCAAATCGAAAAACTTGCAACAAGTTTTGGATTCCTAATTCAAACTCAAACTTGAAGCTTTATTTTATGAGTTGGACTTGAGCTCATACCCTACAAGTGACACTAATGTACAACACAGTCGTACACCTCAAGTTACATAGGGCATAAACTAAGTATTTGTGATGACATTCGAAATTAGGGTTTTCGGATCGAGTCACACACCACAGAAACACAATCAACCTAGGAAACATAAACTTATTTGAGTTGATGCACAACATGGTTAACTTAATCATGAATGCTTTGTAGTGAAATATGATGATATGGCAAATTTTAGTCACTATAACACTAGAGGTGTTACACTGAGGAGAAACATCAGAGGAGGGTCAAGGATAGAAGGAGCGAGACTCATCAAAAGTAATGTCCTGAGAGATCCACATACAACGAGCAACCGGATCCCAACAACGATAGCCCTTATGCTCGGCACTATAGCCTATGAACACACAATCAATAGATTGAGGGGTCAGTTTAGTGCGTCCACAGGGAGCAAGAAGAACATAGCACAAACATCTAAAAAGGCAAAGACTGGAGTAATCAGGTGGATGTTCAAGAAGGCGCTCATAGGGGATGCTACCTTTAAGAGCGGATGAGGGCTGAATGTTAGTTAAATAGGTGGCAATGGAGATTGCTTCGGCCTAGAAATGAGGTGGGACCGAGGAAGCAATCATAAGAGCATGGGTAGTTTCAAGAAGGTGACGAGCTCAGCAACACCATTCTGAGCGTGCGCACCAGGACAAGAAAATTATGAAAGTGTCCCCTGCTTAGAAAGAAATTGGCGAAGAGCACCCAAAAGATACTCCCTAGCAGAGTCAGCATGAAAAACATGAATATGAGCATCAAAATAAGTGTGAATCATCAGAGCAAATGTCTTATGTATATAGATAACACCTCATTATGATGTTTCATGAAATACACCCATGTGAAGCGAGAGAAGTCATCGATAAATATGACATAATATTGATGACCTCCATTTGAAATAAAAGGTGCAGGACCCCATACATCTGAATGAACAAGGTCAAAAGGACGCCGTGACATAGACCCACTAGAGGAATATGGAAGCTAGATCTGTTTGCCAAGCTTATAGCCAGTGACATTTCCTAGAACACCATGACAAATAAGGGTGGACAACTAGGAACCACATAGATATCCCAAGCGATGATGCCACTGAGCAAAAGAGGAAGAAGCCGATGCAGGAGAAGCAAAGCCCACAAAACTGACAGAGGCAGCAGAAGGAAGACGAAGCCAATCGAGCTCCTAAAGACGCTGAGAATCACGGCAACGAGGGCCAGTATCAACTAGGAGACCTGTGCTAAGATCCTAAACACGGCAAGAGTCAGATAAAAAATAACACGACAACCATGATCGATGAGCTGGCCAGCAGAAATAAGTTGCATGGTCAAGTTAGGAACATAAGAAACATTGGGAACATGAAATGAAGAAGATGAAAGAGTACCACTACCAACAACTGAAAGAGGTGAGCCATCAACAGTTTGAACAGTGAGAGGAATGGAAGGACAGCAAATAGAAGAAAGACAGGTATGATCAGGCATCATATGAAAAGAAGCACCAGAGTCAAGAATCCATGGCAAGATACCTAAAGTGGATGGTCTCTCGATAAAAGACTGAGAAGTAGCAGCAGCGACTGCTGGGGTAGGAGACTAAGAAGTGATAGAAGCTACAGCTACAGTAGTGACAGAACCAGTAACTCCAGTAGGTGCAGGGACAACAAGATGATGAAGTAACATGAGGATCTCCTACTGTGTATCAGTATACTGAGACAGCCTGCGAGGGATGCCTGCCTCGGCGAGACTGAGCATGTCGCTTCTTCTTGTAACAATGGTCCTCATCATTCCATCTTTGTTATAGTGATTACAATGAAGGCCACTTGAACTGTGAGTCCCAGGTCCACCAGAGGCTGTTGAAATAGGCACTTTGGGAGAAGAACCAAGAATTCCAGACCAAGCTACCAGAACTAAGGAGGACGTCAACTGAAGTAGACCAGCGGAACGAAGGCGAGTCTCCTCATTACGAACAGCAGCAAGAGCCTCCATCAAGGACACACACGGCTCACGAGCAAGTAACTAAACACGAAGAGGCTCAAACTCGGCACACAGACGAGTCAGGAAGTCATAGGTGCAACGAAGCTCAAGGTGGCTCTGTTGCTTCCTACATGAATCACAAGTGTCCGGAGATAACTGAGGACTAAGAGTGTCAAGTTCACGCCATACTGCAGATAGTTGTCGGAAGAAATCCTTAACTGAACTGTCACCCTGCTAGAACAACTGTTCTTGACATAAGGCAACAATATAAGTGGACTGACCAGAGGGCTCATAGTGTTGGCGAAGAAAGGCCCACATCTGAGCAGCATAATCAAGCCAAATAACCTCTTCAGCTAGATGCTTTTCCATACTAGCAACAAGAACAGCCCTAGCACGAGCATCTTCATCTAACCAAGTCCGATAGGCCCGAAAATGAGACATATAAGAGGCCATATCATCGTCATAAGCTTCGCGCAACTTCTTTCGTTCATCTTCTGATGTTCCTGGAGGAATCACCGGCTGCACTGGACGATCAGGCAAGACTGGACAAGGTAGCTCACCACTGAGAAACTCCCAAAGCCAGAGACCACGCATATGCCACCGCATATGTGGGACCCACTCATGATAATTGGTGCCACCGAAAATCACTAGACAACGTGGGATTTGAGCACCACCAGAGGGAGGAACGGAACGAGATGCCATGGAGAAGAAAAACAGAGAAACTCACAAGAAAATAGAGCAGCGCTCGGCCGTAGAGCAGAGCAAAGCAGAGCACTGTAACAGAGCCAACCAATTATACGAGATTAAATAAGAAAATCACCCACCGAGCAGACGATTTAGCAAACTTAAGCTCGTATAACCCGGTAGTCCATGAAATCACGATGGATTTCAATCCAACTTACATACCAGCCAAGATCGTAATAAGTTTAGCGGTCACCATCACAAGTTACATAAAAGTTTACATCGCAAGTACATTAGAGTTTAAACATAGTTATTACAAACCAAGTTCAAATAAAAGTAGCGGAAGCATTTAGTTCAAACCACACACACTCACATAGAGTTCGAAATAAAGTGCCAGCTCCGGATCATCTCCAACAAAAGCATCAGACGAGACGTAGTGAATGACCACTGTCCTTGGTCCTAAGCTTCTCTCATCGCAGGATAAAGGCAATTGATACAGTAGCCGTAATACATCTGCCCATCTACAACAAGTGGGAATAAAGCCCTGAGTACGAGAAGGTACTCAGCTAGACTTACCCGACAGAACCGAAAATAAAAGACACCAAGGATCATGACAGGCTTTATGGTAGGATAGCTGACTCATTTACAAAAAAGGCATTTTTAGTATTTAAAGAATCTTTTCCAGAAGCTTTGCATCAAGTTAAATCTTTATTAATATGTCAACTACATTTGCACCTGTACTAGAGTAACATGTAATTAAACAAGTAAGGATGACCAATGATCATTAACACTTCCATCATGTCATATTCCATATAACTGTCCAAGTGTTCTATCAATATTACTACGATGAAGTAACTCAAGTTAAGTGCTCACTATCTAGTGAATGATGGTGATTCGAATCGATTATTAACCAGCCGGTAATTTATTCCTCACACAAACCTCACTCACCCGCTAAAGTGAGGTATTGGTAACCGAGTCAACTATTCAGGTAAAGTCTCGAGCTTGCCAGGAACCACATGTACCCAGGGGCCGCCCGACTGCTCTTTGGCCTTATCATTGCGCCCCCATGTCCTACCACACCTGCTCCGGTACAGTGCGTTGCGGACAATCCACTCGGCCTGAATAATCTCCCAGCTTCGCGGTCGAAAGGTACATTATTCGGCCAACTAAATGTAAGGCATGCGTTCAACATGACTCGAGGCCCAATAACGGTCGGTCCTTAATCGACACAGACAGAAAACACTACAGTCCAAAACCTTGTAAGTCTCCGTCCGGTCTCAATTTCACATTAACACTTAGTTATTCTAAGATGACATACTTATTTAAGTAGATCCAGGTAACCACCTATAGCTCCCAGGTGATAGGAAATCACCTGACTTCTACCGGTCTAAGCAAGCTAAGCATTTCTTGACTGTGAATACCAAGGTAACAAGGATATGGTAGAACAGGGTAAACAAGGTATAATACAGCAACGGTTGCAGATAACTCCTAAACGTAATGCATCAGTTAAAGTAAAGCATTAATAAAATCTTTGCAAACCGGGAGAGAAATGCTCCGAGGCTTGCCTCTTTCGAAAGAGATCGGGCGGTGGTCGGGACACTCTGGAAGATTCTCATCGACCTCCTTTTCGGCTTCGGGCACCTCCTACTCTTGCACCTCGGGCTGCCCTTCCGGCTCCTCAGGAACTGCTACCGGAGTTACTTCTTGCGATCCTGCATGATGCGAATGTATAAGTGCATATGCCTAGGTGCATTGCAGAGATGACATATAATGATCATGATGAATGAGATGTAGATGAACATATTTACTTTATTACATAAAGGGGAAATATAACTCTTCTACAAGGTAGTCAACATCATCCAAGAACATGTACTCATATACTACTACAAACATTCCCTACCATGCCAAGTCACCACAGAAATCTAAGATGCTTCAAAGATACACCAAAGCAAATCTTATTAATTAGTCATGCATTAACAAGGTTAATTAAATCCTAATTGCAACTAGGTTTGAACAACAACACATATTTTAGTAGCACAGAAAAATCTGAGAAAATTACAGTAGCTTACTCTCATCTAATCTAGAATGCCACAAAAATTTCATTCTACTTGGAGTATTAGAACTGTCTACACAAAAATAACAAGATAGAGCCTAAAAATGAGCATGAAAATACTTTATACTATGAAAAGTATCAAACAACAGATTTAGCATTTATCCTACATTCTACACAATAGACAATCACTATAGGAAAATTATTATATGCATGTTTTATTCATATTTTTCTCTCTATCAAAAATAGCAATTATTAACAATAATAATCACTTGAACTACACATCAAAATTTTTATACAAAACATGCATGGCACATATTTTTTTCTAGAAAGTACATCACAAAATAAAATTATTGCAAGTGGAACCATATTTTTCTGAGCTTTCTATGATTTATTACATATTTAACAAGAAAACAGCAATTTCAGTGATTAAATAAAAACCCTACAGAAAAGTATTTCAAACTTGACATGCAATATTTTTATATCATAGATCTACTTATGAGAAACACTTCAAAATTTGTTTCATAATTTTTGGTGCTAAAATGAGCAAGTTATGAATTTCTAAACCCTTTTCATCTTTTCTGAAAAATTATTTTCAAATTCCATTTAAACATCAGATGCGGAAAACGCTAGGTGCACCCGGTGCAGTGCACACGCGCGCGCGAGAGGAGACAGACAGATGGGCCTACGACCCCACGGGTCAGTCACCCAGAGGCGGGGAAGGCGCTGACCGTGCGGTTCTCGCCGCCGGTGAGCACGCCGGCGGTGAGGTCACCAGCAGCGGCTTCTCCGCGGAGAGGCGAACTCCACGCTCTAGCTTAGGGCACCGGAGGAGCTCTCGGGTGACCTTGACGGTGCGCATGGCGGGACGGTGGCGCGGCTCACCGATGACATGCCGGTCCTGGCCATGGCGAGGGTGGGTTCGGCGCGCGCGAGGTCCGCGGAGCCCAGACGAATGCGAAAGCACGAGAAATTGGAGGGAAAGGAGGGGAATAGGGCTCCCTCCATGGAAGCACGAGCTCTGCGGCCATGTCACCGCCGTGCTAAGGAAAAGCCTGCCCTGGCCTTACCGTGATGCAATTGAGGGCGAAAACGTGCGCACGGGATGGAGGAGGTCCAGACGGAGCTGGAGGCAGACGCAATCGACGAATGGCGCTGCGGTGGCGGAGCTAAACGCCGGTGGACTGGGTGACGGTGTGCGGTGGCGAGCGCTCCCGCTCGGCTCGCTGCTGCGGTAGGGCGAGCGCGCAAGCGCAGAGGGAGGCAGGGGACAGAGGAGATGGAGGCAGAGGCAGTGCGCGACCGGGTGGAGGTTAAGGCGAGCCGGAGGCTCCACGCGGCGAGTTCGTCGGTGCATGGATGCCACGCGGCGAGCGCGGTCTGCCGTGGCGGCTAGCAGCGCGCGTGAGCGAGCGGGAGAGGAAGAAGGAAGCCGCGCGGCGTGGGCCGGGCCACGGTCGCGCGCGGGCGAGGCGGAGGCGGGCGCGCACAGGAGAACTGGGCCGCTTTGGCCAACGGGCCGAAAGGGAGGCGGCGGCCCAAAAGGTGAGGAATTTTGTTTTTCTTTTCTAAATAAATTTCTAGATTTTCTAAATTGATTCAAATTCAAATTTTGAAGATGAAAAGGGCATTTTCACAAGTTGTCCCCAAAACAAAAGTTGTTCAAAATTTAATTCTCTACAACTTTCATTTAGGGCACTTTTCAAAATTCTAAACAGATTTTGAATTAGTGATTTAAAGTCTAATTTTTTAAATAAAAACTCATTTTTCTAGAATATTTTAAAAGCAAAATTTGGGGAGATTTTGAATACAAAAGTTGCTCCAAAAATCATGCTAATTAATTCTAAGTCATTCAAAATTATAGCCAAACAAGTTTTACCACTCTTAGCAAGCAAATGCAATAATTTAGGGTTCAAACAGATGTTTTTCACACTTCAATTTAATTTCAACTTATATTGCATGTGCTGATGAACATGTATGTGATGCTAATGCTCATGCTTTGGGATGTTAATTTGATAGCCATGGCCCACATGCCAGATATGACCTTGTTTAAAACAATCCAACCCTGAGAGAATGCTTTGCCAAGTAAAAAAGCCGGTTTGGCATTTAATAACTTTCCATCAGGTTAGTATTTAGCTCTAAGTACTCTAGCCCAAATAGAGTCCGGCTCAAATAACAATCTCCATACTTGCTTAGCAAGCAAAGCAAGGTTGAAACTTTCCAAATCTCTGAACCCCATCCCACCTCTTATCTTCGGGATGCAGAGATCCACCATGCCTTCCAATGTATCCTTTTATGGTCATCTTCATTGTCCCACTAGAATTGTGAGATAGTGTCTGATATCCCTTTATAAATGTTTTTTTTTGAATTTTGAAAACCATCATCGCATAGACGGGTACGACTTGAGCGATAGCCTTTATAAGAATTTCCTTTCCCCCGTACTTAGCAATTTCTCCTTCCAACCCTTCATCTTGGCACGTACACGATCAATTAGATATTGGAAGCAATCACTTCGGTCTACCCCTACCTACCATCGCCGGGAGACCCAAATATGTGTCATAGCCCAATGTTAATGGAGAGGACTCTCGATATAGCTTTTATCTTTGTCCTTAGTTGCAGTGGCGAAACCAGCAGTTTTGATTAAGAAGGTCTAGGCAAACATGATGACACCTCTAAGCGTGATAAATATATACATAGGTGTATGACTCAATAACTTTTTTAAATATTTTTCTATATGTAGTTAGTATTCGTAAAGAAAAAACACAACATTATGATAAAAAATCACAATATTATGGTATTATAAAATTTCGCACTATGTGGTGGGAGGGCATTGGCTCTTGCTAGCCCCCCTGGTTTTGCCACTAGTTGTGCCTATGAGGTAGAGGTAGTTTGTTGTCAAAGGTAGAAACATGAAACTTTATGATTCTGAATTCTGAATGCAGTGAAAATGGAGTGTGCATGGAATTCTTAGGAATGTTTGCTGCGAATATTAATTTCGTCTTAGGTCAACATATATGTCTTAGAGCAACTCCAAGATATTCTCTAAATCCTTCCTAAATGCTAGGAATAAAGGTTTTGGTGAAAACTATCATCTAGCAGTTTCTCTAAATGGTTATCCATATAGTCATTTTCTATTCTGGATTTTTTGATAGCCAAAAATAAAAGACAAGAATGGCTCTCTAGAGTTCGCGCGAGATATAGAAAAACTGTTGGAGAGTGAAAAGATAAAGAAAAAAAAATTTATGCAAATGACTCTCTAAATGATGATTTAGAAAGTGAGATTTTGAAAGGCTCTTGAAGATGTTCTTAGGTCAACATTTTTCTTCATCATTTATATTAAAAATGTTACAATATTATTGTCTACAAGATTGTAGAGCCACACTTTTTAAAAAAATGCTGAAGTAGTCTTTGTAAAACTCGAGCCAGGCCATCTTTAAAATGCTTAATGCATACAGTACAATAAAAGACAAAATTGAAACAATGGATATGAGCTAAAGTAAATATTATTAGGGCAAAAAAATAGAACCTTACCTTGTGCCTGCAGGCTTTAGGCCTTGTGGGCTGGCCGAATCGGGCTGTTGAAAATTGGGCCTGACCGATTGAGCTGGCTTAAAATCTGCCACAAGTTCACACTAACAGACATGGCCCTGGGCTTTGTATTTCACGTTCTCGTAGTTTGTGGAAAATTGTTGGTCTGAAAAAAACAAAAAAAATGCAGAAATACAATCCGTTAAAGTTCGCAGGAGGAGTATATTTTTGCTAGTATTTTTATTCGTGCAATTATTTATGCAAAAAAGAAACAAATCATGAAAGATTACTCAGCTTGTTACCGCACGCTCGTCCGAACGGCGTGCATAAAATTCAGCACTTTGTGCAGGGCTCCCAAGCCTGTACATAGGCGGTAGCTATTGCATTTGCATGTCTCAAAATCTTCTGGACTAGGCGCCTGAATTTTCATATATCTAACAGTTTTAGATAATCGACTAGTACAATTAAAAAATAATTTATAATTTATAATTTTTCTATAATCAGATAATGACACAATTACATATTAGCTGAATAACAGCAAAGAAATTAGAAATTAAACATCTGAAATATGGAAGAAGTGCAAATCTTTTGGGGCCTTAAATTTCACTTAGAGAGCCTCTTGGGAGGCTCGATGGTAGTAACCAGTAACCAGCAGCAGTCAGATGTAAACGCATACGCATACATGCACTGTTTGGTGCCTGGACGACAAACAACGTGCTGGAGGTCAGCAGCAGAACGGAGGACCTCCACACACATATCTGTCTCTGCCTACCTGTAACGCCCGACGAACTCTCGAGCAACAGAACGTGAGTATTGTAAGGCTGTCTCCAACGGTGTGGACGCAAAAGGGATAGGCATTCCATGATTTGCATCCTGCACAGGCAAAGGGAATGAGACCCAAAATTTCTCAACTCCAACAGCCGACGCAAACGAAGCCAGCGTACGCCCGCCTCGCCTCATCCGGTCGCTCTTCGCTGGCCGCACGACGCCGCGGACCGGCCTCGCCGTGGTGGCCGCACGCCGCCGCGGACCGGCCTCGCCTCATCCGGTCGCTCCTCGCTGGCCGCACGCCGCCACGGATCTCGACCCGCTGCCACCGTGCAGGCGTCAGGAAGAAGAGGCGGCCCGGCGAGATCTCGACCCGCTGCCACCGTGCGGGCGAGCTCCGGCCCCAGCCTCACCGCGGCGACCTCGTCCTCCAACCCCGCGGTGACCTCGTCTCCAGCTCCACCACGCAGCCTCTGCCTCTACCGCCGTCAGCCAAGAACAGGAGGAAGAGAGGAGCGCGGAGGTGAGGCCGGAGTGGAGGAAAAGGACCGACACAGGATTTGCATCGGTGGAGAGAGACTACGCAAAAATGCGTGCTGGCTCGGCTTGGGCGCAAAATGCGTGCTCCAACTGCGTTCTCCGTTGAAGCTCGATTTCGTCACCTAAAACCACTGTACAGTACCTATTATGGGTTTGGGTTCCCTTTTGCCTATCTCGTTGGAGATAGCCTAACGTCTAGCTTCGCCTGGCCTGGTCTGCACAGTGATTTCTTGGCAGGCTGCCGTTGGGACCTGGGACCTCCAGGAGGCGAGCCCACAAGAAGCGTCCGTTGGCGCAGCGTGTACGACGATCTCAAGTTCTACAGTGTACGAACCAGCGGCCGAAACCAGGCACAGTGTGCAGCAGAGTGGCCACCAACCAGCGCGGCCCAGCCTGCCAAAGAGGCTGTCAGACCGGGGCCCCCCTGCATCACACAAGACGACGACGCTCGTCACGTGCACGCTGCTCGGCAGTCGGCTCGCCCGTCCATCCCTGGCATTGACCGCGGCCGCTGCTGCACGCTGACACACGCAACGGCACCTTGCCAGTAGTATGCGTCTGCAGCTGCAGCGGACTGGTGACTGACGGCCCGTTGCCCCGTGCGGATTTGCTAGCCTCGCCTCGCCTCGCCGAGCGCGCGCGGGCGGCAACGGTCGGGCGGGTCCAGCGCCGGCCTGGCCCGCGGCGGCGGCCATCCAAAACCAACCCGCGCCCGTGCTTTTGGATCGGGACAACACGATCACGGTCATGGCTCAGCGATCCTGATCCGTTCCCGGGGCCCGCCCCCGCGCTGGCTCTGGCTCGCCGCGGAGTCCGCGACGCCGACGCGCCAACTGTTCCTGCATGGGGGGCATCGAAAGAAGCCGGAGGAGGAGCCGGCCGGGTTCTGCTTGCTGGTACGCGCCGGCCGGACGCCGGTGGACGCGTGGATTGCAACTTCGCAACGGACGCCAGGGGACAACAAAACCTGCTGTTTTCCCGCCGGGTCGGCTGCGGTCTCTCTCCGGCGCGCGTCTTCACGTCGTTTCTACTGCTTGGCTGGACACGCTACGCGTGCATGGTATAACTCAACTTTTGCCCTGAATCGTGCATGGCTGCGTGCATGTTTGGTGGGGATCGGTAGCTCGTCACGTCACGTCACGGAGGTAGATGTTGTTAGAATTATAGGATCACAGTGAGTACATCAAAGGTACACTTTCACATTGATAACATGTTCTAGTACACAACTAAACAGAAGGAGAAAAGGAGAGGGAAAAGAGCAGACCGGTGGGGGGCGTGGAGGAAGAGGAGCCGGAGGCGGCCATGTCGTTCGTCGGCGTGGTCGTCGGTCTCGGAGAAGACGACGATGCAGTGGCGACCGGCCGTGAAGACCGTGGTGGCGCGGTGCAGTGGCGGCGGTACTTCCCGTCGCTGGCTGCGCCCCTCTCTGTGTGATCGGGAGTTAGGCTTTTCGGTGGGGATTGCGGCTCACAGTGAACCTCGTACTAAGAGCCACCGGCCCCATCTCTATTTATTGCGCTGTGCGACGGGGGCCCGCCAGCCATAGATGAGTTGGGCGCCCCCGATCAGGGCGCGAGGTCAAGGCCCAAGCGACTGTTGGGCCACTGTGGTTGGGAGATCAATCCAACATTCTCCCCCTTATCTCAACTCATACTTTAACTTTAATTCATTTCACTTTTATTTGTTCCATCACAGATTAGTGCATAGAGCATGCTTTATCGTCGCGGTCAATTGCCGATAGATTTAATAGCTACAATACACGCCTCTGTTCTGAAACAGATTCTTTAACTTTGGGCCCTTTTAATTGTCCAGGAATCATAGGCTTTCCCTTAAACCCATGTCGGCTACATGTTCTCTGAACACGTTGGGTGGTAAGCCTTTCGTAAGCGGATCCGCGAGCATCTTTTCGGTACTTATATGCTCGAGACTTATAATACGATCCCGGACTTTATCTTTCACAACATAATACTTTATGTCAATGTGTTTGGCAGCACCACTTTACTTATTGTTGTGAGCATACTATACTGCAGGACTATTATCGCAGTATAACTTAAGTGGTCTATAGATGTCGTCAACCACCTTTAAACCGAGTATGAACTTCTTTAGCCAGTTCACCTGCCCCGTTGCCTCATAACATGCTATAAACTCGGCATACATTGTGGACGATGTAGTGATGGTTTGTTTTGAGTTTTTTCATGATATATCTCCTCCTGCGAGAGTGAACACATACCCAGATATGGACTTTCTATCATCTCCCGCATAATCAGAATCTGAGTATCCCACTATTTTCAGGGAATCTGACCTTTTATATGTCATCACGAGGCCTTTCGTTCCTTGCAAATATCGTAAGACTTTCTTTACCAATTTTCAGTATTCTATTCCTGAATTACTCTGAAATCTGCCAAGCAACCCGGTAACAAACGCTAGGTCAGGGCGTGTGCATACTTGTGCATACTGTAAGCTTCCGACAGCTGAAGCATATGAGACAGCTTTCATTTGGTTGAGCTCAAATTGGTTCTTGGGGCATTGAAAATCCCCATATCTGTCGCCCTTAACTATAGGTGCAGGTGAAGAACTACATTTGTGCATACTAAATTTCTTCAAAACTTTCTCTATGTATGTCTTTTGTGACAGTCCCAATACCCCTTTACTTCTATCTCGATGAATCTCAATCCCTAGAACGAACGAAACTTCACCAAGATCTTTCATATCAAAATTCGAGGATAAAAACTTTTTCGTTTCCAGTAGTAGACTGACATCACTACTAGCAAGCAAGATATCATCTACATACAGGATTAGGAAGATATACTTCCCATTCTTAAATTTTGCATAAACGCAATTGTCCTCTACATTTTCTTTAAACCCAAACTTTCTTATCGTTTTATCAAACTTCATGTACCACTGTCTTGAAGCTTGTTTTAACCCATAAATGGATTTTTTTAGGCGGCATCCCATTCGTTCTTTTCCTTCTATGGCAAAACTTTTGACTTTTCAGGATAGCCAATAAAATAGCAACTTACTGTTTTGGGATCTAGCTTCCCAATGTTTGGGTTAAATACTTTAGCCTCAGCAGGGCTCCCCCACATACACAAGTGGTTTAGTGAGAGGTACTCTTCCTGTCCACAACTCATACGATGTTTTGGGCACCAACTTACTTGGTACTCTATTGAGAATGTAAATAGCGGTTTTCAACGCCTCCATCCACAAACTCAATGGTAAGGTTGAGTAACTTATCATACTGCGCACCATATCCATCAAGGTACGGTTACGCCTTTCAGCTACTCCATTTTGCTGAGGTTCGCCCGGTGTGGAATACTGGGCTACTATACCATTCTCTTGTAAGAACCTTGCAAAAGGTCCAGGCACTTGGTCGTATGGGGTATGTCGACCGTAGTACTCCCCTCCACGATCAGATTGGACTATCTTAATCTCTAAATTATGCTGATTTTCAACTTCAGCCTTACATATCTTAAATTTATCCAACGCTTCTATTCTTTCTTTAATTGGATAAATGTAGCCAAATCAGAAGTAGTCGTTTGTGAATGTTATGAACTAGTCATAACCATCTACACTTTTCACAGGAAATGGACCGCAGATGTCTGTGTGAATTATCTCTAATATTCCTGCGCTTCGTTTGGCATCTTTCTTAATTTTCTTTACATACTTTCCTTTAATACATTATATGCATTGTTCTAAATCTGAGAACTCTAATGGAGGAAGAATTTTATTCTTAACTAGTCTTTCTATTCTCCTCCTCGAAATATGGCCTAAACGACAGTGCCATAATTTCGACGACGCATCGTGAGTTCTCTTTCGCTTTCTGTTTACATTTTCAGATGAGGATACATTTTCATTCACATCACATGCGGAATTCACATTTTCACGAAGTGATAACAAGTAAAGCTCGCCTTGCAAGAATGCAAGACCAATACATGCATTATTAAACATTATCTTACATTTGTCATTTCTAAAATGGCAATCATAACCATCATTGTCCAAACACGAAATAGAAATCAAGTTTCTTTGTAAAGTAGGAACAGAAAGAACATCTCTAAGTAGAAGCACAAAGCCATCAATAAGTTCTAGTGAAAGATCACCAATGGCTTCAACATCTACTTGGACTCTATTTGCGACTTTAATGCATCTTTCTCTTCTTTGCATGGTTCTCATCGAACGAAATCCCTGTAAAGAATTAGCAACATGAATAGTTGCTCCTGAGTCAATCCACAAAGTAGATTTTGAATATCGTACGTACAAGGATTCATTTATGAACGTAATAATGTTCTCACCTTTCTTTGCCATGATCAACTTTAGGAAATTAGGACAATCTTTCTTGTAATGTCCCGTCTTCTTGCAGTGAAGACACTGGTCTTTGTCCACGGTAAACTTCTTCTGCTGAGACTGATTTTGCATGGGAGCCTTTCCCTGAGCCTTTAAGGAGTTAGCACTAAAGTTCTTTTTCTTGTTATCTTTTAAATAGTTGATAGAACCACCATTTGAAACCTTTATTCTGTCCTCCTCCTGAGCACACATAGCCATGAGCTTCTCTAAATTTCATTTCTCTGGCTGCATGTTGTAATTGACGACAAAGGTGTCATATTCCTTTGGCAAGAAAGCAAAAACCAGATGAATAAAGAACTCTTCCTTGAGAATTAGATCCATTGGTTTCAGCTTAGATGCCTGATTATTCATTCTTAATATGTGCTCTCTTATGCCACCACCTATATATTTTCTGTAATCAGCTGCTTTATCAGCTGGGAGGCATAAGTATTTGAAGAGCCAGTGAACTGACTCTTTATCCGCTCAAGGCATTCTGCGACCGTGTCACAGTCTGGAATTGAGCCCACCAATGCAGGCTCAATTGTGTTCTTTATCATAGCTAAACATTTCTTGTTGGCTGTGACATACTTTGCCTTTTCAAGGTCATAAGACATCTTTACGGGAGCAAAGTCCCGCTCTCTTGTCTGCCATGCAGCGTCAGTCTCATCAGCTTCCCTCACCGGTGCCTCAGGTTGAGTGGGGCACGGTGCTGTAACTACCCAGTCCGTCTCACCTAAAATAAAGGCTAGGTCAAGCTTTCTTCTCCATTCAATGTAGTTGTCTCCTTTGAGGGTAGGGATATCTTTGATACAACCCATCAAGGAGTACCCGCCTGAAAACACAATCCATTTAAAGTGAGAACATAATAACAACAATTGTATACCTTAGTTCCAACGTTGGTCAAAAATAAAACATACAATTGTTCTTTACAATAATTCCACATCACCGTTGGACAGAAATAGAATTAATGCAAGAAAATTCATAATTATTCATCATAATATTGCCATTAATCAACGTTGGTCAAAATAATAACAATATTATAATAAACTGTAATTTTATCTATTTTTTCAAAAATTAAATTCTCCCATTGGTTCGAATTTAATAATGAAATAGCAACTTTAAATACGCAGCGGAATACATAAATATACTTGAAATTTACATTTTCCAGAAGCATCTTAAAAAAAATCGATTACTCTTTGCTCAGATTTCACGTTGGTTAAAAAAGAGCAAGAAACATTATCAAAACTTGACTAAAAATCATCAAATATGCTTCTGGAAAATGAAATAACAAATAAACAAAATTTCCATTCATTTGGCCCGAAAGCCCAGTAGGCTGGCGGCTCCTCTCGCGCGGCCCAGCGATTGACAGCAGCGGCGTAGCCTAGTGCCTCGCGAAGCAGGCCGGCCCATCTACGCGGCCTTGCTCCCTTGGCCCGACCGCGCGCGCTGCAGCTCCCCGCGCCCAGGCCGCAACCTGGGCTTGGGCCGGGAAAGCGGCCTGGTGCCTTCGCCCGCCTAGGCCAGTTTTGGACCGTGCATCTCCAGCCGTCGATCTGAGGGCAACGAGATTCAATGGCCGCTCTTCCATTTCGGGGAATCAAAACCCCCTTCCATTGACTGATTCCCAAAACCCTAACTTCATTTGCACTTTCCTCAGCGTCGCAGCATCCACGGCGCCGGGGGCCGCAAGGTGCAAACCTCGCCGGAGATGGTGCTGGTGGCTCCCCGGTCCTTGGTTCCCCGACCCTTTCCTTTCTCTGCTCCCTCCCCTAACCACTTTTGGTCACAGCCATGGAAGCTACTGCAGCTGGCCATGGCAGCTCGGAGGAGGAAGGTCTACGCTGCTGCGAGCCCCCTCGGCAGTGAGCGCGTTCCCCACGAGGGAGAGAGCGCCGCCGTCGAGCGGTTTCACGACGGTGCTCTTTGCCCCGAGCCCATTCGACGACCGCAGCTCAAGGTCACCTTCCCGCGCGCCGGTGGTGCGGTCGCGCGGTCATCTCCCCGCGCGACGACGGTAGTGACGGTGAGAAGGTAACACAGGTAGGTCCCCGTCCCTCTGTCCTGTTAGGGTTAGGATTTTGATCCGAAGTAGGGTTCGAATACCCTCATCTTTACCCTTTCTGTATGATCTGTGGGCTTTCTTTAGGGTTAGGGTTTGACCGTTTCATCCTTGATCCGATTCCAAACCGAATCCTCTTCTCATTTTCTACCCGGATCTAGATCTACTCACAACTGTGGCTCCGGTAAGCTCAAAACAAACCGTCACTACATCGTCCACAATGTATGTCGAGTTTGTAGCATGTTATGAGGCAACGGGGCAGGTGAACTGGCTAAAGAAGTTCATACCCGATTTAAAGTTGGTTGACGACATCTATAGACCACTTAAGTTATACTGCGATAATAGTCCTGCAGTACAGTATGCTCACAACAATAAGTCAAGTGGTGCTGCCAAACATATTGACATAAAGTATTATGTTGTGAAAGATAAAGTACGGGATCATATTATAAGTCTCGAGCATATAAGTACCGAAAAGATGCTTACGGATCTGCTTACGAAAGACTTACCACCCAACGTGTTTAGAGAACATGTAGCTGGCATGGGTTTAAGGGAAAGCCTATGATTCCTGAACAATTAAAAGGGCACAAAGTTAAAGAATCTGTTTTAGAACAGAGGCGTGTATTGTAGCTGTTAAATCTATCGGCAATTGACCGCGACGATAAAGCATGCTCTATGTACTAATCTGTGATGGAACAAATAAAAGTGAAATGAATTAAAGTTAAAATATGAGTTGAGATCAAGGAGGAGAATGTTGGATTGATCTCCCAACCACAGTGGCCCAACGGTCGCTTCGCGCCCTGATCGGGGGCGCCCAGCCCATCTATGGCTGGCGGGCCCCCGTTGCACTGCGCAATAAATAGAGGTGGGGCCGGCGGCTCTCAGTACGAGGTTCACTGTGAGCCGCAATCCCCACCGAAAATACTAACTCCCGATCACACAGAGAGAGGCGCAGCCAGCGAGTAGCGCCGCCACTGCACTACGCCAGCACGGTCTTCACGGCCGGTCGCCACTACATCGTCCTCTTCTCCGAGACCGATGACCACGCCGAGGAACGACATGGCCGCTGGACTGGAAACAGCACCGGAAAGAAAGAGCTCGAACGCTGCAATCCCAGCTCTTGCATTTGTGTCAGTAAAACCTCTGGAAAAGTGGCGGCTGTGGACTTTTCAGTCTTCGCCACGAGAACGAAATGGACATGGATAGAGATAGGAAATGGTGGGCCTACGTTCTTCCGCCGATCAGGACGCCGGGGTTCTTTTCTTGCTGTCCGTCTCGCATGGAGGTATCCTGAAACGTGAACGTTTATCTGCACCATCCCTATTCGTTTCTGAAGATTCCCTGGATTATTCGGGACTTTATTTACGTATGTATACTGCGTTCGCGGGTTGATCTCTTTATTTCCCTACGAAGAAAAGAAGGAATAGTTCCATACTTTTCAAGTACCGTTCCTCCTGAAAGAGCTAAGAAGATCAATGAATTTAGTGCTCGATGAAAACAGTTAATCATAGCCGTGCTGGCAGTTCAGTACTCAAACCAGACGGGAATTACTCAGTCTGATCGCACAAATTCTTTTACGCCTACCATCGTATCAACAATTCAGTACTGCATGTTACATCAACGTTAACTACAATATTAATTTCCTGAAAGGCCTTTCTGTGGTGCAAATACAGACGTCTGAACCATACAGCAACGTGGGCGGAAAATCTGAAACACGTCACGGCTTTCACGGTGGCCTGGCACTGGCAGCAAATGATGCAGTAAAAAAATCGTGTCGTTTCCTCCAAGCTAACTTATCATCGTGACACCTCCACTGCTTCCGGGTGAAAAGATATTGGAGATCCCCTGCTATTATATTGTGCCTAACTTTGCCTTTCCTGTGCACAAAAGACCAAAAGAAACATGTAGTTTTGCCCAAAAACTACCAGTTTGTTGCAGACCATCCCTGAACTATTTTGTTCGATACTACAATGTCATCCCTGAATTTCTTCAGGGAGAAAAACACCAGCAGAACTTTTGAGAAGGGCTTTTTTCACCCATCACTTTTTTGGATGGATTTGAGAAGAGTTCACTCTTTACTGCCATGTAAAGCAAAGTGGTGCTCTCTTATATATAAGGTGCATTTCCTTACCCCCGTAGTCCCATTCCACGCCACCACCATTTCAGCCAAAGCAGGCAGGCAGGCAGGCAGGCAAGCAGCAGCTCAGCTCCGTTTCCAGCGCTCACTAGCTAGTCGCCTGCCGCGCCACGCCATGGCTCCTCTGCTGTTCAGGGACATGAAGGGGCTCTCGTGCTCGTCTCCGGCGTCCACGGCGATATGCCCGAGCCTGGAGCGGCAGCCGATGGTCCGGTCACACAAGGCCATTGCTAGTCCCAGTCCCAGCCCCCTGGCTCACGTTCCTCCCGAGCCCAGGACACACCGGCACGACGGCAAGAAAGGGCAGCAGCAGCACAAGGCTGTCGTCCTCCCGAACAACACTGGTGGCTTCGTCAGCCCGGCCGGCTCGTCCAGGTACTTGCTGAGCAGCGGCCGCTTCGCCGCCACCGTCACCGAGGAGATCCAGGAGGTGGTGGAGTCTGCCCCGGCCCCGGCCGTCGATGCCAAGCGGGAGGAAGCAAGTGAAGCTGCTGATGCGAAGAGCCGCGCGCAGGCGCAGGAGCAGGTGAGGAAACAATCCTACACTTATCTGTGGTCTTGTGGATCATTACCGAACAGTGAACACTGACTATGACTAGCGTGCAGTACTTACTTGTGTGATTTTTTTTAAACATTTGGCCCTACTCTTCTTGATTAGAAAATGATAGAAAATCAGAAGTGAGATTATGTGATCAGTAGCAACAATCATTTCGGTGTGGGGGCTTTGAGGGTTATACAATGTTTTCTCGTTTGATACCTGGAACTTCCAGGTGAAGTTATCCAAATACCATGATTACAGGCAGATAGGCTTTTTGTTAAAAGTTGGTTAAAGATTCTGTATTGCACAGAGACAGAGGTATGCATATAAAATTGCGGAATGGCTGCAGCTTTGTGGCCTACTGGATTAGCATCAGAACTTCAGAGTCTCACATCATGGCACCTCTATTTTTTTTTATCATTATAAGCAAAGGCATCTCTTAGGTTTCAAGCTTGCGCATTTGTCTCGTTTAGTTCAAAATCCGCGAAGCCAACAGATGTTCCTTGCTAGATTCGCTTAAGAAAACATGTGTTTCTATGAACTGAGCTCCAGCATTGGCATCTTATCAGGTGGTTGTGCTCAAGGTATCCCTGCACTGCAAAGCATGCGCCGGGAAAGTGAAGAAGCACCTCTCCAAGATGGAAGGTGAGCCTGACAGCTACTGTATTTCTTCAGGATCTGAAACTTTTGTTCAGAGTTAAAAGACAACAAGATCACACAACTAACCCTTTTCTGATTCTGGTGATAATAACCAATCCAAACGGGGACGCGCCTGTGAATGCAAACAGGCGTGACGTCGTTCAACATCGACTTCGCGGCGAAGAAGGTGACGGTGGTCGGCGACGTGACGCCGCTGGGCGTGCTCAACAGCGTGTCCAAGGTGAAGAACGCCCAGCTCTGGCCGGCGCCGCCGGCGATAGCCGCCTGAAGGGAAGACGAGAAGGAAAGGAGGCCCGAAAACCAAAGCTTCTTTGCGCCTAGGATCCGTTCCGGTTGGCCGTGGCTGGTAGGGAGTGCGCAGCTGGAGCTGGAGAGGTGCACGTACGCACCACGGCACCCTTGACACCGTCGGGGCACTGGCGGCCACGGCCGGCCAGAGCACGCTGGGCCTGCGCGAGACTGTGAGCCTGCGCTGGTGTGTCTCCTCGACCAGCATGCGTCCACCGCGTGTCCGTGTCCTGGCACTTGAATGCGGCTTTGGTTTTTTCCTGTGGTCGGCTTGTGACCCTCTCCTCTCCTTGTTTGCTGTGGTTGGCGCCATGCGAGGTGAATGCGATCTTGCTTGGTGCTTGAGTGCTTCCTTCTGTTTCTGTTATGAATGGGTGACTGCTTTTTTCCTCTGTGCTGTAAGCCTGTAATTAATATAAGAATGGCACTGCATTGTGCTGTCTGGAAAAGTGAGTGGCGTGTATTTGGTGTCTGGAAACTGATTTGATGAGTGGCCTTCAAGCAAGACATCCAGAAATTTTAACTCACACATCATGTAGGGCGAGTGTGAAACGGATAATTTATCTTGTCCCGAATCTGAATTTCAAGAACACTGAAAAGAGTTTTAATATCTGTGCAGATATGGATTATCTGAATTTCAAGAACACTGAAAAGAGTTTTGATATCACCAAACTGCTCCCACGCCCTCTCTCCCTCGCTGCAGTGCGACCAAATCGCCGCCGCCGCCATTGCCAAAGAATCCACCCGCCACCGTCGAACTCTCGATTGAGAACGCCACGAGCCCTTCCCCCTTTTCGGTGGGCACTGCTACGGCACAACGCACCCACCGTGCTGCATCTTGGCTCGAATCGGTGTCGCGAGGAGGCCAGCACCCAGCAGCCTATACATGGTCGAGGGTGAACTGAATTGGAAAGAATGGAAGGGCAAATCCTCATATGAGGAGGATCTTGCTTTAAGATGTGTACTGCCATGTGTGAACATTTGAGACGGGTCCAAGGTTGATGAGTAATAGACCTGGTCGTATAGCAACTTTTCCCTACAGTCCCAGTTCAAGGTTCATAACATTCTAATCAAAATCTTTCCCTGTGGCTCATTGAGCATGTATGTAATCCTCACCTAAATTAGATAATGTACCAATCTCCATAATCTGCATAGGGGTCATTTATTGACATTGTTTTTTCTTCTCCGTTTTTCGACCACCATGTTCTATTCTGAAGATGTATAGATATTGACCAATTGTTCCTAATTGTGTGATAAAACAAGAATGATTTAATAGACACTCAGACACATTAATATATGCATACAGTCGCATGCTGACTCAATTTTGCTGCTTCTATGCGCAATGCCAGAGCAAAAACGGGCGCGTAGAACAGATACAGGGGCGGCGGAGCGTGCCTCCCATTAGTCCTAGTAGATTCATGTTTCAAAGGCCCCGTTCGGCTGAAATTATAAGCCGGCTGAAAAACACTGTTGGCTGATTTTTTGTGTATAGAAAAATACTGTTCCGGCTGAAAAAAACAAGCTGAATAAGACGGATTATAAGCCAGATGAACAGGGCCAAAGAATAAATAGATGCTTTCGGTGAATGGCCAAAATGCTTTGCACAAAACGAATATTGAAGTGCAAGACACTTGCGTATGTTTGGCAAAGCTTATTTAGGAGGTTGCTTGAGACTACGTGAGTCGTTAGCTGATGTAATCAGGATATTTATACCTCAGTCAGTTAAGGAATAAGGCAGGCAAGGATTCAAATCTAGTTTGCACCCCTTTGATTGGCTTTCGGCCTTTTTTTTAAGCCACAGCAGGTTGAGAGCCCAACCAAAGGGGGCTCACCTCCGCGTCTCACCTCGCTTCAACCAAGGAAAAAGTCTACTTTTGGTCCCCAAACTATCGTGAAAATCCGCTTTTGGTCTCTCATCTCCAAAACCGGACAAACAAGCCCCTCAATTTTTGAAACCGCGCAGATTTAGTTCCTTAGCTGTTTTGTCTATTGGGTTTTGGTACAGTAACCACGGGTTTACTACAGTAACCACACAGATTTAATTCGGCTGAATCTTTGAAAAATCATAGTAAATCACAGAAAATTCATAAAATAAAAAAATCAATTTTATTGGACTCCACATGAGTAGATATACACATGAAACATATAATATGGTATGCTTTAGTACAAAGTTTTTACTATGATTTTTTTAAGATTGAGCTGAAATAAATAAAAAAGAAAAAGACAAAAATTTTGTACTAAACCATACTATATTATATATTCACTGTGTAGCTCTACTCATGTGGAGTCAAACAAAATTAGATTTTCAATTTTATGAATTTTTTATGATTTACTATGATTTTTCAAAGATTCAGCCGAAATCTGCACGGCTACGGTAGCAAACCCGTGGTTACTGCAGTAACCCATGGTTATTATAGTAAAACCACCGGACAATACAGCCGATGGACTAAATCTGCGCGGTTTCAAAAGTTGAGGAGCTTGTTTATCCGGTTTTAGAGTTGATGGATAAAAACGAACTTTCGCGATAGTTGGAGGACCAAAAGGAGATTTTTTCCTTCAACAAAGTTAGAAAACCGGAAGCCCAGCCGGCCTGACTTCTCACCTCGCTTCAACCAAAGGTAGGAAATCGGCAACCCAGCGGCCGGAGACCTCCCCCACTCCTTTCCGATCAGGTCACTTCACTAGGGACGTGACAGGTTTTTTGGGGTTCAATTGCATGAACAGTCTTAAAAAGTGAACCAAGCAGCTACAGTCTTAATTCAGTCTTTCACTGGTCCAACAACCAGTCCAGTCGAGTCCTAATATCTATGTGTGTGCACGCCTTGAGTGACAAAGCAGGCCAACACATGTGAGGGTAAACTTGAACAAACAAAAAAGAAATAGAGCTACGGAAAATACAACTCTCTGTGCTCTATCAAAGCAAACAGACAGCTGAAATTTCTTTTTCAGCTCATACTGGGTAAAAATCCAGAATAAATTATTTTTTAAAAAAACTTGAATACGCTGAAAGTGTTTCCAAAACATTAGCAGTGAAATGATTAAAATATCAGCACAGCAAGAACCTGGATCAGTGTAAAAGAATTTGTAAAGCAAGAGAAAATTTTAACAGCTAACAGATCCTGAGGAAGATAACTGTAACAGATATTAACTCGGAATGCAAGGGGCATTATAAAGCTGCACAAGGATGCGTAAAAGGATACGGCTGAAGGCTAATACCACAGAGCCATGTATTATTTAGCTACTGCAAGGTCATATCAAATAGTAGAGTAAAAACAATTGCTAAAAAATAGAAAACCCAACATAATTTAACAAGCATGCCTGGCATATAAAGCAAAAATAATCTGTATTACCCTTCAGTGATTGTGATCGCACTTCCCTTCATAATGTCCAAGACAATGTACTTCATTATGGTATATCTCATGCTTTCCCTTAGTAGCATCACCAAGCATGGTTGTCGAATGATCTCAAGCAGAATCTGCACTTTGGGGATCATATCTATATCACTGAATTAGTCTTGAGTTATAGATAATGATTTATGTTGCTTCTCACTAGCTCTACTTATATCACTGAACCCTTCTCCTGGCAAGTGAAAATATTCTGTCACAGGTGATCTTTGTGACTGAATTGGCTATGTTGTACAATCATTTGATTCATGACGGTGGTTTGAGACATCCTTCTTAAACTTATAGCCAGAATTCCTATTATCATTGGAGTGTCTATGGGCCTACCCCAACTTGCTTGGGACAAAAGGCTATGTTGTTATTTTATTATTGGAGTGTCTATGGTTCTCTTGCTGGTAAGGATAAATTTAATATATTTCACTTTCTGATCCTATATTCCACCCATTTCGTTCTCAGATATATACGGGTAACAGTTTCCATGAGTCTGACACCTTCAGTTATTGTATGAATCTCTTGTGTCACTGCTCCTTGATGAAAATCTTCCCAAAGAATCAGCACGATGTGGGTTGTCACAGCTAGATGACCGAGAAGCCAGAGCTTCCTCATCATGAGAGGAGCTGCTTGCAAAATCATAACTTCCATGATATGCACCACTGTGAGAGTTGCTCCTAAACACATTCCAAGCAATATCAGCAGGAGCTTCCACAACATAACCAATACCTCCTGCCTGTTTGATTTCATCCATATGCTCATCAATTATGTCTCTTAGTATCTGCATAGAGAAAGGAAGACATCAGATTCATATCATGATCAAGGCAAGTAACTTCCAAAAATCAAAAGAACAAGAGGCAGTACAATATACATAAGCTTTTTACTTGTTCCATCGGCAGTAAAAATGATATCAAAATGAAGGTATAGGAAATTTAATGAAACAACTTTAAACTGGATAATTAGTTACAATATAGAAATGATATCAGATACTGATAAGAAATTACTCTAGCCTCCTGACATGACGTGAAAGGTTGTCCTATTTCCAATGTTAGATCTAATATCAAACAAGAAGCTAAAACTAGGCAAAAAAATCCAAAATAGTAATTGTTTGAAATGTGTACAATAATCAGAACAGCTGAAATTATCTAGAACTTTGACATGCACCTCTGTAGGGTTTCGATTCACTTTCTTGCCACGGTAAGATGTTCTTCTTCGTTTATAATCTCGTTCTTCAGCTAAAAGCTCCTCCCTTGTCTTGGCTCTAGCAGATTCCTTTTTCAAAAGAAAGAAAAAAAATATGAACCATATATTAAAAATGGATAGCATATTGTATGGAGATCAAAATTATGCGGTAGCAAAAACATATGGAATGCAAGTCTTATTTTATTTGCAAATGAGAAAGTGCTTCTCTATTAATTAAACAGTAAAAGCAAAGAGAATAGGTATGTCAAATAAAAATAATGGCTACAGAACAATTAAGATTCACAAGAACTACAGTTCCACTGCTCCATGAAGCATCTCCTTTTGCAAATGAACTGTCATGACTCAAACAGAATTTACGATAAGTACTATCCTTAATTCTAACACCCACACCCAAACATATATATGTACGTACGTACGTGTGTGTGTCCTGCACAAATACCTAAGAAGCACAACATTCTTGCTTTTATTAACTAGATAGACTAGATATGCTACTGATGACAGACCTTTCTCATATGTGCAAATTTGATACAATTCACATATTATGGACCCTAATTATGCAGGTTAGATGCATATTTTGAACAAAGGGAGTAATAGTATCCATAATAGGCTAAATGTAGAGACATCTGTGCAGTATCTAGATTCGGACAGCTCTTTTCAAAAGATTGGTTGCATGTCCATACCTTGTTTGAAACTCGCCGTGATAGAACCCCATCATACTCCAGAACAGCTCTGTAGTTTGGTCTGTTTGATCGCTCCAAAATCCCTCGTTCCAGTGCTTGTGAATACCCAAGTAATCTATAAGAGAATTACATGCATTTATCAAGGCAAGAGTTTTACCAAACAAAGAAAAATTAACCACAACTTGAACAGAAAACAAAACATCCACGAATTGTTATCATCAACAGAGATTAAGCTTTATTTGCATATGAAATGGTGTGCAACATGCTGCTTATACATGATCAACAATCTGATATCCTTAGGGCATGTACAATACAAAAAGTGCTTGTAGAGATGCTTAAAGAAAGAAAGAAACTGCTACATCACCAATCTATACAAGAATCCCAGTCTACAATGGGAACATTTTGATAAATCTAGGAGATTGTTTAGGCACTCATCCATCCAATACCTGCACAACATACTCTAGCTATATTTTACTTGCCTACTACAAGCACCTAACTCCACAATTCACATGAGATATTCGATCAAAGCTTTGGACACCAGGTCCAGTGGCGATTCAGCTTGCAGGTATCCATGCTCCTTCCACCGTGGCAAGGGGATCCATTAACTGCAGCTTAGAGACTTGTGATGGATAAGTCTCTGTGTTGGCTGTGGGGCTGCTGCAGTACGCAGCACATGTGGTCCTTGTGTCCTTTGTAGACTGCATCATTGACTGCTTTTAGGATAGCAGTTAGCATCTGTAGGACAGCATCTTTCTAGCATCTTAGACTAGCATCTTAGACTAGCAGTTAGCATCTGTAGGACAGCATCTTTCTAGCATCTTAGACTAGCATCTTGGCATATGCTTGGCTGGCTAGCAGGCCTATAAATATGTATCCCCAACCCCTCAGGTTGGCATGACATTGTATGAGTTTGTGTGAGAAATAAACCAGAAAATTGCCCCAACTCCTAGTGTCATCCTCTCTCGATGAAAGTAAGGATTCTACTGCTACCAAGAGTGCGAATCCAGCGACTAACAAGTGGTATCCGAGCCGTACTATCCTGTAGCCTGAGTATCTCCTACTCTTCTCCTTCCCCGGCCTCGCAGCAGCCCCAGCCGGTAGCAGCAGCAACTCCGGCTGCCCCTGCTCTCCACACAGCAGCCCCCTCGATAGTGCGCCATGTCCGCAGGACAGTCTCAGGGCTCGGTCGCCTCGAGCACGCGGCGTCGGCAGGAGGCCGACCTCACCGCGGCAGAGAAGCGCGAGCGAGCGGCAGCAGACGCCGCTGCAGCAGCGGCAGGGGCATCGAGGCTGGCAGCAGCGAAGCTGGCAGCAGCTAGAGCGGAGGTGGAAGCAGCAGCGGCGGCGGATGCAGCGCGTGCAGCAGCAGCGGAGGTCGAGGTTCTACGCGGCAGCAACAGCAGCTCCATCGCTGCTGATGACAACGCCGACGCGGACCTCGAGCTGCTGGAGAGGGAGGCATCGCGAGGGCGAGCAGCGCAGTGGGCAGCCACGCACGCCCACGAGCGCGGTGGCAGCCCAGACAGGCGCAGACACGCCGGCGGCGCTCCTGAAGGAGGCGCGCACGGCGGTGGCGCTCCTGGAGGAAGCGCGCATGGCGGCGGCGGACGGGTCGATGGAGAGCGCGGCCTTCACAGGCAGCACGGCTCTCTCTCCCCGGTTCGGTACCGTGGTCACCACGAGTATCAGGCTGTCGTCAGGGACGTCGGCCCCGGCGGCGGGTGGCCTACCCTCACCAAGACCAACTACGTTGAGTGGGCTGCGATGATGAGGGTGAGACTCCAGGTGCGGCATATGTGGGATGCAGTCCGGTACGGCGACGTCGACTACGACCAAGATCGACGGACGCTGGATGCTCTCATTGCTGCAGTTCCGCCCGAGATGCAGTTTTCGCTTACCAGCAAGCGGACTGCCAAGGAGGCCTGGGACGCCATCGCTGCAGCACGCATCGGCAGCGACCGCGCCCGCAAGTCCACACTGCAGGCACTTCGCAAGGAGTGGGAGAACCTGGCCTTCAAGCCAGGTGAGGACGTTGATGACTTTGCTCTCCGTCTCAACACTCTGTTGCAGAAGCTGGTGCAATTCGGCGACGACACCTACGGCGAGGAGAGAGCTGTTGAGAAGCTCTTCCGCTGCGTCCCCGAGAAGTACAAGCAGATGACTCGCTCAATCGAGTCTCTGCTGGACCTCTCCACGATTACGATCGAGGAGGCGTTGGGCCGCCTCAAGGTCGTTGACAGCGATGAGCCACAGCGCCTCTCGGGACCCGTCACCATTTGCGGGAAGCTCCTCCTCACTCGGGAGCAGTGGGCTGCCGGCTAAGGTGACAGGAAGAAGGGGGAGCCTTCTTCCACGACAGGCGGCCGCAAGCGTGGCAAGCCGCGCAAAGACGCCCAGGCAGGGGCGCGAGGACGTGCCGAGGGTGATGACCGTGGAGGCGCCCAGGGCGGCGCCGCTGGCAAGCAAAAGCCGACACGAGACGACCCTTGCTACAACTGCGGCAAGCTTGGTCATTGGGCCAAGGATTGTCGACAGCCACGACGCGGCCAGGCCCATGTCGCGCAGGCGGAGGAGGAGCAACCGGCTCTGTTCATTGCTCATGCGAGCATCGAACTACCTCCAGTGGCACCGGCCGCAGCGGCTCTCCTCCACCTTGACGAGCCAAAAGCACACGCCCTCCTCGGCGACAGCTCCGGCAACGACAAGACCGACGGGTAGTGCCTTGACACCGGCGCCACCCACCACATGATCGGGCGGCGGGAGTTCTTCTCAGAGCTCGACTCAGGCGATCGAGGCACCGTCAAGTTCGGTGACGCCTCTGCTGTGGAGATCAAGGGCGTCGGCTATGTCGTCTTCGTCGCCAAGACTGGCGAGCACAGGTTGCTCACCGGTGTCTACTACATCCCTGCGTTGAGGAACTCCATCATCAGCTTGGGACAGCTGGATGAGAACGGATCGTGCGTGGAGATCGAGCACGGGGTGATGCGCATCTGGGATCATCGACACCGGCTCCTGGTCAAGGTCAACAGGAGCAACCGTCTCTACGTCCTTCACGCGCAGGTGGCGCAACCTCTTTGTCTTGCAGCCCGCCGCGACGACGACGCTTAGAGGTGGCACGAGCGCTTTGGGCACCTCAACTTTGAGGCCCTGAGACAGCTCGGCAGCAAGGAGATGGTGCGGGGCATGCCGCACGTCGACCACGTGGAGCAGTTCTGCGACACCTGCGTCCTCACCAAGCTGCGGCGGCTCCCTTTCCCTCGCCAGGCAAGCTTCTGCGCTAAGGAGAAGCTAGAGCTCGTACACGGTGACCTCTGTGGCCCCGTGACACCGGCTACACCTGGAGGCCGGCGCTACTTCCTCCTCGTCGACGACGTGTCCCGCTACATGTGGGCTGTCCTGCTCGACGCCAAGGCAGCCACGGCGGACGCCATCAAGCGTCTTCAAGCTGCTGCGGAGGCGGAGTGCGGCAACGGCGGCCAACGGCGGACAACGGTGGCGAGTTCACGGCGACCGAGTTCGCGGCGTACTACGCCGATGAGGGGATCCACCGCCACTTCTCCGCGCCGTACACTCCGCAGCAAAACGGCGTCGTCGAGCGCCGCAACCAGATGGTGGTGGCCACCGCCCGTGCCCTCCTCAAGCAGAGAGGGATGCCGGCGATCTACTGGGGTGAGGCGGTGATGACTGCCGTCCATTTGCTCAACCGCTCCCCCACCAAGGCCCTCGATGGCAAGACGCCATACGAGGCTTGGCACGGACGCAAGCCCGCGGTGAGCCACCTTCGCGTCTTCGGCTGACTGGCCTTCGTCAAGGAGCTCAACCACGTCGGCAAGCTCGACAACCGGAGCACGCCAGGGGTCTTCATCGGCTACGCGGAGGGCGCCAAGGCCTACCGCGTCCTCGACCCTGCAACACGGCGCGTGCGCATCACGCGTGACGTCGTGTTCGAGGAGGGGCGAAGCTGGACGTGGGGCAAGATGGTGGATGACGGCTCGACTCCGACGACCAGCGATTTCGTCGTCGACTACGTCCACTTCAAGGAGGCGGGGGGAGCTAGCAGCTCGTCCTCACCGAGCTCGCCTACCCCACCACCTCGTTCGCCACCACCTCCGGCGAGTCCTTCACCACCGCCACCACCAGCTCTGGCAAGTCCACAGGCTCTGGCGAGTCCACCACCAGCACCGCCGGCCACGCCTCGCTCTCCTACACCGGACCCTACCACTTCAGGCTCGGCACCGGCAACTTCGGCCCACGACGAGCAGCGCACAGTGGAGTTCGCCACTCCGCTGTCCAACGACGAGGATCGCATCGACGCCTACCACGGCGGCAAGCCTCTACGCTACGGCGGCAAGCCTCTGCGCTACCGTACGCCTATCACAGGGGAGAGTGATGGATAAGTCTCTGTGTTGGCTGTGGGGCTGCTGCAGTACGCAGCACATGTGGTCCTTGTGTCCTTTGTAGACTGCATCCTTAACTGTTTTTAGGACAGCAGTTAGCATCCGTAGGACAGCATCTTTCTAGCATATTAAACTAGCATTTTAGACTAGCAGTTAGCATCTGTAGGACAGCATCTTTCTAGCATCTTAGACTAGCATCTTGGCATATGCTTGGCTGGCTAGCAGCCCTATAAATATGTATCCCCAACCCCTCAGGTTGGCATGACATTGTATGAGTTTGTGTGAGAAATAAACCAGAAAATTGCCCCAACTCCTAGTGTCATCCTCTCTCGATGAGAGTAAGGATTCTACTGCTACCAAGAGTGCGAATCCAGCGACTAACAACTCGTACATAGAAGTTGCATAGTATCTGGCCATTTGGTAAGCATGTATATCAAGGTTTTTTAAGCATCATTTGCTGACTATGACACTACGTTTTATGTGAATGTGAATATGCAGTTATGCACAAAAAATGAAATGTAGTGCATTCCCTTCTTCCATGGAGAAGAATAAGATATTAGTGTAGTTATAAAGTGAATTGTATGTATATGTTTTATTTTTTTGCATTGTATTGTATTAAAAATATGTATCTACTCAAATTGAAGCAACAAAATATATCAGTGCAGAACACAGGAAACTAAATATATATGTCCTCTATTATGGACTGCTTGCCATCACTACACAATAAGATGGTGGTAGTTTTATGTCCTCTACACGGACTGCTTTGCATCATTACACGATAAGATATCATATATCTCAACTGTGTAGGACACACAAATTGAATAAAACATCGGTCAACTACATGAGGGTATGCAAATACAAGCAGAACTAGTGATATTGCATCTCTGCTCCAAAAATTGCTTTGGTGTTGAAGTTAACGTTTAATGATAACTCCCTCCTTTCGTAAACAAATTCACCTCTCAGCGTTAGGAACTACGTATGCTCTGTCAACCTTTCTTGTATAATTATTAGCATAAGAAATTACGATGATAATATGCAATGCAGAAATAAGTACATCATAAAATTTTAACAAAGCATACAGCTGATATTTTGACAAGCGTTGAGATTGCAGTGCCTTGGTCTTCTCCTCCAAGTAGAACCTCTCATACAATGCCACAATGGAAGCAGCAACCTGGGAAAGAAAAACAGGGCGTTCCACGACATCTCCAGCATCACTTCCTTTCTCACCAGCTCCAACCTTGTCCTCTCCTACACCTGCAGCACCATCTCCTACACAAACAGCCAAGCAATACGCCATCTGTAGCACTGCCTCCTTCACAGATACAAGCGCAAATAGTTTCCCATTGCTTTCTCCATACAGAACCCCAAGCTGTGCGCATAACCATGAGAGGCCCTCGACCAGCCTCGGACACTCAAACCTCATGGCCCTGGGATCAAAGCCTAGCCCCTCGTTATCGCCATTCTGCATCCCCTCCAGCAAGTACCTGGCCTCCACTGCCATCGCCTTCAGCAAGAGCCACAGTAGCACCAAGATATGGTCCACATCCGTGACGTTGACCTTGACCCCGTACCTCGGTGAGCTCTCAAGCACCCACTGCCGCAGCTTGACCTCCCACCGTGGCGTCACACCCAAGCAGAACGTGGCCACTACCCGGGTTACAGCATAGGAGTATGATCCCGGGAGGTGGTGGACCCCCGCAACCCAGGAGTCCAGCTCCCGGTGCAGGAGGCTGAGCTCCGACGGCAGGATGCGGGGCGGGTGGGAGGGGCTCCGGCCGGTAGTGGAAGAGGAGAAATCTGCGCACACGCCAGCGAGGAAGGCGGGAAGGGAGGTGGCCGCGGAGGTTGGGACGGGGCTCATACAGACGACGGCGGGGCAATCGGAGTAGGGAGCTGGGGCGGCCGGGAGCGGGAGGTTGATAGCGGTGACCGGCGGTGGGAGTGGAGGTTTTGTGGTGGTAGACTGAGGTGAGGGGATACTGGCGATGGGGGTGGTTGGGTGAGGTTGGGGAGGGGAGGCTAGAGCGGCGAGGGCAGAGGATGCGGCGGAGAGGACGGAGCGTAGGTGGGCGAGGGCGGACGTGAGAGCAGGAGGTGGCGGTAGAGGATGAGGGATAGGCGGCGGCTCCATTTGAGCGGAGCGGATCCGGTCGTCGGAGGGTTTCGAAGGGGAGGCGCGGCGGCCGCCAGCCCGTGAGACACAGCAAAGCTTACCAATGAAGGAGGCGGGAGGCCTGGGGTCGGAGGGCAGGTCCAGGACCCATGAGTCGACGCGGACCCTCTGGCTGCACTCAAAATACAGCAGCTTTCGTAGACCGAAAATTGAAGTCACCTATCAGCAGTCACCACTGTCCACTCGCCGTCGCCGCCTCACCGGAGCCCAGAGGTCGCCGGATCCACGCGCTGTCCCGTCGGTGGAGAATGAAGAAGAACTCGCCGCCTCGCCGGTAGGGCCGCTGGCTTCCGCGGAGGCTCGTCGCCGGCTGCCGCTGAGCGACGGCGCTGCTCCTCTCGGCGCTGGGCGGCGGCGGCGCCTTGCCTGCGCGAGCCGCGAGTGCGTGCGGGAGGCGGCGCGAGGAACAGGATGGGGCTCGGACTGCTGGGCGGGCGGCGACTGTTTTTTTTTTTTTTTTGAGTGGAACGGGCGGTGACTGCTAGGGATGGAGGCACACACTGCAGGCCGGCCCATTCGGCCATTCTCCCGTTCATGTTCGGCCCGCGAATCCGAATCATCCCCATCTCGAAAAGAAAATAAGGAAAAGGGAAAATTGGTTTTTATAACATTGAAAGATCACAAGAATCGGAAAATACCATCAAAAGAGCTATGCTACGTAAAATACCATTCGAAGATGCAAACGTTAACCGAAAGTAGCATTCCATCACGTCCCGTCACATTTGGAGCTAACGGCGTCCATCTACACCCGATGAGAGCCAGGACATACGCTCCTTCTTCTTCCTCCATCCATCTACTGCTCGCCGGCCGGGATGGACCCCGTGAAGCTGTTGGCGCCGAGTTCGATGTACGCCGTACACCAGGTCCTGAGCCGATGTGCTCGACGAACAAGTTGTTGCGTAGGTTAAGCACTCGGAGCCGACGGCACCGCGAAAGTGTGGCGGGGAGCTCGCCGGAGAGCTGGTTGCTAGGCGCCGAGAGCTCCTGGAGGTCGGTGAGCGCGACAAACACATCAGGTAGCGGCCCGGAGAAGGCGCTGAGAACCTGGAGAACCCGAGAGGGAACACGACACGCACCACGGGAGATGCGGCGCACAGGGCGGCGGCGTCGACGGGCCCTCGAAGCTGTTGCCCGACACGTCGTACGCCGTGAGGTTGTCGGCGCCGGAGACCACGGGGTGGGTTCCGTTGAATGGTTTGCACGAGAACCCAAGCAGCGCGGCGAGGTCACCGGCACCGCACGGGCACGGCCGCGCGGCCGCGCCGCTCCTGAACCGCCATGGCACGGTCGCGCACAGCGCCACTAGCAGCTAGAGGTGGGACTTGCCCTCTTATGCTTCGTGCCGCTTCGAGTCGTGCCTTCTAGGGCACGGAGGCACATCGGGCCGTGCCGATATGGTACGGTGAATCTTTTCTTCGGCCCAAGCACGGTCCGTAACACGCTGGTACGTCTTCGGGTCGTGTCGGCCCAAGCACGGCCCTCAAAATATTTTTGCTAGTTTTCTTTTTTCACTCGTGATAGATATATATATACTTGTGTGAACTATTTTAATAAAAGTTTGATGATTTTCCTAATCTATTTAAGAACTAGATAAGAAGTAGTATAGTAAATGCTAGAAAATTGTATTGTATAGTTGTAGAAGTGTCTACGTGCCATTTTTGTGTCGTGTCGGCCCAAGCACGACTCAAGATGCGGGCCGGGCCATGTAGCCCGCCATGCTGAGATCCTAGGCACGACACGGCCCTCGTATTTGTGTCGTACCGGTACGGCCCAAAATATTTCGTACTATGTCGTGCTTCGAGTCGTGCCAAAAGACCATGTCATGACCCGCCCTCAGATGGTACGGCCGCTCTACTAGCAGCATCGCCGCTGCTCTGCTTGCCATGTCGCCAGCCTTGCCACACGACACGACAAGGGTACGACGTACGGTGGTGCTCAGCGATGGTCAGCCACCGCGAGCTCGTAGCTAGCTAGCTAATGGTGATGGTAAGCAAGCGCCATGCAGTCTCTCACATGTTGGAGTCATGATCAGAGATTCAGAGCGTGCTTCTTTTAGTCCTGCTTGCTCTTCTTGTTCCCTTGCAGAAGTGTGTGTGCGGGAAAGAGAGGAGCTAGAGGGAGGGGAGCAGGGATGAAAACGGTACGGATATTTTCCGACCGTATTCGAGACCGAATCCGTTTAGAGGGGTTTTAATCCGTCCGTATCCGAGTCCGGATATTTAACATCCGATACCGTATCCGTATCCGAATATTTAAATCACATATTTTATGATGTCGATATCCAATCGTATCATATCCGTCATTTTTTATACTATCCGTATTCGAATCCGAATCCGGACATAAATACGAAAATAAATACGATATCAGTGATATCCGTCCGTATCCGATCCGTTTTCATCCCTAGAGGGGAGAGAAAGGAATAAGAAGGAAAAGAGAGAGAAGGCACCCTGGGTTTGACTCTGCAGCTCAAGTTTTCTGCAAGGCGGCCGGGCACGGTCCAAGCGCTGTGCATGCCAGTGGGCGGTGGCCTCATTGGATGTGGCGTGCGGAGGCGCGTCGGTGGCATGCGGGCCTAGCATACGCATGTGCTCATCGGTTATTGGTCGGGCATTCGTCTTTTTTTTTTTTTTTTTTTTTGCTTCTGCAAACAGTCCGGCCGCGCGAGCAGTAGATGGATGGAGGAGGAAGAAGAAGCGTATGTCCCTTGCTATCAACAGGTGGAGATAGACGCCGTTAGCTCCAAATGTGACGGGATGTGATGGAACGCTACTTTTGGTTAAAGTTCCGACCTTTGAATGGTATTTTACGTGACACAGATCTTTAGATGGTATTTTTCGATTATTGTGATCTTTCGCTGCTATAGAACCAATTTTGCCTAAGGAAAGGAGAAGTGCTCGAGGCTCTTGCTCCGCTCTCGCACTTTTTGCCTGCTCATCCCAATCCGCCCACCGAAACTCTCGAATCCGCGGCCGCCCCCTCCGCGATCCCGACCTCCGCCGCCTTGCCCAACTCGACGCTCTCTTCTCCTGAACGCGCTGCCGCCCCCGGGGGCGCGGCCACCGGGGCCCTTATCTACTGCTGCTGGGCTGATGGGGTGGAGTGGAATGGAGGTCCGGCCGGAGTGGGATGTAAACAAGATGAGGGAGCTGCGCTTCGTTGTATTGGTTCTGTTGGTATCCTTGCCGTGCTTCTCTGCATCCGATCGCCAAGGTACTACCGCACTGCCCTATCGTTCCTGCACTCTCACAGCCGTTGCTTGCCTCCATGCGTCCGCTTGAGTGTGTTTTGGGTACCTGTTAGCTGAACAAATGGGAATTTAGTTGTATTGTTAAACTGTTGCAGTGTTATAATCAGTGTTTTAGAAAGCGGTAGGTACTATAGTTGGGCGCCGAGCACCTAGGTAGCAGTTGGGCAGGCAATGCAGCTGCTAGGCAGGCAATTTGGCGCTTGTGCTTCGTAGGAGATGTCGCCTAGCGCAAAGGTGCCACCTTGATAGGCCAGCTGTCTGATTATCGAAACGGCGGTTGAAATATTTATGTATTGACATTGCTAGTGGTATCTGGGAAACATGGATTAGCTTAAACTTAGATACTTGATAATAATGATACCACATGTTTCTGCAACTGCAATTAGCTCATCATAGCATTTAATATGGGTGTACAATGATTTCATAAAAAGCACAGCAGCATGATCATTAATGTTACCTGAGAAAACATGCCAACTAAGGCCCCGTTTGGTTTGGTTTTGTTAAAGTTTAACTCCCGTCACATCAATGTTCCCTCAAATGCATGGAGTATTAAATGTAGACTAATTGCATGCATGTCGGCACAGATTATGAGTAATTTACGAGACGAATCTATTAAGCCTAATTAGTCCAAGATTGAAAACTTTTTGTCAAATAAGACGAAAGTGCTACAGTGTTTGTTAAACTTTAACACCCCAAACCAAACACCCCCTAAGTCATATAACTGTGGTGGTCTATATATATGGCAGTGTTCACATTAAAACACTAGTGTATGGACTTGTATCTGGGAGAAACCTTGAGGATGGGTATAACTGTCGACATGACTCTCTTGGTACACCAAACTACCAATGCCATCTTCTTTTTCTGTCTGTGTGTCTGTATCCCTCAATTTTTAAGGTTTGGTTGACATGGAGAAACAAAGTTAGTTTAGATTCTTCAGGGATAATGTAGGCATTTAAAGAAAAGAGGAAAATGTAATCCTCAATGGCCGATTGGATCTCTTGTTTACAAAACTCAAGTACCTTATCAATACCGAATGACTGACTATGTTTTGCAGGAGATGCTTTATATGATATGAAACAAAAACTGAACGTTACTGGCGGTCAGCTTTCAGATTGGAACAAAAATCAAGTTAACCCTTGCACATGGAATTCTGTTATTTGTGACAATAGCAACAATGTTATTCAAGTGTAAGTGGGAGCCCCTGTACTTCTTTCTTTGTTTGCTTTCATTATATTCTGATGTTGTTGGAGTGCTTATGTTCCCCTCTATTCTGATCTTGTGTGTTTTTTGACTAATCTTTATGCTCTCTTGTGGAACTTTGGCTGCACGAGGATTCACTGGCATTTTGTCACCAAGAATTGGAGAACTCCAATATTTGAGTGTCCTGTGAGTATGATGTATTATTCTGTAGATTATATATACCTTGGACATAATCACTTTTATAAACATCAAAAGGGATGGTGTACATTTAGTACACTATAGCAATAGTTAATTCATTTTCCAGAGAATTACATCATGTTATTACAACAACAACAACAACAACATAGCATTTTGTCCCAAGCAAGTTGGGGTAGGCTAGAGATGAAACCCAAAAGAGACGAGAAACAGGGAGACACATAAAGGGACATAAAGGGCACAAGACAAAAAGAGGTCACGGTTCAAGCACGTTGATTGCCAATCTCCAACCGCTCCTGTCCATAGCTAAATCCTTGAAGATATTCCACTCCTTAAGATCTCTCTTAACGGACTCGTCCCAAGTTAGTTTAGGTCGACCTCTACCGCTTTTTACATTATCGGCCCGCTTTAGAACTCCACTACGCACCGGCGCCTCAGGAGGCCTCCGTTGGACATGTCCAAACCATCTCAACCGATGTTGAATCAATTTCTCCTCGATTGGTGCCACCCCAACCCTATCCCGAATATCGTCGTTCCGGACTCTATCCCTCCTTGTGTGCCCACAACACCAACGCAACATACGCATCTCTGCTACACTCAATTGCTGGACATGTCGTCTTTTTGTAGGCCAACACTCAGCACTGTATAACATCGCCGGACGAATCGCCGTCCTATAGAACTTACCTTTCAGCTTCTGAGGCACCTTTTGTCACAGAGAACGTCAGAAGCTTGACGCCATTTCAACCAGCCGGCTGAAATTCTATGCCTAACATCTTCATCAATGTCTCCATCATTTTGTAGCATCGACCCTAAATACCGAAAAGTATCCTTCTTGGCCACCACTTGCCCATCGAGGCTAACGTCTCCCTCCTCGTGCCTAGTCGCGCTGAAATCGCACCTCATGTACTCGGTCTTAGTCCTACTAAGTCTGAACTCTTTCGACTCTAACGTGTGCCTCCATAGTTCTAACTTCCTATTAACCCCCGCCCTACTGTCGTCAACTAGCACCACATCATCAGCAAAGAGCATACATCAAGGGATATCACCTTGTATGTCCCTTGTGACCTCATCCATCATCAAAGCAAATAAATAAGGGCTCAAAGCTGACCCCTGATGCAGTCTTATTTTAATTGGAAAGTCACTGGTGTCGCCATCACATGTTCGGACAAACGTCCCCACATCCCTGTACATATCCTTGATGAGGGTAACGTACTTAGTTGGGACTTTGTGCTTTTCCAAGGCCCACCACATGACATTTCTCGGTACTTTGTCATATGCCTTCTCGAGGTCAATAAAGACCATGTGTAAGTCCTTCTTCTGCTCCCTATATCTCTCCATCAATTGTCGTAATAAGAAAATCGCCTCCATGGTCGACCTACCAGGCATGAACCCAAACTGATTTTGGGTCACATGTGTCACTCTCCTTAGGCGATGCTCGATAACCCTCTTCCATAGCTTTATCGTATGGCTCATCAACTTAATCACACGGTAGTTAGTACAACTTTGAACATCTCCCTTGTTCTTGAAGATAGGTACTAATATACTTCTCCTCCATTCTTACCAAAAAATAAGGTTAAAAAGCTTAGTTAACCATACTATCGCTCTGGCGCCTAAGTATCTCCACACCTCAATGGGGATACCATCAGGGCCCATCGCTTTACCTCCCTTCATCCTCTTTAAAGCCTCTCCGATCTCTGCCTCAAAATAAGGTTAAAAAGCTTAGTTAACCATACTATCGCTCTGGCCGGCAGAGATCGGAGAGGCTTTGAAGAGGATGAAGGGAGGTAAAGTGATGGGCCCTGATGGTATCCCCATTGAGGTGTGGAGATATCTAGGCGCCAGAGCGATAGTATGGTTAACTAAGCTTTTTAACCTTATTTTTCGGTCTAACAAGATGCCTGAAGAAGCTTTCAATTACATCATGTTATTGAAAGTAAGAAATTTATAGAATGAGTACATGCAATAAAATTATAATGAATCCAGTCCAGACACCTTGGCATGTCTGAGAAATTAGGAATCAGTTTCTCTATTGAATCTTACTGTTCTATGACTCTGTTGCTTCTGTGGATAGACATGTCTGCTTCTCTTCATGTTTTGGGGCAAACTGATATGTTACTGAAACAAGATCATAGTGGGCTAGCTATCTGTGCAAGTAAACTAGGATGATATGGATTGCACCAGTGTCACATATGCTAACATATTCTATTCCAAAGAAATTGGTACTAGTTCTGGTTATTAGATATGTGTCATACATGAACTGCTGTTCAAACTTGGTGCAATTTAATTTCCTGATACTGTTCGGACTACTATGAAACTGTATAGCATATGATTTTGCAGGTCATTGGCTGGTAACAGGATTACCGGTACCATACCAGAGGAGTTTGGTAATCTATCTAGCTTGACAAGCTTAGATTTAGAGGACAATCTTTTAGTTGGAGAAGTACCAGCTTCTCTTGGCAACCTTTCTAAGCTACAGCTGTTGTAAGTATTTTAAAATCAGAGTGTCCTACGTATTCGAGAAAAGAAATAGAGTTTTATGTGACCTTTTCATGTAATCTTCCTTTCTCTCATAACCAGAATACTGAGTCAAAATAATTTCAATGGGTCAATTCCTGGTAGCATAGCGAACATTTCAAGCTTGACAGACATGTAAGACGGAGTATGCTACTCTTTTCAGTTTCTTATAACTCAAGTTCATTTAAATGTTCTTGTCGTGCTGTGTTGACAAAAAAAACATTTTGATTACAGCTGCCTGGCATATAATAATTTGTCCGGTCAGATACCTGGTTTGCTGTTTCAAGTAGCACGTTACAAGTATATGAAGCTTGCTCTTAATTTTTTCTTTCATTCGATGATTTTTTCCTAATCCTGAGTGAATGATAAAATTCTCTTTTTCCATGACCAGCTTTTCTGGTAATCACTTAAACTGTGGACCCAACTTCCCGCATTCTTGTGCATCCAGCATGTCCTATCAGAGTAAGTTGCATTCTGACTACTGTATTTATTATTTTACCAATGCATGGTAGTTTTGTAGTATAGATGATTTCCTTGTATTTTATGAGACTGCTAATTCCATATTTATCATCTTACAGGTGGATCCCATAGCTCAAAAATTGGCTTAATACTTGGAACAGTTGGTGGAATTTTAGGGCTTCTTATCGTGGGAGCTCTATTTCTAATCTGTAATGCAAGGAGGAAAAGCCACCTGCGGGAAGTTTTTGTGGATGTAGCAGGTTCCATGCATTTGTAGTTGATGCCTTGCTTTTAGTCTTTCACAGTAGTGAAGTAATAGTCTTAATAATGGCTTAGCAAAACTGTTGTCTCTTTAAAAACTTCATAAACTTTAGAGCTCCCAAAGACCAAGACAGTAAGCACATTGATACTTGATTATTAATATACAGCAGGCTCGTGTTTCAGTCACTGAAAATGATAATTTCCTAATCAGAATACATGACCCTACACCTTCATCAATCAGGCACTGTGTTAATCACAAGAGTTTCAAGTTTGCATAGTTTATGCAATCACCTAAGTTATATACCAATTTATGTTCTGCAGGTGAGGATGAACGACGAATTGCGTTTGGCCAGCTCAAAAGATTTGCATGGCGAGAACTGCAGATTGCGACTGATAATTTCAATGAAAGAAATGTTCTTGGACAGGGAGGTTTTGGTAAAGTGTACAAGGGAGTTCTTCCAGATGCCACTAAGATTGCTGTAAAACGACTGACTGACTATGAGAGTCCTGGTGGGGAGGCTGCTTTCTTGCGCGAGGTTGAGCTTATTAGTGTTGCAGTTCACCGCAATCTCTTAAGATTAATTGGCTTCTGCACGACACAAACAGAGCGCTTGCTGGTCTATCCATTTATGCAGAATTTGAGTGTTGCCTACCGCTTAAGAGGTATTATTTTTTGAATTTGTCCATGCGCCCCTCTAGGTACAGGATTGTGGTTATTTGTAATCTTTGTCGCAGGCGCGCATACTTACTAAAGAATTAAGTGTGTGTGAGTGCGTATCCAGGGATGTACCCTTTCTTCTTTAATATAAGGAATATAATGATAGACAGCTCTCCTGTGTGTTCGAGAGAGAAAAAAAAATGCACCCCTCAATGTATTTTGCTAAGATGTTCCACTATTACTACCTACAAAGGGATTTTCTCTATTATTTCCCTTCCTTTTATGTGCTGACAGAACTCTGCCCTTGCTAATTTGTATATGGTAGACCTTGGACCTCCCACATAACATTTTCTCAACCTTTTGTTAACAGGCTTGATTTGTTGCATCTATATACAACAAGCTTTCCCACTGGCCAAAAAAATTATTAACATATTTAGCGTCTTTCTTTTCTCGTAATTGATGCTGGTCTCATATCATTTGTCCTGTGTTCTAAATGCTATCCAGATTTTAAGCCTGGAGAACCCATCCTAGACTGGCCTTCAAAGAGACGGGTGGCTATAGGTACAGCTCGTGGACTGGAGTATTTGCATGAATACTGCAGCCCCAAGATCATACACCGTGATGTTAAAGCTGCAAATGTATTGCTTGACGAGGATTTCGAGCCTGTTGTTGGTGATTTTGGCCTAGCAAAGCTCGTAGATGTGCAGAAGACATTTGTGACAACACAAGTACGTGGAACCATGGGTCACATAGCACCCGAGTACCTGTCCACAGGGAAGTCGTCCGAGAGGACTGATGTTTTTGGCTATGGGATCATGCTTCTTGAACTTGTGACCGGTCAGCGGGCTATTGACTTCTCACGGCTGGAAGAGGAAGATGACGTGCTATTGCTTGATCATGTAAGTCTTTTTTTTCACTTCCAAATATTGGATAGCTTTGCTCTTTGCTTCTTCGGTTACGGGATTTTTTAAACTGGCTCCATCCTTAATGCAACCTGATTCCTGTGTATGTTACGATGTACCTGTAACTAAATACAGGTAAAGAAGCTACAGAGAGAAGGGGAACTAGACTCCATTGTGGACAACAACCTTAATCAGAATTATGACAGCGAGGATCTTGAGATGATAATACAGATAGCACTGCTCTGCACGCAGGCATCACCTGAGGACCGGCCATCAATGTCTGAAGTGGTTAGGATGCTGGAAGGTGAGGGTTTGGCGGAGCGGTGGGAGGAGTGGCAGCATGTGGAGGTGACAAGGAGGCAGGAGTATGAGCGGATGCAGCAGAGGTTTGACTGGGGAGAGGATTCCGTCTACAATCAGGAAGCGATAGAGTTGTCTGCAGGTAGATGACAATCAGTGGAACGGATGGGTGTAAATGCAATGATGCGGTGCCTGCTGTGCTGTATGTAACTGTTATTTGTAGAGTAGTTATTAGATAGATATGTTCATAATATTATTCAAACAAACTTGTTGAGCAATGCATGAATGTGGATGGAATTAGATGGATAAATGGCAGTACATAGATTGAGGTAGCTGTACTTAATTTGATGGACATATAGCAGCGGTTAGGTTGTTTCTGCGCCATAAACATGCATTGACATTCATCTCTAGTTGTCAACTATTAATAAGTCAGCATATAGTTTCCGCCTTTTGGATTTGTTTACTTCTTTATAAATGTATCCATATTATTAGTGGGCTTTAACTGTTTTTATTGTGCCTACCGATTTACAATGCAAAAAGGTGGGGTAATAAACCAGTATATTTTTAGTTACCTCAGCACTAAAGATAATCTGTCTTAACACGGTCACCTTTGCCATGGTCAGAGAGAATATTTTAGAGAAATAACGTAGACAAAACTGTCATAAAGCAAAGTTTAATAAGTTTTTTTTGGTGAACACGAATGATGATTCTCTAGAAGGAACACCAAACAAAATGAATGGAACAGAATGCAACAACAGTGATGTTGTTGTCACTTGTGAGATGATAGATAAACACAAAGATAGTGTGGTTTTTCCTTTTAGTGAATAAATTATCTGACATGTCTCGTAACATCATGGCGGCGGTACGTTCTAAACTTTGCTCAGCGTTATCCATTTTGTCATGGCCTGACGTGAGGAGATAAAGGAACAAATCAAACAATGTTTGTAGGTGTTTTACATAGACTAATGCGGTAATGCTTGATGAGAAAATCGTATGCTCTTTGACTCAAATATACTACTATGTGTGCCGGAACTTTTCAGCCAACGAACAGACCAAATTTCAACATAAGCCAAATTTCAGTGAAACGAACAGGCCAACTCTAGGCACGATGCTGCAAGCAACTTGCATAGAAACATACCTTAATCTCCAGATCATTTGATCCTTGAAGTGTATTTCACGGGTCTTGACGGCAACTTTCGCTTGTCGGTCTCTTTTGCAAATATAAAAGACAGAGATACCACAAAGCCATAAAAAAGTCAAATCAACCTCGACACTGCGAGACAGCAGGGACCATAAGAAGGATATGAGACATAGAAGTGCATGCGCATAGAGGCAAATAAATGGACTCTCAAATGTTTCCTATAATAAATTGACTAGTAATGAATAGATGAGGCTTAGTGGAAACTATTTCAGGACAAATATAAACTTAGATGATTTTTTAATCGGTAATGCTAGGATCAGTGCATCCGATCTGATAGGAATCCCTCGGACACCGCCGTTGGTAGGCCCCAATTCCAACCGAATGGCCCAACAAACTCACACTGTGTTTCAAGGGCATGTCACAAGCATTTGTTCGAAATGTTTCGTCTGTTTCAGATGTATGTTGCAAGTGTTTTATCTGGATATTGGATATGTGAAACATATATGTTGCAAGAGTATGTTCGGAATGTTTCAACTGTTTTCAGTCTTATGTTGCAATAAGTGTTTTCATATTATAAGTTGCAAGTGTTTTTATCTAGATGTTGCATATGTTTTACACACATGTGTTCAAGTGTATGTTCCAAATGTTTTATATGCTTCGGACGTATGTTACATCCAAGTGTTTCATATTTCAGAGTTAGAGAGTCATACAACGCAGCTTATGCGCCGGGGGATAGGATGTGACGAGCCGGGGCCGGTGGTCAAGGTGTGCGGCGCACCTAGGGTCGTGTGGACGGGGTGCACTCGTGGGTCCTGCTCATGCGGAGAGAGGAGAGGGTTCAAGGGGAAGGAGCGCGCGGGGGTGGCGGCGGGCACGGGAGGAGCCGCGGCGTCCGAACTTGTGAAGAGAGAGAGGAGGAGGTAAGAAGGAAGAAACGGCAGGTGCAGCGTTTTCGCAAGCTTGTGGCGTTTTCGCAAGCTTGTGTGACGGAGGAGGGACGTCTCGACCCTAGTATCCACTCTGGTGCGGTTATGGGTTTGTGGGGGCGTCAGGATGGCGTGGCTGACAAACCAGAAAAAACGTGTAGATATAAAGAGGTTGTTTAGTTGGCAAAATTTTTGGCGAAACGTTACTGTAGCAGTTTCGTTGTTATTTGGCAAATATTGTCCAATCATAGTCTAATTAGGCTTAAAAGATTTGTCTCGTCCATTTCGTCTAAACTGTGTAATTAGTTTTATTTTTATCTATATTTAATGCTTCATGCATGCGTTCAAAGATTCGATGTGACGGAGAATCTGAAAATTTTAGCAAAATTTTTGGCATCTAAACGGTGCCAAAAAGAAAAAGCTGTAGCAAATTAAAAAAAAACATCTCGATCCCAAACTTCGTCCACCTCCCTCGCTTCCCTCCTCGCGTTCCTTCTTCCGTTCGCCGCCGACACCGACGCTCTCTCTCTCTCTCCCTCCCTCCCTCCCTCTCTGTCTGCAACGACTGGGTGGGCTACCGCCGCCGCCGCCCTACCCCAGGCGCAGGTATTCCCAGCCCTTTTCTCTTTCCTGTCTGCTGTGTGAAACCGAGTTCTCAATTTTGTTTAAAAAAAATTGAGTTCTCAAACTCTAACCTCAAGCTATTTGACTATTTGATGCCTTCTAACTTCTAACTTTTTTGCAAAAATTATTGGGTGTACATGTGTTCACCCATGTCCCTTTACTAGATCCGCCCTTGCCTGGGTCCTCCATTGTTCGAGTGCACATGAGTACATACTACATACATGTCCCTTTGCTAATTGCTGGGTCCACCCGTGGTGTTTATTTTGTCTAGTTTAAGTCACGATATCCTTTGCTGGGTCCGCCCCTAGTGTTTATGTTGTCAGTTCAATCACGATATCCTCACTGTGCAATGTGCAGTTTTAGTTTTTATTATCAGGGGGAGATGAATATTTAGCTCATCAGATACAGCTGAAATTTTATTAAATAAGGGGCACAGAGCCTTGAAGCCACTAAATAATCTGATATCAGTATATCACAGTTTTTACAACCTACAATTACAAGGCCATGACCATTGGTGGAATTGAAGAATAGTACTTGTGTCTGTTAAGGTGTGATTTTGGATGAAATTGTTATTTTTATATTTTCTTACCTCAACTTATTGTTTGATACTTTGATGTCTCCAATGCCATGTTCTGGCTCTTATTTTTGTTTGATGTTTTATCACAACAATTATTTTTCTAGTATCAATTAATTTTAAGCAATGATCTAAGCTGTTGTTCTGATCGAACCTGATGCTTCCTCCACACTAATAATTGCAACTTCAACATTTCATGGTTATGATCCTATTTACATTTGAAGCACCAAACAAGTCCACTGTTGCCCTTGCTTTTGCAGAGTTCTATATTAATTATACTGCTAGATATGCTTGGGCGTTAGTGCCATGGCTCCTCATTACCAAGCTGCGACCTTGATTGCCTCTCCGTCTTACCCAAACGCCATTGCTTGGTCAAGTGACAATCTTGTGGCTGTCGCATCTGGTCACATTGTAACTATTCTGGTAAGTGCAATCCAATCACTCTAAGATGATCACATATGTCATATTCTCAGGGTCATGATAGTTTATGTATGGAATATGGATAAGCCTAACCATGCACTAACCATGCCCATTTTTTCATATTCAAGAACCCAGCTGCGCTTGATGGACCACGTGGATTGGTTGGACTTCGTTGCAGTGACCCTTTTCCTATAGGAGTGGTTAAGAGAGAAGGTAAAACTGGTCTTGCATTAGTCATCTCCCAGAGGACTTGCTTAACTTGGACATTTGTGTTAATTACTTTGTACAATGAATGAAGACTTAATTCATATATACTGTATCCAGAAATTTGTTGGCTTGACATCAGTTTTGTAATGTGAATGTGTGGTGCTGTAAAAAATAACATGGAACTTTGGGAACTATAATGAATAAACTGTCTTGCTATTTGGCTTTTCAGTTTTAGCAATGTTTGAAGAAAACGTCATTAAACGCTCACCTAGACGCTCTTAAGCACGAGGTGGAGCCCTGGCAACGAGGTCAGGATTGCAAAATTGTTTGTTGTGGTGTGATTCCATCCGTGCTTACGTCATGGCATCCTGTTGCTTGATTGCACCCATCCTCTGCTTGATTTCACCATGGGTTCATTCACACAGCCAGAGCAGAGTTACATCTCTTTATATGCAGCTAGTGGGTTACTGCAACATAAACACCTCCCTTTGGAATCTTAGGTTTTACTAGTCATATTATACTTATAATTCATTCAAACTACTATGAGTGCATGTTCAACCTCCTGAACAAATGTCATGGCATTTTTATATTTATAGCCTAGTGCTCCATTTGCCAAAGTACAAGGCAAGATGCATTTTAAGATTCAAACTTTGACCAACAACAAAAGTGGTTACATTGGATTTGTATTTAGAAATAGTTTCTAATGATCAATTTTTTGTTGCCACACACGGTATATTATGAGAGAAATTAGCTGTCAAAGTACGATCTTGATGACTGTGCCAAGTGAAACCACACCTTATATTGTGATGCAGGGAGTATAAAGTTTTCCATTACTGCCATTTCACCAAAGAGTGGAAAAAAACAGGAAGCCCAGTGAGACCATGTAGGTGTATTAATTCTGTTTGATCTAAATTTTCAATTTATCAATATTTGCAGATCTCTTGGAGCCATGCTTATTGCCCACTTCCTTAGCACGTGAAACTGAACCATGTGCCCGATCAATTTCATGGTCTCAACAAGGATTTGCACCTAACTCTGGGTATACATACTTTTGACATTCTAAATGGTCTTCTCTAGGTGTAAGTTTTATGTACAAGCTCATCTGTTCATCCCACTGTACTTACATATGTTTATAATATGGATGGCTAATGTAGGTGCTTGCTAGCTGTTTGCACTGTGGATGGTCATGTGAAGCTTTACCGGTCACCAATTTGGGAGTTATGTGATGAATGGGTTGAAGTGAGCATTTTCTGTTCTATTTAAGCAACATTTGATTTATGATGAAATGGTTGACTAAGAAGTTAGTCTGGATACCAACAAAATGTCTACTACAGTGATTCTTTTTGGCTAGGGCCATGGTTCCCATGATCCATGCATAATGCATATAAGTAATGTAATTTTTTATTATTATTAGGAGAATCAGATGAACATTAACTGCATAACCTAGTTTTCAGCCAAAATTTCGTTCTGTATCACTTTCTTATTCCTGTTCCAACTTCTAATCAGAATAGAACTTGCAGTTTAAGTTTGTTCTTGACTCCTTGGTTCTAGGATTAGCTTTTGTTTGCTCTTAGTTGTTTGTTATTAATTTCTAGACTATGCTGTTGTCTTCCATTGCATTTGTTTGTTGGGAATGATCAGTGATCACCTGTTCTAGGTCACGGATATTTTGGTGCTTATTAACATTTCACCTCGCGTAGGTCGCAGATATATCACAGTTGCTGTTTAACTATTATAAAACTATAAATTTCGGAGAGGATAATGGTTCTCATTTGACTTCTCCGGTATGATAACTTCTACTCTAGCATGTCATCATACTTTTATCTGAATATGTGGCTAAAAGTATGATTTTTATAATCAGAAGAATACAAATACTGGGGAGACAGAGGTTTTAGAATCTACTTGTGAATTGCAAGAATCTCTTTATTTCAGGGGTCCTGGACAGAGAAAAAGAAAGCCACCAAGGTGAATGATATTTTCTGTTTCTACATCATAACTTTGTCATTGAGAAAAGTTTCCACATTTGAAATAATAAGATGATCAAAGTGTTGGATTATGAATGGTCTTGATTGATTAGGCTAACCCTAGAAGGGTAACTATATAGTGTAGCATACATGGGCCTCATGGGTCTAGCCACATGGGCCTCATATACATATACTCCAACACCCCCCGCAGTCTGAACTACCGTCGCAGCGGAGTCAGACTGGACACCAGGAAAAGAAAATACAATACATACGAGCCCCCCACAGACGCAACTAGCCACCGGTGATGTTGAGGCTGGAGCGGAAGGCGGTGAAGGTCGACGACGGGAGGCCCTTGGTGAAGATGTCTGCGAACTGGGACATAGTAGGTACATGTAGGACTCGCACCTCGCCAATGGCAACCCGATCACGGACGAAGTGAAGGTCGATCTCCACATGCTTGGTCCGCTGGTGTTGCACGGGGTTGGTGGAGAGGTAGACCGCACTGACGTTGTCGCAGTAGACAAGCGTGCTCCGGAGAAGAGGGTTGTGGAGCTCGGCCAGGAGCTGTCGGAGCCAAGAGGCCTCCGCCACGCCATTGGCCACGGCGCGGTACTCCGCCTCGGCACTGGAGCGGGAGGCCACCTGCTGACGCTTGGACGACCAGGACACCAGGTTGCCACTCAAGAAGACAACGTAGCCGGAGGTGGAGCGCCGAGTGTCCGGACATCCGGCCCAGTCAGCGTCGGTGTAGACAACCATCTCGGTGGAGGAGAACCGTCGGTGAAGAAGTAGGCCGTAGCCCACAGTGCCTCGGAGGTAGCGGAGGAGGCGCTTGAGGGCAGTGAGGTGGGGCTCCCTCGGATCATGCATATGAAGGCACAGCTGCTGAACTGCATAAGTGATGTCCGGTCGAGTGAAGGTGAGGTACTGCAGAGCACCAGCGAGACTCCGGTACGCGGTGGGATCAGACACCGGGTTACCCTCGGCCTCGAACATCTTGCCCTGTGTGTCAACTGGAGTAGAGCAGGGGTTGCAGTCTATCATCCTAACTCGCTAAAGGATGTCAAGAGTGTACTGCCGCTGGTGAAGAAGTAGGCCAGCAGGATGAGGCGCAACTGTGACCCCAAGGAAGTGGTGGAGCACACCCAGGTCCTTCATAGCAAATTCCTGCTGGAGAGAGGTGATGACGCGGCGAAGGAGTGACTCGCTGGAGGCTGTGAGGACAATGTCATCAACATAGAGCAGTAGATACGCAGTCTCAGCTCCATGGTGGTAGATGAACAGGGAAGTATCAGACTTGGCCTCCACAAACCCCAGGGATCGCAGAAAGGCAGCAAAGCGATGCTTCCATACCCGGAGGGCCTGCTTGAGGCCGTAGAGAGATCTGTTGAACCGGCAGACCATGTCAGGACACGAGGAGTCAACAAACCCGGCCGGCTGACTGCAGTAAACTGTCTCAGTGAGAAGACCATGCAGGAAGGCATTCTTGACATCCAGCTGATGCATGAGCCAAGAGCGAGTGAGTGCGAGGGAGAGCACCGTGCGGACTGTAGCCGGCTTCACCACCGGACTGAAGGTCTCATCATAGTCAACACCAGGCCGCTGAGTGAAATCCCTGAGAACCCAACGAGCCTTGTACCTCTCGAGAGTGCCATCAGCCCGGCGCTTGTGTGTTCAGATCCACTTGCCGGTGACGACGTTGGAGCCTAGTGGACGTGGCACCAGATCCCAGGTCCGGTTGGCGAGGAGAGCCGCGTACTCCTCTTCCATCGCGTGGCGCCAGTGAGGGTCCAACAGGGCCTCGCGGACAGAAGAGGGTACTAGAGAGACCTGCGAGTCACCGGGCATCGCCGCAAGAGCCCGGGGCTGCAGGGTCCTAGCCACGTGGCGTGTCACCATAGGGTGAACATGACGCGGGTGACGGTGAAGGAGCGGCGGGTGATACACCGGGGTATCGACGTGAGCGGTGTGAGACTGCGACGACGGCTCTGGTGTCCCCGGCGGAGAGGGAGACGACCCCGGTGGTGACCCAGGCGTTGGAGGGGCCACCGGCGGAGGCGAAGGTGCCGGCGCAGTCCGGGCCCAGCGCTGGTACACAAGGACCGGCCGGGCGAAGCGCGCAGGCGGAGCCGGAGGCGACGGCCTGGGACCCCCGTCAGCCGGAATGACAGGGTCTGTCCCGCAAGGGTCCCCGTCCATGCTCGAACGGGGAGCAGGGTCGGGGGAGGCACCGGCCGACAACGAGCTGGGGCACGGGGCCATAGGACCTGCAGGAAACAACGGCAAAGGTGGCTCGACCACCGCATCAGTGGGAAACAAAGAGGAGAGGTCAAGCTCGGAGGTGGAAGGGGTGGTGGTGGTGGAAAAGGGGAAGACAGACTCATCGAACACCACATGGCGAGAGATGAGGGCCCGACGAGAGGTGAGGTCGTAGCAGCGGTACCCCTTGTGGTCCGGGGAGTACCCGAGGAAGACACAGAGAGTGGACCGGGGAGCCAGCTTGTGCGGAGCAGTGGCCGTGGTGTTAGGGTAACACGCACACCCGAAGACTCGAAGGTGGTCATACCTCGGAGGGGTACCGAAAAGAGCGTGGTGCGGCGTGAGAGCCGGGCAAGCAGCGGAAGGAAGGCGGTTAAGGAGATAGATGGAGGTGTGCAGGCTCTCTGCCCAGAAACGAGCGGGGAGTGAGCCCTGGAGTAAGAGTACGCACGGTGTCATTGGTTGTGCGAATCATGCGCTCAGCCTTGCCGTTCTGAGAGGAGGTGTACGGGCAAGACATGCGTAGCTGGACACCGCGAGAGAGGAAAAAGGTCCGGGATGTGGAGTTATCGAACTCACGGCCATTGTCGCACTAGACGGCCTTGATGGTGAGGCCGAACTGAGTGGAAACCCAAGCGAAAAAATGGTGGAGCACGGGGAATGCCTCAGACTTGACACGTAAGGGAAAAGTCCACGAATAGTGAGAAAAATCATCAACCACCACAAGATAGTACTTATAGCCAGAAATGCTGAGTATAGGAGACGTCCATAGGTCGCAATGAACAAGATAAAAAATGCGAGCCGCATGTGAAGAAGAACTAGAAAAAGGAAGACGAACATGACGGCCCATTTGGCATGCGTGACACAAATGCTCATCATGAGATCGAGTACAACGAATGTCTGAGCTATGACTAAGCTGCATCAGGGCATCACGTCCAGGATGGCCGAGGCGCCGGTGCCAAGTAGTAGAAGAGGTGGTGGCGAAGGCAGCTGACAAAAGCGAAGACGACGAGGCAGACGCCGGAAAACGGAGGGTGTAAAGGGGCCCCGTACTGTCACATCGGAGCAGAGGACGCCGGGTAGCCAAATCCTTTACAGTAAGACCAGAAGAGTCAAACTCCACAGAACACGAGTTGTCAGCTGTAAAACGACGAATAGAAAGAAGGCTGTGAACCATAGAGGGTGCAACAAGAACATCGGGAAGACGAAAGGACCCATGAGCACCGGCGGTACCCACAGAGGTGACAGGAAGACAAGAACCATTTGCGACCATAATGGACGAAGGGAGAGAAGAAGGAGAATGGACAGAAGAAAGTATACCAGGGTCAGGGGTGGTGTGGTAGGTGGCACCCGAGTCGGCGATCCACTCAGATCCGACAGGAGGTGTCAGGCCCATGGTGCTGAACGACCGTGCCAAGGCCGCCTGGTCCCAGCCGGCAAGCCCGAGCGGGTTGCTGGAGGGAGTAGCCCACAGAGGCGTAGTGGAGACGCTGGGAGGTGGAGCACCAGTAAACATGGCCACCGGTGGGCAAGGCTCACCACCTGGAGCGTGGTAGGGCCACATAGAAATGCGCCCTGACCACGGGTTGTGGAAGGAAGACCATGGTGCCCCCCCAGTGGGCCAGCTGGCGGGGTGACTCCACCACGGCCTCTCCCACGGCCCCCACCGCGTCGGCGACGACCGCCACGACCCCCCCACCTCCGCTTGGCCTGGAGGGAGGAGGACCAAGAAGAGACGACGGTGGTGTAGCAGACGGGCGCGACGGAGTAGCAGCCAGGGCCGTCGAGGAAGACGAGGACCCCGGGGTGGCGGTGGACCCCGGCTGGAGGCCCTGAGTGAGCTCCTCCATGACAAGGTCGTCACGGACCTGCAGGAAGGTGGGGAAGGGTCGCTGATGGGTGATCCACGTCCGGAGGTGGGCGTAGCGGTCGCTGAGCCCGCGGAGTACGTTGAGGACGAGGATGCGATCCTCCACGGGCCAGCCCAGATCGCCGAGGGAATCGGCCATGGCCTTCATCTTCCGGCAGAACTCGCCAACGGCAAGGTCCTCCTGAACGAAGGTGCGGAAGCTCGCGTCGAGTCGTATAGCTCGGGCCTCAGCATTGCCCAGAAAACTGGCCCTCGAGTGCCAGCCAGGCCTGGCGAGCGGAGGTGGTGTTGCGGACGAAGTCGTAGAGGTCGACGGAGATCGTGCCGAGGGTCCAGGAAAGCACGATGCTGTCCAGACGCTGCCACGACAGAGTCTAGACCACGGGCGTGGGATCGTCGAGGGCGTAGCGGCGAAGAGTGAGGACCACGAGATCCCGCCAACGGGCGTACGAGGGTGACTCGGGGTCGAGAACAACCGGGACGAGTAGCCGGATGTTCTGGACACCGCCGGCCTGGTAGTGGAGCTGCGAGACGAGGGGATCGGCCGGGTCGTGACGGAGAGCCGTAGTGGTGGAGGTGAGGTGGCCCATCGAGCCGGAGGAGGTGGCCCCCCCGTCCGGGGCGAGAAGCTGCTTCGCCTCGGCGATCTGGCGGGCCAGAGTGTCGGCGGCGTCTCGTTCCCGTTGCCACACAAGGGCAGCCGCACGGACTCGCTCCTGTCCCGCTGCGGCCGTGGTCCGGGCGGAAACAAGCGCGGCAGCGAGGGCGGAGACGGGGGCAGCCGAAGGCGGGGCGGGGAGGTTGAAGGCACCCATGCTCGGCCCCTGCAGGTGGGAGGCCGCACCATCACCACCAGGCAGAGCCAGGCCGGCTGCAGCGGCAGCGGCGGCGTCCGCATGAGGCTCGGGCCCGACGGCTTCATCAACCGGGGCGGCTGGGAAAGCAGCAGCCGCGGGAGCAGTCCCATCGGAGGCGAGAGCGAGGGCAGGGCGCGCCGCCTGGGCTGCTGGAGAGGCGGCGGACGGCGGCCAAGACTCAGCGGAGACAGGCGCGGCGGCGAAGGGGGCAGCCGGCGCCCAGCCCTGTCCAGCGCCCGCGCCAGAGGAGGCTGGAGGGGTGCCCGCGATTTGAGCCCAGGAAGTAGTGCTGGAGAGAGGAGGGAAGGAGAGAAAGTAGGAGGGAGGAGGAGGAGGGGCGCCAGGTCCGGCCATGGCGCCTGGCGGCGCGCCGCCGCCGCCGCCGGCCCCTGGCGGGCGGGAGGGAGGGAGAGAGGGTGGGGAAAGAAGACTAGGCGGCTGATACCATGTTGGATTATGAATGGTCTTGATTAATTAGGCTAACCCTAGAAGGGTAGCTATATAGTGTAGCATACATGGGCCTCATGGGCCTAGCCACATGGGCCTCATATACATATACTCCAACACAAAGGAAGCACCATTTAGCCATCATGTAGGATGTCAAGTGCTTATATTCAAGCACTTTGTACAAATTCATCTGTGGATGTCACAAATCTTTCCTTTTAATTTATTTTGTTGCAAGAAGACAACATTCTTAGCAATCTTTCTAACATCCATATACTGTACCTGAATCTGTTTTCACTGAATTTTTTTTGAATATAGAGTTGATGGTTTTATTTATGACGGCAATGAAGTTGATTTAGATGCTTCAAAGGATGCAGACTTCTCGATGGAACCATGCTCTAAATCAGGGAAGAAATCGTTGAAAAAGGTAGAAATTTTTCACATTTATGCTGAAGTTTTGGCTTATTCTTTTACTTTGTAATAAAAGAGAAACCTAGTTGTTTCTTAACAAAAGGAGGAGCCAATTATTCCCTCCATTTTTAAATGGCACCGTTGACTTTTTACATCCGTTTGACTTTTGGAGTATTCGTCTTTCCTTTAAATATTTGTGCAAATAGACAAACATACAAGGCATGCTTAAAGTGATTTGGATGACAGATCTAGTGACACTTTTTTTTTCACTTTCCTTAGCTACTAAGTAATTGAATAAATATTGCTGGTCAAAGTCTGAGAAAAAAATTTAAATGGTGTCATGTGTTTAAAAATGGAGGGAGTGTCATGCTAAAGGTGGTTCTTAGCATAGTACATGACTGTTCTGTGTTTTAACATTACTGTGTTTGTGATTCCAGACTGTAAAACCCAGGCATGAAGTAGTTGCTGTAAATGAACGAAACAGCACAGGAAATATTAAAGCATCATTGTCCTCCAATGGAGAAAACAAATCTCTTCCTCTCATCACGGCAAAACAGTATGCTTGTCGTGCAGCACATTTGTCTTCCCTTGTAGTTTCATGGTCTCCAGTTGTGTCATCAAGTGATAACACTTCTTGTTTATTGAGGCATTGGTGCATTCTTGCTGTTGGCTCTAAATCCGGAAATCTTTCTTTTTGGAAACTATGTAAGCCAGAATATTACACAATAGATGTTGGTGTGGTTATCAGTGATCCAATGCTCATCGGCGTTTTGCAAGCTCACAAATCATGGGTCAGTGTCATAACTTGGCAAGTTCTTTCTGCGGGCTCTTCAAAATCCTCGTTGCTTTTAGCTACTGGATGCTCAGATGGAAGGTAATCGTGATTTATCCGTATTGTCTGTAAATGGTGATGTGCTTTCTTCAGCTGCACTATGTACTGTTTCTTGTTTGCTTACATGAATTTTGTGAGCTCTTCTTTACTCATGACATGGCAAAAGTGATATATGGGGATAATCATAAGCATAGTTTTGGTTCTATGTTTTCTGGAACAAGGTCAAAATTTGTCCATAAGAAGCAGAATGACCTGTATAGGCATGCAATCAGCTTGTCCTACCTCAGCCTTAATAAATAAAAATAAGAAAGCACTCCCGTCCCCCATTTATTTTTCTAATTGCTGTGCTTGATGTTAAACAATCATGCAACTCATTCTCTGATGAGATATCTGGGCGGTGGTGAAAATACTTTACCCATATGTCTTAAAGATATTCATTCGTCTTTGCCTCATAATTTACAAACTTTGAATATTCCTATGGTTATTTATTGCCTTTGGATAGTTATTATTAGTTTTCTGTAAACGTTACATATCTCATGTTAAAGATTTGGTTTGTTTTTTCAGTGTTAAGATAAGGTTAGGGAATATTGAAGGGTTAAATCAATGTGCAAGTGGAGAAGAAGTGCCATTTGTGTTAGTTGCTGAGGTATGTAATATATACCTGGTAGAGTTCACACTTGACATGTACAATTTATGTGTTTTTTTAGATTGCACAACATCAAATCAATGTGCATGCTTCTGTCCCTTCAAGTTTCGTCCTTCTGAACCCTGATGTTCTTCTTACTAAAATTTTCATTCCAAATGTTTATTTGGTCAGGTCGCCACTGATTTATCAGCTCCAGTGTCGTCAATCTCATTAGCCATACCTGCCCGGTCTCAACATGAGGTTAGTTTGGCAATTGGAAGAGTATCCGGGTCACTAGAAATATGGATATGGAATGCATCTAGCAACAAAATTGAGATTTCCAGTGCATGGCATGCACATGATCAAGTGGTAATGCTTCACATTAGTTGAGGATATTTGATCTTCAGAAAAATTAAAAAAGAAAAATGTCTAACATTACCATAGGTGACAGGTTTACAATGGGCTATGGATGGCTATTGTTTATTCACTTGCAGTCAGGTTTGTTGACTTTTTTTTCATGTCACCTATTTGATTGCTGCGCCTTGATTGTATATTGTGTTTTAGCATGAGAACTTGTTCCCAAATATTGGGTTGATTGAAGCCATTGGATTGTTGAAAGTTTGAGAGTCTAAGTAAAACATCGAATAGAGATGTGGGATGTGTAGTGGTGGAGAGTAACAACTCTGGAGCAGCAGGTCTTGTGTTCAAATCCTACCCTTTGCTACTTTACTTCTGGTGAAGGATGAGGAGATCAAGGACAGATGAAGAGAGTACTTCGACAAGCTGTTTAATGGGGAGAATGAGGGTCCTACCCTTGAGTTGGACGACTCATTTGACGATACCAACAGACGCTTTGTGAGGAGAATTCAGGAGGCAGAGATCGGAGAGGCTTTGAAAAGGATGAAGGGAGGTAAAGCGATGGGCCCTGATGGTATCCCCATTGAGGTGTAGGCGTCAGAGCGATAGTATGGTTAACTAAGCTTTTTAACCTTATTTTTCAATCTAACAAGATGCCTGAAGAATGGAGGAGAAGTATATTAGTACCTATCTTTAAGAACAAGGGAGATGTTCAAAGTTGTACTAACTACCGTGGGATTAAGTTGATGAGCCATACGATGAAGCTCTGGGAGAGGGTTATCGAGCATCACCTAAGGAGAGTGACATGTGTCCCAAAATCAGTTTGGGTTCATGCCTGGTAGTCGACCATGGAGGCGATTTTCTTATTACGACAATTGATGGAGAGATATAGGGAGCAGAAGAAGAACTTGCACATGGTCTTTATTGACCTCGAAAAGGCATATGACAAAGTACCGAGAAATGTCATGTGGTGGGCCTTGGAAAAGCACAAAGTCCCAACTAAGTACGTTACCCTCATCAAGGATATGTACAGGGATGTGGTGACGTTTGTCCGAACATGTGATGGTGACACCAGTGACTTTCCAATTAAAATAGGACTGCATCAGGGGTCAGCTTTGAGCCCTTATTTATTTGCTTTGGTGATGGATGAAGTTACGAGGGACATACAAGGTAGTATCCCTTGGTGTATGCTTTTTGCTGATGATGTGGTGCTAGTTGACGACTGTAGGGCAGGGGTTAATAGGAAGTTAGAACTATGGAGGCACACGTTAGAGTCGAAAGAGTTCAGACTTAGTAGGACTAAGACCGAGTACATGAGGTACGATTTCAACGCGACTAGGCATGAGGAGGAAGACGTTAGCCTCGATGGGCAAGTGGTGGCCAAGAAGAATACTTTTCGGTATTTAGGGTCGATGCTACAAAAGGACGGAGACATTGATGAAGATGTTAGGCATAGAATTTCAGCCGGCTGGTTGAAATGGCGTCAAGCTTCTGGCGTCCTCTGTGATAAAAGGGTGTCTCAGAAGCTGAAAGGTAAGTTCTATAGGACGGCGATTCGTCCGGCGATGTTATACGGTGCTGAGTGTTGGCCTACAAAAAGGCGACATGTCCAGCAATTGAGTGTAGCAGAGATGCGTATGTTGCGTTGGTGTTGTGGGCACACAAGGAGGGATAGAGTCTGGAACGACGATATTCGGGATAGGGTTGGGGTGGCGCCAATTGAGGAGAAATTGATTCAACATCGGTTGAGATGGTTTGGACATGTCCAACGGAGGCCTCCTGAGGCGCCGGTGCGTAGTGGAGTTCTAAAGCGGGCCGATAATGTAAAGAGCGGTAGAGGTCGACCTAAACTAACTTGGGACGAGTCTGTTAAGAGAGATCTTAAGGAGTGGAATATCTCCAAGGATTTAGCTATGGATAGGAGCGCTTGAAGATTGATAATCAACGTGCCTGAACCGTGACCTCTTTTTGTCTTGTGCCCTTTATGTCCCGTTATGTGTCTCCCTGTTTCTCGTCTCTTTTGGGTTTCATCTCTAGCCTACTCCAACTTGCTTGGGACAAAAGACTATGTTGTTGTTGTTGAAGAGATGTGGGATGTGTGGTGAAAACCACTTTGAGTGAAGTATGAGTTGAGCGCTTTAGCCAGCTATGCTCAACCACGGATCACTACCTTTTTTTTCTTTCATATTTCCATTCTCTTTTTCTTGTTAGACAATCATTCTTTTTTTTCTCGAACACGGAAGGGAATTGTGCATCATTTCTTTAAGAGAGAAAAAGAAGAACAGTAAAAAGGAGGGAAACACTAGACCAGAGCAAATAGCCTTCCACAGCTAACCTGACCTGTGATTGTGAGACATAAGGCCAAAGAAACTAGTCTAGTACAGGCTAAGCGACAAAGAGCACCAACAGAAACTTAGGAAAAATCAACCCACAACAAGCGATCCAGCCAGCAGCTCCTGGAGTCCTTTTGCACCAGCAGAGCACCATAGGATGCATTCATTTGTGATTGCAGTAAAATTGTGATGCTTGGACTTGCACCATTAAAGACACTCATTCCTATGCTTCCAAATTTCCCAGGCCACTAGGGTAATGAGTGTATTAAGCCCTTTTTTAGACAATTGTTCTTGACATTAACGTTGTTTCCAATACACCTTTCAATGCCCTGTATATTGTGAGTAAAGAAGATTAAAAGCGTAGTGTTGAAAATTAACTAGTACAATTTTGGTATGATGCTATGTGGGGCAAGCAGTACTCTAGGTGCGGCAAGAGGGCAAACGCGCCAATGGTAGCATGAGGCAGCGGGAACGTGCGGTGAGCGTGCCTTGAGTATATCTATCAGGTTGTTAGGCTTCACTTCAGACTTTCAGTTTCTTATGAAGTTTGTTTGGATAAGTTATATTTCTTAGTCTCGAGTGCACAAGATTAGGAGAGCTGGCATGTAGTATGCTTATAAGATGTACCTGTGTAAGGTTAAGCAATACATGAACCTTCCTTCTATCTCCATTTTCTACCTCTACCCTTCCCATTTTCCCAACATAGGGCGTTGAGGTGAACAACCTCCTCCCACTCCCATCCAGGATCGCGATTACCTCCACCGCCTACCCACACTTATGAAAAAGCTAAATACTTCTCGTGCTTATTTGTTTTAAGAGTAAAATGCACCGTGGGTCCTCAAACTTGGTTTGGGTGTCATCCAGGTCCTAAACTTACTAATCGTGTCACATTAGGTCCAAATCACCATAACTTGAGGTAATCCGCATGCATAGCACATTGACTTCGCAATGACATAGCACCATTGTGTGAGGCTCACATGCTTGGGAGGGAAGGGATGTGACTCACATGTGGGCCCACATGCGTTTCATGTCATCGTGCAGTCAGTGTGTCACATAGGCAGATTAAATACTCAAGATATGGTGACTTGGACCTCACATGACATGCTTAATAAGTTTAGAGATTTTGATGTGCATTTTCTTTAGGGGCCTATATGGCACCCTCAGCCAAGTTCGGGGACTGATGGTGCATTTTACTCTTTGTTTAATTACTGAAACTTTATGAGCCTCTTTTACTATTGCACTATCTGATGGTCTGGTTTCATTTTGATAAATATAACCTGTAACAACTTGAGTACCAAGGTGCAGCATGGTTGGTAGAACATCCAGTTGAGAGGCTGCCCATGTGATCTTTAACCCAGGTGCTCACGAGTCCTGGTTTCTTGATGTATTCTCCGTGGCAGTTTATTTTTTCTTTTTTTTTCATAACCTTTGATAAATTTAAAAGCTGAAATCTTTCTTGATTGTTGATTAATTTACTAGCTCAACTAATGTACTATACAATTCACTCTGTTCTTCCTCCTGAGAAGTTGTATCACTCAGGTTTTGAAAGTTGCACCTTTCAACCTGATGCTTTTCATTTTTTCTTCTTTTAGGACAATTCTGCACGTTGTTGGATCTCTCATGAAAACCACCTTGAAGAAATTTTTGTGCATTCAAATTTTCCAGAGCTAAGGGAGTCAGCAGATGTAAAACTAGTAGATACTTAAATGTTTGTTATCCTTGATGTCCAATTTTTTTTTTTCCAAATAATTGGGTTCTCAATATGCATGCAGCTATCAGAAGTCTCTGATCGATGCTATGGTCTTACACTAGCACCTGGAGAACAGATGATTGCTGTGGTATGCCTTAGTCTTTTGTATCCAACATCTTTTTGTTCAACTGAACTGTTACTGTCGGTGAAGAGATATGCATAAGCTGCAATTGATGGCTCTCTTTTTTCAGGTCCGCAGTTTGGATCTGAACCTTTTGAACCAGATGTATCAAGTCAGGTAATTTTACTTATGCGTTGTGAAAAGTACTGGGTCCTTGTGCTACAAATCTTCCTTGCTTTAATATAACATTTAGAATTAATTTTGGTAATCAAAACAACAGGACACAAAAGGCGGTGGTTGAGTTCATCTGGATCGGTGGCCAATTTGTTGGTATTACACTAGACAGGAGCATTGATATTTGCAGTCCACAGTCTGCAGACTTATCGTCAAGTAACCTTACATGGTGGGGATCCAACATTTTGTGGTCGCTTAAGAAATACGAAAATGTTGAAAAGAGGCTTGTGTTATGGGATGTTGTAACTGCGCTGCAAGAGTTGAAGAAATCTGCACCTGCCTTTCTGGAGACTTTAGTGCATAGTTGGGTCTCAGCTTTATTTTCGGGCGACCCACTGCGTGTTTCTATCAATGCCCCGTCATGTTCAATGCATGGCATGATGCCCTATGTCAGCTCGCGGAAGCTACACTTACTGAACATAATTTGCAGAAAAGTAATGCTCAGCAATCATGCACAGCATGGTCCTGGTGCTCAAAATGGTAATGAGGAAACAACTGATTTCTGGAACGCTCTTTTGGTAAGGAGTGAAACAGAACTGCGAGAGAGGCTGGTGGGTTTCACCTTTGCCGCAGTCCTGAAGCGGACAGCATGTTTGTTCAATGGTACCTCTACTGAAAATTGCTGGTTTCCTGTCGGGGTTGCCCAGATGGATTCTTGGGTATCAATGAATTACGAAAAAGTGCATAGCCAGCTGCAGTCTATCAGATCGAAGATCAAAGATCTAGGAAGCAGGTGTATTTTCCCATCTCAATTGATCGATCATCTGTCATCCAGTTTCATCTGTGAAAAGAGATACCAGTTCACTTACATTGGGCACGGAACCTAACTGTTTCCTCCTGCAGGATCGACGGATACTCTGATGTAGAAAGCTGCACCTACTGCTCTTCGCCAGTCCATTTCGAGTCGCCTGATGTAGCCATCTGCGGAGAAAGGCACACGCTGTCGCGGTGCAGGGCATCCATGATCCTGTGCTCCGTCGTGCAGCCAGTGTGGCACTGCGTGTGCTGCGGTGGCACGGTCGACAAGCTGTTGCCGGAGTCGTTCTTCACCATGCAGGCGTCCACCATCCATGATGAAGGATCGCTCAATTTGTCAGCAGCCTCCGTAGCACTCTGCCCCTTCTGCGGCATCCTGCTGCAGAGGTCGATGCCGGCGTTCCTGCTCTCCACCTCGCCGGTTTAGAGTCTTTGGATGCTAGTAGTCAGCCTCCAGGAGTAGTAATATCGTAATTCATTAGAAATTAGTACCAACTAAGTTTGTTCAAGTTGATGCTGGCTTGCTCTTACCAAGTATAGCTGGCAGAGTGGCACTGTGACAGTGCGGTGCCCGTAGTGGGGCTCGAAATGTTTGTGATAGGTTCGGCTATGCTGAGCTCGCCGCCGTTTTCTGGTCAGTGTTTGTGGCTTTATTCTTAGGGCCATTTTGAATATGAAACTGATGGGCCTTTTGGTTTGAAATTGGACGCTTACGGTGCCTGATTACCAGGCCCAAATCAGCTATCTCGAAGCGGACTCTGTCTCATTCGATTTATGTTGCGGACATGCACTTCCGCGAAAACCAAGCTCCTCAATGTTGAGATCAACGACTGCAAAAATCTATGCCAGGGTTCAGGCTGCCCAAAAATCGCACTCTACTGGTGGCGGCGTCGTCGGGGTCGGCGGACAAACCTCGGAATGACTTACCATCCCCGTCCCCGCCCCTGTCAACACTCATGGGGAAGGTCTCGCCCCATCCCCGCCCCCGCATGGGGAATTTGTCCCCGACGGTCCCCGTCCCCACAAACATAGATAAAGACCACAGTCACAGAGAACATATTTGCATATGGAATCCTCAAATTACCAGGCAAACCTCATCAAATCTGGTTTGGTACAGCTTCAGCCCAATAACAAATGCCAACCCAGCCCAATTTCCATCAAATCTGGTGACCGTACGTCCGCACCAGACTCCCTTCAGCTTCAGCCGCCGCTCTGCTTGTCTTTCGTTTCCCCCGATCCTCTGTCCAAATCGAGCCACCCTCAACTCAAACCCACACCCGCCATTATTAAAAAAAAAAAACAAACCCCACCCATAGTCGTTCCACCGCCGCAGCCTGCAAGAGAGCCACCGGCCTGATTCCATTGATTCCCTGCCTGCTTCTCCATCCGGCGGCCATGGAGTCCATGAAGAAGAAGGCGAAGCAAACGCAGCAGCCGCCGAGCCCAACCGCTGACCAAGACGACGGCAGCGCTGGCAGCGGCGACAATCGGATCAGCGCCCTGGATGGCAACTTGCGCGAGCTCATCCTCAGGTTGGCGCACCTCAACGTGAGGGAGCTGGTGCGCACGAGCGTGCTGTCCAAGCGGTGGCGCAGCCTCTGGAAGCACTTACCCGTGCTGGACTTCTTTGGGTGGCCGGTGCTCTTGTCGGCCGGCGACCTCAGACAGTACATCGCCATAGTCAATGACGTACCGGAGCAGCGTGCTGGTGCGATATCGGAAGCCCGCATCGATGAAGTGAAGATCCCGCTGTTATTGGACGCGCACTCTTTTCTCCTTCTCGGCCAAAGACAGCAACACCTGTGGCCGGCCATGGAAGCAGCGAAGGCTTGGATTCGTTACGACATGCGCCACCAAGTGAAGGGTTTCCAGTTCAACCTTTGCTGCCACCACTGGCCTGTTATAACCATAGGATCACAGAGTAGTAGATCAGTGGGGTTCATCTTTACATTTCTTGATAATCATAGTCCTAGTACAAGTTCTACTGCATCTAGAAGTGAGTGAGAGAGAGCAGTGAGGAGGATGGGGTAAGGTGATGTGACACAGACCATCAATGGTTGAAGCAGCTGAGGCGCTGGAGCTGGAGCCGGTCGCCATCACGATCGTTGATGGAGGCTACACACGGACAACGACGATTGGGGAAGAGGTGGCGGTGAAGTCCAATGAGAAAGAGGGGTCGATGCAGTGGCGGCGGTAAACACCGGTGGTGCTTCCCGTCGCTCTCAACGCAACCTTTGAGATCGGTTAGAGTTGTAGATGGGGAGTGGTGGCTCAGAGCAACCTCGTGACTTAAGCCCCGGCTTCCCCACCTCCTCTATATAGCGCTACGCGACAGGGGCCCACCAGCTATGTATTGGGCTGGGAGCTCCCGATTAGGACGCGGATCAAAGGCCTAATGAGTCGTTGGGCTCATTAGTAGAGAGATCAATCTAATATTCTCCCTCTTAATCTCAACTTATACCTTAACCTTTAAACTTTGACTTAAACACTTTTCACTTTACTCGTTCCATCACAAATAAGCGCATAGAGCATGTTTCTTCGTCACGGTCAATCGTTGATAAATTTGACAGCTACAATGCACGTCTCTGATCTGAAATAGTTATTTTAACTTTTAGACCCTTTATAGTTCAGGAGTCATAGAGTTTCCCTTAAACCTATGCCGACTACGTATTTTTTGAACACGTTGGGTGGTAAGCCTTTTGTAAGCGTATCCATGAGCATCTTTTCAGTACTTATATGCTCAAGATTTATAATTTGATCCCAGACTTTATCCTTTACAACATAATATTTTATGTCAATGTGTTTGGCAGCACCACTTGACCTATTGTTGTGAGCGTACAGTACTGCTGGATTATTATCGCAGTATAACTTTAGTGGTTTATGTATGTTGTCAACCACCTTTAAACCGGGTATGAACTTGTTTAGCCAGTTCACCTGCTCCGTTGCCTCATAACAGCTACAAACTCGGCATACATTGTGGATGATATAGTGACAATTTATTTTGAGCTTTTCCATGAAATAGCTCCCCCTACGAGAGTGAACACATATCCTAACGTGGATTTTCTATCATCTCTCAAAAAATCAAAATCCGAATACCCCACTATTTAGAGAGAACCTGATTTTCTATATGTCAACATGAGACCTTTCGTGTCTTGCAAATATCGCAAGACTTTCTTTACTAATTTTCAGTGTTCAATCCCTAGATTACTTTGAAATCTACCAAGCAATCCGGTAACAAAAGCTAAGTCAGGGCGCGTGCACACTTGAGCATATTGTATGCTTCCAACAGCAGAAGCATATAGAACCATTTTTATTTGATCGAGCTCGTATTGGTTCCTAGGGCATTGAAAATCTTCATATCTGTCGCCCTTGACTATGGGTGCAGGTAGGGCACTATATTTATGCATACTGAATTTCTTTAAAACTTTTTCTATGTATGCATTTTGTGACAGTCTTAATACCCCTTTACTTCTATTTTGGTGAATTTCTATGCCCAAAACAAAATATGCTTTACCAAGATCTTTGATGTCAAATTTTGAGGATAAAAACTTCTTTGTCTCTAGTAGTAGACTGACATCACTACTAGTAAGTAAAATATCGTCCACATACAGGATTAGAAAGATATACTTTCCATTCTTAAACTTTACATAAATACAATTGTTCTCAATATTTTCTTTAAACCCAAAATTCCTTATTGTTCTGTCAAATTTTAAGTACCACTGTCTTAAAGCTTGCTTTAACCCATAAATCAATTTCTTTATCGGCATCCCATTCGTTCTTTTCCTTCCATGACAAAACCTTTCGGTTGTGCCATGTAAACATTTTCCTCTAGATCCCTATTGAGGAATGTCGTTTTTACATCCATCTGATATAACTCTAAATCGTAGTGTGCCACCAATGCCATTATAATTCTAAAGGAATCCTTACATTAGGTTAGAGAAAACATCTCATTGTAATCAATTCCTTCTCTTTGCGTGAAATCTTTTGCCACAAGTCACACTTTAAACCTTTCAATATTCCCTTAGGAGTCATGTTTTGTCTTGTAGACCCATTTATAACCTACTATCTTGGCTCCTCTAGGAATAGGTTCTAAGTCCTAAACTTTGTTAGTACTCATTGACTTTATTTCATCTTCCATGGTCTCAAGCCACTCTGATGAATTATCGCTTCTCATGGCTTCTTCAAATGAAGTGGGATCACCCTCCATTTGAAATTCTTCAGTGCTATACACCTCATAATCATCAGGAATAGCTGATATTCTAACTCTTTAGACCTTCTCGGGGCCTCGACATTTGTCACATCTTCTATTTGAGGTTGTTGTTGCTCCCCCTCATATGTGACATTAGTTTCTATAAGATCCTGAGGGACAGATTCCTCATCATTATTTATTGTCACCACAGGAGAACTGACAATAAGTATTGGTACTACAGTGTCCCACACTGTTGGTGCAACAAGAACAGGTAGTTCAAAGAATGGTTTCTGAATCATCAGAGTGGACACACATACCCGCTTCTTCTCAAGATCAATTTCTCGAGCTTCCATGTTCCCCCTCATCATCTCATCTTCTAAGAAAACAACATGTCTCGTTTCTACAAACTTTGTATATCTGTCTGGACAGTAGAAACAAAAACCTTTTGACTTTTCAGGGTAGCCAATAAAATGGTAACTTATTGTTTTGGGATCTAGCCTCCTAATATTTGGGTTAAACACTTTAGCCTCAGCAGGACTCCCCCGACACATGTAAGTATTTTAGTGAAGGTACTCTTCATGTCCACAACTCATACGGTGTTTTGGTCACCGACTTACTTGGTATTCTATTGAGAATATGAATGACAGTTTTTAACGTCTCCATCCATAGACTCAATGGTAAGTTAGAGTAGCTCATCATGCTACGCACCATATCCATCAGGGTATGGTTACATCTTTCAACAACTCTATTTTGCTGAGGTTCGCCTGGTGTAGAATACTAGGCTACTATGTCATTCTCCTGTAGGAACCTTGCAAAAGGTCCTGGAACTTGGTCATATGGGGTATGTCGACCATAGTACTCCCCCATACGGTCGGATCAGACTAGCTTTATCTTTAAATTGTGCTGATTTTTAACTTTAGCCTTAAATATCTTAAATTTATCTAATAATGCTTATGTTCTTTTTTTAATTGGATAAATATAACCATAACGGAAGTAATCATCTGTGAATGTTATGAACGAGTCATAACCATCCATACTTTTCACAGAAAAAGGACCACAAATGTCTATGTGGATTATCTGTAGAATTCCTGTGCTTCGTTTAACGTCTTTTTTAATTTTCTTTGTATACTTTCCTTTAATGCATTTTCTGTATTGTTCTAAGTCTAAGAACTCTAATGGAGGAAGAATTCTATTCTTAACTAGTCTCTCTATTCTCCCCATCAAAATATGGTCTAAACAACAATACCATAATTTCGACGACACATCTTGAGTTCTCTTTCATTTTCTATTCACATTCATAGACGAGGATACGTTCTCATTTACATCACATACTGTAACATCCCAGATGTTAAGAAACAATTAAAACTTGGTTATAAAGCAACATCAAGCATAAACATCAAATGACATTCCATAAATGCATTCATGTTGCACATGTTACTTTAGTCATGTTGCATATGTTGCATGTGTTACATGTGTTATTTAAGCAATGTTTCCCATGTAAGGTTCATATGTTGCAGTAAACCAGTGTTTCACATGTTAGGTATATGCCTTGTTTTATATGTTATAATTCCTATGTTGCATAGTAATGTTCATTTATAGCTTTGCTATGTTGCAAATAAGATGTTTCATGTGTTGCTTTACAACGTTTCATATGTATCCATAAGGTGTTTCACATGTTAGCTATGCTTTGTTCATATGTTTCATATGATATGTTTCATATGTTTCATGCAATAATAGATGATAAGGTTCTTTATGGTTTTATATATGAGAATTGGCTTAAGCAAATAAAAATTTTGTTCAAATACAAGTTGTAGTGTTAATTGTGCTTTACAATGTGGGATCTATGGTTGAAAATATTTCTAAGTTAAATATGTTAAAAATTGAGTCTCAATATTGAATCTTATAACTAATTTCTATACTGAGTCATTTATGGTTAAGTGATTGCCCTTAGTTATAAAGTTCAATATTTGGCACTTTATTAAATGAAATTTCATAAATAAAATATGTCTAACTTTTATTTTATTGATTGGTGTAATGCTTAAGCTTTGCTAGTATGCTTTTAAGAAGTAATGTGTGATCTATGCTTAGTACTAAATTAATTTCTAAAGTGTGCTAACCAAAACAGTTTTAAAAACCTGAAACTGAAATCTCTCTTTCAGTTTCACTGAACCCTGGTTCGGCATTCAAAATCTCTTAAAGCTTTGATCTGTTGATGATGGTTCCTTAAGCAAAGGTGGAGAAGTTGGATCAAGGAACAACTTTTATTTTGGGAGCAGATCAAGTTACTATATAAAAGTTGGAGAGAATAGAGGAGGAAGTGGAGGGTTTCAGGCTGTTTCTGAAACTGCAGTTCTGTTTCAGTTCAGTGTTCAAAAGGCAGTTTCTTGTGTCTATCTTCCCCTTTCAAAATCTCCTTGATGTGGTCTGAATTGGAGTATGAGCATGAAAGCAAAGTTGTAGAGAGCATCAAGGAGAACAACTTTTGTATTGAAAGATTTTTCCTGTTCTTTTGTGGAATTAGGAGAAAAGAGGAGCTGAAGATGCACTGTCAGACTGCTATAGTACCGTGACGGGAGCAGCTCGGCTGTCTGCTTCACCGGCGAGCTGCCGTGCACCGTTTGGCCAACTCCGCGCCGCCTCTCGCGTCTGGGCATGTGGACGACCGTGTGGCTCGCTCCAGAAGGTGCACGTGCTCTCTCCTGGCTCGCCCTCACCGTTTTAAGCCCGCACCGGTCACCCTCTCTTTCTTTCCTTCCTCTGCTCTGTCGCCGATGAGCTCGGCCCACCAGTGAAATTTATCGCCGCCGCAGCAGCTCAACCCAATTTCCCTTGCCTGCAGTTTCGCCTTGCCCTCGCACACCTCCTTGACCTGCTCACCTCGCCTCTCGTCATCAGAATCAGTCGTGCGTTCGATTCTAGCCGCGACCGTCATCCATAGCCGCTGCACGCGCCTCCACCGTGGCCGGACCTACACGGAGCACCTCTCACCCTCTTGCTTGTTCCTACAGCTTCCTTGTAACCTCGTGATGCTCACCTGTCTCTCCGTTTTATCAGCCACGCGCCGGAGCGCACCATGCTGCCATGTCCGCCGCTGCAGCTCGCCGACGCACGTGGGCAGCCCTCCACAGGTCGTCTTCGGGCAAGCTACGGCAACCGGCGGATGCGCACGAACCCCGGGATGCTTCCCCCGCCTCTTCCTCGCCGCCGACAGGCACCACCGTGGCCGGAAATCGCCGTCTCCGGCGTCCTTTGTTCTTCAAATCACGATAGGGACTTTGCGCCATAATAGAAGCTTTTCCAGGGGCCTAAGTGCGAAGACTGTGACTCAGGTGAATAGTGCCAACAGTGCAGTTTTTCTTTTTCTTTTCTTATTTCGGCTGAAACTTTGGAAATTCATAGCAAATCATAGAAAAATCATAAAATAGGAAATGAAAATGTTTTGGAATCCTCATGACTAGCTCTATGCAGTAGAGTCATAATATGATAGGTTTTAGTGGAAAGTTTTTGCTGTGTGTAGGTGGTTATTTATTTGTCTTGAAAATTAGAGTTTTCAAAGAATAATTAATATATGTAGATTCCATGCTCCAATTGATGTGAAATTTTTAGGGTAGTCTCCTAATGCTATGTATGTGCTGTGGTAAAAAGTTCATGACCATTGGATGTGATATAATTGAGTTATTGCTTCTTCTTACTTAGTGCTTGATAAATAGTGTTAAATTGATTTACAGTTAAATTGAGGAAGCAAAATATGTTTTCTGTAGATATGGTAAATATAAGAGTTGTTTAGAACTTCCATATCTTTCATTTCCTAGAATTTCATGATTTTAAGTCTAATGTTTTGAGAGTTATAAATTTTGCAAGATGTCTATTAAATTCTTCTTACTTTCTGACCTGATTCGTCAGATGCAAATATTTGGGCTATTTAGCTTGTGAATCATCTGTTGGCAATATTTATAAAGTTGTAGTACTTTTTATGAGCTTTACAAAATGTTAAGAACCACTATTATTGGTAATCTAGAACTCTATTTATAGCTGTTGCAAGTGAGGTAACAGTTTCTGTCCAAATCTAGACAGAGATGTGTTTGTGGTATTGTTTGACTTTGTTAGCTGTAGGATCGTCTTAAGATGATAATAAGAAAGTTATTGACAACTTGTTAAGCTTTCCAGAAAGTCCAAGATCCCCTTTGTTGGATGCTTGGATCTTTAGTTATGGTTGAGTAAAGTTATGTATATGCTGCTATCATGATTCTATGAAAGTCTTAAATTGGTTGTTAAGTTAGCTTATGTGAAGATCATAAACGATTCTTTAAGCTAAGATATGCTTGACGTTACATACTGCTTGTACATGCCTTTTCGTAATGTAACTTTAGTCAGTAAGTTTGTATGCCTAATGAACTCATAACTTGTATGTTAAGTGTGAGATACTTATCTTAACATAATAAGTTGTGTAATGCTTGGTTGCCTGACTTAACCTCTAGTACTTAAGTTAAGTTGATATGATCATAGATTTGACTTGCTTAACTCTTATAATATGTGATATGCTTTACTCTTTGTTAAGTTCATGGTTAACTTGTTAAGATAATAATTAAAGATGCTATGTGATAATTGCTTGCATTTGTATCTGAAGGAAAGTTATACTCAAGTAGATGACTAATGTTTATCCTTTCTAAATGTCTCTTGTATGTTATGCATTATTCATCATCATGCATCATGACATGCATTTCATCATGTTAAGCAGAGCATTATTTATTACATATAGTGTACGAGAGTGAGAAGATGTGTGTCGATCAAGCTTCGGAGAAGGTGTAGTCCACCCGTGGTGTTGGTGTCAAACTTGATTCTACGAAAACTAACCACCGCTGCAACGCAGGCAGGCCCCGGTACATTTAAACCCTTCCTTGAGTTTTATAAATCTTTATCTCTGGTACTATGGTTTATTGTATTAAGTAATTAGGAATTGACTGATAACCCAATTGTTGCATTATCATCCTTGATTATTGTGATATCACCCTTGATACCTGTTTTTATTGAAAAACGCGTAGTTATGCTTTGCCATGCTTATTAAGTTAGGCTTTTAAAATGAGATGTTTTAAATGGCACTCTGATGGCATAACTTGATGGATACTGAAATATAAGAATGAACTTGAGATCGGGCGGGTGGTTTGGCCACTGCTAACTTGCTTTGAGAAAGGAGTCTCAATGTAGTATTTCCGCCTTATCAGTTAAGGACCGTACGTTGTTGGCTCTCGCATCAAGGAATTTTTAATAGTACTAGCCATGTACCCATGTTGGGTAAACCTTACTTTGGCTATTCCATCACGAGAACGTCTAACCTCGTACTGGAAGTGGAGAGATGGCGAGAGTAGCGTGTACCCTCGGGGCTAGAATTGGGCCGAGTTTGAGAAGTACTGTGCTCTCGGATGGCGATAGACACGTTCTAGTTTTGGGTTACCCGAGTAAGAATTGATATATGCAAGATTTAGTTCTACATATTTCGTGTGGTTAGGAAGCCCTAGCTAGGTAAATTAAGCGGTTTGAATCGTCGTTACTCCACGAGAAAGAAGTCTTGACCTTGCACCAACATCGTAGTGAAAGAAATGGAATGTGTTGAAAGAATGAGAAAGAATTTGATGAGAATTACTTTGCTCTCGATTAGGATCACTTAGAATTGGTTAATGAACCATCAATGATGAAAATAAAAGGTTGAAAGTAAGGACTTACTTTAGTAAGCTTTTCCGCAAAAATCATTTTGATTCTTGAATACCCATACCTCGATCTCCTAAAACTAGCATGTCTTTGGAGTCTTTTCCTTAGTCGGGTAAGTCTTGCGGAGTACAATTGAGTACTCAAGGTTTGTTAAACCTTATTGCAGGTATTGACTGGTGCTGTTAACTGGGGTCATGTCAATGAGCTCGATATGATCTGGTTGTCCTCTTTTGACTTAGGTGCTCTACCTAAGTTGTCTTCTGTAGTTCTACTCGATTTTCGCCATTTAAGTGAAGTTTGTAAAAAGTTAACTTAATCATGATTTATAAATCTATTGTTGTTATTCTTCTGCACTTTGATGTAAGTTTTGTATCAAATGTTGTAATGTTGTATTTACTCCTTTGTTGATCCTAGTATGAGTTGTCAAATATAGTTGAATCGGGGTCCTTTGTGGGCACTCGACAGATCTTCTTAGGTTATCTGGTGCACACGCACAGCCATCAGAGGCCTTCGGGACAATGACAAGTGCATGTGGGCCATATAATTTAGGAGGTTCTGCTACACATACGGAATTTATATTTTCACGAAGTGATAACAAATCAAGATCTTCCTTTTGAAAAGCAAGACCAACATATTCATTATTACACAATATCTCACATTTGCCATCTCTAAAATGGCAATTAAGACCATCATTATCCAAACATGATACACTAATCAAATTTCTCTGTAATGAAGGAACATAAAGAACATCTCTAAGTGAAAGAATAAAGCCATCAGCAAGCTCTAGAGAAACATCGCCAACAGCTTTGACATCTGCTTGAACTCCATTTGCGACTTTAACGTGTCTTTTCGCTTCTTTGTGTAGTTCTCGTCAAACGGAATCCCTATAAAGAATTAGCAACATGGACAGTTGCGCCTGAGTCAATCCACCAAGTAGATTTAGAATACTGTGTATACAGGGATTCATTTATTAACGTAATAATGTTCTCATCTTTCTTTGCTATGATCATCTTTAAGAATTCAGGGCAATCTTTCTTGTAATGTCCCTCCTTACAGTAGAGACATTGATCTTTGTTCACTACAAACTTGTTCTGCTGAAACTGATACTGCATGGGAGCCTTGTCCTTTGGCTTTGAGGGAGAGTTGGCATTGGCATTAACATTCTTTTTCTTATTATCTTTGACAAAACTGAGAGTACCACCATTGGCAGCCTTTATTCTTTCTTCCTCTTGCACACACATTGCCATACAACGTTCTAGATTCTATTTTTTGGGCTGAATGTTGTAATTGACAATAAATGTGTCAAACTCCTTTGATAAAGAAGCAAAAACCACATGGACAAGGAACTCTTCCTTGAGAGCCAAATCCATTGGTTTCAGCTCGTTGTTGAAATGATTCATCTTTCATATGTGCTCTTTTATGCTAGTGCCATTACCACCTCCAGAGTACTTTTCTGTCATCGGCTGCTTTATCAGCTGAGTAGCATATGTCTTTGAAGAGCTATAGAATTGACTCTTTATTCTTTCCAGATACTCTGTGATAGTGTCACACTCTTGTATTGAGTCCATTATTATAGGCTCAATCATGCTCTTTATAACAGCAACACACTTTTTATTGGCATTGACCCACTTTTGTTTTTGCAGGTTATATATCATCTGTTCGGGAGCATGGTCTCTCTCTTTTGTCAATCAGCATCAGACTCATTAGCCTCCCTCACCGGTGCCACAGGCTCAATGGGGCACGGTGTGGTGACTACCTAGTCCACCTCAACCAAGATGAAGGCGAGGTCAATCTTCTTCTTCTTCCACTCAGTGTAGTTATCACCTTTGAGTGGAGGAATGTCTTTGATAAAGCCCATCAAGGAGTAACCTCCTGAAACATAAATCATATAAAGAGAGAACATAATTATAAAATAATTGCATGCTTCAGTTCCAACGGTGGTCAAAATTAAAATATACAATTTATCTTTTTACACTAATTCTACATCACCGTTGGGCAGAAATAGAATTAATGCATGACAAAACACCATAATAATATCATAATATTACCATTAATCAACATTGGTCAGAATAATAATAATATTATAATAATGTGAAAACATATCCATTTTTTAAAATTAAATTCTCTCATTGGTTCAAAGTTAATAATGAAATAACAATATCAAATACGCAGCGGAAACTTTAAATAAACAATAATTATCTACTTTTCAGAAGCATCCTTTACTGATCTATTCTCTAAACAATATGCACGTTGGTGCAAAATTGAATAGGGATCAAAACTTTAGACAAATTTTATCAAAACATCATTCAAATATGCTTCTGAAAAAAAATAAAACAAAATTTAAAGCATCCCTGTGCATCTGGCCATTTTGGCCCGCCCAGCGCCCTTGGCCGCGGCCTAGCAAGGCGCTCCTTCGCAGCCAGCGCTGCTGGACGGCCCAATGGTGCGGCCCAGCTCCGCAAGCCGCTCTCCCGTTCCCGCCTAGGCCGCAACCTGGGCCTGGGCCGGGAAAGTCTTTCCCCGCCTGGGCCAAAACCCGGCCCGAGCGATCTCGTCCGTCCATTGGCATCCAACGGCCGTCCATCGATTTCGCAGGATCAAAACGACAGCCGGTCAAAAATTCCCCAAACCCTAATTCATTTTATTTCCTTTCTCCATTTCACCACAGCACACAGCGGCAGCCATCTGCGTCGGCGGCTCGTCGAGGGCGATGTGGTAGGGGACCGCTGGAGCAAGCTGCCGACGAGCTCCCGTCCTCTTCTCTATCTCCCTGCCTCTTCTTACTCGGCCCGCAGCGGCACCTGCAGCAGTGACAACCGCCCATGGGTGGCCCGGAGGACAAGGAGAGGTGGCGCCGCCCCACACCCTCTTGCCGGTGTGCGTGCTCGCCCGAGGCTGAGCATGCCGCCGTCGAGGGGCCGCATGGTGGTGCCTTGTTGTGGTGCCCGCGCGTGCGAGGTGCAGCGTGGCTCGGTGTTCTGTCCGCGTGCCGGCCATGAGCGGCGCCACGGTCTTCTTTCCGCGCGGTGGCGATGTCGTCAGCGGTGAGGAAGGCCTAGGTAGGCCCCCTATCTTTAGGGTTAGGGTTTGGATTCGGATTCTTTTCCGATTTAAATTCGGTTCTGCTTTTCTTTCTATTTCTTTCCCCGATCTAGATCTACATCTATACAAGGCGTCTGATACCATTGTTATAACCATATGATCACAAAGTAGTAGATCAGTGGGGTTCATCTTTACATTTCTTGATAATCATAGTCCTAGTACAAGTTCTACTGGATCTAGGAGTGAGAGAGAGAGAGCAACGAGGAGGATGGGGTGAGGTGATGTGACACAGACCATCCATGGTTGAAGCAGCTGGGGCGCTGGAGCTGGAGCCGGTCTCCATCACGATCGTTGATGGAGGCTGCGCACGGGCAGCGATGGTTGGGAAAGAGGTGGCGGTGAAGTCCGGCAAGGAAGAGGGGTCGATGCAGTGGCGGCGGTGAACACCGGTGATGCTTCCCGTCGCTCTCAGCGCGACCCTCGAGATCGGTTAGGGTTGTAGGTGGGGAGTGGCGGCTCAGAGCAACCTCGTAACTTGAGCCCTGGCTCCCCCACCTCCTCTATATAGCGCTGCGCGACAGGGGCCCACCAGCCATGTATTGGGTTGGGCGCCCCCGATCAGGGCGCGGAGAGATCAACCTAACATAGCCAACAACAAGGCGCCTGTAATCGATCCCGATGAGCTTCCTAGCTCCCCAAAGCTGGAGTGTATGCGCTTGGGGTTAAGGCACGCAGTAGTCCGACTCCCACGCACCACGGTGTTCACATCACTCAGGGACCTCACGCTCGAATTCATGCAACTAGCAGTGGGCAGTGGCCACCTTCTTGCTCGCCTCTTGTCATCGGCGTGCTGCCCAAGCTAGCAGAAGCTGCGCATGATGCACGTCTTCACCAGTGAGCTGGTGCTCGACGCCGGCGAGCTCTTGGAGCTGTCCATGGAATGTGTCTGTGTCGATAAGATGGGGTTTCTGGAACTGAGGACCCCGAAGCTCCTGTATCTTGAAATGAACAAGTGCTATCTCGGGGCTGTCAGGGTCTCAGCCCCGGGGCTCAGGGAGATCACTTATTAGGAGAACACAGCCTCTATCCACGGCCCTTTGCCGTGCCTGTGGCACATAAAGATTGACTTGATCACCCATAAGGAGGAGGAGGAGGACGACGACGACAAAGACCCAAATAGTAGTAGCATCTGTCTTCTGAAGCATTATATCTCTTCAGTCAGGTGCCTGGTAGTGGATCTTTACGTTCCATCGGTATGTATATATCTTGTGAGACTGCGGCTTTATTTGCACTGTTTGTTTCACACTCTTTCTACTTGTTAGCTTAGCTTGATGCAAGGTTCAAATCTAATCTATTGCTAATAATATTCCTTTTCCAGTTGCTTAATTACATCTGTTTTTTTTTCTGACCCTTGATTTGATCATCAGGAAGAAGAGCGGCGCGTTGACTTGATCAAAGATAAGATACCACAGCTTCCTTATGTCACATCTTTGTTGGTTAGCATTGATGTTAAGTGTGAGCGGCATTCCTTTGGAGATGGTGTCGCAGGTCTCCTCACAAGATTAAAAAATCTCAAGCATCTCAGTCTGCAGCTAGACGATTCGCCACATATCTGGTATAAGAGGGTGTGCACCACATTATCGTAACTAAGCCTGCAGCCTTGTGTATTAGATTTATATATAGTGTTTCCCTAGCACTAAACCATGCATATCGATCTCCATGCTGCAACAGGATGAATATTACGACCATGATGTTTGTGGAGACTTATATTTCACCTGCAATCATCCAGACCACTGGGAATCAAGCGATATCTCTTTAGCTAACCTCCGCGAAACAGATTTTAGGGGAATGACTGGAACTGGCTGCGAACTCCGCTTCTTGTAGTTCGTGCTCGCAAGCGCCACATATCTTCAAAGTGTGACCGTAAGCTTCAACTTGTACTTCATTAAAGAAGAAGTACAAGATAGCAGGATGCATTATTTTCTGCATAAGCTGCTCGGAGATGGAACGTCGACCTCCCGCGAGAATGAGGATCAGGATTTTGATAAGCTGCATAAATGTAGTAAGTTTTATAAGTGGACACCTTCTCCATGAACTGAGAGATGGTGCATGCATCTCTTGCTAACATTATAATTTATATTTGTCAATTAGTATCTAGTACTATGTCTGTTTTCTTGGTTGGTTTCTTTAATTTCCTTGTTGTTGGAATTGTATATAACTATTTTCTGCTTTTGTGCACTATAATGAAAGGGTTGCCTGCTACAGTTGCTCAAAAAAATTAGTACTATGTCATTCTTGTTGCGACTTATATTGCATTGTTTGCCTGTGGCTTTCTTCTATGAAAAATAAATCACACAGTGGAGCAATAAATTTGCTTTTCTAAACTCCTGTTGTACTGCTAATCTATTTTTTTTCGTGTGGCAATTCCATCTCTTTTTGTTTACGAAATTCTTTTTTTACGACTTCATTGATGAAGCAATCCATGCCAGCTCCGAAGGCTTGCCACCCAAAGTACTCCCACGCGCAAAGTGTGTTTGGGGTACCTACCAACATGGCAACATACGCCCCCATATACACAAAATGGAACCTGAACAGTCTCTATAGCTAATCAAGAGCACCTCTCACAATGTATACTCTAGGATATGGATATTGATATTATTGGCTGAAGGCCGATGCTAAACCTCTCACGCTAATCAAGAGCACCTCTCACAATATACACTCTAGTACCAATGCAATGATCTAATGTTATTGCACCTGGTGGGACCGAACACCCTTGGCCGAGGGTGACCAGGGTACTGGGTCGACCCGGGTACACAACTGTTACAAAGTTCGTGCTCGCAAGCGCCAGCCCAGACCAATTTCCATGTAGCCCTAACCCTGTAAACCACCGCATCAGACTCCCTTCAGGTGCCGCACAAGCCGTTCGGATTTCCCCAAATTTCCAAATAGGGAAAAATTAAATTTTTGCCATAGTTGCGAGAAGTACTCATCATGTTGCCGATCTTATTTTGGTAATTACACATTTGTCACATGAACAATTTTCCGTGCATCTTTTTTTGCCACTTTTGGCGTCGTGGCAGTCCAAATCAGCTTGCCAACGTGGATCGAGCAGGGGAAAAGACACTGCTGCCCCTGCCGCTTTATCCTGTTGTCCGGGCCCCCTCGCTCAGTTCATTCCACTCATTCCCCACCCATTCTCTCCCTCTTCCCTGTTCTCTCCTCCCGCTTCGCGGCGGCTTCGACAGCGACTCCGACCTCTGGTGACAACGGTGCCCCGTGCTCGTCGTTCCAACCCGACAGATTCATAGTTCCCATAGGCGCTCCTGACGACGCAAGGAAGGTTAGTGACACCATTGCCCTGTATTATGCATGCAGCATTGGCGAACCAAGATTAGGGTTCGATGGAGATTTGGGGGGATTCGGCGTTCTTGACCTAAATTCGTTTGTTTGCTATTCATATGTAGGCGACTGATGTAGTACGCGCTCGATCCGGACCTGTGAGCATAGATCCTGCCGGCTGCCCCACTTGGTAAGTCCTATTCTCGCCAATACGGGTAACAGATTGCATAGGCTGGGTGTATGTCTAACTATGGAATGTTTACATTCATGGTAGGATTGAACCTGGCAATGCATTTAAAGTAGTTCTTAAAGTTGCTAAGTATACCGCTGATGTTGAGTATGGTGGTTTGGTAGAAATGGCTGAGCAAGAGCATGAGTTATGGCTGGATAGGAGCATTGGGTACAGTTTAGCTCAGTTCTATGATGATGTTGCTAGAAAGATTATCTGGGGACCTAGCCAGACATTGTCAATTTGAGTTTTTGACACTGATATTGGCTCTGAATGGAAAATTAGAAGGGATGATCAATGGCAGGTAATGATGAAGGACAAATGGGGATGAAAAGGTGGCTCACATTGCCGTGGAGGTCGTTGCCAAAGATGGATATGAGAGAAATGATATTTCAACGGCATCTAAGGTTAGCAACACTGGTATTCCTTATAGGTATGGTGTCACTAATTTGGATGCTTCTTCTACTAGAACTAATGCAGAAAGCACCGGTGATACCTATACCTCTCCAACACAGCATGTTGATGAGATAGTTCCCTGCATGTTTCCCCATCCGGTGGCCATAGAGTCCATGAATAAGAAGGTGAACCGAACAACGCCACTGTCAAGCCCAACAATTGATAGCACCGGCGGCGATGATCGGATCAGCGCCCTGGACGACGACTTGCGCGAGCTCATCGTCAGGTTGGCGCACCTCAACGTGAGGGAGCGGGTGCGCACGAGCGTACTGTCGAAGCAGTGGCGTGGCCTCTGGAAGCGCTTACCGGTCCTGGATTTCTTCGGGTGGCCGGAGCTTGAGTCTGCCGACGACGTTCGACGGTACATCGCCATCGTCAACAGCGTACTAGAGCAGCGAGCGGGTGCGACATCGGAAGCCCGCATCGACGAAGTGAAGATCCCGCTGTTATTGGACGCGCACTCTCTTCTCGGCCAAAGACAGCAACTCCTGTGGCCGGCCATGGAAGCAGCGGAGTCGTGGATTCATTACGCCATGCGCCACCAAGTGAAGGGTTTCCAGTTCAACCTTCGGCTGCCACTAGTCAATAAGACGCCTCTAATGGATCTCGATGAGCTTCTTCCTAGCTCCCCAAAGCTGGAGTGCATGCATTTGGGGTTAAACCGCGCAGAGGTCTGACTCCCACGCACCGCAGTGTTCACATCACTCTCGTCATCGATGTGCTGCCCAAGCTTGCAGAAGCTGAGCATGATGTATATCAACTTCGAGCGCGCTTGGACCAAGGAGCTGGTTCTCGATGCCGGCGAACTGTTGGAGCTGTCCATGGAGGCTGTCGATGATATGGAGCTGCTGGAATTGACAACCCCGAAGCTCCTATATCTTAAGATCAACGAGTGCGGGGATCTCAAGTCGCTCACGGTTTCAGCGCCAGGGCTTAAGGAGCTCACTTATTCCCCGAACAGAGGCCTCATCCATGGCCCCTTGCCGTGCGTGTGGCGCTTAAAGATTTACTTGATCACCCATAAGGGGGTGGATGACAACGACGATGACGATGAAAATAGTAGTAATATCTGCCTCCTGAAGCGTCGTAGCTCATCATTGAGATGCCTGCTCGTGCATCTCTACGTTCCATGGGTATGTATATGTCTTGTGAGACTGCGGCACTATATTCTGTTTGTTTCACACTCTTTCTTTTTGTTGGCTTTGCATCTGTTTTTTTCCTGACCCTTGATTTGATCGTCAGGTTGAAGAGCGTCACATTGACTTGATCAAAAATAGCATACCACAGCTTCCTAACGTCACATCTTTGTTGGTTAGCATTGATGTGGAATGTCAGCGCCATTCCTTTGGAGATGGCGTCGCAAGTCTCCTCACAAGATTCAATAATCTCGAATATCTCAGTCTAAAGCTAGACGATTCACCATATATGGGCTTCAAGACTGTGAGCAGCACATTATCCTAATGCCAAATTAAGAAAGCCTGCAGCTTTTTATATATTATTAGTTTTTATCCAGTGTTTTCATCTCACTAAATCATATCGATCTCCATGCTGAAACAGGATGAATATGACTCAGAAGATGATGAAGCTTTCAATTTCACCTGCAATCATTCAGACAACTGGGAATCAAGCAATATCTCTTTAGCTAACCTCCGCGAAGCAGATTTTAGGGGAATGACAGGAACTGGCTGCGAACTCCGCTTCTTGCAGTTCGTGCTCGCAAGCGCCACAGATCTTCAAGGTGTGACCGTGAGCTTCAACTTGTACTTCATTGAAGAAGAAGAAGAAGTACAAGACAGCAGGATGCATTATTTTGTGCATACGCTGCTCGGAGATGGAACGTGGACTGCCTGCGAGAATGAGGATCAAGATTTTGATAATTGTAGTAAGTTCAGTAAATTGTATAAGTGGACTGTGTAACAGAACCGACCAATTATATGACATTAAGTAAGAAAATCACCCACCGAGCAGACGATTTAGCAAACTTAAGCCCGTATAACCCGGTAGTCCATGAAATCACGACGGATTTCAAACCAATTTACATACCAGCCAAGATCGTAATAAGTTTAGCGGTCACCATCACAAGTTACATAAAAATTCACGTCACAAATACATCGGAGTTTAAACATAGTTATTACAAACCAGTTTCGAATGAAAGTAGCGGAAGCATTTAGTTCAAATCACACTCACACAGAGTTCAAAATATAGTGCCAGCTAAGGATCATCTTCCAACATAAGCATCAGACGAGATGTAGTGAATGACCATTGTCCATGGTCCTAAGCTTCTCCCATCGCAGGATAAAGGCAGTTGATACAGTAGCCGTAATACATCTGCCCATCTGCAACAAGTGAGAACAAAGCCCTGAGTACGAGAAGGTACTCAGCTAGACTTACCCGACAGAACTCAAAATAAAAGACACTAAGGAATCATGACATGCTGTCTGGTGGGATAGCTGATTCATTTGCAAAAAAATATTTTTAGCATTTAAAGAATCTTTCCAAAAGCTTTGCATCAAGTTTAATCTTTATTAACCTGCCAACTACATTTGCACCTGTACTAGAGTAACATGTAATTAAACAGGCAATAATAACCAATGATCATTAACAACTTCCCTCATGTCATATTTCATATAACTGTCCAAGTGTTCCATCAATATTACTACGATGAAGTAGCTCAAGTCAAGTGCTCACTATCCAGTGAACGATGGCGATTCGAATCGATTATTAACCAGCTGGTAGTTTATTCCTTACACAAATCTCACTCACCCGTTAAAGTGAGGTGTTGGTCACCGAGTCAACCATTCAGGTAAAGTCGCGAGCTTGCCAGGAACCACATGTACCCGGGGGCCGCCCGACTGCTCTTTAGCCTTATCATCGCGCCCCCGTATCCTGCCACTACTGCTCCGGTACAGTGCGTTGCGGGCAATCCACTTGGCCCGAATAATCTTCCAGCTTCGCGGTCGAAAGGTACATTATTCGGCCAGCTAAATGTAAGGCATGCGTTCAACATGACTCGAGGCCCAACAACGGTCGGTCCTTAATCGACACAGATGGAAAACACTACAGTCCGAAACCCTGCAAGTTTTCGTCCGGTCTCAACTTCACATTAACACTTAGTTATTCTATGATGATATCTTTTCTCAAGCAGATCTAGATAACCACCTATAGCTTGTAGGTGACAGAAAATCACCCGACTTCTACCGATCTAAGGAAGCTAAGCAATTACTTGACTGCGAATAACAAGGTGACAAGGATAGGGTAGAACGGAGTAAACAAGGTATAATATAGCAACGGTTGCAAACAACTCCTAAACATAATGCAGCAGTTAAAGTAAAGCATTAATAAAGTCTTTGCAAACCGGGGGAGAAAAATGCTCCGGGGCTTGCCTCTCTCGAAAGAGCTCGGACGGTGGTCTGGGCACTCTGAAAGATCCTCACCAACCTCCTCGTCGGCTTCGGGCACTTCCTGTTCCTCGGGCTACTCTTCCGGCTCCTCGAGAACTGCTACCGGCGTTACTTCCTGCGATCCTATATGATGCAATCGTATAAGTGCTTATGCCTAGGTGCATTGCAGAAATGACATGTAATGGTCATGATAAATGAAATATAGATAAATAGGTTCACTTTATTTCATAAAGTAGGAATACATTTCTTCTACAAGGTAGTCAACATCATCCAAGAATATAGACTACAAGCATATATCATCTACTGCATTCTCTTCTACTATTACCATGCTAACTCAACACATCTTATTAAATGCTTCAAAGATACACCAAAGCAACTCCTATTAACTAGTCATGCATTAACAAGGTTAATTAAACCCTAATTACAACTACGTTTGAACAACAACACCTATTTTGGTAGCAAAGAAAAATCTGAGAAAATTACTGTAGCTTTTTATCATCTAATCTAGCATACCACAAAATTTTTATTGCATTTGGATTACTAGAACTGCCCACACAAAAATAACAAGCTAGAGCCTAAAAATGAGCATAAAAATACTTTATACTATGAAAAGTATCAAACAACAGATTTAATATTTTTACTACATTCTACACAATAAATAATCACCATAGAAAAATTATTACATGCATGTTTTATTCATCCTTTTCTCTTTAGCAAAAATAATAATTATTAGCAATATTCAACACTTGTACTACACATCAAGATCTTTCTACAGAACATGCATGAAATATATTTTTCCTAGCAAGTACATCACAAAAGAAAATTATTGCAAGTGGAACCATATTTTTCTGAGTTTTTTGTGATTTATTACGTATTTAACAAGAAAATAGCAATTTCATTGATTAAATAAAAACTCTACAGAAAAGTATTTCAAACTTGACATGCAATATTTTTTCCAAGTAGATATGATGATAAGGAACCTAGCAAAATTTATGTCAACAGATTTGGAGCAAATTTGAGTAGTCAAACATTTTCCAAACCATTTTCATTTTTAAATAATAAAAGAAAAATGAAAAACCATTTTTCTTATCGCTAACGGGCCGGCCCAGTGAAATCAACCGGCCGGCTACGGCTTTCGGCCCGTGCGCGCGCGCGGGAAAACAGGCGCGCCGGCCTGGCTTGGGCTTCGGCCCAAGGCCGCCTTGGCCCAGTGAACAGAGAGGGGGAGCGGGGCGTGTCCACGGCCGGGGCATCCCGGCGCCCGGGACCGCGGCGGTGCGGTGGCCGCCGACGGCCAGCGGCCGCTTCCGGTCGCGAGTGGGCGAGGTGCGGCGAGCAAAAGGACTGCGCGAAAAAGTCGAACACGATAGCGTGATGCAAGGTGAGAAAGAGAGAACGAGGGCGCCGGTGACGGAGCGCGAGCTCGGCGGCCCGGCTCGGTGGCGTGCGGGAAGACGCTCAATTGAGCCTTACCATCGACGAGCCAAGTGCACGGTGGCCCATTCGGAGGGGAGGAGGAGGTGGCGGAGCGGGTGGCAAGACGAATCGGAAGGAGAGGCGGTCGTTGAGCGGGAACGGCGGCTCGAAGGTGGGAGGTGCCGGTGATGGCGCGCGGTGGCAGAGCGATGGCTGTGCGAGGGAGAGAAGGAGCGCGCGGGCGAGGAGGTGAGAAGTGGGCAGAGGAGATGAAGGCAGAGCAGTGGGCGGCCAGGTGTGGCGTGAAGACCAGCTGAAGATGCCGCGCGGCGAGCTCGTCGGCGCATGGCTGCCACGCGGCGTGCGCGGTCTGCCGCGGTCGGTCGCGCTGGCGCGTCGAGCGCGTGCAGGCGAGCGCGCGGGCGGAGGCAGACGCGGGCGCGGGCCGGCTTCGGCTGTTGGGCCGGAAGTGGGGCGGCGGCCCGTTAAGGTAGGAAATTCCTTTTTTCTTTTCTAAATACAATTCTAGATTTTATAATTTGATTCAAATTCAAATTTTGAAGATGAAAAAGACATTTTCACAAATTGCCCCCAAAATAAAAGCTGTTCAAAATTTATTCTCTACAACTTTCATGTAGGGCGCTTTTCAAAATTCTAAATAGATTTTGAATTAGTGATTTAAAGTTAAATTTTTAAATAAAAACTCAATTTTCTGAAATATTTTTAGAAGCAAGATTTAGGAAGACTTTGAATACAAAACTTGCTCCAAAAATCATATTAATTATTTCTAAGTCATTTAGAGTTCTAGTTCAACAAATTTTTACCACTCTTAGCTAGATTTTTTACTAATTCAGAATTCAAACATGTGTTTTCATAATTTAAATAAATTCCAACTTAATTTGCATGTGATGATGAACATGTATGAAATGCAAATGCTCATGATTTAGGATGTGGATGCATGCTTAACACCCAGAGGTGTTACAGCCCTTCCCCCTTATAAGAATCTCGTCCCGAGATTTTGGGTTACGAACCATTTGTTATAAAAATCCTCATAAGCTTTTTGCAGATATTCACCCGTTTCCCAAGTTGCATCTCCTTTACCATGTTGACTCCACTGTATCTTATATGTTTTCACTATACTGTTTCGAGTAACCCTTTCTTTAGAGTCCAACACTCGAACCGGTTGCTCACGATATACCAAATATGACTTGAGCTTTATGCCTCGAGGTTCAATTCTTTCCTCTGGAACACGCAAACACTTCTTGAGATGCGATACATGAAAAACTGGGAATATAGCACCCATTGTCTCAGGTAACTCTAACTTATAAGCGACTGGACCTTTTCTTTCCAAGATCTTATATGGTCTCACAAATCTAGTTGCAAGCTTTCTGCGTACTCTAAACCTTTTCTTCTTCATTGGCGTGACTTTCAGATAAACATAGTCACCAACTTCGAACACAAGCGGTCTCCTTCTTCGATCTGCATAGCTTTTCTGACGGGATTGAGCGTCTTTCATATTTTGCTGAATGATATGAACTTTCTTCTCAGCTTCTGCTACGAAGTCAATACCGTAATATCTTCTTTCTCCTGGCTTGATCCAGTTAAGTGGTGTTCTGCACTTTCTGCCATACAAAGCTTCGAATGGTGCCATCTTTATACTTTCTTGATAACTATTATTATAAGCGAACTCTGCTAAAGGTAACCATGACTCCCATGAACCTCTAGAAGATAACACATAGGCTCTCAACATATCCTCTAGAACAGCATTAACTCTTTTGGTCTGACCATCTGTTTGAGGATGATAGGCAGTGCTACGAATCAAACTAGTTCCCAAACCTTTATGCAAGTGCTCCCAAAAGTGAGCAGTGAATTATGACCCTCTGTCAGACACTATAGTCTTCGGTATGCCATGCAATCTCACAATCTCAGCAATATACTTCTCAGCATATTGAGGTGGTCTATAATCTGTCTTGACAGGTAAAAAGTGAGCTATCTTTGTAAGACGATCCACAATTACCCAAATCGAATCATGTCCTTTCTGAGTAGTGGGCAAATCTGTGATGAAATCCATGCTTATATCATTCCACTTCTAACTAGGTACAGACAAAGGTTACAACAATCCAATAGGTCTCATATGAATAGCCTTTATCCTACAACATGTGTCACATCTGCCTACATATGCTGTAATCTCTTTCTTCATCTTGGTCCACCAAAAACGAGGTCTTAGTTCTTGGTACATTTTGCTACTTCTGGGATGGATAGATAACTTTGAAAGGTGAGCCTCATCCATAAGTTTATTCTTAAGCTCTCCATCCTTGGGAACAACAAGACGGTCGTCAAACCATAACACGTCCTGCTTATCCACTCTAAAGTGCTTGGATGGTTCTTCTTTAATCTTTTCTTTGATATGGAATATTCCCTTGTCGGTTTTCTGGCCTTCTATTATCTTACTTTCCAAAGAATAACTAATCTGAATACTATGTAACACGGCAGGATGCATTAGATCAAAATCATCTTCGAGCAAAGGTTGCGCATTCAGGCAATGTGACTTTCTACTCAAAGCATCTGCCACTACATTGGCCTTTCCAGGATGATATTGCACATTCAAGTTGTAATCTTTGATCAGTTCTAACCATCTTCGCTGTCTCATATTCAATTTAGGTTGGATGAAGATGTACTTGAGACTCTTGTGATCGGTGAAAATATTGCACACATTACCAAGTAAGTAATGTCTCCAAATTTTTAATGCATGCACTACGGCAGCAAGTTCAAGATCATGCGTCGGATAGTTGATCTCATATTTTCTCAACTGACAAGAGGCATAAGCAATGACTCTTCCTTCTTGCATAAGAACACAACCTAATCCTGTTTTTGATGCATCGCAAAACACATCAAAAGGTTTCTCAATGTCCGGTTGCGCTAGAACTGGAGCAGTGGTCAACAGTTTCCGTAAGATGTGGAAAGCTGTCTCACACTCCTCTGTCCACACAAACTTATGATCTTTCTGTAGCAGACTTGTCATTGGCTTGGCAATCTTCGAGAAATCGGGTATAAAACGACGATAGTAACCAGCTAAACCCAAGAAACTTCTGACTTCTGAAACTGTGATTGGTGTCTTCCAATCCATAACCTCTTGCACTTTACTCGGATCTACAGATACTCTATTCTCTGATAGAATGTGACCAAGGAAAGGAACTTTCATCAACCAAAATTCACACTTGCTAAACTTAGCATACAACTTATGATTTCTCAGTCTAGTTAAGACAATTCTCAGATGCTCTTCATGATCTTTCTCATTCTCAGAGTATACGAGAATATCATCAATGAACACAACCACAAACTTGTCCAACTCTGGCATGAAAACTGTATTCATCAGATACATAAAGTATGCAGGAGCATTTGTTAAGCCGAAGGACATAACAAGATACTTATACAACCCGTATCTGGTAGAAAAGGCGATTTTTAGTATATCTTGTGGTCTAATCTTTATCTGATGATAACCTGATCTTAAATCTATCTTGGAGAACACTCTGGCTTTGGCTAACTAGTCGAACAAAATATCAATGTGAGGTAAGGGATACTTATTCTTGATAGTTATAGCATTAAGAGACCTATAATCCACACACATTCTCAAAGTACCCTCTTTCTTTTTCTTCACAAACAAGGAAGGACATCCCCATTCAGACTTACTTGGTCGGATAAACCCCTTGTTCAACAACTCCTCTAGTTGCTTCTTCAACTCAGCTAACTTATCCGGAGGCATCCTATAAGGTCTCCTTGAAATTGGAGCTGTCCTGGGGATCAACTCAATTCCAAACTCAACATCTCTATCTGGCGGAAGACCAGGTAACTCATCTGGAAACACATCCGGAAACTCACACACGACCGGAATCTGATGAATCGGAATGACTTCCATAGCACATGTCACACTCATAAGGTCTGTTCTTTTGGGCAATGGTACCTGAAAAGTACCCTCTCCCTAGGGATCCTTCAGGGTGAGTACCCGACTTCCTGTCTCTATAACTGCTCTCTATTCCTTCATCCAATTCATCCCTATGATGACATCCAGAACTAGTCCAGGCATAACTATCAGGTTTACTCGAAACTTTCAACTACCTAACTCAAGGGTTGCCCCTCTAACCATCTGATTGGTTAAAACATCAGCCCCTGCTGAACTTATACGGTAACCATAACTTAAGTCTGTGCATAGTTGTTTATGTTTCCGTGCAAATGCTTGACTCATGAAAGAATACGATGATCCAGAATCAAATAGAGCAACTGTAGGGTTTTGGTTAACAGGAAACTTACCAGCAGTTATGGACTCTCCCTCAGGAATCTCATCCATAGTGGTGTGGTGTACTCGAGCATTATAGGACTGCTGCTTCTTTCTAGGCGGATAAGGGCAGAACTTGGAAAAGTGACCTGGCTGATCACAATTGTAACAGGGTCCCTTCACTATACCAGCAGACCCGATAGCTCCCTTCGAGTTACCTTGTCCCGCAGTTGTGGCTGTCCTCGCTGGCGGCACTGCCATCTTGTACGGCTTCTGCGGTCCCTTGTAATTCTGGGTCTTATGCTGCGGTGGCCTAAACCTTGCACCTAGTGCAGACGAGCGATAGGTCAAACGATTAGCAGTGATAACTCTTGGCTATGACGGTCCTGACTCAAAGGCTCTCTTGCGAGTCTTGGATATTGTGTACGCGTTGTTGTTCTTCTCTTGTTTCAGACAATTACTGATGAAGTCATTGAATCTGGCACGGGTATTAATACCCACATGCTTCATCATCTTTAGACCTAACCCTCTCTTGAAACTAGCAATTTTCTTAGCATCTGTGTCAACCATGTCAGGAGCATAACGACACAAGTTGTTGAAGGCATGCAAATACTGTGTTATGGTTTTGGAACCCTGATTTAAAGCCAAGAACTCTCCCAACTTCATCTCAACTAGCCCTGATGGAATATAAGCTCCACGGAAGGCTTCAGTGAACTCTCTCTACGAGATCTGAGCATTTGGAGGGAAGGTGGTGCGATGATGTTTCCACCACATCCCTGCTGGTCCTTGTAACTGATGTGCAGCATACTCTGTCTTCAGTACTTCTGTCAGCCTTAACACATAGAACTTATCTTCCATAGTGTTAATCTATTCTTCAGCGTCAAGCGGCTCGGTTGCTTCCTTGAAAATTGGTGGCCTAGTATCCATGAAATCCTTGAAGTTGCTGTACTGATTCACTCCATTGCCACTACCTTGGTTGTTGCCGCGTTGCACGTTGTTGGCAATGGTACGCAAAAAATCTTCCATATTCTTCTATGACTGCTCGGTATTGCGCTGACTTCCCAGAAACTGTACAAAGAATACCTCTGCAGTGAGCGGTGGAGGAGGCGGCAAATGCGGCTCCGGGTGTGGCTCATTATGGTTGGCGTTGTTTTCACCACTCCCACCTGCCCCGGCACCATTTCCACCAGTTTCAGCAGCCTCATACGTGGCGCGTCGAGTGTTTGCCATATGTATATTTTAGCAATAAGTAATGATTAAGCAAAGTTGTAGTAATTATGAGTGAATGAAAAATTATGCCGTACTGAATTCATTGGAGAGAACAAGTCATACAATAAAATAGAGGCACAATCATCGTAGTCCAATTAAAACAACACCACTAATTAAATTACTTCAATTGCAAACATCGCATCCAATACAACCACGTTGCCAGCATACACACTGGACTTTATGCGCTCAGGTATTGCATGAACAACCAAGATCCAACATTCTACCAAGTCTCAAGGTTCAAATGAGATACATCGAGATACATGAAACCAAAAGAAGGTCATCGTGACAGGGCCTAGTAGCTAACGCAAAGCAACTAGCCTACTCCTCGGGGCCATCGTCGGGGTCGGAGACGTCACCATCGCTACCATCAGTAGCAACGTCGTCGTCATCGTCAGGTGCGGCGGCGGGCTCTTCCTCGTCGTCATCGACGTCCATACCGGCGGCTTCTGGAGGAGCATACGGGCCAATCCCGTTGTAGAGCGCATGAAACTCCTCATGCAGGTTGACATTGTACTCTTCTAGCTCCTTGATCCTCTGCCTCAGGAGGTTCCTCTCGTTCCAGGCTTCATTCCTCTCCTGAACCAACTGTCCAATCATGCGGTCTGCGTTATTGTTGGCCTGAGTCAACGTATGCACCCGCTGTAGAGAACTATCACCTCTCTCTAGAGCCTGGTCTCGCTGCAAGCTCATGTCAGCCAACTTCTCCTGCAAACTTGCTATAGCACGTGCCTGCTTCTTCTTTTGTTTTCTTGCTTTGAGCCGATCCTCACCACGCAAACCAGTCAAAGTCCAATAGGTACACTCCAGACCCTGGTATGCTCTGATAGCTGCATACATCACACTCATAGTGTGGTTGTCGCTAGCTTATCCTTCGTTTGGGCCTCTGACTAAAGAACTTCCTTGCGGCTGCACCCAAATAACATCGCAAGGATCATCTCTCGGAAAAGTGTCAGCCAAGGCTGCTGCCAGCTCATTGGGAAATCTGTTCATTATGTCTCGGATGACACAGAAAGCTGCTCCCTCTGCACCCTCAACTGGAGTGCATCCTTCAAACTTCAAGTGCCAACCATCTCACTCTGGAGCATCATCAAGAGCAGGGACAGTAATCTCCACTACTGCCAGTCCATCCTCTGCTAACTGGCTCTCACTCTAAGAGTACACCGGCTCCTGACCCTCTGGGTACCCCACATCATGGAGCACTCTCCAAAGCAAAGTTGGCATGCCAAACTCGCTCAGAAAGGTGTCCGTGCTGCGGCGCTCCCACGGGGCCAACTGGCATCGAGGTGCTCTTCCACCTGTGGACTTGCGGGTAGTCTGCTTCGTGCGGGCCATCTATACCAAAAGTTTTTATTACCCGGTGAGAACATATTTTAAGTTGGTACAATTTTTATCGAAAGGGGATAATCAATTTATAAGGGGAGAAATGCATGGCATGAATGAAATGCACAAGCAACATGATGCATGCACGTTTCTTACGTTCTCACAAACTTAAGAAATAAATGATATCTATCGATGAATTCGGTGGCATATAGGTGATCTCTCATATACGTAACTAATACGTTCTACACGAGAAACGCTGTTATATACCTGCAGAAAATTCATTTCAGCCCAAAACCCCATACATGCATGAAAGCAGTAAATCTATCTACACGCTCTACACGAATCCCCAGATACGCGTACAACGGTAGTAACCATCCAAAACATCGTCCTATTGATGACATCGTCTCAACGGACGAAACAACCATACATATGACACTTTTGTAAAAACATGCGTAAAACATGTAAGTACTCCAGTATCATATAAACACTCTCCCTAGATCGGTGGTGTATCCGATCATGCTCTCACATCTCACACTTACCGAGGCGTAGAGGCAACTGATCCATACATTACCACTCAATTAAGTGGCACTCATACAATAGCACGCCGTATAAGCAACGAAGAGAAATATGGTGCAAGAACCCCCCAAGTCATTACTTAAATAAGCCACCTAGAGTCCTTACTGTGCATAAAGGATATGACCGCTGGCACACTTTTAGTTTGTAAATCACGTTTTTCAAACAAAATTTTGTTTTAATTACACTTATAAACAGTGAACATGCTAAACCATGCTCTGATGCTAGCTATAACAGAACCGACTAATTATACGAGATTAAGTAAGAAAATCATCCACCGAGCAGACAATTTAGCAAACTTAAGCCCGTATAACCCGGTAGTCCATGAAATCACGACGGATTTCAAACCAATTTACATACCAGCCAAGATCGTAATAAGTTTAGCGGTCACCATCACAAGTTACATAAAAATTCGCGTCACAAATACATCAGAGTTTAAACATAGTTATTACAAACTAGTTTCGAATGAAAGTAGCGGAAGCATTTAGTTCAAATCACACACTCACACAGAGTTCAAAATACAGTGCTAGCTAAGGATCATCTTCTAACAAAAGCATCAGACGAGATGTAGTAAATGACCATTGCCCATGGTCCTAAGCTTCTCCTATCGCAGGATAAAGGCAGTTGATACAGTAGCCGTAATACATCTGACCATCTACAACAAGTGGGAACAAAGCCCTAAGTACGAGAAGGTACTCAGCTAGACTTACCCGATAGAACCAAAAATAAAAGACACCAAGGAATCATGACATGCTATCTGGTGGGGTAGCTGACTCATTTGCAAAAAGGCATTTTTAGCATTTAAAGAATCTTTCCAAAAGCTTTGCATCAAGTTTAATCTTTATTAACCTGCTAACTACATTTGGACCTGTACTAGAGTAACATGTAATTAAACGGGTAATGATAACCAATGATCATTAACAACTTCCCTCATGTCATATTTCATATAACTGTCCAAGTGTTCCATCAATATTACTACGATGAAGTAGCTCAAGTCAAGTGCTCACTATCCAGTGAATAATGGTGATTCGAATCGATTATTAAGCAGCTGGTAGTTTATTCCTTACACAAACCTCACTCACCCGCTAAAGTGAGGTGTTGGTCACCGAGTCAACCATTCAGGTAAAGTCGTGAGCTTGCCAGGATCCACATGTACCCGGGGGCCGTCCGACTGCTCTTTGGCCTTATCATCGCGCCCCCGTATCCTGCCACTACTGCTCCGGTACAGTGCGTTGCGGGCAATCCACTCGGCCCGAATAATCTCCCAGCTTCGCGGTCGAAAGGTACATTATTCGGCCAGCTAAATGTAAGGCATGCGTTCAACATGACTCGAGGCCCAACAACGGTTGGTCCTTAATCGACACAGACGGAAAACACTACAGTCTGAAACCCTGCAAGTTTCCGTCCGGTCTCAACTTCACATTAACACTTAGTTATTCCATGATGACATCTTTTCTCAAGCAGATCTAGGTAACCACCTATAGCTCGTAGGTGACAGAAAATCACCCGACTTCTACCGATCTAAGGAAGCTAAGTAATTACTTGACTGCGAATAACAAGGTGACAAGGATAGGGTAGAACGGAGTAAACAAGGTATAATGCAGCAACGATTGCAAACAACTCCTAAACATAATGCAGCAGTTAAAGTAAAGCATTAATAAAGTCTTTGCAAACCGGGGGAGAAAAATGCTCCAGGGCTTGCCTCTCTCGAAAGAGCTCGGACGGTGGTCTGGACACTCTGGAAGATCCTCACCGACCTCCTCGTCGGCTTCGGGCACTTCCTGCTCCTCGGGCTGCTCTTTTGGCTCCTCAAGAACTACTACCGGCGTTACTTCCTGTGATCCTGTATGATGCAATCGTATAAGTGCTTATACCTAGGTGCATTGTAGAAATGACATGTAATGGTCATGATGAATGAAATGTAGATAAATAGGTTCACTTTATTTCATAAAGTAGGAATACATTTCTTCTACAAGGTAGTCAACATCATCCAAGAATACAGACTACAAGCACATGTCATCTACTGCATTCTCTTCTACTACTACCATGCTAAGTCAACACATCTTATTAAATGCTTTAAAGATACACCAAAGCAACTCCTATTAACTAGTTATGCATTAACAAGGTTAATTAAACCCTAATTGCAACTAGGTTTGAACAGCAACACCTATTTTGGTAGCAAAGAAAAATCTGAGAAAATTACTGTAGCTTTTTATCATCTAATCTAGCATACCACAAAATTTTATTGCATTAGGATTACTAGAACTGTCCACACAAAAATAACAAGCTAGGGCCTAAAAATGAGCATAAAAATACTTTATGCTATGAAAAGTATCAAACAACAAATTTAACATTTTTACTACATTCTACACAATAAATAATCATCATAGAAAAATTATTACATACATGTTTTATTCATCTTTTTCTCTTTAGCAAAAATAACAATTATTAGCAATATTCAACACTTGTACTACACATCAAGATTTTTCTACAGAACATGCATGAAATATATTTTTCCTAGCAAGTACATCACAAAAGAAAATTATTGCAAGTGGAACCATATTTTTCTGAGCTTTCTGTGATTTATTACGTATTTAACAAGAAAACAGCAATTTTATTGATTAAATAAAAACTCTACAGAAAAGTATTTCAAACTTGACATGCAATATTTTTCCCAAGTAGATATGATGATAAGGAACCTAGCAAAATTTATTTCAACAGATTTGGAGCAAATTTGAGTAGTCAAATATTTTCCAAACCATTTTCATTTTCAAATAATAAAAGAAAAACGAAAAACCATTTTTCTTATCGCTAACGGGCCGGCCCAGTGAAATCAACCGGCCGGCTACGACTTTCGGCCCGTGCGCGCGCGTGGGAAAACAGGCGCGCCGGCCTGGCTTGGGCTTCGGCCCAAGGCCGCCTTGGCCCAGTGAACAGAGAGGGGGAGCGGGTCGTGTCCACGGCCGGGGCATCCCGACGTCCGGGACCGCGGCGGTGCGGTGGCCGCCGACGTCCAGCGGCCGCTTCCGGTCGCGAGTGGGCGAGGTGCGGTGAGTAAAAGGATTGCGCGGAAAAGGCGAACATGATAGCGTGATGCAAGGGGAGAAAGAGAGAACGAGGGCGCCGGTGGCGGAGCGCGAGCTCGGCGGCCCGGCTCGGTGGCGCGCGCGGGAAGATGCTCAATTGAGCCTTACCGTCGACGAGCAAAGTGCACGGTGGCCCGTTCGGAGGGGAGGAGGAGGTGGCGGAGCGGGTGGCAAGACGAATCGGAAGGAGAGGCGGTCGTTGAGCGGGAACGGCGGCTCGGAGGTGGGAGGTGCCGGTGATGGCGCGCGGTGACGGAGCGATGGCTGTGCGAGGGAGAGAAGGAGCACGCGGGAGAGGAGGTGAGCAGCGGGCAGAGGAGATGAAGGCGGAGCAGTGGGCGGCCAGGTGTGGCGTGAAGACCAGCTGAAGATGTCGCGCGGCGAGCTCGTCGGCGCATGGCCGCCACGCGGCGTGCGCGGTCTGCCGCGGTCGGTCGCGCTAGCGCGGCGAGCGTGCGCGGGCGAGCGCGAGGGCGGAGGCAGACGCGGGCGCGGGCGCGGGCCGGCTTCGGCTGTTGGGCCGGAAGTGGGGCGGCGGCCCGTTAAGGTAGAAAATTCCTTTTTCTTTTCTAAATACAATTTCATATTTTATAATTTGATTTAAATTCAAATTTTGAAGATGAAAAAGACATTTTCATAAATTGTCCCCAAAACAAAAGTTGTTCAAAATTTTATTCTCTACAACTTTCATGTAGGGCGTTTTTCAAAATTCTAAATAGATTTTGAATTAGTGATTTAAAGTTAAATTTTTAAATGAAAACTCAATTTTCTGAAATATTTTTAGAAGCAAGATTTGGGAAGACTTTGAATACAAAACTTGCTCCAAAAATCATGTTAATTATTTCTAAGTCATTTAGAGTTATAGTTCAACAAATTTTTACCACTCTTAGCTAGAGTTTTTACTAATTCAGAATTCAAACATGTGTTTTCATAATTTAAATAAATTCCAACTTAATTTGCATGTGATGATGAACATGTATGAAATGCAAATGCTCATGATTTAGGATGTGAATGCATGTTTAACACCCAGAGGTGTTACATACACCTTCTCCATGAACTGAGAGATGGATGTGTAATTGCAGAGAGCACGTGCGTCTCTTGCTAAACATTATATTTGTCAATTAATATCTAGTACTTTGTTTTCTTGGTTGGTCTCTTTAATTTCCTTTTTTTTTGAACCGAGGGTTGCACCCCATTTCCATTATCATGATAACGGAAATACAGTTTGTTGAGAGTAGCAACAGACATCAAAACGATAGAACGACAAGACTTCTAAGACCAGAACCTGAGACTTACTAAACCTGAACTAACAGATCGCTAAATTTCAAGAAGTTTCACCAAACGGGAGCCAAAGCACATACTCCAAAACCAACATAACAGGTTTATATGAGAACAAGCAGGCAAGACGCAAAAGAGTTTATCGGTCACACAGCCGCTTCAGCCTTAAGCCACAGCTTCCCAAAAACGAACTTGATCGAAGCTTGTCAGTCAATTCTGATGGTTATCATCCGTGTCCTGCAGTAAAAGACGATCATCACTCCGGGGCTTCTTGTTCAGCAGATTAGTCGCAATCCTCAACATGGTATTGACCCCATCCTCCAGAGCCTCTCGGTCCAACCCTGCATATAGTCCTGCCTAGTAACTCATAAGGGTGCAAGCATGACACACAATGGAAATTGGATTTAAAATTAGTTTCCCTTCGAAACACAATTTGTTTCTGGCTTTCCATATTGCCCAATAGATGGCGGCTATTCCCAGCGTATGGAATTTTTTACCAAACAGCACCCATTTTTCACATCAATCCCGACACTGACTCAGAGACCTGGGCACATCAGTAGCCCCAAAGCAGACAGCCACCGTATCCCAAACCACCTTAGCAGTGCTACACTGGAACAACAAGTGATCAACTGTCTCAGCTCGTGAACAGAAGTAACATGTAGGATCTCCAGACCATTTTCGCTTAATCATATTATCCTTTGTTAAGATTGCATTATTCAGAGCTAACCATAGGAAAAAATTTAATTTCTCAGGGATTTTCCCTTTCCAAATTCGCTTATGTTATCTACCAGTCTCATTAATAATAAGAGCATTATATACAGATTTGACAGAAAAGAGACCTTTTAAACCAAATTTCCAGGACACCCTGTTATCACACAAATTGAGGTTAAACAAAGAAGTATCATGTAAAATTTTCATCCAGTCCTCTCTCCATTTGTCCACCAACCATTTAGTGAATAAAACAGCATTAGGATCATTTTTCACCTGTTCAACAGTAATGTTTTGTTTAAGACACATAGCAAATAGATCTGGAAAGAGCACTTCCAAAGATTTCTCATACAAACATTTATCTTTCCAAAACAAAGTTTTTCTGACCGTTCCTAACATTCATTTTTCTACCTTGAAGGTAAACATCTCAAACTTTTAATAGATCATACCAAATAGCTGAGTCTGATTGCCTATGTTTCACAGTACAAACAGAATCATGTTTAAGGTATTTGAAGTTAATTATTTGCTGCCAAATCCCAGATTCAGTTTCAAGTCTCCATAACCATTTACAAAGCAAACCAACATTCATCTTTCTAATACCTTTAATCCCTAGACCTCCTTTCTTTTTGCTCTTACAAATTTTTGTCCACCTGACAAGATGATATTTCTTTTTTGTGCCACCCCCTTGCCAGAAAAAATTCTTTTGGATTCTATCCAACTTATGAACTATTGTCTTGGGGAGCAAATAAATTGACATCTGATAAAGAGGTGCATCGCTAAGACTAGAGCCAATCAACGTTTTTCGTCCAGCAATGGACATAGAACCACCCTTCTAAACATCCAACTTTTTGTCGGTTTTTTCAACCAAGGGAAGCCAATCAGCAACATGAAGTCTGTTGGGGCAAACATGTACTCCTAAGTATTTTATGGGGAAAGAACCCATCTGACAGTTAAAAATCTCAGTGTATCTGGCTGCCCAATTGCCTTCATCATTGATCATCATAATTTCACTTTTCAAAAAGTTAATCTTAAGGCCGGCCATCAGCTCATACATATATTATAGCATTTTTAAGTTTCTGGCACCCTCAATATTATGCTTTAGACAAATGATAGTATCGTCAGCATATTGCAGTACAGCCACTCCCTTGTCTATAATATGTTCTATAAGACCACACAAGAGATCATTTGACTGTGCTTTCAGAATCATTCTGGTCAAACCATCAGCCACGAAATTAAAAAGGATAGGAGACAGTCGGTCACCCTGTCTCACTCCTTTGTGACTTTTGATATAAGGACTATGCAATTGTTCAACTTGACACTTATAGTCCCACCAGTGATCACTTGTTTTATCCAATTGCACCATTTAGTACAAAAACCCCTGGCGGCTAAGCACTCAAAGAGAAAGTTCCAGTTAACCTTATTATATGCTTTTTCGAAATCAAGATTCAAGATTATATCCCCAGCTGTTTTTCCTCTTAGTTTCATGAAGTATCTCATGTAAAATCAGGATACCATTCATGATATTCCTGTCTTTCATGAATGCTGTTTGATTTGGGTGTATTAGTTTATCAGCAATTTTTTCTATCCTCAAAGTGAGAGTTTTGGTTATCAGCTTGTATAAACAGTTCAGTAGATAGATAGACCGAAACTGTTGAATCCTCGAAGCATCAGACACTTTAGAGAGTAAAGTAATAATACCATAATTCAATCTAATGTTTACTTGATCACTATGGAAATCAGCAAAGAGCTGGATGATATCCTCTTTAACAATATGCCAACATGTCTGATAGAATTCAATTGGTATTTTGTCTGGCCCAGCTGCTTTGTTACGATCCATTTGAAACAGTGCATCCTTAATCTCTGATTCAGAGAAAGGTTTACACAAATCCTTATTGTTAGACTCAGAGATAGTCTCTAAGGTGGCCCACAAGCTTTGGTTCATATGTATGTTATGATCTACCCCAGGGCCAAATAAGTCAGAGTAGTATTCAGTAGCATGACTCAATAAGTTTTCATCTCCCTCAATCATTTCACCATCCTTTTCCAGGGATAGCACCGTGTTTTTTTCTTTTTCTACCACTAGCAATTCTATGGAAGTAACTTGTGTTATTATCCCCTTGCAGCAACCATTGGTCATGACATCTGCTACGCCAATATGTTTTCTCTTGCTCTAGCAATTGCATATTTTCTTTAATCAGATTCTTTTTTCTTAAGAATTTTGCATCACTAAGACCAGACAACTCTTCTTCATTTTTCTAGTTCAGTTAGTTCATCACTAATAATCTTTCTTTTCTTCTTTAATTCACCTTGCAAATTGAATCCTTAACCTTTGAAGTACTGTTTCAGTATCTTCAACTTTTGTTGGATTTTGTCTAGAGTTGTCTTGGCATTGCACTGTTTTTTCCAAATTTTTTCAACAGATGATAAATAATCAGGGTTGGTGAACCAACTCAGCTCGAACCTGAATTCAAGATGCTTGATGGCTTGATCAGAACCTGATGACAGGACTAGGGGGTTGTGATCTAAGATCTCTCTCGGTAACCGCTTAACCATAGAGTTGGGAAAGATGTTTTCCCAATCTCTGGACACTAAGATTCTATCAAGCTTTTCCAAAGTGGGATCATCTTGATTGTTAGACTAGGTATATACACCTCCTGTCATAACAATCTCTCTGAGCTCATGGAAATTTATCAAAATGTTAAACATGTCAGAGAATCTCTGTACATGACCTGGTTTGTTTTTTCAAAAGCATATCTTATGATATTGAAATCACCGCCCACTAAGATAGGTTCTTGATTTTTAGAGCAAAAGGCAGAGAGCTCAGACAAGAAATTCATTTTTTGTTCCTCATGTGCAACACCATACACAATGAGTAAATTCCACTTGAGTTTGTTAAATTTATCCCACAAATTTAACTGCAACATGAAGTCTCCTTGAGAGAAGGCACCCACATAATATAGCTCTTTTTTAACCCCTACCAAAATGCCTCCTGATCTACCTTTGGCTGGGTTATTGAGCCAAAGGTAATCCTGATGATAATAAAATCTTTTAAGAATCATATCATCACAATTTTGGATCAAAGTTTCTTGTAATCCAATGAAGTGGAATTGATATTGAGAAATAAGTTTTTTCAAGAAAGAAGCAACACCTTTTTTCCTTAGACCCCTACAGTTCCAAACTAGCCCTTGTATTGTCATCATTCTTTCTTTTTGTTCTTGGTTTTTTTTTTGATGATGTAGCTTTACAAGGCCTTTCTCTTTTCTTTTTGCAAGCAGGAACTTCTTGATCTTGCTGTTGATCTCTCCTTAGCGGAGAGATCTTAAGGTTTTTCCTCTTATCTCTTTTTTTCTTTCTAGATTCAACTAGAATAAAATCCTCAATCTCAGAATTTTCATCTTGCAACCATTCCAGTTCCAAAGAAACAACATTATTGGACTCATTCTCAACTGATTCAATTTGAGAAAAATTTTTAAGCTCACACTGTTTGGAATACAAATCATCCCTAGCTTGTTCTAAATCCTTTAACAGAGTAAAAGTATCAAAATCATCATGGTTAATAATAACACCCATATCAGCATAAATAGTAACAATTTCCTCAATAGGAATAAGGAGAAGGAGTTTTGGTTTTTTGAGTTACCTTCAAGATTGCATTTCTGAGCCATCTTTGTCGCCTTGTTCATGGTATGAATATTAGTGTATTTCTTAAGCCTTTCGCTCCTTCTTCTTTCCTTCACGTTCTTGTCATCATCATTAGCTACGATATCATCATCAGATGAAATATGCACCATCCCAGTGTTGTCATCAGCATTCAGGATTTGGTTAGCTGCAATCTGATCTTGTGTAGTCTCATCATGAATAGCCATGCTCTTGATATCAGCAACAGTTTCTTGGGTCCCCATAACCATATCCAGATTAACTCCTGTAACACCATTGTCAATCCTTGTATGTTCAATAGTTATTTCCCCCTGACAAGCCATGCCCACAAGTGGCACTACTGTGATTGCTTCCTTATCCATTACAATCTGATCTTCCTCCACTCTTTCTTGTGAGGTCATATCTAAGTCAGCACTTTCCTGTGTGTGTATAATATTATCATCAATAACAAATTCTTCAGGAGTCTGATTGATCTTAGCCTGGTTCACATTACTTTCTACAGCAGTCTGGGGACAGAACACATCAGTTGAGGACTCAGAAAACATAGCCTTGTAATTGATATCATCATTCCTGTTTTCCATGAACCATACATGTTTAGCCGAGCTGTCAGCTTCATTGCCTTTGTGTTACTAGGTTCACCAACTCCTGTCAGCTTCTGAACTTTGATGGTGAAAGAGTCACTGTCAGAATCAGAGTCTTCCAAAGTATCATGTATATGCACTTTCTCACCCATATCACCTTCATCTTCATTCAAGTAGGCCTTTTGTGCATCACTCATTAGCTTAGTCCGACTCTTTCGCTTGAAATCAATCTTAGGTGGGGCAGACCAGTAGCATTGAACTCCTTTACTAGTACTGATGTCAGATGTCTGCTTACCCCCCACTTCTTCACTTTCTTTGTCTTGAGCAGGTTTTTCTGACGGAGGATCAGCTTTAGTCTTCTTGGGGGGTGGTGGAGCATCTTCAGTGATTCTGATGCCACTCTTGAGAGTTCTTTTACTCTTTTCTTCAGGTACTGCTCTTTCAAAGACAAAATTAATGATATATAACCCCAGTGTCCCTTCTGCAGTTTTTGGTACCCTGGACACATCTCGACATGCAATCCTCAGTCTAACATAGTCATATCTGTACATGGTTCCCTCATCTACTTCAAGCACTTTTCCAACTAGTCCCCCAACCTGGTTTCTTTAATTTCCTTGTTGTTGGAATTGTATATAAACTGTTTTCTGCTTTCCTACACTATAATGAAAGTGCCACAGCTGCTCAAAAAAAATTAGTACTATGTCATTCTTTTTCTGAATGCTTGCCACACAAAGTACTTCCACGCATAAAGTGTGTTTGGGGTACCACCAACATGGCAAAATATGCCCCCCATGTACTATACACAAAAGGAACCTGAACAGTCTTTCTAGGTAATCAAGAGCACCTCTCACAATATACACTCTAGGATATTGATAATTATTGGCTGAAGGCCGAGGCTAAACACCTCACAGTATTCACCCAAGAAATTGAAAAATGTACCAATACCAATGCAGTGATCAAGCATGAGCTCAATGCAGGACCAAAGCCAGGCTTTATCATGAGTTCATGACAGTGTATATATTGTACTATAAAACCTTTCTATTCTACTCCTTTATATCTACTAACATGTGTTGAAGCACGAGGCGCAGCGTTGGGCCGTTTGCTAGCAGCTAGCTTTAGTAGTCTGCTACCGCTAGTAATATTACATTTTCGGGCACCGAAGCTGCTGCTCGATAGACCTGCTAGTCTGCTGCCGGGGCGAAGGAAGACGCCAACCAGCTCTGCTTTGCGCCAAACACGCATTCGATGCTTAAGTTCAGACTGCCAACATCCGTACAAAGATTAGGGAATCACTTCCCGTATTCATATCAAATTAGCATAACCGGCCGGGATTCAATATATGTTTGCTGATCAAGAATCTAATTAAGCCGTCAATTGCGGTAGCTGTGGTTTGTATATATACTACTAGTTTCATCTATCCCGGCCCGTTCATTCATCACTTCCACTTGCGGCCGAACATCTTCTTGTTCTTGTGCTTGCCAAACTTGCCGTGCTTGAACTTGCCGTGACCGTGGCCGTGGCCATACATCCCGTGGCCGCCTCCGTGGGACACCTTGTGAGCTCGGCGGCACCTCCAGCCAACATCGCCCCGAAGCCTCCAGAACCCCCTGCACCGTGGCCTCCTCCATACATAGCACCATGACCTGCCAAATTTATTGTGATGGTTTGAATCATATCACCCCAGTAGATAAGATAACACTTATGAGTATCATACAAAATGTGAACTATATATAAACGTAGTTTGATTTTGTTGTCATGATAATGACAGCATTACCAGAAGGAGTATCATCATTATACAATGTATATATATGTTTCTGTAGCCTTTGTTGGTGGGGATCTAGCTAGCTATCTACTCCCATGAATTGTTCAATACAAAATGTATTGCTATATTTGAAACAACTTGTACTAATTAAACTAATGAATGTTATTGCTATCCAACGTCTCTTATATATAGTACTAACAACAACAATGCCAAAGCCTAAACAACCAAGTTAATTAATTACTAATAAAGAGATGAATCAATGGACATTACCAGCCATCGGTGGACCGTGACCAGGATAACCAGCCTGTGGGTAGACCGGCTGATGGGGGTATCCGCTGGGAGGATATGCGCCTGCACCAGGAGGGTACGCGCCGTGCGACGGCGGATACCCGCCAGGCTGAGGGTAGCCACCAGGTGGCACCGGATACCCTTGTCCGGGGCCGGGAGGGTATGCGCCGCCCGGTGGAGGAGCAGGGTAGCCGGCGGGGTACTGGCCGTATCCACCCGGGTACCCTCCGTGGAATCCCTTGTCCGCGTTCGAGGGATCGTGGCTGTCCTTCCCGCCCCCCATGCCGCCTAGCTCCTCTCAAGCCTCAACAACCACAAGATAGGGGTGACCAGGGAGAGCTTCCGGGGACGAAACGGCGTCGGCGGCAATGGCGAACAACGGTCGGATTGGAAAGAGATATATGTGCAGCAAGCATGCTTCTCGGCGAAATCTGCTATTTTTAGAATTTCGTGATGTGGCTGTACGTGAAGTTAGGGGGACGCGCGCGCCCTAACTTCTCGCCACATTTTCTGCCGAAGCTAGCAGATGTCACCCGGCCCACGAGCCGGCAGAAACAGCGGGATCGGTCTCGGCGTGCACACAATACCTAAGTCTGAGGCGACAATGTTTGAACGGACACCCGGATAGATAGGTACGGAGTACTTCCCTACTTCCTAACTGTGACCATGACTTACCGTTTTGTTTTATATGTCATATAACTTTACATGGAAGCATACATCAACATCCGTTGTACTCCGTAGTCTGGCTCTGGTTAGGATACTCGGCTCTCACCCGAGAGACCCGGGTTCGAGTCCCGGCAACGGAATCTTCTCTTTTTTTTGCCTGAACCAACATGCCACTTTACAGATTCATTCACAAGATGCTGTTTCTGGTTTAAAAAGGTGCAGCATTGCAGGGTGAAGCACAGTACACAATGATCACTTCGTCATGAGCCCATTTCACATCATTCCCAAGCTGCATGGAAGGAGTGGCCTTGCAATTCCAGAACATTTAAGCATATAAGCAAAATCCCCGAACATACATTACTCAGGTAATACGGTTCTGAGTCTCCTCATATTATATTATCAAGATGCAGTACAAAGTCCCAAGTTTTTCCTAAGTTAGATCCAGGGCAGACGATAATTTTATGCGAAAGAAGCAACTGAGCAATCACCAGATCTCAATTGCTCCAAACAGTGAATCGGGTGAGGCCGTGGACGATGGATTTGCTAAACAAGAGTCTTGGCCTGCTTAGCTATGCTTCGACAAAATGGCCTCCACGACGCTGCGAGCTATTGGGTGGTAGAACTCTTGAGCCTCCGAGAAGATCCTCTGGGCCAGCATCTTCTCCTCGCTGGAGCACTTGGCCAGTGAGCTGTAGAGCGGGCGGAGGTACTTCATCCTCCCCACCTGCTTCAAGCATTTCTCAACCTCGTTGAAGTAGCACTTGCAACCAGTGGGGATCGCCAGCTGGAGGAATGCGACTTTGACCTCATAGTCACGGCTTTCAGACAGCTTGTACCGCTCGTCAAGAGCAGTGACCTGCATGCAGACAAGATATAGGCATGTGGTCAGTCGATCTTTAAATTACTCATTGAGTTATGATGTATTAGTTGTGTTAGAAAGAGAAGATCTGGTACACAACAATAACATGCTATGTAGTAACAACTAACGACACGCCAAAGCCTTCCATATAAAGCGATGGACATTGGACAGCCCCACTTTACTTTGTACTACGTCATTTAGTGAAGAACAAGCTAACTTTAAACTTTCTTCAATCAGCTATATGTTATGGGATGCTCAGGTATGAAAAGCCAGCTATGTGAAGGTATTTGCCAGTGAGAAATGTACGGTTTATATAGATATGACCATGTTTAGTTTGCTAAAGAAAGAAACAAATGATCTAGTTACAGAAGTCTCTTCATGACTAAATGGTATTCTGCCATAAAATCTCCAAACAATTTTTTTAACACACTAACCCACCATCCAAAAAGTGGGGAAACTGGGGAGGGCAATGTAATTTTCAGTGTTGATCTACAAAAGATGAACAGAAAACCAGAGCTCATAATATTCAAGTTCAGATCATAAACAGAAGAAGAACAACAACAACAACAACAACAACAACAACAACAACAACAACAACAACATAGCCTTTTGTCCTAAGCAAGTTGGGGTAGGCTAGAGATGAAACCCAAAAGAGACGAGAAACAGGGAGACACATAAAGGGACATAAATGGCACAAGACAAAAAGATGTCACGGTTCAGACACGTTAATTGCCAATCTCCAAGCGCTCCTGTCCATAGCTAAATCCTTGGAGATATTCCACTCCTTAAGATCTCTCTTAACGGACTCGTCCCAAGTTAGTTTAGGTCGACCTCTACCGCTCTTTACATTATCGGGCCGCTTTAGAACTCCACTACGCACCGGCGCCTCAGGAGGCCTCCGTTGGACATGTCCAAACCATCTCAACCGATGTTGAATCAATTTCTTCTCAATTGGTGCCACCCCAACCCTATCCCGAATATCGTCGTTCCGGACTCTATCCCTCCTTGTGTGCCCACAACACCAACGCAACATACGCATCTCTGCTACACTCAATTGCTGGACATGTCGCCTTTTTGTAGGCCAACACTCAGCACCGTATAACATCGCCGGACGAATCGCCGTCCTATAGAACTTACCTTTCAGCTTCTGAGGCACCCTTTTGTCACAGAGAACGCCAGAAGCTTGACGTCATTTCAGCCAGCCGGCTGAAATTCTATGCCTAACATCTTCATCAATGTCTCCATCCTTTTGTAGCATCGACCCTAAATACCGAAAAGTATCCTTCTTGGCCACCACTTGCCCATCGAGGCTAACGTCTCCCTCCTCGTGCCAGTCGCGCTGAAATCGCACCTCATGTACTCGGTCTTAGCCCTACTAAGTCTGAACCCTTTCGACTCTAACGTGTGCCTCCATAGTTCTAACTTTCTATTAACCCCGCCCTACTGTCGTCAACTAGCACCACATCATCAGCAAAGAGCATACACCAAGGGATATCACCTTGTATGTCCCTTGTGACCTCATCCATCACCAAAGCAAATAAATAAAGGCTCAAAGCTGACCCCTGATGCAGTCCTATTTTAATTGGAAAGTCACTGGTGTCGCCATCACATGTTCGGACAAACGTCACCACATCCCTGTACATATCCTTGATGAGGGTAACATACTTAGTTGGGACTTTGTGCTTTTCCAAGGCCCACCACATGACATTTCTCCGTACTTTGTCATATGCCTTCTCGAGGTCAATAAAGACCATGTGCAAGTCCTTCTTCTGCTCCCTATATCACGGAAGTATAATCTCCTCCACATAACTGATATTTGATCTTTCAGCTACCTAAGGCCAGCCCTAACGATCCACGCTAGCTGGGAGTTTCAAGCTCCACGTATGCATTTAATGTCCAGATCGACTTGAACAGTAACCCTGCCAAGCGTCAGAGTGACTTGCAGGGGCACCTAGTGCCTGTTCTGACAAGTAGCAGAAGCTACTGCACAAGCGTGCGATGGAGAACCTGGGAGTCTAGGACCATGCGAGTCTCAGGTGGAGAGAGAGAACACGTGCAGAAAAAGGTCAGGGAGGTGCACTGCAAAGCAAAAGTAACTATTTTGGACAGGCCAGAACTTAGCGTTGGGTTGTGAAGGAAGGATAGTAGTTTCAGAACTCCATCTACGTGTGCTGTCACTTTTCTGAAGCCAACATCCATATTAGCCTGCGTTGGGCTTGCTCTAACTGACAAAGCCAAAATAAAGCAACAACATCTAACAAGCACAATGCATTTATAGTGTTGTGCCTAACTAATCTAAACAGACTCATTCGAGGCTACATGCTTCTACCACCCCAACAAAGCCTGTAAGTCCCAAGCAAGTTGTGTTAGGCCTACATGCTTTTGCCAATCGTTCATCTATAATCCAGTTCAATACAATTTCCACTTAAATAGTGATTTATCAATAATTCTGATTGACTGGAACAGGCGATGCAACACTGCAGTGCTCAACAGCCGATGATAGACCTGAAACACACATGCCAAAGCCTAACAGTTTGTACTATGGCAGTCATCATATTCTGAATAGAATCATCACAAGCACCAGGGTAACTTTCAGACGTACCAATAACACTGGTATTTGATAAAAACTCATACCTGTGAGGCTTCAACATCTGTTGGTAGATTTTCTAAGTAAAGTTCCCATTCTTGCCCACTCCAGTTTGCCACCTCATCTTCACTTGGAAGTTTTCCAGATTTGAATTCTGCAGCTAAGGAGCAGATCTTTTTGTAAGTAGCTGAATCTGGTTCCATGGCATCAGGAGGGATACCAGTCCCCTCAACCCACAGGAGAAGGTCAATTTGGTTTTCTATCCCAGGTACATTGGTTTTGAGGAATTCAAGAAATGTCTCTGTATCTATTGATTGGAACTTGAAGGTTGCAATGTACTTCTTCAAGAACTCGTCAAAAGCAGGCCTGCCAATCTGATACAAGCAACACGCATAAGACATCACACATTAGAAATTAGTCCAATATTGCAGTAATTTTACCGAAAGAATGTTGCAAGGTAGAGTAGAAGAGTTGCAATGTTCCATACTCCCCACCCACCTCACGCTCGATTCTCCAAAGAAACTGGAAACCTTTCTCATAGGGCACTTCAGAGTACACATCATCAGGGTCAATCCCTGCCATCTTCGGCTTCAACTTGGTGAACTCCATGTTATCCTTAAACCTCTCCATTATCCTGTTCAACCCCCTCCATCCAATCCCCATGTTTAAGGCTGCCCGCTCCTCCCCTTGCACAACCTCAACAATCCTCCTCTCAGCATATGTTGTGAATCCCTGTATCAAGTGACAACAACATATGAGACTGAAATGTCAATATACAAGTATACAATATATATATATATATATATATATATATATATATATATATATATATATATATATATTGTTGGAATGTGAGTGTATTAGGCCCATGAGGCTAGGCCCATGTGGCCCATGTATGGTTACCTATATAGCTACCCTTCTAGGGTTAGCCCAAATCAAGAGAATCACTTTCCCTAACATGGTATCAGCAGCCTAGGGTTAGTTTCCTCCCCACCCACCCTCTTCCCAGCCACCGCCGCTGCTGGTGGCAGCCGCCGCCGGCCACCGGCGCCATGGCCGGCGCCCCTCCTCCTCCTCTCTACAGCCACTTTCCTCCCCTCTCCACTTCCTCCTAGGCCCAGGTGCTGGCGGCGACCCCTGCTGCTCCTCCTCCAGGCGCGGCAGCCGCCCCTCCTCCAGGCGCGGCACTGGCCGCCGCTCTTCCTCCCGGCGCTCCCTTCCCAGGCGCACCTCCTCCAGGCGCCGCCCATCCTCCAGGCGCCCCCTTCCCACCTCCTCTAGGCGCGGGCGGCTCTGCTCCGGTGTTTCCTGCGGTGGGGGAAACCGGGGACGGTGTGGTCGCTGCCGCTGCTGGCGTGCACCTGCCGCCGCCTGGACTCGACCCTCCACTGGCAGAGGGTGCGGCTGGCCTCCGTCTGCCGCTGCCGGGGGCGTCCATCCCCTGCCCGCGGGCGCGACAGGGGGCCTCCATCCACAGCCGCCTGACGGCCTCACTGGTCTGGTCCACCCGCGGGCGGCTCTGCTCCCAACTGGACCGGACTCCGCCCTCGCCGCAGCTCTCGTCGCTGCCCGGGCTGCCGCCGCAGAGGGGCAGGCTCGTGTGCGCGCGGCCGCCCTCGTGTGGGAGCGTGAGCGCGACGCGGCCGACGCCCTGGCCCGCCAGATCGCCGAGGCGGAGCAGCTCCTCGCCTCTCCCACCTCCCAGGACGCTGGGGCCACCTCCTCCGACTCGTCGGGACGCCGCGTGTCCCACACCGCCGTCCTCTGGCACGACCCGGCCGACCCGCTCGTGACTCAGCTGCACTACCAGGCCAGGGGGGTCCAGAACATTCGCCTCCTCGTTCCGGTCGTAGATGCAGTACGAGAAGCGGCGCGTGCTGCGAGGAGCAGCATGCCAGCGTCGTCCCGGTCGGAGATGCAGTACGAGAAGCGGCGCGTGCTGCGAGGAGCAGCACACCAGCGTCGTCCCGGTCGGAGATGCAGTACGAGAAGCGGCGCGTGCTGTCCTCGAGCCGGAGTCGCCCTCCTACGCCCACTGGCGGGATCTGGTGCTTCTCACTCTCCGCCGCTACGCCATCGACGATCACGTCCTTGTTGACGCCTCGGTCGCCGTCCAGACACCGTCGTGGCTCCGTCTCGACAGCATCGTCCTCTCCTGGATCCTGGGGACGATCTCCCTGGACCTCCACGACCTCGTCCGCAACTCCCCTGACGCGCACCGGGCGTGGCTTGCCCTTGAGGGACAGTTCCTGGGCAACGCCGAGGCCCGGGCTCTGCGTCTCGACGCGAGCTTCCGCACCTTCGTCCAGGGTGACCTCTCCGTTGGCGAGTTCTGTCGTCAGATGAAGGGCATGGCAGACTCCCTTGGTGACCTCGGCTGGCCCGTGGAGGATCGCATCTTGGTCCTCAACGTCCTCCGCGGGCTCAGCGACCGCTACGCCCACCTCAGGACGTGGATCACCCGTCAGCGGCCCTTCCCCACCTTCCTGCAGCTCCGTGACAACCTTGTCATGGAGGAGCTCACTCAGGGCATCCAGCCGGGGTCCGCCACTTCTCCGGGGTCCTCGTCTTCTTCGACGGCTCTGGCTGCTACTCCGCCACGTCCGTCTGCTCCACGTTCGTCCGCTCCACCGCCGTCGTCTCTCCTGGGCCCCCCTCCCTCCGGGCCGAGCGGGGGTGGGGGGGTCGTGGCGGTCGTCGTCGCCGTGGTGGGGGTCACGGGGGAGGCCAGGGTGGTGTCACCCAGGCTCCGGCTGGTGGTCCGGCACCGGCTGGACCGCAGGGGGGCACCATGGCCTTCGTTCCACAACCCGTGGTCAGGGCGCATCTCTATGTGGCCCTACCACGCTCCCGGTGGTGAGCCTCGCCCACCGGTGGCCATGTTCACTGGCGCTCCACCTCTTGGCGTCTCCATTGCGCCTCCGTGGGCTACACCCACTGGCACTCTTGGGGTTGCCGGCTGGGACCAGGCGGCCTTGGCTCGCTCGTTCAGCACCATGGGCCTGACACCTCCTGTCGGACCGGAGTGGATCGCCGACTCGGGTGCCACCTATCATACCACTCCTGACCCTGGTATACTCTCGTCTGTCCATTCTCCCTCTTCTTCTCTCCCTTCGTCCATTATGGTCGCAAATGGTTCGTGTCTTCCTGTCACGTCTGTGGGTACCGCCGGTGCTCATGGCTCCTTTCGTCTTCCTGATGTTCTTGTTGCTCCTTCTATGGTTCACAACCTTCTTTCTATTCGTCGTTTTACAGCTGACAATTCTTGTTCTGTGGAGTTTGACTCTTCTGGTCTTACTGTAAAGGATTTGGCTTCTCGGCGTCCTCTGCTCCGATGTGACAGCACCGGGCCCCTTTACACTCTTCGCTTCCCGACGGCTACTTCTTCTACTTCGCCGTCCGTTTTGTCAGCTGCTTTCGCCGCCTCTACTTCCTCTACCACTTGGCACCGGCGCCTCGGCCATCCTGGACGTGATGCCCTAATGCAGCTCAGTCGTAGCTCCGGTCTTCCATGTACTCGGGCTCCTGATGAGCATTTGTGTCATGCGTGTCAATTGGGCCGACATGTTCGTCTTCCTTTTCATAGTTCTACTTCACATGCGGCCCGCATTTTTGATCTTGTACATTGCGACCTATGGACATCTCCTGTCATCGGTATTTCTGGTTACAAGTACTATCTTGTGGTGGTCGATGATTTTTCGCATTATTCGTGGACTTTTCCCTTGCGTGCGAAGTCTGACACTTTCCCCACGCTCCTTCACTTCTTCACTTGGGTGTCCACACAGTTCGGCCTCACCATCAAGGCCGTCCAGTGTGACAATGGTCGTGAGTTTGATAACTCCACCTCCCGCGTCTTCTTTCTCTCTCACGGTGTTCAGTTGCGCATGTCTTACCCATATACCTCTTCCCAGAATGGCAAGGCTGAACGGATGATTCGCACCACCAACGACACCGTGCGCACCCTTCTGTTTCAGGCCTCTCTCTTTCTGCTCGCTTCTGGGCTGAGGGCTTACACACCTCCACCTACCTCCTCAACCGTCTTCCTTCCGCTGCCTGTCCCGCACCTACTTCACACCATGCCCTCTTCGGTACCCCTCCTCGGTACGATCACCTTCGCGTCTTCGGGTGTGCGTGTTACCCCAACACCACTGCCACTTCTTCCCACAAGCTGGACCCCCGCTCCACTCTCTGTGTCTTTCTCGGGTACTCCCCGGATCACAAGGGGTACCGGTGCTTTGACCTTACCTCCCGACGGGTCCTCGTCTCTCGCCATGTGGTGTTCGATGAGTCCGTCTTTCCCTTCTCCAGCACACCCACCACCACTCCTGTTCCTGATCCCTCCTCCCTCTTTCCCGCTGACACGGTGGTCCAGCCACCTTTTTCGTGGTCTCCTGCAGGTACTGCTTCGCCGCGCTCCTTGCCGGGCACCTGTCCCAGCTCCCCGGTGGGTCCGGGCCCGTCGTCCCTAGCGCGGCCCCGACCTCTCCGGATGGCGCAGACCCGGGGCCCTCGTTTCCCGATACTGGCCGGGGGGACCGTGCCGATCGCCGTGCTCCGGTGCTGCCCCGGCACCTTCCCCTGCCCCGGCACCTCCTTCGCGGTTCGCTGCGCCAGTACGGGTGTGCCAGCGCAGGCCGCGGCCGCCGCCACTCGCGGTCCATTCTCCGTCAGGGACACCAACACCACCGCCGCAGTCCCCGCCGGCCCGTGACGCACCGCCGGTCTACCACCCGCCACTTCTTCACCGACACCCGCGGCATGTTCACCCGATGGTGACACGGCACGCGGCTGGCACACTGCCACTCCGGGCCCTTGCGGCATCGACCGGCGACGCGCCGGTCTCCCCGGTACCCTCTTCCGTCTGTGACGCCCTGTTGGATCCTCACTGGCGCCGCGCGATGAAAGAGGAGTACGACGCGCTTCTCGCCAACCAGACGTGGGAGTTGGTGCCCCGGCCACCGGGCTCCAACGTCGTCACCGGCAAGTGGATCTGGACCCACAAGCGTCGGGTTGATGGCACTCTCGAGCGCTACAAGGCTCGCTGGGTTCTCCAGGGTTTCACTCAGCGCCCTGGGGTTGACTATGATGAGACCTTCAGCCCGGTGGTCAAGCCGGCCACCGTCCGCACCGTGCCCTCGTTGGCGCTTGCTCGGTCATGGCCCGTCCATCAGCTGGACGTCAAGAATGCTTTTCTGCACGGCCTTCTCACCGAGACAGTGTACTGCAGTCAGCCGGCGGGGTTCGTTGATTCCTCCCGTCCTGACATGGTCTGCCGGCTCAACAGGTCTCTCTACGGCCTCAAGCAGGCACCCCGGGCGTGGAACCATCGGTTTGCTGCTTTCCTGCTGACTCTGGGGTTTGTGGAGGCCAAGTCTGATACATATCTGTTTATCTATCACCATGGAGCTGACACTGCGTACTTGCTGCTCTATGTTGATGACATTGTCCTCACAGCCTCCAGTGAGCCCCTTCTCCGCCGGATCATTGCCGCTCTTCAGCAGGAGTTTGCTATGAAGGATTTGGGTGTGCTCCACCATTTCCTCGGGGTCACTGTTGAGCCTCGTCCTGCCGGGTTACTTCTTCACCAGCGGCAGTATACTCGGGATATCCTGGAGCGGGCTGGGATGACTGACTGCAACCCCTGCTCCACTCCGGTTGATACTCAGGGCAAGTTGTTAGAGGCTGAGGGCCCCCCAGTGTCTGATCCCACTGCATACAGGAATCTTGCTGGTGCCCTTCAGTACCTCACCTTCACCCAGCTGGACATCACCTATGTAGTTCAGCAGATCTGTCTTCACATGCATGATCCCCGGGAGCCCCACCTCACGGCTCTCAAGCGCCTCCTCCGCTACCTCCGGGGCACGATCGACTACGGCCTCCTACTTCACCGGTCCTCCTCCGCCGACCTTGTCGTCTACACTGACGCTGACTGGGCGGGGTGTCCAGACACTCGGCGCTCCACCTCCGGCTACGCTGTTTTCTTGGGCGGCAACCTGGTGTCCTGGTCGTCTAAGCGCCAGCCTGTGGTCTCCCGGTCCAGTGCCGAGGCGGAGTACCGCGCTGTCGCTAACGGCGTGGCTGAGGCCTCCTGGCTCCGGCAGCTTCTCGCTGAGCTGCACACTCCGCCCTCCCGGAGCACACTGATCTACTGCGACAATGTCAGTGCGGTCTACCTCTCCACCAACCTCATCCAACACCAGCGGACGAAGCATGTGGAGATCGACCTCCACTTTGTCCGGGATCGGGTGGCTATGGGCGAGGTGCGGGTCCTTCATGTTCCGACCACCTCCCAGTTCGCGGACATCTCACCAAAGGCCTCCCGTCCTCGACCTTCACCGAGTTTCGCTCCAGCCTCAACATCACCGGTGGCTAGTTGCGTCTGTGGGGGGGCGTGTGTGTGGTCTTTCTTCTTTCTTGTCTAGCCTGGAACTCCGCTGCGCCGGTAGTTCAAACTGCGGGAGGGTGTTGGAATGTGAGTGTATTAGGCCCATGAGGCTAGGCCCATGTGGCCCATGTATGGTTACCTATATAGCTACCCTTCTAGGGTTAGCCCAAATCAAGAGAATCACTTTCCCTAACACTTTCCCTAACATATATATATATATATATACACACACACACACACACTAAGTTGTTAGGCACTTAGGCATGATAACCAGCATCATCATATAGCCAAGGAAAGTTGCATATGTACCTCTGTTTCCACACACCCCAACAGCAAACTTGCCCTTAAAGAAGATCCAAGTTCAAATTTTCCACTGAACCATCAAAATTCCGATTTGACAGACACTACTTTAATTCAGTCGTTACTCCCTATTTTGTATCTTTGCAGAAAATAAAACAAAATTGGCAAAGGAACACACTACATGAGCGTTAAAGACAAAACTGTCCCTTCTCTTATTTCTCCATCTTCACCTGCCTGCCTACCAGCTCTCCCATCACTGGCCCAAGCTCGCTCAAATCCAACTCTTTGCCAGCCCTCCTGCTACTCCCCATGGTGTACCTCCACCTACCCATCTGACACCTTTTTACTCCTGTTGCTGGCTCCTGCTACCCACGGAAGCCAGTGGCTGCAGTGGATGGTGACGTTCACAGAAAGGGCAGAGGAGAATCGCATCGCCTCAGAGATGATCTCTGTGCAGCCTACTGTCAGATTCTTCAAGCAAATGACTGGCAGAGTGGAGGATGAGCAATGAGGCGGCGGCAAGGAGAAAGGGATCACCTGCAGGCTGAATTTGGATGGTGGACACTAGGTTCGATGACGATGACCTTTATCTGGATCTCTGAGAACCGATATTTGGTGACACCACCACCATTCATCTCAGAGCAACGCACTGCCCATGCTGCATGGTTCACATGAGGGCAGAGGGAGTGAGGAAGAGGACATTGTTGTCAAGGTGGTGGCCACATGGGCCAGAATGTGGAGGCAGAGAGCCAGATGGTGATGGACCTCGGTTTGTCGGTAGAGGCAATGGTGGTATCAGTCCAGGAGTAGCGACAACCATCTTGTGTGGAAATGTGAAAGTCACCACCCCAGGTCAATGGGGCCAAGGAATAGGGTCAAGGAACATGGTACACTACTTGCAAGAGGTTTTTATAAGGTAGAGCCGAAAAGGGCCCCACATACCCAGGGAGGGGACGATGTTCCCGAGTCGAGGAACACCGCCTTCGACCCTGTTTTCTGTGACTATGGAAATCTAGAGGCATTTGTGCCAAAATAAACAACATTAGTCAAACCCGTCAGTCCAGTGGCAAGAATGGTAGGGTCCAGTCCATTCCATTCTGATGGCAAGTTTGCAGCTCCATATTTTTAATGGCAAATGTGCAATACTATTCTAAGTAGTGGCAAAAATGCAACTGTATTATAAGAGGAGAAATCATAAGATTTCACACAGTTTCAGAAAAATATGCTCTCTAGCATCTCCCACCTAACATTTCACACACTGGTCAGAGAAACGGTAAAAGCATTAGAAGATCTTTCTCGGAGTCATGGTGACGCGGTACCCAGTGTAGAACCAGACCCCGGTTCCTGGAGTGCAACCAATCTAGCAGAAAATGTATATATACTGATATAAAGAAGCATATATTCTTTGTCTATATTGGTAAAAAGACAGTTCTTGTAGAGTAAAATTCTCCTAATCTAAACTAGGGTTCTTACACTTCAGATCCATAATCAAAATCATACATAAGCTACTGGCTAAACTTGACTCGCACAAATATTCAATGCCATGGGAGACTAAGCTAGTAGAAAGGTCTATATATTGGTAAAGAGACAAAGTTCTTGTAGAGTAAAACTCTCCTAATCTAAACTAGGGTTCTTACACTTCAGATCCATAATCAAAATCATACAGAAGCTACTGCGCTTTTCAGCAGCTGCAAGGGCTGCTACTGTTTTATTTTCTATTACAAGCTACAGGAAACACAAGCAGGCTTGCTGCAGCAGCAGCCAATCGGTTGGCAAGCTAGTAGCAAGGTCAGATATTCCACATAACATGGAATATAGGAGACGTGTGGAACATACCATATAGACTACCACATTGAATTTTGAGGAAAACTACTGATTGCAAAGTAAAGGCTGACAGTGACCACATCAACAACAACGTGAGTTCACTCACCTCATTTAGCCAGAAATCTTCATTGGTCTTGTTAGTAATCAGATTGCCAGTCCAGCTATGTGCAAGCTCATGCGCCACAACCTGAGCCCCTGCAGCATCCCCTTTGATGACCGTGGGAGTGAGGAACACCATCCTGGGGTTCTCCATGCCTCCATAGGGGAAGCTCGGTGGCAGCACGAGCAGATCGAACCTCTCCCATTCATACGGCCCAAAGAGGCCCTCCCCAACCTTGACCATCTCCTCCACCCCCGCGAACTCCCTCGCCGCCTCGTCCAGCACCTTGTCCCCTCCCTCCGCGTACACCCGGGTCCTCGGGCCGAGGTCCCTGGACCCGATCCCGCCGGCGGCGAACGCGAAGAGGTAGGGCGGCACGGACTGCTCCATCTGGAACTCCTCGACGATGCGGCCGGGCGCGCACCACAGCTCGTCGTCGCACGCCCCGCGGTGGTCGGAGGGCAGAGGGTCCCGGCGCGCGACGTGGCGCGCGGCGGCGACGGCGGAGAGCTGCTCAGGGACGTTGAGGAGGAGCGAGAAGGTGATGCGCGCGGCGGGGGTGTCGTGGCAGGGGAAGATGGAGCGGGCGTGGATGGACTGGCACTGCGAGAAGACGAAGGGCTGCCCGGAGGCGGTCTGCGGCGGGGCCAGCCACTGCAGCGCGGAGGCGGCGGGGGAGGTGGAGAAGGTGAGCCGGAAGGAGGTGGTGTCGGCGGGCAGGGTGAGGGTGAGCGCCGTGCCGAGGACCGGGTCGGGCGCCGCGGTGAGGGAGAAGGGGATGGGCTCCGGCGTGTCGGCGTCGGTGGAGGCGGAGTGGACGGTGAGGGCGCGGGTGTCGAGGAGGAGGTCCCCGGAGTGCGGCGCGGACAGGGTGAGCAGCGCGGAGGCGTGTATGGTGGAGGCGGCGAAGTCGAGGTAGAAGGCGAGCGCGGCGCGCGAGACCACCGGGTGCGCGCCGTCGGTGTAGGAGTGGGGATCGACCGACGCCATGGCTGCTCGCTCCGGCTGCGGCGAACGAGACGGGACTGGACACTGGAGAGGGTTTGGTTCGAGCTAGTCGATGGGACTGGAGGGTTTGGTTGGTCGGGTCTTCGAGTCAAGTCGAGCCGAGGGGTTTGGGTTTCGGTGGGTCGTCGTTGGTCGGGTCGAGGCGTCTTTGAGCTCTCCTGGCTTTGTAGCCTGTAGGGAAGGATAAAAACGGTACGAATATTTTCTGATCGTATTTGAGATCGAATTTGTTTAGAGGGATTTTAATCCGTTCGTATCTGAGTCTGGATATTTAATATCCGATACCGTATTTGTATCTGAATATTTAAATCATATATTTATGATGTCGATATCCAATCGTATTCTATCCGATATTTTTTATACTATCCGTATTCGAATCCGAATCCGGACATAAATATGAAAACAAATACGATATCAGTAATATCCATCCGTATCCGATCCGTTTTCATCCCTACCTGTAGGGCCACCATCGGAAGGAAAAGGAGATGAACGCCTAAAAAATCTCCTTGGAATGGATTCCTCCGAAGAGATGAACACCTAAAAAATCTCTCAAAAAGGAGAAAAACGTATAATAACGCCAAGAGTACCAACCAAATTGCTGGAAAAAAAAATCATATAATATCAATCATACTACAGATGCCTCACTTTACATTATAATATAATAAGGGGGCAACGTGAAGTTAAGTGAGCAAGCTTACAAATATTTTATCTCCTTTGCCACCTCCGTGTCGGTTTGCGTGCAACGTAAAGTTAAGTGAGCAAGCTTAAAAATATGCATCAAGAAATTGAATGAATTCATGCCTGATTTAGAGTACACAGGCATCACTTGCACCAATCCCATGAAAATGTAGAGACAACCCAGAAAATCAGAAGCACAGAGATTGTATGGATGAAGCGCAACTCAGACATCACTACATCAGCATCAGAATTTAACACGATACCAGTATACCACAAGGGGAAAAAAACGCAGAAGGTTCCAAAGTGAATGTTATTACAATATGGTACCAACTTTAAAAAAAACAAACTGCACTCATAATAACAATCATAAGCGTGCGCTCGATAGGGTAAACTGTAAACTTCATGGTTTCGCCAAAGGGTGCTTAGTCCAGTTGGCTAAGTCACTCGAGCGGCACTCCACAGGTCCTGAGTTCGACTCCCCGTGGGAGCGAATTTCAGGCTGTGGTTAAAAAAAACCCCTCGCTGGTCCCGTGTGCCAAAGCACTAGTGGTGGCGGCCCGTTCCGGCCTGCGGCAACGGGAACCCAGGCGACGGAGGCCCGGCCTACGGGCTACGGAGTCCCGGCCTGTGGACCGGCCCAGGTAACGGTCCCCGCGGTGTCCGTCCCTAGTGTCGGGTCGGGGCCAGGGTTCGGGGGGTTTCTCGGTCCGGGGTACTGAGGAGTTTCTTCTTAGTGGAATGCCGTGGGGAGGTCTTTCCCCCGCCGGGCCGAGTTTTTTTTTTAAAACTTCATGGTTTCCCCGTCGCCAACAGACCAAGCAGAAGCCATGACATCAAGATGTTATTTATTCTATTTCATGTCTTGCCACTATTTTCCTCCATCTGTGTTGCATCGTTTTCCTTCCAGTATCAAGGAGCAAGGAGCCATCGACGACAAGGTTCATGATTGAGAGGCAGGATAGCCAATCGATCTCATATGGGCACAAGTTATACTTCTTTGTAGCACGCTCATTACCAATCTTCCTCATTGACCCATCGCTCAGGCTGAAAAGAAAGAGGCCTTCACCATCAACCCAAAGCACTACCGTGCCACTCTTCCCTTGGAACAACTCCAACTTGATCTTTGCTCTGGCCTGCATCCGGACCACCCTCAGCGGCAAGGAACTTGCCAAATTGATTGTTTCAGAGAGGACCCAGCTGCTGGCGTCACTGCCATGCTTCCATAGTGACATCTCCAGGCCATTCAATAAGAGTAACAGAAGCCCCCCATCTGCAGAACTTGCTAGCAGTGGCGCCTTGCTGCGTTTAGCATGAAGAGGGAGCTCTAGGTATGAAAACGTTGGATGTGTGGAGATATGCAGCGTGGCAATGTGAGTGAGGGTCCAGTTAGTTGAGCTGCCGCAGAGAAAGTGGATGCTGCCATGAGAAGTGGCCGCAGGTGACTGCACCACATAGAGGCCAGGCATTAGCTCAGGAGTTTTTGAAAACCAAATCCAAAGTCCGACCTTTGAGCAGTATGATCCAATTAAAGAACCCATTTGTCTGATCCAAATGGCTACCAGCTGGAAGGACTGAGACACGCACTTGCCATGGTCGACATCCTCAGTGACAAGTAAGGTATACATGTCAGCTGATGTAACTGGAGTCGAAGGTATGTGGGAGATTTCACCAGTGAGAGGATTGCAGACACATAATTTGTCCGACTGGGCTTGGTCACTAGTGCCTTGGCGGCGGAGGGCCAAGAGGCTGTCTTGTGATGCAATGGGCTCATATAAGTTGAGATCACAACCGAGACCCCGAATGAAAGTACAAAGCTTAGCTGGTGTGAGTGCATTGCAACTGACTTTGCTGCCGATGGGTTTTGACAATTCAGACATGGGCATGAAGCTCGGTGCCAGACTACGCCACTTGCCCTTATTATGCTGTGATAATTGTGGAGGAGACTCAGTGTTGTCCTGGTAGAAGAAGCCAAGAAGCAGGGACGGAGTAAAACCATGGTCATGGCAACGCCTCATCAGGCGATCGAGGAAGGTTCTCTTCTTTATGATATTATGCCAAAACTTGCATGTTGAAGCAAGGCGGGCTAGGGAGGCAGGATCACTGATATGAGACATGATCTTGTCGGTCATTTCTGCCGGAAGCTGCAGCATAATGCCATTCTCCATGATTGTTTCCTGCAAAGAAAAGATGGGAGCCAATTTTGTTTAGAACACCACCAAAAGAAGATTGTCTGTATACAGGCTTATCTTGGGCTCACTTTAGGCCAGCACAGTTTTGCTGCTGCCGGACTAGTGCCCACATGCGCACAGTAGGTTTGATCGTTGATCTATGTTCAGCAATGATCCTAGCGTTCGTTCTCATTCCATAAGCCTAACCCTAGCGATCATTGCCTATAAATATACTTGTACTCGCTACTATGACTAATCAATCTACTAATTCCATGAGCCAATCTCACTTACAAAACCTGCTCCAAGTGAATTTAGAGTTCAGACAGCTGATTTCCCCCTCAAAGACAATTTATTTTCTTAGATCTAAGCAATAGAAAGATCAGAATAAACTTTACCAGCACAGTCAAACAACAAATCTGGACTCACCCCCAAAAGAAATATATTGCAACAGTACATACATGCTCTTTATATTAATCTGTACTTCAATCAACTAATAAAGAAGTCACACTTGAACTAGGATATTTCACAAGTTACATTGCTAGAACTATAAGAACAAGCGGTCATGTTATTAAGTATTAACCCAAAAACACAAGGCGCAAAATCGCTAAAATAATCCAGCATTGATCATCAGTGCTAGGGCTAATTTCGAACAAAATCCAATCCTCGACCAGTGTCTACGAATCCAGAGGTTAGAAAACTAAAGCAGTCAGTGTCAGTCCTAATCGACGAAAATTCTAGTAACGAAGAAACATAAACCCTAACTAGTAGGATGGGTGGCTAGGTGCGCACTACACTTTGGGGGAGGACCACCGGAGAAAAGAGATACCTGAGCGGACAAGTAGTAGAGGACGAAGGTGATCTCCGCGTCCGGTGAGATCACCTCGGGAGTCCGCACGTGGAAGGAAATCACCGCGCCGGTGAGCGGCGAAAGAGAAGACGGCGGTTAGTAAGTAGTAACACGTGGTTCTTGAATATTGCCCAAAAACAATTTGCCTTATCTTTTGTTCTCCTTTTTCCCCTCGAACAAACAACTTTATTCGTGGGCCCATCCTTCGGAAGCTCGAGCCCAGCACTTTTCGCTTAGCTTGGTTGGGCCTCGTTACTGAGAAGGTCTGGCCACTAGGCTCACCTCAACATATTGTTCAGGCACACATTATAGGGGGTTTCAGTTTCGCCCATTTGAAAGGCAAGAACTTACCACTGCTCTAAGGTCGATCGAACAGTCTTATTTGAATGTTCTACGTTAAAAAATTAATTTAGCCAAACTAAAATGGTAAGGTACCAAAACTTGTTGCTTTGTTACAAAGAGGAGTAATACTGGCAGTTTCAGGCGTATGTGTTCCTCGTAGTGTGTCACATCTATTTAGCACTTTTTGTTTTTGATAGGACATCTATTTATTACTTGGTTAAGAGGTTAGCATAGTGTTGAAGTCTATTGTCCTGTTAGGAGCGGTCACAAATTTTTTAAAAAGAAATATTACTCTTCTTTGCGGTTTGGTATGATTAGATCCGGTCCTTCGTCCGGAGGGTGGACCAACCTGCTCGCGCCGCTCATCTACATCGCGTGGCACCGCTCGTGCCACTCGTCCACATCGCAAAAAAACAAAGACAAAAACCATCGACGAGCACTCCGCTCTGTACCCACGGCCACCACAGGCGACACCACTGCTCCCAGCCCGCCGGTCGACGCCGCTGGCTCCGCACCATTCGTGTCTCCGCCCCAGCCTCCCCATCCTTTCTCTCTCTCCCTCTCTCTCTCTCCCGACATGGCCCAAAGCGCGGCCACCTCCACGCGCTGCACACAATCGGCCCGGTGGGGTGGCCGCTTGCCCGCATCACGCACCGCGCGCCTCCGCCTCACTCTCCCTTACTGCTCCTTCCACCAGATCCACTGCGCGCGAGAGAGATCTGATGGTGGTGGGGATTGTGGCGCCAGCTGCAGGGGCTGCGTGTCGAGCCCACGATACCAACAGCCACGAAGGGGTCCTCACCGGCCTCGTAGTAAGCAGAGTCATCTAGTCGATGGCGGCGACGGCGCAGCTGCCTCCGGTGAACTCCACACGCCAGCAAGCCTCTATTTCACAAGCAACAAGGAGATGTTGCTATGTGCTGAAACGCATGTTGCGAGCATATGTTTCAAGCGTTTCGGATGTTTCAGAGGTATGTTACAATTGTTTCAGATGAATGTTGCAAAAGTATATCAGAATGTTGCATATGTTGCAATAGTTGTATACTATGTTGCAAAGGTCTATTCCCAATGTTTTATCTATGTTTTTTGACGTATTGTTACAAGTGTGTTTATCTGAATGTTGCATATGTTTCACACATATGCTGCAAGTGTTTTATTTGGATATTGCGTATGTTTGCAATGGTTTTCAAGTGTTTTTGCAAGTATTTCATTTGTCTTTAGACGTATGTTGCAAGCGCTGCATCTGGATGTTTTAAAAGTAGATCAGGTGTTACACATGTTGCAAATGCACGTGAGAAGCGGAGAGGACGCGAGCGGTCCCCGCGCGCGGTCTGGCGGCTAGGTGGCACGAACCGCACATGGGCACGTGAAACCCAGGCTCAGGCGGGGGCAAGCTGGTTTTTTTCTGTGTGTGAGCGCGGGCGTGGATTGCTGGTGTGAGCGTGGGAAACTGCAGCGCGGGCGTCCGAACGTAGGCCTCGGGTCGAACGTCCGGGCGCTAATCGTCCCGTTTGCAGTTTAAGATTACGTACTCAGTTATCAACTGACTCCATACATAATACATAGGCTATATATTCTTCAGAAGCAAGGGATTCATTGGATTTGGTTGTGGAGACTTCGCAACAAGATGGCGAAATGTATATTCTCGCATTTGGTTGTCGAGACTTCGCAGCGCTTCGCGGATGATCAAAGGTATATTCTTCCAAAAACATGAGTGACATTCTAGTATTTGAACTGAGTATCACTAGACTGTGTTGTGTACGTCTTTTTTTAAAGTCCGTATTCTTTCTTTATCAAGCAGATGCCGTAAGAACTTGTTCAAAACTCCGTATCACCATGATGTATTATTTTTCTTTACCAAAAATAAAAGAAAAAAGAAAAAAAGAAGTGTCCAGAGGCACCACGGACGGCGGCAGCATCTGAGCAACTAAATTAGGGACATGAATCTGTTAAGGATGCTCGAGTGATGGGCCGATGTGTTCAGCCCAGCCCACGAAGGCCCAAGACGATAGCAAACAAGCAGTACAAAGGAGCGAAGGAGCAGTCAGGTTTAGAGCATCTTCAACAGGACCCCCTACTTGACCCTCTACTTTAGATTTAGGTAGCGGAGGTCAAAAGACCAACTCCAATAGGCCCTCTATTAGACCCCCATATTTGTTGGCCTTCTACTTTTCTCCCTCCACCATCTACTTCTGTTGGCCCCCTACTCTCCACCGTGCAAAATCTGGATGAGAGAGATGATAAAAGAGCCCCATGCATCATTGACTACTAAAACGAATTTGAGTAGTATGGTTTAGGTAGTATTGCTGGAGTTGGAAGTAAAATATGAGTAGTTTCAAAATAGATGGCTTCCTAAATAGAGAAGTAGAGGGTGTGTTTTATGTAGTATTGCTGGAGATGCTCCTAGGGCATCGAATGAATTATCAGAACAGTCCCTCTCCTCCTCTGACTTCTCTCTAGGCCTAGAGCTCTCTCTCCCCTGCCTAGTTCAATCTCTCCCTTTTTCCGCCTAGATTGCTCTGCTAAACTCGAGACCTCCCTTCCTCCGAGGTCGTGTGATCCGATTGTATCTAAATCAAGCTATTCTGTGAAGTAAAAGAGAAGGGGAGTGCAAACAAATTGGTACTCGGAGCCATCCCGATTCCAAATCGCAATTGAGCACCATGGGTCTCGACTACCAGTTGCTCCTGGCCGAGGTTCGCGCGCTTCGTAAGAAGTTGGAGTCTTAGATTGACGGGCTCCGACAGCGCTTTGACGAGCCAGCCTCGACCACCATCACTACCACGCCGTCGCCCCGGACAGTTCAGCTGCCCACTCCGTACCATGACGACTCCATCGCCGCTGACCTCTCCGCATACCTCCCTGGCGACCAAGCCGAGCAGTGCCCGACGCTCGTCCCTGCGCCGTACCTCTCCTCCTGTGCCACCACTTCTCTTTCCGACTCCACCAACAGCCCGTCTGTCAGCTATATGGGCCATCGCATGTCACATGGGCCTAGACCTAGAGCCCAGTTCAGACTTGCTAGAGGAGTACAAAGGAAGCACGACAAGGGGAGGTTTGGCATCGCACATATCATCAGAACAGAATACATTTTCCCCTTAGTACTGTTCTTCTTCCTTCTCAATCCTCCTTCTCTCTGTACCTGGTTCCCCCATTCCCCTCTGATCCAACCTCCCTTCCCCTGAGGTCCTGTATCCTGCTACGTAATCAAGTTATCTGTGAACCGATCTAAGTAGAGTTGCTAACAATTGGTACCAGAGCCATCGATTCTCGAATCATAGCACCATGAATCCCCTTCCCGAGATCTCTCCTTCCACCCAACTCATCCTCGACAAACTCCGCAAACTCCATGAGCTCTTCAAGTTCGATGCGAAGTGGGGACTCACCAAGGACGCCGTGCAGGAGTCCTCCCGAGGCGACTTCTTTCCGACCAAGTCCGCTGTCGTCGACGCTGACGTAGTCGCTAACAACTGGGGTGGGCTCTTTAACGCAGGCAGGGGCTCCGATGAGGAGTCCGCTGTTGTCGGCGCCGACGTAGTCACTGACAACTGGGGTGGGCTCTTCAACGCAGGCAACAGCTCTGACGAGCAGCACTGCGAAGCGAAATCCCTCATCGTTGACAATTGGGGTGGGCTGTTCGAGCAGCTGGCCCGCACCTCGGAGGAGCCCAGCCTCGACCTCTCCGCCGACGGCGACATCACGGAGCTCGCGTCTTCGGTCCAGATCCGCATCTCGGAGTTCAAGGCAGAGCTGGTGCGGCTTCTGGACTTCCACCCCGGCCCTGTCGAGTACACGCTCCGCGTCGTCCCCACCTGGACCGTCGCCGCGCTGCATGTCCTCGACACCGGCGAGCCCGAGTACATCTCCGCCTCCGACAAGGAGCTGTAGGTGGTGGAGGTGGACGAGAAGGTACCCCCATCCACCGGCAACGAGGTGCTCAGGGCCGACGTCATGCAGTCTAATGCCGACCAGATCCTTCGCCCGCCCGCCTGCGAGTTACTCCTCCCCGCATCCGAGCAGCTCGAGTCGCTAGGGATTAACGGGTCGCAGATCCTCTCCGCTAGGCACAAATTTATCGTGCCGCCATCCTCTTCGAACCCGCCTCTGATGACTCTCCGACGCGCGCCACCTCTTCGCCAAGCTTTCCTCGCTCATCCTATGCCTTCACCGCCGCTTCACCGACCACGACGTGCCCTTCCTCGTCCGCCTCGGCTTTGCCGACCGCGATGTGCTCCTCACCGCTGCCCTCGTGGGCATGGCCTTCACCATCTAGTTCATGCGCGAGTTCGCCCACCTTGGCTTCCACCTCTCCGTCGACGGCGTCCTTGCCTTCGCACTCGTGCGTGCGCTCTCGCCAGTCATCACAACCGTCATCGCCGCTGGCCGCGTTGACTCCGTGTTCGCCACCGAGCTCGGCACCATGGAGGTGTTGGAGCAGGCCAACACCTTACGCGTCCTTGGCGCCCATCCCGACGCGTGCTCCTAGCACTGTGGCTACTGTGCGTCCTCGCCGCAGGACCCCGACTTCGTCATCGTCGCGTCCGTCGACCTCGGTGGCTGCACCACCGTGGAGCTCCTCCAGACCGAGAGGCGACTTCCGCACCTCAGCGCCCCCTACCTCCTCGCCAAGCTCACTGCCATGCTGAGGCCGAGAACCGATGCTGGATTCGTGCCATCCGCGACGTCTTCACCAGTGAGCACCGCCCCTGCGTCCACTTCCCCGCCATGGAGCGCATCCACCGCAGCTCCGCTGGCATCGAGTGCTCGGTCACCATCAGCTACATCCCTAAGTCATACCACTCCGTCCTCGACTTCGCCTACACCGAGATCACCACCACAACCACCGAGAAGCCCCCATCGGCCTCTGCCGATTTCTGCATCGATGTCGCCCCTAGCAATATTGCTGACTTCGTGCCCACCAAGTGTTCGATGTATTGTTGCAGTGGCTTCACTTCCATGCTGACCACAACACTGAGCAATTCTACTCCAACTTGGGTGTCCACTGAGGTTGTCCACATCTTTGACAAGCGACCGTGGCCACCACCATCTCAAGCTCAAGTGCTCCGTGAACAAGCTACTACACTTCAGGAGCTTCTGACATGTCTAATGGTGCTATCAGTGAGTATGGATGGTTGTGCACTAATTCAAGAGCTAGTACAACAGAAAGTGTGGTGGAAATTATTGGTGTTCCTTGCTTGAAGAGACAGGACAGAACTTTCGAGTTGCAGGAGGAAAGGCCAAGGATCGTTGGCCGGCTAAGCAAGATTTGTTACAACAAATTTTATCTTCTGGTCCTAGCTCAGATCTTGGAGGGGCTTGGCATCAATCAGTATCTCTCAGGTTCTTGCAACTCTCATGGATGTCATTTGTTTGGACATGCAGTTCAGTGGTTTGGTACTATCACCTGCATTTGCCACTCTCAGTTAGTGGTACTAATGGTTCTGATGGCGTCCATTTAACCGTCGTGATGGTTACTAATTCTCTACAGCTGGACTACAATCTGACCTCAATACATGTGTTGGACACACATTTGGCAACTCTTTGTTTACTCGGAGCTGGATTAAATTGGCCTACAGTCTGCTGCATTGTGTTCCAACCTTGCTTCGTTGCCAGCAAACTGTCTGTTCTGGCCGAAATTCAACTGGAGATCGTGTGTGATGGAGCTCAGTTGCGGCCAACACCATGGCCCTCTTTTAGTACAGTCCATGAAGCTACTGCAGGGTGGTGTTTCAGTTTGCTCATGCTGCCAATATGGCTACCTTCAGCTTGGTGGAATTCTGGGTACCAAAGTGAGGTGTCGTGGCATAGTTTCCTCTCATCCCATTCCGATCCCTCGGCCACCACCATCTCTAGTTCTGTTGGTGTGATTCATTTATATCCTGAAGCAGCAAGTTCATGTAGGCACTCTACTGTCCTTCATGGATTGGTGATCAAGTGGACTCAAGTGTTGGTGCTCACGGTAATTGCAAATGACCTACTAACACCATGGGATCTAGGAGCCAAACATGTGTTGTTTTTCTGCAGTAAGCCATTTCGAGTTCTAGAGCTGCAGCATGAGCCGTATCTTCTAGTGTTGATTCCTTGGAATGTTTCTTGCTTGGAGATCACACTTGTGTCCATGCAATGGTCTATGGTGATGAATTTACACTAGGATTCTGGTGGTGACATGCCTGCTATACTCCGAAGTCATAATGCACGGGTCAGCCGTAAGCATGTTGTTTTGGGTTCCAGTGATGTGGGAGATTATCCTTATGATATGCTATTGAAGCACCCTTGGCCGCCACCTGTGCTACTGCATCTCGTTCATGCTGGTGCTGTTCTGTGGCCGATGCAATGGCTGTCCTGCTGCTACGGAGCTGACAATAAGTCCAAGTTATTTCTATTCAAGGATTGTCGACTACAATATCAGCGGCTTGAGGGCAAGCCGCATTTCAAGGAGAGGGGAATGTCAGCTATATGGGCCATCGCATGTCACATGGGCCTGGACCTGGAGCCCAGTTCAGACTTGCTAGGGGAGTACAAAGGAAGCACTACAAGGGGAGGTTCGGCATCGCACATATCATCAGAACAGAATACCTTTTCCCCTTAGTACTGTTCTTCTTCCTTCTCAATCCTCCTCTCTGTACCTGGTTCCCCCATTCTCCTCTGATCCGACCTCCCTTCCCCTAAGGTCCTATATCCTGCTACTTAATCAAGTTATCTGTGAACCAATCTAGTAGAGTTGCTGACACTGCCGCAGGAGCTCAGCTTCTCGAGTGATGACTTCGCGTGCTGGGAGATTACGAGGCGGTTTCGTCGCCCACTCTTCTCACCGAGCCGCAGGTCTGCTCCGCCGACTCCTCTGTGTCCCTTCTCGCCGTCATGCCATCTCATCTCTCCACGCCGAACACCATTGAGCACACCATCCCCATTAGCGCCGTACCCAAGCCAAACTACTATGCCACGGTCGGAGCCTCTCGGCTACGCCTGTGCGTGCGGCATGGGACGAATGGACGGCACAAGCATGCACCGACATCGCCCCCACACGACGAACAAGTGGCGTAGGCGTCTGCTTTGGTGTCTCGCGTGGTGTCCTCCCTGGTGTTTCGTATGGCGTGGTCGGCATCCGCGTCTGTGCCGACATCGCCCCCACGCCTGTCGAGGAGTGTCGTTGTCCCAACTAGCCGCTCGGCAAAGGGGTGGACATGGTCTGCGTCCTCTTCCCCGACGCCCGCGTTCGTCGTCCACGGCGCCTCTCACCATCGTAACGTCATCACCAGCACCTACTCCTCCACGGGAAGGGCCATTGAAGGTCTGGGCCACAACCTCAATCAAGCTTGCCACCATCTCCATTCATGCACAAGGAGTGTTCGATGAAATGTCGCACCTCCATCGAACTACAACTGCAAGCGAGCAAGCACCTGCAAGCGAGCAAGCACCAGAGTTCACCTCCTAGTATGCTGTGATGTCCGCATTGGTGCTCTAGGCTCACGCTGCTGACAGGGAACCACAGCCACCATGCAACGGCCTCAAGTTTGACATGGATGTCACTGTCAATATGGTCATGCCACTGCAGCTTGCCACGATGACTCATGCAAGCATGTCTTCGTCCATCCGGACAAGTGCTCACAAGTTGTTCAGCGGACGCTCAGCAGGTGTATCACCATGCTTTTCCCTACTCCTGTGTTGGATGTTCTGCTGTTGGATTGCACTGCCACTATAGATGAGGAATCTCAGAGATCTTAGAAGATGGCTGAATCGAGTACAGTGATGTTGTGGCCACCTCTGATTCATCAACATGGCATATTCACTTATGGCTTGGGAAATGATGTGAACCTGAGGTCACCTTTGCTTCCACCTAGATCATTATCTCTATAGTTTGAGATCTAGAGTATTGGAGTCCAACTCAGACCAACCCCTTGGCCATCTTTTTGTAGTTATGCAGCTCTAGTGCAATGGATAAAATCTTTGGTTGCGGCTGACGACATCCTACCAAAGCCTCCTTGAGTGTCATTTGATATAGGCACCTTGTTCACAGTTGATTACAACTACAGTAACCCATGTGATTCATTACAGTATGCATGGAAACTACTACTGGGTGGGGGAATATATACCAAAGCTATTGATGTTGGTGCTGATCTAGTTGGAAAAGTCAAAAGGAATATCCCTGAAGATGATCTGAGAAACCGAGCTGTCATTGAGACAATGTTGATGATAATGTTAGAGATATTGCTGGAATGGGGTACGGTGCTACTGTGGCTGCTCTTGGAATGCTCAGCACTATTGCTACTGTCAGTGACAATGCTGGAGGAATTGTTGAAATGGCTGGCATGCACCACAAAATTCGTGGGAGAACTGATGCTCTTGATGTTGCTGGAAACACTACTGCTGCCATTGGGAAGTGTTTTGCAATTGGTTCAATAGCCTTGGTGTCTCTTGCCCTCTTTGGTGCTTTTGTCAGTTGTGTTGCGATCTCAATTGTTGCTGTCCTGACACCTATAGTTTTCATTGGACTGATTGTTGGTGCTATGCTTCCATACTGGTTCTCAGCAATGACAATGAAGAGGGTTGGCAGTGCAGCACTCAAGATGGTTGAGGAAGTTTACAGACAGTTGAACACTATACCTGGGCTCATGGAAGGTACTACCATGCCTGAATATATGACGTGCATCAAGGTCTCTATTGATGCATCTGTTAAGGAGATGATTCCCCCTGGTGGCCATGACATCCAGGAGATGGGTGTTGCTCTGCCCTTGGCACATGACTTCATCCAATTTCCTTGGGATCCCAAGTCTCATGTTCAACATCGGCTTGGGGGCAAGCCGAGTTCTACGGTGGGGGAATGTTAGGGATGGTCAAGTGATGAGTCGATGTGTTCAGCCTAGCCCATGAAGGCCCAAGGTGATAGCAAACAAGCATTACAAAGAAGCGAAGGAGCAGCCGGGTTTAGGGCATCGAATAAATTATCAGAACAGTCTTCTCCTACCTCTGGTCCTCTCCTCCTCTGGCCTCTCTCTCTAGGTCTAGAGCTCTCTCTCCCTTGCCTAGTTCAATCTCTCCCTTTTTTTGCCTAGATTGCTCTGCTAAACTCGAGACCTCCCTTCCTCCGAGGTCATGTGATCCAATTGTATCCGAATCAAGCTGTTCTGTGAAGTAATAGAGAAGGGGAGTGCTAACAGAATCATGACCGGCTGCACATATAACACGAAGCAACCAAGCTAGAATACTGTATGAATGATTGTATGTAACAATTAAGTATAACACGACTACAGGAGAGTGCTCTATCAAATACTCTGGGCTATTTTTACTACTATTTTCCAAAACTTGATGAAAGAGAAGGGCAGCAATTTGGCGTCACTCTCATTGACCACCACGAAGGCGTAGTAGTAGATGCAGCATGGAATATTTCAAGATGTTGTAGTCCGCAAGGGTGTGATCGTCCTGTAGCTGCCTCCCTGCATAGATGAGACGCTGCTCTCTAGGGTGGATGTGCTGCATATAATGAATCCTCTCCTTGATATTAGCAATGGTATCTGAGCTCTCAACCTCAAAAGTGATGGTGTTGCCCCTCAGATCCTTGACGAACACTTGCATGCTACCCCATGACCGTAGTTTGAGTTGGACAGTGCTTCCAGCCTTATGTTATAGGCTCTGTTCATCTGGCGTATAATCCGTCTTTTTCAGCTTGTTTTTTTAGCCGGAACAGTATTTTTCTCTCACAACAAATCAGCCAACAGTGTTTTTCAGCCGGCTTATCAGCACAGCCGAACGGGACCATAATCGGACGAAGTACGGTTGTCCTCCAGTCGTTTGTGGGAAATCATGAGACGCTGCTTATCTTGAATCTTTGCCTTGATCATGCTGATTGTGTCAATGCGTCCACATTGAGAGGGATCAAGATCTCGCCTGCAAGAGCTTTCACAAAAATATGCATCCCTGTGCCCAAGTGATCTTCAGGCTTGATTTCTGATTCGTTCCTAACATGGTAATCAGCCAATGTAAATGCGTCATTCAGCTACTTCTCATGATGCCTTGTTCGCTCGAACTTATCAGCCATACCGTTTCAGCGAAATAATAATATTTTTCTCTCACAACAAATCAGTATCAGCATCAGCTGTTTTTCCAGCCAGCCAAATAGGACCTGGTGAGGAGCTAACTGTTAGAGGGAATGCCGATTCTATCTTGAATCTTTGCCTTAACGTCCTTAATGCTATCTGAGCTCGCGACCACAAGGATGTTCTCCTTGTCGTGCCTCTAGATGGGAGATCGGCATCGGCGTGCCGCCCTGGAAGTGGAGATCAAGGTGCAGAGTTGATTGGTTCTCAGTGTTGTAATAGGCTAAACTACGAGAGTCCTCCATGAGCTGGTCATCAAGGATGAGTTGGATGTGCTGCTTAATTTTTGCATTGACATTGCGAACGGTTTCTGATGGGGCAACCTCGAGGGTCAGTGTCTTGCCACCGCTGGGGTTCTTCACGATAAGTTGCACCTGCATCCGTGCCAGACAGATGGTTGATTCCCTGCCAATATTGTAATAAGCCAAAGAGCATCCGTCAGTCAGTTGCTTGCCATCAAACGTGAGGCATTGCTGGACCAATGGAATGTCATCCATATAATAGATCATAGCCTTGACAGCGCTGATGGTATCTGTATTCTGGACATCAAGGGTGATGGTTCTGCTTCTGCCTGTCATCATCTTGATGAAGATTGGCATTCGCATCCCTCCGCGATTGAGATCTAGGATGAGGCTGCATCCACTATGGATTTCGTAATGGTCCAAAGTATGCCTGTCGTCCAGCCACTTCCCATCATAGAGGAGGCAGTGCCGATCCTTAATCTTTGTTTTCACCATGTTGATGGTGTCTGAACCCAGAACCTCGAGACGGATGGTCTCCCCGATGAGGGTGCTAACGAAGATCCACATCTATTGAGGGGCCTGCATCTAGTGAACAAGTGCGTGAATTTCAATTCAAAGGGTAACTACTTCACTAGCAAAGTTGCAAGCGGATATAGTGATCAACATGTCAGCAAAACTCCATGGTAGGATCACAAAATAAATTAGCAATATAGCATATCATCAATGCTGCTAGATATACCTCAAAGGTTTATCTAGAATTTTAGCTTAGGGTGTGCCGACCCAAGATTCTTAATTTGGTGTATATTCATTTTCATTCATCAACAAACAAAAGACCAAAAGCGCAAGGCATCAACAATCAACAATGCATCAAAGTCCAAAGAGGAGACACAGTACATCAACTAGCAACTTAGTTTCATGGTTGTACTGCTATACACCAGTTTTACTGCTGTGGATCACAATTTTCAACAATTATTAAGTCTGCAACTACTTTTTTAGAGAAAATAGTCTATAACTATTACCAAAGAGGAGATGCAGTACAACATGTTTTTAACTTGCATATCCTTACCAACTGGCAAGTGCTTTACATAATAAGTACTAGAAAGATACCCCACGCGTTGCTGCTGAACTTTCTTAGAAATAAAAAAATTCTTGCATGTATAAATTAAACCTATATATTTTTATATCCATTCTTACCAAAATTAGAGAAGGCAAGGAAAGAATCCTATAAAAACTAACAGAATTCGATCAAATTAAGACGATGGAATGGCAAAACAAATAGTAATATATGAATGCCTTTATATTTCTTATACGTTAAAATTAAATTGTGTTTAGTGGAGATGGTGTGAACAACTTGCATTAAGATATTGAAAATTAGTGGGAAAACAATGGCTATTAATGGGAGGTGATGTGGATAGGTAGTGAAAAATGATGTGGATGTCTTGGATGTTGAGATAAAACTTGTAGAGAAGCGTCGTTCTACCCATCTTCGGCGTTCTACCCATCTTTGGGAGGGCGCACGAAGCGCCATCTGTGGGCAGATGATGACAGCGACGGATCCGATGATGACCACCCCTCAACATACCTGGATGCTGTCTGCCGACCGGTGAAGCTAGTACGTGCGTCCCCACCGTGTGCCCAGATTTGCTCAATCGTGCTTCGAGGCCGTGGTGGAGCGGACGATGGACGGCAAGGACTTGGGCGAAGGCGGAGGAGATGCAGCCAGCCGTGCCCTCAGCTTGTGCACAGCTTGCTTGCTCGGCCATTAGATGGCCGTGTCCCTGCCTGCTAGCGCCTCGACCGCCGCGGAAGGGTCTCCGGCGCTAATGCCGATGGGTGATGAGAGATCCTACCCCGGCAGGAGACGTGACCTGCGGACGCACCGGTCGAGCCTCGTCCAATGCAGCTTTGGCATGTTAGGAGGATCCCCGCAGAGCTTCGAGGCAGGTGTTTCAACTGTCTCTCCTACTCACATAGAGTAGCGACTTGCCGGCTACCAAGGCGTTGTCTGTAACACCCCAGGTGTTTAGCTCATTAATTGCATTGCATTTCATAAGCATTAACATTCATCATCTCATTCATGAGTGTGAGCATCATTCATTTCATGCATGAGCTTATAATATGTGAAACATGCTTTTGAAACATTGCAACATGTGTTTATATTTCATGTGAATTATGAAGTGAGTCCACCCAAGTGTCACATGTGCAACTTTCTTTTGGGACATGCTAACCACTTTAGTGTAACATGATTAGCAAGTGCTATGCAACACACTCATGCAACATGTGCAACATGAGCTTGCAACATTTTGGTGGAATTGTTATTTTGCTTGTTTCAAAGTATGTGACATTAGAAATTTTGTGTAACCAATGTGTAGAGTGGCTAATTAGGTCTTAAAACACCTTAATTACATTTAGGGTAAGTAGTGGAGCAATGTTCATGTTGACCAAAATTACCAAATTGCCCTTCCAAATGTTGTTGACCAAGTTTGGAACCCTAGAGTGATCTGGTTTGACCAATTAAAAAGTCCAGCTTAGAAATCTTGCATGGAGAAGCAACCTTAAGTAAAGTTGTAGAGAATTTCATGAGGAACAAAAGTTCTAATATGGCCATCTCATGAAAATGACCAGAACATGCTCAAAAATGGCCCACAAGTCAGCTTGAGTGGTGATCAACACTTAGAAAAATTCTAAGTCTGGAAATTGGACTTTTCAGTTTCACTGTACCTCACTTTAGCAACTTGTAACTCACAAACTAGGCCAAACTAGTCTTTGAGACAATTGACAAAGTTGTTGACCACACATAGCTCTACAACATTGTCAATATCACCATCACCTAGTTCTAAATGGTTTAGGAGATATAGTGTCTAGAAAATCGGGTTTTAGTCGGCTTAGTGACTGAAACTAAGTTTCAGTTTTAAGGGTCACCACTTTGGAGCCTTGTAGTTTCAAATCCAGGCCGAACCAGTCCAAACTCTAATTGACAAACTTGTAGTCCTCATGTAGCCCTACAACATTGCCAACAGCACCCATACCTGGTTCTCACTGGATTAGGAGTAAATTGAACCCAAAATCGCGCTGTCAGTTGACGCCATCGAGCTCTGAAACGAACCTTCAGTCCCCGACAGTCGCAGATCGTCACCGCCGCGTGTCCTCCACGCGCCGCGTGCGACCTGGCGTCTTGGCCAGCTGCCGAGCGTAGAAGGGCGCCCCTGCTGTCGTTCCGACCGCACCCCTCCATTTCCCTCCTCTTTTTCCTCTCTCGTCGGCAGAGCGGAAGAACCGAGCCGCCTTGCCGCTCTTGCTCCGACGAGCTCGCGCACGCATTCCACCGCACCACCGCACCTCCAGTCCGGCCAACAGCTGCGCCTTGAGCCCCTCTACCCACTCGTTCCGCCCCTGCCCTCAGACGCACCTTGGTAAGGACGAATTGTCATTTCTGCCACCGTCAGACCTCGTCGGCGTTCTTCCGCGCGGCGGCTCACCGTGGCCGGGGTCTTCGGCGCTTCCACGGCGAGCGCTAGTAGGTGCTTTAGGACCGGGGTAGTACGGGGATGCTCACCATGGGGCTAGGAGGGGATCCCGAGGCCACCGCCGGCGAGGAGCACCACCACCGCCCCGCCGGTCCGCCATGCACGCCACCATCCTCCATAGCCGCAGCCATTGCTCCAATTAGTAGCACCCCTAGGTTCGCATGGATGAGGCGAACGTGTCTGTGTCCTTGGTCTCGCCGGAGCTGCCGCCGGCGGCGAGCTTGCCGTCGACCGTTTTCCTCCCCCGCCTTCGTCTCGCTGACAAGTGGGGCCCGCTCGTCAGAGCGCGCGCGCGGGCGGGACGGCCAAGCACGCCGCGCGCAGACGTCGTGGGCCGCGTCTTTCCGGGCCGGCCCAGTATAAAATGAGATCTTTTTCATTTTTATTTATCTTTGCTACAGAATTTTGGTTAAGTTTGGAAAATGTAGATCTAGGGTTTTACTTGCTCAAAAATCATGAGATAAATTTTGTTAGGATCTACATGATGTGTAGTATTTTAGAAAAATATGAATTTGCTAGGTGATGTTTGTTTTCTGAGATATTTAAATAGGTCCTTGAAATGTGTTTTAAATCACATGCAAATTTGTTTAAATTATATCTTAAGTTTCAGTGTTCCAAAAATTATGAAATTTGGTGAGTAGGCTAATGTATACTTGCTCTAGCTTTGGTAAAAATTTGGGCAGTAGTGCTTAAGTACTTTTCAAGTTATAATGCTATCTTGTTATTCTAGGAAATACTTAAATGAATTTTTGTAATTTTTCTACATGTTCATTGTTCATATAAATTTTTGGAGAATGTCTTGGTACCCTAGAGTGTCTAAGAAAATTAATAAATCTGTTGTTTGACACTTTTTACTGTGCTTTGTTATTTATACAAAAATCAGCCTTTTTGGCTTGGGAATTTTGTGTAGGAAGCTCCTGTGAATAAATTTAGTTCAAATTTTTACAGTAGCCTCTTCTTGGGTCAGAGAGTCCCCTGTAATTTTTGTAGAATTTTAGGAGCAGTTGTCATATATGTTTAAAATTCCACTTAATTACTTAAGTAAATTAAGAAATGGGTTTAAATAAAAATTCTAGGTGGGCACACCTTACTTTCTGGTGTTTTTGTGACATTTGTGAACTTGTAGTAGTATTAGTTTGGTCTTAGAGAATGTTTGCCACATCAATAAATATTTAATCTTTGCAATTTTAGGTTTCTGAACAGCTGATAGTATTTCTAGGTTTGACCTTGGATAAAGGTGGTTGCTGGAAAACTTATAAATACCAAAGTTGTAGTAAAATTTGTAAATGTGCTTGTGTCAAAATTTGGGAGCATTTGGCTTAGTAGTTTGGGAGTTATTGCTGTTTAAAGTGCCAGTCCAGAATTGACTGCTCTCTGTTTAGAGAGAACAGATTCTGGAACCTTGGAGTTTCGATTAGGTAAACTTTGGAATTTAGTATTGTGGTCTGAAAACATTTTGTGGTGCATTTCATAAGTTTTCCAGATTGTCTTAAATCATATCTCTAGGAGTTGGGATTCTCCAGTTATGTTAGAATCTTTGAGCTGCTGTCCAGAATAACTTACTGTGGTAACCTAAGTAATACTACTCTTGTATTGTTAGGTGTTAGGGCCTTAACCGAAGACGAACAACTATATCTTAGGTTGGGTAGATTAGGTAAGTACTTCTCCACCGGAGAAGAGATTTGCACATTTTAGTGAAGTAACTTGAATAGAGTATTTTATTTTTGAAATGCATTTCATTCCGAGCATGTTGCACCTTTATGCATCCATGATAATTATTGTGCATTCATGCAATAGGTGTACCGGAGGGGGTAACTCTCCTCGAGTTCGAGCCTGTGGTTCCGGAGGAAGTCCAGGACCAGCCAGAGGAACCAACGGAACCAGTCAGCGAAGGAGACGCCGCTGAAGACTTGCCCGAGTGCCCTGACCACCGGCCCTCGACCTTTCTGAAAGGTAAGCCCCGGTGCATGCTGAACCTACTGTTTTATAAATTAATCTTGAGTACTTTTAATTGTTTACTGCATTAAGTTGTAGGAGTTATATGAAAACACTTGTTGCATTATACCTGTCCTTGTCTAGATATCGTACTTAATCCTATATTAGGTTTAGGCACGTGTCAATGCTTAGCCCTGCTTAGTTCGGTAGAAGTCGGGTGATTTCCGGTCATCCGCGAGATGTAGGAAGGAGTCACGAGTGGCTTTATGGCTATCGTGGATGGAACCATGCCTTAAAATAAAATTGAGACCGGGCGGGAGTTCGATAGTACAGCCGCAAGACACTTCACGTCTTGGGTGTGGAGCTATGCCCGTCTGAATCGTTTAAGGACCGATTCGCTGTACGTCCTTGAGTCATGTTGAACGCAGTCTAACACTTAGTTGGCCGGATAAGCCGTTCCGACCACGAAGTCGAGTAGTATGGTTCAGGCCGGGAATCGAATGGTAGGTTGCATCTTGGAGGAGAGAAAGGATGTGCTTGGGGACATTGGCGTGAGACCAAGGGGGGGTTAGAGTCCCTATCACCTGGCAGAGTGTCGCCCTTGGGGACGCGACATTATTCGGGCCCGTGATTCCTGAACTGTACAAAAGATGACCTGAGCAGCCTTCGCCAGGCGTGACTCGGTGAGTGTTAGAAATACCCCTCCAGCTAGATAGGAATTCGATTCGAATCGTCGTCGCTCCCGGTTAGTGAGCACTTGACTTGAGCAGCGGCAACGTAGATCTCAGTAAATAAACTGGTGGTTAAGGGAATGATACAATGTTGCCACAATTCATACCTGCTCTGGATATAATGATGATAATTGTTTGATTATAATCAAGTGCATGTTTAGTACAGGTGCTAAGATAGATGACAGGTAAATGCTAAAAATAACTGCTAGTACAGGTTATAAGAGTCTCAATTACTTATGCCTTTATGCAAAAATGTGATGTCAGCTAGCCTCTTGTGAAAGCCTTGCATAATCATTGGTGTCATCTTATTTCTGGTTTTCGACGGGTAAGTCTAGCTGAGTACATTCCAGTACTCAGGGTTTATTCCCTCCTGTTGCAGATGATATGCTCTATCAAGGCTTCTGCAAAACTTGTCTCCACCCTGCGGGTGAAGAAGACTAGATCACTTGGGCATGATCATCTTTTATGTACTTTCCTCATGCTTTTGTGGGTTGTTGATCATCAAGACTGGCAGTAGTTAACAACTGGTGTGTGTTATGCTTCCGCTACTTTTATAAACTTGGTTTGTAATAATTGCGACTCCGTTTGTGTAAACTTATTTCAGAACTACTTGTGAAATGTAACGTATGATGTTGTATGTTGAATGATGCGATCCTGGTTGTAAGCAAGTTGATTTGAAATCCTTCGTGGTTTCGATTGACTACCGGGATTATATGGACTCAAGTTCGAAAATTTGAGCGCTTCGGTGCTTGTTTTTGTACTTGTGCTCTTATAATTTGGTCGGTTCTGTTACATTATCTACGCTGCCACAACCTCCATCACCTCGCCAAGGACTGCAAGCGGTCCAGCACTGCGACGTCAACGGTGAAGGGTGGCAAGCCATGCCACTCTGCTCGTGATGACCCGCCGACCTCCTAGCAAGCGCCACGCGGCGGTCCACCGAGCTTGGATGGGGCCACGCATGGGGCACCGGCACCACTTGCCGAAGGCGATGCCGGCGGCGGCGGCACCGGGGTAAGCCGGCGAGGGACATCAGCATCGGCACGCCTGCCAACTACGTCGTTGCTTTAGCTACTACCCTCTACTTTCCTGAGCCAGATCCACTGGCATTGGTGATGTGCGCGAGCGTAGGACCTCCCGCATGGGTCGTCTCAGTTGACCTGATGCTGGAGGAGCTCGCTACCTCACTTGTTGTGAGCCAGCCAGCGAGAACACCAGCACCTGGGTGTCTGCCTACTCAGGCGACAGCGCTTCAGAAGGTCGAAGCACCGTTGGGGGGCACCCGTTCTCCGGCGACAGCCGCTCAGTGGACAACGAAATCACCTTTTATTGTCACCGGTGCGGGAGCTCCCATAGCTCACACCACCATGGATAGGACAACCCGGCGAGAGCACGGTGGGCACGCCCACCCCTAGTGACACGACGCCCATGCCACGTGAGGATGCTCGACGTCTTGCACGATTCACCGAGGAAGTGCAACTCAAGCGATAATCGTCATTAATCGCTGGTCCACCAAGGCAGAAGATGGCAACCACAAGGCAATCCCTTCCAATCTAGAGCAAACGGATTGCCACTCAGCCGTTGGCGCACATACCAACCTCCAAGCGGGGCGAGGTACTCCTCATGCAGAAGATGGGCATCATGCCACCGACAGCTCCAGTTTCATTCGTGTCCAACGAAACATACGATGTCATATTCGCAGGGAACTTGACGCCAAGCCACATGGCAGCTCAGATGAGTTGTCCCAGCGACCAATAACAGGGCTAGTAGAAGAGTGCTCTTCCCGGATGGCGGAGTAGGGTCGCGCAGCCAGCGGAGACGCCCAGCTCCATAGGTTGATGTGCTTCTCTTAGTTCGGTTGTATACCATTTATGTAATATCAAAGTTTGAAACAGTCTACTAGGTAGGTCCAATCACAGCTGTAAGACCACCTAGGGCGCTCATCAGAAGCGTGTCATTTGTATGATTACTCTTCTTCTTAATTACAATGATACATAAATCTTTTACGTATTCGGGAAAAAAACTTATAGAGATATAGATATAGAATCGCTCATTGCATATCCCACATTTTCATCCACATCCAAAGACCAAAGCGAAGAGGCAGCTAGAGTGCCAGATAGAAACATGAGATTAGGAGAGGCTCATGGAGTTACGGCTCACCCTGTCTCTCCTACTCACACAGAGTAGCGACTTGCCGGCTGCCAAGGCGTTGTCTGTGCTGTCACAACCTCCATCACCTCGCTAAGGACTGCAAGCGGTCCAGCACTACGACGTCGGCAGCCAAGGGTGGCAAGCCATGCCACTCTGCTCATGACGACCTGCCGGCCTCCCAGCAAGCGCCATGCGGCGGTTGAAAGGTCTTGATGGCTAGAGGGGGGTGAATAGCCTTTTAAAACTTTCTACAAAGACAAGCTAAACAAGTTTATCAATATAACAACTAGCGAGATGTGAGTTTTGCTTAGCCTACGGGGTGTTTGCAAGCCATCTATCCAATTCATAATTCTAGTATTTGCACTCAACCGCACAAGTCAAACCGAGGAGGAAACTACAACTAAGCAAGCTACACAAAGAAGCTACTCTAGCAAAGCTAACTAGCTAGCAAAGATAACTAAGAAATTAATATAATAGAGAGTTAGGAGGGTATCACCGAGGGGCGAAGTATTGAGCCAACCAATCAATATGATCAAGAGATGAATACCAAGATAACCGAACACCGGGATCAATCAATCACAATATGAAAGTGATGACACGAAGATTTATCCCGAGGTTCACGTGCTTGCCGGCACGCTAGTCCCCGTTGTGTCCCTCTTCACCACGTGGTTCGGTGGCTACTCGATCACACACCGAGCCTCTCAAAAGGTGCCACAAGAACCTACCAAATGGCAAAAGGTTGCAATGACACGAGCAATATACTAATGTTGCCTTTGGCGCTTCGCCGAGGTAGGCACAAACCCCTCACAATCACCGAAGGTGGCCAAGAACAAACATCAACTCTTGCCAACGCCTCCAAGCTGCTCCAAACCGTCTAGGTGGCGGCAACCACCAAGAGAAACAAGAATTCCGCAGCAAATCAGCCACCAAGTGCCAACTAGATGCAATCTCACAATGCAAATGCACTTGGATCACTCAATCTCACTTCGAATATGCAAAGAAGCAAGAGAGATGAGTGGGAGGGGAGTTGCTTAGCTCAAAGTGCTCACAAGTATGTCAAAATATTCGAGAGTAAGAGCCTTGAGCAGGCCAACGAGTATTTATAGACGTACCCCTTTGAAAAGAGCCGTTAGAAACTTAAATAGCTGGAATCAGGCTGACCGGACGCGCTGGTCCAACTGACCGGACGCGCCGGTCGCCCAACGGCTAACTCGCGAAGTACTGACCGGACGCGCTGGTCCAAACGACCGGACGCGCCGGTCGCCCAACGGCTAACTACGAAGTAACGACCGGACGTGCTCATCGCGCAGACCGGACGCGCTGGAGATGACCGGACGCGCTGGTCCCGAGAATGACCGGACGCGCTGGTTGCCTGAGCAGCGCTCAACGAAACAGTGACCAGACGTGCTAAAGAAAATGACCGGACGCGACAGTGCCAGCGTCCGGTTAGAGTCCAGTAAGCTCCCTGAATGACCGAACGCGTCCGATCATCAGTGACCGGACGCGCCTCGCGTCCGATCATCGAACTGAAAGACGCGCAGACACTGAACACTGACCGGACGCGTCCGGTCATGGAAGGACCGCGTCCGGTTCAGCGTCCGGTCACCTCTGTGACCTCCGTTCGCCTCCGTTTCTTTTCCGGACTTTCGGCGTAGTGGAAAATAGTCGTTTCAACTTCTCGAAAACGCCTGAATTCCGCCTCGCAAGCTCGGTGGGAGGGAGAGAGGATCTCAAACCCTCTCTACCGCTCAAACTCCATCGCCTTCGCAAACGTGCTAACACCACCAAGTGATCTCGTCAAGTGTGAGTGTGTTAGCATTTTCACAATCATTTTTAGAGGCGATATTAGTTTTATCCAAATGCATATGATCATGAAATGCACATCTAGAGGCACTTAGGAGTTCAATAGCCGCGTCATTCCCCTCTTTATAGTATGGCTATCTACCTATAATGTAACCACACCCACTAGGTGTCTTGGTTACTAAAACACAACCCTTAAGCATATACCTTTGCCTTGATCACATAGGGTTGCATCCAAATCCAAGTGTGGCCATCATGATCACCATGTCCATCTTGCCACCAACCTTGGAATGTACTAATCCTCATATGCTACATACAACTTAGGCATAGGATTAGTACTTAGGCATTGTCACAAATTACCAACACCAAACATAGGACTTTTAATCTCTCCCTTGTTGGTAATTGGTGACAAACCTTTCACAAAGATGTTATGATAAAATTTTGATTGAACCCATGTCACATTGTCCAAGTATATTACCATGTATAAGAATTATGGACATGTGATCATGAATTCAAATTGATAGCAATGGTTCCCCCTACATGTATGCTATATGTTTGGATTTTGGAGCATACATGTTAGATAGGAAAGATTAGGAGCATTGACTATCAATAGGTGCTAAGTGTTTAATATTATAGACCTTTGAAGCGTGATACCATCGGAGTAGCGATAAACTCCATCTTAGCACCTTGTGTAGTTAGATTCCACTTGTAAAAGCACAAACATAACTAGAAACCTCGTAAGATCAATATTATAAGTAAGGTTCTAGTACCACTTTGAAAAACACGAAGCAAGAAAAATCTAACTACTTCCTATTCATGCTAGTACCACAATGCATCATTCAAATTATACTAGCAAGTCACCACACAAGCAATGTATCGGAGAAAACGAAATGCATAACTATGCATCATACATATGAGGTGCACATAGAAATACAACATTCATGTTTAAAAGCTTGCTCCCCCTACTTGTGTGCTTCTTTTATCAATTCTTCCCCTTTAGGATTTAACTTTGTGAAACATTTTCTCCCCCACAACATTTTTTGAGTTCTATCTTTGTGAACAATATTTTCTCCCCCTTTGGCACCAATTGACCACAAGGAGCAAACTTTAGATAGATTATCATGTTGAAATATGGGGTGAGGATCAAGTTTATGATTCAACCTAGTTTGCTTGCATAAATAAAATACTTTGGTTTGATCCAAGGGCAAGCTTCTTCACACCTCACTAGAAGAGTTATCATGCACCATGTTGAAGCAAATATTTAGACAAGTGATCTAGATTAAACACTTAGGATCACAAGCTACTTAAACAAGTTATATGCTACCACTAGATCATACAAGTCATGGAAACAATAGTGGTACCATATAAACTTCAAATTCATTTGATTTTCATGAATGAGCCTAGAACATGTAAATTATGACTAGATGCACTAAACAAGTCCTTAGCATAGAATGTATGACATGTCAACCAACTGTACCTTAGGGCTCGAAGGAGAGGCATGTCATATATGGGGTGCATCAACTCATGTTGGAGAAGTCAAGTATGTTCAACTCATTCTTTAGCTTGTAAAATCTCTTCTCATCAAGTGGCTTGGTGAATAGATCGGCTAATTGATCTTCGGTGCCCACACTCTCAATAGCAATGTCACCCTTTTGTTGATGATCTCTAATAAAGTGATGACGAACATCAATATGCTTTGTTCTTTGATGTTGAATCGGATTGTTGGTTAGCTTCACTGCACTTTTATTATCACATAGCAATGGCACATTCTTGAAATTGATTCCAAAATCCTTCAATGTTGCCTTCATCTATAAGTTTTGTGCACAACAACTACCCGCGGCGATGTATTCGGCCTCGGCGGTAGATAGTGCAATACTATTTTGCTTCTTGGATGACCATGAGACAAGTGATCTTCCCAACAATTGACAAGTCCTGGAAGTGCTCTTTCTCTCTACTTTGTCACCGGCATAGTCGGAATCCGAATATCCAACTAGCTCAAATCTTGTACCTTTGGGATACCACAATCCAACATCTTGTGTATGCTTTAAGTACCTCAATATTCTCTTTGTTGCCTTCAAATGACTTTCTCTTGGTGAGGCTTGAAATCTTGCACACATGCATACACTAAATATTACATCGGGCCTTGATGCCGTCACATAGAGTAGGCTACCAATCATTGATCTATATAGCTTTTGATCCACCATATTGCCACTCTTGTCACTATCCAAGCTTCCACTAGTGCCCATTGGAGTTGTAATACTCTTTGCATCTTCCATGCCAAACTTCTTGAGCATATCTTTGATGTACTTAGTTTGGCTCACAAATGTACCTTCTTTCATTTGTTTGATTTGAAGTCCAAGAAAGAAACTAAGTTCACCAATCGTTGACATTTAAAATTCCTTTGCCATCATTTTCCCAAACTCATCACAATAATCTTGATTGGTTGAACGAAATATGATGTCATCAACATATATTTGCAACACAAACAAGTCTTTCCCAATCTTCTTGGTGAATAGAGTTGTATCAACTTTGCCCATGACAAATCCTTTAGATAGCAAGAAGTCTCTCAATCTTTCATACCATGCTCTAGGTGCTTGCTTCAATCCATACAAAGCTTTTTTCAATTTGTATACATGATTGGGTTTCTTGTCATCTTCAAAACCGGGAGGTTGCTCCACATACACCTCCTCTTGAATGTACCCATTGAGAAATGCACTCTTTACATCCATTTGATATAGCTTGATATTGTGAGCACAAGCATAGGCAAGTAAGATTCTAATTGCTTCCAATCTTGCAACCGGGGCATAGGTTTCACCAAAGTCAAGACCCTCTATTTGTGTGTAACCTTGAGCCAATAGTCTTGCTTTGTTCCTTACTACTATCCCATCTTGATCTTGCTTGTTGTGAAAGACCCATCTTGTTCTAATGACATTGTGATTCTTAGGCCTCTCAACTAATACCTATACTTCATTTCTCTTGAAATTGTTGAGCTCTTCATGCATTGCATTTACCCAATCCGGATCTCTCAATGCTTTATCAATGTCCTTGGGTTCTTTCATTGACACAAAAGAAGAGTGAGCACAAAATGATGCTAATCTTGATCTAGTTTGAACTCCCCTTTGTATGTCACCAATGATGGAATCCAATGGATGGTCTCTTGCAATGTTAGTTGATTGAAGCACTTGGACTTGATTGCTTGGATGTTGATGTTGATCATGAGTTGGAGATGATGAACTAGTCACTTGTTGATCTTGTTGCACTTGAGATGATGTACTAGCTTGATTTTGCATTAGAGAACCACTAGCTTGAGTGATTGGACTTTAGAGCACTTGATCTTTGTTGTCATCTACATCAATCACTTGCTTTGGTCTAATATCACCAATATCCATTTCTTTCATAGCATTACTCAATTGAGTTCCTCTCATATCATCCAAGTTATCTTCTTCATTTTGAGAGCCATTTGTTTCATCAAATTCAACATCATGCACTTCTTCAAGTTGACCACTAGCCAAATTCCAAACTCTATAAGCTTTGCTAGTAGTTGAGTAGCCAAGTAGAAAGCCTTCATCATATTTCTTCTCAAACTTGCTCAATCTAGTGCCCTTCTTCAAGATGTAGCATTTGCAACCAAATACCCAAAAGTATGCAATGTTGGGCTTTCTTCCATTTAAGATCTCATATGGTGTCTTCTCTAGGAACTTGTGGTAATAGAGGTGGTTGCTATAGAAGCATGTCGTGTTGATTGCTTCGGCCCAAAATGAATGACTCACATTATACTCATTCAACATTGATCTTGCCATATCAATTAAGGTTCTATTCTTCCTCTCAACTAGGCTATTTGATTGAGGTGTATACTTGGCCGAGAATTGATGCTTGATTCCAAGCTCATCACATAGCTCATCAATTCTTGTGTTTCTAAACTCACTTCCATTATCACTTCTTACTTTCTTGATTGTGGTCTCAAACTCATTTTGCACTCTCTTGATGAACTTCTTGAATATGTCAAATACATCACTTTTGTCCCCAAGAAAGAATACCCATGTGTATCTAGTGAAATCATCCACAATCACAAAGCCATACTTGTTGCCACCAATGCTTGTGTATGTAGTTGGCCCAAATAGATCCATGTGCAACAACTCAAATGCCTTGGAAGTACTCATAATGCTCTTCAATGGATGAGTGTTGCCTACTTGCTTTCCGGCTTGACATGCACTACATAGATTATCCTTCTCAAATGTGACATCCTTCAAGCCTCTAACTAAGTCATGCTTCACTAACTTGTTCAATTGCTTCATGCCAATATGACCTAGTCTTCTATGCCATAACCAACCCATACTTGATTTGATGAGCAAGCATGTTGAAAGTTGAGTGTCACTAGCATTGAAATCAACCAAGTATAGATTCTCAAATCTAAAGCCTTTGAAGATCAAGTTGGAGCCATCAACACTAACTATCTCCACATCATCAACACCAAATATGCACTTGAAACCGAGATCACACAATTGAGTAACCGAGAGAAGATTGAAGTTCAATTTCTCAACTAAGAGCACATTGGAAATGCTATGATCATTTGAGATTGCAATCCTTTCAAGAGCCTTTACATCACCCTTGCTATTGTCACCAAATATGATACTATTAATGCCACTATCATTTGATTTGAGAGAGTTAAACATTCATGAATCATCGGTCATATGTTGAGAGCACCCACTATCAAACACCCAATGCCTTCCTCCGGCCTTGTAATTCACCTACAAAACAATTTAATGTCTTTTAGGTACCCATACTTGCTTGGGTCCTTGGAGATTAGTCGCTAAGCTCTTTGGTACCCAAATGACCTTCTTCTTTGGGCCCACAATTGGTGTACCAACAAACTTAGCATGCACACCTTTCTCACCCTTGGTAAGCACATAACAAGAATCAAAAGGAATGTAAGGTACATTAGCATTTTTCTTGTTCTTGTTCATTTTATTGCAATTAATCTCTAGATGCCCAACTTGCTTGCATCTATTGCAATAACGACCATTGCTCTTCACAAAGCGAGGCTTTGAAGTAGCAAAGGCCGCCTTGCCCTTCTTGGGAGTATAGCCCAAACCCTCTTTGTTAAGAGAGAACCTTTGGCTACCCAAGCATTTTAGCAAGCGGGCATCCCCACCATAGGCATTGCCTAATGCGCGGGTGAGATCATCCACCTCTCTCTTGAGAGTCTCATTCTCAACCACAAGTGATGAATCACTAGTAGTAGAGATAGAGTTGGTTGTGGTGGATGATGATGAGCTACATGAAGCATTAGTAGGACCAACACATAAAGAATCATCAATAATATCACATGTTAGTCCAATATCACAAGTGACAATCACTTGCTCCTCCTTAGCTTCCTTCATGAACTTCTCCAACTTGAGGTCATTTTCCTTGATGAGCTCAAGTAGAGTGGAGTGGGCTTCCTTAATCCTAGTGTGAGCAACTTCAAGGTCCTCGTGGTCTTCCTTTAGACACTCACGAGAGGCCTCTAGCTCATCAAAGGATTTCCTAAGAGCTTTGAGCTCTTGTTCAATTCCTTTGCACTCCTTACTCTTTTTGAGAGCAACAAGCTCCTCCATCAAGGTATCATTTTCATTGCTCTTGGCAATGAGCTCTTGTTCCAAGATTTTGTATTTCTTGGTTGTCTTCTTGTAGCCCTTGCTCATTTGATCTATTATGCCCAATAGATCATCCTTGGAGTAGTCCTCATCCTCCTCATCATCACTCCTACAATCATCACTAGCACAAGAATCATCATCACTATCATCATATTTTACCTTTATAGGCTTGGCCATAAGGCATGTTGATGTAGTGTCGAAGATGGATGGCTTGTTGGAGAGGGCGATGTTTGCAATGGCTCGCCGAGTGGTCCTCTCATCATCACTAGAGCTTTCATCATCATCACTATCAGAGTTGTCACTATCCCAAGTGACCACATAACCACCACCCTTCTTCTTCTTGTTGAATGTGAAGCTCTTCTTTGCTTTCTTCTCATTCTCTTTCTTATTCTTCTTGTTCTTCTTGAGCTTCAAGTCCCTATTATGAAATCTCTTATCTTCATAGGGGCAATCCGCCACTATGTGATCGGGGCTATTGCAATTATAGCAAAGGGTCTTTGCTTTTATAGTGTCTCTCCTCTTCTTTGCCCCATATCCTTTCTTCTTCATGAATCTTCCCATCTTGTGCACTAGAAGGGCCATGGTCTCATCATCGAATGGATCATTATCATCACTCTCCATCTTGCTCTTGTCCTTAGAGGATGAAGCCTTGAATGCAATGGGCTTCTCTTGCTTGACCTTGGTCTTCTTCTTCTCTTCTATCTCATCTTCATCATCATTGTATTGGGCATCGGTCATTATATCTCCAAGCACATTGGTTGGTTTAACCTTGTCCAATCCCTCTCTAAAGATCATTCTTCTCAAGGTGGCAAACTTTTTAGGTAAGCACATCAAGAACTTGTGTGAGAAGTCCTTGTCCTCAACCTTCTCCCCAAGCCCCTTGAGATCATTGACAATGACTTGAAGCCTATAGAACATCTCCGGGATGGATTCATCATCCTTCATCTTGAATGTGGAGAACTTGTCCTTGAGCATATATAGTTTGGCACTTTTTACCGTTGAAGTGCCTTCATATGTTTCTTTAAGCCTTATCCAAAGCTCATTTGCCTTTTCAAGATCTTTGATTTGCTCAAATACTTTATCATCAATGTCACGATAGATTGTGTCAAGTGCCGCCGTATTGCATTATTTGTTGATGCGGTCATTGGGAGTGAGGTTTTCCTCATCAAGAATGATATATCCTTCTTTGGTCACATCCCAAACCTTCTCATGTATATTGCCTAGATATTGCTTCATCTTCCTTTTCCAATGATCAAAGGAAAAGACGCCATCAAAGAATGGAGGCTTGCCATTAACATGATTGAACATAACTTGAGCCATCTTACACCGAGGTTGTTAAGCCTTACAAACGGTGACCACGGCTTTGATACCACTTGAAAGGTCTTGATGGCTAGAGGGGGGTGAATAGCCTTTTAAAACTTTCTACAAAGATAAGCTAAATAAGTTTATCAATATAACAACTAGCGAGATGCGAGTTTTGCTTAGCCTACGGGGTGTTTGCAAGCCATCTATCCAATTCACAATTCTAGTATTTGCACTCAACCGCACAAGTCAAACTGAGGAGGAAACGACAACTAAGCAAGCTACACAAAGAAGCTACTCTAGCAAAGCTAACTAGCTAGCAGAGATAACTAAGAAATTAATACAATAGAGAGTTAGGAGGGTATCACCGAGGGGCGAAGTATTGAGCCAACCAATCAATATGATCAAGAGATGAATACCAAGATAACCGAACACCGGGATCAATCAATCACAATATAAAAGTGATGACACGAAGATTTATCCCGAGGTTCACGTGCTTGCCGGCACGCTAGTCCCCGTTGTGTCCCTCTTCACCACGTGGTTCGGTGGCTAATCGGTCACACACAGAGCCTCTCAAAAGGCGCCACAAGAACCTACCAAATGGCAAAAGGTTGCAATGACACGAGCAATATACTAATGTTGCCTTTGGCGCTTCGCCGAGGTAGGCACAAACCCCTCACAATCACCGAAGGTGGCCAAGAACAAACACCAACTCTTGCCAACGCCTCCAAGCTGCTCCAAACCGTCTAGGTGGCGGCAACCACCAAAAGAAATAAGAATCCCGCAGCAAATCAACCACCAAGTGCCAACTAGATGCAATCTCACAATGCAAATGCACTTGGATCACTCAATCTCACTTCAAATATGCAAAGAAGCAAGAGAGATGAGTGGGAGGGGAGTTGCTTAGCTCAAAGTGCTCACAAGTATGTCAAAATGTTCGAGAGTAAGAGCCTTGAGCAGGCCAACGAGTATTTATAGACGTACCCCTTCGAAAAGAGCCGTTAGAAACTTAAACAGCTGGAATCGGGCTGACCGGACGCGCTGGTCCAACTGACCGGACGCGCCGGTCGCCTAATGGCTAACTCGCGAAGTACTGACCGGACGCGCTGGTCCAAACGACCGAACGCGCCGGTCGCCCAACGGCTAACTGCGAAGCAACGATCGGACGCGCTCATCGCGCAGACCAGACGCGCTGGAGACGACCGGACGCGCTGGTCCCGAGAATGACCGGACGCGCTGGTCGCCTGAGCAGCGCTCAACGAAACAGTGACCGGACGCGCTGAAGAAAATGACCGGACGCGACAGTGCCAGCGTCCGGTTAGAGTCCAGTAAGCTCTCTGAACGACCGGACGCGTCCGATCATCATTGACCGGACGCGCCTCACATCCGATCATCGAACTAAAAAACGCGCAGACACTGAACACTGACCGGACGCGTCCGGTCATGCAAGGACCGCGTCCGGTTCAGCGTCCGGTCACCTCTGTGACCTCCGTTCGCCTCCATTTCTTTTCCGGACTTTCGGCGTAGTGGAAAATAGTCGTTTCAACTTCTCGAAAACGCCTGAATCCCGCCGAGCTCTCTACCGCTCAAACTCCACCGCCTTCGCAGACGTGCTAACACCACCAAGTGATCTCGTCAAGTGTGAGTGTGTTAGCATTTTCACAATCATTTTTTAGAGGCGATATTAGTTTTATCCAAATGCATATGATCATGAAATGCACATCTAGAGGCACTTAGGAGTTCAATAGCCGCGTCATTCCCCTCTTTATAGTACGGCTATCTATCCTATAATGTAACCACACCCAGTAGGTATCTTGGTTACTAAAACACAACCCTTAAGCATATACCTTTGCCTTGATCACATAGGGTTGCGTCCAAATCCAAGTGTGGCCATCATGATCACCATGTCCATCTTGCCACCAACCTTAGAATGTACTAATCCTCATATGCTACATACAACTTAGGCATAGGATTAGTACTTAGGCATTGTCACTAATTACCAACACCAAACATAGGACTTTCAGCGGTCCACTGAGCTTGGATGGGGCCACGTATGGGGCCGTGGGGGGCACCAGCACCACCTGCCGAAAGGCGACGCCGGCGGCGGCGGCACTGGGGTAAGCCAGAGAGGGACATCAGCATCGGCGCGTCTGCCAACTACGCCGCTGCTTCAGCTACTACCCTCTGCTTTCCCGAGCCAGATCCACTAGCATTGGCGATGTGTGCGAGCACGGGACCTCCCGCATGGGTCGTCTCAGCCGACTCGATGATGGAGGAGCTCGCCACCTCGCTCGTTGTGAGCCAGGTAGCAGGAACACTAGCGCCTAGGTGTCTGCCTACTTAGGCGGCAACGCTTCAGGAGGTCGAAGCAGCGTTGGGGGACACCCGTTCTCCGGTGACGGCCGCTCAGTGGACAACGGACTCGCCTCTGTTGTCGCCGGTGCGGGGGCTCCCACAGCTCACGCCACCATGGGTGGGACAACCCGGCGAGAGCACGACGGGCACGCCTAACCCCAGTGATGTTATGCCCACGCCACGTGAGGCTGCTCGGCGTCTTGCACGATTCACCGAGGAAGTGCAGCTCAAGCGACAATCGTCATTAATCGCCAGTCCACCAAGGCAGAAGATGACAATCACAAGACAATCCCTTCCAATCCGGAGCAGACGGATTGCCGCTCAGCCGCTGGCGCGCATACCTACCTCCAAGCAGGGCAAGGTACTCCTCATGCAGAAGATGGGCATCGTGCCACCGACAGCTCCAATTTCATCCACGTCCAAGGGAACATACTATGCCATATTCGCAGGGAAATTGATGCCGAGCCACATGGCAGCTTTAGACGAGTTGTTCCCAGCGACCAACAATAGGGCCGGTAGAAGAGCGCTCTTCTCGGATGGCAGAGTAGAGTCGCGCAGCTAGCGGAGACGCCTAGCTCCGTAGGTTGCTGCGCTTCTCTTAGTTTGGTTGTATACCATTTATGTAATATCAAAGTTTGAAACGGTCTATTAGGCAGTCATAGCTGTAAAACCAACTAGGGCGATCATCATAAGTGTGTCGTTTGTTTGATTACTCTTCTTCTTAATCATAATGATACGCAAATCTTTTGTGTATTTAGGAAAAAAGAACTTGTAGAGATATAGATATAGAATCGCTCATCGCATATCCCACATCTTCATCCACATCCAAAGACAGCTAGAGTGCCGGATAGAAACAGGAGATTAGGAGAGGCTCACGGAGTTACGGCTCACCCCGGGTCCTCAGCGGCTCAGCGAGCGGCGGATGCGGACGGAGGAGACAGGCAGAGGCGGAGCGGAGGTGCGGCCGTGCCTGTGTGGGCATCGCCGTCCTGCGGTGGCGGCGTCGCCTTCGCGTGCAAGTCGGGGACGGATAATGGGATACATATGGAACTGTTTTTATCTTTTTATATTAACGGGAGTAGATTTGATTAGGCTTGAGATTGACCCAATATTATTTCAACTAAATTAAGTAATTTTAAAGGTCTATATTAAATGCTAGAGATATAAATAATCTTATATGAAAAATTGATTGAAAATTCACTAACTTAAATAGATGGGTATTATTTGTATTTTTTATGAGGTTAAAAAGGTGGAAGGCGAACCACACGCCCTTAGCATGGGAGTACAGAATTAGACACCCATGAAAACATAACCCGTTGATCAGAGATATTTGCTTAGGTGGCTAGGGCACCATATGAACGATATATGGCACCAACGAACATTTTGTAGCTCTAAGGCCTCAGACGGTTGATGTTTGCCACCCATGAAAACGATAAGAGTGAGAGTGAGAGACAAAAAAAAGTATGGGTGTAAGGAATTTACCATCCATATTAAAACGGTTAACATAGAGTATAAAGTTTTAGAATTTCTCATGCCCATGACAAAATTATAGCAACCTAGATACAAAAGGAAGACAAATTTATAACAGCCTAGCTACAAAAGAAGAGTTAACAATATGAAATTGACTGAGGTACTCAATTGTACAGGTACGTAATAACCGATCTAAAAATCAGAAATCTACCCTTGTATTGGAGCAAGCATTCTCTAATCAGTGGACTCTTACCTGGAACTGGGAACGTAATTCAGAAGCCACCATTGACATGCCACTGATAACAGGCCATATGTAACCAAGGCTTGACGTCATAAACCAGGATGCAGAGTCAAGAGTTAACCAAGCACAACGACGATGCAGCACAGAACTTGCCTCGGTACATGCAATCAGCCAATCACAGTCGCAGTGCTGTGAAAGAATCTAATGATACCGAGAGTACCAAAAGATTTAAGTTTCAAACAGTTGGTGCTAACAACAATAGTAACAAACAACTGCAAACGTAATTCCCTGGACAGGTGAAACGGATTTCATCATTACTTAATTGCAACAAAATTACAGAAGTCACCACCTGTTTTAATTCAGTTTCAAACTGACTTTCACAAAGCACTAGCCCACGAGCAGAACAAACCAACCAAACCACCGGCTATCAACTTTAACCGCCTTTTATTTTACAAAGCTTCGAGCTGACATATAGGTATAAAACTAAAAGGAATAGCACAAAACTAAGCCCACTACTAGAACAAAGTGACCACACCCGCCAATACCCGCAAATACATCAACCGTTGCAGCGATCTCTTTTTCACACATCATATGGTAGTCCCATCTTGTCCTCCAATCAGTAGATTCTTGTCTTGGAACTAGAAATGTAATGCAGAAGCCATCATTGACATGCCACTGACAGACCATATGTAACTCATACCTTGACATTATATGGCCATCAGCTTTTCGGAATATTGTTTGCCAACAAAGACCTCCATCTGCATTGAGCTTTTTCCCTTTCTGTGTCAAGTGACAGCGAGCCATCGCTGACGAGGTTTGTGACTGCAAGACAGGATAGCCAATCAATCTCATATGGGCAGAACCGGTACTTCTTTGTGACATGCTCATTGTCAATCTTCCTCATTGACCGATCGCCAAGGCTGAACGTGAAGAGACCTTCCCCCTCGATCCATAGCACCACCACCCCACTCTTCCCTCGGAAAATCTCTAATCTGATCTTTGCGCTGGCATGCATCTTAAGCACCCGCATCGGCAAGGAACTTGTCATATCGATCGTCTCAGAACGAACCCAATTGCCAGTACCAGTACCTTTATGCTTCCACACCGACATGTAAAGACCCTTCATGAGCAGCAACAGAAGCCCCCCGTCCACAGAATTTGCCAGCAACGGTGTCTTGTTGCGCTTTGCTTCAGATGGGAGCTCCAGGTATAACAGCTCTTCCCCGTCGACATGTAGCGTCACAACATGACTGGGGACCAAGCTTTTCCAGCACCCGCAGATCCAATGGATGGCACCATGGGAAGCAGCAGCTGGGGATGATGACACTAGGAATAGGCCAGCCATTAGATCAGGGAGGCCTGCAGGCCTCCACCATGCTCTACTCTTTGAACAGTAGTACACATAGATAAACTTCTTTCCTATGTTCCAAATGGCAACCAGTCGGAAGGATTGGGTCATCCGCCCATCGAGGTTGATATCATCAGTGACAAGCAAAGCATAGTGGTGTGGTGGCTTGTGTGGAAGGCCAGGAAGATGAAACACTTCACCGGTGAGAGGATTGCATACGCATACCACATCTGGCTTGGGATCACCTTCGGCGTCTTTCGAGTGATGGCAGAGGACCAGGAAGCTGTCTTGGGATGCAACAGGCTCATAAAAATTGAGGCTTGAATTAATACCCTGAATGAAGTTGCCAAGGGACAGTGGACTGGTTGGATTGTAACCCGCTTTGCAGCCAGCAAATGGTAACAATTCAGATGTGGGCATGAAGCTCGGGAGCCTCGGCGCTGTCCTGGTAGAAGAAGCCAAGGAGGAGGGACGAGGTGAAACCATGGTCGAGGTGCCGTGTCATAAGGCCATCAAGAAAGGCAGTCTCTTTTATGATTGAGCGCCATAACTTGGAGGATGAAGCAACACGCGCTAGTGAGACTGGATCGGATATGTATTCTGGGATCTTGTAGATGATGTCTGGCGGAAGATGTCGTTCCTCTTCTTCCTCCATTACCACTTCCTGCAAATAAAAAAAATGCAGTACTATGTCAAGTCCCAAAAAAAAATGGTTCCACCAATGCAATCTAATGCTAGGTCCCAAATCCCAATAGAGACACACTGCAATGAAACTGTACATCTGTATGCAACCCGAATGAGAAGATAAATCCCAATAGAGACACACTGTAATGAAACTGTACATATGTATGCACCCCGAATAATCCTATACAACAATTCAACATAACCTAAACAATCCTATACAATCTTACAGCATCTGTAGGAGCCAGGAATTCACGGTAATGTTTTACCTGAAACATTCCCCATGATTCAAGAAATTTAGCAATAAATAACACACCCCACACTGTTCGCTAGGGGTTAGAGCTAATTTCTCCGCACAGTCCCTCACTGGTCTGTCCTAGATCAAAACACCAGAAAACGACGATTCCTTAACGGCCCTCAAATCCAAGCGCCAAACCAATCAAGGTAACCAAATCATCTAGCGCACCAGCAGCACACCACCTAATCCGGCGAACCAGCCGGTCTCTGGAACTAGGTTTGGGACAGGAACCAGAGCGGCCTAATCTACAAGGCCGAACCCATCGATACTACGATAACTAGGTATAAGTAGAGCGTGCAAATTGAGGGGGCGGAAAGACAGACCTTAGAAGATCGAGTCCTCGCCGCAGTAGGGAGGGCGTGGGCGCGTGGCCGTCGCGGCGTCGCCCGTCGGCGCTCCACCGGCCGCGCGAGTGGGGGAAAGGTGTGCGAAGCGGAGGAGAAAGTCGATGCCAGGACAGGTGTCGGATGGCCACTCGGGTCTCGGGCCCTCTAAAGCTGGCTCTCTCTTCGTGGGCCGCATTCCCGAATCAAAGTTTTTGAGTCTCTCATACTTGCTACGAGGATTCGGCCCATGTACACCTCGCGCTCGGTGGGTGACGTGCTATGATATTTACATTTCTTCACCCTGCTTCTCAAATGATAGTACGTTTACCCTTCTGGTAGATCATTTATTCTTTTGTAAAATAAAATCTAATTAATTTATCCGGAACCCCTGCAGCATGCTATTGAATTAGTTTTGTTTGTCTCGAGAGTGATCCGTTCTAAATTACGATTCACTTTGATTTATCTTAAGTCAAACTTCTCTAAGTTTAGCTAAGATTTTAGAAAAAAAATTATTTACATGTACGAGTTCAAATGAATACATCATCAAGACATGATTTTTAGAATTCAAGTGAACTAATTTGCTGTAATAGATGCTGACGTAGTTTTCTACAAATTTAGTCATTTTTTATGAGTTTGACGTAGGAATGTAGGATGAATGAAACTAAAATGGACTATGATTTGAGATGGAGAGCAGCACGTGTCGGAAGCTTTCTTTTTTTTTTTTTTGGCTTTGCTTATGATTTGGAGCCAAGCGTTTCCCTTTTTTTTCCTTCTGAACTTGACGTAAAAACTGAAAAGAATGGTCACATGCAACTTGACCGCCGCCTGTCCAGAAAGCTGAGAGAAGTGAAGTGAGAACTCAGCCATGCGGTGCATCGATCGACCGATCCGTCATAGGCCCACGTAGGCACGAGCCGAATTACTGTAGAGTGTAGCAGCGTGCCTGCAGGTTGCACCGAGGACGGCCTGGCCCATGAATAGTCACCATCTCTTACCCTGCTAGCTACTAGTACTATGCCTGCGAGTCTACCTCTTTTCCTGCCTTTCCCAAACACACTGCACCAAGCCCAAACCAAAGCCTAAATGCTCCGCGCCATCGGATCGGCTGCGTCCCACGTGCAAGTGCAACCCAAAATATCCTCTCCTTGTGCTCGGAGAGGAGAGAGATGCTAGGGAGAACCCAACTACCCATGTCAAATCTTTGCAAATACTCCATCCATATCAAAATGAAATATTTTATAGGCTTATTAGTCAAAATCAAACGGTTGTAGATTTAACCAAATTTATATAAAAAATATGATATTCATGTTACCAATTATATTTAGTTGGTGTCATAAATATTAATAGTTTGCTCTATAAACTCTTATGATAATTTAACTTAGACGACTAAACCTATAAGGTATTTTTTTGGACAGAGAGAGTAGCCACATAACGTACTTAGTGGATAGGCCAAATTAACTAAGACTTTGTTTGGTTCACAGGAATTAAGAGGATTTGGAAAGTAATCTTATAATAAAATGAGAACCACTTTGTAGATATTGATTTCAATTCATAGGATCCAAACTGCCTCAAGAAAATTTGACTCGTCAGTGAAGAGGAGAATGAAACGTAACTGAGGCAAACATGACAACCAGTACAACTGTATGACAAGCGTCACCACATATTGCCTTTGTCCTAAAAAGAGAGCAATTATTGCCTTTGTTGTCCTAAAAAAGAGCAATTATAGTTCTCCCATCAGTCGGACAATCTAAAGTTTGGAAAATTCTTAAAAAATTATCAATAATTATAATCTAAAAATAGGTATATACTACTAAAATATATTCAATGAAAAAAAATATGCTGATATAAATATTTATAAATTTTTATATGAAGTTAGTCGAGAATTCAAGATCTTTCAACTCAATACTATGCTATAATGCATTCTTTCGATGAGAAAGTTGTTGTAAATGCAAAACAACTAATATAGTCCTCATAAATAAAATCGCAACAAATTAGTTATGTTTTAGTAGAAAGTACAATTTGTGTACACGAGACACACACAAAGAGTCTCCTACTTATAAGTGGGACACTGTTAAAAACTTTCTTGTCCACGGGAGACTCATGTCCTACAGGCACAAGATAAGATAAAATACAAAAAATATCGATTTCCCACTCTAAAGTTCCCACAGAACGTACGATTCCCCACTTCGACGCAGACACAGGGGCACAGGGCCACTAGTCCGCTACAGCATCAAGCATCCCCAGGAAGTAAACGGGCACCTCATGTCCCAGCAACAGAAAAGATGAGCCATGCCCATCCATCCATACACAAAATAAAAGAGTGTTTGGTTTGATGAGTTTTAACAAACACTGTAGCACTTTCGTCTTATTTGACAAAAAAATTTCAATCTTAGACTAATTAGGCTTAATAGATTCGTCTCGTAAATTACTCCTAATCCGTGTCGACATGCATGCAATTAGTCTACATTTATTACTCTATGTATTTAAGGAAACATTGATGTGATGAGAGTTAACTTTACACATGGAAACCAAACGTGCCATAAATACAACTGCTGCAATGCATATGCATGGGACGACGACGAGACGACGAGTGAGCAGTGGCCACAGATACCCACGTCCCTCTGTTCTACTTAGGCGTTTGGTTTTGTTAAAGTTTAACTCCTATCACATCAATGTTCCCTCAAATGCATGAAGTACTAAATGTAGACTAATTGCATGCATGTCGACACAGATTAGGAGTAATTTACGAGATGAATCTATTAAACCTAATTAGTCCAAGATTGAAAACTTTTGTCAAATAAGACGAAAGCGCTACAGTGTTTGTTAAACTTTAACTTCCCAAACCAAACACCCCTTTATCTGGTTGGAATGGATCCCACTCCCACGTACGTACGCCATGTTCTCTTTTTTTTCTTTTTTCCTTCTTCCTTCCTTTGTATAAAGCAAATGCAACTATGCAAGCCGCCCCATGTCGCCGCACCAGCGATCCTAACGCCTCCACCAAACGGAACGCCTGTCTGCTGTCTCCCTTGATCTCCCATAGTACTCATAGTCTCATAGAGTCCACTTTGGATGGCACGATTTTTTCTATTTTTATGTGCAAATAAACTGATTTATGTAAAATTACTGTATATTTTTTTATAAAAATTCCACGTTCCCAAGGAGCCTCAATTGATGCCAAAGCTACTTAAAAGAAATGGTGTGCAATTGTCCAGGGCCATGCATGCATGCACCGATGCACGGTGTCACTGTTTTTTTTATAAAGAGGATATATCCTGCTTATATTGAAAACGATTATAAAATTACTGTATTAATTACTGGGATTATCAGCTTATATTACCAGAGCGGCATAATAGTCTATCTATGATCTATCCACCGATCCACGCTCCTGAGTCCGTCCTGTCCTATAGCTCTCGTCGCCGGGCAATTCTGGCGATGCATGCACCGGCCCCCTCCATTTCGATCTCACACGCACGTACGCCGGCTAGCTATGCATCAATGCATGCATGTATCCTGTGCTGCCATGCCATGCATGGATCGGTAATGCTACCCAGCACTGCTCCAATATACTATTGGCGGCATACTGTATGCATGTAAAGCATGGTCTTTGTACATATGGAAGAACGCTACTATGCTAGCATCTATATGCACAATACGGAGTACGGAGTATACAACAACAATAGTGTGAACGTCTGAACGACCTTTGTGCTTGTCGCATTGTACGTATGTACTCCGCTGATATACACATGGTGCGTGGTATCATGGCATCATGCAAGGCGCAGAGGACGTGAGAGATAGATCGGCGCATGCCTGCGCCGGCCTAGCTAGAGGTGAGATGAGATGCTGGCCACCATGCTGCAAATGGCACATGGCAGACAGCAGGCCGGTTTGATATGGTTCTTTTGGGCTTCAGCTTCTGAAGCCGGTTTGAAAATTGAGACTGCCGATACGTACGTAACGTTAACGTATATACAGTACTCCTACCTAGCTAGCTAGGTCCGTGTCGTGGGCCATGCGCACTTGATGCATGCGGAGTACCTCTGTCCTAAAAATATGTTACTACACGTACATTGTCGCTTAAATACCTGTGGCAATGCAAGGCATAGCTAGGTAGTGTACACGTGTTACAGACCTCGTTGACGAGGGCACATTTATATGTGTGCATACTGCAGCCTCGTTTAGGTTGTAAAAAGTTAGTTCCAACGGTAGCACTTTCGTTTATATTTGATAATTAGTATTCAATTATGGATTAACTAGGCTTAAAAGATTCGTCTCATGATTTATAACTAAACTGTATAATTAGTTATTTTTTATTTATATTTAATGCTTTATGTAAAGATTGATGTGACAAAGAGAGAGTAAAAAAATTTGAAATTTAGAGTATATCTAAACAAGGCCTGCATACACATCGATCGATCAGGGTACAAATAAAGGGCACCACCACGCCAATAATCTTTTTTCCGAAAAATCCACGCCAATAATCTAGAAATGGACTCCTCCGAATAGACAGCCTAGCGGTAGCGCTAGCGACATCTCTAGCTACCAGCTAGCCCAGCACTATGTGGGGGGCCGGAATATCGGACATCATCGCCACATCGGAGTTCAGATAAATAATGACAAGTGATTCCAAGTACTGTTCGTAGTGTCCAAATAACAACCGTAGATGTAGGGATGTGGGGGCGATTTTACGAAGCCCGAAAAAACTGCCTAACTTCAGCGTGGGTTTTGGCTGGCTGATTTTGACTGATGTTGATTTGTTGTGAGATGAAAATACTATTGAATGACTGGCTGATAAGCGCTAATAAGCACAAGCGAACATGATTAGGTAGATGTATCCTCAAAAAAAAAAGGTAGAAGTATGTTGTAACGAAACAGGTTCAACACTGTTCATCTTCTTCCAACACTGCATTAAACACTTTTTTCGCTCTTCTTCCCGCCACACACTTGCTCGTACAAGTTTTCTTGCCAACCTAGTCTCTGACAGCGAGAATGCCACCGAATCCACTCTCCACGGCTGGCCGTAGCAAACCATACTACCACTCCATTTTTCTGCCCCTGCCTGATCTACCTAGTTGCCTTTGAGAGGCTTGCTAACTAATGTGCCTCACGGCTGCAACAAATGAGGCAAAAGTCTACGGTCAAATAAAAAAATGAAGGGGGAGGTTATTGCTCTCACTTACTTCTATAACGGGTGCTCTCACTTAGCTATATAACAATCTTAGACCTTTATCCATGGATAACCACAAAACGTTCTTGAAACCCTAAACCACGAAAAAAACATTCTGCTTTCAACGTAGAGGAGTTGCAACATATGGTTAGGCATTGATATGGTACACAGTGACGCTTTTCATCTAGCCGAACGAGTAGCTCGAGAGGCGCTCGATGAACACAGGGTAGCGCTCGATGAATGCGGGCCACGACGGTTGGATGAAAAGCGTGGCAGCCCGGCAGTGCTTGGCGAGCACACGACAGTGCGTGAGCAGGTCGAGAGATATTGCAATGCAGAGAAACAGAAAAAGGGAGATGCAATGAACCCACTTATCAGAAAACTCATCCCGCTCCTATCAGGTACTCCTATCTCTCAAATAAATGCAGGGTGTGGAAAAGAGAAGGGATGAGAGAGATGAGAGCTTGGCTCCTAGGTAAGCACCAAGCTGAACACAGAAGTATATACATTAGTAGGTCCAAGTAGCAAGTGTTGTGAGGAGGAATAGGAGAGAGACTTTTTAAAGATAAATGGAAGACACTTATTATATAACTTAACTTATAGCTAAGCAACCTGACTCTGTTAATGACCGTGCTCTAGGCTAGACGTGGAACCGAACGCACGAGTGGCACGGCCAACTCAAGTTTGATCGGCCAGTCCCGGCGGCGCGCAACCGCAAACCACCACAGAAACAGGCATTCGCTGCTTGCTCGCCAAATGGCAAATGCAGAGACGGACCGGAGCAGTAAAAATCCGAGAACTGGGCAAGTGGGCTGTGGGGCAGACGGCCAGTGCCCCTTCACGTCTTCAGCGAGACAGTGCATGAGCGAGTGCCGAGTAAGGATGGCAGCGGATCGGGTTCGGGGCGGGTATCCGCGGGTTTCGGGTCCCGCGGGTTCGGGTTTGGGGATGATTTTTCGCCCACGGTTTTCGGGTTCGGGTTCGGGTTTGGTTTCGGGTTCGGTTTCGGGTTTGGTTTTTCACCCGTGGATATCCAATGGATATCCGAAATAAATTATTTAGAATTAAAACTCATGTTTTATAATATGCGAATAATAACTTGTTTACTTAGATTATTAAATCTATTCAAAATTGACTCATGAAAATATTTATTATTTGTTGCATCTTATTTATACATGTGAATATATGTATATTTATCCGCGGGTTTCGGGTATCCGTTCGGGTTTCGGGTATCCGCGGGTTTGGTTTTGGTGATGGATTTCACCCGAAACGGTTTTCGGTTCGGGTTCGGGTTTCGATTTCGGGTTTCGGTTTTGGGTGCACGGAGACTCCACCCGATCCGAACCCGACCCGTTGCCATCCTTAGTGCCGAGGGCCCCTGGACTGCAGTTGGAACAGCGCAACGAGCCAGGCGGGGGCGGCCCCTTCTCTGCGTCCGATCGAGCGGACAAGCACAGGCCCCCGCCGTCCCGTCCCGTCTCCCGGAACGACATCGTCAGGAGAAAGTGCCGAATCCACCACCACCAAAGTGGCGCTCGCCCCCGCCGCTGCTGCAGCTGCCGAGTGCCGACCTCGGGAGTGGTGGGGGGAAGGAAACCGAGCCGAAACCATGCCGCGCATAGGCATAGCGCAAGCAGTGGGATGTGAGATGGCAACGGGTACCCGAAACCCGAGTACCCGACGGGTATTACCCGATAAAGAGGCGGGTATGGGATGAATTTTCTACCCGTGGGTACGTTATTGTGCAAAATCCTATACCCATCGGGTATGGCGGGTACGGGTACGGGTGTATACTACCCATACCCGCGGGTAAGACATACCCGCAAAAATAACTAACCAACCTCAGTTATTTTAGCTCATATAAGTCATGAATTTGGCCCGTTGAGACATCAACTATATTTCTAGTAGATTGCCTTTGTTGTAATGATGCTAATAATGTTTGTTAGCATGTTCGTAACTTGTTGGAAGCTTAGAATGATTTATTTTTGCATGTGACTATTTGATATTTTTAGGTAATTTTCGGGTATGCTATCAGGTACGGGTTACCCGTCGGGTGAGAATTACCCGGCGGGTACGGGTATGGAACTATTTTTTTACCCGCATGCGGATACGGGTAACCCGACGGATAAAATTTTACGGGTGCGGGTACGGGTGGGCACTACCCGTCGGGTACGTACCCGTTACCGTATCTTTAGCTGTGCTGTGTGGGTGGTGGTGCACGGAGGCGCAGGCAAACGGGGAAAGGACGACGAGATGGGGTGGATTGGATGGAACAGTGGGGGCGAGACAGCGACGTGGGACGGTAAAACCGTGCCGCTGCACACTGCAGTGGAGTGGCTCTCTGCTCTGGACTCTTGGCTGGGGGGCTCCCATAGGGCGAGAGGGGCTCGCCCAGTCAGCACTCGGTCAGTGTCAGTCAGTAGCACTCAGCCAGTAGCCCAGTTACTGCTGGTTTACTCCTGTTCAATGTACGTACTCGCACAGTACACAGCACAGCGTGCCAGTAGTACACTACCAGTAGCTCCTCCTCAATCTCAGTCTCTACCTGTACGTGTACGGAGTACACCAATACAGTACTATGCCACTAGCTTTCACTTCACGGTGCGTCCGGGGCCACGTCCATCTGCGTTGCTCCCCAAACCGGTGCTGCGTGCTGGCCTGGGTGGCAATCGCCAACGGACAACCGCTAGCAGACGACGAACGTACGAGGCAAACTTTTCCTGTACAATCTGAAAGACTGAAAACGCAGTAATGCTATCAGATTTGCTGTGGGGGTGGTTCAGTGGTCCGGAAATGCATCTCTGGCCTGTTCGCTTGGGCTGATCTGGCTAGCTGAAAGTACTGCTGGCTGATTTTTTGCGAGAGAAAAACACTACTGGCTGCTGGCTGACCGATAATCTCAAACGAACAGGCCAGCATCTCAACCATGGCAGATCCACGGCAATGTAGCAACAGCCCATATCTTAACATGCAGGCACCAGAGGGAGACTTGCCATGTTGCTTCTTATGGCTCTCTCTCTCTCACACACTCACTGAGGCACACACACAAACACACACACATACTTTCTCCCATTACTAATTAACAATAACAAATGGTCACCGGCAAGCAAAGCTGCTAGACGCCCCACACGAGACCAGCTGCCATTCCAGACGCCGAGAGCTGAGCCGGAACAGCAAGCTGTCAAAAGCGGTCTAGGGGAAGAAGAACGGGTTTGTAGTCGGGAACAGCGCTGTCGGGTGAGACGGCGGCGGCATGCCGCCGTTCGCCCCGGCGCCGGTCGAGAATCCTGATGATGCTGCAGATTGGTGCAACGGCACGTGAGGGGAGCCCTGCGTTTGCCATGCCCAGGTGGGGAATGGCTGGGCACCCAGCTCAGGCCTTCGCTCCATTGGCCTTTCCTGCACCTGCACAAGCATGAGGTTTGTTAAGTTTTGACCACATGAACGTTTTCACCTGAAAGCCGTTCACAGGAAACAGAGTGAACAAACAATCAAGATGGGATATCAGCTAATGATGATTCGATGAGCATGATAAATTATTCAGGATTCTGTTTTAATTAAATATTTTATTTATTTATTGTACAGTACTCCTATATGTATGTGAAGCCAAATCAATACTTAAGTTAGCTCTATTTCCCGTAAATTTAGAGCATCCTCAGGACTAAAGCTGCAACACGTGATCCCTGATCAGCGTACTAAAGATGCATCCCATGTTATGGCCTTGTTTAGTTCCCCAATTCTCCCCAAATTTCACTATGCAAAACGAAGATTCTCCGTCACATCAAAATGTCGGCAAATGCACGGAGTACTAAATATTGATGAAATTAAAAACTAATTGCACAGTTTTGTTGTACTTTGGGAGACGAACATTTTAAGCCTAGTTAGTCAAAATTTAGATAATTTTTACCAAATACAAACGAAATGCTACAGGAATTCTGATACAGTGTTTTTCTTCACTGTTCGCCGAACTAAACGAGGCCTATGTCAAGAAACTGTGACCGAACAACTGCCGTGTTTCAAAAGATGGTGGCAGAACGGCCTGGTCGAAACATCAATCAGCTCACACGCCAAACAGTACCTGCGATTAGTAATAAGTACTCTAGGACTGTAGGAGTACTCCTAGTACTAGCTGAGACCCGCACCCCCCCCCCCCCCCCACCCCCCCCACCCAAAAAAAAAGGGCTGTATAGTGTATTTCCGAGGAACAAGACATTTCATCAGAAATTTCAAAGCAACTGTTTGTAGGGAATCAAGCTACAAATAATGTTTAGCTAGCTAGTCTCGGTCAAAAAGTTGACATGTCCACATATATATTCGGCTTGTTTCTATTCATTATTTTCTTTTTGGAACACAGGGCATGTTCAGCTAACCATCCTGGATTCTATAATAGTTTGGAGTAACTGATGGCATTGGAATAGCAATTTTCATGTGCAACAAAGGAATCCTGGTGATACCTGGTGGTTCGGAAAGAAGCCATGACAAGCTGACGAGTACAAACGTTGATGGTGAGATGACACTGCTGGATTTTGCTGATACCCGGGCCAAGGGGATGATGAGCTCATTGGCTACAGCAGCAGGAGATAGAAGCAAATACTGTAAGATCAATAATAATTGTAGGACCTGGACCACGAATTAATATCTCAACCAACCATATGCCAATCAAATAATCCTATGAATCTTATAGGTCAGGAGTTACTAGTAGGAACTAGTATCAGAGGTCCAAGATTCTACAAAGATGACAATTCAACCTACAGTTGCTTCCATCTTAAGATTTTAATTTTTCTGAAACACCTCTTTAGCTACCATAAGTAGAAGGTTATATACTGAAAAATTGAATGGATCCATGTAAAATTCTTCTGACCCCCTAGAGCGCCGCTAAGGCATGTTGTATCAAACTGTTTTCTCTACCTTAATACAAAGTCGCGCTTTGCATGATCAACAACAACAACAACAACATAGCCTTTTGTCCCAAGCAAGTTGGGGTAGGCTAGAGATGAAACCCAAAAGAGACGAGAAACAGGGAGACACATAAAGGGACATAAATGGCACAAGACAAAAAGATGTCACGGTTCAGGCAAGTTGATTGCCAATCTCCAAACGCTCCTGTCCATAGCTAAATCCTTGGAGATATTCCACTCCTTAAGATCTTTCTTAACGGACTCGTCCCTAGTTTAGGTCGACCTCTACCGCTCTTTACATGATCGCGCTTTGCATGATCGAGAAAAAAAAATGAATGGATCATTTTACCTGAGAGGCCATCGTATTTGAAGATTCAGGGGAATCACATGTTGGCTGGATGCCAGTTAAGGTATTGTCCCTTTTGGGATATTGCACATTAGGTTGTGAAATCCGCAAATCCAAATCAATGGCATCACCATCAACAATTGCTGAGAACGTAGAGAAAACCATGAGATATCTCAGACACTTTGGCTTATATGAAAAAATGTTCAGATGACGAGGCTGATTGTGATACCCTCAGTTTCGGTGTCAGGCAGGCTATTATCTCCTGCATTGTAGGAGCTAGGCTCAAAGTTTGTAACAGCTTCCCTCCCATTGAAGCGAAGGGCTGCCGTGTCATAAGCCCTACCAAATTGCAACAAGCATTAAAAGTCAGCAAAGTTAATGAAGCTGATGAAACCAGCATGTCCTTAGAAAATGAACCGTGAAAGCTACAGTGGTACCTTGCCGCTTCAACTTCGCTGTCAAAGAGCCCAAGATAGATGTACCTGCATGTGAATTCCAGTTGTGAGACACTCTCTGTCTCACCAGAAGGATGCCTACACTAGTAGGCCTTGACAAAACTGGCCCTAGACTACGGAGTGCAGGATTGCATTGTCTGCAAATGCTCATATCTGAAATCTAGTGGTTGCTGCAAATAGATCTGTATGATATTGTTAGGTGCCATGGCAGAATAATGAGTGGTGGAAGACTGGAAGTGCAGCTTCCATCAATATAACAGAGACATACTAACCACTATTAGCATACTAGGGCCTTGTTTAGATGCACTCCAAAAGTTAAAAAATTTTCACTCTCTTTCCATCACATCAATCTTTGGATCCATGCATGAAGTAGTAAATGTAGGTAAAAAAATAACTAATTACACAGTTTAGTTGAAAATCACGAGATGAATCTTTTGAGCCTAGTTGGTCCATGATTGGACAATATTTGTCAAATAAGACGAAAGTGATACTATTCATCGGGTTAAAAATTTTTCACAATCTAAACGTGTCCTAGAATAACAAGCACACTGACCCCAGCGAGAATCACCTTGCTGTATTCCTTAAAATCACCCCCAAGCTGCACCTAACATGAACTTAAATTATGTCGAATTAATCATTGACCAACCCCATGTCAAATGTGAAATCAAGCCAACCTCACCCCAGCGCTTTTTGCTCATAACCATGCATAAAAACATTTGAAATGAAGCTAACAGATTACAAAAAGGGAAAGACGGGCCACTACGTATGCAGGTCAATTTTTTACTGCCAGCTTACTTCTTGCCAAGAAGTTGCCCCATCCTAGCTTCCCAGCGGCCGCACTTGTGCAGCGTCACGCCACGGTACTTCGAGCTTCCCCTCGCGAACCCGGTGCTCTGGCGCCGGAGTATGTGCACGAACTCCTCCTTGGTCCAATTCCTCATCTGGGAAGCACACCCACCAGTCCACCGCGAAACTATCGATCATGGAGAAACTGTAGATGCTATTTGATGTTTTCATGCAAGTATTACCTGTTTCAAATCATCCTCGTAGTCGCCCAGACTGAAGTTGATGTCCGCCTCGAGGCCGCGGAACTTGATCGCAGCTCGATCGTACGCCCTGCTTGATCCAAACTTGACCATTTCATCGACCACAAAACTGCAGATCGACACGAATTCAAACAAGCAGAAGCTCCCTAACCTCGCAGCCGCGTGCGCAGTGTCAAAACCACCTGGGTAGAAGGGCATCAGCACATCGAAACCAAATCAAACGCGGTAAAACTAATCGACAGTTCATAGAAGATGCTCGAGCTCGAACGCGTGGAGCTCAGGCACTCACCTAGGTAGACTTGCTTCCCGCAATCCCTGCTCAGATCAAGCAGCAGCAGCGAAAGAAGGAGGAGGAGGAGAAAACGATCAAGAGCCATAAGCGGATGGATTAGTACAGTAGTAGGAGATGGTAATTACGAAGGGTGCAGACGAGGTCAGAGGTTGAGTACCAGATGTGTGACTCCCAGCGGCCCGTCCTCCTGTAGAAGGTGACGCCCCTGTACTGCGAGCTCCGCGACCTCGGCCCACGCCGCGTCTTCTTCGCGGGTGCCACTGGCCTCTGCGCCACGCCGAGATCCTCGGCGCGCCGCGGCTGCCACACCGGCACCGGCGCCGCCGTCGGCTCCGACTCCGGCTCCGGAACGGCCGGCGGGGTCGGGGACGGGAAGAGCTGCCGCGTCATGAACCCCGTGGACGCGCCCGGCGCCATCTCGCCGGAGCAGTCGTCGTCGACGACGGGGCTTCCGAGCAGGCCGAACCGGAAGCCGCCGTCCGCAGAGTTGAGGGCGGAGGAGCTCGACGTGTCCGAGTCCGCCGGCGACGCTACATTGAGATCCAGCACCATCTCCGCACCGGGGCCCGCCGGAGCCTGCCAAAGTCCACCTCACCAGCTCACCTCACGCCCAAGCTTCGACTCACCGGTAGGTCACTCTGCCTGCCTGTCTGCCACCACTCACCACCGCCTGCTGGCTGCTGCCCCGCCCCGAGCAGAGCTTGATCGGCGGCTTCGGCCCCACGCGTCTCTATGGCGCCTGAGCAGGAGTGCAGCAGCCACGATAAGTAGCGTGGTGGGAGGAGGAGCAGTGGATGGTGGTGGCCGTGGCCATGGGGTGGGGTGAGGGGAGGACGAGAAGAGAGAGGGAAAGGGCAGTGGCCAGGGTGGCAGTGGCAGCGGAGCAGCAGTGGGAGAAAAGGAAAGGGAGATGGGACGACGAGGAGGGTGAAGGGTATCAAAGGTAGGCCGTGTTTAGTTGTCGACTCGGGTGGCCGATTCGGCACGGTGCCACCCGAGCACTGTAGCATTTTTTTTATTTTTTATGTAAAAAATTATTTAAAAATTGATTAATTAGATTTAAAATGTTCGTCTCATAAAATATAATAAAACTGTGCAATTAGTTTTTAATTTCATCTATATTTAGTACTCTATGTATTTATCGGTATTTTGATGTGATAGGGAATCTCCTTTTTACATAATAGAATTTGGTGGGAGAATTTGGAACTAAACAAGGGCCGTGTTTAGTTCGGCTGAATTGGGAGCCGCCAAATCAGCACAGTGCAAGATTCTGCACTGTAGCATTTCGATTGTATTTGTAATTTTTTGTCCAAACATTGATTAATTAGACTCAAAATGTTCGTCTCGTAAAGTACAACAAAACTGTGCAATTAGTTTTTTATTTCATCTATATTTAGTACTCCATTTTTATTTCAAAACTAGAAAGTTGTAGATCTCGTCGAGAGCTACATTTTTCATATAAAAATCATCTTCATCCAAGATCATATGAAAAAGATATAATTTTTGGAATATTTTAGAAATTATAGCTACAGTACCCCCGAAATAGAAATATAACCGACTGACATGTGGACCCCACATGTAGGACCACGCCACGTCAGTATTGGGACCTAGATGACACTCGAAGTCAAGTTCAGGGACCCAGATGACACCCGAAGCCAAGTTCAGGGACTAAGAAATACACTGTTCAAAGTTCGGGAACCTAAGTGACACCCAAAGCCAAGTTCAGGGACCTAGATGACACCTGAAGCCAAATTCAGGGACCCAGAAATACACTGTTCAAAATTCAGGGACCTAAGTGACACCAGCTGCCAAGTTCAGGGACCGCCGGTGAATTTTTCTCTTTTTCTAATTTGGCTAAATTAGGTGTTATCATAAAACACATGATACTGCGACAGTGGTAAACAACTTTTAGGAAAGATTTGATTTGTTTGAAAAGTAAGCTCTAAAATATTGGGTAGGTACTTGAAAGCATCTAGGCCCCGAGGTTTGGTTTCGGCAATTGATGACAACGCTTTATTACCATGACTAACGTGTGTTTTGCAGAAACTTTGGTAAGTTAGGTCATGGAGGTTTTAACTGCTTTGGGCACCATGGTATTCATGCCCCTTGATGGAAATCGTTTCGGTTCTCAAAAGAGTGACGTCAAGATTAAGGACGGTTAGTTACGGATGTCGAGGTGTTGAGAGACATTTGGAATAGTCGTTAGGATCTTCGTTTTTCTCTTTTGGCCGTACTATAAAGGGGGGCATGAGCGGGTAGCTTGACCTAGGCGAGTCCTATGTTTAGGTGTGGTGCACACTTGTTAAACTTGGCGCTAGGCAGCTTTAGAATAGCTCAAAGTTCAGTTGGGAGCAACTTGGTTGAAGTTGTAACGCTTTACGGAGAGTTTCGGGTCATTTTCCAGTGACCGGACGCGGTCCTCGGCATGACCGGACGCGTCCGGTCAGTTCACTTCCGCAACTGAGGTTTCAGCTCTGAGCATCGGACGCGGTCCTCGCGAGGACCGGACGCGGTGGTCAGAAGTCAACTCGTGTCACTTAAGGAAACACCCCATCGGACGCGACCTGGGTGTGATCGGCGCGTCCGGTCATAGTCCAGTAAGGTCCTGAGACGACCGGACGCGTCCGGTCATCACCCATCGGACGCGGTAGCGCGTCCGGTGCGAGTACAGTAAAGCTCCACGCACGATCGGACGCGTCCGGTCACCCCTGACCGGCGCGTCCGGTCATTTAGGTGTTTTTCGGTTTTGACCGTTACGAGCGACCGGCGCGTCCGGTCTGTACAACCGGCGCGTCCGGTGAGTACGACCGGCGCGTCCGGTCATTACGACCGGCGCGTCCGGTCAGCTCGAGTTTTGCTGAGTCAGCAGGTAACGGTTCGTTTCGTCTGTGGGGTGTATAAATACATCCCCACCACCTCTTTTAGAGGTCTCTTGCTCATTTGTTCAGCTGATAAACACCTTTGAAGTGCAAGGTAGTGCAAGAGCACTAGTGAGGATAGAGATTTGAGAATCAAAGCTTGTGAGTTCCTCACTAGAGATTAGAGAGTAACAAGTGTGCATCCACTTTCTCATTTAGGCTCGTAGAGGTCAAGTGAGAGTTCTAGCTTGTTACTCTTGGTGATCGCCATCACCTAGACGGCTTGGTGGTGATTGGGAGTTTGGTGTTCATCCGGCGAAGCTTGTGGATGACCCAACTCATCTTGTGAGCGGTTGTGGGTGATTCACCGCGACGGAGTGTCGAAGAATCAACCCGTAGAGAGCACTTGATCCTTGCGCGGATCAAGGGGGAGCGACACCCTTGCGCGGGTGCTCCAACGAGGACTAGTCGGGAGTGGCGACTCTCCGATACCTCGGAAAAACATCGCCGTGTTCCTTGCCCCTTTACATTCAAGCATTTACTTTCTCGTATTTACTTACATTGCTTGTTTACATTCCTAGACTTGCCATGCTAGACTAGGATTGGAAACTAGGGTGCAAAACTTTGTATCGGTAGACTCTCTAGGAACACAAGTAGACACTAGGGGTGAATTCTAGCTTGTAGGATTTAATCCTTGCTTTTATTTTTAGAAAAGCCCAATTCACCCCCCCTCTTGGGCATCTTGATCCTTTCAATTGGTATCGGAGCCGTGTTGCTCTACTTTTAGGCTTTACCGCCTAGAGCAAGATGTCTAATGGGGAAGGACCACCTCCCACTTTTGAGGGAGACGATTTTCCATATTGGAAAATTCGTATGGAGGCGTACCTCGAAGCCATAGATGTTGGGTGTCTTAGAGCCGCAACCGAAGGGCTTCCCCCCATAAGGGATCCCGCTAACCCAAGTGGTGACGAGGAGAAGTACGACCGGTGGAATGCAAAGGCCAAAAATGCACTCTACCGGGGCTTAGGCAAAGATATCTTCAATCGCGTGCGTAATGCAAAGAACGCTCATGAATTGTGGGAAAATCTTTGTGCTCTCCATGAGGGAACTAAGAGTGAGCGTGAGGAACGCTATCACATTGCCTTAAAGAAAATTAACTCCTTTGAGATGCTTCCCAAAGAAAGTGCTAATGACATGTACACTCGCTTGAATGTTCTTGTAGAGGACCTCAATGCTCTTGGGCTCACCAAAATGAGTCAATCGGATGTTGCAAGAAGGATCTTGAGTGTGCTTCCCGTTGAGAAGTATGGACATATTGTCACCGTGCTTCACCAAAGTGATCTTTCCACCGCAACACCAACGCAAGTTTTGGGGAAAATCAATGCTCATGAGATGTACATGCATATCACTCCGGAAGAGGGCTCATCATCTTCCAAGAAGAAAGACTTGGCTTTCAAAGCTAGTCATGACAAGAAGAAGATGAAAGGCCAAGCCATGATGGTGCAAGAAAGCTCAAGTGATAGTGATGTTGATGATGAATCACTTGCACTCATGGTGAGAAAGACCACCAAGATGTTAAAGAAGCTTAACAAGAGTGGCATCAAGTTCGATGGCAAGAAGAAGAAATTCTTCACAAGTAGCAAGAGAAAGCCAATCTCGGAGATGGATTGCTACAATTGTGGTGAACTTGGTCATCTAGCTCATCAATGCCCTAGACCACCAAAAGACAAGTACAAGAACAAAAACAAGGGCAAGAAAAATGATTCAAGTGATGAAGAAGAAGAGAAGAAGAGGAACAAGCCATACAAGAAGAAGGATGGCAAAAAGAAGGAGTTCCACAAGAAAAAGAAGGGAGGAAAGGCTTACATTGTTGGTGATTGGCTCACCGACATTGAATCATCATGTGAGTCCTCCGAAGATGAAAGCAATGATGAGAAAGAAAAGGTTGCCGCATTTGTGATGGGGCCATCATCTTCACCAACATCTTCATCACCACCTTCACCACCTCCTTCACCATCATCGTCCACTACTCACCTATGCCTTATGGCCAAGGGTGAACGAAAGGTACAAAACAATGATAGTGATGATGATGACGATAGTGATAGTGATGATGAATATGACTCACCTTCTTATGATGAACTTGTAAAATTATTAAACAAATACACTAAAATCATAAGAAGAACTAGAAGTGAAAATGATGATCTTCAAAATGAAAATGAATCACTCTCATCAAAGCTTGAGAATATTCAAAAGACTAGTGGTGAGTTTAGAGTTCAAAATGAAGTGATGTCTTCCACTCTCAAGGAACTCAAAACCTCCTATAAAGAGCTTAAAGATCAACATGATAAACTTGAGAAGAAGCATGATGAGCTCATCACTAGATACAATTCTCTAAAGGACAAATATACCACATTAAAAATTGATTATGATAGTCTTGTGGTTGCTAATGAACTTGCTCTTGAAACACATGATGCTACTAACCATGTTGTCAAGTGTGATATAGCTACATCATGTGATGACTTGATCATTGAAAGCATTGAGCAAGGTTCTAGTAGCAAAGGCAAGAGTGTGGTTGAGTCAAGCAACCATGATGATTATGCCAAGATTAAGAGTGAAAATGAGAAGCTTGCAAGTGAGAACAAGAAGCTAAAAGGTTTGATGGCTCTTGAGAAGCAACCAACAAATGAGTCACTCATTGAAGAAAACAAAAAGCTAAAGCAAGAAAAAGAGCATCTCAAGACCGGCCTAAGCAAGTTCACAAGAGGCCAACATTTGCAAAGTGAGCTCCTCATGAACACCGTAATGAAGATGGATAGAAGTGGTATTGGGTACTTGGCAAATCAAGAGAAGAAAGCAAAAGCTCAACAACAACCAAGCAAGTCAAAGCCCAAGCCAAAGAGATGTGTTGAGTGTGGTCAAGAAGGTCACTTTGCTCATGAATGCAAAACTCCGCCACCACAACCCTTGCCCAAGCATGCTAGACCTTTCGCTTTCAATGCTCACTATATGCTAAGAAAAGATTCAAATGGAAAGATGAAAGTCATGTTTTTGGGTCCCCCAAACAAGAATAGGCCAAAGAAAATATGGGTTGCCAAGTCACTAGTGGATAAAGTCAAGGGCCCCTCTCAAGTTTGGGTCCCTAAACAAAAAGCTTGATCTCTTGTGTGTAGGTGAACTACAAGACCGGTGGAACTCATTGGGTTATTGATAGTGGTTGCACTCAACATATGACCGGTGATCCTCGTATGTTCACCACCATTGAAGAGAATGGTATATGTCAAGAGAAGATCATATTTGGGGATAATTCAAAGAGCAAAGTCAAGGGTATAGGCAAGATTGCAATATCACATGATCACTCACTCTCAAATGTGCTCTATGTTGCTTCATTGAGTTTCAACTTGTTGTCCGTTGGGCAACTTTGTGACCTTGGCTTCCAATGCTTGTTCACACCAAATGAAGTGGAAGTTTCAAAGATAGATGACAAGCAAGTGATATTCAAAGGCTTTAGATACAATAATCTTTATCTTGTTGACTTCACCTCCGAAGATGCAAATTTGATGACATGTTTGTTCACCAAGACCTCACTTGGTTGGCTTTGGCATAGGAGGCTTGCTCATGTTGGAATGAACACTCTCAACAAGCTATTGAAGAAAGAACTAGTGAGAGGATTGAAGGATGTGAAGTTTGAAAAGGACAAACCTTGTAGTGCATGTCAAGCGGGCAAACAAGTTGCAAACACTCATCCAACCAAAGCTTTCATGTCAACTTCAAGAGTGTTAGAACTTCTACACATGGATTTGTTTGGGCCTACAACATACAAGAGCTTGGGTGGTAATCTCTATTGTCTTGTGATAGTGGATGACTACTCAAGGTATACATGGACTTTCTTCCTTCATGACAAATCCGAAGTGGCAAATTGCTTCAAGAAGTTTGCAAAGAGAGCTCAAAATGAATTTGAAGTCAAGATAAAGAAGATTAGAAGTGACAATGGGAAAGAATTTGACAACACCAACATTGAAGCTTATTGTGATGAAATTGGAATCAAGCATGAGGTGTCTTCAACCTACACTCCTCAACAAAATGGTGTAGTTGAGAGAAAGAACCGAACTTTGATCACCCTTGCAAGAACAATGCTAGATGAGTACAACACTCCGGAGAAGTTGTGGGCCGAGGCAATCAACACCGCATGCTATGCTTCAAATCGCCTCTTCCTACAAAAGTTTCTTGGCAAGACCCACTATGAGTTGCTAAATGGCAAGAAGCCGGACGTTTTCTTCTTCCGGGTGTTTGGTTGCAAATGTTACATCTACAAGAAGCGTCAACACCTAGGGAAGTTTCAAAGACGTTGTGATATTGGCTTTCTTGTTGGTTACTCATCAAAGTCCAAAGCATATAGAGTATTTAACCATGCCACCGGTTTGGTTGAAGAAACATATGATGTGGAATTTGATGAATCTAATGGCTCCCAAGGAGCAATTGAGAATTGTGATGATGTAGGTGATGAACCCTTGAGGGAGGCCATGAAGAATATGCCCGTGGGAGACATCAAGCCAAAAGATGATGATGACGATGTACAAATTGTTGATCCACCATCTTCATCACGTGTGCCTCAAGATGATAACAAGAATGAGAGAGTTGAAAATGAAGACACTCATGTCTCTCATGAACAATCCGAGGCACAAGCTCAAGATGTTGATGCTCCTCATCCACCTCCTCAAGTGATTGATAAAAGAAATTCACCACTACTTCAAGCACATCCACAAGATCTCATCATAGGGAGTCCTACAAAGGGAGTAATGACTCGATCCCAAAAGCTAGCTTCTTTTGTTGAACATCACTCTTTTGTCTCTTGTGTTGAACCTAAGAATGTAGAAGAAGCTCTTCAAGATCCGGATTGGGTGATTGCAATGCATGAAGAATTGAACAACTTCACCCGCAATCAAGTATGGACACTTGAAGAGCATCCCAAAGGTGCAAGAGTCATTGGAACCAAGTGGGTGTTCCGAAACAAGCAAGATGACCAAGGCATAGTGGTGAGGAACAAGGCAAGACTAGTTGCAAAGGGGTTCTCTCAAGTTGAAGGTCTTGATTTTGGAGAAACCTTTGCACCCGTTGCAAGACTTGAAGCCATTCGTATCCTCCTTGCTTATGCATCACATCATGATATGAAACTATATCAAATGGATGTGAAAAGTGCATTTTTAAATGGCTTTATAAATGAACTAGTCTATGTTAATCAACCTCCCGGGTTTGAAGACCCTAGATATCCTAATCATGTTTATAGGTTGTCCAAGGCGTTATATGGGCTCAAGCAAGCCCCTAGAGCGTGGTATGAACGCCTTCGGGACTTCCTCATTGAGAAGGGCTTCACCATTGGGAAGATTGACACCACACTATTCACCAAAAAGTTTAATGGGGAGATCTTCATTTGTCAAGTATATGTTGATGATATTATCTTCGGATCAACAAATGAAGATTATTGCAAAGAATTTGGTGAATTGATGTCAAAGGAATTCGAGATGTCAATGATTGGTGAGCTCACATTCTTCCTTGGGTTTCAAGTAAAGCAAATGAGAGAAGGGATTTTCATCTCTCAAGAAAAGTATACCAAGGATCTTCTCAAAAGATTCAAGATGGAAGAATGCAAACCAATCAAGACCCCAATGCCATCAAATGGACATCTCGACCTAGATGAGGGAGGTAAACCGATTGATCAAACTCTCTACCGTTCTATGATTGGTAGCTTACTATACCTTACCGCATCTAGGCCCGATATCATGTTTAGTGTGTGCATGTGTGCTCGCTTTCAAGCATGCCCTAAAGAACCTCACCTAAGTGCCGTAAAAAGAATCCTAAGATATCTTAAGCTCACCCCAAGCATTGGTCTTTGGTATCCCAAAGGAGCTAGATTCCAACTAGTTGGCTATTCCGATTCGGACTATGCCGGTTGCAAGATTGATAGAAAAAGCACATCCGGAGGGTGCCATTTGCTTGGAAGATCTTTAGTATCTTGGTCATCTAAAAAGCAAAATAGTGTGGCTTTGTCCACCGCCGAGGCGGAATACATTGCCGCGGGGGCTTGTTGTGCACAAATCCTATATATGAAACAAACCCTCCTAGACTATGGAATTGTTCTTGAAAAGGTGCCACTTTTATGTGACAACGAAAGTGCCGTTAAAATTGCTAACAATCCGGTACAACACTCTCGCACCAAGCACATTGATATCCGCCATCACTTTCTAAGAGATCACGTTGCTAAAAATGACATATCACTAGAAGGTGTAAGAAGTGAAAATCAATTAGCGGATATCTTCACGAAACCTTTGGATGAGGCAACCTTTTGTAGGTTAAGAAGTGAGCTCAATGTGCTTGATTCTAGTAACTTTAAAAAATGAGCGTGTGTTGTCCCTTGCATTGCATTGTATAATATGTCATGTCTATGATTATCGCATTGTTTTTAGGGCTTGGCTAACACGGTTACGATAACCCTTTCTTGGAGGAGTGAAAAAGCCTAACCGTGGATCAAACCTGACAAGCATTCTAGTTTTACCTTCTTGTATTGCATTGCATATGCATGGTTGTTGTTCTTGTCGTTTCTTTTCGGTTAAGCTTTGAGCAACCTCTGTGTTCGTCCATGGATAGAGAGAGCATTTTGACGCTCCTAAAGGTTCAAAAACTCTATTGCGTGGCCATACGTTGCTCCTTGGGTGTTTATTGCCTATTTTCTTAAAAATAATACTAGCCTAAGGCAATCTATTTTAAAATCCTTGAGGGTTTGAGTGAGGTCTCTCACTTCGTGTTCCAATTGGTGTTTATTTGTGTCTCTTTGATTTGGAACCTGATTGGGAGAAGTCGCGTCGAAGTTCGGAACAAAGAAGGGCGAAGAACAGTCACCGGACGCTGCACCGGACGCTGCACCGGACGCTGCACCGGACGCAGTAGTGCTTCACCACTGCGTCCGGTCTCGGCGTCCAGCAGCGCGTCCGGTCATCCAGAAGACCAACTCCAGATCTAATGATCGGACGCTGCACCGGACGCGCCTCTGGTCGACCACCGCGTCCGGTCCCGGTTACCACCACCGCGTCCGGTCATTCGCGATGTTTTCCCGAACAGCCAACGACCGGACTCTGACCGCGTCCGGTCAGTCCGCACCGGACGCGTCAGGTCACTCCAGGAGCTTACTGGAGTATGACCGGACGCTGCACCACCGCGTCCGGTCATATCGACCACCGCGTCCGGTCATCACATGTCGCGCGGATCTAACTCCTTATAAAACCGTTTCGTCCCCGACCGATTTTATTTCACCCGCCCGAGCTTCCGCCGCCGCCTTGCCCTATCCGCCGACTCGCCGTCTCCGCCGCCGTCCGCCCTGCCGCCGGCGAACTTCTGTCGAGCTCGCGCTCGTCTGCTCGCTGCCGCGCACGCGCTCGTCTGCTCGCTGCCGCACCCGCGCCGCCCGCACCCGTGCCGCCCGCAGCCGCGCCGCCCGCAGCCGCGCCACCGCCGCGCCGCCGTCGCCCGACCGAGCCACCACCGCCGGTGAGCCGCGCCCCTGCGAGCCAGCTTCGTCCCCGACATTGGTACGACTCGTGCTTGCCCTCGATTGTTTTCCATCGATCTACCCTAACCCTAACCCTAACCCTAGGGTTCGACGGTCGTTCGTTCGTTCGTCAACAAGCTTCGTCGCGAGTCGTCCACTTCGCGAAGAGCTCGTTCGGTGGATTCGGAAATTTCGCAATCTAGGTCACCGTCGTCTCATCGATCCGAGGTAGCTTCATGTCTCAATTCTCATCGTATCACATATGCTCGCTTTCTCTAGGGTTTCGTACCTTTTAGTCGTATATGTGCTTATAGTAGATCTCTCTATTCCGTCGTTGCAGCGAGTCTGTTCGTGTGTCGGGTGAGTTCAGTTTGCTTAATCCGAGGCCAAGCCTGCGGATACGGATTGAGGCCAAGCCTCTTGAGTGACAGTTCATCATCTTACAGAGGTTCTCAGTCACTGTGTCAGTATGGTGCGTTGCAAGAACGCCGGTGGTGCTCCTGGTGACGGGAACGACAGTCCCCCTCGTCGGTCTGATATTGCACGTGGGAAGCGTGTCAAGGTCTTAGCTAGAAAGAAGAAGAAGACACTCACAGAGGCAGAAATTGCTCAGGCCGTAGCAGATGCAGCAGAGCAGGCAGAGAGAGGTGGCAGGAGCAGTGGCATACGCATAGGCGAGCGTCGCTTTCATCTTGAAGGTCGACAGCTCGGCACAGAGGCCACTGAGGGCACTGAGGATACTAGAGCGGCAGAGGATATGTCAGTTGATCCACCCACAGAGACCACAGAGGCTCCAGAGGCTACAGTAGATACAGAGGAGCAGCCAGCTCAGTCTCCAGTACGTCGCCGCTCCACACGTGCCCGTACTCAGGTATCTCCTAGGCCAGAGGGTCAGCGACGTGGAGCACGGCCTCCTCCCAGAGCTAGAGGTTCACCCCCGGTCGAGCACTTTGACTTGAGGGGTGCTACAGCACGTCAGGTGCACGGGTTGAGGTTCGTGGAGGTCAGTCGGTGGTTTCCACCTGTGAGGGATCCCAGAGCTTCAGAAGGATTCTATACCCCTCTTCAGGAGGATTTCTACAGAGCTCTAGTTGACAGTGGTATTGCTTTCCGACCACAGAGGGTCTGTCGACTTGAGTCACTAGTCGAGGTTGTGGGAGAGCAGCTACGTCCGCACCTGTCCTTTCTGCCAGGCTTGTCAGATCTTCTTGGACAGACAGGTGCATACTGCGGCACATGGGTCAGAGAGTTTTATGCTTCACTATGGATTGATCCTGCCCATGATTTCATCCACTTTGCATTCCGAGGCCGCGATCACCGCCTATACAGCAGCAGAGTGCGGGAGATTCTCAGACTCCCAGCTTTTGACACAAAGATACATCAGCTGTGTTATGGTCAGACTCCTCCTCCGAGACGCCCTCACGGCGGGACAGTGCCACCTACCGACTTAGTTCGACCCTGCTTCCGTGAGCCTTTTGGCGAAGGGTCTCGACGCACGCCCGCCAGTTTGACTCCACTAGCCAGAGTTTTGGACGCTATTGTCAGACGCACACTCCTTCCCAGACTTGGCTACAGAGAGGGACTGACTCGGATGCAGTTATGGGTTGTTCACCACCTCCTCTCACAGACACGGTTTGATATATGGGATCTCATACTTAGTGAGATGGAGGACACCATAGCTGAGGGCTTCAAGGGTAATCGTCAGCTGCCCTACGCACACTGGATCTGCTTCCTTATCAGATCATCTATTCAGATGCCAGCAGAGATCCGAGCTGAGATATCAGATACCACCACTGCTTTTCCTGAGTATGATATCCGTCAGCTCTGGACGTCAGTTACCAGAGATCAGGCCCCAGTGCCAGGACAGCGTGTGCGACCTGAGGTACCTGAGACAGCAGCTGAGCAGGACGCCACAGTTGATGAGCTTGCAGAGGCAGAGCTTGCAGATCTTGACGCTCAGCCTGCTGATCTTCCTGAGGATGGGACATCTGACAGCACTGATGAGGACTACCAGCCCATCCCCAGGTACCGGTCTCCTCGGTCCCACGACCACGAGGCCGGTGGCTCTGGTTCAGCCTCCCGCACAGACCCAGCCATGGTGGCAATTCTTGAGAGGTTGACCCAGGCACAGGAGCAACAGCAACAGCAAATCCAGCGACAGGCTCAGGACACAGCTGCAGCATTTGCACAGATTCAGGCTCGTCAGGACGAGTTTCAGCGTCAGCAGCTTGAAATCCAGAGACAGCAAGTTGAAATGCAGCGACAGCAATATGAGCTTCAGCGTCAGACTGCAGCTAGTCAGCAGCAATACTTGGACCTCCTGCGCCATCTAGTCACGGTTGGGGTTCCTCCGCCTACTTCTGTCCTGACTTCCTCTTTACCAGCTTCTGATCCGTCGAATCAGGGACAGCCGACTCACCAGTTCACATCTCCACAGCGGCAGGTTCCCCAGTCTTTCCAGTCCCCGAGCTTCACTCCTATTCACACGGGGTTTACACCATCAGACCAGCCTCGCCCTCACCTCCTGACAGGCACACCTTTCGGTGATTTCAGTGCTACATACAGCGAGTTGACTGGTCAGCCGACGCCCTCGCATACTACAGTTGCTACTTCTTCAGGGTTGTTAGCTTCAGAGGCAGTTATTCCTCCAGTGACAGGAACTGGTACTACAGAGACTATACCTTCGTCAGTTGCCTCCACAGATCCTCCTGCTACTGGCTCGCTACAGGCTCAGGTCACTCAGACGGATCCTATCGTTACTACTTCGACAGTGCCTGTTCCTGCCGTTCAGACCCAGACAGTTACACAGCCACATGCTTCATCAGAGGGTCAGCCAGATAGCTCAGATTCCGAGGGCGATTCTCTGCACTTCATCATTACTCCGCGCACCTCGGCACCCGACACGACTCCGTCTGTCCCCCCATCAGATCCTTAGATTAGCTTTTTTCTTTTGGCGCTTGATGCCAAAGGGGGAGAGAGAGTAGAGAGTAGTTTCAGGGGGAGATTTGAGAGCTGTTTTTTCGTTTTTCCTGTGTGCTACATTCATGCATCATGTTTACTTTTCAGTTATTGCTTTCGTGTGACATGTCATTGTGAGATAAACCTTAAGTCTTAATGTTTCATCCTGTTAGTGTTATCTCTTGTCACCGTGTTTAATTATAGCTCTAAGGTTGTGCTTCCGTGCCTTACTTCGATAAATTATGAGCTATATTCTTTTGTGTACTAACGCTTTTTATCTTATCTTATGAGTACACTCTTTTGGCTTGGGACACATAAGCTTTTCCTTTCACATCTCTACTTAATTGCTTGTTGCTTATGTGTACCATGCATGTTTAAAAAAAACCTCAACTCAAATCTTTCATATCTGAGTATTGTCATCAATCACCAAAAAGGGGGAGATTGAAAGCATCTAGGCCCCGAGGTTTGGTTTCGGCAATTGATGACAACGCTTTATTACCATGACTAACGTGTGTTTTGCAGAAACTTTGGTAAGTTAGGTCATGGAGGTTTTAACTGCTTTGGGCACCATGGTATTCATGCCCCTTGATGGAAATCGTTTCGGTTCTCAAAAGAGTGACGTCAAGATTAAGGACGGTTAGTTACGGATGTCGAGGTGTTGAGAGACATTTGGAATAGTCGTTAGGATCTTCGTTTTTCTCTTTTGGCCGTACTATAAAGGGGGGCATGAGCGGGTAGCTTGACCTAGGCGAGTCCTATGTTTAGGTGTGGTGCACACTTGTTAAACTTGGCGCTAGGCAGCTTTAGAATAACTCAAAGTTCAGTTGGGAGCAACTTGGTTGAAGTTGTAACGCTTTACGGAGAGTTTCGGGTCATTTTCCAGTGACCGGACGCGGTCCTCAGCATGACCGGACGCGTCCGGTCAGTTCACTTCCGCAACTGAGGTTTCAGCTCTGAGCACCGGACGCGGTCCTCGCGAGGACCGGACGCGGTGGTCAGAAGTCAACTCGTGTCACTTAAGGAAACACCCCATCGGACGCGACCTGGGTGTGATCGGCGCGTCCGGTCATAGTCCAGTAAGGTCCTGAGACGACCGGACGCGTCCGGTCATCACCCATCGGACGCGGTAGCGCGTCCGGTGCGAGTACAGTAAAGCTCCACGCACGATCGGACGCGTCCGGTCACCCCTGACCGGCGCGTCCGGTCATTTAGGTGTTTTTCGGTTTTGACCGTTACGAGCGACCGGCGCGTCCGGTCTGTACAACCGGCGCGTCCGGTGAGTACGACCGGCGCGTCCGGTCATTACGACCGGCGCGTCCGGTCAGCTCGAGTTTTGCTGAGTCAGCAGGTAACGGTTCGTTTCGTCTGTGGGGTGTATAAATACATCCCCACCACCTCTTTTAGAGGTCTCTTGCTCATTTGTTCAGCTGATAAACACCTTTGAAGTGCAAGGTAGTGCAAGAGCACTAGTGAGGATAGAGATTTGAGAATCAAAGCTTGTGAGTTCCTCACTAGAGATTAGAGAGTAACAAGTGTGCATCCACTTTCTCATTTAGGCTCGTAGAGGTCAAGTGAGAGTTCTAGCTTGTTACTCTTGGTGATCGCCATCACCTAGACGGCTTGGTGGTGATTGGGAGTTTGGTGTTCATCCGGCGAAGCTTGTGGATGACCCAACTCATCTTGTGAGCGGTTGTGGGTGATTCACCGCGACGGAGTATCGAAGAATCAACCCGTAGAGAGCACTTGATCCTTGCGCGGATCAAGGGGGAGCGACACCCTTGCGCGGGTGCTCCAACGAGGACTAGTGGGGAGTGGCGACTCTCCGATACCTCGGAAAAACATCGCCGTGTTCCTTGCCCCTTTACATTCAAGCATTTACTTTCTCGTATTTACTTACATTGCTTGTTTACATTCCTAGACTTGCCATGCTAGACTAGGATTGGAAACTAGGGTGCAAAACTTTGTATCGGTAGACTCTCTAGGAACACAAGTAGACACTAGGGGTGAATTCTAGCTTGTAGGATTTAATCCTTGCTTTTATTTTTAGAAAAGCCCAATTCACCCCCCCTCTTGGGCATCTTGATCCTTTCAGTACTGTCGTGGTACACTTGCACAAATGATCTCGACATGAATGTAAGTGTTAGCAAAACTTTATAACTACAACGTAAAGTTGGTCCTTATAAATGAAGTATTGTGCAGTTGGTAATATAATATTGCGATCTTTTGAGATGCCTGCTATCAGCATATGTCGTTTTATATGGCACGTTGATACGGCTACTTTAACATTCCCATCAAATATGTCTCCATATTTTCGGAACCTTCGGTGATATTTTCGTGGCATATAAGACACCCATCCCGTGGCATATAAGACACCCATCCTTTCGAACGAGACAGCAAAACCACACAAGTGACACCAATAAATAACTGGCTAAACTCCTGGATTAAGTGCCAGGAGTACATGGTGCCGGCTATCTTTGGAAAGCTGGCAACCGCACGGCACGAACCATAGGGCAGCCACCGGTTCAGCTGGTCAGGGCTTGTCCAAAATATTTTTGTGAAAAACAGTAGATTTTCCGTCACATCGAATCTTTAGACACATGCATGAAGCATTAAATATAGATAAAAAAAATAAAACTAATTACACAGTTTAGATGAAAATCACGAGACGAATCTTTTAAACCTAATTAGACCATGATTGGACACTAATTATCAAATAACAACGAAAAGTACTACAGTAGCATACTCCCTCCGTCCCTTTTTAAGTGTCGCCCGAGAAACGTGTTTACGAGAAAAATATAGTTTTCTAGAGACACATATTAAGAGACAGATGGAGTATTTCATGAACTCAACAGGCCCTCAGTCCTCCCATCCAGGGCTTTGATACGCCAGCCAGCGGCCAATCAGCAGCCGACAGTGCGTGGACCAATAATGCTAGGTCGCAGTGGCCGCGCGACCCACAGCCAGCTCCTGTTGTACGGCCGGTACTTAACCGGTAAACAAATCACGCGCCGTACGCATCGGACGCTACAATAGGCGCATAATTGGCGGCAAAATCCCACACTAATCCTGCACTGCAGCACAGTGAAGCGGGGCCCTCCCGCGGCAGGGGTAGAATGGTCGAAGCCGCCCGCCCGCCGTCCGGGCGCCGACTCGGCGCGGCGGCGCGCGAGCTGCGGTGCGGCCCCTGGCGTCCGCCGTCCGCCGTCCGCGCGGCTGTGGCAGGGCTGGGGGACTCTGGGTACGCGCATAGGCGTAGTAGCGGCCGAGCTCCCGAAATCGCAAGGAGACGTGCGGCAGTCTCCGCGGCGGGCACGAGATGCACGCGCGGGTTGGTTGGCAATGGCTACTATCAGATCAGATCCAGATCTTTGTTGCCTCGAGCCCAACCCCTAACTGTTCTGAACCGTCCATCGGCCTATCTAATCAACAGTTGCTCGCCCGTGCTGACGCGCTAGGCCCGTCAGCTGCTGCGCCGCGCCCGACGCCCGTCAGGTCCACGGCTCCGGGCCGTCTTCCTGCCGGGCCCGTCCGGCGTATGGTATGGTGCCGTGCCGCCGCAGGCGCGCGCGCCGCACCGCACGTACCTGTCCGTGACCGTGAGCGGTGCGCCTCATGCGCCGGCCCAAACGTCGTTCGTCCCGTTTCTAGAAATGCACCGGCGCGGCGCCGGCGGGCGGGCGGGAACAGGGCCCGGAAAAGGCACGGACACGCGGGGCGAATCCGCGGTTCCATCGGCACGCTCGTGATTCGTGAGCCGTCCGCGCGGGGGCGGCCGAGGCGCGGAGGACGGCGACTGCGCCACCCGTGGCTTTGCGCCGGCCGGCACAGTGCTTTGACTTGAATGGTCAGTGAAAGCGCCTGCCTCTGCCTGCCTGCCTTCGTCTGCAGCGGCTGCAGGATGGACGATGGCGTGCGTACTTGATCCTGCAGTAATCCTGCAGTTCCCACCACGCACGGGCACGGCACGGGAGAGACCCTACCAGTAATCCTACGTGTCCGCGTATTAACTGCAGGATCGCGACGGATTGCGCGCGCCGTACGGCTTTGGAGGTCTTTCTGTTCAGAGCGCATCGTGTTTTCGTCTGACTTGAGATTAGGGCTGTATACAGTATACAGTATCACTATTAGTTACTGGTAACCACATGTCAGTACGTAAACAGAGGATTAGTACCGTGGCGGTCTTTGCTTGTTTTGTTTGGCATCGTCGCGTCTCATCCTGATCCCGACTGTACGTTTTGATTTGTTCATTCGTTAGGCCTGCGCCTGGTTCTCAAATCTAAACACTCTTTTTTTTATTAAAAAAAAAGAATTTGAGATCAGCAGTTTTGTGGGCTTGATTCGGATGGTTGGAGAGCATCATGAAATTCTCTAGGCCCAGTCTTACACGGCGGAAGAGAGCCTCAAGTCCTTCCATTTCAGGCCGACGAGCACAACTAGTAATTCGAGTGGGCCGTGTACTGAAAATAGCACAAAACTTGGCCCAACTCAGTTGACCCAAAGGCCTTAGCCCATTTACTCCAAACAAGAGCCCTAGGCCCTATTTCAGAGCAGAAGGGATATAAACGCTTCCCCAACATCTGACCCCAAACCCTTTCGCCGCCGCCGCCTGATTGCTCGAGCGCCCTCGCCGTCGGCTGCTCGGCTGCCGTACTCTCGCTACGAGCTAGGCATCACCTTCGCATATCCAACATGGGGTAATTCATGATGCTGTGCTCTCAATCTCATTCCCTATAAGTTCTACTCTATTCCGTGAAATTTTTTCCCTTTTTTCTCCCAGATCTATGATGATAACAAACAGCGTTTCAACATGTTATCTTGTGATGCGTCATCTTATATCTAGTTGTTCGTTGGGTCTAGAATTTTTGTTGTCTTCCTACAAGAAAATCAGATAAGTGAAACCTGCGTAGCAAGTCTCTCAGTCACGTAGGTTGACTAGTAAATTCCTGCCGCACCCTGTTCGTTTGAGCGGAATCAGCAGCCATCCAGCGGTGTTTTTCTCTCACAACAAACCAGCGAACAGTACTTTCAGCCACAATAAACTAGCGAAACGAATGGTAGAGGTTTCATGTGATACTTGGTAGTGCGCACTGTCTATTGCCTTGTTAGAAACATGAATTGTACCTGGAGCTGGCATAGTTTCATGCCTGATTCATCACATTTCTATTATCTATAATATAATATACTGAATTAGCTCAAATTGTGCACCAATTAATTAGACTAAAATGGTGGACTCACTGGTATACCGATAATACCTGTTCTAAGCCTATGATATTCATCATGCTTTGTACTTCTGTAATATAGTGATCTTTCTCCAGCTGCTGACATAATTGTGTATCGATGTTATGCATTATTGTTATGGTTGGTCTGTAATGCGGAGCGCTTGACCATATTATCTACAGCTACTAATTTCTCTACACTCGTAAAAAATAGAAATTCTGAAGCTTAACACTCTGTTAATTCTGATGCAGAACTATTATGTGTATGACTTTTTAGTGCCTTGAATTGTGGGTTCAGAGAGTAGTGTAATGTTCTTTTGAAGTTCCTTTTGGTTCTCTTATGTTTATGTAGCATGCTGCATAGAGCAAGTGCTGTAATCAGGTCCCTTTTTCCAGACACCACCAAATCTATGCTGTACAGTGCCTTATAAAATCACATTGAATATTTTTTCACAATTAATCTGGATTTAAGGATGTGCATCCTCATTAATGGAGACAGCAGTCTTCATGTGGCTCCATAGCTCATTGAGATATGGAAACATGTTGAATTGTCGACCCCCCCCCCCCCCCCCCCCACCCCCACCCCCTACATTGTATCACATATTCACATCAGCTATTACTGCCAGTTGCCCAGTTATGAACATGGACAATAAATCTTTTTATTTTCCATATAAGCTTTCTTTGAAATGGCCCTAGAAATCTAGATATTTTCTTACTGTTCCTTTGCTGCGATTTTAGCCTGTTTTTTTTCATATAACTAGCTCATATGGTCACTGAATATGAAATAAGTCCTTAGTTTGTTATGCTCTTGTTTAAATTGAGCTTCATGCCTCCCAAGTTAACTGTACTCTCAAGGATATACTTTACAACCAAACAGGAAATCCATTCCAAAGTAGAGGTTAGCAATCAGTAGAGTTCAGGTCTTAAACCATACAGAGTAATACTACTCTGCTCTGTAAACTCTGTTTTGTAGCCTGGTAATCTTTTTGCACCTGGAGCTTTATACATCTTAAACTTAGTATACAAAGACTTAACTTTTTGCCATGTTATGCTAGCTGAATGTATTATAATCCAGCCTTTTATGGTTTATGAACAAGCAGCAACTTAAGCGCTTAGCTGTATAGCTTTCTTGATGTTTAATTGAAAATGTTTGATGTGGCTATACTTGGTGTTGACATATATTTTTGGATGCTAACATTTGTGATTCTGCTGCAGTAAGACACGTGGTATGGGAGCTGGGCGCAAGCTCAAGACCCACAGAAGGAACCAGAGGTGGGCTGACAAAGCCTACAAGAAGAGCCATCTTGGCAACGAGTGGAAGAAACCCTTTGCTGGTTCATCTCACGCAAAGGGAATCGTCCTTGAAAAGATGTGAGTTCATTGAAACAGCATAGTCCATTTCTTCTGAAAAACAGGCAAATTAACCAATGCCTGACATGCACTACTTCATTTGCAGCGGCATTGAGGCTAAGCAGCCTAACTCTGCTATCCGTAAGTGTGCTCGTGTCCAGCTGGTGAAGAACGGGAAGAAGATTGCTGCCTTTGTGCCAAACGATGGTTGCTTGAACTACATTGAGGAAAACGTAGGTTCTATTTCTCCAGTTCATAGGACTCTTAACGGGTAACTGATGTTGTTCCTCTCTGCTGTCTGCTGCTAATTAGCACTCTCTTTCTCTGCAGGATGAGGTGCTGATTGCGGGGTTCGGTCGTAAGGGCCACGCTGTGGGAGATATTCCCGGTGTCCGTTTCAAGGTCGTGAAGGTCTCTGGCGTTTCCCTGCTCGCCCTCTTCAAGGAGAAGAAGGAGAAGCCAAGATCTTAAGACCGTATTCCCCCTCACCACAGTGAAACCTGTAATGCTTTTGGAGTTTTGGGCCTGTGGCGCGCCGCTCACCTGTAGGGCTCTCATACCAGACCTCATGTTGAGATGAACCTAGCAGTTGTTTTGCCATAGTTTTGTTGAGAAGCTTCTGAATTTGAACTATACTCGTATATCCGAAACTGCAAGTCAGTGTGTGATCTGTGATGAACCTAGCAGCCGTGGCCATTCCTTGCTATGGTATGATCCTGCCTTTCTGGATTCTCTGGTAGTCTGGTGTTTTTTTTTATGAAAGTCTGCTGTGAAAGTTGGGCTGTGTTTAGTTGCACCTCTAAAATTTTTAGAAGCATGGTAAAACTTTTGTTTGTATTTGGCAATTAGTGTCCAATCATGGGCTAATTAGGTTCGAAAGATTCGTCTCGTGATTTACAACCAAACTGTGTAATTAGTTATTTTTTGATCTATATTTAATGCTTCGTACATATGTTTAAAGATTTGATGTGACGGAGAGTAATTTTATTTGGAAGTTTGAAGGAACTAAGCATGGCCTTGGTATAGCGTCGGTGAATACACGTGCTTGTTGACTGTTCGTTCACCTGAAGCTCTGAACCGCTGATGTGGGGATCGACGTCTCTGCGTTGCTGCGATTACGCTCTCGGTGACGTACGCACTAGCAGTATCCATCTTTTTTTTTTTTTGAAACTAGCAGTATCCATCTTCGAACTAGCGAAGCAGGGGAAATCTGGAAACCGCGACCACATCCCTATCGTGCCAGGTCAGCAGCCTATCCGGGTCCGTCTTCCCTATAGGCCACACCTATCTGTCCCCTACACGCACTCCACGGATCTCACCTCCACATGGGTCCACACTGAATCTCACGCTCCTGGCCCGCCGTGTCAGTGTCAGGACCCCACGAGGCGGCATCGCGTCGCGGACCGTCAGGCGTGACCGAAACAAACGAACCTCCGCACTCATCGTTCTCTATATCCATCCTCTAAAAGGAATATTCCGTCCTAGTCATCACAAAATATACAGTTTTTCCCGTATCCATCCTCTATATCATCCTCTATCCACCGTGGGACCCACTTGTCACTTTATCTAAATATATCTATGTGACATCTTGTTTTGAAGTATTTATTGAAACGAATTTAATGGTGCAATCAGAATTTAATTTAGTTTTTAGTTTAAGAGTTATAGCATTTTTTTCGTAGTCGAAACAGCAGGGCCCGCGCTAGCTGCTCTCTCGCGCGCATGGCAGCAGCATCACGGGCAACTGGATATGTCCTCTCTCGCGCCAAATATACCGGACGAAGTTGATTTATCGGTCGGGATAGCGGACCGGCTGCAGCTAGTTTCGTCCGCTATCTGCTCGTGTGTCCGTTTACCGGACGTGGTCAGCGGACCGGTGCGAGCAGTCTTATGCCTCGGCCGGGTGCTCGGGTGTGTGTAATAAAAGATTGGCGACGAAGCAAGGAAGGCAGCCGAATCCCAACTCCTGTGTGTGCGCCATCGCCTCGTCGGCCGCTGTTGCTGCTGTGCCCCTCCCCAGCCGCTCCCTCCCGGAGCACGCCGCCGCCGCTGGCGCGGGCGCGCACCGACGCCGTCGCGTCGCATGGATATGGCCCCCGCGCCCGTCTCCTCCAACCCGCGCTCGGTCGAGGAAATCTTCAAGGACTTCTCCGGCCGCCGCGCGGGGCTCGTCCGCGCCCTCACCTCCGGTAACGGCCGCTCTCCCCCCGCCCGCCTCGCCGGCCGCTGCGCTCTGAGACCCGCGCAAATCTAACGAACGCTTTGCCTCTCGTGTTGTTGCCGGTGCAGATGTGGACGATTTCTGCAGCTTCTGCGACCCAGGTGAGTGAGATCGATCGATCCGCGGCGAGCTCTCGCGCGGTGCGTGCGTGCGTCGAGTGGTGGATCCGGGCGGGAAATGAGCGGATCGGCGTTTCCTTTTCCTGCTTGCAGATAAGGAGAATTTGTGTCTCTACGGCCTTCCCAACGGGACCTGGGAGGTGTCGCCGCCGGCGGACGAGGTTCCTCCGGAGTTGCCCGAGCCGGCGCTCGGCATCAACTTTGCGCGCGACGGCATGCAGCGCCGCGACTGGCTCTCACTCGTCGCGGTCCACTCTGACTCGTGGCTCATCTCCGTCGCTTTCTTCTACGGTGCTCGCCTCAACGCCAACGACCGGTACCAATTCTATTCTGCTACGAATGCTGGATTCGATTCGCCTTCTCAATCAGTTGCCTGCTGTTGCGTGAGAGCGTAGAATGCTTGTTCTTAAATTCACTCCTCGAATCTGTGGTTTCGTTAACTTCATTGTTTGCCTTTTTTTGGTGAATTAGTTGTTTGATTGCTAGGTGACTGGGATACTTTGGGGATGTTCGTGTTTATGGTGTTTATGATGCACAAGTATATTTATTTTATTTCACTTGGTGCATGTGTTTGCATGAGCACATGTTTATTGTGCTCCACTTTTTGTTTCCTTTGAGTGATTTGGGGTTCATGCTTTGGGGATGAGTTCGCTTTATCGGTACTTTTGCACGCTGTTCTCCTTGCTTTTTGTTTCTGTTTATGCTGCATGAGTGCATGGTGCAATCAGAATCATCAGTCTTTATATTTCATAATGACACATTTCATAGAGTTCCGATCTCGGAGTAGTACTGCGGAGATCATGGTCCATCTGTTTATTATGGGGGTGCCAAACTATTGGTCCCTTTTCCACTTTATTTATTACAGAAAATCATGTGCAGCAGTTGAGGATCTTGTGCTTTTATCCTGCTCCATTGCTTCTAAGAATTCTGAAATCAATCGTATTTTTGTTTTATGGAGAACAATGCCACGGTTTATAGGACAGAACTTTTGTGGCATCCCTCAGCAAGTATTCTTGTGCATTTATTGCTGGGCCATCCATTTCCAAATGCATTCGAACATCTTAGCGAATCCTTTAATCTTTGATGCTTGCAACTCTAAACTCTTGCAGAACGTCCTAAAATGTTGCAGCTTGCTTGCTAGTCCAATTGCTCTATGTTCGCCTAGAAATGATTTTAGCTAATTGGGAAGGTGGGAAACAAGGCAACACATCTGGTGCAAACCGCAGACTTCTAATCTGGGCCACATGATGTTGATCCAAGGGGCGCACGAGGATTGGTTAATTTTGCACTTAACCGCCCGCTCCTAATCACACTTTTACAAATCCCCCCTCCCACTCCCCCTGCGCCCCCTTGATCAACATCAACATCATGTGACCCAGATTAGAAGTTTGCACGGTTGCACAGAGAGGTTGATTTGCACCAGATACGTTGCTAGGAAACAATATGCATAATTTAGTTAAAGATGTATTCATTTTTTTTTACAGTCAGTGTTGCCCAAACAATTGTGTGCCAACATCCTAATCTACAGGTATGTTGATCATTGAAAATACATAACCGTATTATACGCGAGATGTGTAGAGTCATGGCCAACATGGGCAGTATATTAGTGACATCTATTTATGCTTTTCTCTCTCTTTATTTTCTATTTTTCCTGCTAGACTAGTGTTTAAATTCCTTTGCTTTTCTTGAGTATTTATTGACTTTTTTAGTGTGTAAGCAAAATGTTGTTTTTTCATCAAATTATACGTCTTGCACCTCTCATATTAACATCCTCAGAATTTAAATGATGACCCTTATGTACTCCTAACTCCTAAGTGCATACTTTGTGGAGGTTGAGGTTTGTGTATTTCAACAGCCTTCTCCATTGATTAGATTGCTGATTTGCACTTGTTGTTTCTGTCACAAGTTTTCCTTCATGAGAATTACAGTGAGAATGCTATGCATAATTATTCCTCTGCATTCCTTTTCTATATGTTGCTTTATGCAGTTGATCCCATATAATTTTCAGTTTCAGGGGATTTTTCGAAACTTCCAATTTGCCTTTTGTTCTTGGGACCTTAGTTGAATAGTTGTCCATCTCTGCACCTGAAAATAAAATGAAATTCCTTTAACTTGAACACTTTCGGAAGGCGTAGATCTTAGTTGTTAAGTCATCATTTGTTCTACTGTAGTCCTGTTCTGTCTTTTGATACTGGGATATAGATTCTAAGCTTCCCATCACTTCATCTTTTGAGGGACACGTTTTTGAGCCTCAGTATTCTGATACTCTGCTTATTGTCTCAGTGATATTTGGATATGATGTCCAGATAGTGTATTTCTGACAACTTAATGACTCTGAACATTTTCTTTGTGAACACTTATGTATTGTTTTCTTGCTTTCATAGTAATCTGAACTACTTGGAGGGATCAATCTGCACTATTTTTTCCCCACAAAAGCTAATTAGACATTTGGACTATTTCTCTCTGTACATACCCAACTGCTCGCAGACATGTTTATTCACGTCTATTTGAACTGGCAATTCCTCTGTCTGAAGCCATGTTGTGCGCTGGAGTCTATGTGTGTAGCAATAAGATACTATTAAAGATCAAGGCTGGAAAATGAAATGTTTCTTTCCCCTAATTTGTGACAGAATTGATGCAGCCTCTGATTAGATAATTTGCTTTTTTTTTTCCCTCAGGAAGCGCTTATTCAGTTTGATCAGTGATCTTCCTTCTGTCTTTGAAGCATTCGCGGACAGGAAACACGGCAGAGATAGGTCTGGGGTTGATAGCAGTGGCAAGTCCAGACACTCATCAAAGGTGCCACATTAATCTTTCCGATAGTTTGGTTTTGCTCCAGTTTATGTACAAAATCTTACTCAGAATGAGTTGCTTCTTTCTCGTGCAGAGAGGAAACGATGGCCATACGAAGAATTCCAGGGCAGCAGCTCCTGCTGCCAAAGAGTATGACGACGACGATGACGAGGAAGACGAGGAACACACGGAAACCTTTTGTGGAAGCTGCGGCGGCCTTTACAACGCGAACGAGTTCTGGATCGGCTGCGACATATGTGAGCGGTGGTTCCACGGCAAGTGTGTGCGGATCACCCCTGCCAAAGCGGAGCACATAAAGCACTACAAGTGCCCGGACTGCAGCTCGAAGAAAATGAGGCAGTAGGTCCCCGTGTGGTGCGGCCGTCGCTGACCCGTTTGATCTGATCCAAACCATACTCCGTTGTTTGCCCCAAGGTCGCTGCTAGAAGAGGTGAATTCCTTCATTTTTCTGTGGGGTTGTTATGTGGTGGTAGCCTGGTAGGAAGAGGCAAAGGACTGATAGATACATGCTCGTCGCTTGTTTTATTTTATATATAAATGGCTCGTTCGTTGTTCATTGTTCATCGTTTTGCCTGCTTCGTCGCAGACGTTGTGGCGGCATGAACTGATGAGTGGTTTGTTCTTGCTGTTTCACTGATTTGCGCGTGTATGGCAGTGTTTAGTTCACCCAAAATTTCAAAAATTTTACAAGATTTTCCGTCACATCAAATCTTTAGACGCATGCATAGAGCATTAAATGTAGGTAAAAAAATAACTAATTGCACAGTTTGTCTGTAAATGTCGAGACGAATCTTTTGAGCCTAGTTAGTCCATGATTAGATAATTTTTATCAAATAACAACGAAAAGTGCTACAAGAACTTTACACACACTTTACAACCAACTAGACACACCCCCTATGTGGACTGGTCCTGTCAAATTTGTAGGCAGGGCCGAGCCGGCAAAAATCAAGGCCCTGTACCAAACTCTAAAATGAGGCCTACCTCCAAAAAAAATTAGGACTATAAATAAGATATATGATATATATCACTGTAAGATATATGAAAATCTGTACCTATTTAACTCTTGCTTTCATAATCTTTACATGAAGTGCATCATTCTTTTAGTGTTTCTTGAAATGAAATCTTCAATGATATGTTTATAATCAATCTTCTCCAGCACTTCACTCTCAAGTGCTATTGTGGCCAAATCATTAAGTCTTTGTTGTGTCATTGTCGAACGCAAATATGACTTCAATAGTTTCAGTTTTGAAAAGCTTCGCTCCGCCGATGCAACGGTCACAGGAATGGTCAACAGAACTCTATATGCAATACTTGCATTGGGAAAACAGTCATGCCGCTTTAGGAACTTTAGAATTTCAAGAGGACCCATATTTTCCTTAGGAATGAAATCTTGAAGGAACTTCAACTCCACATACAAATCATTGGCATCGACATCAGATTTTCCGTCTTTTGTAAGGACAGCCCCAAGATTATCACAAGAAGATTTCAAACTCATGTCATCCAATGACTGTAATGTTTCGGAGGTAAATAAGAAACCAAATTTTTTTTTGGTAACTCTGGTATTGCTCAAATCTTCGTCTAAGTGAGACAATTGCTTGATCAACAACAGGTACAAAATAGCTTCTTCTAAATAGGTCCTCTGGAGACTGTGTAGCAGTATCTGTGTCATCTTGGTTCTCATCAAAATGTCTCTTTCTTTTAATTTCTCTTCTTTTACGAAATGTTGTACCAATATCCATCTCAAGTGCAATTCCTTTGGCAATCTCTAATGCTTCTAAGAAACCAGTTTCCCTATAACCCTCGAAGAAAGAAATCAGCCCTTGCACTTTCTCAATAGCAACATCAATAAGCATATCCTTCGCTTGCAAGTGTTTGCTTACTAAATTAACGGCAAATAATACCTCATACCAAATGACTACTGCCACTATGAATTCATACTCTCCAAGTTCATTATTTGCCAAGCCCTTAGCCTCACTGCTTGTTTTTGGATCATTATCAACATCAGATACCTGAAATTGAAAGGAAGAAAATATCTGTTATAGTTCGAGATAGCCAAAATAAGAACATCATTATCAAATATCAATACAACAATATTGGGTACCTGAAGTAGAGCCTCTCTAATGTCTGTGCACTGAAATCTAATAGCTTTAACACTTTCAACACGACTCTCCCAACGTGTAGCTGATACTGACTTGAGAGTCAATCCTGATATGTTATCTTTCAAAATCTGCCATTTCTTAGTAGAATTAGCAAAAGTTGTATAGATGCGCTGGATGATTCCAAAGAAGTCTTTAGCTTTACCACAAGTCCTAGCCATATCACAAAGTGTTAAATTAAGGCTATGGCAGCCACAAGCAGAATAGAAAGCTCGAGGATTTACATCCAAAAGTTTCTTTTGTACCCCTTGATGTTTTCCCTTCATATTTGACCCATTGTCATAACCTTGTCCTCTCACATCATCTATATCAAGACCAAGGAGCTTTAGTTCATTCTCTAGAACATCAAAAAGTCCTTGCCCAGTTGTATCGTTGACATCCAAAAACCCTAGAAAGGATTCTTCTATGCGAACATCACTTGAAGATGAGTCAACATATCTTATAATTAATGACATTTGTTCTTGATGGCTTGCATCAGGAGTACAATCAAGTATGACAGAGAAGTACTTTGCACTCTTTATTTCCTTAATAATTTCAGACTTAATAGTAGAAGCAAGCAAGTGTATCAACTCATTCTGAATCTTAAAATCAAGATAATGAGCATGGGTTTCCTCACTTGTAATACGACGAACATGTTCTTGAATAATTGGGTCAAACTCAGCCAACATCTCTACCAATCCCAAGAAATTTCCATTGCTATCTTCATACAGTTTGCTATTAGTCCCACGAAAAGCTAGATTATGCTTGGCAAGAAATTTAACAATGCAAACAATTCTAAACAAAACTTTTCTCCAATGGTCCTTTTCTTTCTCGAGTTGTCGTTGAGCAGCTTTATCAATAGTTTGATCCTTTTGCAATCTACTACGCAGCTCATACCAAGTTGTCACACTCAAAACATGATCTGCACTTGTCTCATGCTCTTTAAGTCTATTACCAAGATGTATCCAATCATTAAACCCCTCATTTGCCAACTGACCTTTTCGATGGCCTTTTGTAAATAATTTACAACCAAAGCAAAAGACCCTATCGAGTTCCTTAGAATAGACAAGCCAATCCCTATCACAATGCTCTCCATTTGATAAAATTCTTGTATAGAATAGCGCTGAAAACCTTCTAGAATATCTATCCTTAGGACCTTTTCGAATTGATAAATCTCTTCTAGGTCCCTTCTGTGCTAAAATATCAATTTGTTTCTGATCAAGGGAATCCCAATATCTAGGATCAAATATATCAGCCTGAAAGGAATCATCAACATCTGCAATTGGTGAAGTGTTCAAGTTAACACCAGTACTAGTGGCCCCAATGTTATCAGCATTGTTATCCATTTCAATGTTTGTGTTATCCTCAAGTGCAGTTCCCTGTCCCTGATCAAGTGACTGATTATCCGTGGACACCTGTGACTCTCTGGTTATAAATTTATCCATGGCCCCCTTTTGAGATTGAGTTAAAACCTCTATTCTCTGTTTTTTCTTACGCTTTTGATAACCAGATTCATATTTTCTAGGCCGGTTTGTAGAAGACATGACTAGAATATTGGAACACTAGATAATCCAGAAGAAAGATAACTGAACACCTAGATGGATCAATATTATATTAATCATCACCCATCAACACAGATTAAAATATTAAATTAAAAATTAAGTGAACTGGATCAGTGACCTGGAGGCTGGAGGTAGGCGGGAGACTTGACGTATGCTTGCCTGATGCCTGAGTCCTGCCGCTTTGCAGTCCTGCTGGCTGTGGACCTGGCGATCGAGTGGCGATCTGCTGACCTGCAGCAACTCCGCGCTGATCGCTCCGACGGCCGCCGTGGCGCCGTGCCGCCGCGATCTTGCCCTTGTCGAGTCGGTGGCGACCAGAAAGACGGAAGAGCCGAGATGACGCACGAACAGAATAGAAGTCTAGGCTAAAAGGTAGTGGGCTTTCTAAGGCTAAGTCTGGAAAATTATGGGCCCCTGAAAATTGGGGGCCCTGTTCCATCGAACAGGCTGCACTCCCTTGGGCTCGGGGCCTGAAACCGTAGTTCCATTTGCGTGTATGTGGTCTGATTTGCCGGTCTGCCTCTGCTAGCACTATGCCAGTATGGTCACGAAGTTCAGAACGGAGAAACTCCGTCCCCCGCCCCCCACCCACACCCACAGAAAAAATGTCAGTATTGGGTTTATGCTGGTCAAGCTTTATTAAATTTAATTAGATTTGTAAAAATATTAGTAATATTTGTATTTTTAAATAAGTTTTTTTATATAAAAACATATTCTGAATTTCATCTAGTAAGAGCAACTCCGGCGGGAGCACCCAGATCAGGGCCCTATTTCCGATTTAGATGCTTCCCTCGTTTTTGTTAGTCCTTTATTTTGTATTTGTTCAAGAAAGCCCCTAAAATATCTTAATAGACACTGACCCTTAGGTAAACCTGGGAATGGTTTGATCTAAAACCGGATTTTTTTTGTTTGGTTTATTATTTGGACCTGCATGGTTTAGGTGAAAATGGGCCGGAGAGTCTTGTGGTCTGGATCGGTCTGGGGCAGTAGCTGCAGTGGATTGGTTGGGTTTGGAATTGGTTTCCATCAGTCACGAGACGCCCGACGCCTCTCTCTCGATTCGCCAGTCTCGCACGCTGCCGTCGGCGACCCGCACACCCCTGTCTCCACCGCTCCTGCGGCCTCTACCGGCTGCGACGCCGCCATAGCCGGAACGCTGCACCTGCGCCCTCCGCTGGCAACGCAGCGCGGCCCCGCAAGGCGCTGCTACGCCGTACCTCGGCAACGCCGCCGGGCAGCGCGCGGCCCCTCAGCAGCACCGGTCCGCCTCCGCCTGTCTCGGCCGCGGTCGTGCGGCCCCGCAACAGCGGTGCCTTCACCCTCGCACGCCCCTGCAGGGGCGCCGCAGCAACGCCGCCGGGGCGCGACGTGGCCCTGCAGCAGCAGCGGCCGCCCGCGTCCGGCCATCCTGGTCGTGCCGGCGCGGCCCCGCGGCACCGGTGTTTCGTCGCGCTGCTTCATCCTCGCGCGCTCCAGCTTGGTCCCGTGCACGTTAGCTGCCGAAGGAGATGCAGAGCTTGGTCCCGTACTTGTCTCCTGCAGGCACGACATGACCTCGCTGGGCTGGCACACGGCGGCTGCATCACGAGGCACCTGCGGTGGCACTACGGCTGCGTCACCAGCGCCCTGCGTGCGCCAAGAAGACGAGCAGCAGGGGCATGGAGATGGAAGAGCAATAGCAGGTTCAGTCGTAGCCTAAAACTGTGGAGTTAGAAATGGTTCACCGACAGTTTGTAGTCTAGTGCGGGTTAAAAAATGCAATAGTTCAGATTGGTTCAGATTCTGCTGGTGATTGAATGGACCGGTGCAGGCTGTTTAAGCTTTAAATGTTGTGCATGGTTTGGGGTGGATTTGGTAGACCATTCCCAGGTTTAGCCTTAGGGCCCACTTGTCATCTTCAATCTTTCACCATCTGGAGGTGGCGGGCCGAGCAAGGGGAAAGAGCCGGCGATGGGGCGGGCGGAGCTGGTGGCCGCGCGGGCCTGCACCATCGAGTCCCATGCGAGCCAAGGAGCCGGAGGGAGGGAGGCAGCACGCGCGATGCGCCGCCGGAGGAAGGGAGCAAGATGCCGATGGAGGAGGCCGCCGACAGCGGGGGAGATATGGGCGAGGATTAGGAGCTTCGGAGGACGGTGAGCCATGGCCGGGCGGCGCTTGAGTCGAGGGAGGAGTTTGCCAGAGGTAAGGGGCGGATGCAGGCGGTCATGCTCACGCTTGCTCGGGCGGTTCCGTACGAGGTGGGTGGGGAATTTGATAAGATGGGGGCCGATGGGTGAGCCCCCATTCTCCCACAGGAATAGGGTCTGGAGGGTGGATTTGAGTGTCAACCCTAAATTGGGACCTCTAGTAGGAGGCTTCACTGGACCTACGTTTTTGACCTAGGTACTTATATTTAACTATGGGAGCTTAAATAGAAGGTTAGCTAGAGTTGCTCTTAGGACCGGGACTCATACATTAGCCCGAAGAACCTGCAGCTGATAAGGCCTGAGCCTGACGCATCCACTGATTCACATGAACCATGTGCCCTGATCCAGCCATAATCGGCTGGGCTGCTTTCCAAACCGCTGCTTTCGCCTTTTGATGGGAAACAAGGATGTTGGACATTACATTTGCGCATACAAAACCATCATGAACAAGTACACTTCTCCATTAAAACTGATGGAATAATGAGGTTGAACAAACAATTTGGTAAAGTCGGAATCCATCGAGAACTCAAGATATATAATAACAAGAAAAAAAGGTATACTATAATGTAAGACGTGCAACAGAGATAGGAGGCGTAGAATAACATGTGGCTAGGCAAGCCATAACTCCTGGCCCACACATCATACATTCATCATTTCGACTAACTCGATCACACATATTGTTTAAAACTTTTTGGCCACGCTTTGCCAATCTTTAATTATGAGGACCACACATGCCCTCAGTTTTCACCATACCACCGTCGCTTCGTTCAACTGGACGACGGCCCCGGCGCGGGCGCCGGCGCATCGGACGAGCTGGATTCTGTATCAGCCAGCTTCATATCCGCATAGACGACGCGGCCTTCGCCGGACTCGGGGCTAAGGATGGCAGCGGATCGGGTTCGGGGCGGGTATCCGTGGGTTTCGGGTCCCGCGGGTTCGGGTTTGGGGATGATTTTTCGCCCACGGTTTTCGGGTTCGGGTTCGGTTTCGGGTTCGGTTTCGGGTTTGGTTTTTCACCCGTGGATATCCAATGGATATCCGAAATAAATTATTTAGAATTAAAACTCATGTTTTATAATATGCGAATAATAACTTGTTTACTTAGATTATTAAATCTATTCAAAATTGACTCATGAAAATATTTATTATTTGTTGCATCTTATTTATACATGTGAATATATGTATATTTATCCGCGGGTTTCGGGTATCCGTTCGGGTTTCGGGTATCCGCGGGTTTGGTTTTGGTGATGGATTTTCACCCGAAACGGTTTTCGGTTCGGGTTCGGGTTTCGATTTCGGGTTTCGGTTTTGGGTGCACGGAGACTTCACCCGATCCGAACCCGACCCGTTGCCATCCTTACTCGGGGCTGCCGCCGTCGCTGTCGCTCGAGCCGTCGACGCTGCCGAGGACGTGGATGCCTTTCTTGGCGGCGGAGGCGGTAGTGGCGAGGTGGCAAAAGGAGCAGGCCCATCAGGGCCAAGCTCATCAGCATGGCCACGCTGATCTTGTTGCGGGACGGCATGTTTAGATATGCGTGGTATCTAGCTCCCCTTTTGTTGTCTTCTTCCAAGGTTTGGTTGATTGCTTTCTCCTGTTGTAGCTCGAATGCTCACAAAGGTAAGGTTTTATAGTGCTGGGATCCGTGGCCGTTTGTGGTGTTTGCGTGAAAGTGGGTGCCTTGTTAGTCCTAAGTCAAGATGGCAACGGGTACGTACCCGACGGGTAGTGCCCACCCGTACCCGTACCCGCACCCGCAAATTTTTACCCGTTGGGTTACCCGTACCCGCATGCGGGTAAAAAAATAGTTCCATACCCGTACCCGCCGGGTAATTCTCACCCGACGGGTAACCCGTACCCGATAGCATACCCGAAAATTACATAAAAATATCAAATAGTCACATACAAAAATAAATCATTCTAAGCTTCCAACAAGTTACAAACATGCTAACAAACATTATTAGCATCATTACAACAAAGGCAATCTACTAGAAATATAGTGGATGTCTCAATGAGCCAAATTCATGACTTATATGCGCTAAAATAACTGAGGTTGACTAGTTATTTTTGCGGGTATGTCTTACCCGCGGGTATGCGGGTATGGGTAGTATACACCCGCACCCGTACCCGCATACCCGATGGGTATAGGATTTTGTCCAATAACGTACCCACGGATAGAAAATTCATTCCATACCCGCCTCTTTATCGGGTAATACCCGTCGGGTACTCGGGTTTCGGGTACCCGTTGCCATCTCTAGTCCTAAGTTTGGGGGGTTGTGAATGCAGCCCTCCATTGCCGGCTTTGAATAGGTCTTGTACGTGCCACTTGCCACGCATGCCTTTCCTCCTGCGTCCGTGTTTAAAGTCTCACAAATACCGATTTAGCCGAAATTGCAGTGCTAGACCCAACGTCGATTGCGGAATGCGGACACGCTTCACCTTGATTTATTGTTACTCATTGAGCTTTGCTTAATCATTTTAGATCATGTTTGGATAAACTTGAATTATAGTAATATAATAAAAATAATCTTTAGGTGATTCAAACACTCTAGATTATGAAAATCTATTATAATTCCAACTCATGGGTTTACAATATCCACCTCTGACATTTTGTTGATAGTTTAGAAGTGGCCACGCCCTCAACATGGAACCCTCAGGGTGAATGGGTGATGGGGCGTTCCAAGAAACTGATGCAAGCGGCGGATGGGGACACATGATTAGAGATGACACATGAGAGGTTAAGGTTGGATTTCTCCTGCAATCCGAATGGAGTTGGTGGCATGCTTAGAAGGTGTTAACGATGCAGTGCAAATGGTCATCATCAGTATCGCGCTAGAGACAGACGCACATAACAAGTGCTCTTGTTGGCTTTGCAAGGAGATGATTTCAAACTCTCAATGTTTATATATATATATATATATATATATATATATATATATATATATATATATATATATATATATATATATATATATATATATATATATATATATATATATAAGGAGGTGTTAACGGGGAACTCTGCCCAAGTGCAGTACGCTCCCAGTGAATGTAATCGTGTATCGCATGAGCTAGCTGTCTTTAGGAAGCAAGTGGCAAGACTTGCCTTTCGTGTTGGCCAGAGTGCCACATTGTATCATGTACTTAAGTGTCAAATAATTTAGCATTGTTGAGTAATGGAATCCTCGATTCCTATAAGAATAGTTATTATTATTACGATCCAAAACGTAGATCATATTAGTATGCATTATAGACAGTATTATCATAATTAATCTGGGTTATGGAATAATCTAGACTATTTGGATCTATATATAGATTATAAAGATGGATTATTGTTAGTTGGAGTACACATGACCTATAATCTAGAAAAACAAGGTTGGACAAAGACTATAACATATAATGTGGTGCTTAATCCAATACTTTATTTTATCTGGTTACTATAATCTTAGTTGGGATTCAAACACCTCTTTAGTGAGGCTGACTCAGAGGTCATTCATAGTTAACTTTGTCCTGTCCACCTCATGCCACCATAGTATACATAGATTAAGACAGACAGCTATGCGTTCAAACAAGATCTAAGAGTCTGGTTGGTTGGTTATCAAAAATTGCCAAATTAAAGATTTGGCAAGCACAACTAAAACAAGAATATTTGCTATAAATTTGTCAAGTTAATTGTGAGATATTAGTAAATTTTAGTAGCCAACCAAATGGGCGTCAGAATTTTAGCTTGCCCAAGTTTTAATAATCAAATTTTGACCACCAACCAATATGCTCGTCAGTACAGCAAGCCAGTAACAGTACATCCATGATCCATCCATGCTCAAGATCTAGCTTCAAAGTTTCGTCCACCAAATGAAGCTGGAATGCAGAGACAAGCTGCGAGAGCAAGAGACGGAGGAAGAGGACACGGCCAGCAGTGCCAGCGCTGCTGCAACTACACGTCTACACCTACGGCGAGTCGGCGACCTGGGCGAGAGGCGCTTCGGCCAAATCGGCAGGCAACTTCACCGAGGCCACCATCATCGTGTCGCAGACCGGCGGCACCGTGGGCCGAGGCGTACCATTTCCTCGTGTTCATCGGCCAGAACTTGACTGCCAAGATGACATCCGCTCCATTTCCATTTCGTTGGGCCTAAAAGGCCGTGGCCGTGGCCGTCCATCCAAGTCCAGATCTCCAGCCCAAGGTAAAATTCCAGTCACCTCACGTGACGGCACGTGCCCACACTGGCATGAGGTCCCACGCCGAAGCCACCAGCGAAACGAGAAGAACAGAAGAAGCGGAGGCGAGAGGACAACTGCCGCACGGAGACAGACGCGGACGGCGGACAGACCAAGTGATTGGTCGGCGACCACCTCACCTCCGCGGCCGCCCACTCCCCGGTTCGGCTCCACGGTGAGCACTCGCCGCTCTCTCCTCCTTCCCCCGTCGCCGCCCTCTCCCCTCTCCCCCCGTGGCGCATCGCGATCCCACGGGCTGCTGCGTGCCAGCTCGTTGCAGTGTGGGACTTAATTCGTTTGGGGGGGGGGGGGGGGGGGGGGGGGGGGGGGGGGGGGGATTTGGTCGGTGCTGGATCCGAGTTCTGATTCCTGAAGATTTGCGATTCGCAGCTAGGACTGGCTCATTTGATGGGCACTCCCGTTTCTTCGCTAATCGTGCGCGCGCGGGGTGTTTGGAAATTTGGTTGGTTGTGGAGTTTGGATAGTTCGAGATGGGATTAGGCTTATCTAGAGTAGCATGCATGTGTTCGCAGCACGCTTGCTCCCTTTTAGACCCAATTTTTTTGCTGAGCTGGGTTTCAAAACGAGGAGTTCATCTGAAGTGTGGGTCTCAATTAGGTAACTGTTATTGATGGCAGACCCTTTCATCTGCCCATTGCTTACCTGTTAGTTAAGTAATCTCTAGGTTCACTAAGTAGTTTTGGCTGGGGATCATACATAGACTTTGTTTTGTAGCTGTATACTACCTTGTGTGCCATTGTTTTGGTAGGCAGCCTCCTGCTCAGCTTGCTCATAGGCTAAACAATGTTCACATCCCATTAGGCTTTAGCTTGAAATAGGTATGAGTTCGAACACTGTCCCGTTACTGAGTACTAATGTTGGATTGTTGGTATTCTTTAATGCTTCCTATTGGCTATGTCTGTTGTCCTCAAGCTAATTAACTACTGTGTTTTGTCATATTTTAGCATTATTATTAGCAGTCATCATGCGTGTTTTCTATTTAAATGCCCACTTACTTCATAATTTGTAGTTTTTCCAAGATTTTTTTTTTCAAAAATAAGAGAACAAGTAACCTTAGTACCTTATTGAGCTTTTCTGTGTCTCGATCATTTTGAAGCACATTCGTTTGGACTTTGGTCTATGTATTTGATAATGAGCTACATTCCTTTTCTGTATGTGATGGATAAGTCTCATGTGTGGTTGGTCTTTGTGGGGCTGTGCTGCTCACATGGTCCTTATGGCTGTTTTTCTGTTTTTAGGACAGCATCTTAGACTAGAGGACAGCATCTTAGAGGACAACATCTTAGACTAGAGGACAGCATCTTAGAGGACAGCATCTTAGACTAGAGGACAACATCTTAGCTAAGACAACACTTTAGCATCTTAGACTAGCATCTTAGCATATGCTTGGCTGGCTAGCAGCCTATAAGTATGTAACCTCAACCCCTCAGGTTGGCATGGCATTGTATGAGTTTGTGTGAGAAATAAACCAGAAAATTGCCCCAACTCCTAGTGTCATCCTCTCTCGATGAGAGTAAGGATTCAGCTACTACCAAGAGTGCGAATCCAGCGACTAACAAGTGGTATCAGAGCCGTACTATCCTGTAGCCTGAGCATCTCCTGCTCTTCTCCTTCCCCGGCCTCGCAGCAGCCCCAACCGCAGCTGGTAGCAGCAGCAGCTCCGGCTGCCCCTGCTCTCCACACAGCAGCCCCCTCGATAGCGCGCCATGTCCGCAGGCCAGTCTCAGGGCTCGGTCGCCTCGAGCGCGCGGCGTCGGCAGGAGGCCGACCTCGCCGCGGCAGAGAAGCGCGAGCGAGCGGCAGCAGACGCCGCTGCAGCAGCGGCAAGGGCATCGAGGCTGGCAGCAGCGGAGCTAGCAGCAGCTAGAGCGGAGGTGGAAGCAGCGGCGGCGGCGGATGCAGCGCGTGCAGCAGCGGCGGAGGTCGAGGTTCTACGCGGCAGCAACAGCAGCTCCATCGCTGCTGATGACAGCGCCGACGCGGACCTCGAGCTGCTGGAGAGGGAGGCATCGCGAGGGCGAGCGGCGCAGTGGGCAGCCGTGCACGCCCACGAGCGCGGCGGCAGCCCAGACAGGCGCAGACACGCCGGCGGCGCTCCTGAAGGAGGCGAGCACGGCGGTGGCGCTCTTGGAGGAGGCGCGCATGGCGGCGGCGGACGGGTCGACGGAGAGCGCGACCTTCACAGGCAGCGCGGCTCTCTCTCCCCGGTTCGGTACCGTGGTCACCACGAGTACCAGGCTGTCGTCAGGGACGTCGGCCCCGGCGGCGGGTGGCCTACCCTCACCAAGACCAACTACGTTGAGTGGGCTGCGGTGATGAGGGTGAAGCTCCAAGTGCGGCATATGTGGGATGCAGTCCGGTACGGCGACGTCGACTACGACCAAGATCGACGGGCGCTGGATGCTCTCATTGCTGCAGTCCCGTCCGAGATGCAGTTTTCGCTTACAAGCAAGCGGACTGCCAAGGAGGCTTGGGACGCCATCGCTGCAGCACGCATCGGCAGCGACCGCGCCCGCAAGTCCACACTGCAGGCACTTCGCAAGGAGTGGGAGAACCTGACCTTCAAGCCAGGTGAGGACGTTGATGACTTTGCTCTCCGTCTCAACACTCTGTTGCAGAAGTTGGTGCAGTTCGGCAACGACACCTACGGCGAGGAGAGAGCTGTTGAGAAGCTTTTCCGCTGCGTCCCCGAGAAGTACAAGCAGATGGCTCGCTCAATCGAGTCTCTGCTGGACCTCTCCACGATGACGATCGAGGAGGCGTTGGGCCGCCTCAAGGTCGTTGACAGCGATGAGCCACAGCGCCTCTCGGGACCCGTCACCATTGGCGGGAAGCTCCTCACTCGGGAGCAGTGGGCTGCCGGCCAAGGTGACAGGAAGAAGGGGGAGCCTTCTTCCACGACAGGCAGCCGCAAGCGTGGCAAGCGTGGCAAGCGTGGCAAGCCACGCAAAGACGCCCCGGCAGGGGCGCGAGGACGTGCCGAGGGTGATGATCGTGGAGGCGCCCAGGGCGGCGCCGCTGGCAAGCAAAAGCCAGCACGAGACGAACCTTGCTACAACTGCGGCAAGCTTGGTCATTGGGCCAAGGATTGTCGACAGCCACGACGCGGCCAGGCCCACGTCGCGCAGGCGGAGGAGGAGGAGCAGCCGGCTCTGTTCATTGCTCATGCGAGCATCGAACTACCTCCAGCGGCACCGGCCGCAACGGCTCTCCTCCACCTTGACGAGCCAAAAGCACACGCCCTCCTCGACGACAGCTCCGGCAACGACAAGACCGACGGGTGGTGCCTTGACACCGGCGCCACCCACCACATGACCGGGCGGCGGGAGTTCTTCTCCGAGCTTGACTCAGGCGTTCGAGGCACCGTCAAGTTCGGCGACGCCTCCGCTGTGGAGATCAAGGGCGTCGGCTCTGTCGTCTTCGTCGCCAAGACTGGCGAGCACAGGCTGCTCACCGGTGTCTACTACATCCCCGCGTTGAGGAACTCCATCATCAGCTTGGGACAGCTGGATGAGAGCGGATCGCGCGTGGAGATCGAGCACGGGGTGCTGCGCATCCGGGATCATCGACACCGGCTCCTGGTCAAGGTCAACAGGAGCAACCGCCTCTACGTCCTTCACGCACAGGTGGCGCAACCTCTTTGTCTTGCAGCCCGCCGCGACGACGACGCTTGGAGGTGGCACGAGCGCTTTGGGCACCTCAACTTTGAGGCCCTAAGGCAGCTCGGCAGCAAGGAGATGGTGCGGGGCATGCCGTACATCGACCATGTGGAGCAGTTCTGCGACACCTGCGTCCTCACCAAGCTGCGGCGGCTCCCTTTCCCTCGCCAGGCAAGCTTCCGCGCCAAGGAGAAGCTGGAGCTCGTACACGGTGACCTCTGTGGCCCCGTGACACCGGCTACACCTGGAGGTCGGCGCTACTTCCTCCTCCTCGTCGACGACATGTCCCGCTACATGTGGGCTATCCTGCTCGACGCCAAGGCAGCCGCGGCGGACGCCATCAAGCGTCTTCAAGCTGCTGCGGAGGCGGAGTGCGGCCGCAAGCTTCGGGTCCTACGCACGGACAACGGCGGCGAGTTCACGGCGGCCGAGTTCGCGGCGTACTGCGCCGATGAGGGGATCCACCGCCACTTCTCCGCGCCGTACACTCCGCAGCAGAACGACGTCGTCGAGCGCCGCAACCAGACGGTGGTGGCCACCGCCCGTGCCCTCCTCAAGCAGAGAGGGATGCCGGCGATCTACTGGGGTGAGGCGGTGATGACTGCCGTCCACTTGCTCAACCGCTCCCCCACCAAGGCCCTCGACGGCAAGACGCCATACGAGGCCTGGCACGGGCGCAAGCCCGCGGTGAGCCACCTTCGCGTCTTCGGCTGCCTGGCCTTCGTCAAGGAGCTCAACCACGTCGGCAAGCTCGACGACCGGAGCACGCCAGGGGTCTTCATCGGCTACGCGGAGGGCGCCAAGGCCTACCGCGTCCTCGACCCTGCGACACGGCGCGTGCGCATCACGCGGGACGTCGCGTTCGACGAGGGGCGAAGCTGGACGTGGGGCAAGATGGTGGATGACGACTCGACTCCGACGACCAGTGATTTCGTCGTCGACTACGTCCACTTCAAGGAGGCAGGGGGAGCTAGCAGCTCGTCCTCACCGAGCTCGCCTACCCCACCACCTCGCTCGCCACCACCTCCGGCGAGTCCTTCACCACCGCCACCACCAGCTCCGGCAAGTCCACAGGCTCCGGCGAGTCCACCACCAGCACCGCCGGCCACGCCTCGCTCTCCTACACCGGACCCTACCTCTTCAGGCTCGGCACCGGCAGCTTCGGCCCACGACGAGCAGCGCACAGTGGAGTTCGCCACTCCGCTGTCCAACGACGAGGATCGCATCGACGCCTACCACGGCGGCGAGCCTCTGCGCTACCGTACCGTGGACAACCTCCTCGGCGAGCAGCCGGTCCCTGGACTGGCACAGCACGACTTTGAGGCGGAGCTGCACCTCGCACAGGACGATGGCGAGCCTCGTTCCTTCGCCGAGGCGGAGAGGGACGTGTCATGGCGTGCCGCGATGCAGATGGAGATGGACGCCGTTGAGCGGAACAAGACGTGGGAGCTGGCCGATCTTCCAGCCGGCCACCACGCCATCTCTCTCAAGTGGGTCTTCAAGCTCAAGAAGGACGAGACCGGAGAGGTGATCAAGCACAAGGCGCGTCTGGTGGCGCGCGGCTTCGTCCAGCAAGAAGGAATCGACTTTGACGACGCCTTCGCGCCCGTTGCACGGATGGAGTCCGTGCGACTCCTCCTTGCGCTAGCTGCCCAGGAGGGCTGGCGCGTCCATCACATGGATGTCAAGTCGGCGTTCCTTAACGACGACTTGAAGGAGGAGGTCTACGTGCATCAGCCACCGGGATTTGCGATTCCCGGCAAGGAGGGCAAGGTGCTTCGCCTGCGCAAGGCCCTCTATGGCTTGCGGCAGGCACCGAGGGCGTGGAATGCCAAGCTGGATTCCACGCTGAAGGGGATGGGTTTCGAGCAAAGCCCGCACGAGGCGGCCATCTACCGGCGGGGCAGCGGAGGAAAGGCCCTGCTGGTGGGTGTCTACGTCGACGACTTGGTGATCACCGGCACCAAGGATGCGGAGGTGGCGGCATTCAAGGAAGAGATGAAGGCCACCTTCCAGATGAGTGATCTGGGGTCTCTCTCCTTCTACCTGGGAATCGAGGTGCACCAGGATGACTCCGGGATCACGCTTCGACAGACCGCCTACGCCAAGCGCATCGTTGAGCTAGCTGGGCTCACCGACTGCAACCCAGCCCTCACTCCGATGGAGGAGAGGCTGAAGCTGAGCCGCGACAGCACGACGGAGGAGGTGGACGCTACTCAGTACCGGCGTCTTGTGGGGAGCCTTCGCTACCTCGCCCATACACGGTCGAACTTGGCATTCTCCGTCGGCTACGTTAGTCGGTTCATGCAGCGACCGACGACGGAGCACCAGCAGGCTGTGAAGAGGATCATCCGCTACGTTGCGGGGACTCTCGACCACGGCCTCTACTACCCGAGGTGCCCTGGGGCGGCACACTTCGTCGGGTACAGCGACAGCGACCACGCCGGCGACATCGACACCAGCAAGAGCACGAGCGGGATCCTCTTCTTCCTCGGCAAGTGCCTCGTTAGCTGGCAGTCGGTAAAGCAGCAGGTGGTGGCCCTGTCCAGCTGCGAGGCCGAGTACATAGCGGCCTCCACCGCTTCGACTCAGGCGCTCTGGCTCGCTCGACTGCTTGGTGATCTCCTTGGCAGAGACACTAGAGCGGTGGAGCTCAGGGTGGACAGCAAGTCCGCTCTGGCCCTAGCAAAGAACCCCGTGTTCCACGAACGCAGCAAGCACATCCGGGTGAGGTACCACTTCATCCGAGGCTGTTTGGAGGAAGGGAGCATCAAGGCGAGCTACATCAACACCAAGGACCAGCTTGCGGACCTGCTCACCAAGCCCCTTGGGAGGATCAAGTTCCTTGAGCTCTGCTCCAGGACCGGGATGGTTCAACTCTCCCACAAGACGACGCACAAGACTTAGGGGGAGAATGATGGATAAGTCTCATGTGTGGTTGGTCTTTGTGGGGCTGTGCTGCTCACATGGTCCTTATGGCTGTTTTTCTGTTTTTAGGACAGCATCTTAGACTAGAGGACAGCATCTTAGAGGACAGCATCTTAGACTAGAGGACAACATCTTAGAGGACAGCATCTTAGACTAGAGGACAACATCTTAGCTAGGACAACACTTTAGCATCTTAAACTAGCATCTTAGCATATGCTTGGCTGGCTAGCAGCCTATAAGTATGTAACCCCAACCCCTCAGGTTGGCATGGCATTGTATGAGTTTGTGTGAGAAATAAACCAGAAAATTGCCCCAACTCCTAGTGTCATCCTCTCTCGATGAGAGTAAGGATTCAGCTACTACCAAGAGTGCGAATCCAGCGACTAACAGTATGACCTTTCCATGTTATGTTCAGCTGTTGTCTAATTCCTTCTATTTTCTGGTTTCTTTTCAAGCAATGTTACTTGTTACCATCATTAGCAGTTGATGAGCATATGAACGATGTCCACATCTCGTCAGATAGATGATGGACCTGGTGTACTACAGTTATGCAGATGGACGGTGTTACAACCCCATCTCAAACTATCAGAATTTCGAGAGGCTTTTATATCTCCAACAAGGCGTCTTTTTGGACTGCTCTCAGAACATGGTAAGGCTTTATCGCTATCCATTGTTCTCCATTGATCATGTTGGAGCCTTTGTCGTTGGTGTACTGGTAATATTGTTAAAATTTTCTACCATGGTTTTACAATCCAGGGGATCTTGTCCTGGCAACTGCTGAGGTCAACCCATCACAAGTTGAGTCACATAGAGCTCTCTCAGATACCTGTACTCAGGCAGTCTTCAAAACGCTTTCTACTATTCCGAGAGTGAAGTCTTTGGCATGGGGATACTGTTTTGATGTTTTTGATGACTCAAGTTTTAATGAAATTCTTGTGGTATCTAGTGATACTTCTATCACAGTCCATGCATTCTGCCGTTCTCACAAAAGCACACTAGCGGTTAATTCCACGTCTGATGCTAAAGAGTTGCATGGGGAGTGGAAAGAGTGGCACCCTACTGAATGTGCAGTGTTGGAGGATGGTGAGTCAGGTCCAAAAAACTGGTTTTGTTCTTTCCTGACTACAATCACTTCGTCTGTTTCTAATGGAAAATACCAAGCCAGATTTCCCATGAAATCTTTATTACCTAATTCAGCAGAAGTGGTATCCTTTAGCATATATGACATTACTCTCTCTTTCTTGAAGTTTTGGTATAGCAAATGTTCTCTGAAGACTATGTCGGAAACTGGCAGTGAATCACCACGAAGTTTCCTTAGTTCTTTACCTGTGGCTGAAGCATCATGCAGTTGTCAGTGGGAGTGTCTAAAAGTTCTGTCTAGCTCTTCAGGCTATTTGATCGGCTTAGTTTTGACTCCTAATGGATCAGTAAGTTGTGAGGCCCATCCATCCAACGCAGAGTGCATTTTGGTTGCTGTTCTGGAGCTAAACCACTGGGGTATACAGTGGAACTTTGTGGCAGACCTTCAGGATGCATGTGATGGTATTAGGCCAAGTTCAAAATGGGTTGATTTTCAGTTATCAGATGTGTTTCTTGCCTGCCTTAATACAGCAGGTTTTGTTGCCATTTGGAACGTGAAAACTGGTGGTCTTGCGGCGTCATTCAGTGTTCTTCAACAGTGCAGAACAGACCTGGAGATGCCTCTGAGGAGCTCTGTACCCATTGTGACAAATTTGGATGGGGGAAATATCACTGTTGAGAATTTTGTTGGCAGAATGTTTAAGCGGTTAGTTTTGGCATCATACTCTTGTCTTCTTGCTGTTGTAGATGAGGTTGGAGTAGTGTATGTGTTCTATGCGGATGACATCTTAAACTTCAAAGCTAATGCACATGAAATCTTTGATCTGCCTGTTATGAATCATTTTGCTGATTGTTTTTCTACCTGGGAAGCTGCTGGTCATGAGATAGGAAGTCTATCATTTTGTACTAATCAGTCCATACGAGGGTCACTTAATCTAGCCAAATTGGTTCCTGAGTTCTCAGGGAAAACCGATGTTGTTATTGCCAGGCCTAGAAAAAGAAGAAAGTATAGATGCCATGAAAATGAAGTGGACAGCTGGCCAAGTGGCTTTGTCACTACTGGGCAGATGAAAGTTGGGGTAGCTTATCCACACACAGATTCCTCTAGTTTCTTAAGGAGGATAATTCTTCCTCCATGCAGATCACAGCAGGATGTAATTAGCCTGTCTCCACTTGGACTAACTAGTATTTTTAAAGGTTCTATTGCGGATGGAAACGAGCATGTCAAAATTTTTCATTCCGAGTTGCTTATGTATTCATCTTTTCTTGGCAAAGGAGATATTGATCTTATGGACAAAATGCTTCCATTTCAGAAGGATTCTGCTTTTGTTGGAGATTCTGTTGTTTGCTCCTGCCAGGGGTATCTGTATTTAATTACCCAGTATGGTCTTTCTGTGGTCCTTCCTCCGGTTTCTGTATCGTCCTTTTCATCTCATGGTGACACCATCAAATTTTGGCAACCGGGTCCTGCTACTGGTAGTACATGCAATGCTCTGAACTTATTATCTGTTGACAGATCTGAAACAAGCTGGAGAACCTGGCAAATAGAAGTTCTGGATAGAGCATTGTTGTATGAAGGGCCTGCACTAGCAGACAGGCTCTGTTGGGAGAATGGTGTGTTTTCTTTCAGTTGCCTTTTGTTTTCGTATTTGTGTGGCATCTTGTTACATGGATGGGTCCCAGTCCCATTGTAGTATTTTAGTTGCCTTTCTTATCCTGTGGTCCTGTCTTCACTTCATTGGACATTTTTAGCAATGGATTTGTTTTCATAAGGTTATGTCTAATTTGATTGTATCTAATTAACATAATTTATGAAGGAACCATGGCTTGATACTCAATTTCCTTCGAAAGTATCTCTCATGGATTTTACATTTTTTGGGCTTGGTTTAGTTATTAGATTAGATAAATGTACTATATGATACTGAATAACTCTGGAATCCACAATATACCCATAGCTATGGAGTTATTCAGTGGCATATTGCGATGATAATTTTAGCATTTTTTTTTTCTCAAACTAGAATAAGAGCTGCCCATCGTCATATTAATAAGGTATGAAGGGAAAACAAAATGTACATGATACATCGCCAAACTCTTGGTGTGATCCTCCAGGGAGAAAATGCAAAATTAAACAAAACCCTCTATAGGCTTAGCTACCAGGACACCCAGATGGTATGTTACTTGAATGCAGTGAATATCTGTAAAGGTATTAATTTCGACATGCATACATTGTAAGATTTTGCATCTGGATGATACTAGTCATACTTGCCGACTGCTATTCAGCATTTGCTTGAATCATTTAGTGTTTCAGGTGGTAGACCCTGACCAGTAATGAATATTTTTTTAAAAGATCCTATGCTCTTTATTGTTCTGGAGAGATATCCAACAAGCAAGGATGTTCTTCCCAATGTCTTTACTACTACTCCCTCCGCCTCCATTCCAAATCGTAAGTTGTTTTGGCTTTTCTAGATACATACTATGTATCTAGACATAGCATATATCTATGTGCATAGCAAAAGCTATGTACCTAGAAAAGCCAAAACGACTTGCAATTTGGAATGGAGGGAGTACTATTTGTCAGTGATATGGTTATGCACGTTCTAGGTTCTAATTTAAGTGGATGATACAATGACACTAATAAACCTGTGACAAACATAGTTCTTAGAACATCATGTGCCCTAACTTCGTTTATTGCATTGGCAGGATGGGATTTGAAATTCTCAAGGTTACGGTGGCTGCAATTGGCCCTTCATTACTCAATGATTGGTGATCTAGAGCAGTAAGACCCTGTATTTTCTTTTTTTTCATGGCACTTTCTCTTTCATTTGTTCATGATTTGCTTTAACATTATATATGCACCACCCCCAAGTCCTATTTCTTATCTGTTTTTGGACTATTTGCACAGTTTATTCTTTTGGTGCGTCTTCATAATTGTGATGTATTATTACTACATGTTGGAGTCCGAATATTGGATTTTTTTAGTATATTTCATATCGTGCAAATTATTTCCATGGTAATATGAATTTGTACATGATGAACTTTTTCAGTCTGCTTATCTATTGATAATCTTGTGGTATTCCAGAAGCAGGGTTGATTTTTTTTTAATCTTTGCTTTTAATTTCTGATCATTAGAGGTTTGTCCTCTTCCTCTATAGTCTATACTGCCATGTGCCATCTATTTGGTGATTACTAAAGAGTTAAATGCACGAGCAGCCCCTGAATTTGTCAAGTGATGCCACTTAGGTCCACGAACTTCGAAAACATATTTTTTGGGTCCCTCAACTTATTAAGTGGTGCACCTCACATCCCTAAACTTGTAAAATGGTGCAACGCAGGTCCAATCCTGGACCATATCGACCCCTGCGGTGAGCCACTTAACAAAGTTTAGGGACCTAGAAATGCATTTTTAAAGTTAGTGGACCTAAGTGGCACCCCTTGACAAGTTCAGGGGCTGCTCATGCATTTAACTCCATTTTTCTATTTTAAGTAACCAAGTATGCTTTTATTGTGTTTTAGTCTACTTTTTTTTTAGTGAAGAATTATTTGAATTTGCATTAATACTATCTTCTGTATGCATGGATATCTAACGATATTGCTAGGTCATTGAATTTGCTCGCTGAGGTCAATCTTGCGGAAGAAGGTGTCTTGCAACTGCTATTGGCATCTATTCATCGGTTATCTAGTAGGACTGGAAGTGATAATGAAGCTGCGGTGTCATCCAAGTATGTTTTGTTCCCTGATAAGATCTTTGCCTTGTCATTGTAATAAGCTATATTAATAAGTTAGGTTTGTCTTTTGAAATACATTTGGCTCGTGGAAACATTTCGTCCGTTGTCTACATTTATCTGTTAAATAACTCCGTAGGTTAGCCTGGGTCAGAAGGATCATAATGCGGATTACTGTTATAAGATCATATATTTGATGTTCTTTCACAACTTAAACAACATCAGTCCTTCACTACAGCTATATTAATTTTATGGAAAAAGTCTAAATAACCCCATGAACTATGGACACTAGAATACATAACCATCTGAACTATGAAACGGTCTAATTTACCCCCTGAACTATCCAAAACCGTCTATTTTACCCTCTGGACGGTTTTCGACGGCGGTTTTGCTACAGTAACAGCAGGTTTGCTACAGTGATAGCGGTTTTGTTTTTTTATTTATTTTCGCTGAATATTTGAAAAATCATAGTAAATCACAGAAAAATCATAAAATAGAAAATCTAATTTTGTTGGACTCCACATAAGTAGATTTACACAGTGAATATATAACACGGTACGCTTTAATATAAAGTTTTTGCTGTAGCTTTAGATTAATTGGAAAATCCAATTTAGACTAAAGTTATAGCAAAAACTTTGTACTAAAGCGTACCGTATTATATGTTCACTGTGTAGATCTACTCATGTGGAGTCTAACAAAATTAGATTTTCTATTTTATGATTTTTCTGTGATTTACTATGATTTTTCAAATATTCAGCGAAAATAAATTTAAAAGATAAAACCGCTATCACTGTAGCAAACCTGCTGTTACTGTAGCAAAACCGCCGTCGAAAACCGCCCAGAGGGTAAAATAGACGGTTTTGGATAGTTCAGGGGGTAAATTAGACTGTTTCATAGTTCAGAGGGTTATGTGTTCCAGGGTCCATAGTTCAGGGGGTTATTTAGACTTTTTCCTTAATTTTATCCACTTAAAATTGTTGAATTCGTTTTTTCATAATTGTCACTTGCTGTTTCAGCAAGGAAAAGGAATATCATGGAGTCCACACTTGGTACAATTATGGGCAGTTTACTATATAACAGATTAGAGAAACGCGTAGCAAAGATTCAGCAACAAAAGTTGCTCACATGTATTTTTGTTTTTCATCACGAATGAACTATATGAAGATAAAACTTTACTTCTCTCTAACCAGTGCTTAATCTGTGAGGTCTGAAAATAGTGGTGCATCGTAGAAAGTTGGTAGCAGGCTGAGTCATGGAGGAATGGCTAATGGAAGCTGAATGCATCTGTAGTAGGCTCAAGCCTGCGCACAACACCTGTACAACTGTCGCAACCTTCTTGTGTGTGCGCGTGTGGGTGTGTTGCCCGGGGGGGGGGGGGGGGGGGGGGGGGGGGGAGGGTGCATGTGTTGAACCTATGATGGGGCTACACCATTTAAGCCACTCTAATTGGGTCATGGAACTTTACAGATACTAAATACTTAAAATATAAGCCATTACTATTTATGATATTTCGAAATATCATTTGTACAGAATGAGTTCACAATGATGTTATACATTCGTACTTCTACTAGCAATATTAGTGTAACATAAGCATGTTTTGACACCCACTGCCTGTTTGCAATGCTTTTTTAGGATGCCATTTGTTAATTTACCCTGCAAAATTTGCGCGAGTAGGTGTCCATAAGTCAGGTTTACCCGTTGGTTTGAACCCTCTGTTTCATTCCAATGTGGTTGTCAGCGTGATTATTACGTTTGGATGTTTGTTTTTACTGTTACCGAACTCTTGTAATTTCGTTGCTCTCGAGTAATGAAATTCGGCTTTGCCATTGTGGAAAAAATTTAGCCTGCAAAACAAAAACCTGTGCTAGGGTGCAACAGATCCAACAACATAATGCCTTGTATCCTCAAAGCTGCAGTGAAGTACATTGTGCTAGAATGTTTTGTCTGCATTAGATTGGGCTAACCCTAGAAGGGTAGCTATATAGGTACCATACATGGGCCACATGGGCCTAGCCTCATGGGCCTAATACATACACACTCCAACACCCCCCGCAGTCTGAACTACCGGCGCAGCGGAGTTCAAGGCTGAACAAGAAAGAAAACAAGTAAGAGCACAACACACACAGGACCCCCCCGCAGCCACAACTAGCCACTGGAGACGTTGAGGCTGGAGCGAAACTCGGAGAAGGTCGAGGAAGGGAGGCCTTTGGTGAAGATGTCCGCAAACTGGGAGGTGGTCGGGACGTGAAGAACCCGGACGTCGCCGATGGCCACCCGGTCGCGGACGAAGTGTAGATCGATCTCCACATGCTTGGTCCTCTGGTGCTGCACAGGGTTGGTGGAGAGGTAGACCGCGCTGACGTTGTCGCAGTAGACGAGCGTGCTCCTGGCGAGTGGGCGGTGAAGCTCAACCAGGAGCTGGCGGAGCCAGGCGGCCTCGGCCACGCCGTTGGCCACGGCACGGTACTCCGTCTCGGCACTGGAGCGTGAAACCACCGGCTGGCGCTTGGACGACCAAGAGACCAGGTTGCCGCCGAGTAAGACAGCGTAGCCGGAGGTGGACCTGCGGGTGTCCGGGCATCCCGCCCAGTCAGCGTCGGTGTAGACAACCAGCTCGGCAGTGGAGGACCGGCCGAGGAGCAGCCCGTAGCCAAGTGTGCCACGGAGGTACCGTAGAAGCCGCTTCATAGCAGCCAGGTGGGGCTCCCGCGGAGCATGCATGTAGAGGCAGAGCTGCTGGACGGCATAAGTGATGTCCGGCCGTGTGAAGGTGAGGTACTGGAGCGCGCCCGCAAGACTCCGGTAGGCAGTGGAGTCCGCTGGCCCAAGCATCGGACCCCCAGCCTCTGACAGCTTGCCCTGGGTGTCAACCGGAGTAGAGCAGGACTGGCAGGCGGTCATCCCTGCTCGCTCCAGAATGTCACAAGTGAACTGCCGCTGGTGGAGGAACAGGCCTGAAGGTCGGGGATCAACAGTGACGCCGAGGAAGTGGTGGAGCACCCCAAGATCCTTCATAGCAAATTCCTTCTGCAGAGAGGCAATGATGCGGTGGAGCAGAGACTCGCTGGAGGCGGTGAGAACAATGTCATCCACATAGAGGAGCAGGTAAGCAGTGTCACCCCCATAGTGGTATATGAACAGGGAGGTGTCAGACTTGGCCTCGGTGAACCCAAGAGTCTGCAGGAAGATAGCGAATCGAGAGTACCAAGCCCGGGGTGCCTGCTTGAGCCCGTAGAGAGATTTGTTGAGTCGGCAGACGAAGTCCGGACGGGAAGAATTCACGAAACCTGCCGGCTGACTGTAGTAGACCGTCTCAGTCAGAGTGCCATGGAGGAAGGCATTCTTGACATCCTGCCACAGGCCAGGAGCGCTCGAGAGCCAGGGAGAGGACGGTGCGGACTGTAGCTGGCTTCACCACGGGACTGAAGGTCTCAGCATAGTCAATGCCGGGCCGCTGAGTGAAGCCGCGAAGGACCCAGCGAGCCTTGTAGTGCTCCAGGAAACCATCAGCGCGCCTCTTGTGCGTCCAGATCCACTTGCCGGTGACAATGTTGGAGCCCGGCAGACGAGGCACTAGGTCCCACGTCTGGTTGGCGAGGAGGGCCGCGTACTCCTCGTCCATCGCGCGGCGCCAGTGAGGATCCGCCAAGGCCGCGCGGACGGAAGAGGGTACCGGAGAGATCCCCGGCTCGCAGGCAGCGGCGGTGAGGGCCTGTGGGCGAGACGCCTGTCGCGTCACCATCGGGTGAGTGTGACGAGGGTCCCGGTGAAGAAGAGGCGGGTGGTACACCGGCGGGTCGGCGCGAGAGCGTGGCGATACCGGCGGAGCATGCACCGGCGACGACGTCGCTGGTGACGAGAGTGGCGGAGCCGGCTCACGCCGGCGCTCGTAGACGATGCCGAAGCGTCCGGGAGGAGGTGAGGGCGGACGCGGCTCCCGCCGGCGCTGGTAGACGAGTCCGAAGCGCCCGTGGGAGGTGGGGTCGGTGTGCTCGGTCCCGCGATCGGAACGGCAACATCAGGCACAACGGGAGGCAGCGAAGCCACAGGGAGCGAGGGTGGAAGCTCCGGGGCTGCCTCGACCGTGTCCGGCACTGGAAGGTCCTGGGGCGAGTCCGGCAGGGGTGAGGCGGGACCACCAGGAGAGTGCGCCGGAGTAGTACCTGCAGGGTAGAGGGAGAAGGGTGGCGGAATCGCCGGGTCAGTGGGAAAAAAGGAAGCTCCGCAGGGTCAGTGGGATGTGTGGGTGGAGAGGTGGTGGAGTAAGGGAATGCCGACTCATCAAACACGACATGGCGAGAGATGAGGACACGGCGAGAGGTAAGGTCAAAGCATCGGTAACCCTTGTGATCCGGAGAGTATCCGAGAAAGACACAGAGAGTCGACCGGGGAGCCAGCTTATGGGGAGCGGTGGCGGCGGTGTTAGGGTAACACGCGCACCCAAATACCCGAAGGTGGTCGTACCGAGGAGGGGTACCAAAGAGAGCGTGGTGAGGCGTGGGAGCTGGGCATGCAGTAGAAGGAAGGCGGTTAAGGAGATAGGTGGAGGTGTGCAGACACTCAGCCCAGAAGCGAGTGGGTAGAGATGCCTGGAGCAGAAGAGTGCGCATGATGTCATTGGTTGTGCGGATCATGCGCTCTGCCTTGCCGTTTTGAGAGGAGGTATACGGACAAGACATGCGCAGGTGGACACCGGAAGAAAGGAAGAAGGCCCATGAGGTTGAGTTATCGAACTCACGGCCATTGTCGCACTGGACAACCTTGATGGTGAGGCCGAACTGAGTGGATACCCAAGCAAAGAGGTGGCTAAGAGTGGGAAACGCCTCGAACTTGGCCCGCAGGGGAAAAGTCCAGGAATAATGGGAGAAATCATCGACCACCACCAAGTAGTACTTATAGCCAGACATGCTGAGAACAGGAGAAGTCCACAAGTCGCAATGAATAAGATCAAATGCGCGAGGGGCATGTGAGGATGAGGACTGAAAGGGAAGGCGAACGTGACGGCCCAGCTGGCACGCATGACACAAGTGATAATCGTGAGCCTGAGAGCACCGAATGTCGGAACGACGACTGAGCTGCATCAGGGCATCCCGGCCAGGATGGCCGAGGCGACGGTGCCAAGTGGTGGAGGAAGGAGTGGCGGCGAAAGCGGCTGAGGAAGGCGAAGAAGGTGAAACAGACGCTGAGGAAGGCGAAGAAGGGGAAGCCGACGCCGGAAATCGAAGGGTGTAGAGAGGCCCAGTGCTGTTACACCGGAGCAGAGGAGCCCGGGTGCTGCTGGGACAGTGGCGGCGGCTGCTGCTGGCTGTTGGGTGCTGGGACAGGGGCGGCAGCTGCTGGCGGCTGCAGAGCAGCGACAGGCGCGCGAGCCCGCTCAGGAGCAGATGCTGGCGGGGGGGCTGAGGAGCCGCTGGAGGCAGCATGGGAGCAGCGCGCCCAGCAACGATCCCGGCATCACAGCGCGCGCGCGTAGTCGGTCGGTTGCTCCCGCTCCTGGTGGGTGGCCCGCGCGCGAATCCCCGCACGCACGCGTGGCCCGGGACGTGGCGCCCTGCTGGCGGCGCGCGGCGCGCGTCGGAAAGGTGGGCGAATGGGACCGGCGCGGGCGGGATGGAACAGAGCGGCTCGACGCCGAGAGAGGTGGGTGGGGAGAGGCGGCTAGCAGCAGGGAAAGGAGAGAGACAGAGAGAAGGGGAAGGGAGGGGAGGAGGAGGGGTCCGGCCGCCGTCAGTGCCGCTGGGTCGGCGCCCAGCAACGCCGCCGCACCCGACTCCGACGGCGGATCCAGGGGGCCGCGCGAAGGGAGCGGGGAGGCAGAGGAAGGCGGCGGGGTGGGGGTCAGCAGGGGCAGCGACTGGTGGAAAGGCAGGGAGGGAGGTGGAGGGAAGAAGTGGCCGGCCGGCCATGGCGGCGGCGGCTCCAGCCAACCAGAAGAAGCGGCGGCTGGGGAAGGAGAAGAAGAAACCTAGCTTGATACCATGCTAGAATGTTTTGTCTGCATTAGATTGGGCTAACCCTAGAAGGGTAGCTATATAGGTACCATACATGGGCCACATGGGCCTAGCCTCATGGGCCTAATACATACACACTCCAACACATTGATATGTCCATCCCTCAAATTTGGTGGAATGACTCCATTCTCTTGCTTATACTAATTATTAGTTTGTCGGGAAATGAGCTGGTGATGGACAAACTCATTCCATTCCACAAACCAAACAAATAAAGTGAGGAGTGAGAAGATGATGGACTATCCCATTCCTCAAACCAAACACCCCCTTAGGAATACTTACTATAAGAGGCATGAATGCATGATTTGTGTTCTTTGTCCTATTTTCCTTGTGTTAATGTAGTCTGCTATGTGTCACACTTTTAGCTTCATGTAATTTGTAAGCTTACAGTGTGAAAACAGGTTAATGGTTTTAGCTGTCCGCTTTGCAACAAGAATGATCAAATGTTATGGGCTACAAAAGCAAAACACAGGTAATTCCTTTTTATTGTTCTATTTTCTTTGTTATATGTGAGATTTATTCTCTTTATGCCTCTGATATGCCAGATAATAATTCAGTAAAGCTTCATGAAATGGCTCTCCTTTTGATGGTAATAAGAAGTATCCAGAGCCGAATCTCTGCAAAGAATCAGAATTCTGTTCGGACGGTAAAGTGACGACACTGTTGCTTATATTGGATTATAGTTGTCTTCAAATGACCATTTGCTTAATGCTGTGCTTATACTGCGGCAGGGAGATGATAAGAACTCATTGAAAATAGGTACAGAAGTATTTCAGAATGATTCTTTGCTTCCAGTTGTTGTAGTGGATGGTGTTTCATCAGGGCCATCAGGTGGTTTAGATGTTTATGACAGGCAAGAGTCAGCTCCTGTGTTGGTTCCTGATAGCAACAGCATGTTAGCTCTAGCACCAGTTGAGTCATCTCTTAGTGCTTCAACTCTCCATGACATTGATACTAATAAAGGGACTACTCAAGTTGGAAGACAAATTATTCAAGGAAATATCAAGGAGATGATTAACAGATGGGAAATGAATAACTTTGACTTGAAAACTGTAGTCAGAGAAGCACTGCAGTCTGGTCGCCTACCTTTGGCAGTTCTTCAGTTGCAGCTTTTGCGCCAGAGGGAATTTGTCTCCAATGATGATTCAGTGGATGCTTTCTCTGAAGTTCATGAAATTGGAAGATCCATTGTGTATGATCTGTTGATGAAGGTAATTTAGTACACTTAGTCTAGTAAAGTATGTGTTCCTGTTGCTGTTTCTGACAATTGTACTTCGCAGGGTGAAACTGGATTGGCTGTAGCAACACTAGAAAGGCTGGGAGATGATGTAGAGTCAGACCTAAGGCAACTTATGCAAGGTACTGTCAGGAGGTCACTAAGGCTACAAATTGCTGACGAGATGAAGAAGCGTGGGTACATAAGACCAAATGAGTGGAAGATGCTAGAAACTATAACACTAATTGAGGTTGATTGTACACATGCTTTAGCTCATTTATTTACAAATTCTGACACTTCAATTTAGCTTAATACTGATCAACATTTTTTTCCTCTGTGGAAAAGCGGCTCTACCCGAGCAGCAGCTTCTGGGACACATATTTTTGCAGGGAGAATGTCATTCGTGATGCTGCAAAAATTGTTACACTGCCAGGAGAAGATAAACCTGTATTGGCTCTACATATTCGCAGCCACCCCATTATTGAATGTGGTGATGTTGATGGAGCAGTGCTTGGTTCTTGGGTGAACATTAATGATTACACTAAGGAGTTCTCTGGTAGCAACATTTCTGATGGTTATTGGGCCTGTGCTGCTGTATGGTCGGATGCGTGGGATCAGAGAACTGTGGACCGTGTAAGTCATGATTGTCGTTTTAACTTACTGATAGGTTACTTGCACCTTATTTCTGATAAGAACCATGTGTTGTAGCTCATGTAAGAAATTGGTGGAAAAAAATCTTGTTGCATGAGCTGTACAAACTGCCATAAAAAAGTGAGAAAACTAAGAGTTCTTGTTACCCAATTGATTTCTGCATATTTTGACCCATTGCAGGGGCATTTGATACCACATACGATCTACTGTTACAAATACCAGATTTTTTTCTCTTGGTTTCGTTATTTTTTCCATGTGAATGTGCCTTGGGGTGTGATTTATTTTTTATGATGCTTTTGTTATGATTATAGCACGCCAAATTCCGATTGAGGCCCTGGATTACTTGTAATTTTATGGATTCATGATTCTTATTATATGTTCTGTAGATATTGCTGGACCAGCCTTATCATATATATTCTCATATCCCATGGGAATCTCAGTTTGAATATTTTGTTGCTCATAATGACGCGGGGAAAGTCTGCAAACTCCTGGACATGATTCCCAATAGCATACTTTCAGAAGGGATTATTAGAGTAAATGTGGACAGTTTACAAGCCGCTGCCAACACTCTTTCTGATTTAACACTCCCTGATTACAGCATGTACATATGTGACTCAGAAGAGCTTGGACCAGTCTGTATGGAGATACCACATGTTAAAGTATTTAGATCTTTATGCAATCATGAATCAACGTTATATATTCGAATGGTAATGCAGCAGGAATTAGCAAAGAAACGCATCTTTATGAAAGAGTACTGGCAAAGTACTACTGAAATTATACCTTTGCTTGCTCGTGCTGGCATACTTATAAAGGTTGGTTCAAAGGAAGAATGTTCTACGACATCTTTTGCTCCAGAGATGCCAGATGATGCCCATCACCAGGGTCGTGAAGGTGCACTGCATAAGTTAATTATACGTTTCTGTGTGCAATATAACTTGCCATATCTACTGGACCTCTATCTGGACATCTGTAATTTGGCTCCTGAAAAGGATTGTATCCGTTTGCTCAAAGAAACTGCAGTAAGTTCTGGTGCAATTCTAGTTTATAATACTTGCTATTCAACATTGTTGGTTGTATTCAGCTCTCTGACCTCTAGCAGTGCAGAGCTGACAGTAACCAGCTGGTTGCCAAGCAAACTAGATTTTTTATTTTTTTAATAATAATAAAAAGATTAGGCGCTAGGTAGTTAGTTAGGTGTTCTATAACCTTGAGTAGTCGTGGTCGTATTCTTTTCTTTTGTGTGGTGTGAATGTGTATTCGCTCAAACTTTTTCTTCTTATTAATGATTGTATGCGACTCTTCTGCATGTTAAAAAAAAAGAACATGGACTATAAATTTGCTATAGCATGGTTGGAATTTATATCTTTTGAGAACCAAGTTATGACTGTTGTAGCCCCTTCAAGCTACATGTAAACACTCTGTTTTAAAATATCCTTTGGAAAAGTATAAGAAGGTTAAGTTTTATTGTAACCACCAGAGATTAATTTGCTCAACATGTTCCTGTTTAGTACTATACATGTAATTTGTTTGATTTGGTTGTTATGCCGCGGATATTTTCAGGGTGATTGCAAGTGGGCACAATGGTCGCTCTTCTCCAGGATGAAAGGTCATGAGTATGAGGCATCATTCTCTAATGCCTGTTGGAATTTGTCAAAGAAAACGGTCAGTAATAGTAGTCTTACTGCTGTTGAGATAGATGAAATATTGTATACAGTAGATGATATGGCTGAACGAATTGGTGAAATGTCTGCACTAGCTACCTTGATGTATGCTTCAGCACCAATTCAGAAATCCATATGTACTGGAAGTGTGAACAGAAATGGTTCGTCTTCCCAGTGCACATTGGAGAACCTGGCTCCTTGTCTCCAGCAATTTCCAACGCTATGGAAAACCATATTTTCTTCTTGTTTTGGCCAAGATGAATATGGGTGTTTAAACTACTCTGCTGGTAATGGTAATCAACCAAAAACTTCACACTATATTCAGATTGTTTAAGCTCTGCTTTTGAGAAGAAAAAGGACCATTCATTATTTCCTTATGCTAAGAAAAGAAATGTGTTTTTTCAGTGTTTGGAAAAAGATCAATTTCAGAGTACTTGAGATGGCGCTATAGCATTTTTTCCTCTGCTGGAGGAGACACTTCGCTGTTGCAAATGCTTCCATGTTGGGTCCCAAAGTCTATTAGAAGATTAATTCAATTATTTGAACAGGTTTGTCTTTTCTTTGGAAGGCACATTTCAGTTAACACAGTATAATTCGGTACTGATGTGTTTTGTTCTATATCCGTCAGCCCAAATGTTTTCTGCCAAATGCATCAGTTAAATTTAGATTTTCAATGCATAAATCTAGACTTTGTGATGCTTGTAAGTGAATCTGTAGCTACCCTTTTTAGAAATATAAGTAGTGAAGTGATAACAGAGTAATAGTCTATAAGTAGTCACAAGACTTCTTTAGGGAAACACTCCTAATTTTCTTCAGGCCTACACCAACTTACTTGGTACAAAAAACTTTCTTGCTGTTCCTAATTATTTCTGAGAACTGAGCTATAACTCAGTTGGTAGAGCCTTGAGGTCACAGGCTGCCCTCCTGGTCTGAACTCGGTGCTCGCAGGTTGTGTGAGTACCTCCATAAAGGATTATGTACTTCCCTCTCTTAACACTAAGCTAGAGTGTTATGCTTCTAGATTACCATGTGGATTTGGGGGAGAATTAGGAGAGAGGGAGGGAGGTGGCTGCTTGAGGGAGGTACCATTGGGAGTGGCAGCCAGGAGGCGTACACCCAAGCCAGTGGCAGAAGAGATGGGCTATGCCCTTGATTAGTGGTGTAGCCAGGAATTTGCACCTTGGTATTCATTGTAAAAAAATTTGTGCAGTGGAAATGCAATATATATAGGATCACAAGACCATAAGAATAGCCAAAAGTGCGGCAATGACCATAAATCCATAATAGTAACCAAAGTACAATACGTTGACAACTTGCATAATAGAAATATCTCATAGTTAAGACTTGAAAGATTACAAAATAGGAAAGGAAATTACAATAACATAAAAAAGACTTGAGTTTGGAATTTTCATCAAACACATGGAGTGCAATGTGCATACCTTGCCTTGCCTGTGCTGCCATCGGCATTGCCTGCTTTCCCTTGTCGTAGACTTGCCAAATGACTAACTGATGCAGCTCCCCTGCTCACCAGTCACCATGACACCGCCTCATTGTCTGTCCTTCCTTCGCTCCTCGACAGCGGTCAGTGCCGTATCACCTCAGCCCGCGCGCAGGCACAAGCGTGTGAGCCTCCGACGCTGAACTGCCCACCTGTCACGCTGCCACCTGCCGCCTGCCACCATTTGCTGTTGTCGCAGTGTCGCGTATGGTGTATCTAGGTTAGGTTGAGGAATGGGGTATGGGCAACTCTGGAGGGCTGGAACAGTGGAACGTGCGAAATTGGTCTGTTAGCCTCTTGGGCTGATGAGTTGCCAGGTTGGGCTGAGATTTTTTGGATTGATGTGGAGAAACATGTGGGCTAACGGATAGGAATAGTTACATGAATACAAGTGCATATAAGATTTTTTTTACAAAAATCATTGGTTCTTCTCCCACGTGGTTAAGGTTGCTAATTTTCTTCTGGGAAATGACCTATTAGCATATTCCAAAGTACCTTGGTGGAATATGAATAAAAACACTGCATGTTTTTTTCTTCCCCAATCTTGATTTTGCTTTATATGGGCCTGGATCGTCCAAGGTCCTTACCAAAGTCCTCCGCTCCAAGAACGGAAATGATTTTATTCCTGATTTCCTTATGGCATTTGACAAAAATCAACCATATCGAGACATATTCTAAGCTGTATAGTAAGAAAGTTTTGGTAAATGCCTAAATGGTAAAATACAGTTTTTTTCTCGAACACACATGAGAGTTGCATATCTTTATACTAGTAGAGAGGAAAAAGGTAAATAATCCCATACAAAGCAACCTTTTTACCTCACTTAGCACCAGGAGATAAGAGCAGGTTGCAGTACTGGGTTCTTACCCCATTTTCTTCTTTTAATATAATGATACACAGCTCCCCTGCGTGTCCCATAAAGCAACTCTAGCTGAAACTCTCAAACCATGAGAGTTCTTGAGTCATTAGAAAATACTCTTGCTTCATGTAGTATATCTAGAGCTCTTCCTCTGCAAATGTTGAAATTATATGGATTTTAATTGTGAAGGTTGCTTAGGCAAAGAGGATACTCCAGCTAACTCTTAAATGTATAACCTAATTGTTCACTAATTCTGGCATGTGGCGTGATGTGGTTATTTGGTTATGTAATTTGTTGTAAATGACTAAATGTTGTCACGGTGGTTATCTAACCATGTTTTGAAGGATAGTTGGGACAAGCCTGACAACACAATATATCCCCCTTCCATTATGTGCAATCGAATGCATTCTATTGACCTATTCGAAGTCCTAATATAATTCAGTTGTAAAAATTATTGGCTAACCATGAAGGAAACCATATTAGTGTTTGAATTTGGGGCTAACTTCACTTTTTTTCTTTCTTTTTCATTGAATGTGCAGGAGAATTACTTCACTTCTAGTTTTGTCTTAATTTGTGTATGTGCACTTGTTTATTGTCCAGTTGTATTTGTAGCAGGGATAATCCTTTACACTTTCCTTCTTCACCATAATCTATTGTCAGGGCCCTTTTGGGATGCAACTTCTATCAAATGTCCCATCACCTGAAGAGTTATTCACTCACAATGTCACCGATTATATATACAATTCCACTGGATATACTGAAGCCAATGCATTGTCCTTAGAAGCATCGATCCAAAAAAGTGTCGAAGAAGAATTATATTCTTCCCTTGAGGTACATTAATCTTGCTCATCTTGGAAACTTTTTTCTTTGTTTTTGTATCTCACATCAGCTTCTTTACATGTTATACTGTTATCTGTTAAAAGTCGAATACTTAGCTCTAGATTATCTTGGATATATGCTAATATGTGTACTAGGACAACAATGGAGAATGCAAAACTGTATTAGAGTTAAGGCCATGAAGCTCCTCCAAATGTCTTGGCTTCTTGATGGCTTATGCATATGTCATAAGCCTGCCTACAGTGGATGAGCATAAGCTTAAGGGGCTCTTGTGTTCTTAACCCCATTTTGAAGTCTAATTGTGATTTTGCACTCATTTATTTAACCTTGCAATTTTGCCTCTGCCTTTTCAAAACGAATGCAGAGTTTAACCTGCTCTGTTTAGAGGAGTTAACGGTGTCAGTTCAGCTACAAAAGATTACTTTTCCCATGTGAATTTGCCCCTAGGTTTTTAAGTACTCTCTGATTTTAACCTCTATTTCGGCATCAAATATTTGGACAGCATTTTGAAAGAATTTTTACATAATAAAATTGCAAATATTTCAAATCTAAGCAAAGTTCAACAAGTTGTACATGGTTAATTGGTGGAAGCTGGGAGGGTTAGGATGAGGTCAGGGGTTATCTTTTAAATTTTTGCACTTATTCTTTTTATTTAATTCATTTATTCGTCCTTCGGTTAACAGAGTCTAGAACCAGGGCAAACAGTGGCTTCAGATTCAGGATTTAAAAAATGAGGGTAAAATTGCAAAGTTGAAAAGACGAGGGTAAAATCATAATTGACCTTCCAAGTAGGGGCAAAAACACCAATCTCCCTAATCTTAAACTCCTCTCACCTAACCTTTTCCTGAAGCTAATAAATCCTATAAGTTTATGCCCGACTTCTCCCTGACTTGTGTTGTGCTATAGTATTGTGACCTTTTGTTTCAAAAAAAAAAGTATCGTGACCTTCCTGTCTAAACTAGCATTTTCATTATTCCTCTCTTCAGGAGAAAGATGTGAGAGTGGAACACCATTTGCACCGTGGTCGAGCCCTAGCTGCTTTCAGGCATCTTATTGCTAAGAGGGCTTCACAGTTGAAATCAGCTAGTGCACGTCAAGTGATATCCGCACAGCCTAATGTTCAAGCAGATGTACAATTGATACTTGCTCCTCTAAGTCAAGCTGAACGATCAATTCTTATATCGGTATGTCCATTCACCTGAATTGATTTTATACCCAATGACTGTTCATGCTGTCAGTATCCATCAAGTTTCTGCATTGCATCTGAAGCATTACTGAAATACTGAGTTCCGCTTTACGGATAAGCATAGTCATACAAATTTTTCCATAGCATATATTGTCCATTTGCAACTTACCAAGTGGCAGTATCCCAGTTATTTTCCTGGAAATGATGACAAGGTTTAGTTCCACTTCTGAATTTGATACAATATGGAGAACCATAGCACTCATAATCATACTAACCTCATAAAATTTTGTACATTTTTTTAATTTAGGAATACACTTTTCATTTCTCAACTTACTCTGTAAATAAATTATGTTGCATTGGGCAATGTTTCTTCAAATGTTTTGAACTTCGATTATCCATATATTAGTAAATATGTGATGAACTGAGTAAAAGTGATACTAATATTTTATTCATAAAATTATTCCCTTATACAAATTTTTCATAATATTTACGAATATATTGCCTGTTGAGTAGTATTCGTAATGTCTGAAGCATCATAAATTTATATGAAGGTGGCAGGCTGATGCTTTGGCTCTTTATGTGTGTGTCACTTTCTTATCATTTTTCTCTTCTCCAAAACAGGTGGCTCCACTAGCTATTACAAACTTTGAGGACTTGACTCTAGTTGCTTCCTGTATATTCTTGTTGGAACTTTGTGGCCTCTGTGCCAACATGCTTCATTTAGATATTGCTGCACTACGACGCATCTCTTCCTACTACAAGTCAGTTCAAGAAAATAAACATGCTGATCTATCTTCACAAAGGGCCCCAGAGCTTCATATGCAGTCCCATGGAGCTGGCATAGCTCCTGCTCTAGCTCGAGCACTAGCTGAAGATTATGTCCAATCTGATCATCTGCATGTTTTGGAGCAGACTCAAACCTCGATGGCTCCCAAGAAGGAACAGCCACAACATCCTCTTATTGCTATTCTGCAGCACCTTGAAAAAGCAAGTTTGCCATCATTGGAGGAAGATAAAACTTGTGGATTTTGGCTTTTAACTGGTGTTGGTAATGCGTCTCTTTACAGATCGCAACAGAATGAAGCAAGTCAACACTGGAATTTGGTTACTGAATTCTGTCAGGCACACCATCTCCCACTAAGTACAAAATATCTTGCTTTACTGGCCAATGACAATGATTGGGTATTAATTTTTTTCTTCTCTTGGTTGCTATGGTTTTTTTTTTGTTATTTAGATAAGTTCCCACACTGATTGTAATTGTCCTTTTGGCAGGTTGGCTTTTTAACAGAAGCTCAGATAGCTGGATTTCCTATTGAAGTTGTTATTGAAGTGGTAATTTTTTATATCTTTGTACCACATAACTTTAGTTGCAAATACCACATAGTAATTTATTGCTGTTGGTGTTTTGTTCACTGTTCAGGCAGCCAAAGAGATCAGGGATTCAAGATTGAGGACTCACATACTGACTGTTCTGAAAAATATGATGTCACTTAGAAGGAAAGCATCTGGTAATATACCTTCAGGAAGCAGTTATTCATCTTTCTCTGCTGTTGATGGCAATAATCCCATGGAACTTTTCTGCATTCTTGGAGTCTGTGAAAAGCAAAAAAACCCTGGGGAGGCACTCCTGATTAAAGCAAAACAAATGCAGTGGTCTTTGCTTGCCATGATTGCCTCATGCTTTCCAGATGTAACTCCTCTCTCATGCTTAAGTGTTTGGCTTGAGATTACAGCCACAAGGTAATAACTTGAGGCTTGAGCATAGTATGATTTTTTTTTTTGCTAACAATATTTCACATGCTTCACTGTTGTTCTACTGTGTAATTTCGTGTTTGTTGCTCATCTTAAGGGAGATGTCCTCGATCAAGGTGGATGATGTTTCTTCGAAAATAGCAAAGAATGTTGGATCTGCTGTTGAGGCCACAAATAAATTGCCAAGTTCTGGCAGAAATGTTGAATTTCGTTACAACAGGAAGAATCCAAAGCGAAGACGGTTCCTGGAAGCCTCACAGGAAAAGCTCACAATATGTTTCTCACGAGATAGCACATGTGGGCCAGATTCTGCTGCAACTTCCAATCCTACAAATATTGATGATCATCAGGAAGGAGGAAAGCCAATCTCTGTTGATATTGATGAAGGGCTTGCATCTTTATCGAACATGGTAGCAGTGCTTTGTGAACAACAACTGTTTCTACCATTACTTAGAGCTTTTGAAATGTTTTTGCCTTCCTGCTCCCTTCTTTCCTTCATCCGTTCTCTCCAGGTTAGTAGTAATAGTTTATTTAGTTTGTGGTTTTTTTTTTCTCGAACATGCAGGAGAATTGAGTGTCAATGCATCATGATTTAATTTGCATGTAATATTCAACTAATTTGAGCACTTCTGTGTTACCCTTGAAAGGCATTTTCTCAAATGCGTCTGTCTGAGGCTTCTGCACATTTGGCATCGTTTTCAACAAGAATGAAAGATGAAGCCTCTCATACTCAACTAAACTCTTCCAAAGAAGTGTCAGTTATAGCAGAATGGGTGGCCGTTACAGCTGTAAAAGCTGCAGATGCTGTCCTCTCAACCTGTCCATCAATTTATGAGAAGAGGTGTTTACTGCAGCTTCTTTCAGCAGTGGACTTCGCCGATGGTGGCACTTCATCATCTTACTTTAGCCGAAGATATTGGAAGATTAATCTGTCTGAACCTTCTTTGTGTAAAGATGGTGATATCTACAACTGGAATGATTCGATGGATGATGCTTCTCTTTTGACATCATTAGAAAAGGACGGTCAATGGGAGCAGGCTCGAACTTGGGCAAGACAACTGGAGTCAAGTGGCATAGCTTGGGAGTCTACTCTTGACCATGTCACTGAATCACAGGTATGTGGCTTCCCCCTTAATTTCTGTATAGTCCATCTATATCTATACAAATTAAATTACGAGTTTCAACTTGTACATCTGATCACTTTTTCTGACACATCTCGTCTTACTAGGTTTTGGCCTATGCCAAACTATCTTAAATTTGACTATGTTTACAGAAAATAGTATCAACATTTGTGACTCCAAATAGGTATACTATGAAAATATGTTCCATGATTAATTTAATGATACTTTTTTGGCATCATAAATATCAGTATTTTTTTTGTATACGTTTGGTCAAACTTAAGATGGTTTGATTTAGGGCAAAGCTAGAATTTCATTCTTTTTGGGACGGAGGGGCCCATGGAACATCATGATTGCTCTTCATGCCATAAATTAGTCCAAAGTGTAAATTTTCTAATAACATTCCCAAATTGAACATAAAGATCCATCACAATGACAACCATGCTGCTGCCCTCCCCTGCTGCACGCTCGCCCACTATTCGCATCACACAAATTCTGCTTCCTCGGTGCTATGGCCATCCACTGGAAGCACTGTTGCCACCCTTGCTGGCAATTTGTGAAACATAAGTTTGTTGGATATATATAGAAATTATAAATATCACTAACTACTTGGGAAAGCATAATGTAAACATGGGTACATTGGTGCGCATATGCACAAATCAAATCTCATCGCATGGATGCAATCTGAATGGCCTGAGTGAGCAGGAAATCGCCTCGTCTATCTTATTCTTATGCAGATTTAGGCTCAATTGGATTTCGTCCAATTAAAAAGTGAACACATCATGAAGGGATTCCCTGGTTCAGATTCAATCTGATGGATGAGATTAGTTTGTGTGTATGTGCACCAATATACTCTTGTCCACCTGATATTTAATAAACTATTTTATTTAACAGAAAATAGATATTCAATTTTTGTCTTGACATGAGTTTTTCATGCACAATAATGGGGAAAAAAATAGAATCACAACCAACCATGATCACTATACTACATTGCCATTGGTGTACAGTGAGGATTTTACAGTGAGTCAGGTCAATCATGCGGAGTGATGTATCGTCCGTATACCCCCAAAAACATCTTTTTAATCGCCATGAACCAATTGTGGATTACATAACTAACATTCATCACTGCATTTTGACATTCTCAGTATGGCCTTCTTATGTTATGCTGACATCCATCTGCGGGACATGTGTAGGCAGAAGCCATGGTTGCTGAATGGAAGGAGTTTCTTTGGGATATCCCACAAGAACGTGCAGCCTTGTGGGGTCACTGCCAATCTCTCTTTATGAGATATTCTTTCCCTCCTTTGAAGGTATTCTTTTCGATAAGTAAAATGCACAGAAACGCTGTACTCCCTCCATTTGAATGCAAGGTGTGCTAGTTCTATGCACATATATTAAGGACATTAAGATGAGAGTAGCCTTCCTCTTTCTACCAAAGAAACAAACATGAAATGATCAATGCCATCTAGCTGCTGCATGTGTGGAGAAAATCTTGCTTGTATTATTTGTTACAACAACAACAACAACATAGCCTTTTGTCCCAAGCAAGTTGGGGTATGCTAAAGATGAAACCCAAAAGAGACGATAAACAGGGAGACACACAAAGGGACATAAAAGACACACGACAGGAAGATGTCACGGTTCAGGCACGTTGATTGCCAGTCTCCAAGCGCTCCTGTCCAAAGCTAAATCCTTAGAGATATTCCACTCCTTAAGGTCTCTCTTAACGGACTCGTCCCAAGTTAGTTTAGGTCGACCTCTACCGCTCTTTACATTATCGGCCCGCTTTAGAACCCCACTACGCACCGGCGTCTCAGGAGATCTCCGTTGAACATGTCCAAACCATCTCAACCGATGTTGAATCAATTTCTCCTCAATTGGTGCCACCCCAACCATATCCCGAATATCGTCGTTCCGGACTCTATCCCTCCTTGTGTGCCCACAACACCAACGCAACATACGCATCTCTGCTACACTCAATTGCTGGACATGTCGCCTTTTTATGGGCCAACACTCAGCACCGTATAACATCGCCGGGCGAATCGCCGTCCTATAGAACTTACCTTTCAACTTCTGAGGCACCCTTTTGTCACAGAGGACGTCAGAAGCTTGACGCCATTTCAACCAGCCGGCTGAAATTCTATGCCTAACATCTTCATCAATGTCGCCATTCTTTTGTAGCATCGATCCTAAATACCGAAAAGTATCCTTCTTGGCCACCACTTGCCCATCGAGGCTAACATCTCCCTCCTCATGCCTAGTCGCGCTGAAATCGCACCTCATGTACTCGGTCTTGGTCCTACTAAGTCTGAACTCTTTCGACTCTAACCGTGTGCCTCTATAGTTCTAACTTCCTATTAACCCCTGTCCTACTGTCGTCAACTAACACCACATCATCGGCAAAGAGCATACACCTTGTATGTCCCTTGTGACCTCATCCATCAAAGCAAATAAATAAGGGCTCAAAGCTGACCCCTGATGCAGTCCTATTTTAATTGGAAAGTCACTGGTGTCGCCATCACATGTCCGGACAAACGTCACCACATCCCTGTACATATCCTTGATGAGGGTAACGTACTTAGTTGGGACTTTGTGCTTTTCCAAGGCCCACCACATGACATTTCTCGGTACTTTGTCATATGCCTTCTCGAGGTCAATAAAGACCATGTGCAAGTCCTTCTTCTGCTCCCTATATCTCTTTGCTGGCACTTTTCAGTTCCATTGAAAGTTAACCCATTAATAAGGGCATATTAGGAACACTCATAGATGCATGCTTGGAGAATGTAGTATGCCTTGTAAAAAAAAAAACTGCCTCAGATCCTGAACACTCGTAGATGAAATGGAGGGAGTATTTGTTTTCTCTTATCCTTGTAAATCACTAAATTGTATGTTCATTCACCGTACGTGTAGGCTGGATTATTTTTCCTTAAGCATGCTGAAGCAGTAGGAAAAGAGATACCAGCACGAGAGCTTCATGAAATACTATTGCTCTCTCTACAATGGCTAAGTGGAACTATGACTAAATCCCCTCCGTAAGCTTCATTTTTCCTTATTTATGTTCACATTATGCTCAATCTTATCATCTCCTTGCTGATTAGCACTTCCCTTTTTGCAGGGTCTATCCTCTTCATCTTTTGCGGGAAATTGAGACTAGGGTGTGGCTCCTGGCTGTTGAGTCAGAGAGTCAATCTAAGGCTGATGGTGAATTTGCCACGTCTGCTGTTGCTCAAAACATAGCTGTTGGAAACAGTAGCAGTATTATAGAACAGACTGCTGATGTCATCACAAAAATAGACAGTAATATGAGCTCGCCGCACATGAAAGTTACAGAAAGGAATGGCACACGGGACAATTTATCAAGCCAACATGTGCAACTCTTTGAGTCTAACAGCGAAGCATCTTCAACAACAATAAATAACACGAGAGCAAAGCGAAGGCTGAAAACAAATTCACCACTTAGACGAGGGGCCAATGACAATATTGAAAGTAGAACTAACGAGCTGGATAACAATTCTAAAAGTTGTCATAGTTCAAAGATTGGAGAACAAGCTAGAAATTTACTTTCTGAAGAGGAATTTGCAAAAATGGAAGCATCTTTATCTGGCTGGGAACAAAATGTTAGGCCTGTAGATATGGAGAAGGCTGTGCTCTCCTTACTGGAATTTGGGCAAATAACTGCTGCTAAGCAACTCCAACAAAAGCTGTCTCCATCATATATTCCTGAAGAACTTGTCCTTGTTGATGTTGCTTTAAGAATTGCCAATAGCAGCAGTAGTGGAGAGATCAGTTTGTCATGCTTTGAGACACAGGCTCTTTCGATACTTCAGTCACTGGAAGTAGCAAATAGCTGCGATATGATTAGCCCATCACAGGTCTGGTTATTTATCTCGTTCATTTTATGACATGATTCTGTTAGAAACTGTGAGCACCTGGAAATTTCCATTTTTACATGAGTAGTTACACCAAAATAATGGAATGCTTTTGCCACTTCTTCCAGGTGGTGCGGGTTATTCTGGGGTGTTGTTCAACAATTATCTAGATAGAACTATCCCTATTATACTCCCTCCGTCCTAATATATAAGGCGTAACCACTTTTTATTCGTCCTATAATACAAGGCGTGCTCTCTTTCTCTCCCATCTAGACGCGTGTGCATCCATGCAGTAGTACGAGAGAGAATTAAATACGTTCCTTGGTCTTTGGACCAGAGGTAGTTACGCCTTGTATACTAGGACGGAGGGAGTAACATTGTATTATTGTAACCATATCCTTGGAAAGTGAGAACAGCGATTAAATGATACATGTGTAAAGAAATATTTTCTCAAGTTTATGTGGCTTACAATGTTTTATGCACGATAACAAATTTACAATAATTCTATCCAAAGCACTCGCATCACCTTTCCTGTTAATTATTGGCTAGTGACTATAGTTGTAAAGTTATTGATGTTATGTCAAGATGTTAGCATACAAAAAAAACATTTTGTGCTGTGATGCAATAATTCTCTTCTACCATAGGTTTGCAATCCATGTTGGTGTGTAAACTTGCATCCATTACATTTTGTGAAGTGTTGGTGCAACTCAGGTCGATTTGTATATTCTGTTACATCAAAGCTGCTTAGTACATCAGAGTAGTTCTGGCTGTATCATGAAAATGTACTTGGCTGTGAAGTGCTAGGTAGGTACTGGTTCTGATCAATCTGATATCAGGCCAAGCAACTTATTTGTGAAGTGTGAGATAGCTACTGGCTCTAACCAATCTGATATCAGGCAAAGCAACTTCATTTATTACTTCTGTGAACTTATTGGTTAAACAAGCCTTTTTTTTTGCGACTATTGGTTAAACAAGCTTGTGAAATCTCTTAGGCCTTGTTTAGTTTGGTGGGGATTGGAAGGGGATTAAATCCCCCTACAAGTCAAAGTCCCCCTCATCCCCTCCAGATTGACCGAACAAGGCCTTATCTGCTTGAGATTCGTAGATCATGATCATGGCACAGTTATTCTTAGATCTGGGGTTGGTTATTGAATATTGATTACATGTTTGTTCCTTATTACCTATAGTGTGAGGTAGTGCTTCAAGTTGAATCATTTATGCAAATGATATTGATTTTGTCCATGCTCATCACTCCATGTATGTTAAAATGTTGTTAATAAGTGTTACTGTGATCCAGAAATAAGAATGATGTTTTATCTCAGGTATTGGAGATACTAGCTGTGAAATGTGGCGAGGGCCGTGGGCGAGCTCTTATTAGGAGAATAATAGCAATTGTCCGAACTGCTAAATTACTGGGACTCCCATTTTCTGAAGCATTTGAGAAACAGCCAATTGAACTTCTACAGTTGCTTTCCCTGAAAGCCCAGGATTCTTTTGATGAAGCGAAATTTCTGGTGGAGACACACATCATGCCTGCATCTAGCATTGCCAGAATTCTAGCAGATTCGTTTCTAAAGGTCTGTTAATCGCTCAGGTTTTAACAGTACACTTTTTGGGTATGTGATATTGCAGTGCTACTGCTATGTTACATGATATGCTTTCAATCCAGGGGCTTTTAGCCGCGCATCGTGGAGGCTATTTGGATTCCCAAAAGGAAGAGGGTCCTGCACCTCTATTGTGGAGATCAAGTGACTTCTTAAAGTGGGCAAAACTATGTCCATCGGAATCAGAAATTGGCCATGCTTTGATGCGTTTGGTAATGACTGGACATGAAGTACCACATGCTTGCGAGGTTGGTGTATCTTCTGATCCCTTGTTTTGCTTTTCAACATTTTTTTTCCCACATCTTAAGTTGTCTTGAAATGTCATTGCAGGTTGAACTCCTAATATTGTCGCACCACTTCTACATGTCATCTTCTTGTCTTGATGGAGTGGATGTTCTCGTCACATTTGCAGCAAATAGAGTGGAGTCATATGTTTCAGAGGGGGATTTTTCTTGTTTAGCTCGCTTGATCACTGGAGTGAGCAATTTCCATTCCTTGAGCTTCATTCTTTCGATCCTTGTAGAGAATGGCCAATTGGAGTTGCTGCTTCAAAAGTACTCTGCCACTGACACAGCCACAGGGACGCCTGCATCGGTTCGAGGATTTAGGATGGCTGTTATTACATCACTGAAACAGTTTAACCCGAATGATGATGACGCTCTCTCTATGGTCTCTCTTCCCCTATCCCCCACCTCTTGTTACTACTACAAATCTATTTACTATCTGACAACCCACAACCCATAGTAGGTCCAAAAGTAGGTTTAACACATTGCCAAACAGAATTTGATCATTTATTAATCACAAAAGATCATCAGTATAGACATTATCACTACGAATGTTAACCTTCTGTTTCCTTATACTCTATCATGTCTGTGTCTAATGCAGGTATACAAGCACTTTGACATGAAGCATGAGGCTGCTTCTCTCCTTGAATTGCGTGCAGAGCAATACATGAACAGCTGGTTATCTCGATATGACAAGGAACGGCGAAATGATGAGCTTCTTGAGGCTATGCATCACCTTGTAGAGACAGCTGAGGTTCTTTCAACTATTGATGCTGGCCAAAGAACACATCGTGCTTGTGCCCGTGCTTCTCTTCTGTCACTTCAGATCCGAATACCTGATCTTATGTGGATTGGTCTTTCGGAGACCAATGCCCGGCGAATTTTTGTGGAACAATCTAGGTTCCAGGAAGCTCTTATTGTTGCTGAAGCATACAACATAAATCAACCTATAGAATGGGCTCCAGTCTTTTGGAATCAAATGCTAAAGCCGGATCTAATCGAGCAATTCGTGGCTGAGTTTGTATCAGTGCTGCCCCTGCAGCCACCAATGCTTCTCGAGCTTGCAAGGTTTTACAGGGCGGAGGTGGCAGCCAGGGGAGAGCAATCACACTTCTCTGTCTGGCTTTCACCTGGAGGCTTGCCTGCAGAGTGGGTGAAACATCTTGGCAGATCATTCAGGAGCCTGCTGCGTAGAACAAGGGACATGAGGCTGAGGCTGCAGTTGGCAACTCTGGCGACAGGCTTCATTGATGTCCTTGACATTTGCAATAGAGTTTTGGATAAAGTCCCGGACAATGCTGGCCCACTGATCCTAAGGAAGGGCCATGGTGGGGCATACCTTCCTCTCATGTAAATATTTCCCTTTTCTTTTTGATGCATTGGGTTCAGAACTTTTTGGCAGTTAGGCTATCTTGGAAGGAAGATGAATCTTGCAAGATTATATGTATCAGCTTTCTTTGGTTCGGCATCTTGACAGTCAAGCATGGATGTAGTCTTCGACTTGGATTCTCGTCGATGATGCCATGGAAGACTTTACAGCAGTTTGAGTGGAAAAGCCGGCAGAAGTCGGATTTTTGCAGCTTCATCCGGCAGGTGTTTTCTCACTCATGGTATAATGGATGCTTGTAATTTTTTACCGTACCCAAATAATTAAATTTTGAGTTGGTTTGGTCCAAGACTTTGTTGTACGAAGATGCACCCCGTATTTTTGTTCCTTTTTTTTTTTTCTGTCTTGCAAGTGAGGCACTAGCTGCCTTGTCATTATAGGTCACTGATTTGCTGTATGTATGTTTGTGATGATTTGGAACACCTGCCATTCACGCACTACACGCAAGTTAAGCAGTTCGGCGAAAGCGTAAAACTTTTTTGAGCTGCCATTCCTCGCAGAAAACAGAGCAAAAACACGACAGATAAGCATGGTTGTTCAAATTGGATGTGGCGCGACATGCTGATGATCTATCTATTCACGCGCTTGCCCCAGCAATCACGCCACGCGATCACGTCGGATGCAGGGACTAAAGTTTAAGAGGTGTGGGTTACCACGTTGTTGTACGCGCTTGCTCCTAAATTTGGCTCACGGTTCGGAGCGGTTCGAACCAAATACGAAGAGGTTCCAAATGGTAAGAACCTGTTGATCCTAATCAACCCTAGGGTCGCCCCGTTTAGTATTCTATTCACAGCGTCGTCATCGTGCTTCTCTTCAGGGAAATGCTCATCGTCAGGATTCCTGTTGCTTCCCACAAGCAGTAGAAACAAGCTGCCCAGAGTAGCTAACGGCTGACGCACGGGGACAGCAACGTGGTTCATCAGAACGTGGACAGAACTACGAGAGGAGAAGCAACTGGCTGACGCGCGTAGGGAGACTAAGGGCGGTTCGACCCTCAGTGAACCGCGGGTCATCGAGGCCTAGCCAATGGATGGGGCGGTTTGACCCTGACCCTCGTTTGCCAGCGATGGAGCGGAGGTTCAGCAAAAGGTGCGCACCGCTCCGCACCGTTTGCAGGCAGACGCTCGCCGCTGTCCGCGCAAGGTCCGCCGGCCTTGCCATGCACCGACGCGCCTGCTGCAAAACTGATCGCTGGCAGGTGCCGCTATTACAGGGCAGTAGTAACCCACACCAACCTTCTCGAGCACACTCGCCTTTCAGCCAGCGCCCACACAGGGAGTGGCACGAACCCAGCTCACGCTCCACCTCGGCAGCTTTGCGTCCCTTCTACTCCCCTCCACTCCACCGCATGCATTCCTTTTCCCTTTCTTTCGGCTTCCTCTCCCCGGCTGCGGCATTCCTTCCTCCCTCGCCTGCCGTTTCCAAGTTCCTTGTCACGCATGCAACCCTGCGTAACTAACTCCGTTCCGCGGCCCCACTGCCACCAACCATAACCACCTTCACTACCCCCGGCCATGAGTTCTTTCTCGTAAACGAAAGGGTAGCTATCTAGTAGCAGTGCCATTGCTTCCACTTCCGCCAGCACCCGTCGCTGGCACACTAGCTCTGTTTGCCACCAACCCCTCTCCAATTGTGCCACGTGATGGGCCCTCGTGTCATTGGAAGAAAGGAAGAAGGAAAGAAAGCAATCACATTCATGGAGTTGCAGGTAGCGGCATGCAGTGGTACATGCACACAACATTTGTTTTTTTTTTGTTTTTTTTGCTTAATTAATCACTCGACATGATTTGTCAATTCTACTCGGACCCTTAAATATGCTTCTTCCCCTACCTCACGCTCTGTCACTCTGCCTGCACATCCATAGTGACACGATTATTATCGCACCTTCCCACTTCAGTTACCTGGCACAGCTCGGGCACAGCAGGGAACCCAATTGCAGAGACCAAGCATACCATACCCTATCCAACGCAATTAAATGAGTGTGCTACACTCGCTCGGGGTCCTACTCCTGCTCACGGCGCCGGCGGTGGTGGCGGCACTGTCGGCGGACGGGCTTTCGTTGCTGGCCTTCAAGTCGGCGGTGACCGACGATCCGTCCTCGGCTCTTTCGTCGTGGTCCGACGCCGACGCGGACCCGTGCCGCTGGCTGGGCGTCACCTGCGTCAACACCTCGTCCAGCGACGGTCTGCGCGTCGTCGGGGTGGCCATCGCCGGCAAGAACCTATCCGGCTATATCCCCTCCGAGCTTGGGTCGCTCGCGTTCCTACGCCGGCTCAACCTCCACGGGAACCGCCTGTCGGGAACCGTCCCCGCCGCGCTCGCCAACGCCACCGCCCTGCGCTCCCTCTTCCTCTACGATAACCGACTCACGGGGCCGTTCCCGGCCGCGCTGTGCGGGATACCAAAGCTGCAGAACCTCGACCTGTCGCGGAACGCCTTGACGGGCTCGTTGCCGCCGGAGCTTGGGCGCTGCAAGCAGCTGGAGCGGCTGCTTCTCGCCGAGAATGAGTTATCCGGCAACATACCGGCGTCTGTCTCTGTCTGGCAGGAGATGGTGGGCCTGCAGATGCTGGACCTATCGTCCAACAACCTTACCGGCGTGATACCGAAAGACCTCGGCAAGCTCTCCGCGCTCGCCGGCACGCTTAACCTCTCCCACAACCACCTCTCCGGCGGGGTGCCCCTCGAGCTCGGTCGCCTCCCGGCCACCGTCACGCTCGACCTCCGCTTCAATAACCTCTCAGGCGAGATCCCGCAGTCCGGCTCCCTCTCCAGCCAGGGCCCCACCGCGTTCCTCAACAACCCGGGGCTCTGCGGCTTCCCGCTGCAGGTCCCCTGCCGCGCCGCTCCTCCGTCGTCGTCTTCGTCCCCACCGCCTCCGTTGTCCTCTGCCGCCGCTTCCAACGGCGGCGCGGGCGGTGCACGGCAGCCGATCAAGACCAGCCTCATCGTGCTCATCTCGGTGGCCGACGCGGTGGCCGTCGCGTTGGTCGGTGTCATCGCGGTCTACGTGTACTGGAAGGTCTGTGACAAAGACAAAGGCGACGACGACGAGGAAGGGCGCGGCCTGTTCCCTTGCCCGTGCTGCATTCGCGCCGACGCGTGCGGTGACTCGTCCTCGGAGTGCTCCGAGCACGACGGGAAGTGCAACGGTGGCGGAGGAACCGGGGAGACCGGCGAACTGGTGGCGATCGACAAGGGGTTCAGGATGGAGCTGGACGAGCTGCTGAGGTCGTCGGCGTACGTGCTGGGCAAGGGCGGTAAGGGGATCGTGTACAAGGTGGTGGTGGACAACGGCACGACGCCCGTGGCCGTGCGCCGGCTCGGCGGTGGCGCCGCGGCGCCCGAGCGGTATCGGGAGTTCGCCTCGGAGGCAGGCGCCATCGGGCGCGTGCGCCACCCCAACGTCGTAAGGCTGCGCGCCTACTACTGGTCCGCCGACGAGAAGCTCGTGGTCACCGACTTCATCAACAACGGCAACCTCGCGACGGCGTTGCGCGGTGAGTGCCTGTGCCTACCCATCCTCTGCCAATGCCTTCGCGGTTACTAGCTTCCTTGTCTGGGCATTTCGTATCCTCGGGCTCACATGTCAAGGACACGGCTGGGCGTACCGGGCCGGATGTGGTCCCATGCGCTCTGGTTATATCAACTGTCACCTAGGAATTTTTAGGTAAACCGGAGAGAGAACCGGATGGATGACTTAGGCCCCTGTTTGCATCTGTAGAGTCTGTCACTAATAGTTACTCACTCCATTTCATATTACAAGCTATTTCAGCTTTTCTAGATATATAGTTTCTGCTATGTACCTAGATATACTGCTAATAATTAGCTTTTCAGATCCAAATGGGCCTCGTTAATAGTCTACCCAATTGTTATAGTTGAATACTCAACTAATACCTAGTTGAGCCAAACAAACTAATAGCAGTTAATTAGCTATTAGGTAGCTAATTATTAGCGGCTAGTGGGCAAATAGAACATTAATTCATTGAACAACGTTTGCATAGGAACCTATGCAATGTTTCTTTTTTTTAAAAAAAATACAGACTCTCAAAGGAGTGTCTTATATCTGATAGATATATCATAGAAAATAGTAGATTTTGTATTGAAAACAAAATTTTGTAACGTGTGAAATAATATCTAGTATGAAAATCTTGCACCCATTTATTATCCCTGGAAAAGGGACCTCTGAAACTTGGAATTGAATTGAACTAGAAAATCTAGGCAGGACCTTTCGTTTCGGATGGGGTGTTGGCAACGGGGGAGACAGCGGATGGCATCGATTGTGCACATATGCCATCCGTTGGAAGCATGTCAGCAGAAATCGAAAGCGATGATAAGCTAGAACGGGTAACAAATGTAGTGTCGGTACCAACCAAATATAAAAGACAGTAGGGAGGCTCACCTGTCAGTAATACGTCGAAAACTAATGGAGATGCGGTCTAAACATTTTCAATATTGTCCCAAAAGAAACTATCCTCCGAATCAGGAGTTAGCCATTGTACAATGAGGTGCCAAGCTAAACAATGTTAGAAGAAGAAGACAAGACATTAAGAAAACCGAAATCCTCCAATAGCTACTGGAGAGGTAGGAAAGAGAAAACCCAGAGATAGAGAAATGTGTCTATGTTGTGTGGTGGGTATAAAAAAAAAATTCGGTAATGGGTTCCACTTGTTCCTGTTGAAGAGGAGCTAAACAATTGCAGCATTTTTACTGTTTCAATAATAGAATATGTTAGTTCCTTGATGGATTGTACTCCTACATCATCAGTACATGGCCTAACGATTAAGGGACAGGCACAGAGCCCTGCCGCGAATTGGCCATGGATTCGCCATAATGGTGCAGAGGCGAAACTGAGCTTAAAAAAAAATCTTCGAAAACGACCAGCCGGGAGTGTCGATGCGGTTGTCCGTGCATCTGGCATGCCATGCAAGGACCACGGTAATAAGCAGCAAATGTCACCTTTCTTGTCCCTGTCGTGCACGGTCATTAGCAAACAAAACAGTCTTTGGTCGATAGATGAGAATGTGGGAACCAGAGAATCAGGTATCACGTGAACTTGGTATCTGGAGGATGTCCCTTTACCATGGTGCGGTAAATTGCAGTGCTCTAGACACTGTACGAAACGAGCAAAACACCCAGAATTGCAGGGTTGGTCCGTCTGACTGAACCGGAACAGGGGAGGCCAAAAGGCCACTGCCCTCGGTGTTTCTGGCAAGAAACCACGTAGATACAGCAGGGTCATGGACTAACAGGTAGCTGCAACCATGTTGGCATGTTGCACGTCCAATGCCTCTAGAAGAGCGTCGGTAATTGGTATGCGCAGACGAGAAGAGCGAGAGGAGAAAGGAGCTTGGACCACGTGTACCTTTTTTTTAATTTAATGCAACCAACAGAAGATCTATCGGGCGTGTATATTAATAAAAAAAGATGTTTTAACATTGCAAGTAATTTACAACAAAAATTGGAAATAACCACAACACAGAGCACTGCCAAAACGCCCGGAATGATCTGTTTTAGCAGTTTTCCGAGAAGCATGCATGTACTATCATATTGCATCGGTGGGCGATAGTTCTTCGGTTTTTTCAGCTATACAGTTCAAAGCTAACTCTGTTCAAATTCCGGGTGTTACGTAGTATGGATTATTTAATACTTCTATTCAATGATACTCCAAATGCAGAGCATTTAGAGCAGTTTTTAGGAACATTTCAGGAGAAACTATGCCAAATAGTTTATTCTAGAAAATCATAGAGAAACATTTTTTTATCATAGAGAAACACTTTTTATTCAAAGAATTATTTCTCTCAGAGAATCAATTTTCATAGATAATCTGGAGTAGAGGAGCTCGAGACCCGTAATTTTCGTTGAAATTTGTGGTGCAAAGCACTTCACGACCAGTTATGCTAGCAAACACGATGGCACGTGACAATAATTCACACAACTACGAAATCCCTCTCTAAATTTGAAATTTGGAATATCCACACCCTTTGCTGGGGCCAGGGAAAGCCATGTGTCAGCTGTGATCAACTTCTTTCGACTAAGGGGCAGTGGCGGAGCCTCACAGAGGCGAATCTGGGTGTTGCCCCTCTTGCCTCTGACAAAAGAAAAGTGAAAGCTTACGAATCCCTGAAGTTACTAAACTGACAGTGTGATTTAGTGCAAGATGGAAAGGCAGGAATGACAAAAAGACAGGCTTGGGGCTTCGAAATCTTGTTAGAATTTGGTATCTCTAGTTACGTGTAGCAATCATCTAATCTCTAAAAGGATATTGAGAGCACATAAGCTTGTATCGTATCAAGAACGATGTAGTCGAATCGCGTAGAAAATTCTTGACGACGTTGAAGCAACCACGACAATAGATAAGCAAATTATAAACACAACTCCAAATGAGTACAGATGATTACCACTCTCACAATCCTATTTTTTGTGATTCTCTCACAACCCTATTTGACCTTCTAGGACTCTATGATTCGTCCTATATAGAAGAATGCATTGCAATAGAACTTCTAACACCTTTTGAACGTTCCTAATTGCTCATTACAAGCCTTAGATGAGACCCTTATGTTGGCTTGATCGATACCTATGGCCTCTACCCCTTGTTATATAGTCCCCTTCAAAGCCTTCATACACACAAATAGAAGTCCTATTTCTAGTAGGATTCTAGACTCAGGTCATAATAAACTAGAGGTCATAGTAGTACACCTCTACTGAGTCCTATTACAACTAAGATTTGAGTTACCATACAACATATCTAATGGACCACATGCTAATATAAGTACAATAAATATATATTATGTACTCTCTCCATCACAAATTATAAGTCATTCTAACTTTTTTTCAGAGTCAAAACATCTTAAGTTTGACCGAATTTTATATAACAAAATAATAAATAATAACATTTATGATACCAAACAAGTATAATTAGATTCTTCATTAGTTATATTTTCATAGTATTACCTATGTGATGTCTTAAATCTTTGTAAATCTCTCTATAATTTTTTGTCAAATTTAAAATGCTGTGACTCTTTAAGAAAATTGGAATGACTTATAATTGAGAATATGGGAGTATTAGACTTTGTTTCAAGCACCCGTAAAGTTTAATAGGGCTAAGCTAAGTCTGATACATATAGTCCATCATTCACGGCCATCGTTGGTTTCTATGTCCGCGCATCGTGTTTCTCGGCTCTCGTCAACGTCGAATCAAGGAGACAGTTATTTGATGTCCAGTTCTAATTGATTGTTCGTCTTTCATGGGTGCATACTATTTTACATTTCTATACATTACATTGTTTTCACGCTGTTTTTGTTTTTTTACCATGTAGTTGAGTTCCCAAATTCCTTGGGACGTCACTCGTGACAGCCAAATAAAAAACGGACTGGGAGATCCACCTTTCGGCCACAGAAAACCGGCCATCAGCGACGAGGGTGATCGAGTGAGAGAGAGACCGTAATCCTACCATGGTATGGCCTGGATTCACACAGCTCGTACAGTGGTACTACGGGTATAGAAAACCGGCCAGCAGCGACGAGGGTGATGGAGCGAAAGCTTCCAAACCGACCATGCTACGCGGTTGTCCATGCGCTCCGCATGCAAATCCATCCACCACCATCCCTCATCCCTGGACCACGGCGGTGACCGGTGAGGCAGCCCGCAGCCTCCCTCGCTCCGCCTGCAAATGTTTGGGTGCTGTCGCCTTCAGTCCGCTGGGGCTCCCGAGTCCCGAGGGTCCAGCCGTGCCTTGGTACAGCACCTTTGTACTAGTATCATGCATAGCCATGGGTCAGTGAGCGTCTTTGGGCAGGCTTTACCACTTTTCGGTCGGTCGACGAGGGTAACAGATGCTGAGAGTTCAGAGTTCAGCAAAAGACCAAAAGTACAGAACAACAAAAAATAACGTCTGAACAAAAGTATGCGTCCAGGAACAGAGGCAGGCAGGCAGCCAAATTGCAGCTGGATCGAGTACTTAGGAGCATGGAACATGATTAATAATACAGCCAAGCCAGCAACAAGTTATATTGTTATCATATCACCTGCAACTAATTAATAGTCTACCCATATTGCTAGACCATCAATATCTACCTCGTCTCGCTCTCTCAGAAATTAAAATCTGTGCGTCAGCTAGCTACAAGTATGCAGCCGTTTTTTCTCTCTCTCTGCTTCAAACTCAACACCTAGGCGTTCGATTTTGGTGCTTGGAATCAAGATCAATTGCCTAGGAACAAGGGCGGAACCAGAAAGTTATTTTTTTTAAATGTTAGGAGCCAGGGGGCAGCAGTGTTAATTTTTTTTTAAAAAATTTATTTGAATTTCAAAAAAATTAGCGGAGATTTCACATTCATAGGGGGGCTAGGCACCCCCTGTCTCCGCCCCTGCCTAGGAGGTTTTCATCTAAACAAGTTTCTAATGTGGTAACTTACATTGCATCATATCTATGCCATTTTATTATACTTGCTCTTAGACCTCATAATTAGGTAGAAAATTGTAAGATCATGGCCAGGCAGCAATCGTCTTGCAACTCTAGCGTCGAGTTGCCAAAACAATGATTCTGGCCTAAGTTTTACATATGATCCATGTGGGACGTATGGATCAGGTTAAATACGACTCGGTTCACAAATTCTTATAACATTGTTTTATATATAAATAAATGTTAGTCTCTAACAATGATGCACGATTTCTATAAAAAAAATTAAGTTTTAAGCCATGTTTGTTGGGCTAGTAAAAAGACATATCTATAATCCGGAAGTAACAGCCAATAATTTTTTTATACGAGCATGGTCTACATTTTCCCATATACTCTCTTTGTTTCAGATTATTAGATATTTTTTGTTTTTCTAGATATATTATTTTTTTATATATCTAGAAATAATGTATCTAAATACATAGCAAACGATACGTATTAAAAAGTCAAAACATCTTATAATTTGGCTCCTTTAATTTTTTTTAGGAAAAAAAAAACTGAGAGTTGTAATCAGCTAACCACTGTGACATATGTTTTCGTGCAGGCCGGTCCGGGCAGCCAACCTTATCATGGACCCTACGACTGCGGATCGCCAAGGGTGCGGCGCGCGGGGTTGCGCACCTTCACGAGTGCAGCCCACGCCGGTTTGCCCATGGCGAGGTCAAGCCCTCCAACATCCTGCTGGATGCCGACTACAACGCGCTTGTCGCCGACTTTGGCCTCACTCGCCTCCTCACCATCGCCGGCTGCACCGACGTCTACTCCGTGGCGGGGTCCGGCGGCATCATGGGCGGCGCGCTACCGTATGCTAGGCCTGCCGCTCTAATGGACAAGTCCAGCGCATATCGCGCCCCTGAGGCACGTGCGTCGGGGGGCTCACAACCGCCGAGCCAGAAGTCCGACGTGTACTCGTTCGGCGTCCTGCTGCTGGAGTTGCTCACGGGGAAGTCGCCAGAGCATGCCTCACCGTCCGTATCGTCCTCGTCGGTGCCATCCCTGCCGGGTCACAATGGGCAGCGGGAGCTAGAGCAACAAGCTCCGGAGCTCGTGAGGTGGGTGCGGCAGGGGTTCGAGGACGTGCGGCCGCTATCGGAGTTGGCTGATGCCACCTTCCTGAGGGACGCCGCCGCACGGAAGGAGGTTGTCGCGGCGTTCCACGTCGCGCTAGGGTGCGTTGAGGCAGACCCGGAGCGCCGACCACGGATGAAGGCCGTGTCCGAGAGCCTTGACAAGATTGGGGCCTGACTTTTCACTGCCAGGTCGAAAATGGTGGAGTTCTATATTTTTTTTATACCTATCATCGTTATTGCTTTTCTTTCTTTTATTTTCATTTCCTCCCCTTGGATGCAAGGATTGTTGAAATATATAAGCTAGGAGCCGGGACCGGATTTGTTGCTTTGATATCCTCGAATTTGTGGAGTTGTATTCTTAGTTGACTACAACACGTGGGTGTTGATTGATAACCAAATTTGTCAAAAGTGCTAGATCTAGAATTTCCAGCAGAAATAGGTTTAGCTGGTTTCCAGATTGGCTAAGTTGGTTTTGGCACTTAGTCAAAATGCATAACAGACTCTACCATTACGTTCCTCTTGTTGAGGCGATTGAAAAAGATACGTGGATCATCCAATTTGGATTCCGAATAAAATAAAATTTTGATTTTGGGGGACAGATCTAGCAGTAAACCGGCTAAGCTGGTTTTGAAAACTCATCCAAATTGAAGAGTGGACTTCACCATTGCATTCCTCTAGTTGAGATGATCGGAAAACACATAAATAGACCATCCAATTTAGAGTTCGGATGAGGAATTACGGCCTCAAGAAGTTTTCACCCTGCACACGCACAAACCGACTAAGCCAGTTTCTGAATTCGGCTAAACCGGTTTTCCCCGAGTCCAATTCAATTCTAATTTGATGGGAACTCGCCTAATGTCATGGGAAACTTGTAGATTTCATTTGAAAAGGGTTTCCTGCTAGGATAAGACCACCCGTCCACATATCCTAGAGAATGACAACCGATTGAGGCAATCCAACACACAAACGATCAAAAATCAATGTACTACTCTTTTTTTCCCCCCAACTTTTACTCTTCCAACCTTCTAGTGTCGCATTGCAAGATGGGCGTCCTCTACAAGCTGCCGTTACTGTGATGATCAGTTGTTTGAGAGTTACAGAGAAAAACTAGACCAATAGGTTAACAGGGATAACCTACCTTTAATGAACTTCCACTTTATTTCTTTGTATCTATTATTCATATCAACAATGATGTAACTTATTAAACTATTCATTGTTGTATGGTGGTCAAGCTACGTGAGTCTTGATGATTGGTTCGTGGATTGTAACTCTACTTTTGATCCAATGTCTTTGGTGTAGTGGAGATATGGTGTCATCTTCCAGGGATTATCGAGGTTGGTTTGTTTAAATCGGGTCAGTTAAGTGGATGACACTTAATTTAGGTTAATCAACACGGCGATCCCTCACATATTTCATCAATTCTATTTGCATTGTTATCTTTTGCTTGAGCTAGATTGTCTCCACAACAATACATCACTTTGGCTATTCATTTTAACGCAATATGAAAAATCATCAAGTTTGCCTGTATCATTGAATCATTGAACATTTCAAATAATACAACACTTCGTATCTCAAGTGAATGTAATATAATTAATTACCTGTTTAACACTTAGCAAAAGGATGTTCTTGTTAAGAATTTATCTTAGTCAACCTTCTGTGAAGGGCATGAACCTCCGGTCTTAATAAAAGTTTAGAGAGGTTGATTTTATTTTCATTTTGAGATGAGAGTTCACGGATCAATATAAGGGGCGCCAAGAATGGAATGGATAAGTTCGCCGTCCTCCATGGGCGGACCCACAATTGTGCCTGGGTTTTCCCAGGCATACCCAACGTTTTTTGGGAAAACTTTAGTAGTTTGTAGAGGTATATACATGTATTATATAGTTTTTTGAGGAAATGTATTATATAGTTAAGGTCTCAAATTGCTATTCTTTGCTACGTTTAGGCTCTGATTCGCGTCAAACAGAAAGAAGCCCACAGCCACAGGCCACACCCAACCGGACGGCCCAATGGCGCCCATCTGGCCTTCCCACTCCCCAATCTTCCTCTCAACAAAAAATTCCCTATCCCTTTCGTGGAATCGCACCGCGCCGCAGCTAGCCCGCCCGCGCCCTTGCGGCCGTCGCGACGCCACAGCCCGCCGCCTCGCCCCACACCGGAACGTCGCCGGCCGCTGGCCTCCAACCCGCCGCCCGCTTGCCGCTGACCGCCCAACCCGCCTCCCACTCGCCGCTCGTCCTTGGGCTCGGCGCGACCACGCGACCCCGCGCGCAAGTGGCCCACGCGGCTCTCGTGCCACCGAGTCACCGACTGCGACCTCGATTTGATTTCTTGGCCACTGCGTCCCTCCACCCAGAACCTCAGCCTTTCGTTCCTCCTATCGCTTCGTTTCCAAGAGTCCATGTTTCTCTCCCCTGACCTGTCGCTTGCCTGCGCCGTCGTCGCCTTCCCATGGAGGCCCTCATCCCAACTAATCCCACGGTTCCCCTCCCGCTGCACCCTCACATGCCACGCAGCGGCGCCCAAAGTGCCCCTCCCCATCGCCTCGCCGGCCTCCCTCGGGGACGACCCTAGCAAGTGGGATCCCGCCGAGTGCGACGCCCTCCTCCGTGGCGGGGAGCAGGTCGCCTCCGTGCTGCAGGAGATGCTGACGATGGTCAGATGCCCTTCCACCGTTTTTTTTCTTCTACCGTTTCTTCGGTTGCTTCACTGAATCACTGACGGCGATTACTAGTATGAATTTATGAAATGAACACAGTGCTTCATAGAATTGCGTAGTTTCTCGGATTTCCAATCTTATTAGGTCGTTATTTATATTACAAAAAAGTTAAGCTGTTCCGCAATGAACTGTCCCACTAGTTTGTTTCGGGGCTAGATAGTATGCTAATGGAGTTTGGTCCTCCTGGACTAATTGACAAAGAGTTATGAAATCTTAGCCCATTGCTACAGTCAATTTATCCTCCACTAGCAAATTTGCCCGTGCGATGCAACGGGACGCATAAGTTATTGTGCAATCACTTAAACGATTTATCTCTACACCTAAACAGATTCCAGAGGAATCGTTCACAGGGCAAAATCTTCTCCGGCAAAAGAAAACACCGACTCTAAAAAGAACGGACTCTGGATTGGACCGGACTCTTGTGTAAAAAAAACGCTCCTTACGAAATCATCTAATGGGACTCCGGGGACCAGACTAGAGAAATCGGATCGGACTCTATCGATGGAAAAAAAAAATCTCCGGGGAAAGAGAGGGTTTCATGCACATAGGACTTAGTATGTGCGCTCCTGAGAACAAAGTCTCGCGAACAAAGTCTATGCGGTTTCAACATTCATCAAGGCCGGAGTCACCCGGTCCCTGGCCCCACCTCAACTTCGCGCCCTGTTGGACGTACACGATCAGGCCTTTAATTTGGTTGCCATGCATGCATGCATATGGGGCTCGCATTGCATCAAACAGTTGAGCCTTTGATTTGCTTGCCATGCATGCATGCAATCCTGCATTGCCAACGAACAAAAAAAAAAAAGAAAAAAGAAAAAAAGGAAAGAAAAATGAAGCATGAATTCCATGCATCTATGATTCCATGGATGACAAGGAAGCGAGCGAGCGGTAAATCTTTTTCCTATTTTGTATTTTGCCATGACGGTCACGAGCCATCAGATGTGGCAGTGGACGGCGGATTGTGTCATAGGTCCACGTGGAGAAATACTACGTATGTGTTTGGAATATTACACAACACGTCCAAACGACGGACCAACGTGACGGTACATTAATAAGAGTACGTTCCAATTGGACCCAATATATATTAGAATCGAACTTCGTATCACTAGACACGTGTTGTTCTAACATATATGAACACGGTATATGAGTCCAGGTCACGTACACGACCCAATACGTTTTGGAATCGGACTCCGCATCATGCTTGACAAAAGGGTTATATATATAAGTCCGGACGGAAGAAACTTCCCATTGTCCAGTAGTTAGAAGGAGACGGACCAAAAAAATGGACGGACCATAAAATAGGTGGGGAGAAATTTTGCCTCTTTATTATTAGGTATAGATTTCCTTTCTTCTACGGCTTACTAGTTTGTTCTAGATTATAATTCACTCTAAATTGTGCAAGAACTATCATTGGGGGAGTCTTGAATGTTGAATGTGCCTAAGTGTTAATCTCATGTAGTTGTGCATAATATAACTGCTATTCATGTGGTCTGACTAAATGGCTATACCTTATAATTGTATTATTGATATTGTTCTTGTATGTGGTTGGTCGTTGGTGTTTCTAGATGGAGGATATGGAGATGGATGGTGCATTTGAGCCGGTTGCTGTGGAGCTGGTGGCACAGGGAGTTATTGGGAAGAGGGTCGACGAGATGGAGTCAGGCTTTCTTATGGCACTTGATTACATGATACAACTTGCACAGAAAGACGCAGATGATGAGGTACTTGATAGAGTCATTGCCTAACTCAGCCAAAGTACTTGTTTGCATAACACATTATTTATTCTTCACTAGGCGTCGTTGTAGAGAGAGAGAGCAGAACAGCTCACACCCCTTGGGTTGGGCTTTCATATATATAGTCACAAGGACTTCAGTACAATTACAATTAGACCCCAAAATATATACATATCTAACACCCCCGCAGTAGTAGCGGGAGGTTCACAAACGCATAGACTGGACCGAAAATCAGTAAATAACTGTACAGGTAGGCCCTTAGTCATGATATTTGCGAACTGATGTGAGGATGACACATGCAGAACACGAACTTCACCAAGCGTGACCTTCTCGCAAACGAAGTGAATGTTGATCTCGATGTGCTTGGTCTGGCAGTGATGAGTGGGGTTAGTTGTCATGTATACAGCACCGACGTTGTCACAGGAGACAATCGTGGTGGAGGGTAGCGGTAGATGTGATCTCTCGGAGAAGCTAGCGCAACCAACAACACTTGGCGAAGGCATGGGTGACGGCATGGTACTTTGCTTCAGCACTAGAGCGAGAGACAGTGGTCTGATGCTTGGACGACAATGACACCGTGTTGTCGCTGAGGTAGACGCAGTAGCCCGATGTGGAGCGGCGGGAGCACCCTGCCCAGTCCGCATCTAATGTGAGAGATTGGACAGGACTAGTGCCAATGTGTAGACCAACAGAAAGAGTGCCCTTGACGTAGCGGATATTGCGTTTGACAAGGGCAGGGTGCGGCCCTCGAGGGTCGTGCATGAAGAGGCACACTTGCTAGAACGCTAGGCCAGGTCATGCAATAAGGTACTGTAGCGCCTCGGCGAGGCTACCGTACTCGTATGGGTCGACGTCTGGGGCACCATCTGTAGCTGAGAGCTTGGCCTTGGAGTCCACAAGCTTCGCGATGGGATGGCACTCAGACATGCTAGCACGTTGGAGAAGCATGTGACGGAGATGCCGAGGAAGTGATGGAGCACGCTGAGGTTAGTCATCGCGAACTCGAGCTGAGGCTTGCAGTGATGCAACATAGGAGGTCCGGTAAGGAGGCCATCAGGACGATGCCGTCGACATATAGCAGCAAGTAGGAGACATTGTCTCGATCTTTATAAATAAAGAGAGACGCATCACTTGTGGATGGCGTGAATTCGAGTTGGTGAACATATGGCAATCCGCTGGTACCATGCCCGGGGAGCTTGCTTCAGGCTGTAGAGGACTTCTGCAACAAACAGACATGATCAGGTGCAGAGGGATCGACAAAGCTAGGAGGCTGCTGGTAGTAGACGGTCTCCTCAAGACTGCCATGGAGAAATACATTCTTGACGTCAAGTTGGTGAATCGGCCATGACCGTGAGGCAGTGATGCTCAGGACAACGTCTCATCATAGTCCATGTTGTGCTGTTGGGAGAAACCGCGAACAACTCAGCGAGCCTTATGGCGGGTGAGCGACCCATTGGCGTGGTACTTATGCTTGTAGATCCACTTGCCAATGACGACATTGGCGTGAGGAGGCTGGGGAACGAGGTGCAAGTCCCAAAATCGATGAGTGCCTGATACTCATCAGCCATGGTCGCACGCCATTGCAGGTCACTGCGGTAGTTGGAAGGCAGGGGCGAGGCGACGGCGGTGGAGACGAAGGCGCTGCTGTAGTCTACCGGCTGGATCTCGGATGGCGCCTGTTTGTAGCCTCATCGCAACCCGTCCTGTTGCCAGAGCAACATGAGGCGCAGGTGGCAGGGTGGTGCACTTGGGGTGCCAGTGGCGCACCTGGAGCCATGACCACCGATGGCGCCGAAGGTGCCGGTAGCGTGGTGGCAGTGTTCGGTGATGGCGGGGCACCGCGCCGCACGTAGACGCGGCCGAGGGTGGTGTTGGTGGCGCAAGTGGAGTGGGAAGACCACAAACAATCACCGTGGGGTCGTCTAGGGGAGATGAGCCAGACAGGGGCATGAGACCATGCCTGCCGGGCTGAGTGGGCGCGTCACCCGTGAAGGGTGGGCGACCGCGTCGCTGTCATCGACGAGGAAGTTGAGCGAAGCTGGGGTAGACGGACCTGCAGAGTTAGTGGAGAAGGGAAACAACATCTCATCAAACCTAACATTGCGGGAAATGATGATGCGGCGTGATGAGAGATCAAGGCAGCGATATCCTTCGTGGGAAGAAGGGTACCCGAGGAATACGCAGGCAGCGGACCGTGGAGTGAGCTTATGTGCAGAAGTGGCACTAAGGTTTGGGTAGTAGAGGCACACGAAGACATGAAGATGGGACAGGTTAGGCTGCTGACCGTAGAGGCGAAAGAAGGGGATCTCATTGCGTATGGTAGAGCGTGGGCGGCGATTAAGAAGATAAGTGGCTGTGGTGTGAGCTTCGGCCCAGTAGGCGGAAGGCATGGAAGAATGGAGGAGAGTGCTCACTATGTTGTTGATGGTGCACAGGCTGCGCTCAGCCTACATGGGCTCCGTCTGGGAAGGTCGGGGCGCGATTCCCGCATGGGAGAGATGACCGCACACGCACGAGTGATGCTTGGGCGCGTGAGGACAGCCGAGCGGAAGGAGCGGTTGGGAAGGGGGCGCGCGCATCAGCCGGGTGTGCGCGAGGGAGATGCGGCCGCGTGGGACCAGGGAGGGGAGAAGGAGTCAGCGCGCAAGAGATGGCCATGCGCAAGCAGCGCGGGGAGAAGGAGTCAGCGTGCAGGAGATGGCCGTGCACAAGCAGCGCGTGGGGACAGGAAGGGGGAAGAAGTCAGCGCGCGCAGGAGATGGCCGCGCACGAACAGCTCGTGGGGCCAGGGAGGGGGGAGGAAGTCCACTAGGAGAGAGAGGAGGTGGTCGCGCGGCTGAGGAGCAGCGGCGTGAGGAGAGGACAGCCGTTCGTGGGCAGGAGGCCACACGCGCAGACAGAGGAAGAGTGGTGGGAGGGGTTAGAGCAGCAGCCGGAAAGGAACCCGGGCTTGCGGTGTGATGTAGAGAGATAGCAGAGCACCTCACACCCCTTGGGTTGGGTGGCGGCTTTCATATATATATATATATATATATAATCATCCACTCATTTGCCTATCTTTGTTAAATAGCACAATCCAGCTATGTATTTTGTCTTTGCCATATTCTAAATATTTTTATACCTCCTCTCAAAAAAAAATATTTTTATACCCATGAGGTATATCGATGTTTCTTTAACTGTAACAGAGAAATTAAATATTATTACTGGTGGGTCCAAAGTTGTTTATATTTATTCATGTTAAAGTTAGTACTAGTTGCTTTAATTAGAAGATGCATAAGTCTAAGGGACCTTTCAGATTGCTGTGTTGATGTGATAGCCATAAAATCCATGTATGCTTCGAGACATTGTTGTCAGACTGGAGTGCTTACTAAATCCTGCTATATGCATATTTCCCCTTAGCTTATTCTACATGCTTTACATGCTTGTCTTATGATGGCAGCGTAAGTCTCTTCTTGAGGTAATTAAGCAGACAGTGTTAGACCATCTGACAAAGAAATGTCCTCCACATGTAAGTGTTGTTTCAAGTGCCCAGTGTTATCTGCTTATATGTGTGTATGGATGTGGGCGTGTTTGTGTCTTCTGACTGGTGGTGTTGTATTTTACAAACCAGGTCCAGGTTGTTGGACTCCTTTGCCAGACTGAAAAGAAAGAGAGCAGGCATGAATTGTTGCGCCGTGTAGCTGCTGGTGGAGGTGTTTTTAAGAACGATAAAGGTCTTAAGTGCCAAATTCCTGGGGCAAATCTTAGTGACATTGCAAATCAGGCAGATGATCTACTAGAGGTAAGTTGAAAAGCATGAGTACAGGCATCCTTCACTGATCGCCTTCCATGAAATAACACAATCTTCATAACCTGATTCTTTGCAATGAAACATTTTCTTTTCTGTAAGTACGTTCAATGATAAGTTGATAGGAGGAGAGTAAAACCTAATTACAATGTAGACTCGGACACTCAGTACACACATATATACTCATACTAAAGAGTTCTGTCCTAGACAGGTTTAGACAGATGCCAGTTCATAGATGGACTATGAGACTGTATGACATGCTACACACTATTATCTTACAATTCTCGTTCAATTTTGTGAATGAACAATATTGTTGGCGCATTGAGCATTGGCTTCAGATGCTGTATGTTACTCCCTCTGTCCTAGAATATATCTAGTTTTAGACTTTTCCAGACAGATTAAGGAGAGCGATTAAATGTCTAAGTTACCCTTCATTATCTTGGTCAAGTTACATGTGCCTGATAGCCATGTATCTGGTGGGCAGTGTTGGAGTATATGTGTGTGGCCCATGTGCCTAGGCCCATGAGGCCCATGTATGATACACTATATAGCTACCCTTCTAGGGTTAGCCTAATCAATTGAGACCACTCATTTCAACATGGTATCAAGAGCCTAACTTCCCTTCTTCCTCCCTCCCTCCTCCCAGCCGCCTGGCTGGCCCCAGGGCGCCGCCGCCCTCTGGCTTCCCAGCCGGCGGCCATGGCTGCTCCCCCTCCTTCCTCTTTCTTCCACCTTTCCCCTCCCCTCTCCCATCCCACATCCTGGGCCCAGCTGTCCGCCTCCTTCCCTCTGCTGCATCCAGCCGCCGCCGCCCAACTTCCAGACGCCGCCGCCCCTACCAACGCCGCCCGCCTTGGCGCGGCTTCTCCCAGCACCTGGGCGCCGCCGGTCGCCGGTGGGCCACTGGGCCAGGGTGCGGCCCCCACCTGGTCCTCTCCTGGCGCGGCAGTGGGCCCCGCAGCTCCTCCAGCAGCGCCCCTGGTGACCGCAGCTCCAGCAGCGCCCCTGGTGATCGCTGCTTCTTCTTCAGCGCCCTGGCCGGCCCCTGGACAGCACGCCCCAGGCGCGGGTGCGGGCCCAACCTGGCCCCCACCTGACGCGGCCATCGCGCCCCTGCTGGCTGCTCCTCCTCCCTCTTCCGCTGCTTGGCCGGCCTCTGGCGGGCTGCCTGCTGCCGCCACCGCGCCACTGGCTGCTGCTCCTCCTTCTCCCGCAGCATGGCCGACCCCTGGACTGCAGGCTGGCTGTTGCCTTGCGTCCGGTGTGGCCGTTGGGACCGACCTTCCCTCTGCTGGTGCGGCCCGCCCACACGCGCTGCTGCCTGCCATGGGTGCTGCCACCACCAGCGCAACCCTTGGCCCGGCGCCCTTCTTTTCCGCGACATGGGCACAGCAGGCCATTGCTTTCGCTGCCGGCAGTGCCCCCGCGGCAGCGCCTTTCCCGGCCGCCCCGACCACCTCTCCTTCCTGGGCTCAGGCCGCCCTTGGCGTGGCCCCGACATCGCCCGGCCACCCTCCAGCGTTGCCCGCCGGCGCGGGCCACCCACTCGCGCCGCTCACCTCTGGCGCGGGCACTGGCCAGGCCTGGGCACTGCGTCCGTCCCCTACGCCGCCGTCGTTTCTTCTGGGTTCTCCCCCCGGGCCGAGCGGGGGTGGGGGGGCTGTGGCGGACGCCGTCGTCGCGGACGGGGACGTGGTGGGGGTTCTGGGTACCACGACCTGTCATGGCCCTTCCAGACTTCCCGTGGGCTACACCTTCTAGCGCCTCGCCTGGTTGGGACTCGGCGGCCTTGGCACACTCATTCAGCACGATGGCCCCGAGAACTCCTGTCGGCTCACAGTGGATCGCCGATTCGGGTGCCACCTACCACACCACTCTCGACCCCACTATTTTCTCTTCCGTTCAACCTCCTTCTTTCTCTCACCCTTCGTCCATCATGGTCGCTAATGGGTCTTGCCTTCCTATCACGTCCGTGGGTGCCGCCGGCGCTCATGGCTCCTTTCGTCTTCCTGATGTTCTTGTGGCACCTTCTATGGTTCACAACCTTCTTTCTATTCGTCGGTTTACTGCTGACAATTCCTGTTCTGTGGAGTTTGACTCTTCCGGTCTCACTGTCAGAGATTTGGCTTCCCGCCGTCCTCTGCTTCGGTGTGACAGCACGGGGCCCCTTTACACCCTTCGCTTCCCAGCGTCTCCTTCATCTTCTTCGCCGACCCCTTTGTCAGCTGCTTTCGCCACCACTACTTCCTCCACCACTTGGCACCGACGACTCGGCCATCCTGGTCGTGATGCCATGATGCAGCTCAGTCGTAGTTCTGACATTCGGTGTCCTCAGACTCACGATGAGCATTTGTGCCATGCGTGTCAGCTGGCCCGTCATGTCCGTCTTTCTTTTCATAGTTCTTCCCAGGCGGCTCATATCAGCCGGGCCGTCATGTCCGTCTTCCTTTTCATAGTTCTTCTTCCCTATGGTGACGCGCCACGCGGCGGGGACCCTGCCGCCCCCGGCTCTCGCGGCGACGCCCGTGGACTCCAGGCCTCTCCGGTACCCTCTTCTGTCTGTGAGGCCTTGTTGGACCCTCACTGGCGCCACGCGATGGAAGAGGAGTACGCGGCTCTCCTCGCCAACCGGACCTTGGATCTGGTGCCTCGTCCACCCGGCTCCAATGTCGTCACCGGCAAGTGGATCTGGACACACAAGCGCCGGGCCGACGGCACTCTCGAGCGGTACAAGGCTCGTTGGGTTCTCAGGGGTTTCACTCAGCGGCCTGGTGTTGACTACGATGAGACTTTCTGTCCAGTGGTGAAGCCGGCTACAGTGCGCACGGTGCTCTCCCTCGCCCTCACTCGCTCCTGGCCCGTGCATCAGCTGGATGTCAAGAATGCCTTCCTGCATGGTCTTCTCACTGAGACAGTTTACTGCAGTCAACCGGTCGGGTTTGTTGACTCCTCGTGTCCTGACATGGTCTGCCGGCTCAACAGATCTCTCTACGGCCTCAAGCAGGCTCCCAGGGCTTGGAACCATCGCTTTGCTGCCTTTCTGCGCTCACTGGGGTTTGTGGAGGCCAAGTCCGATACGTCACTGTTCATCTTCCACCATGGAGCTGAGACTGCGTATCTACTGCTCTATGTTGATGACATTGTCCTCATCGCCTCCAGTGAGTTACTCCTTCGCCGGATTATCACCTCTCTCCAGCAGGAGTTTGCGATGAAGGATTTGGGTGTGCTACATCACTTCCTTGGGGTCACTGTTGCGCCTCACCCTGCTGGCCTTCTCCTACACCAGCGACAGTACACTCTTGACATCCTTGAGCGCGCCGGGATGACTGACTGCAACCCCTGCTCCACTCCAGTTGACATACAGGGCAAGATGTCTGAGGCTGCGGGGAACCCGGTGTCTGATCCCACCGCGTACCGGAGTCTTGCTGGTGCTCTCCAGTACCTCACCTTCACTCGCCCGGATATCACGTATGCGGTTCAGCAGCTGTGCCTTCATATGCATGATCCGTGGGAGCCCCACCTCACTGCCCTCAAGCGGCTCCTCCGCTACCTACGTGGTACTGTGGACTACGGCCTGCTCCTTCACCGGCGGTCCTCCTCCACTGAGATGGTTGTCTACACTGACGCTGACTGGGCTGACTGTCCGGACACTCGGCGTTCTACCTCCGGCTACGCTGTCTTCTTGGGCGGCAACCTGGTGTCCTGGTCATCCAAGCGTCAGCAGGTGGCCTCCCGCTCCAGTGCCGAGGCGGAGTACCGCGCCGTGGCCAATGGCGTGGCCGAGGCTTCTTGGCTCCGCCAGCTCCTGGCCGAGCTCCATAACCCTCTACTCCGGAGCACGCTTGTCTACTGCGACAACGTCAGTGCGGTATACCTCTCCACCAACCCCGTGCAGCACCAGCGGACCAAGCACGTGGAGATTGATCTTCACTTCGTCCGTGATCGGGTGACCATCGGCGAGGTGCGCGTCCTCCATGTACCGACGACGTCCCAGTTCGCCGACATCTTCACCAAGGGCCTCCCATCGACGACCTTCATCGCCTTTCGCTCCAGCCTCAACATCACCAGTGGCTAGTTGAGTCTGTGGGGGGGCTCGTGTGTATTTTCTTTTCCTGGTGTCCAGTCTGAATCCGCTGCGTCGGTAGTTCAGACTGCGGGGGAGTGTTGGAGTATATGTGTGTGGCCCATGTGGCTAGGCCCATGAGGCCCATGTATGATACACTATATAGCTACCCTTCTAGGGTTAGCCTAATCAATTGAGACCACTCATTCCAACAGGCAGCGCTGCCTAGCATATTTGTTGAAGCAAGGAAACCTGCATATTTGTTTGTGCTGCCTGCCATATTTGTGTTTGCATGCTGAGAAGGAAAAGGCAAAGCGAGGGGTATTTATGAGAAACCACCCCTTGGAACCCCCATCAGAACTCAGATATAGCTGTTTTGGGACAAATTTTGAGTTTTAAATAGCTAATTCTGGTATGGATGGAGTACACTATTTTTGAATCGCTGATGATAGCTAATTCAGAGCAAGCGCTTGTGCTGTGTGTGTGCTCTGTTCTCATCCCTTTTTTCTACCTCTAGCCGTGGTGTGTGTGAGTGTGTTGGTGAGCTAGCTGCTCACTTGTGCAGGGAAATCGAGGGCCAACAGTCGCGTGATGTTGAAAGGGCACAGGGCCGGTGCTACAATGGTTGTCACCTTCGTCCTCCCTACTCTCACCACCTGCCTCATGGTGGCTTCTCGCCATCGGCACAGGTGTAGGTACTTCCACAGTCTCCGCAGCGCGATGGTAGCGGGCCAGGACTCTAGGCCCATGACTCCATGAGGCACCTGACAACGCCCAAGGCAGCCCCATTGGCCGGGTGCGGCGCCAGTGCCACAAATGCCTGTAGCACCAAGGTTCAATGTGCACTCATGGGCCACCACGTCGGCAAAACCAGGGTTGAAAGCCACCTCATCAACGGGTTATATACACGGTTAGAAGATGTTTGTGGGGCAGAATACATGGTTTTATAGTTCAGTTGGTGAAGTAGACACCAAGCCAAACATCAGGGGGGTTATATATAAGACTTTTTCCTTGCATATTTTGCATCATCTGAAAATGCCCACAGTACTATTGTTGGAAATTGAACTTTCTTGAGTGATTCATTCTTGCTGCTTCTAATAATTCATTGAATTCCCGGTCTTTTATTTCTGGAGGGAGGGAAAAATTGTGCTACTTGTCAACCAAACACTAAAATTCCCCTCTAGTCATAGGAAACATGTGGACTGTGTTACCAGTGTGTTCTAAACAACTCCAACTTACAAATATAGAATGCTAGGGCTGCCTCACTATTTTATAATTTTATCTCACACTGCTTAAAAACTCCGCCTATGTTGACTGGAAGACTTTCTTAAGTCGTCTCAACATAGCCGGTCCCAAGCCCGGGTAAAAGAGGAGGGTGTGTTAAGGTCTGGCGAACCAACAGTAAAAAAAACAGCCACTCTCATGGATTTAAAGCCCACAAGAGATTTGTTGGGGCGTAACCCTCTTAGCGACGCGTTACATCGAAACCCGGGTGTGGTGTTAAATGGGCAAGGGCCGGGTCGTCATCCCCTTAGTGGCGCGTCGTATCGTGACCCGGGTACGATGAAAAATAAGCAAGAGTCGGGCCGTCGCAACCTTAGTGGCGCGCTACATCTACGCCCGGGTGTAGTGAAAAATGAGCAAGGGTCTTCGCACTTCCCTCGACGGGTGCGAAGGATAAGGAAGCTAGCCGAGCCAACTAGGATTCGTCTAGGTAGCTGGAACGTAGGGTCCCTAACGGGTAAGCTAAGAGAGCTAGTCGATGCAGCAATTAGAAGGCGTGTAAATATTCTATGCGTTCAGGAGACTAAATGAAAGGGCCAGAAGGCGAAGGAGGTGGAGGATACTGGCTTCAAACTTTGGTACACGGGAACAACATCGGGTAGGAATGGTGTAGGCATCTTGATCGATAGGAGCCTTAATGATGGAGTCGTTGATGTTAGGAGGCAAGGCGACCGGATTATCTTGGTCAAGCTGGTAGTTGGAGATTCAGCTCTGAATGTGATAAGTGCTTATGCCCCTCAGGTAGGTCTTAGCGAGGGCACCAAGAGACAGTTTTGGAAAGATCTTGATAGCATGGTTAGTACCGTGCCTATCAGCGAGAAACTATTTATAGGAGGAGACCTCAACGGCCATGTTGGTGCGACTAATGTAGGTTTCGAGCGGGTGCACGAGAGGTTCGGGTATGGTAGTAGGAATCAAGAGGGGAGGATGTTTTGAACTTCGCGCTGGCCTATGACTTGTTGATAGCGAACACCCTCTTTAGGAAGAGGGAATCTCATCTAGTAACCTTTCGTAGTGGACAACACTCGAGCCAGATCGACTTTATCCTTACAAGGAGGGAGGATAGACGTGCTTGCTTTGATTGTAAGGTGTTACCTGGGGAGTGTGTTGTCTCTCAACATAAGCTTGTGGTGGCGGACTTTCGCTTTCGGGTACGTATCCATCGGGACAAACGGGCCAAGATTGCGAGAACGAAGTGGTGGAAGCTTAGAGGGGAAGCAGCGCAAACGTTTAAGGAGATGATGCTAGACGAGGGGCCTTAGGAAGAAGGAGAAGATGCCGACGACATGTGGCTAAAGATGGCAACATGTGTCCGAAAGGTGGCTTCAGAAGTGTTTGGCGTGAGTAGAGGAGGCAAACGGGAAGCGAAAGACACATGGTGGTGGAATGACGAGATGCAAAAGGCTATTAGGGAGAAGAAGGAGTGTTTCAAGCGTCTCCACCATGACAAGAGTGTAGCCAACATCGAGGGCTATAAAATAGCGAAGAGGGTTGCAAAGCGAGCTGTGAGTGTAGCAAAAGGTCAAGCGTATGATGGCCTTTATCAGCGGCTAGGCACGAAGGAAGGGGAGAAGAACATTTATAGGATGGCTAGAATCCGCGAGAGGAAGACAAGGGACATCAACCAAATAAAATGCATCAAGGATGGGACAGATCGACTTCTGGTGAAGGATGAGGAGATCAAGGACAGATGGAGAGAGTACTTCAACAAGCTGTTTAATAGGGAGAATGAGGGTCCTGCCCTTGAGTTGGACAACTCATTTGACGATACCAACAGACGCTTTGTGAGGAGAATTCAGGAGGCAGAGATCGGAGAGGCTTTGAAGAGAATGAAGGGAGATAAAGCGATGGGCCCTGATGGTATCCCCATTGAGGTGTGGAGATACCTAGGCGCCAGAGCGATAGTATGGTTAACTAAGCTTTTTAACCTTATTTTTTGGTCTAACAAGATGCCTGAAGAATGGAGAAGTATATTAGTACATATCTTCAAAAACAAGGGAGATATTCAAAGTTGTACTAACTACCGTGGGATTAAGTTGATGAGCCATACGATGAAACTCTGGGAGAGGGTTACGAGCATCGCCTAAGGAGAGTAACACATGTGACCCAAAATCAGTTTGGGTTCATGCCTGGTAGGTCGACCATGGAGGCGATTTTCTTATTACGACAATTGATGGAGAGATATAGGGTGCAGAAGGACTTGCACATGGTCTTTATTGACCTCGAGAAGGCATATGACAAAGTACCGAGAAATGTCATGTGGTGGGCCTTGGAAAAGCACAAAGTTCCAACTAAGTACGTTACTCTCGTCAAGGATATGTATATGGATGTGGTGACGTTTGTCCGAACATGTGATGGCGACACCCGTGACTTTCCAATTAAAATAGGACTGCATCAGGGGTCAGCTTTGAGCCCTTATTTATTTGCTTTGGTGATGGATGAGGTCACAAGGGACATACAAGGTGATATCCCTTGGTGTATGCTCTTTGCTGATGATGTGGTGCTAGTTGACGATAGTAGGGCGGGGGTTAATAGGAAGTTAGAACTATGGAGGCACTCGTTAGAGTCGAAAGAGTTCAGACTTAGTAAGACTAAGACCGAGTACATGAGGTGCGATTTTAGCGCGACTAGGCATGAGGAGGGAGACGTTAGCCTCGATGGACAAGTGGTGGCCAAGAAGGATACTTTTCGGTATTTAGGGTCGATGCTATAAAAGGATGGAGACATTGATGAAGATGTTAGGCATAGAATTTTAGCCGGTTGGTTAAAATGGCGTCAAGCTTCTTGCGTTCTCTGTGACAAAAGGGTGCCTCAGAAACTGAAAGGTAAGTTCTATAGGACGGCGATTCGTCCGGCGATGTTATATGGTGCTGAGTGTTGGCCTACAAAAAGGCGACATGTCCAGCAATTGAGTGTAGCAGAGATACATATGTTGCGTTGGTGTTGTGGGCACACAAGGAGGGATAGAGTCCGAACGACGATATTCGGGATAGGGTTGGGGTGGCACCAATTGAGGAGAAATTGATTCAACATCGGTTGAGATGGTTTGGACATGTCCAACGGAGGCCTCCTGAGGCGCCGGTGCGTAGTGGAGTTATAAAGAGGGCCGATAATGTAAAGAGTGGCAGAGGTCGACCTAAACTAACTTGGGACAAGTCCGTTAAGAAAGATCTTAAGGAGTCGAATATCTCCAAGGATTTAGCTATGGACAGGAGCGCTTGGAGATTGACAATCAACGTGCCTGAACCGTGACCTTTTTTTGTCTTGTGCCCTTTATGTCCCTTTATGTGTCTCCCTGTTTCTTGTCTCTTTTGGGTTTCATCTCTAGCCTACCCCAACTTGCTTGGGACAAAAGACTATGTTGTTGTTGTTATCTCACACTGCTTAAAATAGATCAACACACCTAGAATGCTGGTATGCCTAGTTAGAATTGCAAAGCCCAAAGGATATTTGAAACTCCCAAATGGAACAGAGACAAGATGCTAGAGGTGAAGATCATTCCATATCACTTTGCTTCTTGGAGATGATAAGAGTAGGCTGATAACTTTTCGAAAAGAACTGCTTGTAGTAGTTAATTATTGTTGTTTCCATGTTGAAGAATTTTCATGAATCTTCTAACGTCTTGGTTATTATTACAGTCAATGGAATATAGGGACACCATTCCTGATCGAAAACTTCTTGCAAGACTAGTTATAGTAAGAGAAGAAGCTCGGAATATGATGGGAGGTGGCCTGTTAGATGAGAGAAATGATCGTGGTTTGACTACCCTCCCTGAGGCAGAGGTATCTTTAAACTTGGAAATCCTAATGTGACATGGTAAATGTGTATTGCATGACTAATTGCAAAATATCAAAGGGTCTTTAGTCTGTTTGGATTACTTATATATGGTTGTTGAGATGCGATGAAGCAACATCATCAATTTGCTTGTCTGCGTATATCTCAGTATCTATAATATTATTTAGCAATTTGATGTTTAACAACTACATGAACTTTTCCATTTTATCACTTTGAGGAGTTAATACTTGTTCTCTTTTCTTCCTATTTATATGAACTCAAATTTGAGTGCCGTCCATTATGAGTGCAAAAGGACTATTTTGATTTTCTTGTTTGTTGACCAAATATGATTTGAGTATGTTTTTTTATAATAAAGATCCAAATATATTAAAAATGTGAAAGCTCGATACAAAGGCTTGGGAATTATCTTCCCAAGAAACGAACTTTTAGCTCCCTACTGTCACAAATAAAGAAAGACTCAACTGGATAATGATATTGAGGCCCAATAGAAATTATATGTAGAGTAAAGAGAAAGACCCTAGACTAGGAGATTACACTAATACCCTTGACTACTATACCTTAACACCCCTCTCAAATGCAACGTGAATGCAATGTCATTGTATTTGGAGAGTTCACACTATGCACTAGACTTGAAAATCCAAAATCCAAAATAGATGTACTCGAAGCGTACTAGTCGACCTAGAACAATGTCGATGTAGAAAATGATATCCTCCACAAGAGGGATGTACCGCCTTCATAACCCGTACTTCAGCAAATATCTCAAGCCTTCACGAAACAGTACTTCAACTCTTCAAATATGAACCTTTGCTTTGGAGACTTTGAACTAGATGTGTCATGACAAACCAAAAGAAGTGCAAGACGGCACACAGTAGGATAGAATGGTGATGACAACAAATAAATGACCATTGATCATGAAGTGTAGCAAAATGGCTACGAAAGAGACCAAGAAGGCAGTCGCATCAATGATGATGATGATTAGCTAAATCGACGGGACTCTGCTGACCAAAGCAAAACAATTGGTTGGTCTGATAAAATTTGTGGACACGCATGACTTGCACGGCTTGGACAAATTTGTAAACTGGGCTTGGATGGACACAAATGCAACAAATGCAATGGAAGATAGGCCTCAATATAAAGATTGGAGACCATTCGCACCCAACAGAACAGAGCAGAGGGCACCCAGAGCACCACTGCAACAGACGACAAATTAGGTCCACGACTGCGGACTCCAGGCCGCGATGAGTGGCTGAGGCCGTGAGGCGACTTCTGCGACAAGTCTGCAGACGAGCTTAGGGCGGACGAGGAGTCGCACGGACGTGCGAGCTCTCCGTGTATGAAGACGGCGGGCCAAGCAGACAAGTCCTCAGATGGGCGGACGGAGGCGGTGGCCACGGAAGATGCCGCGGCAGGCGACGCACGGACGTTCGCTCGACGGGAGAATGCAGTGTCGCGGACGGGCGAGCGATGGGTCGATTGGACCGTGGGTGGGCGCGGATGAGGAATCGCGACGACCTGTGGATGAAGGCCGCGCGGTCTTGGAGACGGACATCGCGGACAGATGGCGCGATGCGGCGATGGGCTGCGTTTCCGTGAAGAGCGGACTCCGGGCAGCATTGACGGCGAGATGCTGAAGATCCATGTGAGGACTAGGCTGCCCCCGGGAGCGGAGATGGATTCTCTTGGGGGGAGCACAGCGGGGAGGGTGGTGGCTGGATCTAAACCTAGAGCTTTGGTACAATGTCTTTATGAATAAAGAGACTCAACTAGACAATAACATTGAGGACCAATAGAGACTATATATAGAGTACATGGGAGACACAAGAGGAAAACCCTAGACTAGGAGATTACATTAATACCATTGACCACTATACCTTAACAGCTAGACAGATAGAGTCAGGACTTTGACTCAAACAAGGAGCACATAAACAGATCTTCATTCTCACATTCGGTTAGTACAATTGGGGCTCCCCGGAATCTTCTTTTTGTTTGCCAGTTCACTCGTGACAATTCCTGTTCTATTGAGTTTGACGCTTTGGGTTTTTCTATTAAGGACTAGCAGACGGGGTGTGTGATTCTTCATTGCAGTAGTAGCGGGGACCTCTACACCATTTCTCCATCGCCACCCTACAGTTGCAGCGTTGCCACTTTGTCCACGCTCTAGCACCACCGCCTCGGCTATCCCGGTCCTTCCACCCTCACAACACTCCACAACATGTCGGTCATCTCTTGTAATAAGCAGCCGCGATTCTTGTGTCATGCCTGCCAGCTTAGCAAACACACACGGCTCCCCTTTAGCAGTTCCACCTCTGTCACTACTGCTATTTGCTTTAATTCATTGTGAAGTATGTATATCTCCGGTGCTCAGTACTTTAGGTTTCAAATATTATCTGGTGTTGCTTAATGATTACTCCCATTTTTGCTGGTCTTTTCGCTTACGCCACAAATCTGATGTGCACCACCATATTGTTGAGCTTATTGCTTATGCCCACACGCAGTTGGGACCATCCTGAAGTCCTTCCAAGCTGATACAACACTGAATTCGTAAACAATGCCACTATCGCATTCCTATCTAGCCATGACATTGCCTTGCATCTTTCATGCCCCTACACCTCTCCACAAAACGGCAAAGCTGAATGCATGCTCCGCACAATCAACAACATAGCTTGCACCCTGCTGCTCCATGCGTCCTTGCCTCCACCCTATTGGGCTGAAGCCCTCGCTGCCGCCACATTCTTACTTAATAGGCACCCTTCTTCGTCCATACATCACAACATCCCTACCAGCTCCTGCATCAAAAGCTCCCGAATTACTCCTCTCTTCGTGTGTTTGGCTGCCTTTGCTATCTGAACCTTAGTGCCACGACACCCCACAAACTCTCTCCTCGCTCGACTCTGTGCATGTTTCTAGGATACCCCTCCACTCACAAAGGGTATTGCTGCCTAGACATGTCCACTCGGCGCATTATTGTCCCACGCCATGCCGTCTTCGATGAGTCTGTGTTTCCATTTACTGCGGCACCCTCAGCGGCCTCTGTGCCGTCGTCACTGGATTTTTTGATACAGGGCCTCTCTCCACTGTCGGAAACTCTGCCTTCGAGCGTTGAGCGACCGCGTGCTCCTTTGGTTGCTCCCTGTACCAGCGAGGCTATTCATATTCTAATAGATTGCTCACCTGTGCAGGGGATTTCTGTGCCAACAATCTACAAACTTACATGCTCAAATAGTAGACACTTGTAGAACCTCTGCCCTAAGCTCTGCGGCTTGCTCGATACCCGGCTGACCTGCCTATTGCCACAAAGGTTGCACTGCACCAATGGAAGGTTCCCTTGAGCATCTCTGAATGCTGAAAGAGAGGGTGGGCTGATGCCGACGCAGATTGAGAACTCGCCGCCATCCTCCACCTCTGCTGGCCCTCTAGTGACTAGGGTTTCAGTAGGGACCGGATGAGAGAGGAAATAGAGAGGGTGAAGAGTGAGTGGTTTTAGGAGGAAGAAGACAACGAGAGAAAGGGAGAGCGACTGGCTAGGGTTAATGGGTTTGGTCAGACAGCGTTGGCCGAGCTAGGGGCAAAATCGTTCACTCAAAGAATCTTCTCCCTCCAGAAACAGTGAAAATCATATTCTATTGCGTGAGATGTGTTACAAAACAAACGCTATCCAATAATGGTACTCGGCGAATTTTGATGTTGGTAGTATGATGTAGACAAAACCATGTTTTTCCAATGTCCCAGAGCAAAATTTGCCTTATTTCTAAAACTAGCGAGGGGAACAAGGGGAAAGAAGTTGAGGCCAGCTCCTTCCCACCAACCAGCAAGGTTGCCGGAGATGGGGGAGGGAACGGGCCAGATCTGGGTGGCCCTAGTGAATTGAGGAAGAAGGTTGAGTCTCCCAGTCGCTCTCGACTTGTTGCTTGCCTGATTTGTGTATGCTTGTAACATGGTGTCATCAACAATGAACGAGAATTGAGATCAGCCAGATGTGAATTTAATGGGTCACACAGCTAATGATGTTAGTGATAGAGTCCCCATGGCAGGTGTCCTGTCAATCAACCAGGGATATTTTGTTGTTAGAGAAATTGGCAACTGAAAAACAGAAGTTTGCACTAACGACTTGTGGGTAATGGAAAGAGAAGTTAAAACTTATTCTATAATTAGAAGGAAGGCTGTTTTTTACTGGCTGAAAAAATGCTCGAACTATAGTCGATTTATCGAGATCATTCATTTATATGTCATTGAATTCAAGGTATTCTTTCACGTTAAATTGACAGGTAAACTTTTTGAGCAAGCTCGTTGCTCTTAAACCTGGGAAGGCATTGGAAAGGATGATAAAGGATGTTATGAATGGCAGAGGGGAAGGTGCTGATAACATTGAACCAAGTGCTGCTTCGCATTCTGAACAGGAGAGTCTAACTGGAGTATTAGGAAGGGTGAGTTTTGAGTTCAATTGGTTCATTAGTATGTTCAGAAATTAGCAGATATTTTGCATTAATAAGTATTCGCTGCACATACTTATGTGACCTCTAGGGAAGTGTATCTGGCCACAAGCCACGGCCAGTCCGCCCTGGAATGTTCCTTGAGACTGTTTCCAAGGTATTGATCTCATCTTTCATTTTATACAACACATTCACTTTTTTTTAGCATGACATACGTTTTCGTTTTGTCTGCAATTTCGTCACATGGCTGTAAGGTCCTGGGTGGCGTATATGCAAGTAACACATCTGGCATTACAGCTCAACATCTGGAATGGGTGAGCACCTTACTGGTCCATTCTTTGACTGATCTCTTGGCTTATAATCTACTCTTGTATGCCAATCATGATGGGCATGGTTTGACCGTATTTTCTCATTTTAGGTACATCAAACAACACTCAAAATTCTTCAGGAAATGGCCTTCTAGCATTGTTATCAGGGTTCACTAATAGTTTGTGAACATAAGGAGTATATAGCTGCACATCTGTAGCTATTGAAGGTACATGATATCAGATAGCCTTGTGTGCACCAAGGTATGGACTGTTTTCTACTTACCGGATTTACTGGTCCTACCGGTCCCGCTGTGGTTGTTATTAGAGACCTTTTTTATGTGGTCACATATCTTTTTGTTGAGAAGTGGAGTGGAAGAAACGATAATGGGTTATCTAAAGGCCGTAGATCACTCGTGGGAAGAATGTTGCCGTGTTGTGCAGTCTAGAAGTAACTTACAGGCTTGGAAGTGGTAATGTGGTGTAACCATGTGGTTGCCCTTGCCAATCGACTAATTTTAAGTGCTAGACTCATTACAGATTTGAGGCGTAATACCATTATTGACATTGGTGTTTGTTCCTTGGCAATCTGTAATTTTATCTTTTCACACATTGTTCCGGACTTCTGGTTGTTTATTCGTCATAGGTGATATTCGGTTAGAAGAAGCTACAATTAAGAGTGGTATCTTGGAATACAATAAAATATGGCTACAGTAGTCTGAATATAACCCCAGGTCTTTTCTCCAGTTGGCAACAGGCAAATGATGGGGGAAATATGTGTGTGGGTGGGGGTGGGGAGACCGCATATTCCGTACAAACATATAGAAACTAATTCAGAGAAATGCACTTATGTAACTCAAGATTTTGTAACTTGGCATATCTAGGTTCATCCATATATGTACACACACGAAAATGTTGGGATGCAAAATCAGTTTGGAAAAAATCATATGAAAATGACAAATTCACTTAGTATGTGCACAAAAGACAAAATTCTAGAAATTTTGTCTTCTAGTAGACGTGCACTTGAAATTTATTATTTTCGTATGAATTTTTTAAAATGATTTTGCATCTCAAATATTTCATATGGGTATATGGGTGAACTATAGATGTGCCAAGTTTCAAAAAATTTTGAGTCATGGAAATGCATTTTTTTAATTTGTTTTCATCTTTTCACCACATATTTTCCTAGTATGATGGTCCTTTGGTTGTGACTGCGAAAATACTTATGTATGACTTGAGTAAACTGAATTTTCATCATTTTAAATTAGTTTTGCAAAGAAAATATTGAAATTTAAAATGTACTCCATATTCAAAACTAAATTTTGTATGGCATGGATTTTAAACAATAATATATGTTTAAAAATGAATGCATTTGCATAGGAACGATCAAGGATCGCGAGAAACTAAACACCAACTCACACAAGCACTGCTAAGTCATTTTCTTTTTTTAAAAAAGAAAATAGTTTCGACCTCTGCGACTGCAAACACTTAAGTTCCTACATGGTTTTTAGCTTACTAGAAAGTAGAAAAGAAAGTGCGCTTCGCGGTGCCCTACCAGGACTTTATTCTATAAGCCTGATGGTGAAGCAATGCTATAAAATACATATGAAGGAACTCTCTGAGTCAGTTAGTGTCAATAACACTAATTACAGGTTCTTGCAATCCATAGAGATCTATTCATAGATCACATGCATGACCAGAATTCATTACTGTTAACAGTTATTTGCCTGTTGTTAGGAATCTGGTCCAAATTTCCATATGAAACACTAAAACAATCCATGATGTGGTAATATGAAACAGGAAGCATACAGTTCACAACATGCAGCTATGCTGCTCACCCAGGTATCCAGCCTTGTTCGGCTGGCTGGTGGCTGGTCGCTGGTGCTGATTTGTTGTGAGAGAAAAATACTGCTAGCTGGCAGGTGGCTGGTGCTGATTTGATGTGAGAGAAAAGCGAAGCAATGGAGTGACGAATCCAGTCATTCAGTGGAAGCCTACAATAGAAGAAACTATTAGTTGATCGGAATAGTATATAGAGAAGTATCATGAGATTTTAAAACTCATCGAGGACAGTAGAGCTGACAATTCTAGTCCAAGAAGACTCATGCATTCTATCCGAACTGGATCTATGCCAAGATCCATTCTAGTCCCAACTAAACACTAATCTAACTCGAGAATACTCTAGTTTGCTGATTGATTTATCAAAACCGGCATGGGTACATCCTCCTTTGTGACATCAGGAACATAAGAACCTGCATGAAGAGAGAAGAAACAGACCAAGACAGTGTATCCTGCACGGCGAGGCACAAAACAAACCCGCACGGATCACGCACGCACCGTGCGCAATTGCCGCCCGGGTCTGTTGCCCGTCTGGCAACGGTACAAGGAAAACTACCATGGCATGGATAGAGACTGACTTGGCGCTAATCAATCCGGCTACGACACGCTAAGGGGCTGTTTAGTTGGTAAAATTTTTAGCGAAACGCTACTGTAGCAGTTTCGTTGTTATTTGGTAAATATTGTTCAATCATGGTCTAATTAGGCTTAAAAGATTTGTCTCATCCATTTCGTCTAAACTGTGTAATTAGTTTTATTTTTTATCTATATTTAATGCTTCATGCATGTGTTCAAAGATTCGATGTGACGGTGAATCTGAAAATTTTGGCAAAATTTTTGGCATCTAGGGGCTGTTTAGTTGGCAAAAATTTTGGCGAAACGCTACTGTAGCACTTTCGTTGTTATTTGGCAAATATTGTTCAATTATAGTCTAATTAGGCTTAAAAGATTTGTCTCGTCCATTTCGTCTAAACTATGTAATTAGTTTTATTTTTTTATCTATATTTAATGTTTCATGCATGCGTTCAAAAATTCGATGTGACGGAAAATCTGAAAATTTTAGCAAAATTTTTGGCATCTAAACGGTGCCCTAAACGGTGCCTAAGTTAACCCAGCCCGGGAGGCCGCGGACGGCAATCATCGGGTCCGACCGCTCACGGCGACTTAACTTGTTCGTACTCTGTTTTTTGCAGAGGGAATTTATTGCGTTTGAGAATAATAAGTCGCGTGTACACTGACTTAACTGAGCATATGGCATACTCGTTTCATCAAGCTGATAATTAACTTGAAATTGAAAATAACGTGGTCAAGAAAAAGGAAATGCAAGAAAGAGCGATGCAATTCTCATCAGCCATAATTGGCTGCGGCAAGGCACGTCTGTCAGTATAGTAATTCGCACCCAAATTAGATCACACAGGTCCAAAGAGCAACCGTACAGCTCGTACGCCCCCATGGAACTCGGATTGGGTGACATCGGTGAACTGATTGAAGCCATCAGTAGTTCAGTACCAAAACGGAGCTTCTCTCCAGCTGAAGCTGAAAAATTACTGAGGGAAAACCACACGACTGTTATTGCTTCAGCAGAGAATGGTAACCAACTCAGAATGGGTTCAAATTTTTGATGTGGGAAGAAAATCACAGCTACCTAATAATTAGTAATATTAAGATTAAGATGGCCTAGCCTATTTGTTATGATGGTTGGGTTGTATGGGTCGGGGCTGGACCGTGATGTTCAAGCATGGCAGCTGTATGGATGGTCGAAAAATAGACCTCGCTTTTTCAAACGACCAAAAAGTTATTTTTGCCAAACCAAAATCTGAATGAACTGGTATTGTAGGGATATGATGTATTTTTATATCAGCAACAACCCACATTCAGAAATTCCTTATTCAAGCTTAGAGAGCATATACAGCTTACATTCAAGTAAAGCTCATTATGGATACAGAAACACACACACACACACAAGTAAAGCACAGCACAATACATGAATGGAAATATAAGCAAAAACAAGGGCAGGGGCAGGGCAGTGGTAGTAAATATATAATGTGTCTGCAGGCACTGGTACTTGTATGGTATCTTAAAATAATCAGAAACATCTAGCCTTTAATAACCGTCAAATCTATTCTAGAAAATTATTCACCTATGACACTATGAAAAGTACATAGATAAGATATATACTGGTAGAATCCATGTAGATAGTACTCTCCGCTGCGCGAAGATACTACATAGCTTTTTCGTAAAAAGAAAAGAAAGATACTACATAGAGCTCTTACTAGCAAACTATGATACCATATATATAGAAAAAAAACCCTAGATGAAAGGATCGAAATCTATGTGCTCAGTCAAAATGGAGGAAGGATGGTAAGCTAATAGCTAGCCGCATTTCTTCCAAGGGCAATAAAATCTAGCTAGCTAGAGTACATAGAGGCGTATGTATTGCACGAACAAACGAATACTATGGTATGTCAATTATTCTTTCGGAGAAAATCAACTAAGTATTAGGCTAGAAACTCAATTAACACGCGAGAAAAGCGGTCATATACAGATAATATACCTGCACTGATGCTGCGGCAAGTTGGCAGGCCAGCAACCACAAAATGGATCGGCCGGAACTGGGAGACGAACTCATCGATATACAGCTGATGGGGCTTGTTATTAGGGCAACCATCGGCTACCAGGCGCTTAAATACCAGAACCCGAGGTCCCAGGATGATTAAAGTAACCCAAGCTGAAATATTTTAGGTGCTTTTCCTGGTCGTAAAGAAAATGAAAAAGCTATGGTTTCTCTATAAAATAAAAATTGAAAAAGCTGGACTGCCAGAAAAAAGCCGTCTGAACTGCTATTTAACTAGTAGCCCCAAGTGTCACGTAGGACCAGATAAAAAAATAGATGATCTAAAAGTTTCTTTGCAAGCCATAAATAGTAATAGTTTGCATTGTATGAATAGTAGTCTTAATATTTCCTAGTCTAGATAAGTCATTTTATTTGTACTAGAATCACTAGGTGTGTTAGCCCCTGTTGATGATGGTGCTCTTAGGGCTACCAGTCTGCCACTCCGTTTCGTACTTTCAGTTAAACGCATGTGTGGAATCGATCCACATTTTAAGGCTATCCGCACTCATGGACCTCTATATTCATCCTCTATACGTCCTAGTCAGCAAGATTATCTCCTCTATACTCAATTCTTCCGCACTCATCCATCCTCTATATCATCATCTATCTACTCTATCCACTGTGGGACCCACTTGTCACTTTATCTAAATATATCCATGTGTGATCTAGTTTTGAATGATTTATTGAGACGAATTTAATGGTGCAATCGAAATTTAATTTGGATTTTTAGTTTGTGAGTTATAGCATTTTTTTCCTTTGTTTAGCTAGTGGGGTCCGCCACTACCCACTATAGAGTAAGCACTGTACAACTCTAAATATAGAATAAGAGAAAAAGATAAAATATCGTTTTAAAGTACCCAGTGCCGTAGTTTTTACTTTATATTCATACTCTAAAGCTTTAGAGTATCTTTAGAGTACCCACTGCGGTAAAATAGGCATGCATGTGTCTCGATAGTGCTACCCACTAAAGTGACAGCAGTGGTTCAAAAACAAAACGTGTTAGGTTACATTTTAGATCTTCTTTTCCCAAATCTTATATTCACACGACTTCCGGCGCTTTCGTTACGGTCACCACCTCGTGATCTTCGACTGGACTCGCAAACGGTTCTTAGATCAAGGCCAAGAGACCCGCTCGAGGCATGCGCGCAGCGGCCTGCGGTGGATGCGTACCCCCGCACCGCCGAGCAAGCCGGACAGTGCGTGGCCGTGGAACACGGCCGCACCCCCTGTTTTTCCATTTCCATATTCCTAGTTTTTCCATTTCCACGCATGAAACTAAACCGATACAAGTTTTTTTTAACCAAAACGGGGGAGAGCTTTCCCACCAAATTCATTCAAAGCAAAACACTCCAGTTAATTGGAGCGTACAGTAGCAATACAAGACACCAGATAGGTACGCCAGCTGTCCAGGCCGTTTACATGATCATGCTTAAGGCGCTTGCGCCAGACAACCAAATCATCACAAACACGAGAAATTACAAGTCTACTTCTAGAGGTTTCATTTCGGAATATTTCGCCATTTTTGTCATCCCATAATCCTCCAGAGAATGGTCAGCAAGATGAAAGGCCACAAGGCAGCATCGAGGCCGGAGGGGACGTAGGCGTTCCAGACCTCCACATCTGTCATGGTCGCAATATGGCTCCGTCCAATTTTCTCCTAGAGTTCCGAATTGGTCGAACAGCCAAAGAAGACATGATGTCGATCTTCTACTGATGCAGCACACCGTTGGCATTGCTCATCATCAACAACATGCTTCGCGTGGAGATTGATCCTTGTGCTCAACCTGTCCTTGAAGTACAACCAGGCAAACACCTTAACTTTGTTGGGGACACGGGTGCCCCAGATGCGCCGACCATGTATATCCGGAGTGTCATGCGTGCTATCGAGGGCAGCATAGGCGCTGCAGGCAGTGTATGGTTTGTTGGTTAACTTGAGCAGTCTTCTATCTGAGCCTTCTCTGAGGTGGAACTTCTGCAGACAAGAAAGAAGGTTGTCCAGCTGTGCACTAGCAGCGTTAGTGAGCCTTGGTCTTAGTTGCAAATCAAACCCATTTTGAAAAACAGACTGCACCGATATATTAGGCCTAGTGGTGTGGGAGAAAAGAGCAGCATGGGTGGAACACAAGGAACCATCCGGGAGCCACTGATCAAACCAAAAAGATGTGGAAGAGCCATTGTAGACATTGACATAGGTAATGGACCTGAAAGTATTGAGTTCATCATTAATAATTTTCCAAAGATAACTATGAGTCCCTGCAGTAGGGGTGTCAAAAGAGGCAGCATCTCGGAGCAGCCATTCTTTCCAGGTAGCAGACTCATTAGAGAAGAGTTTGTCAATGAATTTCATGAGCAAGCAGCGGTTTTGAAGCTCCAGGTCTTTCACTCCTAGCCCGCCGTTATCTTTGCTTGCACGAACATTATCCCACGCGACTAAGAACTTAGAACCATGGCAAACATCATCACCCGTCCAGAAGAAAGCACGCCGGCGGCGATCAATAGCTTGGATGACAGTTTTTGGAATGCACATAGCAGACATGTAGTGGAGCGGAATGGAGCTAAGGACAGCGGTAGAGAGAGTAAGGCGCCCTGCCCTATTGAGGAGGGAAGCACGCCAACCTGAAAGATACTTATCACAGGAAGAAATTAGGGGGAGGCAGTCAGCAACAGAGATCTTGAAGGGGGAAAGAGGGAGTCCAAGATAGGTTTGGGGGAAGGAAGAGACTGTAGTGCCGAAAGTATTGGCAAGAGTGATGGCAGTTTCGTTAGGAACAGCAACGGGGAGGAAAGTAGTTTTGTGATAGTTGATTGACAGCCCTGTGGCAAGTTCAAAGAGCTCAAGGATCTTTTTTATTTCATTGATGGCATCAGCAGAGCAATTGAGGAAGATCAAGGTGTCATCAGCGTACTGAAGAACAGGGCACGGCTGATCAAGGACAAGGGGATGGTGGATGGAAGTAGCAAGCGCTGGGTGCTGAAGCAACCTGCGAAGAACATCAGCGACAATGATGAAAAGGTAAGGGGAGAGTGGATCACCCTGCCGTAGCCCGTTTCGACAGGTGATCCAGCCACCAGGAACGCCATTGAGGAGGACCGCGGTTTTACCAGTGTCAAGCAGATCACGAATCCAGCTGCACCACTTATCAGGGAAGCCGCGACAACGAAGGATACGATCTAGGTTGTCCCAACTGACGCAGTCAAAAGCTTTGTGAAAGTCTAGCTTAAGGACAATAGTGGGGGCATTGCGTCGGTAGCAATAGTGAAGCAGTTCAGCGGCATAGGCGAAGCTCTCAGCAATACACCGACCAAGAACAAACCCAGACTGGTCGCTACCAATCAGGGATGGGATGAGGGGCTGAAGGCGATTAGTAAAAACTTTGGAGATGCCCTTGACAGTGCAGTTTTGAAGCGCAATGGGCATGAAATCTTGGGGTTTTCGAGCCTCATCTTTTTTAGGGAGGAGCACAAGGTAGGAGCGGTTTAGACGCTCGAGGTCGGTAGAGCGGGCATGAAAGGCGTCAAACAGGGCGGTCAGCTGAGGAGAGGTGGTAGGCCATGTTGCCTTGAAGAAAAGAGGACCGAAACCATCGGGCCCGGGACTAGCGTTGTTGTGCATGTGCTTGTATGCCCGGTGGATTTCATCACTGTCGAAAGGAGCAGCAAGGTGGTCAAGAGGCAAGGCGCCCTCTGGGTAGAGATCATGGAGCTGAAAATTCTAGCTTGTTGCACACGCACACCCTAGAAGTTCATGGTACAAAGAGCGAAGGACAACATCCTTTTGTTCATGGTTGTGGAGCTCACATCCGTCATGCTCAATGACTTGGATTTTGTTTCTGCGATGTCACTGATTAGCACAGGCATGGAAATATCTTGTATTTTCATCCCCTTCAATAGCTGCCTTAACTTTGCTTCGTTGTTTCCAAAGCTTTAGTTTAGCCTGGGTGACTCTACTGAGAATGCTGATGATTAGTGTCCGCAGATTACGTTCAGGTTGGGAAAGTGCACGGGACTCCTCCACGTAGGCCATCAACTTGATCACGATCCGACAGTCAGTTTCCTGCTGAGAGAGGTTGGGCTTTTTCCTTTTCCATGCTCTAAGACCAGATCTGGTAGCTTTTAGCTTGGTGGCCAGGACAGTAGATGGATCAGTGTTGTTCGTCTGGCAACTCCACGCAGCCCCCACTGTCTCCCTAAAATCATTAGCCTAGGCCCAATAATTATCAAAACAGAAGAGGTTGGATCTTGGTATGATTGTTGTAATATCGATCTTCAACGAAACGTGATCCGAAGTGGTCCTGGTTAGGGAGGAAAGGATGGTGCTAGGGAGAAGTTCGTCCTAGGTGAGATTAATAAAAACTCTGTCCAACCGTTCAAGGGTCGGGGTGCTACGCTGTTGGACCAGGTGAAGTTTCTATCTAGGAGAGGCACCTCAATAAGACACATGTCATTGATGCAGTCATTGAAAGCCTCGGCCTCAGCTATCTGAAAGTTTGAGTTGTTCTTCTCATGAGCATATCTGATCATATTAAAATCGCCACACAGCATCCAGGAGTGTTGGGGGGTGGGGAAATTGACTTGAGCTCCTCCAGAAAGGCAGGTCTATGCTCAGGAGAAGCAGGAGCGTAGACATTAGTAATATACACAGAAAGATCAGAGGTGGAAGAGGTCAGGTGGGTGCAAAGAGTGTTGGGGGTAGAATGAGAACCAATGCAGGCGAAGATCAAATCCGACCAGGCAGACAAGATTCCACCAGAAGAGCCATCTGAATTAGAATAGATGACCTTGTTGAGACGGCGAGGGAGAAAAGAGTAAAGCTTATGTGTGGGTATATTAGCAAGTTTGGTTTCTTGGAGAAAGACCAGATCGGGGTTTGATGAAAGCAGTTTAGAAAGAACATTACCACACTTAATAGAGTCTCCCAAATCTCTCACATTCCAATAGCAAACCTTGTGAAGGGTCGAGATGGCGGACTAGAGGGGGGGGTGAATAGTCCTTTCTAAAATTAATCGCGTCGGCAAACCGAAACAAATGCGGAATTAAAACTATCGGTCTAGCCAAGACTACACCCCTCTATCTAAGTTCACAAGCACCTCACAAAGATCCTAATTATGTAACTAAGATGCTTTCCTTAGCAAGAGCTCTCCTAAACATTTCTAGAGCAAGGTCACACAAACTTATGCACTAGTACTTTAGCAAAGCCGGGGAGCTCCTACACAATTCTAGTAAGCAAAAGCAACCTATGCTCACTAGCAATGCTCAATAGCAAGGCAACTAATGCCAAACTAGAGAGCATAAATTACTTAGCTACACAAACTAAGCAATATGACTAACAAGGTTACACAAACCAAATTAGCCACGCAACAGGAGCTACTTCTATGCTACACAAGCAAGAAGGTAACTAGCTAACTACACAAGGAAACTAGTTACAAGAGCAACTACATAAGCACAAGTATATGAATGTAAATACAAGCTTGTGAATCGAAAGCAAACCACCGAGAAGATGTACACAATGTTGACACGGCGGTTTTTCACCGAGGTTCACTTGGTTGCCACCAAGCTAGTCCCCGTTGTGGCGATACACCCACTTGATGGATCATGAGCTAATTGACTATCAAGAGTCAAACCCTCAGCGGGTGCCGCACATCCACTCTCAAGATGGGGATCCTCCAAGCCACGAGCTTTACTAGAGTTGCTCTTCGCGATCTCCGCGGGGTGAGCACAATCCCCCTCACAAATTCTCCTTCGGAGCCACGCACAATCTCCACGCGTGCTTCAACGGAGTCGCAAGCCACCAAGCCGTCTAGGAGGTGGCAATCTCCAAGAGTAACAAGCATCACCGGCTTGCAACACGATCACCTAGTACCACTCGATGCAATCCTCTCGATGCAACGCACTAGAATCACTCTCTCACTCGATCCGATGAACACTATCAAGCATGAGTGAGTTAGAGGGTTTCCAAGCACTACCCACCAAGGCCAAATTGTGCTCAGCTACCGGCCACGGCCGGCCAAGGCATCTATTTATAACCCCATGGTCAAATAGAGCCGTTACTCCTTCACTGGGTCCTTTTCGGGATGACCGGACGCGGTGGTCAAAACTGACCGGACGCGGTGGTCAGTAGCATGCTCCAATGGCTAGTTTTCGCGCGTACAAACTTGTTTTGACCGGATGCGGTGGTCACTAACGGGACCGGACGCGGTGGTCGCAGCGAAACAGCGAACAGAGAGGTTCCAGCAAGCTCCCGAAGTGACCGGACGCGTCCGGTCATCACTGATCGGACTCGCTGCAGCGTCCGGTCATTTTCGCCCATGAAAAACACTGACCGGACGCGGTGGTCGCAGCTGACCGGACGCGGTGGTCGAAACTGACCGGACGCGGTGGTCACGAGTCCGGTCACAGACCACCCTTCGGTAAAACAGCGATATCTCTTAGCTCCGAACTCCGATTTCGATGATCTTGGACATTTTGGAAAGCTTACTCAGAGGGCTACACAACCCACTAAAGCACTTGATCCAATTCACAATGGATCAAAGCAGTATTCCACTCTAAGAGCCATCCTAGTGTCCGAAGAACACCGAAAAACATTTCTCTCTTCTCCAAGTTGATCAACACCAACTCCAACACCTTCTCCTTTGCAAATGTGCCAACACCACCATGTGTACACCACAGTGCATGTGTGTTAGCTTTTCACAAACATTTTCAAAGGGTTAGGCACTCAATTTGTCTCGCCACTCGATCCTAACACGTATGCAAAGTTAGATCGCTCAAGTGGCACTAGATGACCGATATGCAAACAAGTTTGCCCCTCTTGATAGTACGACCATCTATCCTAAACCCGGTCATAAACTTCTCTACACACCTATGACCGGTGAAATGGACATGCCCTAGGTTATACCTTTGCCTTGTGCATTCCACTCCATCTCCTCCGACGTTGATGCAACACATGCACCAACCATATCACAAATGATATGATCCACTTCATATCATCATGTGGCCGTATTGGTTCATCGATCTTGACCTCACTTGCTCTTCACCGTTGCCTTGGTCCATCGGCGCCAAGTCTTGCTCAAGCTTCACCGCCTCGCGGTCCATCGCTCCAAAGCCTCCGACTTGCCCTTTACACTTGCAACCGGTCCATCAAGCCAAGCCTCATCTTGATCTTCGCCACCTTGGTCACATGACTCTATGTCATGTCTCATATGCAATGAGCTCCTTTATGACACAATCATCTATAGACTAATTCCCTGTGTATCTCACATAAACACAATTAGTCCACCTAAGGTTGTCACTCAATTACCAAAACTAAACAAGGACCTTTCACCTTGATGCTTCTATTCATTAAAAACTTGTTCCACACCATACACGAGACAGTGCACAAATGCATCAGCTTGCTCGTTCTTGTTGTGGTGCATCACTGCTCCACCGACGGTGTGGCCGTCGCACCAAAGATACTTGTGAGTTCCTCCTCACTCGCACCACAAGCAGTTGCAATATCAGTAAGAGAGTCGTCATCACCGGAGGGATAGTAGTTATCAGATAAGAGATAAGAGCAGGAAATAGCATTGCGAAGATGACGGGACGCACCGAAGAAGTCAAACTTGGCTTGCTGGACACATGCAGCTTTGTCCTCTGGACGCTCAAAACTGGATTCCTCCTTTTCCATCAGCGAGTGCTCCTGCGGAGCTTGTGGGCGCTGTCCCTGGCCCTCTTACGCCTGACACGTCTCTTCTGAGCGTGGCTCTCATTCTCCTCTTCAGTGTGCCCGCCAGCAGTAGCTAGAGGAATGTCCATGTTCAGACCAACGAGAGCAGAAGCTGCCTCGTCCTCCATCATGACGCTCGAGTTGTTGGGCTCGCTCTAGAGTGCAGGCACCCCACCAACACCATACCAAGGTAGAGCAAGGAATAAGGGTTCACGGTGAGGGGTGGAGCAGGGATAGGGAGTGGCACGCCTGGTATTGTCAAGACGAAGATTTGGAGTAGCAGTAGTTGGGACATCCAAGTTGAGGATGGTGGCAACAAGGTTTTTAGAAGCAGAAAGGTTGGCGAGATGGGTATCGAGAATGTTGGTGGTGGTAACGAGCAGGGTGGAGGTGGTGGGGGATCGGGTGCGGGGAGTAGAGGTGGAGTGGTCGCAAGTAGCACCAGACAAGGATGACATGTTGATGTTGACGTGAGACTTGCACTGGAAACTCTTATGTCCAGAACAAAGACATCGGGAGCATTTTATAGGGTCGCGGCAGTCAGAGACAAGGTGATCAGTGGCTAAGCACCTAAAGCACTTCTTCAGACGAGAACTTCCTTTACTCCTACGGAAAAATGCAGGCTGACGAGTCATAGAATTCAACACACCTCCAGTTCTTAGGGCACCATGGACGCCGGCGAGGTGAGAATGTGTCTGTCTATCTTGATCATGGCCATGGCGAGTGGTTTGAGCTCCAGGGACGTTAATGTGGGGTGAGTAAGCATGGTTGCCACCATCAGCCGTCAACGATTTGGAACGGAGAGTAGAGAGGAGTAACTGAGGTGCAAGAGTAAAATTGCAGCTGGAGGTGGATGGTGCATTAAGAGAGTGTGCAACTGCAGATAAAAGTACTTTTGACCAAATTCTTCTCACATAGATCACCACAGTTGCAGTTGAGTTGACACGCCGACTCGTCAGTGGTGTCGCTGTCTAGCTGTGCCTGAGAGGGACGGCCAGGCAAGGTGCTGTTGCTGGGCTGGGCAATGGGCCGCTCTCGGGCCCGAGGAGGGTTGGTGGATCCAAAATTTGAAACTTGTCTCACCTTCGGAGGAGCCACCGTGGAGATGACATCCAAGATTGCCGCCCGACGATCACCGTGGATATGGAAGATGACTCCATTGATAGCAAACACGCCGATTTTGATGAGGAGATGCTTAACCACATCGGCGGCAACAGAGGAAGAGAAGACATAGGGGAGATCAGGCTTGACAACAAAAAAATTCAGGGTAAGCACAAAAGTGGTAATCAAGGCCACGGGCCACGAAACTACAGTTCGAGGGAGATTTTCCATTCATTTGGGAGATCCAGAAAGTAGAGGAAGGGAGTCTAGGAGCTAAAGGCCTAACAACCGGGCAATAGTAGTTTTCCAAAACAAAGGTTTGAAAGCGCATACCAGGCTGCTCAGAAGAAGCCGCTGCACGGCTAGAGCCATGACCCCATGACTGCTTGTTGGGTTGACGTTGTCCTTGCTCCGTGTGGAGTGGAGCTGCATCAGGCGCACCAGACGAATGGGGGCGATGTGGTAGGGCGGCACTTGCTCCGTCTTGCAGGCATTTCGTCGAGTGCCCACCCTGCACGTCCCCCTGCCGCGGCTCGCGCAGATGCAGCAGGTGCACGAGCTCGGCGGCAGCAGTCAAGCTTGCCTCCGGAGATGGTGAAGGATGCCTATTGGGGCCTTCTCCCGCATCGGAACGGCTTGCTTCTCCGAAGGCGCAAATCGTCGAACACCTGCTGTGCGGCGCTCTAGGAACTTCGTGCTCCGCAGCCCGGTGATGCGCTGCTCCACCGCGCGAGCCGCGCGGACCCACCTCGTGCACTCCTGGGGGGCGAGAGGATGCCGGCTCGAGGGGGCAGCGGCCACCCGTGGCCGGGCCGGTGGAAGGCGGACGGAGGGAGGTGGGGAACAATGGCAGATGGCTGTCCGGGGTGAGGAGGTGTGGGGACAGGGAGCCAAAGCAGAGGTGCTGTGGCTAGCTAGCTGGAGCGGACGTTGGCTGGTGGTTAGCCGCCGCCGGAGACGCCGTGCCCGTGGAGGCCGCCGGCGGGCGGGGGGGGAGGGGGGTGGGGGGGGGGGAGGACGCATCCAGGGGCCCATGAGGCAGAAAATTCAAACCGATACAAGTGAAATTTAAATATGATTCTTTTTTAGTAAAATGTAATTGATTCGTATGAAATTCTTACATTACAAATAAACTATATTTGGAGGGTTTTGATGTGTGGATTTTGATTACCTGAGTGAAATCACTCAGATTTCTAAATGCCACAAATTCATGTGATCCATTACATGAATTTTACTCCAAGGCCATAAATCAGATGGATAGAATGTGTTACTACGGATACATGTGTATCCATTTTAATTCACGTGTTAGAGTGAACTAGAATAAAATTTAATTTAATTTCACTCCAACCCACTTCCACACATGTAGATTGAGATGCATGCTAGAGTAACAAAACCATACATTGCATCTAACTGATGGATGCGTCGGAAGTGCTTGGGACTAGCCGGCTGGCTCGGAACCAACTGGGCTGGGCGATGCATCTGTGGCCTGTGAGCGACCCAGAAGCCCAGATGATGACGTCGACGTGGGGGACGGATTTTTGGACGGTCGATCGAGAAGGCTCGATCTGCGCAAAAGCAATCCACGATAGCATGGCGATGGAGGAGGCGAGAAGCGATGAGACCCAATTACATATATGAGGAGGAAGAGGAACAGAACGGGAGGAGCCAGCGGTAGTCCCGCCGCCGCGTCAGGCGGCGCTGGAATGTGCGACGACGTCATCCGCGGCATCTTCGCTCGCGTCCCGGCGCGCACCGCGGTCGCGTCCATGGCGGTCTCCAGGCACCACCAGGCCTTGATCCGCTGCCCGGAGTTTAGGGCCCTCCACTGCCGCCTCGCCCCGCCGCTGCCAGACCATAGTCATATAAAACGGGTTCACCATCTTCGGCACTCGACCTGGATTTGTCGATCTCGATCCGGGTTTACGGGTTCATTTTCGATCCGAAATATAAAAGTAGCGTATCCCGTACCTCGACCCCATCGAGCCGACTATGTGCCAGACCCCACGTCGCGTACATCGCGACGGCGAAGGTGAAGAGGAGCGGCGACGGCCGGAAGCAGCCCGTCAGCGGGTACCACGGCTTCCACGTCGCCGGAGCAGGGCTCAGTGGCCGCGCGCCGATGCGCGCGCTCGCGGGGGCGACGTGCCCCCGGATGACGTACGTCAGCACGTGCCACGGCGTCGTGCTGCTCGTTGGTAAGGCCAGGCCTGCCACGTGCGTCCTCTGGAACCCGGCCATCGCCGACGAGGAGGAGGAGGAGGTGAGGGTCCCGGTTTCGGACGACGACGATTGTGCCGTTTTGGGGTTGGGCTACGGCCGGAGGAGCAAAACCTACAAGCTTCTCCTGTCACGCCAACGGAAGGTGACGACGTCCTCGACGAGGAGGGATCCAAAAGAGCTGCTGGTCTATGCTCTCAGTGGCGGCGGCAGCGGCGGGGAGCAACCACAACTACGGACGCTGTTATCTGAGGGGCTGGACGGAGAAATCAGCGGCGAGTCGCTCTATCTGGACGGCACGATTTACCTCCTCCACGTCGACAAGGCAGTGATCTTGGCTTTCGACGTCGACGACGAGACGGTCACCGCCATCGATTTGCCAGGCGAGAGAGACGAACACGGCTGCAAAATAATGTCCACGACGCTCTTGCTGATCTCCGGCCGTCCATGTGTGGACACGCAGGATAGCCACGGCAGAGCGCTGTGGCTGCTCACTGTGGAGCACCAGTGGGAACGAAAGTGCGTCATCAACGACAAGGCGTCTAGCGACGACCGCCGTGATCCCTACTCAATCACCGGCGTTTGGGACTGCGGTGGCGTGCTGTTCATGTACTTGCGCAACGAAGGATACGGGGACAAAGACGGCAAGCTCTGCATGTACTGTACCGCAACCAAGAGGATGATCGAGGTAAACCTGCCGCGCAAACTGACGCCCCGGGAGGAGTGGGAGTACGCGATGTGCTGGGGTTACAAGCCGACGCTCGTGTCGCCGGGAAGCATCGTCGTCGGCGAGGCCATCATCAGTCAAGATGAAAAGGAGCGCCGAGCCCGGACCGCGGATATAATGGCTGCCCTGATGCCGCTCAATGAGCGATACAGGAGGAAAGGGCACAAGGCAACGCTCCACACCGTGTGCTTCATGGAGTTCTTGGTCCGCATCATGCAGAAGCTGCCAGAGAACATGAACGAAGTAGCCGAAATGCCACTGCTGAAACCAAAAGATTCAGGGAAGGAACTTTACTATTCAGATTCCGGTTTGGATTCAGATTCAGAATTTGAGGCTAGATTCATGAGGTGCTATAAAAAAGCCAGACGGGCGATGATTATGTATTGAAATAAACTGTCAGTCTACGAGCTGAAAGCCTGAAACAACTAGGTCCTCTTATTTCACCTACAAGTTACAACCATAAGATCACTTCTCTCAGAGGAGAAAGAGCTCTGTTAGCATGGCCTATTCAGATTCAGGTTCAGGTTCAGATCTCGAACAGAGACTCGTAGTTACAACTAGTCTATTTGAGTTTTTTTAGTAACCAACCTTCGCATGTGTAACTCCTTGAAAATTTTATTCATGTTCGCGATTTCACTTTCCAAAATTTGCTACTCAGGATCGAAATTTGATTGGCATCTTCGAGATTTCCCAGTGTCTGAGCTTAATTGAAACTTAGTTTCACATTGTAAACAGTGCCTTATTTTCTAGTGACATCTATCGAAACCATACTAGCAACTTAGCAAGGTCCAGGAGGACATTACAATAGCCGACGGCTACGAAATGTAGCCTCTGCTCTCGAGGCTCTCCACGGCATCCCTGATGATCTTCTCCAGGGGCCTGAACTGCAGCCCTAGCGCAACGAGCTTCTTCGACGCCACCTCCACTTCTGCTCTCACAAGCCCAGGCTGGGTATCCTTGGGGAACCTGCCACAAAGCAACACCACAAGTTTCAATTCCAACAGAGGAGAGGCAAGCATTCCAGATGTTTTCATGCAGTTTTCATCGCGAAAAAAAATAAGGGGTTTTGAAAATGTGGCTTACTTGGGCACTTTGTAGCTGGGGTAGAGCTCGGTGAGTTTGGCCAAGAAGTCGCTCAAGTGATTGATGGACTCGGCGCAGATGTGCCTCCCGGAAGCTGATGGGTTCTCGAACACCAGGAGATGGGCCAAGGCAACGTCTTCCACATGGACTGCCCCCATCCATATGTCCTTGTACTCCTCTGTGCAACCTGCATGGCCAAAATGATGTGCTTCACTGTTTTCTTCATCTCATTGCAATGGCACGGCATAATGAGCAAGCAAGAATAACAATGTTTCTGCATACTGCATGGGGATTGAAGCCAGCAAATCAAGTGGCAAACAAGAGGATTGGTTGGTTGCTGCAAGTGCATGCATCGTTTGGGAACCATATATTGATTCAAACTGAACCGGTAATGTAGACATTATCAAAAACTACAACAGCTCATATTTCGTACTATTTGGATGTGCTTCAGTGTTCTCTTCATCCAATGAACGGCATAATGAGCAAACAAGAATAATATTCTCAACACTGCATATAATTTGAAACTTGCATGAAATGGCAAAAAAAAACAAGAAAGAATTGTTTGTTTTTTGCAAGTGCATGAATCATTTGGAGACCATATATATTGATTTAAACTGGAACCACTAAGGTAGCCATGATCGGATACTCCAACTCAAATTTCATATTCGGAAAGAAATTTAGAATTCAGAATTCCAAACTATGGCCTGAAGCTTTACCTTGAAGGAGGCGTAGAAGGACGGACATGCTAGAATTGATGGTTGGTGGGATTATCGGGCCCAGGACAGACATTGGATTAATCACAACCACATCCAGCCCGTTTTCCTCTGCAAACTTCCACGCTGCCTTCTCTGCCAGCGTCTTGGAAACAGGGTACCAAACCTATGCACAAACACAAGCAAAGAGAACATGAAATCGCAGCGAGCGAAGCTACTGATGAAACCGAAGTTTTGCAGAGGTTTTATCTTGCACGCGTCCTGGAAATCCTGCAAACCTTCTCCAGTTTATGTGTTCACCGAGTTTCCCAGGCTGATCGTGCCATCATTCATGGCGCCATGGTACCTGGAGACGCTGCAATAGGTAGGCAGTACTGCAGTAGGCTCAGGCTCACCCCGTTTTTCTCGCAGTAGTCGATGTCGGTCCAGCAGCGCTCGTCGCGGACCTCGCCGGCGGGCCACCCGGGGCTGGGCATGATGGCCGAGCTGGACGAGGTGACCACCACCCGCCGCACGCTCCCGGCCTCCTTGGCGGCGCGCAGCACGTGCAGCGTCCCTTCCACCGCCGGCACTATCAGTTGCTTCTGCATCCAAACATGCATAAACGGAACAGCCGCACGTCAGCCTGGGGTAGAGCGAGCCGATGGAAGAGGAGAGGACAGCCACGGGGCACACACCTGGGGATCGCTGACGGCGTCCACGATGCAGGGCGAGGCGAGGTGGAAGACGCCCGAGCAGCCCCGCGCGGCGTCCATCAGCGCGGCGCCGTCGAGGAGGTCGCCGCGGAAGATGCGGAGGCGGCCCTCGCCGGCGCCGGCGGCCAGGGCGAGCAGGTGCTCCGTCTCCGCCTTGTCATCTGCACCGCCCAAGGCCCAAGCCCAAATAGTAACTATAAGGAGAACATGATCAGCGTCTGTGTACGTGTCAAGTGAGGAACTGCTACTGACCGGGGTTGAGGACGCCGGCGTGGACGCTGTAGCCGCGGCCGAGGAGGAGGCGGACGAGGGTCGAGCCGATGAAGCCGCTGGCGCCGGTGACCAGCACCGTCTCCCCCGCCATCTCTGATCTCCCAGTGTCCCTCTCTCGTGTCCTTTCCCTGAGCTGACTTGCTGGGCCTGGGCTGGGGTCTCCAGTAGTCCAGTCACTCCGAGTGTGCTGCGACTGTACGAGTGGCTACCTGACACTGGAATTTTTTGTGGATGCGTTTAGCACCAGCTTCGGAACTGACACAAAACGGCAACCTCTTTTGGATTATCCACAACAGCAGTACAGTCACCGTGATTGTGCAACTGCAGACGACGGCACTATACTGAGCTTTCTGCAGACTGCACGCCAAAGATAAGGAGGAGTCAAGGAGCAAATGGTGTGGTCAAGTACAGTTCACGTTGATTATCAGAACGTTCAGTGTGTGTGTCTAGGCTTCATCTTCGACAAGGATCCAATCCAATTCGGTACCTGAAACTTCGTGATAAGGCTGTGTTTAGTTCACCGTGGAACGCAAAATGCAAAATGCTAACTACTTTAGAATGATGAAATACAAAATGTCAAAATTTTCATAGGTGTGTTTAGTTCCATCTAAAATACCAAATTTTTCATAGAGTGGGTGAAGACTTTTTGGTGCTTTTTTCCTCTTTATGCCAAAATCTAAAATGGAAAATAGATACTTTTTGCCAAAAATTTTACATGGTATTTAGTTCCATTCTACAAAATGATGGGTAAAATCTAAAATTTTTTGGGTGAAATGAGAACTAAACACACCCTAAGAACTGAAAATCGAGTTAGCTCGGTTTTCTTTTTCAGATTGCACGGTTCCAACGCTATCTTATTATCATCATCATCATCTTCTGGTGACATCATTATTACTACTAGTTACAAGCCACGCTTAGCAAGGTCCATGACGGCCTCACATCACAAGCACTGCCATCTTGCCATCCATCAGGACTTCAGGAGATGTGGCCTCGGCTCTTGAGGCTCTCCACGGCGTCCCTGATGATCTTCTCCATGGGGGTGACCTGAAGCCCCAGCGCAATGAGCTTCTTGGAGCCTACCTCCTCTCTCACCAGCCCAGGCTGGGTGTCCTTCGGGAGCCTGGTAAAGCAACACAGCACAAGGCGCAAGCACACACCCAGAGCCAGAGACCCCTAAATTTCAGTCTGATTTTCTTGGTGAAAAAAAAAATGTGTGGTTTCGCGTACTTGGGCACTTTGTAGTTGGGGTAGAGCTCGGCGACTTTGGCCGCGAAGTCGCTCCAGTGACAGATGGACTGGACGCACATGTGCCTCCCCGACGCCGATGGGTTCTCGAACACCAGGATATGCGCCATGGCAACGTCTTCCACGTGCACTGGCCCCATGAAGAAATCGGCATACCCCTCTGTGCAGCCTGCACAGTGAGAGAAACTTATAATTATGAGCAAGGAAGAACAGTATTAATTCTGAACATTGCATACATGTATGCCTTGTATTTGTTACCACATTGCCAAAGCAATGCATGGTCATTCATGAACTGAAACTGCTATGCATGAACTGAGTCTAGGAGAGACATCTGTCCATGTAGAATATGAAATAAAAAAAAGGAAAGGTTCAGAGCTGAGGTAACAACGACCCTAGCCAATAGCACTCCTACTTATCATGATGAAATGTTCAGTGGGTTAACTGGAAGAGGCTCATCAGAACAAACAAGGCATGATAAGTTAACAGTTAATTTTAAAATGGACGGATAACAAAATTCAAATTTCTACAGCCTTAGCAAGATGAAATAGGTTGCTGAACTGTTCTCCATATTTTGGGGCACCTATTTTGGGACAGAGGAAAAGAGGGAGTATGCAATATGCTCACCTTCAAGGAGGCGACAAAACATGGCCATGCTAGCGTTGATGGCTGGTGGAATCATGGGGCCCAGCACGGTCCCCGGGTTAACCACAACCACATCCAGCCCGTTCTCCTCTGCAAACTTCCACGCTGCCTTCTCTGCCAGTGTCTTCGAAGCAGGGTACCAAACCTACAAGCAGAACCAAATGGAGGATACTAACAGCCAATAAATTGCTGATGCAACTGAAGCTCTGCAGAGGTTGCATTGCATTGCATCGTGGAATTTCTGCAGATCATTTTCACCGTTGACGTTTACTACGGTTTCCATGCATGATCTACACTAAGAATAGGATGCGATTATACTATTTTTTCCAAAGTTCAGAGTTGACTACAAATGGAACAACGCCACGGTGGCCCAGCATCCACCCACAGACGATGAGACGAGCATCCAGCAAACGGCGGCAAAGCCTCCAACAAATGGAATAACGCCCACGGTTTCTTTTGTTGCAGGCCCAGTTTGGAAGGTTGTTGGTGTTGAGAGCGGTCGTTGTTTCTTTCTTTCTCCCTCTTTTGCCTTTTTTTTCTTTTTTATTTCTTCATTTAGTGTGGCAATCCGTGGATTGCCTTGTGTTTGTACTGCAACCCTCCCAATGAAATACGTGCTAATTGGCACGGTCGCGAAAAAAAAATTGAGAGTTCGCTGGGAAGCTCGCTCACCCCGTTCTTCTCGCAGTAGTCGATGTCGGTCCAGCAACGCTCGTCGCGGACCTCGCCGGCGGGCCACCCGGGGCTGGGCACGACGGCCGAGATGGACGAGGTGATCACCACCCGCCGCACCCCGCCGGCGTCCTTGGCCGCGCGCAGCACGTTCAGCGTCCCTTCCACCGCGGGCACCATCAGCTGATTCTGCAACAGCGAACGAAGAGCAGGTCGGCGACGTTGCAGCTGGCACTACGGCGCGGCACGTATATACCTGGGGGTCCTTGACGGGGTCGACGGTGCAGGCACTAGTACAGAGACGGGCTTTACTCCCGGTGGGGAACCCCCTCTAGTCCCGGTTCCCCACCCGGGAGCAAGCATCCGGGACTAAAGGGGGGTCCTTTAGTCCCGGGTGAGGAACCGGGACTAAAGGAGGACCTTTAGTCCCGGTGGGTAACACCAACCGGGACTAAAGGTGCCTCCTGACATGCCACGATGGCCAGCACCTTTAGTCCCGGTTGGTAATACGAACCGGGACTAAAGGTTTTTTTTTCTTTTCTTTTCATTTTTTTGTTTTCTTTTCAAAATAGGTTTTCGAAGTCGTATTGTACGCTGCTAATTATACATTTATACGCGCATATAGTATGTTTCGGTTCAAGCACAATGAACGTATTAAATCACACAATTCAAGCATAGAAATATATATATATATATATATATATGCATGCATCATATATATATTTACATGCATGCATGCATATGTGTATTTTACATTATATTATTTCATGTGCATATATTACAAAAGATTGCATTATAGTTGTTGTGACATAACGAGTTTCTTCTCATCCTCTAGCTTGGCTTCAATGGCAGTGTTGGGTCGAAGTAGAACTCGCCCTTGGAATCGATGACCTGCTCATTAAAAAATCCGGCTATAGACTCTTGAATTGCTTTGATTTGGTCTTGTCGTATGACCTTTTCCTCCAACCATCGAGTCTACAGGTTTGAATTAAAGGAAAATAAATTAATATATGTACATATATATATAAAGACATAGTAACACAATCAATAATAATAATTAAATGAATATATAGTGTATTTTTAACGTACTTTGAGTCTCTCTGTAGGAGTTCTTTGGGAGACCACCTTGATAAACTTGCAAACATAGTAACCACAGTAGTTGTTCCCCTGTTCCTGCCTCAGACACCACTTTACGAGAAAAAGATTTGTCATCCAATCTGGTGATCCGGTGAAAGCTATATGTTTAATTAATAAAGATGATGCGATTCAGGGGACTTACTTTCAATGGGATTACATTCAGTGGCGCTTTGCATTTTTCCATGTGTTGCTTCTCAATAAAGGTTTTCCAAACACTGCCCAATAAAAAATTTGCCACATCATTAGATATAGTTAATCATCATGTTTGTGTGTATATATAGTTGCTAGAGATCCCGAAATTACCTCTGGATAATATCTATCATATCTTGGTAGTCTTGTTGTGGTTTTCTCATCGAGTCATAGATTATCAAGTGACTTTTCACCAGATCGATGTCCATCAATATCCAGTGATTGCTGCATATGTTTATAGGATATAACGCATAACACTCATTAATTAACTAGAATCAACATATGAGCCATTAAGGCTATGATCGACATGATTAACACTCACTTGAAGTTATAGGGAAAGAGTATATCCTTCTTGTGGCGTTGGTTCACTAAGAAGTTCATGAGGTTACTCTCTGACTCAGACTTCCAATTAGTCATTGGAGTAATTGGGTCTTTGAATACTATATGGGGATCAACAAAACCAATTTCATTGCATCCTTCCTTTCTGAGCTCTGTCATTGTAAATCTGCATATATATAGTACTTGTTAGGATAATTTATATGCATATACACACATATGATGAGTTTAATAATAGATCGAAAGAATTATTACTTACAGGCAATAGCAGCTAATGATAACTTTGTCCAGAGATGTCAGGTGGCATAGTTGATGAAATTCTGCAAAGTCAACATACATAACATCATCGCCACGAAACCAATGTTCGTCTCTAATTCTGACACCAACGCAGATGTCTCCACTGGTAGACGCCTGCATGTACCACTTGTTTAGCAGGTACATTTGCGTCCCCAGATCAGATAAGGCTTGAGGGTTGTATAGACTCTGGCCTAGTACAAATTTTTTCTTCCAAATATCAACCTCCGCCGCACTCTCAATGTTTCCATCACCAAACATCTGGTAAAGGTCGAGACCAGTCTCATCAAGAAATTCACCAAGGTGATCCAAATCGACATCCGGAGGTATGTTTGCCTGATGCATTAATCCTAAATTCGAACCATATTCATTACCAACAACTAGCGGGGGGATTGATTGGTGCGCTTGTTGTCCGAGTTGGGCAACTCCTTTCCCTGCCCGCTTCTTTTTCTGTGCCGCCTCAATTGACTTGGTGAGAGTGCGGTCATAGTCTGATAACGTTGATTTGGACGGCTTACGAGATTCCCGCTGTTGATGCTGGTAAGAAGTCACCTTTTTTCTTAAAATATCCGGAGCTACGAAGAAGTACGGTTTCTCTGGGTTTCTCCTTGCTTCTTGATTCATTTTAAGTTTGTCATAGAATCTAGACATGTCTTTTTTATATGCATCAGTTCCTTCTTCCTTCTCTTCAGATATTATTTTGGGAATAGCCCTTGGTTTCACGGTGGCTTTCTTTGCAGGCGGGGACTGGTTCTTCGTTTGAGGGGCTGGCCTCTTGCTAGGCTTCTTGGTAGGCGGGGGCGGGGGAGGCGTTGGAGACCTCCTTGGAGGTGTTGGCAGCGGCGTTGGAGACCTCCTTGGAGGTGGCGGCTGCGGCGTTGGAGACCTCCTTGTAGAGGGTGTGGATGCAGCCTCGTCTTCCAACATAATGTCATCGTACAGAGCACTATGATGATCTGGCGATTGAACAATTGGATTTAGGTTGGGGGAGGATCTGCTACAAAAAAAGGAATGACATATTATTATGAGCAGATTGTTAATTATTTAAGCCAATACAAATTAATGATGTAGTGTTTTCATCCGCACGTACCTATGGTGAGGTAGTTCAGGAGGAGGTGGAGCCGACATCCCTGGAATGATGATGTAGCGCTTGCGCCATAGAATGAATGTCTTCTCCGCTTCTCCTAGAGTCTTCTCACCATCACCTCCAGGAATATCAAGAGGCAAATCACTAAAACCTTTTTCAGCTTTATCTACCGAGATGGTGGCATATCCTTCTTGGATTATATTCCCATGAATCCTTGGTGTCTTGGTTCGGTCGATAGGATTAACAAGACCGATAGCCACCTTGATTGTGGAATTCTCCTTCGGAATGTGTAGCTCACACGTTGTACAAGGTTCAGTGACGTCATCCACAGGGAAGTGCAGTCCTGTGTCCCCTTGATTTGGTATCTCCGTGGAAGCGCAGCTGCTTTTCAACTGAACAGATTGGCTAATGTTGATTCCTGGCTCTGATGCCTGCTTGCTTGCACTCACTGCTATTTGCACTTGCCTTTTGATTTCCTCCTGCATTCTCGCTTCAAGGTTTTTTTCCCGCTCCTGTGCTTCACGCACCGCTTCCTCCAACCTCTGGAGCCGTTGTGCCTCTTCTTCCTTCTTTCTCTGGCGACTTCTGTAGGAAGGTCTGTCCTGAGGGAATCCATGCTCCCACGAGACACTTCCTTTGCCTCTAGTTCGGCCACCATGTTCAATAGTCCCGATGGCGTATGTCAGCTCATCCTTATCTCTGTTGGGCCTGAACGCACCACTAGCAGTAGCTCTCTGAGCATAAAACAATCTTTCTGCTGCTTCTTGCAGTCTTGCGCCATAAACGCACTTCCCTGTCTCCTGGTCTAGTGTTCCCCCATGAGCGAAAAACCAATTCTTTGCACGTTCTCCTCACTCGAGTGATTCTGGTCTGATACCCTTGGCAAGAAGGTCTGCTTCCATTTTGTTCCACTTCTTAATGGCAGTCGGGTAGCCACCTGATCCCAAGGTATGGTGGTATGTCTTCTGTTGGGCATTACGTTGGTTCTTTATCACTCGACTCACACCCTCTTCCGAAGTCTTGTACTGTACAAACTCATCCCAATAGGGCCTCTGCTTTGAGATCGGGCCTGGGACAGTAAAATCTGGTGCTATGTTCTTCTTGACATACGTCGTGTATAGGTGTTTCTTCCAAGTCTGAAACTGGGTGGCCATCTTCTTCATTGCCCAATCCCTAACTCGCTCCTTCAATTCATCACCATCTATTATATCATCATAATCATCTGTTTGGAGCGTGAAATGTACCAAGACATCATTCCAAATTAACGCCTTGTCACGATCGGAGACAAAACTGATATGAGGAGCATTGGTCTTCTTCTTCCATTCACGGGTACTAATCGGGAGCCGGTCCCGTACAAGGTAACCACAGTGGTGCACAAATTTCATTTTATTCGGCCCCCCCGGTTCTCCTGTATCCACATTGAACTCCGAGATGATGAAGCGACCCTCCAATGGCTTTTTGGGACCTCGAACATTTTTACTCTTCGTTGTAGTTGTTGATGTCGATCCAGAGGGCTACAAAACATAAACATTATTTTTAATGTCATGAGCACACATAAGACATATGATAATATATATATATAGCTAATAATAAAAAATATATACTTGGCCAATATGTTGTTGCTCATTTTGTTCAAGAGCTAAGTACTGACTCCCGTCATCTACATCCTCTTGCACGTTATTTTTAGCACCATCATCGCCGGCAACTTGAGTGCCAGTGTTGATCAAATTCATCATCAACTCCTCCTCATCCATATTTCTCGGGTCGGCCATCTAGCTTCAAAAAACAAAACCAATATATAGTACGTCAACCATGTAGTCATTCATCATATGAGAAAAGTCTATGTTAATAATATAAGTATAAGTCATTATGAAATGTAAGTATATGTGTCTTATTGCTCATATAGCCATTACTATTTCCGAAATGATAAGAATTTATTTTCTTCTTCTACAGGCGATCTCTGATGCTATGATATAAAGTTTGAAGATAGTCTTCCCGGAAAAAATATGTAATGCTCATATTACTTTAGCAACATTAATATATTATATCTGTATATTCAAAGTTCACAAATGAAGAAACATGTGATATTTTTGATAAACTAAAAAACGCTTAGTTTACAAACTAGGTATCAAAATTGAGTTCCTATTTGACCATTATATATCCTACAACAAATCCTTCAAAAAAAACCCTACATGAATATATTTGGATAAAATTTCGTTAACAAACATTGATCTATGTCCTCGGTGGAGGGCCTCGGGCGCGGAGGAGGGCGCGGTGGAGGGCCTCGGGCGCGGAGGAGGGCGAGGGCGCGGTGGAGGGCCTCGGGCGCGGAGGAGGGCGAGGGCGCGGTGGAGGGTCTCGGGCGCGGAGGAAGGCGCGGTGGAGAGCCACGGGCGCGGAGGAGGGGCACGGGCGCGCGCGGTGGAGGCCGCACGAGGAAGAAGACGGCGGCGCCGGTGTCACGGAAGACGAACGGATGCGGTGCGAGGAGAAGAGGGCGGCGGTGTTCGACGAGGAAGAAGACGAGCGGATCGATCTGCCAGGCGCGGAGGTTATATAGCAGAGGAGAATTACTCCCGGTTCCAGCCACCAACCGGGAGTAAAAACCATTTACTCCCGGTGCGTATTACCAACCGGGAGTAAAGGTACCTTTACTCCCGGTGCGTGTTACCAACCGGGAGTAAAGGTATACCTTTACTCCCGGTGCGTGTTACCAACCGGGAGTAAAGGTATACCTTTACTCCCGGTGCGTGTTACCAACCGGGAGTAAAGGTATACCTTTACTCCCGGTTGGTAACACGCACCGGGAGTAAAGGCTTTTTTGGCGGGCCACGAAACTGCAGCCCACCTTTACTCCCGGGTGGGCTTCCCACCCGGGAGTAAAGGTGGCCTGCAGTTTCGTTTCCCGCCTGTTTTAAGGAATAGTCTTGTTAAATACAATAGAAATGCAATAGTTTTTATTAAATACATAGTAAATTAAATAAAAGGCATAAAATTATTTTGTTAAAAATATGAATTTTATTTTTGTTTATTGCACATAGGAAAAATCGATAACCTAACTTTTTTTATTTTTTGTTAGAATTATGAAACATAATGTAACTAATATTTATTATTTCGTTAATGCAAAATGTATTGTTTAATTAAAATTATTAAAATTATTGGTTTTGGACAGGAAATTTGTTTTCACATCATTTTAACGTTAATATTTTAATATTTCATCACTCAGTAACCAAATCAAACATTGATTTAATTTGAAACATGACATAATAAACATCTGAATTCACAATTATTACATAATATCTCAAACACACACTATATTAAATCACTATATCATCAAGTGGGCACAGCAGTGAACTTCTTCTTTACGTATGTCCCTTGGTTATGATCGCTTCGTAACCATGGAGTGTCCTCATCATTTACCAAGATGCTAGGGTCTTTGTTCACTTTGAAGGGCGGAATTCGGTCATCCTTTTCATATTCTTCTGACATGTCCGACTTGTCCTCAATTCCCACGATGACTCTTTTCCCTGAAAGAACTATGTGGTGCTTTGGCTCTTTGGTTGAGTCATTATCGTTTTTCCCTCTTTTTGGTTTGGTAGACATATCATTGACATAGAACACCTGATTCACATCCTTGGCAAGGACGAATGGTTCGTCTTTGTACCCAATATTACTAAGGTCTACTGTTGTCATTCCATACTCGTTGTCTACTGTTACCCCGCCTCCGGTCACCTTGACCCATTGGCACTTGAACAATGGGATCTTCAAAGTAGGTGCATATTCTAGTTCCCATATTTCATCTATGCGTCCATAATATGTCTGCTTATTCCCATTCGGGTCTGTGGCATCTATGCGGACACCACTGTTTTGGTTGGTACTCCTTTTATCTTGGGCTACTGTGTAGAATATGTTCCCATTTATCTCGTACCCTTTGTATGTGACGATATGCCATGATGGTTGCATAGCCAATAAATACAGTTGCTCATGGATGCTCTCATCACCTTGACATTTTTTTCGCAACCAACCGCCGAAAGTTTCCATGTGCTTATGCGTAATCCAAGCTTCAGTCTTCCCTGGAAACTCGGATCGTAAGAGATCCTTGTGTGTCTCAATATACGGATCTACCAAAGAGGAGTTCTGTAGAACTGTGTAGTGCGCTTTATTGAAATAATCATCATCCATACCAATATATGTTTTCCTCCCTAGTGTCCCCTTTCCGCTTAGTCTCCCCTCATGTCTCGATTCAGGAACACCAATCGAGTCAAGGTCGGGAATAAAGTCAACACAGAACTCAATGACCTCTTCTGTTCCATAGCCCTTGGCGATGCTTCCTTCTGGGCGAGCACGGTTGTGAACATATTTCTTCAGGACTCCCATGAATCTCTCTAAGGGGAACATGTTGTGTAGGAACACAGGACCGAGAGTGAAAATCTCCTTGACTAGGTGAACTAGGAGGTGTGTCATAATATCAAAGAAGGAAGGAGGGAACACTAACTCAAAGCTGACGAGACATTGAACCACATCATTCTGTAGTTTAGCTAGATCAGTTGGATCAATTGCCTTCTGAGAAATTGCATTGAGGAATGCACATAGCTTTACGGTGGCTAGACGTACATTTGGAGGTAGAATTCCTCTTAATGCAACTGGAAGTAATTGCGTCATGAGAACGTGACAGTCATGGGACTTTAAGTTACAGAATTTCTTCTCTGGCACATTTATAATACCCTTTATATTCGAGGAGAATCCAGATGGTACCTTGATGTTGTTTAAGCATTCAAACATGATTTCCTTCTCCTCTTTGCTTAGAGTGTAGCTAGCAGGACGTAAGTAATGGCGTCCATCATCTGCCTTCTCTGGATGCAGGTTGTCTCTTTCTCTCAAACAACGTAGGTCCTGTCGTGCTTCAAATGTGTTCTTAGGCTTTCCATACACACCCATAAAGCCTAGCAGGTTCACACAAAGATTCTTCGTTAGGTGCATCACGTCGATCGAGCTACGGACCTCCAGGACTTGCCAATAGGGTAGGTCCCAAAATATGGACTTTTTCTTCCACATGGGTGCGTGACCGTTAGCGTCTTTTGGAATAGGTTGGCTTCCATGTCCTTTTCCAAAGACGACTTTCACATCATTGACCATATCGAGTACATCCTCACCGGTTCGGTTGCGAGGCTTGGTCAGGTGGTCTGCTTTCCCTTTAAAATGCTTACCTTTCTTTCTTACGGGGTGATTTGCAGGAAGAAATCGACGATGGCCAAGGTACACGACCTTTCGACATTTTTTCAAGAATACACCTCTAATATCACCGAAGCAGTGTGTGCATGCATTATATCCCTTGTTTGACTGTCCTGAAAGATTACTTAGAGCAGGCCAATCATTGATTGTTACGAACAACAATGCTCGCAGATCAAAGTGTTCCTGTTTGTACTCATCCCACACACGTACACCTTCTTTATTCCACAAAATGAGAAGTTCATCAATAAGTGGTCTCAGGTACACATCGATGTCATTGCCAGGTTGCTTCGGGCCTTGGATGAGCACAGGCATCATAATGAACTTCCGCTTTATGCATAACCAAGGAGGAATGTTGTAGATACTTAGAGTAACAGGCCAAGTGCTATGACTACTGTTCTGCTCTCCAAAAGGATTGATACCATCTGTACTTAAAGCAAACCTTAAGTTTCTTGCGTCATTTGCAAACTCCGGGAATTCTCTGTCGATTGCTCTCCACTGGGACCCATCAGCAGGGTGTCTCAACATATTGTCTACCTTACGGTCTTCTTTGTGCTATCGTAACAATTTTGCATGTTCTTTGTTTCTGAACAGACGTTTCAAGCGTGGTATTATAGGAGCATACCACATAACCTTGGCAGGGATTTTCTTACGTGGACGTTCGCCCTCAACATCACCAGGGTCATCTCGCCTGATCTTATACCGCGACGCATGGCATACCGGGCATGCATCTAATTTCTCGTACTCTTTGCCATGGTATAGGATGCAGTCATTAGGACATGCATGTATCTTCTCTATTTCTAGCCCCATAGGACAGATAACTTGTTTTGCTTCGTAGGTAGTGGCGGGCAATTCATTGTACTTTGGAAGCATCTTCTTTTGGATTTTTAGTAACTCTCCAAATCCCTTGTCAGATACACCATTCTTTGCCTTCCATTGCAGCAATTCTAGTGTGGTTCCCAACTTTTTCTGCCCTGCATCACAAGTTGGGTACAACAATTTCTTGTGATCTTCTAGCATCCGCTCGAACTTGATCTTCTCCTTTTCACTTTCACATTCTCTTTGTGCATCACGAATGACCTGACAAAGATCATCAGCCGGCTCATCTTCTACGGCTACCTCTTCTTCAGCTTCTCCCATTGCAGTATCATTGAGGCACGCACCATCAGGAATAATATCATTGTCGTCCCATTTTTCTTCTTCATCTTCTTCCATTACAACACCGGTTTCTCCGTGCTTTGTCCAACAAATATAGTTTGGCATGAAACCCGACTTGAACAAGTGTGAATGAAGAGTCCTTGAGCAAGGATATTCCACTGTATTCTTACATATGGCACATGGGCAGCACATGAAACCGTCGCGTTTGTTTGTCTCGGCCGCACGTAATAAAGAATGCACGCCGTCAATGAACTCTTGTGAGCGGCGATCAGCATTATACATCCAATGACGGCTCATCTGCATTACATGACATAAATATCATATTAAAACCTAGATCATAATTAATTATTTATACAACATGCGTGCCACCACAAAAGATACAAAAGACAATCTCAACTACCACTAAAAGAACTAAAGCTAAAATACATTTCAGGAGCACAAGGATTTCGCGACCAATCTCAACTAAAACAGACAGATCCCCCGATTGTGCAACATCTTTGGGCTTCTTCGGCTGGATCACTGCCTCATTAGCCGCCGTATCTGCCTGTTGTGCAAGATATTTTTGCACGAGTTCAACATACTCTTCCTCCCAGTAGAAGCCTGAACATCGTCCACTGCCATCCCACTGAAATTAAAACAAAAAATTAGAACTTTAATCACAACCATCATGAAAATAGGTATAAACTAACCATAATCATTAAATACGATAAAATAACTCACATTGCGATCCGGACACTTGTAGAAGATACGATCCTTGTTGGGACCCTCCTTCTTCACTCGGTACTCCATCACAATCTTCGTCTCATCATGACACTTGCCACATGGAATGAGAGGAAGGCCCGGCCTAAGTCGCTTTGAAAACCCATGAGAGGCCGAGGACCCGGAAGCAGTTGCCATCTACTCTCTATACTCATTTTTTAATACACTATAAATTTCTTCTTTTATAAACAAATAAAATTAACAAACTATAAAATTATCTACATCTCTAAACAATGATATTTTTAACCTTCTTTCATGTAAATATGCAAGCTTAAAGTGATTTTGAGCTCAAATTGCTTACAAATGAAAAAAAACCACAATAAAGAACCATAAATATATATAGTGAATAAAATGGCATAAGAAAATGGTAAAAAATGAGAGTATGAGATTGGTAACCTTTACAACTGAAGAATCGACGGAGGAATCGAAGAATGGATGGAGGAACAATGGAGGGAGGGAGGAAGCAAGAACACCAGTGAGCTTCAAAATGTGCTGAGCTCGGGCTCGGGGAGGAAGGAGAAGACGGCCGATTTATAAAGGGAGAACATTTAGTCCCGGTTGATAGATCCAACCGGGACTAAAGGTAACTTTCCAACCCCGGGCGCAGCTACGGCCCGGGAGTAGACCTTTACTCCCGGTTGGAGCCACCAACCGGGAGTAAAAGTATACCTTTAGTCCCGGTTGGTGGCTCCAACCGGGACTAAAGGTCCTTGCCACCTCTGTCTGGCGCAGTAGCCGTTGGGCAGGGACCTTTAGTCCCGGTTGGAGCCACCAACCGGGACTAAAGGTATTTCTAGTCCCGGGGGCAAAAAATTCCGGGACTAGAGCCCATTTTGGCCGAGGATCAAAGGTCTGTTCTCTACTAGTGAGGGTGACGCGAGGTGGAAGACGCCCGAGCACCCACGCGCGGCTTCGAGCAGCGCGGCGCCGTCCAGGAGGTCGCAGCGGAAGAAGCTGAGGCGGCCGTCGCCGGCGCCGGCGGCGAGCGCGAGGAGGTGGTCCGTCTCCGCCCTGTCATCTGCACACCACCGCGCACTCGGTGAGCTCCGCGTCGCAGGCAAGGGGCCAGCTTTTCTCCCGGCATCATGATGACGCTGTCTGGAGAGAGTGCGGTGCGGTGCGGCCAAGGTTTTTTTTACCGACCGGTCACCCAAACAGCCGGCCTCCGGTTCCGGTTTACCGGTCCGGTTTACCGGTAACCGGTCGGTAACTGGTCGAATTTGAATTTGAATTCAAACGCGCCTTCGGTTCGGTTTGTCATCGGTTTACCGGGCGGTTTGGAGCGGTAACCGCTCGGTTTGAGCGGTTTACTCCTCGGTTTGAGTTTGGAATTTTCTTTTTTCTTTTTTTTTCAAACTTCTATACGTATAAATAAATACTAAACGAACTCGAATTTGAAAAAATTTTACACCATTGGCTTCTATAAATCATGAACTATTTTTAGGAATTTTTTCAGCATTTTTTGTTTTTTTCAAATTTAAATTTGAATTTGGGGGCCTTAACCGGTCAAATTTTAAATTTTAAATTCAAATTCGACCGGTTACCGACCGGTTACCGGTAAACCGGACCGGTAAACCGGAATCGGAGGGCGGCGGTTTGGGGTGACCGGTCGGTAAAAAAACCCTGGGCAGGACCAGGATTTTTATCCTTTTTTTCAAACTTCTATACGTATAAATAAATACTAAACGAACTCGAATTTGAAAAAATTTTACACCATTGGATTCTATAAATCATGAACTATTTTTAGGAATTTTTCAGCATTTTTTTCAAATTTTAAATTTGAATTTGGGGAATACCTAACCGGACCGGAACCGGTCCGGCCCGGTTAGGCCAGTAACCGCGGTTTACCGAGCGGTTTTTTTTAACCCTGGGTGCGGCGCTAGTGCTACTGACCGGGGTTGTGGACGCCGGCGCGGACGTTGTAGCCACGGCCGAGGAGCCCGCGGACGAGGGTCGAGCCGATGAAGCCGCTGGCGCCGGTGACCAGCACCGTCTCCCCCTTGCCTTCTTCCCCGCTTGCCATCTCGTCGTCCGTCCTTCCTCTGAGCTGAGCTGAGCAGGGTTAAAAAAACCGCTCGGTAAACCGCGGTTTACCGCGGTTACCGGCCTAACTGGGCCGGACCGGTTCCGGTCCGGTTAGGTATTCCCCAAATTCAAATTTAAAATTTGAAAAAAAAAATGCTGAAAAAATTCCTAAAAATAGTTCATGATTTATAGAAGCCAATGGTGTAAATTTTTTTCAAATTCGAGTTCGTTTAGTATTTATTTATAAGTATAGAAGTTTGAAAAAAAAGAAAAAAAATCCCGGTCCTGCCCCGTTAAGGCCCCCAAATTCAAATTTAAAATTTAAAAAAAAAAATGCTACAGTAAATGTTTCATATATGCATGGGGTATAAAAAATCCCGGTCCTTTATGCACGTGTCTTTTGGTTCCACGGCTAAAGTTAGGCACCGTCACATCGCATGTTTCATTTATGCATGGGGTATTAAATTTGTAAGACGAATTTTTTAAGTCCAATTAGTCTATGATTTGACAATGTGATGCTACAGTAAATATATGCTAATAATAGGTTAATTAGGCTTAATAAATTCGTCTCGCGGTTTACTGATGAAATCTGTAATTTATTTTTTTATATCCGAACAACGATCACCATTTAACATCCGATGTAACATAAACTAAACTTTAGTCTCTGCATCAAACTATGGGGGTGTTTAGTTCCAACCTAAAATTTTTTCATCTCATCACATCAAATGTTTAGACACTGCATAAAGTACTAAATGTAGACAAAAAAAAAACTAATTGCACAGTTTGATTGAAAACTACAAGACAAATCTTTTAAATCTAATTAATCCATGATTAGCCTTAAATGCTACAGTAACACACATGTGCTAATATTAATTAAGTTTAATAAATTCATCTCGCGGTTTCCAAACGAGTTATGTAATTAGTTTTTTAATTAGCATCCAAAAACCCCTTTCTACATTCCATAAAACATAAAAAAAAACTTTCATCTCCCAGCTAAACACCCCAATAAAGTCCACAGCTGCCATTACAACGGAAGCTATCAAGCTACAGTGACATGACCGAAACGGCAAAACCCACGCCACGCGTGCCTCGACGTCGACGACATGCATTTCTTTTTGCGCGGAAGTGAGTCCGAAGTGAAACAGAATTTATGAGGCGTCTGGCCCTGGATAAATTGAACTGGCGCCTCCTGTCCTACACAATCGACTCGCCCGTACAAAAACACCGCAGGTTAGTGCATCGGTTAGCCTGGTTCCTCGATCGTGCTCGCAGACGGTGAGATGTGGCCCCGTGGCAGGTGGTTGCTATGCTAGTGTGGCCTACAGCTCGGTCTTGACGCCTTCAGCGCCCACGGCGCGGTACCCTCTCCGCGAGAAGAGTCCTAGGAAGAAACTGGACACTCTGGAGGGGAACGAGGCAGGCTCCTCGCTTGCCGCCGGGGATTTCATCTTGCATATCATGTCGTAGTTGTGCTTCAGGTGCGGTTTCACAATCTTCTCCTGTAGGCACAGACAAAGGGTGATAAGAACCCATTTCTTTGAAATGACTGGCTGTGATACTTAAAACAGGAGAGGCGTCTTTCAAAAAGAAATGTAGAGGCCATGGCCCAGTTTAGATCCAGAAAATTTTGCAAAAGAACAGTAGATTCCCCGTCATATCGAATCTTTGGACGCATGCATGAAGCATTAAATATAGATAAAAAATAAAACTAATTACACAGTTTAGACGAAATGGACGAGACGAATCTTTTAAGCCTAATTAGACCATGATTGGACACTAATTGTCAAATAACAACGAAAATACTACAGTTGCATTTTGCCAAAAAATTTGGCAACTAAACAAGGCCCATGTTGTGTTTACCTTGAATTCCTCGAATGGACAGAAATCTTGGTTGCCGCACCCCTGCATACATATGGTCCAACTTAGCAACGATGCATTAGGGTATTTAATGTTTATGTTTATAGAGGACACGACTCTGTATCTTACAATGCACTAAGCTTGATATATGCAAGCAAAAAGTTAACTTATAAACAACAACAGAGCCTTTTAGTCCCAAGCAAGTTGGGTTAGGCCAAGCCATCTACTTCTACAAATGAAACATAGGAAGCATTTCCAAGAGTTATTTGAGATTGTGTTTGCCCATCCCTCTGTCCAAGTATCTAAAGCCCAAAAATATTTATTTGTCAGCAGCTGTACCTCACCCAGACACAAAGTTCAAATTGCATTGACAGAAGGTATAAACAAGAAATATCTGCAGTATATAAATCAATATTCATCGTGTTAACTGTTAACATCTTTTAGGTTGAGATTATTTAATTGTTTGACTTCACAAGATACCTCTCAGTCCCAAAATTTAGGGGAGTAAACGAGGGGTTAACAAATTTAGTTATCTCCTGGTAGCAGGGTGGAACAAATAGATGAAGAAAACACAAATACTAGAAGGGAAGTTATAAGCCTTACAGGCATTGAGACTGGGGCTTCGTTGTGTAGAACTTGAATAAAGTATGAGTTATTTTGGTCTCCAGAGATTGTACTGCCATCCGAAATTTTGCTTGGGCATTGGTATAAAACCAGCATGTTGTTACCAGCAAAAGGCGCAACAACACTGCCTTTCCAGTTTCTTCCCTGCGGCGGCAAAGGGGGTAGGTCCAGCGCTTCCTCCCTCTGTATCTTCTCAAAGTCTAGGCATGTCAAAAGTTCATATATATTAGATGTGTTAAATGAGGCATCAATCATCAATATATAGTTCACAGGAAGAATTTCATGAACAGGACTAAGAGAAGAGGTGGAAACATACCTGGACCTTCAAGAAAAAGACCGAGAAGGCAGCTAAAAGGAACAACAGTTTCTGCATGTGCAAATCGGAGCCTTGCCTTTTCATACGTACCATCAGGGCGGTTCTCTACAATATCAAGGATTATGTAGCTATCTTGCCAAGAAGCACATACTCAAGATCAGAATTAGTTTGCTGAAATCATAGAATACAGCTACCTTCTCTAGCTATGATTGCTTCTTCCATTGACTGGACAACATCCTTGAGCAAAGGCAGTCCCATCCTATAGTTAATTGACTCACCATAGCCTTTTAGAACAAAACCCTCCAAATCATCTGTCCACTCTAGAAAACGAACCTGAACAGAACATTTTTTAACATTAACTTAAAAAAAAAGCCAGGTCAAAAGCATTAAGAAAATGAGTTACTTAAAAGTATGTAAACACGAGTCAGAAAGCACAATAACAGATTGCTTAAGAAAGAACGCTAAACCTAAGGTGCCTGTCAGGAACTTATCATATGTTCTGTTAAGACACATTTTTTTATGTAGCATTCTCGAATTTACGCTCAGGATTGGATCCAGTAGAGTTTTCTCTCAACCAACCAAACAATTAGTGGAACAACGAATTCCAGTTGAGGAATGACCGAATGAGAATATTTCAGTGTCTACCAAATGGGGAGGTTTTAATTGCATGGATAGCTTGAGCAGCATAAACTGCTTGACTAAGTACTTTGAACAAACCAAATAACTCACCAATATACAACTATTAAAAACATGTAAAGATCATCTATACTTTCCAAAGCATAATAACCAACACCACCTCATGAAGATTGACACAATATTTGAAAATGCAGTAAACTTTACAAAATTGAAAATTCAAGGCCTAATATCTGTGCAGCATTTCTGTCCACCAAGCACAAAAAGGAAAAAGTTGCCATTACAGATACATAAACAAGAATTTGAACCATGAAGCATGGTGCAATAGATGTCCAGAGACAACCTACCTCAGCTTCATTGAAAAGCCCACAAGCTTGATTGCTTATATTCAACAAAGATGCTTCCTGCATTTAAAACATTCAAAGGTTATTTACATCTAACTCTAGAGCCTAGCGGGTAGGTATCTTCGGAAACTATGGCAGAAATCATCTGTTCCCTTTTCCATGTTTCACTCTTTACCTGCTTACAAAGAAACCAGAGGGAAGAAACATCCTGAGTTGTAAATTTTAGGTGATAACGATTGGCAAGTGCAGCTGTGACATGCTCTAGAATTGGCTCCTTTTGCTTCTCTACATCAGGCTCCTTCCTTTTCCTGTATGCCTGGAAATGGTCCCAAGTTAATGTTCCTTATACAACAATATGTAGCTTACTATACCCATAGAATTAACTTCCAAGTCAAAAAAAAAAAAAAAAAAGAAGAGAAACACATGAAGATGAGTGCATAGCCCTTCTAAAACAGAAAGTGGGGAAAAGCTGGTGAGGGCAACCTAATAAGCTGTAAAGGTGAAACAGAAGCGTGGATGCATTGTATGAAACAGATAACGTAAGTAGTGCATATATGAGGAATGAAAATTGCTTAGTAACTACTAAATAGCACAATATCGTAGCACCATTTGGTATTGCTACCATCAATTTATCTTCTGTTACCCATATTCTACAAGGCTTGATCAGAGCAGGATACTTCAAATATCAAGAAAAAATCAAGTCGCGTTAGCACATCTGCCAACGTTTTTTTTTCTTATTCTTCCTCAAAAATGTTACTGCTACCATAAATATTACCTTGTATGTCTCACAGCTGTCAAAGAATCTCAGACAAATATCACTTGCGCGACTCTCACTCAGAACAGAAAAGGCACGGTTCTTCCCTTGTCCAAGCTTTCCTTTCCCAGAAAGTAGTCCCAAACCAAATGCCACTGCACTAGCTGATGCTCGAGGAACCTGTATTTTGAAACACAGTTAATCTGCTGAAAGAGTAGAAATCAATAACATTTGATGACCATAGTTGTGTGTCTGCATCATTTTGGAACGATTTTGCTGCTTCACCTATTCTCCTGAGTAATCAGATATGACTATGTAAATTATTAATATTTCCACAATAGGACCCTTCCATCAAAAACAACAGTGGAAAAAATGGCAGTATGACAATCCAAATGTGACATACTAGTAAGTGCCATTTACCTTTCTTGTGAGAATGAAAAGAGGGCTCATGATATATGGTAATATTAGATGCGAGAATATACACAGAAGCAAATTAAAGAAGCTATGTTGAAGCTGACCTGAGTTGCTCTTATTGAATATACATCAGGGTGATATTCGTCGTCAAGTAGATCTTGAAACCTCTCCCTCACTCTGGTAGCTAAATTGTACAGCTCCTCTTCCCCTTCACTAATCAGCTCACCACCTTTAGTCCTACCCTTCCAACGTGATTCCCAGCCTTTAATCCAGGATGGAATTTTCTTCAGAGAATCACTATCAAGGCCCTGATTTGCCTCTTTCATGAGGGCTTCCAGTCGAACTGCCAATCTATCCAGCTCCTTGATTCGCTTCTTGGTAGGAGCGCGAGTCCCATGTCTTGCCTAGTAAAAGAGTAACAGATAATATCAGGTTACCACCTAAATATGCAATCCTTTCTGTGAGCTATATCATTTATTCGTAATTAACTTAAAATATAAGTAGTTTGTCCATTACACATTAGGATTTTCAAGACTCAAAAAAGAGCTTAGCGCCATATAGCCATACTATCCAAATACGTTATTTCCCTCAAAACAAACCGAACCAACATGAAGTCATGAACATGTATGAATGTATGAATGCACTAGAACTGGGTGGCCAAAAACAGCATAATGTACGGAAGCAAACTTGCCACTAGATTGAGGTGAATGACACAGCACCCATCTGGGACTGACGGCATGGAGATGACACTACTGGACTCTCTGGCCACATCATACCTGGACATCACCAGGGGATTAGAGCATTTCGTTCAGGTTAGAAAATTGAGAGCAGAGATCAATTCTCGGATTTAAGTGATAGTATCATTCAGATCACGCATTTGCTGATAATGATCTCTAGATAGGAAACCTCTGTTCCTGATACCAGTAAAACTCACTCTGTTCCTACAAATTACCATAAGATCACAAGTAATACTACATTTTTAAATCATTTTACTGTACCACCTAGATATAGTCATGAACACTAAAATTCAGGTGTACAAGTTACGACAGATCCATTATCTTACTACATAGAACTGAAATGTTTGTGTTTACAGTTAGACAGACAACCATGTCCTATCATCAGAAATTTAGCTCAATCGAGAGAGAGAGAGAGAGAGAGAGAGAGAGAGAGAGCGAGTAGTAGCGTCAGCCCGAAGCAACGCTGCGGATAGTTCGGGGCCGGCGAACCGTAGAGGTGGCAGTTCATCAGTCCTCCCCAACCCCGGCAGGACTCAAAAGCCCCCAAAATCCCTATGCCCTAGGCCCAGTCGCACCAGTAACGCGAAGGGAACACATCACATCCGAATCACATTACCGCAGCACGCCACTAACCCACAGCAGAGAACGAGTTCAGATCAGCGGGCAGAGAGCCTCGAGCGGCAGCACACCTGGTGACGGTGGAGAGGTGGCGGCGGACGTCGAACTCGTCCGCCCCGGCCACCCTAGGGAGGAGAGCGGCGGCGAGGAGCGCGGCGACGACGAGGAGCAGCAGCTGGGGGAGAGGCAGCGGAGCAGCCATGCCCATGGCGAATTCGATTTGCCTTCTCGACTCGGAGCTGGGGGAGAGGCAGGTGAGAAGAAGCGCGGTTCTTTTTTTATTATTATTGCGGTTGGGTTGGGACTTGGGTGGGGTACTCGTGGGTTCGAGTCGTTCGATGATCGATGGTATGGACGGCGGCCGGACCGGTTATGTATAGGTGGGCGGCGGGCGTGCGGGCGTGACACGCTGACACGTTCCCCCGGGCATCTGGATGCTCGGATCCTGTGTGGCAGTCGCGCTGGACGGCTGCGATGCAGCGGAGGATGATGGCGTGTTGTGGATTTAAAAATAAAAATGCGCCCGTGTGACGCGAGGCTGCCACGTGCTATGTATGTACTCTCACGCGGCTGAACAGTTGTACTTCTTAGTCTCAAAGTTAAGTCAATCAAATCTCAAAACAACGGAGGGGGAATTTTCGGCAACTTCGGCTGCACCAATTTTCGACGATTGCTATAATATGTGAGAGAATTTATGGATGTTTCAATTAAACATTGTTTGGGATGTAAATCGCGTCGCTCATGAGATAGCTAGGAGATGCTTTACTAGTGAACAATCGTGTATTTGGGTCGATGAACCCCCTAATTTTCTTCTTGAGTATTTAATGAATGATGTAACTATTTTGATGAATCAATCTGGTGGGCATTCCTTAAAAAAACTCAAAAAGTTAAGTCAATCAGAGTGTCAAGTTTGATCAAGTTAATTAATATAAAAAACCATTACAATTTACATTAACCATTGAACGTATTTCACAGATCTATTCGAATTGAATACATAAATGCTGGTACTTTTCTTCGTAATATTTATCGAATTCAATAATTTTGACTTTGTCCATACTATAAAAGTACATTCTTCTAAGAACAAAGGAACAAAGGGAGTAAGAGAACTCGTTATGTCAAGATTCCCATGATCTTACTCATATTTTTGTGTTCCGTGTGCCGACAAGTCTTTTGAATGGAGGGAAACTTAAGCACATTTGTCTCTTCCAAAAAACAAAAAAAAAGTCAAGCATCTTTGCGATCAAGTTAACATCGACTATCAATTTTGTGCATTTACACTCGTGGCCTAAAAACAAATCGACTCAAATTACTATAGCACTCATTTTTTTTAGAATTCTACTATAGCACTCATTAAAAGTAAAAACAGACAAACTAGTTCATATAGTTAGTTCTGGGCCCTTTCTCCTCGTCCTCGGCAACCCTGTTGGCCAATCCCCCTTCATGTTTTCAAATTTTCAGAGATATCATCCGTTCAGACAACCTAAGGGGAACACCAAATGTATTATTAAGGTGCAACAATAAAGACTTGGAGCACCGCAGCAGGAGGCGCTCGTCTTACAGAGGGAGCTCGCGGCGCGTCTGCCTTCCGCTGGCGAGGTGGTGCTAAACGCTCGGACCGAACAAACGCGTTCTGCGCTCTGCCGCTGAGTTCTCATGGTCGTGGCCTCGTGGGCTACCGAGACATGGTGAAGCATATGGGCCTTTAAAGTTCTGGCCTAGATCCGTTTCGAAAGAAAGAGGCCCGGACCGAGGCGAAACGAAACAGCCAGACTGCGGGCTGCAATGGATCGGTTAGGTTTGAAATTAGCTTTCGACCACAGAAGCTTTGTTTTTTTCTTTCTTGCAGCTACATGCTCTCGTGGTAGAGATAAAAACTCCTAAAAAAAAAAGAGGCAACGCAATTGCAGATGCTGGCACTCTACTTTCAGAATCATCTGCAAGAGAATGGTTTAACACCAGAAGACTGAAGCGAAGAGGTGTATGATTATTTCTTCATTCTGAGCATAAATGCATAACAGACACATAATATGGCCTTCTCAGCAAAGTTTCCAAGTCTCACAGCCGCCAAACAACAGCAGCAAAGCTTAGATCTTGGCGAGCATAGATGATCGCATTTGCATGCATAAATTAACTGCAACCAGCTTCATTTATATGTACACAAATGGCTAGAGGCATCACCGTCCCTGAATAACACCACCAATTTGCATAACTAACTGACGAATCATCAGGGTAGTACATGGAGAAGGGAGAAAGATTTTTGCTCCAAAATTCGACCATACATTTTGGAACAAATTAGCCAGCAAACAAAAAACATGAGGATTTCCAGCACTTCCATGCAATGGATTTCTCTAACATGCTTAATTTGGTGGATTCTGCGACTATCCTTTTACAATGAGATGGCAGGCAAGTCAAAGCTATCTTGTGCTGGCAGTCATCTCTGAACATTGGTGTGCTGGCTCTCGTATTGTCCATAGGAAACAGGTTGACTGATGTAATGAGAATTGGCGCCGGTGTGCATGTGAGCCTGTAATTTAGAACACAGATATGTCAACATCAGATTCGGGCTGAGCTACTTGTTGCCTTGTGCAGTACTTATTTTAAAGATGATTTTAAAATGCAATTAAAAATTGTAAATAAAAATCTATGACTCTTTTTGGCAAAAAAATATTAAAGTCAAAAGCTCGGTCGTTCCACTATCTGAAACACAATGGCACCTACGTTTAGGAAGAAGGGATGTTCAGCAAACCAGACCAAAAATATCTAAAGTGACACTGGATGAGATTATCACAGCTAACGTGATGCTAACAGTAGAAGCAAACTGCATGTCTACAGGCATGTTTCCAGAAATTAATTCCCAACAGGATATGAGTTTTGTTTCTGCTGCAGACACGCAAGTGGTTCCCATATTCATGAGCCTACATAGCATAGAACACTACAACTACACAAGTTATATCTCACAAAAAGGAGGTTTATTTAACTGGGGAACGTATTAAAGAGCTACATCATGTCATTCTACCAAACTCCTTATATACAGATAAAAAGGGAAATCCAGAACTACTAAAGGCTAATTATTCAGAATGGGAAACAACATACTAGAAGAGAAGAAAGAAGAGATGAAGGGAATCATGCAAAATAAATAACTGAGGTTCAAATAACAGAAATAAGAAATTAATTCTGGAATCATATTTTTTATTTTCACTAGTGTGACTCTATGACTACAACTTTTAGATGCATCCAAAAACAATTGCTGTAGTCAAATTAAAAGCAAATAAGAGAACAATCATAAAGCCAGTAATAAACAAACCTGATTAGTGCTATAAGCATCAGGATAAGCCTGTGCAGTATATGTTGCATCAGGATTGCCATACATTCCAGTATATGTTGGCTCAGAATTGCCATAAGCCGCAGCATACCCTGAGATAGGATTACACAAAAATAAAAAAGAATATCAGTTCAGAACAATTACACAAGAAAGTTCATGCAATTGAAGTTAGACCTAGCTCCAACTAAATAATCCAGGCTAAGAGAAGGTGGGAGCTAAATGGATGGCTTCTTCACCTGGTTTCTTAATATGCTAAAGCTGCCCTATTTAAAGACGCCAGAAGATGTAGGGATTATCTTCTGAACAGAACCCAAGGCCCACCCAAGCAACCACCTCTCATATAAGATGTTGGAGTATAGGAGTATTAGGCCCATGTGGCTAGGCCCATAAGGCCCATGTATGCATCCCTATATAGCTACCCTTCTAGGGTTAGCCCCAATCAATAGAGTACAATTTCCAACAGCCGCTGGCCCTCCACCACCAGGCGCGGCCGCGCCTACTCCTCTTGGCGCCGCTGCTGCCTTGGTCGCGGCCGCGGGCGCGGACCTGCCGGCCGGTCCTGGGGACGCCGCCGCTACTGGAGATGCCGCCGGGCCCGTCCTTCTCCCGGCCGGCGGGCTTCCGGCAACCCCACCCGTCGGTGTCCGGGCCACTGATGCTGCCATTGCGGCAGGCCTGGGGATGCCGCCCCCTGCTCCTCTGCCCGCGGTGGCCACGGGCGTCTCTACCTTCCCCGACCCGCCTCCGCTGCCACCATCCCACCTCTACGCCACCCGTCCGGACTCCGCTCTCGCTGCCACCCTTGTCGCTGCACGTGCTGCGGCAGCCGAGGGCCAGGCGCGTGTGCGTGCGGCTGCCCTCGCTTGGGAGCACGAGCGGGATCCTGCCGATGCCCTGGCCCGCCAGATCGCCGAAGCGGAGCAGCGCCTCGTCCTTCCCGCCTACCACGACCTCGGCGCCACCTCCTCTGGCTCGACGGGTCACCGCGTGTCCACCACTGCGGTTCTCTAGCACGATCCGGCTGATCCCCTCGTGGCGCAGCTTCACTACCAGGCCGAGGGCGTTCAGAACATCCGCCTGCTCGTCCCGGTCGTCCTCGAGCCCGAGTCGCCCTCCTATGCCCGATGGCGGGACCTGGTCCTCCTCACCCTCCGCCGCTACGCCCTCGACAACCACATCCTCGTCGATGCCTCTGTCACGGCCCAGACCCCCTCGTGGCTGCGCCTTGACAGCATAGTCCTCTCCTGGATCATCGGGACGATCTCCCTCGACCTCCACGACCTCATCCGCAACACGCCTGACGCTCGCCAGGCATGGCTGGCGCTCGAGGGCCAGTTTCTAGGCAATGCCGAGGCCCGGGCTCTGCGGTTCGATGCGAGTTTCCGGACCTTCGTGCAGGGTGACCTCACTGTTGGAGAGTTCTGCCACAAGATGAAGACCATGGCTGACTCCCTCGGCGACCTTGGCTGGCCCGTGGAGGACCGCATCCTGGTCCTCAAGGTCCTCCGCGGGCTCGGTGACCGCTACACCCACCTCAGGACGTGGATCACCCGCCAGCGCCCCTTCCCCACCTTCCTGCAGGTCCGTGACGATCTTGTCATGGAGGAGCTTACTCAGGGCATCCAGCCAGGGTCCACCTCCGCGTCGGGATCCTCGACTTCCTCGACGGCCCTTGCTGCTACTCCGCCGCGTCCGTTCGCTCCACCGCGTTCATCCGCTCCGCCGCCGTCGTCTCTTCTTGGTCCCCCTCCCTCCGGGCCGAGCTGGACGTGGGGGGCGTGGCGGGAGCAACCAGGTGGCGCCGACGACCCCGCAGGGTGCACCATGGCCCTCTTTCCACAACCCGTGGTCAGGGCGCATCTCTATGTGGCCCTTCCACGCTCCCGGCGGTGAGCCTCGCCCGACGGCGGCCATGCTCGCTGGTGCTCCACCTCCCGGCGTCTCCACCACGTCTCCGTGGGCTACACCTTCCGGCACCTCGCCCGGGCCTGCCTATTGGGACCAGGCGGCCTTGGCACGTTCTTTCAGCACTATGGGCCTGACACCTCCTGTCGGTCCTGAGTGGATCGCCGACTCGGGTGCTACCTACCACACCACCCCTGACCTGGTATACTCTCTTCCGTTCATTCTCCCTCTTTCTCTCTCCCTTCGTCCATTATGGTCGCAAATGGTTCGTGTCTTCCAGCCACTTCTGTGGGTGCCGCCGGTGCTCATGGCTCCTTTCGTCTTCCTGATGTTCTTGTTGCCCCTTCTATGGTTCACAATTTTCTTTCTATTCGTCGTTTTACAGCTGACAATTCCTGTTCTGTGGAGTTTGACTCTTCTGGTCTTACTGTAAAGGATTTGGCTTCCCGACGTCCTCTGCTCCGATGTGATAGCACGGAGCCCCTTTACACTCTTCGCTTCCCGACGGCTACTTCATCTTATTCGCCGTCCGTTTTGTCAGCTGCTTTCACCGCCACTACTTCCTCCACTACTTGGCACCGGCGCCTCGGCCATCCTGGACGTGATGCCCTGCTGCAGCTCAGTCGGAGCTCCGACATTCTATGTATTCGGGTTCATGATGAGCATTTGTGTCATGTGTGCCAGTTGGGCCGTCATGTTCGTCTTCCTTTTCATAGTTCTTCTTCACATGCGGCCCGCGTGTTTGATCTTGTACATTGCGACCTATGCACATCTCCTGTCATCAGTATTTCTGGATATAAGTACTATCTTGTGGTGGTCGATGATTTTTCTCACTATTTGTGGACTTTTCCCTTGCGTGCGAAGTCTGATACTTTTCCCTCGCTTCTTCACTTGGGTGTCCACACAGTTCGGCCTCACCATCAAGGCCGTCCAGTGTGACAATGGTTGTGAGTTTGATAACTCCACCTCCCGTGTCTTCTTCCTCTCTCACGGTGTCCAGCTGCGCATGTCTTGCCCGTATACCTCCTCTCAGAATGGTAAGGCTGAGCGCATGATTCGCACCACAAACGACACCATGCGCACCCTTCTGCTCCAGGCGTCTCTTCCTGCTCGTTTCTGGGCTGAGAGCTTGCACACCTCTACCTACCTCCTCAGCCGCCTTGCTTCCGCTGCCTGCCCCGCTCCCACGCCACACCACGCTCTTTTCGGTACCCCTCCTCGGTACGATCACCTTCGAGTCTTCGGGTGCGCGTGTTACCCCAACACCGCTGCCACTTCTCCCCACAAGCTGGCACCCCGTTCGACTCTCTGTGTCTTCCTCGGGTACTCCTCAGATCACAAGGGGTACTGTTGCTTTGACATTATCTCCCGACGGGTCCTCATCTCTCGCCATGTGGTGTTCGATGAGTCCGTCTTCCCTTTCTCCGCCTCCAGCACACCCACTCCCACTCCTGATCTTGATCTCTCCTCTCTGTTTCCCACTGACACGGTGGTCCAGCCACCTTTTCTGTGGTCTCCTGCAGGTACTGTTTCATCGAGCTCCTTGCCGGGCTCGTGTCCCCGCTCCCCGACCGCTCCGGGCCAGTCGTCCTCTGGTGCTGCCCTGGCCTCTCCGCTCGACGAGGGTCCGGGGGCCCCGGCCACTTCGCTCGATGAGGGTTCGACGCCGTCGTCCTCTGCTGCTGCCCCGGCACCTCCTACGCGGTTCGCCCAGCCGGTACGCGTGTACCAGCGCCGTGCGCGACCGCCGACGCCACTCGAGGTCTCTTCTCCACCGGGGACACCGACACCACCGCCGCAGTCCCCGCCTGCCCGTGTCGTGCCACTGGTATACCACCCGCCGCTACTTCACCGACACCCGCGGCATGTTCACCCGATGGTGACACGGCACGTGGCTGGCACACTGCCGCCCCGGGCTCTCGCGGCGTTGCCCGGCGACACGCAGATCTCTCCAGTACCCTCTTCCGTCCGTGACGCTTTGTTGGACCCTCACTGGCGCCGCGCGATGGAAGAGGAGTACGCGGCGCTCCTCGCCAACCAGACCTGGGATTTGGTGCCCCGGTCGCCAGGCTCAAACGTCGTCACCGGCAAGTGGATCTGGACACACAAGCGTCGGGCTGATGGCACTCTCGAGCGATACAAGGCTCGCTGGGTTCTCCGGGGCTTCACTCAGCGCCCTGGGGTCGACTATGATGAGACCTTCAGCCCGGTGGTGAAGCCAGCCACCGTCCGCACCGTGCTATCGCTGGCTCTCGCTCGGTCATGGGCCGTCCATCAGCTGGACGTCAAGAATGCCTTTCTACACTGTCTTCTCACTGAGATAGTTTACTGCAGTCAGCCGGCGGGGTTTGTTGACTCTTCCCGTCCTGACATGGTCTGCCGGCTCAACAGGTCTCTCTACGGCCTCAAGCAGGCCCCCCGGGCGTGGTACCATCGCTTTGCTGCTTTCTTGCTGACACTGGGGTTTGTGGAGGCCAAGTCTGATACATCTCTGTTTATCTATTACCATGGAGCGGACACTGCATACCTGCTGCTCTATGTTGATGATATTGTCCTCACAGCCTCTAGTGAGCCACTTCTCCGCCGCATCATCACCGCTCTTCAGCAGGAGTTTGCTATGAAGGATTTGGGTGTGCTCCACCACTTCCTCGGGGTCACTGTTGAGCCTTATCCTGTCGGGTTACTTCTTCACCAGCGGCAGTATACTCGTGATATCCTGGAGCGAGCCGGGATGACTGACTGCAACCCCTGCTCCACTCCAGTTGATACACAGGGCAAGTTGTCAGAGGCCGAGGGCCACCCAGTGCCAGATCCCACTGCATATCGGAGTCTTGCTGGTGCCCTTCAGTACCTCACCTTCACCCGGCCGGACATCACCTATGCAGTTCAGCAGATCTGTCTTCACATGCATGATCCCCGAGAGCCTCACCTCACTGCTCTCAAGCGCCTCCTCCGCTACCTCCGCGGCACGGTCGACTACGGCCTACTCCTTCACCGGTCCTCCTCCGCCGAGCTTGTCGTCTACACTGACGCCGACTGGGCCGGGTGTCCGGACACTCGGCGCTCCACCTCCGGCTACGCTGTCTTCTTGGGCGGCAACCTGGTGTCCTGGTCGTCCAAGCGCCATCCTGTGGTCTCCCGCTCCAGTGCCGAGGCGGAGTACCGCGTTGTCGCTAACGGCGTGGCTGAGGCCTCCTGGCTCCGGCAGCTTCTCGCCGAGCTCCATACTCCGCCCTCCCGGAGCACGCTGATCTACTGCAACAATGTCAGTGCGGTGTACCTCTCCACCAACCCCATCCAACACCAGCGGACGAAGCACATGGAGATCGACCTACACTTTGTCCGTGATCGGGTTGCCATCGGCGAGGTGCGGGTTCTTCACGTACCGACCACTTCCCAGTTCGCCGACATCTTCACCAAAGGCCTCCCGTCCTCGACCTTCACCGAGTTTCGCTCCAGCCTCAACATCACCAGTGGCTAGTTGCGTCTGTGGGGGGGGGGGGGGGCTCGTGTGTGTTCTTTCTCTTTTCTAGTACAGTCTGGAACTCCGCTGCGCCGGTAGTTCAGACTGCGGGGGGGTGTTGGAGTATAGGAGTATTAGGCCCATGAGGCCCATGTATGCATCCCTATATAGCTACCCTTCTAGGGTTAGCCCCAATCAATAGAGTACAATTTCCAACATAAGACAGTAGCCTGGTGCTACTATTACCAAACGATTTCTTTGATTCCTACGTGAACCTAATCCGCCCACCCTTCTTCACCATGGATCCCAAGAGCTAGCATTTTAGATGACCTAGTAAGCTCAAGGGACAAATGGCTCTATATTTAGTGTCATGTCGGGCTTCCAAATACACTTACAAGTTTTCTACAGCACTTCAGGATATTAAAATTATCCGAAAGCTTTTTTGGAGCTATAAAGAACAGGAAAAACTCATTGGAACTTGTACAGATTTCACAAAACTAGCTGCAACCACAAAGATGATCTAAGCTGCTGAAAGCAAGTAGTTTTGTGTTTAACAGCCTGCAATGAATGATAGTCATTATGCTAACGGCCTAAGCCATTCTGCCAAAATACATAAATTCTTCTTAAAGGAAAGTCACAATATTCTCAGCAGATTCAGGTATGGTACCAGAGTTACCAACAGCTACTGCTGGGTTGACAGCGGTAGCCCCTTTTTCAGCATTTGCAAGCTCTCCTCGGAGCCTCTCAATCTCACTAGCCACAGCAATCATATTTTTCTCCATTGCTTTACTTTGTTCGAGGTTATCAGAGTGTGCCTTCTTTTCGAAATCAACCGCAGCTCTGTCATATTATGGAAAGACGTCAGGGACAAAACAACATATCCACTCTATTGAATTATGGACATGGATTGTCATTTGGAGCGAACTACTTAAAAAGATTTAAGGGCACAAATCCTCAGTTTGAGAGTTTGTTGTGGGACTAGTTGAGAATCTAGGAAAAGGACGCCCGGTGCATTTCAGTGAAAAAATATTTCTGAGCAAAAGGACTAGAGTGGTTTAGGTGGATTAGTGGATGCAGTGGCAGATCAATGGACTAGTACAAATGAGCTGATAAGCTATTTTTGGTAACATGCAGCCACACCATGCTTCATTCTTGGTTGAATTTTGCTTATTGTGCACAGTCTGGAGCCCAAACATTTTGTATTTGCATATAAATAATTTGGCTCCAACCAATTAGTTTTTTGCCAGATGCAGGTATGATATTTATGCCAACTATGAGCTAGCATGTCTGGCAAAAATGTTCAAGCAGGAGTAAATGCAAAACCTATAACTGATTTGACATTTCCCCATATTTGAATACTACAGGGCTATTAGGTTCAATACTTGGCCAAAACAAGCTACACTCCATATGGCCTCTGGAAACATTGAAGCATAAAATGTGTGGTGGAATGGCCTGCATGTAGACCTCACATTTTTCCCCAACAAAGAGAAGAATCATGTTCTATTCACCCAAAATGTGATACATCCTTAGTAGATGTGAGTAGCACAAAAAATTAATTATCTACTATGCATCTCAATCTCAATAACCAGTCCAAACCTTAAATCACAACTCGTAACAGAATCAGATTACACTGATTAGATGCCTATGCACATGTTATTGATTATAACCAGTGTGTAACAGGATGCTACTGCTGCAAATCTACTTGACATATCATTCTATCCAAAATGCATTAGCTCAGAAGTCAGAAAATGTAATCACGGAAACACTAACAGACTGTCAACTCATACACACATAAAAAGGCTTTAGGAAACAAGGTTAACCAATACAATGGCATCTAAAAGGCTACCCTTCAAAGCCACCTCGCAAGGCATTGTCAGTCTGTTGTAAGCATACCCTGTGAAATTGGCATGGTGACAGTGTAGAGGCTTCCTTGGACAAAGCAGCTTGCTTCAGGAGCAACAAATGCTTAGTTCTCTTTTACATGCAACAGCTCGCAGAAGCAGATTTGTTACCAGGTTTGAGGAGCAGCTGTGCAACAGTATCCTAATCATCCTACACAAGGTGTGGCATGCTCTTGTATATTTACAAACTTCACAACCTAACCATCAAATGCATTGTCTGTTTTCAATAATCTATGTCAATACAAGCGGGAAGAGCTCCTAAGGTAGAAAAATCATGAAATCGCATGTTTGCAGTGAACATTAAACGTAAGTGATTAAATGAAGCAACAGCAATACCTGCCCTTCTGGATCTCCCGGCGCATGGTTTCAATCTGGGCACGGACGGAATCAGTCTTACTCGCCTCAGCCTTCTTGTGTGCGAGCTTCTCCCGTAGGCCCTGGAGCCGGTTGACGAGGTCGGTGCGCACCGCGACGAGCACCTGAACGTCGGCGTGGACCTGGTCGACCTCCGCTCGCGCGGCGGCGACGGCCCGCGCCTCAGCCTCGATGTGCGCCGCCTGGTCGGCGAGGGCGCGCACCTCGCCCTCCCGCTCGGCGCGCGCCCTGGTGGCGGCGACGGAGACAGCCCGGAGCTCGTGCTGCGCCGCGATGAGCTGCTGCTGGAGCGCGACGTGGGTGGCGGCGAACCGCTGGTTGTCGACGAGGAGCTCCTGGATGTCCTGGTCCCGGGCGACGAGGCGCTCCTCGATGAGTGCAAAGGCGGGGTGCGCGGCGGAGGCGCTCGAAGGGGCGGCGCGCGGGTGCTGCGCGAGGATGCCCTCGTCTCGCGAGGGCGCGGGGACGGCGGCCGCCGCGGGACCTGGCGCCCGGCCGAGGAGGGGCGGATTGGGATCGTGAAGCTTGATGACGTGGGGCCCGCGCCGGGCGGCCATCGCAGGCGGCAGAGGCGGCTGCCGTCGCCGCGCTGGGGATTGGGTGGATTGGTCGCTCGCCTCGGCGAGGGCAGCAGAGGCGAGATGGGAAAGGGAAAAAAGAAGTCGAGCCCGAGGACGGGCAGTAACTGTCGACGCTGCTCTGTCTTTTGGGCTTTAGTAGGCCGAATTCGCTGGTGCATATGGGCCAGGAGAGCCCATACGCTGTGATGCAACCGTGGCTTTGATAAACCCATATATATATAAAAGATGAACTCCACGTTACCTCCTCAACTTTTACGCCTGTCTTTTCTCTCTAAACTCTACTAGGTAGTGTGCCCGTGGGTGGCTACGGGACAACTAAGCTTTATACTAAAAACACACGGATCACACGATAAAATAACAATACTGTAAAAATAAATACCGATATTAAAATGACATTTAATCAAAAAAGCAAAGTTTATAAAATTAACACAGTCATGGAGAGTGCGGCATCGCGGGCACACAAACACAACAGTGGTCAGAATCACACTCCAAGCATATATATGGCACGAGACCGATATCTGTTTGATAGATTCTTTTAATATTTCCGTCATAAACAGTCCACTACCATATAAACCGCCATTTTCATCTGGCAGAATAGCAAGCACTAAGTCAATCTTCTGATCTGGACGTGCAGTCAATTTTGGAAGCTTCAAATTGGCAAAGTCCTGAAATTAAAGTGAAAAATGGTAGACAAGACAGTTTTGACCTAGAGACGGTGAAAAAGTATGATGGAAGGCATATTACCACTCCAGTAATGCGAGACATTTCAGCCAGCTTAAAGCAAAACTCCTCAATAGCTTTCTTGGATATATCTTCACATAAATGAACACATGCCCAGTTGCTGATGTTGTCACCATCAATAATATCAGTAGTTCGAAAAAGATGGAAAATGTGTTCAATAGAAGAACAGGTTGCTTTCTTTACATAATTAGCGGTTCACACGGATTTTAAGTAAAAAAAATACTTGTTGCTCTATGCAGCGGCGGATCTACAGGGGGCTGGGTGGGCTCCAGCCCCCCTAATGACTGGATTTACCACTAAAACACTGTAGCAAAAACCTCAAATCACCGTTAAATCTTCATGCAAATCAGCATCTCCATTGTTTTAGCCCCCCCTTAATTCTCATCCTGCATCCGTCACTGGCTCTATGAACAAAGATGCTGGACAACGATAGAAAGAAAACTCATGAATGTGTTATGGAACAGTTAAAATTTACAAATGTTACGAATGTATAATTGAGTAATGGAACAATAAGCCATATATTTTTAGGACTATCTTTAAAAATAATGCTAGAAAAAAATAAGGGAGACTTGATCAGTTGACAACAGTTAATAAAACTGATCCATTTGCCGATACAACGACTATTGGACTAAAATTCACATGTCGAATTACTTCCTAGGGTCAACTGAAAGGAGAATTTGGGATGGGATTACAGGTCACCAGTCCGAGTGCCGAGAACCGCGGCTCGGAGCCGCCGCTGCTGGATTGGCCCTAAAGCCTCCTGGTTCGGGGCAAGGCAGTTGCTAGCTCCCAGCTCTAGCTGGGCTCCTATCAGGGCATACTTGTCAAGCAAACCCTCAGATATCTGCAGCAATCAAGAGAAGCTTATCAGGGCCATATTTGCCACAGGGAGAAAAACAAGGCATAAATCGCAAGGTATAATTCGGAGAATCAGAACCAAGTCATTTTCTTGAATTAATAACCAGACAGGATGTTGACATGTTATTTAGAAACCATGGAGAAGAACAGATATCTCAATAAAGATGCCATCCATAAATCTTTCTAACACTGAATTCTGACATGATGAAAAAAAATGCAAATAACAGCACCAATCAGAAGACACCCAAAATCCCCAAGGCCATCCTTTGATACCCATCTAAGGTTCAAATCTATACTATAATGGACCAATTAGAATTATTTTATGTCCACCCAAAAAGTGTCCCCCGCTGAGAGCCACAACCATTGTACACACAAAACAATGCACACAGGACTTGGTCTCTATTCTATATCTATACCTAATAATAAATCTATATCTATATCTATACCTAATAATAAAGAGGCAAAATTTCTCACCCCCTGATTTTGGTTTGGTCTGGCTCCCTCTAACTACCGGATAATGAAGAGTTTCTTTTGATAAAGAAAGAAACAGAAATAGACTAGAAAAAATTGACACGAACAAGACTTCCTGTGTTGCTATCGTTCGTTTTCCCCTCAACCACAGAGGCAGAGTCCTCACCGTTCCCTACACGGGAGTATTGCATAAGAACGCGATTGTAACGGATCAACGTAATTATACGAGATTAAGTCAGAAAAATCTTCCACCGAGACGGTTAATTTACCAAACTTAAACCCGTATAACCCGAGATTCCGTGAAATCACGCGGGATTTCAAACCAACCAACATACAACCAAGATCGTACTGATTTAGCAGCCACAGTTCACATGATACATAGAGTTCACAATAAAAGTGGAGTACATCGGAGTTCAGAATAAAAGTTATTACAATATAGTTCAGAATAACATAGCGGAAGCAAGTAGTTTTACACACACACTTAGTTCAAATACAGTGCCAGTAGATCGTCATGGTCCACAAAAGCAGTAGATAAGACGAACAGAGTGACCCTTGCCCAAGGTTCTAGTTGTCGCCCATCGCCGGATACAGACAGTGGGAACAGTACCCATAGTACATCTGACCATCTGCAACAACAATGGGAACAACGCCCTGAGTACGAGAATGTACTCAGCTAGACTTACCCGTCAAAAACCAGAAATAAAGGACACCAAGGATCATGCAAGGCTTTATAGATTGGAATGGCTTGACTCATTTGCGAAAAACATAAGTTGTTATGAAAAACTATACTAGTATTTTTTGCATCACTTTTTAGTATAACCTATTCAAGCCAGGTAAGCATCTATTGCTAGAACAATCACTTGATTCATCATTAACAACCTAGATTACCATATCAAGTTTAGCATTTCCAACATCATTCACTTAACCATCAGTGTTCCTTTAATGTTACTACGATGCCATAGCTCGAGTTAAGTGCTCACTAACCGGGAGCGACGGCGATTCGAATCGAATTCCTATCCAGCTGGAGATTTATTCCTCACACAAACCCTGCTTCCCCCGTCAGGGTCGCGTAGATCACCAATGACACTTTCCAAGAAGCCGCGGGATAACAATCATGGATCGCACTACCCAGGGACCGCCCGACTGTTAGGACGCACCTTGGGCTCACTCTTCGCGTCCCCGTTACATCCACTTAAACACCAGTCTGCCAACCCGAGTTTATCCCGGCTCGAAAAGTGTCACTAGCTTCGCGGTCGAAAGGTACTTTATTCGGCCAACTAAATGTGAGGCATGCGTTCAACATGACAAGAGGGACGAGCAACGATCGGTCCTTAATCGACACAGACGGAATCACTATAGTCCAAAACCCTATAAAACTCCGCCCGATCTTCGTTTATCCATCAACACTTGGTTACTTTCTATGATCACAATTACAGCTAACCATAATCAGGTATCCAACTATAGCTCGCAGGTGATAGGAAATCAACCGACTTCTACCGGTCTAAGCATGGCTAAGCAATTAACTTGTTCCTGACCTAACAGGGTAAAAGGTAATCCGGGGGCCAAGGTAATAATGCAACAACGGTTTCACTCAACTCCTATAACTTAATGCAACAATATATATATAACTATAGTTCATGTAGTAAGGAACAACTTTTATAAAATAGGAGACTTAAAATGCTCCGGGGCTTGCCTTTTTCGAACGAGCTAGGATGGTGGTCAACGCACTCTGGCAGTTCCTCGCCTGACTCTTCTTCCTCGGGCACCTCCTGTGCCTGGGGTTCCTGCTGATCCGTCCAAACTTGCTCCTCCGGTACCGCTACCCTGCGACTCCTCCTGCGATCCTGTATGATGCAAGTGCATAAGCAAACATGCGAAGAATGCATCGAATTGTGGTGGAGTGCTTTGATGACATGAGATGCAGATGAGCACATGGAATGAGCAGTTCGAATATAATTATTTCTTCTACAAGGTAGTCAACGTCATCCAAGAACATGTACCCTAAAACATGCACCTTATCCTTCTATTAGTTAGCCTATCATCTACACATACAAGTGAACCTAAGCTACCAAAGCTTACCAACCTAACTCATCCATAATATCAGCAAGGCATAATGATGCTTCAAAGATACACCAAAATATTTTATTTCTCTTAATTTCTCATAAAGAATAATATTTTATTTCCTATTTAACTAGGGTTACACACCAACACCTATTTCTGGTGCAGATAAAAATCTACAAAAATTACAGTAGATTACTCTTACCCTAACTAACCTACTACTAAATTTTTATGAGAATTGAATAAGTAACACTATCTGTACAAAATAAACAAGGTATAGCATAATAATGAGCATGAAATTATTTTGTACTAGAAAAAGTATCAAACAACAGATTTCACATTTTCCTATGTTACTAACAGTAAACTAACATACTACAAAAATTATCACATGTATGTTCTATACAAATTTAGCTCTCTACTAAAAATAACAAAGATTATCAATTAAAAGCATTTGAACTACACTTCAAAAATTTCTCACAGAACATGCTTCACTAATATTTTTCCTAGAAAGTACATCACTAATAAAGATTAAAGCAACAAGAATCACATTTTTCCCTTCATTATTTTATTTACTACACATTTTCTAAGATATCAGCATTTATAACAATTAAATAAAGCTACACAGAAAAGTGTCACAATTTTATCATGAAATATTTTTAAACTGTAGATCTATTCAAGAGGAACATTTCAAAATTTGTTTCATCATTTTTGGAGCTATAAATCTTGAGATATGATTTTTCAAAGCTGTTTTAAAATTCTGAGAAATTATTTTCCTTAATTCTTTTAAAAATTCGCCGGTGAAAACGCTGAATACACCCGGTGCAGTGCACCCACACACGCTGACACGCGGGACCCACGGGTCAACGGACCCCACCGGTCAGCCAGAGCAGCGCGGGGGAGGCGCTGACCGGTGGCGAACTCGCCGCCGGTGAGGTCTCCGGCGACGGGGAGGGCACCAACGTGCTCCCCGCACCGAGACGCACCCAGCGCACCAACTCCGAGCGGCGCGGGAGCTCCGGAGGAGGCTCGCCGGCGGAGATGGCGGCACGGCGGCGCGGGAGCTCGTCGGTCGGCCAATGCAGGCCACGGGGGCGACCGAGAATGCGAGCGCGAGCACCGCTAGGCGAAGGGGAAGCGGATGCTCGAGACCGGAGGAGGCATGAAGGGCCAGGGAGCTCCGGCCATGCGCGCCGGCCAACGGCGGCCATGGCGGCAGTGGAGGAGGGGGGCGGCCAATTGGCCCTCACCTGAGCTCGAGCGGCGGAGTGGAGGCGTGCACGCGGTGGAGGGAAGCGGGGCGGAGCTGAGGCCGGGAGGAATCGGCCGGAGAAGCAGCCACGAGCGCGAACGGCGGTGGCGGAGCTCCGGGAGCCGGTGATGGCGCGGCGGTGCGCTGCTGCTGCTGGCGGGGCGAGAGGAGGAATGGAGGGCGTGCTGAGGATGGAGGAGCGGGCGCGAGTTCAAGGCGCGTGGCGCGGGGACGCGGGGGCCACCCGGGGCGCGTGTCGCGCGGCGTCGCCGTCGCTCGGCCACGCGGCGGCCGAGTCCTGCCACGGCGCCACGGCGCTGCGCGCGGGGCGCGCGCGCGCGGGGAGGAAGCCGGCGCGGGGCGCGGGGCGCGGGCCGGGCTGCCAGCGCTGCTGGGCCGAAAGGGTGGCTGCGGCCCACTAAAGAAGGAAAATCATTTTTCTTTTTCTAAATAAATTTTCAGATTTCTATATTTGTTTCAAATTTGAATTTGAAGATGAAAAAGAGGTTTTCAGAACTTTTGCCCAAAATAAAAGTTGTTCAAAATTTAATTCTCTACAACTTTCATGTAGGGCACTTTTCAAAATTCTAAATAGATTTTAAATTTGGGATTTAAAGCTAAATTTTTAAGTAAAAATTCATTTTTTTAGAATATTTTTAAAAGCAAAATTTGAAGGAATTTGAATTCAAGAGTTGCTCCAAAATCATGTTTATTTATTCTAGATTATCTAAAATTGTAGCTACACAAAGTTTCATCACTCTTTAGCACTTAAATGCAGCATTTGGGTTTTGAGTAATTATTTTTCAACTCTAAATTTAAAAAGGGTCTATATTGCATGCGATGATAACCATGTATGAGATGATTATGACTAGTGCCTTGGATGCTAATGCATGCTTAACACCCAGGGGTGTTACAGCGATCACCAACAATATCTTGGAAGGCACACCAAGACAAGATGAAAAAGAACTCTAATAAGGTGCGACAAGGCAAGTTCCCAGAAATATAAATAACGACTCAAATCAAATAAAAGAAATACTTTATGACGACAAATCCATGGCGCACACCTCGGCCTTGAAGCACTCGACGCCTCGACGGTAGTCGCCCTGAACGCCGGCTTCAAGACACCGCGTTGTCGTGCCAGATGCTGCACGCGAATGCGAAGAGCGGCCCACCGGATCCGGAGTCGTCGGCGAGCGCGCCGCGATGAGCTTGGCAAGGTCGTCGCGTGACGTGGCGACGAGCAGGGCCAGGAGCTCGTCTGGGGCGGCGCCCCATGCGCCTGCCGCCACCAGTGCTAGCGTTGCGTAGTTAGACAGCGGCAAGAAGACGAGCTGCCACGGTCGCTCTTGTTGACAAGCTGCTTCGCGAGACGGAGCGCCAACTACGTGAGCCCAGCGCTGGATGCAGAAACGCACTGCGTGTCCATCTCCATGGTGATGGTGGTGGGGAACTGCATGGCGGTGTGCTTGGGTTCTTTGTGTTCTCGTGGATGGATCGAAGCGAGGAGGACGGCATGTACGGCGAGGCTGTGTATTTGTAGGACGGATTGCTGGAAGCGCGCGTATATATACAAGCCATACAGGGAAAGGATATATAGATCCAGCACTTTCATGTGCACATGTTAGATTCAATCACAAATCAAAGAACGGGGGAAGAGAGGAGAAGAGATCGCCGCCCTTTGAGCGAGCAGGGCCATCGCCTTCGAGCGAGTAAGGCCACCACCACCGCCACCGCCTACAAGCGAGCCAGTGGGGTCATCGGTCCGCCGCGTGAGCGCGAGACGGCCACTGGGGCTAGCCGCCGCGCGACCCATGTGTTTGTGGTAGCGTCCGCATGCAATGGCTGGAATTTTAACAGATTAGTTAATTTTTACCTACAGCTAACAATTTAAATCTAACTCATCCAAAAATAATCATACTCCCGTCAAAAAAAATCTTCAAGAAGGTTCAAGGTTGGAATAGACGTCTAGCCAATACTTGGCCAAGGCTCCAATGCCATAGCCCTATCAAAAATTTTCATTATGAATAATTTCTTTTAGAATTTGTTTTTCTAAAAAAATGATGCATTATTTGAATAGTCATATTACGATCAAGCTTCAATTTAAGTTAGTGCCCAGTGGTGGATCTATAAACATATGCTAGGAGAGGCACCTCTTCCTTATTTCCCAAATTTAGTCTCTCCTTGTAAGCTTTAGTGACTACAAATTTATAGCACGGAATTAAGAGGGTCTCCATACATCCAGTGACGGGGCTCATGCCCTGGCTGACCCAATGTGTAGATCCACCCTAGTTAGTGTTGGCCTCTCAAAATCTATCTTATGGATCTATGACAAGTTTATTCCGGATTATAGCCTTACCACCGTTAATAAAATCATTTTTGGTAATTTATGATTTTATGGTTGCTAGAATTAATTTTTTATCTCGTTACGACGCACGAACAAATTTACTAATAAAAATAAAGGGCTAATAAAACACTTAGATCAGATCGGAAGGCCGACGGAAAAAGTTCGAAGCCAGCCTTCTCACCCCCTCACCTCCCCCGCACCCTCGCTTCTCACCGCCCTCGGCACCCCCACAGTGACCAGCGTTCGAAGCAGTAAAAAAACACCGAACAAAAAAAAGAAGAGAAAGAAACCATCAACGAAGGACAAAAGAAATAATTCACGCCTCCTTCCGTTGTTGACACACGGCCACCGCCTCCTGTTGCCGAGTCCGCCGATCAGACAGCGGGGTTCCCCGAGGACCCGCAAACGACGATGGTCGCGGTGACCAGGCTGTGGCACCATTGACGCGGTGGCCACGACGATCCCTGCCGAGTCCGGCGCACAGCCACTGCCTTCCGTTGCCAAGTTCGGCGATCCGCGGCTAGGGTTCCCGCCGTAGTCGCTCGCCCCCCATCTCCAGGCCGCGCGGCGGACCTCACCAGTCGTGCTCGCACCCCCGGTCCAGGCCACGCGGCACCGGACCTCGCCTGCCCCATGCCGCGCGGTGGTGCCCTCGCTGGGGCCGCACGCGCCGCCGCCTCCGCGTGCGGCTTCCTGGGCAGCGCGGGCCGCCCTGGTTGCGTTGTTCGGCTCAAGCCTCCCCATTCGCCGCGGTCTACCGGAGATCTTGTCGCCCTCACCTGCCCCATGCCGCGCGGTGGCGCCCTTGCTGGGGCTGCACACGCCGCCGCCTCCGCGTGCGGCTTCCTGGGCAGCGCGGGCCGCCCTGGTTACGTTTTTCGGCTCAAGTCTCCCCATTCGCCGCGGTCTACCGGAGATCTTGTCGCCGACGCCTGTCGACTCGCATCGACCATCCTCACCTTCGCCACGTTCCTCCATATGCAGGGCAAGTACCAGGAGCATAAATGTTTACTGTTTTTTTGAAACCGGTAAATCTCTTGGTACTTTGTTTGTGAGTTGCCACAAATGATGGATCAGTGGTGACATGAAAAAGAATCTGTTGGGTTCACGATGTAAATATGGTCCTTTATTCGATAGTAGTATTGTAGTACTATTGTGTTAGCTTGGTAGTGGTGTTGCAAAATCAAAACTCGTTAGGATTTTCATTTATGTGTTCCTGTGAACTAGACGATGCACAGATAAACGGATGATGCCTTTCATGGCCATACATGCTAATAACAAACAAAAAAATTCTTTGCAGTCAACATACCATATTGTCGAGAAATAGTAACCATTCAGATTACTTCTGCTTTTTTGTATTGCTAATTTTTGTTGATTTATTCTTATAAGTTGATTCTCTTGCACAGTCCTCTTTTTCTTCTTTGTTGTGATGGTTATGGAGTGCAGTGGATTAAGCCTGAATTTTCCGCCGGTCTGAATCACAGGAACCGTACTGGGGTTGTATGACAACAGCAGATACAAGTCTGAATAAAAAAGGAGCACCTGAAACAGGTTGATGTTATTGGACTGGGTTCTAATGCCGAGGTGGATCAGAATCAAGTATGCTAATGATCTTTCGTCAGGTGTGACATTCGGAAGAGAGCTTGTGAACTCTCCTGCAAATGTCCTTACCCATGGTCAGTAGATCTTTCATCGACTTTAATTTTTCTTCATAGATTTATTGTCAGTATACTTATTGCAGTCATCCTTTGTCCTTTCAGCTGTGCATGCGGAGGAGGCGTCAAAGATCGCTTCTACTTACAGTGATGTGTTTACTGCCACAATACTAGATGTAGAGAGAAATGCAAAGAGTTGAAGATGGGTTCCTACTTGGGAGTTGCTATTGTGTTACAAACCCACTGATGGGAACATCAAGAGAAAGCTAGCTATTGTTGAGAAGGGTTTAACTTTTGACAGGTTTGTACTTTGTAGTACTTGCAAATTATTTAGTGGCTTTATGAAAAACTAGAAGTAGACATGAAGGTGGAAGAGTTTGTTATTTTTCTTATGCTTGATTTGCCTATGAATCCAATAGTGGCTACAACATTAAGACCAGGCCAGGCTGCAGCATCGAGCTGACGAAATTTGGCATGGGAGGCTCTACAGCTGTATTGGTGCAGCTATAGCTTTGGGACAAATCAAACCCCTTGGAGTAGAGGTACTTCATTTTTCACAGCCTCATAGTTGTATGGGATGTAGAGGCTTTAGCTTTATTACTTTATCTATTAAATTTCTATGATTTTCCCTTCTCACAAAATAGTGATTTTCATGACTTTGTCACTGTAATCCGAAAAATGAAAGTGGTATGGTCAATTTAGCAACATATTATTTATTTCTGATTCCGTTTCTTCTATAAAGGTGTCAATGCTCTGTCCTTAATTATAGGTAAGCGACCTGTTTCTTTGTTGGGCTTAGCCATGAATTTAGTTCCTGCCATTTGATTGACCAGTGATTTTACCCATGTAGGCATGTAGCGTCTCTATTTAGTAAATTGGTTAGCACAAGACTATTCACCAACTCCCTTTTGCATCTTTGTATATTTATTTTATTCATCGTTATTTCATATTTACTGCAGTGCTTCCATCATAGTTGCTTATCTCATGAGATCAAAACAGAAATCTCTTGAAGGTCTCAACTCTCTTTTCTTAGAAAGAGAACATGTGTCTTTTCATCTACTATAAAAGAATTTTACTCATGTTGCTTTTTTAGAAGCATTAGAAGTTTTGAAGGAGATTTCTGAGTTGGCATGCCCAAATGATGGTTTTCTTGACCAGGTTAGATTTTCTCTGGATCTGCTTCTGCTGGCAGCATATGAACACCTGTATTGTTTGTTGCTTAGCTGACCATTCTTCAAAGTGTTCGTTGGCAGCATATAAAAATGCTATATGTGTCTGTGTTCCAATATGCCTACTTGATGTAAACTTACTGGTCCATTGTGATTTCTTGCAAGTGCCAGTTGCAAGGAACAAGTCCAGAGAATGTGCTCCATGTCTCCTGGGAGGAAGGAGGGCACAGTGGCGCAAGTAGGAATGTTCTTGATCCCTAACAGGGACTCATTCAGCACCCGGACAATGATCCTTCCCTGCAGATTGGGTAAGTTTTTCCAGGTGATAAATGGCTAAGATAGATCAAAAAATGGAGAGAGAAAGAAACAAAACAAAAGTATATAAGCATATCTATGAAGGCACACACAGCTGTTATATGAACACTGAACTAATGCAATTATAATCACATCAGAGTCAGCCTCGCATGGATGAGGCCATGCCACCATCACAATTTCCTCTACAGAAATAGAATCCTAGCACTGCACATTCAGAAAATCTTGACTGAAATTGTAATTTCTAATTGTGCACTTCCTTCTAAAACTTATTCCTTGATAATATGACAGTCCAACACATTCAGAAAATCTTGCATTTCTCTATAATTTCCTCTACAGAAATAGAATCCTAGCACTGCACATTCAGAAAATCTTGACCGAAATTGTAACTTCTAATTGTGCACTTCCTTCTAAAACTTATTCCTCGATAATATGATAGTCCAACACATTCAGAAAATCTTGCCTTTCTCTATAGTTGTTTTCTTTTCAGATTCCAATCGCATTCTTTGGGGCCCTTCTCATGGATAAGAGTGGAAGAGCCCTTCTTTGGGTATGAACGGTCCAAATTTTAGTAGATGTACAGAAAGGAAAATCAGTATATGACATTCATGTTGCTGTTGTCAAGGTAGTTGGTTTGAGCACGGACTGATCACTGGAGGCATGATCCTGCTGGGCCTGATCTGCACTCGGACACTGTCAGGCTCACAGTGCTGTTCCAGGTCAGCGCCGTCCAAGAGCTGCAGACCAGGAAGAATGACACTTGGATTCGCGTCACAAGGATCCTAGAAGCGCCAGCAGGCTGCAGATCCTATCCAAGGTGCTACCGCCAGAGATGCACTGAGTTTGTTTAAATAACCACACTGTGCTTGTAAATAATGTGTTCACATGAGCTTGACAGCTTTATGTATGTATACCCAGTGTACCAGGTTGGGAATTATATTTGTGAAATCATGTTAGTTTGTCTGAAAAGTGTCCATATGAAAATTGTCACATGAATTCGATCACGTTTTAAGTTTTACCGTAGCGTTAGCACGGGCATACTACTAGTTAGTTATATTTCTCCTAAAACTAATATAAATAGTTTTCATCTCCCCGAAGCAATGTACAACTCCAAGCTACTTTTTAGTAACAGATGGTACCAGTCACCTACATAACAAAATCCAAAGGTAGTGGCACCTAGAAGACCAAGCCTAGACACGAGCCGAGATTTTTCTGGTGGCAAGCAATCCTGAAAGAAAAAAATATTAATCACATGTGAACAAAAAAAAGAACATGTCTAAACACAGCAATAGAAACATATAAAAAGCTTGAGCTGTGGCTTCAGTTTAGTCACGATCAACGGCTACATAGAGGTGTTAGGATTCAAGATACATGGGTCATCATTCCTCTATTCCTTTGATTATTGCATTCAGTGTCATCTATTTTTTTAGGGAGATGTAGTGTCATGTATGATTTGCATACTGCAGTACAAATGCTAATGCAAATGATTCGTCCATTATGGCTAATATCATGGTAGATCTCAAATACACAAATTTTGGTGGCACCTACCACAGCACGGGATCCCTTGACAGCTTTAGTCCCACTTCCTACCTTGATGTCAAAGTACCTGGCCAGAAATTTGGTAAGTACTTTGCGTACTCAGGCAATTGAAAAGCATGCTTCATCTTTCAATGAAACAAGGATCAGCAAAATGCCTGCTCGACATATTTTGAACTCTGATTCATGCCCATGCTAATACATGAAACACTTAAAAACAGAACCAAATTCCCTAAAAAATGACACCAACACGAACACCCATTAAAGGAAGGGCTTACATGAGGCCATTGGGCAGCGTGGTGAATTCACTCCAAGGAATCTTGGACGCCCTGAGCTGCCTGGTCAATCAACCACACACACGAAAACAAAGCACAAAAATGTCAACCCAACTTCACAAGATCAATGGATCCTGGCACAATCCTGAGAACCGGTGTAGCAGAGTACAAGGTCATCAGGTCCTTACCGCCCTACAGCTCGTGGACACCGCGCCAGCTTCCCCTCCGCCTCCAGACATGCCAACCCCCACAACTACACCAAGCAACCCAAAGAAACGATCAGAACGCGCAATCCCACTGGCGAACAGAATCCACACAACCAAAACCTGTTGCGGGTTGCGGCGGCGATGAGGGAGGCGAACCACTGCCGGTCCACCGGGAGCCCACTGGGGACGCGTCCGGGAAGCCGCTGCAGCGGCCGCCGCGCCGCCCTCCTGGCCTGGAGCGGAAGGGCACGGCGCAGGGATAGGAAGAGGGCTGGCACGATGGAGAGCTCCATTGGTCGAGCGGGCGGCGGCGGACTCTGGAAATTTTGATATTTTCCGGCTCCGTTCGTACGGATTTGGTGCCAAAGGCGGGTAGATCTAGGAGGATGCCACAGATCTTGGTGAGGGGGAAACAATGAGCTTGGAGGGGAGAAACAATGACAGAGAGGGAGAGGAGAATTAGGGGCTCACCTCACCTTGGCTTGGGTGCACCAGTGCCCTGCGGCTGCGCTCCACTCCCTCCCCCGCCGCGCCGCCTTGCGACTGTGCTGCTCAGACGCCGGCGACGGGTCATCCGCGGCCCAGTTACGCCGGCACTTCGTGCAGCCGACAAGAAATTTCAATATTTGGGATTCAATTCGTCTTGCTCGCAACTTTTGACATCTAATTCCTCTACCTTTCAAAGCATGACACTGGGATGCGAATTGTTTCAAGCTAACGGATTTCAGGCATTTTCTCTTACTTTTCCTTTTCCTTTAGGGGTCCTTTGGATTGCAGGTGTAGTAAAGGATTTTTGTAGGAATACTATTTGTACAGGATTTGTTCCTATCCTATCATTTGGTATGCAGGAAATGTGAATAGTGTTCCATAGGAATTTACTCCTTTGCATGCCGATTCCAAAGGATTGGAAGCATCCAGTCAGAGCTCTTGGAAAAATTCCTGTGCACGAAGAACGAGACAATCAATGCTGCTACTGCTAGATAATGGTGGTTCATGTACGTAGAAGAGATGATTTAGCCATGTCTGATCAGCTAGTAAATAAAATAACTTCATTATGACTAAAAATCTTTTTAGGATTGCTGTGATTTTCCTATGACCTATCCAAAGGGTCATCCCATCAAAATTCCTACGAGTTCCAATCCTTTGTTTTGCATCTACAATCCTACAACATTCCTATATTTTTCCTATTCTCATATTTTTTTTCCTATGTTCCAAAGGAGCCCTTAATCTTTTGAGCTATCCTGGCCACCTAAAAGGACCAAACTACCCTTGGCTAACTGAAACATATCGATTCCATCGTGAGCTCACCGTTTCGCCCCCTTCAGTCGCGACGCAGGGACGCTACGGATGAGCGCATGTGCGTTCGCGCCCCTCTGCCGCTCCTACGCTGGCATGCCGCTGCCGCGCGAGCCCCTCCGCCCCTCTGCCACCCCCTCCCCTTCCCGACCACCCTCTGCCTCCCGACGACCCCCTCATCCTGGGCAGGTGCAGCTATCTGATGGCTAGGGTTTCAGCTGGACCCAAAGAAGAGGCTCGGCGCCGCTCTCCAGTGGATGACGCCATGATCCCCTTTGAGATCCCTCCAGGGTAAGGCACAATCCTCGATTCCTCTTTAGTTTGCTCTCTATTTCAGAGTTCGTAAATTTTGGGGCACAAGCTTATCATGTGTCTCTTTTATTTGTTTTGTTGGTACACGGTAGAATCAATGCGGAAGCTACGTTTAGATTGTGTGTTCACATTTCTGAGTTTACCGCAAAGCTCAATGATGGTTGCTCTGTTGCAAGGAAGTCCAATGAACAACAGTCCTGTGACAGCAAGGTCAAAAAATAACATCATCTATGTGTTTTTAATCAAAATGAGAGTTTGTATAACAACATTAACCATTTCCTTTATTTTTTAATCAATTCCCATCAACCATAGAAGAACTAGCAGGCACAAGTTAAATCAACACTTCTCCTGGTCCTGTGACAAGAAGGTACCTCTATGAACTGTATAAAAACTTGATCTGTACACTTTCAGTTTTCATGAAAACCCAATCAGCTAGACCTTTCCTTTTATTTTTAGGCCATCACTTTTAACAATGGTGGAGGTAGGAGGGTCAAATCAAATCACTACAAATTTTAGACCTGTAACAACAAGGTAAAAGTACTAATCAATTGAGCATGTATATACTGAACTCTGTTCATGTACTGAAGCATCCCTCTCCTATTTTCCCATGTATTTAGCCAAATCGGGGAAGCGACACTGAATATTGTTACCACTACCACTAAGTATCCAGCAAAGCATCGGTTAGGATTGAAGAAAAAGCTCATTCCAAGGAAGGGGAGAAACAGTGCTGCTTGAACAATTGAAGAATAATTATATGGCCTCTTTCGTGTTCTAATTTTCAAGGAAAACTTGTATTCACCTGGATGCTTCTTTTGGATTTGAAAAACTTGTACTCCTAAATTTGGTTGGACACCATGTATGGAAAACTAGTAAACATCTATCGGTACTTGTTGACAACCAAAATTGTCTATTTTGTGAAGTTGTAAAAATGTGAAACGAACTTCACCATTGTGTTCCTCTCGTTGAGATGGTCAAAAAACATATATGGAACGCCTAATTCAGAGTCCGGATGAATGAGTAAATTGTCCTTTGACTTTGTACGGAAACCAGAACTTCTAACCCCCTACCAAAACTTCTAAGTTTCGCATAGGAGTTCTGGCTTTGCGCGAATATCCGAATTTCTGACTCCCTACCAGAACTTCTGATTTCCGCAGTCCGAATCAGGGAGAGTCAAAACTCGATCCCAACTCTTCCGAACATGTGTTACTGTGGTGCGCTGGCCTGTTGTGTGCTACAGCATTCATTTTTTACTATTGCGTGCAAAGTTCATGTTCTATGCGGCTAAGGTGCCTGGTGCCAAGCGTCTAGGTTTCTTTTTTTGAATGTTGCAGCATTCAGGAGCCAAGCATCCACTGCACATGCTTGTTCTATTGAGCCAGGGGTAGTTTTGTCCTTTTAGGTGGCTAGGGAGAGGTGAAAACATTTCAGGAAAAGGAAAAGAAGATAAAATGACTGAAATCCCTTATATTGAAACAATTCACAGCCACAGTGTCATATTTCGAAAGACAGACAAATTGGATGTCAAATGTTATGAGGCAGACGAAATGGATCCCAAATATTGAAATTTCTCACAGCCAGCAGTATTCAAAATCAAAGTCATTCCTTTTCAATTAAACTCTGCTGCCTTTTACACCATGAGGTCTACAATAACCAAAATATGATAAGCCTTTTAAGTACAGATTTGATTTCACCACTAAAGCGATGGACATCTCATGAAGCACATAAGTCAGACGAAGGAGCACCGCGACTCTCACCCCGCCTTTGACCTGCACGAGCACAAACGACGCTTGGAAGATGCTTCCTGAGAGTCCCACCTCGCGGAGCTTCCTCTAACATCCAAGAGGAGGAGGAGCCCCATGAGGAGGGTGGCTCGCGCCATCTTCTGTGGCGTCAGGGAGGAGTGAATGGCGTCGACTTGGTGGCGTCAAGCCTCCGAATCGATACACGAGAGTACCCAAGTCGAGATATGTGGGACAAAGGGTTTCCCGGCAACAGCAAGCTGCCCTTTGCCGGGATTCCCTATAGATATCCTGACCCACGGAACTCCCGAATGCTGAGCACCGGTGAGCCCAGCCGCCGCGACTTCGGCGACTCGGGCCACCAATGGTAATGTTCCTCCCTATCTTCGCAGAACTTCCTCTAATGCCTAAGGAGAACGACCACCGCTAGGCCACTATGGAACCCGATCTTGAAAGCCTTCTCCCAATGCCAGCGCAAGCGCCAGGAATCGCCATGAACCATGACACACAACCAAAATATCCACTCTCGCACTCTATCTAAGGCTAAGGGAATTAGGGAAGAAAGGAGGGTGAGACTTGCCGGCCTCCCTACCCCTAGCTTAATAAGCGCCCTGAGGATGGTGTAACCTCCCGCCTCCTCGAGGACGGGCCCGCTTACATCTGGCCGCTTTCTAGGACATAGACTGCCCTCAGACCCACAAGTCTTTTTTGCGCACTTTATTCTCACTCATGTGCACCCGGAAAGAATTTCCCGGTCAGTCACCCATCGCTCCAGGTCAAGCACGCTTAACTTAGAGTTCTTTGGGGATGGGCTTTCGGAAAAGAAGTTGCAACTTGTTGGTATGAGTATCCTATTAATCATGTTAAGCTCTAGGCCAGGATGTTACACCCTCACCCCCTTAAGAGACCGACGTCCTCGTCGGTTAATCCCAAGTCAGGAACATCCTCTCTTAGCCACATCCGTGTATCCAATGCCAGCGTATGTGCCATGTTGTATGACCACTCTATGTCCATACCAGCCATGCGCACCATGCCTGTGCAACTACGACACACGCGCCCGTGAAACCACAAGAGTCGGCTTTGATACCATTTTGTAATGTCCCACCTCCTCGAGGACGGGCCCACTTATATCTAGCCGCTTTCTAGGACATAGACTACCCTCACAGACCCACACAAGTCTTTTCTATGTACTTTGTCCTCACTCGTGCGTACCCGGGAAGAATTTCTCGGTCGGTCACCTATCGCTCCAGGTCAAGCACGCTTAACTTGGAGTTCTTTGTAGATGGACTTTCAAAAAAGAAGTTATAACTTATTGGTATGAGTATCTTATTAATCCTGTTAAGCCCTGAGCCGAGATGTTAGAGATGGTAATGAGGAAGTGGGTGGTTGGCATTAAAGACGCACTCAGGCATCGAAAGGGTTCCACAAGGTAAAAGCATGGGAAACAAAACGGTTCGAGTTCCCAGGCACCACTATCCTTATCTTTTATAGGATTCAATGATGCGCATGCGATGCGTTTAAATGGGTGGGAGACTTCCACCCGAAGGAATCTCAAAACTCAGGAGGGCATTACTGCCAGTTAGTGTAACCCGCACAGTTGTCCCGATACTCGGGGTCTTTTGATTGTATTCAAGCATCTCGGTACCCGAGAAGAGCTCATCGGGACCTACGGTACCCAAGCATTATAGGGACTCACAACACCCAAAGGATGGTACACCTCTACGAGCCCGTCATTAAATCCCGCGGGGGCTACTATCAGAGATATGGACCCGGGGTCCTCTCACCGAGCATATATTTGGCCCATCAACGGAGGACGACCGAGGATGAAGCCCGCGAGGACTAGGCTCAACTACCAACTTGGAGATCATGACATATTAAGGATATCTTTCGCCATCACAGCTATGGTAGGATAGAATTGATTTGTTGTAAGAAACTCAGAATCCAACCTATAGCGCCGATCGCCCTTGTTGTAACACTACCCCTCTGCCTATATAAGGAGGAGCAAGGACTCTACGATTGTCATGTCCACCACGCCACCATCGCCTCATTCCAATCTACCTCGTAGCTAGGAGCAACAACCCCTGTAACCCAGCATACGAATACAAGAAGAAGTAGCAACTAAACGCATGGCTTTTACTCGTTTCTTGGGGGCCCAAACCAGTATAAATCTCTGTGTCTCGTGTGTAACCATCTGGATCAATCTACGTGATCACGTTGCTAGGTATTGTCAGAGCTAAATAATCTGACACATAGACACTGAGGATCTCATGGTTGCTAGAAACCACCATGCCTAGATGAACAACAGCACCTCAGAGAAGATCACTGAGGTTCTAATGCCACCACCTTCCTGAGAGAGGCATGACAAGAACTTCAATGATGACCCTTTTTCCTCACAGACTTCATCAACTCACATGTCGAAAGAGGCTTCACGGCCATGAAGCCCATGGCTCCTGCTGGGAAGTGTCATGCCAGGATGGATTATAGCTCCATGGAAGACATTGCTGAGGGTTCTAATGCCATCTTCCTGGGAAGGGCAAGATAAAAGATGAAAACTTGGGTTGTTTCCGTTATACAAGATGAAAAACCAGAAATTTTAGCAAGGAAACATGGCTTGCAGAAAAATAACAAGATATCACTAACGCGCGCGCATCGCTACTGTAACCAGCGCGCAATTTCATCGTCTTCAACTGCACTTCTTCCTTGATGAACCACGCCATCACATGAACCAGTGTGTGTCGCTACTGTAACCAGTTACATACCGAAGCATGGGTGATGACCGAAGCAGTGTCCCCAGACGAAGCAGATCCTTGAGTGCCGAGGCAGCTTGTCAATCTTGACATCCCGGAGACGAGCTCCTAGAAGACAAAGTGGCCCGCCATCTCACCGTCGCCGCTCTCGGTCTAGGCAGGTGGACCTGCGAACGCCTATGAACTCCTGGAGATGAAGAGGGAGAGGCCTTCTTCTTTGGAGTTTGGGCACATGCATGCTGAAAGCCCAAGTTTGGTTTTGGTAATTAATGACACCAAGTTGCTAATGCCATGTGTTAAGTGTTTTGAGTTAGGCATAAGCAACACATGTGATGAAGGTGTATGTGGCAAAGAGTGGTGGCCACAAGATCACAAAGAGATGGTGCATGGACATAAAATGATGATCATGGTGGAGATGCACATGATGATCAAGTGAAAGAGAAGGATCTAAGAGCGCAAGGCAAAGGTATAACTATAGGGTTTTCCTTCTGCCGGTCTAAGATGAGTAGAGAAGTGATTGACCGGGTTTAGGATACATGGCCGACTATCAAGAGGGGCAATCACGGTTAGCTCGGAAATCAAGTGCCACTAGATCAATGTCTTGAGCATATGCATTAGGATCTAGTAAAGAGCTAACATAACGCCTTGGAAAATGATTGTGAAATGCTAACACACATGCACATGGTGGTGTACACTTGGTGGTGTTAGCACGTTTGAGAAGGCGGTGGAGTTTAAGCGGTAGAGAGGGGTTTGGGTTCCTCTCTCCCTCCCGCCGAGCTTGCGAGGCGGGATTCGGCGCTTTTGGAGAAGTGAAATGCCTATTTTCTATTGCGCCGGAAGTCGGAAAAGAAACGGAGGCGAACGGAGGTCACAGAGGTGACCGGACGCTGGACCGGACACGGTCTCTACATGACCGGACGCGTCCGGTCAGTGTTCAGCGTCTGTGCGATTTTCAGTTTGATGATCGGACGCGTAGCGCGTCCGGTCACTGATGATCGGACGCGTCCGGTCATCCAGGGAGCTTACTGGACTCTAACCGGACGCTGGCACTGTGGCGTCCGGTCAGTTCAACAGCGCGTCCGGTCAGTTCTCCTGAGCGAATCAGAGCGCGCGACCAGCGCGTCCGGTCCCTCACGTAACCGGAGCGTCCGGTCAGGCGTCCAGAAGGGTAGAGCGAAGCGGAGTGACGATCGGACGCGCGGCGCGTCCGGTCACGTGCGATCGGACGCGTCCGGTCTCAACGGGAGCATACTGGAATGCGACCGGACGCGGGCACTGTCGCGTCCGGTCAATCGGTTCAGCGCGTCCGGTCACGGCAACGGCTAGTTCTGACACGCACTGTTTCTTGCTGTCGTGTAGTGACCGGACGCGTCCGGTCACCCTGACCGAAGCGTCCGGTCAGTGCGTTTTTCGCTGCGTCGTCTGTAACGGCTAGCTGCGTACCCCTTCGTTATAAATAGACGTTGGCCGGGGTTTGAGGGTAACTCTTGCACATTTTGAGATATAGAGACATACTTTGAGCTAGAGAACAACCCCTCCACTCATCTCTTTGATTGATTGCACATCTTGAGTGAGATTGAGTGAGATTCAAGTGCATTGCTTGAGAGTTGCATTCTAGAGGCACTTGATCTTCGAGTTGCTGCGGATTTCTTGTTACTCTTCCGTGTTTCCCGACACGGTAGACGGCTTGGAGCAGCAGAGGTGATTGAGCTCGCAATTGGAGATTGTTGGAGCCTTCACTAAGTGTTGTAAGGGGTTCTTGATCCTTCCCCACGGGAGTTCGTGAATTGGATACTCTAGTGGAGCTCGTGGCTTGGAGGATCCCCATCTTGTGTGCGGTTGTGCGGCGCCCGCCGAGGGCTCGACTCTTGATAGTCGATTAGCTCGTGAACCGACAAGTGGGTGTATCGCCACAACGGGGAGTAGCTTGCCGGGAAGCAAGTGAACCTCGGGATAAATTCTTGTGTCATTCTCTTCCCGAGGATTTCTCTTGTGTGATTGATTGATTGGTACATCTCATCTCTACACGGCGGTATAATCAATCAAAGCTCTTCTCTCGTATCACTTCTTGTTTCTAGCTTATAGTTGTTGTGTTTAGTGAATAGCCTTGTACTAGACTTGTGTAGGTGGCTTGCTTAATTAGTTAGAGCTAGTGCTTTTGCTTCGCCACCTTTCGTACTAACTCATGGTTAAGTAATTCTTGTAGAAGTTTTAATTAGGCTATTCACCCCCCCCTAGCCAATTTGTACCTTACAAGTGGTATCGGAGCCGAGGCACTGTTTATTTGAGGCTTAACAACCTACGGTGAAAAAGAAATGGCTTAATTAAGCTTGCACATCAACAACACCAAGAAGGCACCTCACTTTGATGGCACAAATTATGCATATTGGAAGGTTAAGATGACCGCACACCTAAAGTCAATCAATAGAGAAGTGTGGAAGGTCACCGAAACAAAATTTGAGGTTGCTAATCCGGAAGCACCTACACCGGTAGAGGAGAAGAAGCTCCAATGCAATGATATTGCCATTAGTGCTCTTCATGAGGCACTAGATGACAAGACATTTGAGCAAGTAAAGAACATAGAGATTGCTCATGATACTTGGGCCAAGCTAGAAGAAACGTTTGAGGGCACCGAAGGTACAAAGACCGCTAAAGCATATATCTTGCAAGAAAAATTTTCAAGCTTTAAGATGCAAGATGATGAGAGTGTACCGGAGATGTTTCATAGGTTGCAAGTCATTGTCAATGAGCTTAAGGCACTTGGTGAGGAGGTCAAGGACAATCAATTCTCTATGAAGTTCTTGAGAAGTCTACCCAAGAGATTTGATACATTGATCACCGTGCTAGTGAGGACTACCTTGAAGGATTCAACTCCTCAACAAATATTTCAAGAAGTGATGACCGATGATTCATATAGAGAAGATGATGAGAAGGATGAGTTGGTCAAGAAGAAGAAGAAGGAAAATGAGAAGAAAGATGATGAAAAGAAGAAGAATGTGGCATTCAAAGCCACCACATCCAAGAGCAAATCCAAGATTGAATCATCAAGTGATGAAGACTCAAGCTCTTGTGATAGTGATGACATTGATGAGAAGATGGCTCTCTTTGTCAAGCAATTTAGCAAATTCATGAAGAAGAAGGGCTATCGTGCAAGGAGGAGGAAGAACTCATCTAAGAAGAATGAGCATAACATGAGATGCTTTAGATGCCATAGCAAGGATCATCTTATTGCAAAGTGTCCTTATGATAGTGATGATGAAGATGCTATCAAGAAGGAGAGGAAGAAGCAAAAGAAGAAGCAAGAAAAGAAGGAGAGCTCTCATAAAAGGAAGAATGATTCTCATGTTGCTACATGGGATAGTGATGATTCCTCAAGTGATGATGAGGATGACTACAAGAGCAAGAAGAAGGGACATGCTAGCATTGCCATCCAAGAGAAGGTCTCCATCTTCGACACTCCATCATGCTTCATGGCTAAGGCCGCTAAGGTCAATTACAAAGTCGGAGGAAGGCATTGGGTGCTTGATAGTGGGTGCACTCAACATATGACCGGAGATTCTTGTATGTTCAAATCAATTGATACAAGTCAAAATGGTGGTTTTGATGCTATCACTTTCGGCAACAACAAGAAGGGCAAGGTCAAGGGGCTTGGTAAAATTGCTACCTCAAATGACATGAGCATATCTAATGTGTTGCTAGTTGAGAGCTTGGATTTCAATCTTTTATCGGTGGCACAACTTTGTGATCTTGGTTTCAAGTGCATATTTGGTAGTGATGATGTTGAAGTCATAAGTGTTGATGGATCAAACTTGATATTCAAAGGATTTAGACATGGTAGCTTATACTTGGTTGACTTCAATGATAGTGAGACACAATTGACATCATGCTTGCTTAGTAAATCTAGTATGGGTTGGTTGTGGCATAGAAGGCTTGGTCATGTTGGAATGAAACAATTGAACAAACTTTTGAGGCATGACTTAGTTAGAGGATTGAAAGATGTCACTTTTGAAAAGGATAAACTATGTAGTGCTTGTCAAGCCGGCAAACAAGTTGGAAATTCACATCCTAGTAAAAGTGAAATGAGCACATCAAAAGCATTTGAGCTATTGCACATGGACTTGTTTGGGCCAACAACATACACTAGCATTGGTGGCAACAAGTATGGTTTTGTGATTGTGGATGACTACACTAGATACACTTGGGTGCTCTTTCTCTATGACAAGAGTGATGTTTATGATCTATTCAAGTCTTTTATCAAGAGGGTGCAAAATGAGTTTGAGACTACCATCAAGAAGATTAGAAGTGACAATGGTAGTGAGTTCAAGAACACAAGAATTGAAGATTTGTGTGATGATTATGGTATTGGGCATCAATTCTCACCAACATACACTCCTCAATCCAATGGTGTAGTTGAAAGGAAAAATAAAACTTTGATTGATATGGCTAGATCAATGCTTAGTGAATACAATGTGAGTCATTCATTTTGGAGTGAAGCTATCAATACGGCTTGCTATTGTAGTAACCGTCTCTATTGCCATAGGAAGCTTGGAAAGACACCATATGAACTATTGAATGGAAGAAAGCCCAACATTACATACTTTAGAGTGTTTGGTTGCAAATGCTATATTCTCAAGAAAGACACTAGGTTGAGCAAGTTTGAAAAAAAATGTGATGAAGGGTTCTTACTTGGTTATTCTACCACAAGCAAATCATATAGAGTTTGGAATCTCACAAATGGCACCTTGGAAGAAGTTCATGATGTTGAGTTTGATGAAACCCAAGGGTCTCAAAATGAAGCTCAAAACCTTGATGATGTGAGAGATCAATTATCAAATGCAATGAAGAACATGGACATTGGTGATATAAGGCCGATGCAAGTTGATGATGATGATATTCATGTGATCAACCAAAGTGTGCAAATTAATATAAATCAAGCAAGCTCTAGTGGTTCTCATGATGAAGTGCAAGTTTAAGGTCAAACAAGTGAAAGCAATCAACTCCCAATACTCCAACCTACTAGCATTGCAAGAGATCATCCGTTGGACCAAATCATTGGTGGAATTCAAAGTGGTGTTCAAACTAGATCAAGATTAGCATCCTTTTGTGAGCATTACTCATTTGTCTCATTAGAAGAACCAAAGAAGATAGAAGATGCATTGAAGGATTCCGATTGGGTGAATGCCATGCATGAAGAACTAAACAACTTTGCTAGAAATCAAGTTTGGAAACTTGTTGAGAGGCCAAAGAACTACAATGTGATTGGTACTAAGTGGGTCTTTAGAAACAAGCAAGATCAAGATGGCATGGTTGTAAGGAACAAAGCAAGATTAGTAGCACAAGGATACACTCAAGTTGAGGGTCTTGACTTTGGAGAGACATATGCACCGGTTACAAGATTGGAGGCAATTAGAATCTTATTAGCATATGCTTGTGCACACAACATCAAGCTCTATCAAATGGATGTCAAGAGTGCATTTCTAAATGGCTACATCAATGAAGAAGTTTATATTGAGCAACCTCCCGGTTTTGAAGATGACAAGAAGCCTGACCATGTTTAGAAGCTAAAGAAGGCATTGTATGGTTTGAAGCAAGCACCTAGAGCATGGTATGAGAGGTTGAGGGACTTTCTCCTCTCTAAAGGGTTCAAGATGGGAAAGGTTGACACCACTCTCTTCACCAAGAAGCTTGGAAATGACTTGTTTGTGTTGCAAATCTATGTGGATGATATTATCTTTGGATCAACTAACCAAGACTTTTGTGAAGAGTTTGGAAATATGATGGCTAATGAGTTTGAGATGTCTATGATTGGAGAGCTTAGTTACTTCCTTGGACTTCAAATCAAGCAAATGAAGAATGGCACTTTTGTAAGTCAAGGCAAGTACATCAAGGACATGATCAAGAAGTTTAGATTGCAAGATGCTAAGCCAATGAGCACACCAATGGGCTCTAATGATCAATTGGGTATTGATAATAGTGGAAATATGGTAGATCAAAAGCAATACCGGTCCATGATTGGAAGTTTGCTCTATGTCACCGCTTCTAGGCCGGATGTGATGTTTAGTGTATGCAAGTGTGCAAGATATCAAGCTTCACCTAGAGAAAGTCACTTGAAAGCAACCAAGAGGATATTGAGATATCTAAAGGGCACTCATGATGTTGGATTATGGTATCCTAAGGGGTCTAATTTTGAGTTGATTGGATATTTGGACTTCGACTATGGTGGATGCAGGATTGATAGAATGAGCACAAGTGGCACTTGTCAATTGCTTGGAAGGTCTCTTGTTTCATGGTCATCAAAGAAACAAAATAGTGTTGCACTATCTACCACCGAGGCCGAATACATTAGTGCCGATAGTTGTTGTGCACAATTGCTTTGGATGAAGGCCACTTTGAATGACTTTGGAATTAAATTCAAGAATGTGCCTTTGTTTTGTGATAATGAAAGTGCTATCAAGATGACACAAAATCCGGTTCAACATTCAAGAACCAAGCACATTGACATAAGGCATCACTTCATAAGAGACCATCAACAAAAGGGTGATATTAGTATTGAGAGCATTGGCACCGAAGATCAACTAGCCGACATCTTTACAAAGCCACTTGATGAAAAGAGATTTTACAAGTTGAAGAATGAATTGAACATACTTGACTTCTCCAACTTGATATGAGTGCACATCCACATTCTTATATGACATGCCTCTCCTCCAACATAGCAAGGTAAAGTTGTTTGGCATATCATTCATACTTTGCTAAGGACATGTTTAGAACATATAGACATATTTGCATGACAAATAGGCTTATTCATGAAAATTAAATGATTTTGATGTATATATGGTACCACTATTGCTTCTATGTTTGATTGATCTAGTGGTAGCATATGATATGTTTGTGGGCTTGCAAACCTAGTGTTGAATCTAGAAAATAAGCTCATGATGTGTAATTCAACATGGTCAAGATAACCCTTATACTTTATGAGGTGTGAAAAAGCTTGTCCTTGGATCAAACCGAATTACATATTCTAGGCAAGTAATCTAGATTGAACCATAATTTGGACTCCCTCATATTGATTGACTTATCTCTCACTAAATTGGCACCTTTTTGGTGATTGTTGACAAAGGGGGAGAGAAAAGTCACAAAGATAAAAGGTTAAGTTACTAAGGGGGAGAGAATAGTCAAAGGGGGAGAGAATAGTCACAAAGAGGGAGAAAGATATAGTAAGGGGGAGAGAAATTAAAATTGAGCACACAAGTAGGGGAGCAAGCTCATGGATTATCTATTGCATTTGTATGTGCATTAACATGATGAATTGTTGCATTGCAAAGCTTAAATTCATATTCATGATTGTATGGCGATTGCTAGAAATAGAACTTAAATGATGATTTGTTAAGAATAGCTTTACAAGAGGTATCTAGACACCTTTGCTTATAATGTTGATCTCACGGGGTACTTTAGTGTTTGAGATCTTTACAAGTGATGTATTACAAGTGGTGTCTAGCTACATATATGCTAAGGGTGGTATATAAAGGCAACTCCGATTGGTATCACGCTTCAAAGGTCCATTCTATATACCTTAGCATCAATTTGATAGTAGTAACTCTCCCAAAATTCAAATCCATACATATGTGCACAATTGAACCAAACTCATGTAAGCACATATGTAGGGAGAGCTAATACTATTGAAATTAAAAATTGTTTTCATTTCATATCTTTGTGATGGTTGTCATCAATTACCAAAAAGGGGGAGATTGAAAGCCCAAGTTTAGTTTTGGTAATTAATGACACCAAGTTGCTAATGCCATGTGTTAAGTGTTTTGAGTTAGGCATAAGCAACACATGTGATGAAGGTGTATGTGGCAAAGAGTGGTGGCCACAAGATCACAAAGAGATGGTGCATGGACATAAAATGATGATCATGGTGGAGATGCACATGATGATCAAGTGAAAGAGAAGGATCTAAGAGCGCAAGGCAAAGGTATAACTATAGGGTTTTCCTTATGCCGGTCTAAGATGAGTAGAGAAGTGATTGACCGGGTTTAGGATACATGGCCGACTATCAAGAGGGGCAATCACGGTTAGCTCGGAAATCAAGTGCCACTAGATCAATGTCTTGAGCATATGCATTAGGATCTAGTAAAGAGCTAACATAACGCCTTGGAAAATGATTGTGAAATGCTAACACACATGCACATGGTGGTGTACACTTGGTGGTGTTAGCACGTTTGAGAAGGCGGTGGAGTTTAAGCGGTAGAGAGGGGTTTGGGTTCCTCTCTCCCTCCCGCCGAGCTTGCGAGGCGGGATTCGGCGCTTTTTGGAGAAGTGAAATGCCTATTTTCTATTGCGCCGGAAGTCGGAAAAGAAACGGAGGCGAACGGAGGTCACAGAGGTGACCGGACGCTGGACCGGACACGGTCTCTGCATGACCGGACGCGTCCGGTCAGTGTTCAGCGTCTGTGCGATTTTTAGTTTGATGATCGGACGCGCAGCGCGTCCGGTCACTGATGATCGGACGCGTCCGATCATCTAGGGAGCTTACTGGACTCTAACCGGACGCTGGCACTGTGGCGTCCGGTCAGTTCAACAGCGCGTCCGGTCAGTTCTCCTGAGCGAATCAGAGCGCACGACCAGCGCGTCCGGTCCCTCACGTAACCGGAGCGTCCGGTCAGGCGTCTAGAAGGGTAGAGCGAAGCGGAGTGACGATCGAACGCGCGGCGCGTCCGGTCACGTGCGATCGGACGCGTCCGGTCTCAACGGGAGCATACTGGAATGCGACCGGACGCGGGCACTGTCGCGTCCGGTCAATCGGTTCAGCGCGTCCGGTCACGGCAACGGCTAGTTCTGACACGCACTGTTTCTTGCTGTCGTGTAGTGACCGGACGCGTCCGGTCACCCTGACCGGAGCGTCCGGTCAGTGCGTTTTTCGCTGCGTCGTCTGTAACGGCTAGCTATGTACCCCTTCGTTATAAATAGACGTTGGCCGGGGTTTGAGGGTAACTCTTGCACATTTTGAGATATAGAGACATACTTTGAGCTAGAGAACAACCCCTCCACTCATCTCTTTGATTGATTGCACATCTTGAGTGAGATTGAGTGAGATTCAAGTGCATTGCTTGAGAGTTGCATTCTAGAGGCACTTGATCTTCGAGTTGCTGCGGATTTCTTGTTACTCTTCCGTGTTTCCCGACACGGTAGACGGCTTGGAGCAGCAGAGGTGATTGAGCTCGCAATTGGAGATTGTTGGAGCCTTCACCAAGTGTTGTAAGGGGTTCTTGATCCTTTCCCATGGGAGTTCGTGAATTGGATACTCTAGTGGAGCTCGTGGCTTGGAGGATCCCCATCTTGTGTGCGGTTGTGCGGCGCCCGCCGAGGGCTCGACTCTTGATAGTCGATTAGCTCGTGAACCGACAAGTGGGTGTATCGCCACAACGGGGAGTAGCTTGCCGGGAAGCAAGTGAACCTCGGGATAAATTCTTGTGTCATTCTCTTCCCGAGGATTTCTCTTGTGTGATTGATTGATTGGTACATCTCATCTCTACACGGCGGTATAATCAATCAAAGCTCTTCTCTCGTATTACTTCTTGTTTCTAGCTTATAGTTGTTGTTGTGTTTAGTGAATAGCCTTGTACTAGACTTGTGTAGGTGGCTTGCTTAATTAGTTAGAGCTAGTGCTTTTGCTTCGCCACCTTTCGTACTAACTCGTGGTTAAGTAATTCTTGTAGAAGTTTTAATTAGGCTATTCACCCCCCTAGCCAATTTGGACCTTACACATGCCCCCTGGAGACTAGAGGGTGAAGACTGGAGAGTGGCAAATTCGCAAAACGCCATAGAAAAAGGATGGATTTGAGAATCTTCCTTAGAGACAGGTTGTGCCTTTTGGCTTGGCTTTACCGTGTAGGCCTGTTAGCCTACCCGTCATTAGCCTAGGCCTAAAGAGAAGACATTATAGTTGGGTTTGCTAAAAAAGTCAGTATAATTGGGAAAAGTCTAATATATCTCAAAATCTCCCTTAACTATCGCTTGATTTTTTCTCTTAATCTACAAGACCATTTTTTAACCTTCACAACTTCTAAAACTGTCACTTTTGCATCACGAATGGTTTTTATGGTGCATTTGCTGATGTGAAGCCATGCTAGAGGTGGTAAATCTCTAAAAATGGATAAGCTATAAACTTAACTACAGCTACCCATCAAATGTTTTCCGCAGTCATGACCTCTTCTACATGCCCCAAGGCAACTGTATTGAGTAAAAAAATATTAGAAAAGAACAGACGAAATCCCACTCTAACCTTTCCTTTCTCTTGCTAACTCAAATCCAATGGATGAGGTTCTTTGATCATACCTCACTCATCCTGTCCCACGGCTAAGAACCCTCACGCACGACTCCTCTCCCACACACGCCCTCGCCCGTGGCCCCCACCTCAACTCCTCGTTTTTTCCCGTAATCCTACACCGTGAAACGCCCCCCACCGTCATCACCACCAGTCGAGCGTGGGCACCTCCCCCGTCCTCCCGCCATCCCCCACCCTCTCGGCCTCTCCTTCAGGTCACGTGTGCGGTGGTCGGCATTTTTCCTGTAGACTGGCAATAGTAGACTAGCACCGACATTGATAAGAAGCCAACTTAGTTAGCTAGGCGCCTAGGCCCTGTTTGTTGGAGTTTTCATTTGCTCCAATTTTATCACAGTAGCACAATTGTATGATTCGTGTCATAAATCTCTATCTCTTATCTTCTCTATCTTTATCTATACCTAATACTAAAGAGGCAAAATATCTGCCACCATAATTTTTCATCTAGCCCTGCTGCTCGTGTCCGTGTTAGTCTAGGAGTGGTCGCCCGTGTCCTGTCTGCCAATTCAGCTGCGTTAACATTGATTAGGAGTGGGGAAGAAAATAACAAGAAATACGAGGTTCTAGATGTAAAGATGCCAGAGAGAAAGTAAAGGTGAGAGGGTCTTAATAGTTTTTGAAATAGATCAGGGTTCCTGATGCAAAATGTTCAAATCCAAGTGGGCTTGTCCGATTGGGTTTCTTTTTCGACCTAGGCTGAATCCTTGCAGTTGGGTCGGCTTCGTTGTGGGCTAGACCAAACCCATGCAAGCCTTTTCCTTTTCTTTCGTTTTTCTCTTTTTTCTATAAAAACAGAGGTCTTGCAAAATCCACCAAAAATCATAGAAAAATCAAAAAAAATATCAAACCAAAAATGTGATCTATCCATAGATGTTACAAACCTTGTTAGTCTGTGCTTCATCTATAGGTGTGTTAAATCATCCTTACATATGTTGCATGCATATAGTTTCAGCGATGACCGAGAACGTGCCAGAGGCAAACCCGGAATACGTGGAGCTAACCGAGGAGTACGAGGAGGATGTCCTTGTCATCGGTTTTCCTGAAGCCTTCACTAACTTTCTGTTGTCCGGTTACTGCATATGAGACTCGGTGTATAACCTCTACTTTTCAACACTTATTATGTTTGTTTGCGCATTAAGTTTTGAGGAGAAAGATTTACACCATCTGATGTAGTTTTGATTAGAAACAAAACTATTTTTTATCAAAATATGGTTAGTTAATGGTACAACTAATTATTTTGTGAACCAGAATCTTGGGAAGATTATTGTCTAATAAAATATAAACAAATATATTGGGCCCACTTGGCCTATTTTAGGGCTGTTACAGTAATGATCATCATAAAATAAATTACAAAAGCATAAAATATAAGTAGATATGTATCATTCACATTTTACATGATTATTAAATAGTTTTTTTTCTCCCATTGCAACTCACAGACATATTTGCCAGTATAATTAAAAAATACGAAGCAAAAACTCTACCTGGCAGGATGATGTGCGTTACGGGGGCTGCTAGGGTTCAGATATTCGGACCATAAACTCTGTCCGATGATTCCCGCGCCTCGTTTCCCGCCCGCCCCTAGCTCATGTGGAAAAGTCTGAGCTGCATCCCGCGCCTCGTTTCCGCCCGTACGCCCCTAGCCCACGCGAAAAAGTCTACGCGCGCATGCAGGAAGAGAACGGAGGTGGATGTGTTTATTAATGTTTTATTCTATTACTCGAACTATGTGCAGAAAGTTATTTCTACGAACTAAAAAAATTATAACTACTAAACCGAGTATCCAAATTGAATTCAGATTACATCATTGTGTTTCTTACGATAAATGCTTCAAAATAAGACCCCACATGAATGTATTTCTGCTCTTCTTTTTGACTTTGCCGTTCAGCGAAGTTACTTTTCATAACCACGAAGTCAAATCTTCACCTTCGCTTGAATCTTGTTTTTTTGGTTTTTTACTTCTTGGCGAAGTTAGATTTTTTCTTGTGGTGTGAAAGATGTCTTCGCCTTCCTTATTTCCTGCAACAAAATATTGTTATAAAGTTTCATAGTCTTTTCTACTCCAGAGTTTGGGGCTGTGTTTTTATGGCGAAGTTGAATCCCCAACAGCAGCCCCTCGCGGACGAAGGCCTACTCCAAAGGTCTGAATTCTGTGAAGTTTGAATTTCAAACGAAGACACAAAACACCGTCTCAAACTTTGGAGTTTGCCGTTTATGTCCGTAAGTTTGAAGAATATTTTATTTTTTAAATTTCTAACGGTCAAGTTTGACCAAAGCTGTTTCGTTTGACTCAAAGCCGCCTATATATACTGCGGTGACTCCTCCTGTTTTTTCCATTCTATCGAAGACGGGAGGTACTGTTGTTTGATTCTTTGACGTGAAGTCGATCTTTGCTGCGAAGTCGGATTTATTGCGAAGTCGGATTTGCTTCTGTGAAGGTTGTTTTAAAGGTAAATGTTTTTACTTATTTTCGATTTCTTGCTATTTGAATTTATGTTTATTGTTATCATTTATTTTATATATTATTATTATTTTGTCGTAGATGTCTGATCTAGAGAAAATTGCCTCTGAAAATTCTCCGTTGGGTTCTAATCAATTTGACTCTGGAGAAGATTTGTCTGATGTTTCTGCATCAGAATTTGAACTGATTGGTGACGACACATAATCTTTAAATTTTGGTAAGACTTTGATGGATGAAGCTGAGTTGGATTGGTTGGTTAAAAATAGGATGCTAGAAAAAGCTGATGCCAGGTTGCCCTCTGATGATGAAATGATTCCTAAACCTAAAGCTCATGAGTGTGTTGTTTTTCGAGATCAGTTTGCAGCTGGTCTTTGTATGCCTTGTCAAGATTTCATTGAAGAGATTTTGAAGGCATATAATATTGAAATTCATCATCTAACTTCTAATGGAATAGCAAAGATAGCACTTTTTATTTGGGCAGTGAAGTCTCAGAGAGGGAACTTGGATATTGGTGCTTTTTGCTCTCTTCATGAAATACATACATAATTTAGGAACAAGAATGTTGATGGCAGAAGTATTATGAAGTATTTTGGTTGCTGCAGTTTTAAGCCTGCTTGAGGTGCCAAACAGATTTCTCCGGCTTCAAAGAACAAGTGGGCTGAAAATTAGTATCGTTATTGGTTTTGTTATTCAGTTCCTCTTGTCAAAGAAAGGAATAACTCTAGAAGGATTGTGAAAAGATATCCCTTATCTGCGAAGATGAGTAAGAATGCTTTTGTTTGTAAACCGGAGTTTCCCAGCTCGAAGAGTTCAAGAACTTGTGAGAAAGTTTACAAAATTGCTGCTAGTATGCAAAGTGCTCGTGATCTCTGTGAAGAATACATCGCAACTCGAATTTGGCAGTTAAAGAAAGGTTAGAGTTTTATTCGTTTTCATGATAAAATGGTGTGAGGGAAAAGTTATATTTTTCCAGATAACGAATCATTTCGCCCGAAGAAATATTCTGAAGATGCACAATTCGTGTCTGCTGTAGAAACTAAAGCAGTTGAGATTCTTGGTAAATTTCTGAAGAAAGAGAAAGATTTGATGAATAAGATTTTAGGGAAAGATTATAAACGGTTAAACAGAATTTTTGATATTGCACAGATTAAGTATGGTAAAAGGCCTCTACCTGCTTATACTCGTACGTTAAAACCGAGTATAGAAAATATGACGAAGAAGAAATGAGCTGGTGGTCAACTTAGCAAGAAAATTGCGAAGAAGAAGAAGATTGCTACATCTTCTGGTTCTAAAAAACATGAAGGAGATGGTGAAGAAATGGGTCTAGAGACTCTTAACCAGTTAGCTCGTGATGAAGAGGCGAGGATGATTAGTTTAGTTTTTAATTCTAGTGGGTTGACTCCGCTAATGTTGACTCCGCTTGGTGATTGTTTCTAGAATTTGAAGGCTAATGTTCATTCTGATGTTAATTTGGGTGAAGCTATTTTGTCTTCGTCTCAGATTAATGTTGGCGAAGATATTTTGTCCTCTCCGGTTGCTGGCGTTCAGGTTACTGTTGGTGCTGCCGCTGCTGAAGATGTTGTTTTAGAATCACAAGAGGAAGGTGAGATTGCTATTTTGACCTCGCAAGAGACTACCGGACCGTCTTCTCAGAGGTTTGCGGCTGAAACACCCTCAAGGATTGTAGGAGCTGTGTCACCTCCCAAGGTTGTGGTAGAAGGAAATATTATTTTGGGAGGTGGACCAGTGGAGACTGGAGCTCCAAAAGTTAGGGTTCTTAAGGCTAAGGGTACCACTACTGTCAATTTTGATTTTGATAAATCTGATGATGATGTTTTTGATGAAGAAGCCGAAATTGGTCGTGCTTCTCATCTTTCTGAATCTATAATCAATGTAAATACTGGTGAGAAAGTTGCATGTCATCTTGAAAAGGGAGATACCACAGGTAAATGTTATATATATATATATATGTACTTTTTGTATTTGTCTTTTAACTTTGGTTACTGACTTGTGGTTTGATTTTGTGCAGAGGAATTTTTTTCAGTCTCTTCGTCTCATAGAGAGACAACTGTGGATGTTGGGAAGATAAAGGAAGTTGCCCAGGAACCTTCTACCCCAGCTGAAATTTTAGAAACCGTTCCTGATGGAGTTGATCCCGCTACTTATAAACGCTGTATGGAATACTGCCAAGCTCAAGGTGTGAATTTAGATACTTTCAAATTTATTGGGATTGGTTTGGATAAACTTCGTATTATGCCAAAGAAGCCAGAATTAATGTTGTCAAAGTGCATTGATGATGCCTTCGCAGTTCCTGATGCGGAGGCTGAACTTGGTAAATCTTCACTTGAGTTGGCAGACGCTAGTGTTTCTATGATTTATAAGGATCGAAAAAGTTTTCTTTGATTTTATTGTTTAAATTTAGTTAAACTTTTTATGTTGATTTGTGATGTATGTTTGACTTCGCATATTTTTTTTATTTTTGTACAATGCTCTTTTGCAAAGGAGCTTGCATAGATCAATTGAAGATGATGCGAAGAATGCAGTACTTCGCGAGAAGGGTCTTGTTGAAGAGATTAAATCTTTGAAATCTCAACTGACTGCTAAAGAGAAAGAAAGGATAGAGATAGTTGAAGCTCTTCATAATATGGAGTCCAGGTGTATTTCTGTTAGAGCCAAGCTTGAAACGAAGATCGAGAATTATGATAATTTGAAAAAGGAACTTGAGAAAGTTATGAGGGAGAAAAAATTATGTTGAGAAGAAATCTTCTGAAAAGGATCAAAATTTTCATAATAAGTGTAATCGTTTGTGAGCTTTGCAAAAATTGTTATGACAAATTTGGAGCGAAGCCTGAGGATCCTTGTTGGGAGCTTGGAGAATTTAATCCATTTTTTTGCTTGGTTGTGTCGTCAGTATGAAGATTTGCCGACTGTTATCTAAACTAGCGCTGATTTGAGTTGTATTTATGCAACTCGTGCGCTTTTTCATCTAATGAAAGAGGCAAAGGATCCTTTGTATGAACAAATGTTGAACAAGGACTATAAGTTTCCTTCTGTAGAGCAATTGAGTCAGGTTACTTCTCGGACTCAATTGCTCTGCAAGAAATATTTTAATCAGTATTAGAACATGGATGGAAGGGAGAATGCTTTTCTGAAGGCGAAGAAGAAGATGGAGAAGGTTGGATTGAAAATTTTATTAACTCTTTTTTTTATTATATACATGTATATATTTTTTGTACTAATATTTTGTTTTGTTTTTTTGCAGCAGCTTGAAAAAGAGATTGTTGCTGATGAAAAGGTGCAAAGGGAGCAAGACAAACATGAAGAAGAAAATGCAAGAGATGATGATGTTGGTGACCACCTGTTTTAGTTAGTCTTGAAGTTAGTTAGTTTTGGTTTTTTTATCGAGGGGTGAGACTTGCTATGCTATTTGACATCTGTAAATATTTAAACTTAGCAGGATGGAGTGGGTGTTTTATCGTTGCTAATGTGTAAGGATAACTTTGTCGTTGATCCTTCGCTATGGTTGGAGTATGCAACTAATGAGGTGGAACCTACGTTTGATACTTTTGTTAAACGTAAGCTGCTGTGATAATTATGTTCTGAAATTTTGTCTTTTGGTCGCTGTAGTTTATTTGCTGATGAAGTGTTGCTTTTAGATTTTGAATGTAAAAATTTTATTACTGGGAACAAGAAATGTTTTTTGCCATGAATTGTTGACTTCAGCGGAGTTTCTCAGGTAGGTTATTGTGGCACTAGTTTTTTTTTGTAGTAATAATATGTGAAGTAATTACGGCGTTCTGTATTTTCCAGTCATCATGTTCGAGTGCTTCGCCAAGTTGTGTCTCTGAAGAATTTCTATGGTGCAAAGTTGATGAAGTGTTAGATAGGGTTGTTGAAGAGTTGATTAGCGAAGCTACATTTTTTGTTGCTTCGGAAAGCGATTGATTGTAACTTTTCTTGTGATCTTTTTTATGTAATAAATTATTTTACTTTCATGGTGAAAATAAGAATGTCACAGAATTGTCTAGTAGATTCTGCTTAGAAATTATAATTCTCCTTAATGAATTTGAAAACGCTGCCCCCTTAACTTTTTAGCGTAGGCGACGCGTAGACTTCGTTTTTTAAAGTCAAATTTCATCTTTATGAATTTGAAAACGCCGTCCCCTTACTTTTTAGCGAAGGCGACGCGTAGACTTTGTTTTTTTAAGTCAAATTTTTATCTTTGTGAATTTGAAAACACCGTCCCCTTACTTTTTTAGCAAAGGCAATGCGTAGACTTCGTTTTTTAAAGTCAAATTTCATCTTGATGAATTTGAAAACGCCGTCCCCTTAACTTTTTTAGCGAAGGTGACACGTAGACTTCATTTTTGAAGTCAAAATTCATTCGCTCTTTTTGGCGAAGATAATATGCAGACTTCATTTTTGAAGTCAAAATTCACCTTAGTGAATTTAAAAAATATTATTTGTTTTTTCTGGCGAAGATAATATGCAGACTTCATTTTTGAAGTCCAAATTCATCTTAGTGAATTTGAAAATATTATTCGCTCTTTCTGACGAAGATAACATTCAGACTTCATTTTTGAAGTCAAAATTCACCTTATTGAATTTGAAATATTATTCGCTCTTTTTGGCGAAGATAACATGCAGACTTCTTTTTTGAAGTCAAAATTCACCTTAGTGAATTTGTAATATTGTTCGCTCTTTTTGGTGAATATAACATGCAGACTTCTTTTCTGAAGTCAAAATTCACCTTAGTGAATTTAAAATATTGTTCGCTCTTTTTGGCGAAGATAACATGCAAACTTCTTTTCTGAAGTCAAAATTCACCTTAGTGAATTTAAAATATTGTTCGCTCTTTTTGGCGAAGATAACATACAGACTTCTTTTCTGAAGTCAAAATTCACCTTAGTGAATTTGTAATATTGTTCGCTCTTTTTGGCGAAGATAACATGCAGACTTCTTTTTTGAAGTCAAAATTCACCTTAGTGAATTTTTAATATTGTTCGCTTTGTAATGTTGTTCGCTCTTTTTGGTGAAGATAACATGCAGACTTCTTTTCTGAAGTCAAAATTCACCTTAGTGAATTTGTAATGTTGTTCGCTCTTTTTGGCGAAGATAACATGCAGAATTCTTTTTTGAAGTCAAAATTCACCTTAGTGAATTTAAAATGCTGTTCGCTCTTTTTGGCGAAGATAACATGCAGACTTCTTTTCTGAAGTCAAAATTCACCTCAGTGAATTTGAAATATTGTTCGCTCTTTTTGGCGAAGATAACATGCAGACTTCTTTTCTGAAGTCAAAATTCATCTTAGTGAATTTGTAATATTGTTCGCTTTGTAATGTTGTTCGCTCTTTTTGGTGAAGATAACCTGCAGACTTCTTTTCTGAAGTCAAAATTCACCTTAGTGAATTTGTAATGTTGTTCGCTTTTTTGGCGAAGATAACATGCAGACTTCTTTTTTGAAGTCAAAATTCACCTTAGTGAATTTAAAATGTTGTTCGCTCTTTTTGGCGAAGATAACATGCAGACTTCTTTTCTGAAGTCAAAATTCACCTCAGTGAATTTGAAATATTGTTCGCTTTTTTGGCGAAGATAACATGCAGACTTCTTTTCTAAAGTCAAAATTCACCTTAGTGAATTTGTAATATTGTTCGCTCTTTTTAGCGAAGAAAACATGCAGACTTCTTTTTTGAAGTCAAAATTCACCTTAGTGAATTTGAAATATTGTTCGCTCTTTTTGGCGAAGATAACATGCAGACTTCTTTCCTGAAGTCAAAATTTACCTTAGTGAATTTGTAATATTATTCGCTCTTTTTAGCGAAGATAACATGCAGACTTCTTTTCTGAAGTCAAAATTCATCTTAGTGAATTTGTAATATTGTTCGTTTTTTGGCGAAGATAACATGCAGACTTCTTTTTTGAAGTCAAATTTCACCTTAGTGAATTTGAAATATTGTTTGCTCTTTTTAGCGAAGAAATTCACCTTAGTGAATATATTTTATGATTCTTTTGATAGGTTAGCATCGTTTTTTGCTTTTTCGAATAATGATGCTACCTACTTTGTGTGTTTTGCCGAAACATGAGTATATTTAAAGTATACTCTTCGGCTGTTGATAAGATTGTTTTTAGGGGAATTAGCTTTCTCATTTATACTTTGATGAGAATTTACAATGGAGTCTGCCTCGTTAAAAAACCACTCACCCTACGAAGGGTTCCCCTTGAGTGGAAAAAGAGTGCAGCTCGTTTATATTTGAATTGAATTTTTTCAGAATGTAAAAGCTAATCTATTTTGTACAAAGATGAAAGCAAATTCTAGGGATAGTATCTTCGTAAGTCTTGAATATTAAATGTGTGATCAATTTCCTTCCCACTCATGTCTGCCAGGTGAAATGCTCCTGGCTTGTTGGTTCTTATAATGAGAAATGGTCCTTCCCATTTTTGCTAAAATTTTCCGACTGTGTCTTCATTTCTTTTTCTTTTTAAGACAAAGTCTCCTGGTGATAATTGTCTTGGTTTGACTTTCTTATTGTACCAACTTTCTGTTTCCTTTTGATATTTCTCACGGTTCTAAATCGCCTTTATTCTTTCTTCCTCTAGTAAATATTTGTTTGTCATTTGTTGGTCTTCATCTATTATTTTAATATTTGTTCTTGGTCCTTAAAATTGTATCTCTTCAGGTGTCATCGCTTCTTCTCTATAAAGCAATTTGAAAGGGGAGAAGTTTGTTGATCTTGAACTGTAGTGTTATGTACCCAAACAACTTTAGGTAACTCATCCACCCATTTGTCTTTTGGTAGTCCCATGAGGCATTTTGATATTCCTATGCATATAATTCCATTTGCTCGTTCGACTGCACCGTTTGACTGTGGGTGTTTTACTGATGCGAAACATAATTGAATCCCCAGACTTTCATAATAATCTCTGAAATTTTGGCTGTCAAATTGAGTTCCATTATCTACTGTTATGTGTCTTGGAACTCTGAAACGATAAATGATGTTTTGCCAAAGAAATTTCTTCATTGTGAAAGATGACATATTTATCACTGGTTTAGCTTCGATCCACTTAGTGAAATATTCTACTGCCACTACTGCATATTGAAGGTTTTCTTGTGCTGTAGGTAGCTTTCCAATGATGTTAATTCCCCATCTCGCTAATGGACAAGTTGGTTCTATTATTTATAAATTTGTTGCTGGAGCCTTTACTTTGCTTGCAGACATTTGACAACTATGACAAGATTTGACAATTTCTTTGCTGTCATTTTGGGCTGATGGCCAATAAAATCCCTGACGGAATGCTTTTCCTGCCATTGTTCTTGCTCCAGGATGTGTGCCGCAAATTCCTTCGTGTATTTCTGATAGTAGCTTTTTTTCCTCTTCTATTGATATACAGTTGAGTAATGGTGCACATATTCCTTGTTTATATAGCTGATTGTTGATGATCTTGTAATTTCTTGTTCTTTGCTTCATTCTTATGTTGTTGACTTTATTTTCAGGCTCATAGTGCCCACGAAGGTAAGCCATAATTAGGGCTCTTCAGTTTTCACTTTGTATTATATGGACTTCTCTGGGTGTAGCTTGCACTGCTTTGATGGATGTTTGTTTTAAGATTTGATAGAAAACATCTTAAGAGAGACTTGAATTTTGTGCTGCAGCTTTTGCTAGTTCGTCTGCATCTGAATTGTCATTTCTTGAGATGTTTTTGACTTGAAACCTTCAAAATGTTTCTCTTGATCTCTGAGAAATTGCAAGTATTTTGCTAATTCTGGATCTCTTGCTTTGTAGTCTTTTTCAATGTGTCATGCTATAATTTGCGAATCTGTTTTGATTACCAATCTTTGGATTCCTATTGCTTTTGCTTTGCGAAGTCCCAGTAAAACGGTTTCGTATTCTGCTATGTTGTTTGTGCACTGAAATTCTAGTCTTGCAGCATATTTCATCTTTATGCCTGAAGGTGAGGTGATTATTGCAGCTGCTCTAGCTCCCACGAAGCCCCATACGCCATCGCAATATATTGTCCATTCTGGTTGCTTCTTGTCTTCTCTTGAACTTTGGTAGGGTGTCCAATTTGCTATGAAGTCTGCTAGGACTTGGGATTTTATTGATGTTCTTTTTTCAAATTCTATAAAATGTTGAAATAATTCTGCTGCCTATTTTCTCAGTCTTCCTGTTGTTCTGCAACTTTGTAATACTTCTTTAAGAGGATAATTGTGAGAACTCTGATTTTGTGGGCCTGAAAGTAGTGCTTCAACTTTCTTGATGCTGTTAAAACTGTGTATGTGATTTTTTCAATCTCAGAGTAGTATACTTTTGATCTAGATAATGCTTCTTAAAACATAGTAGACTGGTACTTGATATTTTGAATGATTTGTTTCTTGTTCTTGGACTAGTACAGCACTTACTGTTGTTTCTGTGACTGAGACATATAATAGCAAATCTGCTCCTGGTGTTGGTGAAATCAATGTGTTTGGCTGTAGTAGATATTTTTTCATCTCTTTAAATGCATGTTGCTGCGAAGGTCCACATACGAAATCTCTTTTGGATACTTTGAGCGCCTGAAATATTGGTAAGCTTCGTTCTGCTGATTTTGAGATGAATCTGTTTAAAGCTGCAAGTCTTCCAGTCAATTTTTGAACATCTTTTATATTTTTAGGAATTCTCATGTTCAAAATTGCTTGAACTTTGTCTAGGTTTGGATCTATCCCTTTTGCTGATACAATGCAACCTAAAATTTTTTCTTTTTATACTTCGAAGGTATATTTTTTGGGATTTAGTTTCAAATTTCCTTTTCTCAGATTTGAGAATGTTTCTTGAAGGTCTTGAATATGATCTTGTCTTTTCTTGCTCTTGAAAACTATGTCGTCGACATAAGCTAGCAAGTTTTTACCAATCTGACTTTTGAGCACTGTTGAAGTCATTCTGATAAATGTTGTGCCTGCATTGCGAAGCCCCTCTTTCATTCTTACAAAGCAGTATGTTCCAAATGGTGTGATGAAACTTGTAAATTCTTCATCTTCTTTTCTCATCCAGATTTGATGATATCCTGAGAAACAATCTAGAAAACTTAGCATTTCACTTCTAGCTGCTTGATCAACTAGTGTGTCGATTCTTGGTAGTGGGAAATTATCTTTTGGGCATGCTTTGTTGAGATGTGTAAAATCGATACACATTCGCCATTTTCCGTTCTTTTTCTTGACCATGACGATATTTGCTAGCAAAATTATGAATTGGACTTCTCTTATAACTTTAGCATCTAGCAACCTTTAGACTTCAGCTTTTGCAGCTTGTATTCTGTCTTCAGCTAATTTTCTTAGTTTCTGCTTTTTGGGTCTGAAATTTTGATTGATGTCGAGTTTGTGCTCAATTATATCTCTACCGACTCCTCCTAAATCATTGGATGTCCATGCGAAGACATCTTTGTTACTTTGAAGAAATTCTGAGTCTGTTTTCTTCTTCTTGAGAAAGTCATGTCCCTATAATTACTTGTTTGTCTGGGACTAATGAGTCAAGGGGTACTTTCTTTGTTTCTTCGACTGCTTGAGCTTTTTCTTGTGGCTTCGTATTTTCTGTTTCTTCTTTATCTTCTTCTTTGATTGTATGAACATTTTTCCGACTAGGAGTGTATTCTTTTTCAATGTTTCTTGCTTCGGTTTGATCTCCATGGACTGTGATAACTCCATTAATTGCAGGCATCTTCATACATAAGTAAGAGTAACTTATTACTGCTTCGAATGCATTCAGAGTTCCCCTTCTAAAAAGTGCGTTATAGGGATAATGGATGTCCACCACATCAAATGCAATTTGCTCTGTTTTTGCATTGTTTACTGTTCCAAATGATACAGGAAGAACTATTCTTCCTATTGAGTGAATTGGCTTCCCACCGAAGCCGTAGAGTGGGTGCTCAGCTCTTCCTAAAAGTTTGCGATCAATTTTCATGGCATCAATTGTTGTTATGAATATAATGTCTGTAGAACTTCCACCGTCAACTAGAATTTTTGAGACAGCTCATCCATCAATATTTGCTTCAACTACCATTGCATCCATGTGTGGATAGTCTTTTAGTTACAAATCTTTTTCTGAGAATGTGATTGGTAGATGAAACCATCTTGTCTTTTTGTATGGTCCTTCTGTTGAGATAGAGTTTACTCTTCGAAAGTAATTCTTCTTTTGATTATTGTTTTCATGATCAATACTGTTTCCTCTAATGATTGTCATGATTCTTCCTTTGCTTGCCATTTAAGTTGATGGAGAGTTGTCTTGTTTGTTGTTTCCTTGTGGGTTGCTATTTGCCACAAAGGATTCGGGCTGTATTTAAAAATTTGTTTGTTGTTGATTTTGCCTCCATTGATTTGGGTCGTATATTACCACTGGTCCATAGCTATATGATGATGAGCCTGGGATCATTGCTTGGGAGTGTCCAAACTAAATTGGGTAATAAGAGTTTTGTTGGCCTTGAATCATATGATTGACAGCTTTTGATTGACTTGAGATTTTGTTTTCTTCTTGTATTTCTTCGATGCTTTTCTTTACTTTTGGACACATTTTTGATGTGTGTCCAGCCCCTTTGCCATTAATAATGTAATACATGTCTTCCGGTCTTAGGGGTGTTCTTCCTCTTCCTCGTCCTCCTCTTCCTCTTGAATTAAAGCCACCTCTTTCGAATGTCCTTTGGTTGTACTGACTGCTGTATTGATTTTGAGGTGAAAAAGTATTTTCAGTTGTTAAATTGCTATTTTCAACTTGATTGACTTAGGTGAAGTGTCTTCGCTCAAAGTTGTTTTGCTTTGGGGGTTGAAAATTGCTACTTTTGTTTTGATTTTCTGAAGCTATTTTCTTCCTCAATTCTTTTTCTGTAATCTTCATCGAACTTGCAATACTTTTGGATTTCTTCATAAAGCTAAGCCAGTGAAGTTGGCTTTTCTCGAGTAAGGTGTGCTGTATATTGTTCTGTCCGAAGTCCCTTGATTGCTATAATTATGACAACTTCGTCTGGGATATTTGTGATTTGAGATTTGATTTGAATGAATCTCTTGTAATATTGACTTAGAGGTTCTTTGGGCTGTTGTTTGCAGTTGAATAAATTCATATCTATAAGACCAGTTGGTTGAAATCCTTGGAAGTCAACAAGTAGATTTGTCTTTAATTGCTCCCATGAATGTATGGATCTTGCTTTCAGAGATGAATATCAGTGTTGTGCTGGACCTTTTACTGCCATGACAAGTGACTTTGCAAGTGTGGTTTCGTCCCCCCCCCCCGCCTATAATTACTGCGGCTTCAAAACTCATTAAGAATTGCCTCGGGTCTGATTCACCATCAAATATTGGTATCATGTCGAACTTGTACCCTATAGGCCATTGAGCTAGCTGCAAATTTGTTGATAGTGAGGAGCTTGTATCAATTAATATGAATGTTTTCTGAGTATTTCTCTTTTGAGAGATTCTTGTTGCTGGATGTGATTCTTCTTGATTCATAACTTCATGATTTGCATTTTGCAGTTGCTCGTTTAAATTGCGAAAGGTAACTTCGGCCTCTTCTATTCTTTGTTTGAGTGTCTTTTCTCGTGCTCTTGCGTGACATTCTTCAAGTTCTTTTTGCCTTCGTAAAACTTATTCTTCAAGTTCTTTGAGTCTTTGTTCTCCAGCTTCGCCCGTTCTTGAAGAGTTTGCACCTTGAGAGACTTCTTTTGTAAGACCTCTGTTTTCTCTGGGTGGTTGTTCGTCTTCGGTTTCTTCATTGACGGTCTTCTTGTTTGGTCTTGCCATTTTATTTCTTGTGGTCGTGAAGATCTTTAGATGCACGCACAAACGGTGGGCGCCAGATGTTGGGTGAAAAGTTCAGGTCAGACGACATAATTCACACAATCATCAGAAAAATTTTATCCAAGACAAAATTACGTGCAAAGTTGCATTCATTTCATCCTTGCACTGTACATGTTAGAGGGGGTATTTATAGGGCTCTAGTCTTCGTATTTTACATAAAATGACTATTATGCCCTCAACCTAAATATTTACAACCCTTCTTGATTATGAGGGCGAAGTGGTAATTTCCTCTTTCTAAGCATTTGTTCTTCTATTTCTAGTCTCCAGTTTTCCTGATCTTCATTTGAACTTTAGTTGATTCTTCAACTCTTCAGAATTTAAGACGAAGTCAAACTTCCACCCTCGCTCCTCTTGGCTTTATTTTCTTTCGACATCTCTGGCTGACGAAGTTGATCTTTAATATTGCGAAGCCAAACTTTGTCTTCGCTCTAATTTTGGTCTTCTGATTTCTGCTCTTCTTTTGACTTTGCCGTTCAGCGAAGTTACTTTTCATAACCGTGAAGTCAAATCTTCACCTTCGCTTGAATCTTGCTTTTTTGGTTTTTTACTTCTTGGCGAAGTTAGATTTTTTCTTGTGGTGTGAAAGATGTTTTCGCCTTTCTTATTTCCTGCAACAAAATATTGTTATAAAGTTTCATAGTCTTTTCTACTCCAGAGTTTGGGGCTGTATTTTTGTGGCGAAGTTGAATCCCCAGCAATATATATAGTACGTGAACAACACTAAAGACATTCTAGGACATCATATGTATCCTAAATGAACATCGCCAGATACACTATAGAACAACACTAAATACATTATAAAACATTCCATATAATACGTGAACAACAATAAATACATCCTAGAACATCACATGTATATTAAGTGGACATTCCCAGATACAATATAGAACATCACATGTATACTGAGTGAACATCTCAGATACACCATAGAACAACACTAAATACATTATAGAACATCACATACATAGCAAGTAAACAACACTAAAACACATCCTAGAACGTCATATGTAAACAACACTAAAACACATCCTAGAACGTCATATGTGTACTATAGATTTAGAATGGTGAATAATAAACACACAACACAAAAAAAATGAATGATGCACAAAAAGAAAAAAAGAGGAAAAAGGAAAAGATAAATAATAAAGAAAGATTAAGAAATAAAAATATAAACCAAAGAAAAACATAATTAGAAAAAGAAAACAAAAGGAAATAAAAAAAAGAAAATCAAAAGAAAAAAAGAAAAGAGAAAAGTAGAACATCACGAGTACAACACGCGAATATCAAGAAAAAAAAGAAAAAGGAAAAAGTAAAAGATAAAAAAAATAAAAGAATAACAAAAGAAACATAAAATATAAAAATAAAAGAATAATAAAAAATACATAAAACATAAAAATAAAATAAAAATGAAGCATGAAAAGAAAAAGAAAAATAGAAAATACAAGAAAAGAAAAGAAAAGAAATAAAAAGAAAAGAAAATAAAAAGAACACATACGTACACTGCTATGTAGTTGGAAATCGATACCACCGTACGTGTACATGGGCCGCGTCGTGGGCTGTCCTCAACACGCACAACCGCGGCTCCCGCCAGCATCGGCGCGCTCCTGATCCATCGCGCGAGAAACTCGAGCGGGAAACCAGCGCGGGAGCCATCGGACGGCGTCTCCCGTCCGCCCGTTCGGACGGGAAGCTTTCCGTTACGTTACTCGCTTCGCTCTGCCTAGAGCCGGAACAAAATGCGCTAGCAGCTTCCCCGATCGACTCGGACACTCCCTTTCCCTCCAAATTCCACTTCCCACGGATCCACTCAAACGCTTCTCGATAAAATGTCATCCGACCTCTAAGGGCGTCCCTAATAACTAGCTATTTGGTTAGCTAGATATGACATGGCAAGCAAAAATTAGAAAATAGAGTAGTCACTAGCTACGAGCAAATAGCTTATCTATTTCACGTACTCCAAGATCATGTGAGAGGAGCACGTGGGTTCAGCAGTGTTAAATAGTCATATTTCTTTTCTCTCACCTCCACATTAGCTAACTACGTAGATAGTACTAGCTATTACCATTACGGACGCCCTAAACATCTCCGAGCAATCGTCCACACAGAGCTACATAGCTAGATGGCTTGCCGGCCCGCAAAAGTGGAAACAAAATCAATCACCAATTACTCTTCAATCACAGGAATCCCGTTCTCAGTAACCGCGTGCATGGCTCTCCATGGGATCCGCGTCGGCCTCCTCCTATTCGGCCAAATCGCCAATGCCTTCCCAGTCAACTTCCCGTCCAGAGTCATTCCTAGAGGCCAAGCTTGTTCGGCTAGCTGGTCAGCCAACCAGCCAGCAGTGCTTTTCTCTAACATCAAATCAGCACCAGCCACTAGCCACCTGCCAGTATTTTCTCTCACAACAAATCAGCACCGGTCACCAGCCACCCGCCAGCCAAACATCGTCTCCAATCTAGCAGCCCTTGTGTTCGTCTACGCCGCCGACCCGCTCGCGATCGGCACATCCGTCATCGCTGCACGGAGACGGTCGTCATGCGCCACTGCGCCACACGACCCTGGACGATCGAGCCGTGTGGATGATCCTCCTCGCCGCGATAGTGAAGAGGTAGCAACAACAGATCGTGAAATCCAGGTTTTCCCTGTCTCCGTTGATCCGGCAATGTCCTACTGGCTTGAGCCACCTGGACTGGCTGGACATCGGCAAACTCGTGTTTTTCGCGCAGGCGAAGTCACGTGTGTCGTCTCGCCGATCCCGGCAGCCCCGTTGCTGAACTCTATCATCACAGCAACTACCCTGCTACGCCTGAACGTGTTCATGAATGGTCAAATGCTGCTGTTTGATCAGGTCCTTGCAACTGGGGATGCAACTGATTAGTAATCTGACTCCTGTGGCCTTGGTCCTGCAATCGTTGAACATGTGATGTTTGAGTTAGTTCCAGACTTTCTTGAGAAAAAAAATCAGGGGAGGCGAGGGGTGCTTGTGGACGGAGAGGCATAGCCTAGGGCTACAATCTTGGATATGGCTGAGCGGAGTGTTCATAGACCTGACTCATTTCTTGATGATCTGGTTGCAAATGGATTAGCTGCTACTTACGGAGAAGAGCTCAACAAAATGCATTATTTTCAAAATTAATCACCTTTCGGCTGTTTAGCTCACCCTGTGCACACGTGGTCCTCCTCTTTCACTAGTACAAAAAAATGAATTTTAAAGGTGCCTTCCTTTTCTAACAGAAGCGGTTGTCTTAGCACGCCGTCACTGACTTTCGCGGAAGGCACTGTAGCTATACAACCGTTGTTAGAAATTAATTTTTAGAGGCGGTTATGTTTCCATTTTTAGGGCGGTTCCGTTAATAGAACCGCCTCTGAAAATGAGTGATTTTCAGATGCGGTTTTCTTAAGACAACCGTTCTTAAAAATAGCTGCAGCACAAATAAATTCATATCTTTTTTAAATAAAGTCGGATGAAGACAAACTTTATATCAAAATTGCAGAGCTCGACGAGATCTAAAACTTTGTAGTTGATAAATTTTTGTTTGAGATCATTTAGGGTTCCAAATATTTAAATTAAGTCTCATTTTGAATTTTAATTTTTTGAATTTTTCAAATGACCTTGGATGGATAAATGTTCTACATCAAAGTTGTAGTACTCGACGAGATCTAAAACTTTGTAGTTGAAAGTTTTCTCATTTAAAATTGTTTATGAGTTAAATTATTGATTACAAGATTCGTACATATTAGTATAAATAGACAACACCGTAAAACTCGACACAAATAACTATGTGCTGTGGTGGTAGGTGCGGGATCGCACGAGAGAGAGATCGTGGGTTTGAATCTTGGGAGTCGACACTTATTCAAAATTCAAAACAAGTGAAATAAATCCAAATTCAAAACAAGTGAAATAAATCCTGTGACCTGTGGCCGGTCCTCGGCCTTAGAAATATTTTTTTTCTTATTTTTCATAGACTCTACATGATTTTTTTTTAAAAAATTGAAAATTATTTTTAGAAACGGTTCGCTTAAGTCAACTAAACCGCCTCTAAAATCACTTATTTTACTATCGCTGGCATAGTAGTGGTTTTAAAACCACCTCTGAAGATCACTTTCGACCATCTCTAAAAATGTTTTCTGTCCTAGTGTTTGTCTCATGCAGCATCTCCTATACAGCACCTGGCATTAGATAGGCCTGGCAGTCAGTTCGATCACGGCGTTCAGGTAACTTCGCCGTGCACTGTTCAGGTAAAAGTCAAATTTGTTTTAGACTGGAAGCTTCTCTACTTCAGTTTGATGTAGACGTATTTAATTACAGTTAGCTTTTGTTTTATGTAATGCAAACTAGTTTCTCATGATCCATGTTAACTGCTTAGGAAGGTTTTGCATGCAGAAGAAAACCACCTGTACCAATTGTGCATAACAATTTGGAGCTAGATGAAACTGATGTTTGACATTACAGTTGCACGAAGAAAGAGAATGGAACTGTTCTAGAAAAAAATTGTTGTTTATCAACGAGCGGACAAAGAGGTAATATATTTTTTTCGAAAACCGACAAAGAGGTAATATCTTTTACTACTTTGGGGAAAAATATTGATGAATTGAAGGTTGGGTTTCTTTTGCAAGGTATCAGCTCAAGCTTATGCCATAGCTTTGTGATTTCTTGAACACTCTGTCACACTTGCTAGGGATACAAATTTGAATGTGTTTATTACCCAGCTTTCTAAATTGTAGGCATTGATGGCTCAAGAAAAAGTATTAAGAATATTTTGTGTTCTTGACCTCTCAGAAAATCAAGGTACGCCTTGAGATTTCATGGGCATGCTGGTCAAATGCTCACTTAGTATCGAATTATTTTTTCTATTGAATTTAGACCATTTATGATACAATCTGAGGGGCGCAACATTACCAGGGTAATTAAAATGCCCTGTAATTTTTTATTTGGTAGAACTAAAGAAATCAAATCATTTTACATCCTTCTAGAGCAAAATTCCGTCATCTGGCTGCCTGTGCCTGGAGTCTCGGAAGCTCGCTGTTGTTTGGCTTGTTGCCTAGAGGTAAAACACAAAGCTCATCGATGTTGCCATTGCTCGTCATTGCCAAGACGTCCACGTTGATGCTGGAGTTGCAGGCTTGCAGCAGCTCTAGCGTTTGACTTCTTGGATCGAATTGAGAGAGAGAAGAAGACATACATTATTGAAGCAGAAGCAGGGAGAGGAGGACGCTAATCAAGTATCTGACGATGGGCTCAGATCGAAGCCGCCGAGATGATGATAGCATCGTGGATTGACCGGTTGGAGTACAGAACAACGGCGACTTTGTAGGCAGTCAGATGAGGGCGGCGCCGCGGATTCAGGCCCAAACAACAAGGACGACGCTGGTTGTGGAGGACAGATGATGTGACGCCATGGATTGAGAGCTAGATGACAGTGGTGGCGGAGATTTTGCAAGGGCGACGGCACGCAAGCCGGAGAGCGGCGTGGCTGGCCCTTATATCCATGCGACCGCACGCGAGCAGCGACGGCGGACCGACCCCGATATCTGTCGGATAAAAGTAATCGTCTCCCTCGACGACTTTTATTTTCCGCCCAGAACAGCCCAAACTGATGGTATTATTTTCTATGATACTGGTTATCCAAGCAGAATTTTAAAGTTACAAGCGGAAAATTTGTGTGGCACGTATTTTACAAGGGTATTAGACAAAATACTTGCGTCTTTGGTATGGGGAATTATATAGCACTTGTTTGATCTATTTTTAGGGTGAACCGCTACTTTTGAGCCACTGCACAAGAAAGGATGCCACGGTCAGTGATGTGATTAGCTCAGGTCTTCATTCAGACTTGGTGCCACGACTTTCAGAGAGGGCAATTCATGAGCTGCACTGCATCGACGAAATCTTAGCGTCGACCAACTTGACGGAGGAGCCGGACCACAGACTGTCACCGTTCAGCAGAGGTGACGCTAGTTTGGACAGTGGAAGCATCTACCAGTTGCTCAAGGCACGTGGGCAGGCAGTCGATGAGAGAGCCAAATCATTTGGAAGAAGCAGCGCCTCCACGAGTTCAGATGTTCATGTGGTTGCTGATTCAGCGGAGGATTCAGTGCCGCACGGTGCTGCACCGCAAGCGGGTGGTGGCGGACTGCACATGTGAAGTCTGCAAGGAAGAAGATGAAACACCAGAACACATTATTAGTGGATGTGCACTTGGCAGGCAATTTCTGGCACAAGATCGGAGTACCAGTGACACCAGGATTTGCTGTTGCCGAGCTACATAATCTGGCGCCACCCAACAATCTGCCACATGAGGAGTCTGCGGCCTTCGTCGCCCTGTCATGTTGGCAGCTATGGAAAGCAAGAAACGCAGCGGTTTTCAGAAGGGAAAGCACCAACATCAGACAACTTTTGGGGGCTTGCAAATCTGCAGCAGAGCAATGGCGCGCCAGGTTTCCTAGGAAGAAGAGGCACATAGCCATATAAATCAGGTGCGGATCCTACCCCCCTGACCTTAAAAAAAAGTAGTTGCCTTCCAAATAGGTCAGTATTGTAAGAAAACTGCTATCTTGAGGCAAATTTACCTTGTTTATAGGCCCAACTAGATCAAACAAAGAGTATTTGTTCGAACTTCGAACTTGAGTCTTCTCGACACAGGTTTTGGATATGAACATGATGATCCCTGGATGACCAATATAAGTTTGTTCAAGGATTTTACAGATGTTAGCAGGTAAGTGCTTGCCGATCTTTTTGCGTGTGTGTATTTTCTGCTATCCTCTTACTTTTTTTTCCAGGGAGTGTGAAGACTAGGGTCTGCTGCTGCTGACATGTCCCATGCATGGTGAAGTCGCAAAAAAAAAAGGTCCCATGCATGGTGGACTCAGTTATCAGACCTATGATTTTTGTGTTAGTGTTACTTTGATCAGAACCAGGCTACCACCTCTGCGCAGGTACTTCATGGAGTTTATTTGTTGGTTCAGGTTTGGGTGCCCATCAGGAAAGGTGATAGCTACATGCTAAGCACTTCAGGGCGGCCATTTGTGCAATTTAGCTTTCCGAACAGAGCAGACTTGTTCAGCATAGGGATGTATCCATGATGTAGTATATACGTTCGCTACAACAACTAATTAGTATCACTTAAAAAGGCTGGGAATTATATAGCACTTGTTTGATCTATTTTTAGGGTGAACCGCTCAAGCGCTAGCGTCACCCTCCGCACGGGCGGCTCGGACGGCAACAACCCTAGCCGCACTGCCAACCACCGTCCCTCCCTTCCCCTCACCGCTGCCAGAGGGTGCTGCCCGGGAAGCCCGCGCGGCTCCCTAGGACAGCAGCGGCGAGGCTCTAGCCTAGGTGTCGCGAGCTCCTTCGTGCGTGGCGGTGCTCTACGGCCGGGGCAGCGACGCGACTTCCACGGCAGATATGGTGGCTCTGGCTGGCGTGAGGCAGCGAATCCGCCTCTGCCTCGCCGGATTCGGCTCTCCTTGAAGAAAATCGACGTGCTCAGGTCCTCTTTCGGGTGCGGGTGCGGTGGCTCGGGTTCCTCTGCGTCGCCACCCAAGTGCTCGCCAGGGCGCGGCTCGGGTTCCTCTACATCCGGCGGCAAGCACCACCCTCACCCCCCAACCCCCTCCTCCACCTCGTTCTTAAGGATGGCAGTGGGTCGGGTTCGGGGCAGATATCCGCGAGTTTCGGATTTGTGGGTTTCGGTTTTGGTGCCTAGTTTTTTACCATGGATTTTCGGGTTCGGATACCCGAAATGCCGCGGGTTTGGGGCGGGTCATCAATTTCACCCGCGGAGCTCCATCGGGGCCCAAAAGATTCAGCCCAATAGTAGCCTAACAAACAAACCCTAAGTATATAACCCTGAAAAGCCCAATCCCTCAGCGGCTCAGACCTCTCCGCCTCTCCCTCACCCAACGCGACGACGACTTCCTCGCACTCCGCACCCCGCTCGTCCGCACTCCGCACGACACCCCCCACCTCGTCTGCTTCCCCGCACTACCTTGCCCGCTTCCCTGCACGGCCACACTCCGCTCTCGACGTGGCGACACTGCAGGCCAGGCCCTCCGCCCTTGCATTCGCGACCTCACCAGTCTGCAAGCCCTCACCAGGCCACACCACGCTCTGCCCTCAGCGGCGGGCGGCCTCGGCCCCACCCCCGCATCCACACTGCAGAACCTGGTAGCTGCCGGCAGCTGGCGCCGCCAGGCAGGCAACCTGTGGGGAGGCGACCACATGGCGAAGTGGAGGACAAAGCCGTGGAGGATGGTTTTTCGGTTTTGGATTATCCGTCGGGTTTCGGGGATCCGTGGATTACGGTTTCGGGGATAGAGTTTCACCCAAATCGGTGTTCGGGGCGGTTTTGGGTGTCAAGACACTCTACTAGATCCGAACCCGCCCCGTTGCCATCCTTACTCGTTCTTCTCCGTCATCCAATGTTAGGGCGCACAACGAGGCGGATCCCGGCCCCCCAGGGCAGGATCTAGCCTCTCCTATGTCGGTTCTGTGGCAGGCAGGTCGGGCTCGACGGCGGTCGGCCAGGCGACGCGCGCCCTCAACCACTCCTTCCCCGCACCCAATGGAGTTGCTGGTGAAGACACCTGTGCTGGCTTGTGTCGGGATTACAGTGGCTGTAACATCGCGGTCCGCAATGAGCTCCCTCATCGCGGGCGCGCTGTGCTGGTGGTTTTGCCCCATGGCTTCACTAATTCTTGGCCTGACACCTCCGTTCGGTGACGGAAGTGGTGGCGGAGTTGGACACGGGGCGCGAGAGTGGGGCGATGGTTGTCAGTGCGCACCCCTCATAGTCGCGGGCGAGTCCGAATGGCTCCGCGAGGTGTGGCGGCGACTGACACTGCCGGTGCGCGCCTCCCATTATCACGGGTGAGTCCAATGGCTCCGCGAGGTGTGGCGGTGACTGACACTGCCGGTGCACGCCTCCCATCGTCGCAGGCGAGTCCGAATGGCTCCGCGACGTGTGGCGGCGACTGGCAGTGCCAGTGCGCGCCTCCTATCGTCACGGACGAGTCTGAATGGCTCCGCGGTGTGTAGTAGCGACTAGCAGTGCTAGTGCGCTCCTCCCATCGTCAGGGGCGAGTCCAAACGGCTCTGCGACGTGTGGCGGCGACTGCACTGCCGGTGCGCATCTCTCGTCGTCGCAGGCGAGTCCGTACAGCTCCGTGAGGCGTAGCGGCTGCTGGCACTGCTGGTGCGCGCCACCCATCGTCATGGGCGAGTCCGAATGGCTTCGCGAGGTGTGGCGGCGGCTGGCACTACCGGTGTGCGCTGGCAAAGGTTCTGAGCGAAAGCTCAGCTGAGATTAATTAGTCCGGGCCAGCAACGAGGATCTTCTTCTTGAAGGCGTCACTGAAGAACCTTTGGTGCTGCTATGCTGCTTCCGCATGGTTGACCAGTTCAACCCCTCGGTACAAGGCTCGGGCGAAGGCCTTGCCAAGCTTCTGCGGCGTCGTATCTTGTTGCTTGGCTAACGATGATTACGTTGTGGCATCATCCACCTCCCTGGAGACATCGTTGAAGAGTCCCCGTGCTTTGGTGTTGTAATTTTCTCTCTTTTTTGGTTTATTTTGTGGACATACCACAGTCTAGCCTTTATGCTAGGGCTGTTGTGTTGGTTATAGTCCAGTTTTCCAAAATTAATTGGACCACCAGAGTTTTTGCTCGTTCCTAAAAACGAGACCGCTGATTTTTTTTGAGCAAACGAGGCCGTTGATGATAAATCAATATATGCAGTGGGGAACCTCTCCCCTTCGTAGTTCGCGTCAAAAAATGGTTAGGAATTGTAACTAATTAGTATCACTTACAAAGACCGTAAACCGCTACTAATTACTATCAGGTACAAAGGTTGTGAGTTGCCTTTGATGTTGTCCCTACTTTTGAGCTAGCTCTTGGTGTACTGCAACTAATTAGTATCACTTAATAGCTTTTGTTCCCGTAGCAACGCACGGGCATGATCCTAGTGATAGTAATAAACCAGTAAAATGGCCCGTTCAAATAGCATAGATACTTGTCTTTTCTCATTATAACAAATTAGTTTTTCGTATGTTTCTTTTTTTGCAAAAAAAAACTTTCATGGGCTCCTTGATTTAATTTAAACTGTTATATCACAATAAATTCTAGTGGTGTAGGTAAACTGTTAGATCATAATAAATTCTAGTGGTCTAGGTTGATATAAACTGCTAGATCATAACAAATTCTAGTGGTGTAGATTAATTTAAACTGTTAGATCACAATAAAATCTCATGCTGTATTAGGAATGGACTCCATGCTTTAATCTAAGCCGTTAGATCACTATAAAATCAAATGGTGCAAGTTCTTTTTTAATATTTTTTGTCACACCCATTTAACGACCAAATAGAGTGCATACTCTTATGTGTGCCCAGAGATCAATCACACATAAGTTAACAAATTATAAAGTAAGTATCATCATAAATGTTATTACATCACGATTATTATCACATAGTCTTTACACAAATATAGCAGAAGTAAAATATAAAACTCTCGTGGTAGCTCCAATCACAGGCACATTGACTGGTTGACTGCAAGTCTAGTAATCTTCAGGGAAGTAGGAGTAGTAGTCACTATTTACACCATCTGTTACCCATCCGGGATTTTTATCCAAGTAAGAAAAATAAACAAGCGTAAGTACATCTCGTACTCAACAAGTGTAACATGGGGTTCATGAGGCTCAAAGACATGACATTGGTTTATCAGCATGTAGCTTTTAATTAGCATTATTTCAATAATATCAAAATGTCTCAATGTAAACAATAAACATATGATCCATGTGAAATGATTAATAAATAACAAAAACATATTCATTATCAATGATCCACTATTCTATAAGGGTCCAAGGCCACTCGTGACCGTGAGCACGGCTGTTATAACAGTTTTACACTCTGCAGAGGTTGTACACTTTCACTGTGAGTCGTGTTGCCCATATGCCCGGGTTAATTACTCCCAAAACACTTCCAAGGTGAGCAGACAGGGGAACACTATGAAGTCTTTCGAAGGTTCGTCTAACAAGTTAGGGTCATTAGATTCACTCGGCAAACAGATGTAGAGCCCCCCTTCCAAATGGCACAATAACACGCAGCCTATACTCATAAGGACAGAGGTCGCACTATACCCGATTCGTCAAGTCATTCTTACGCCAAAAAGGATTACCACTAACAAGCTAGAAAATGTCCTTCTATATGACTAAAGCCAGAGTCATATAGCCCTCACAGTTGTATTGTAAGTCCCGGATGTTCGTTTACAGATAAGTCCTTAAGGAGAGTAACTAGAGCACCAAAATAACCCCATGCTCTAGTCCCCTTTAAACAGTAATAAAAAGTCATCTTTTAATGTTTATTGCATATTCCATTAGTCAAATTACATGATCATAGTTCATGTTAAGCACTAGCAATACTACTCCATGCAATATAATAGGTATCAAGGAATAAGATCAACACTAAGTCATCTTTAATAAGGAAATATATACATAATGATATTATTTGCTTAATATGAATAGGACAACAAAGATAATCCTATACTATACTTGCCTTGCTCAAACTGGTCCTGATGATCTTGCTCGTAGAAAAACTCTTGATCCCCAACGAATTGCTCACCGTCTATACTCGATCAACAATAGCAACAACATTCATCCAGAACAATCATGCATAAATAAACAGGACTATAATTAGAACAATACATCACCAGTAATAAAATAAGATAAAAAGTCTTTAAAACGAATCTACAACTCGCTAGGATCACACAGACGCGAATATCATGAAAAACAGAGCTAAAACGATGAAGTTACGAATTTACGAAGATTTCCTATAGAAAAATAATTACTTTAATTCAAACTCGAAAATAAAATATCACAAACATACTGTACAGTTCTATTAACATGTAGAGCTCGCAAATACGAACCTAACGCAATTTGAACGGGTCAAATCGGAGTTAAAACGGAGAAGTTATGACTAAAACAAACTTAGTGGCAAAACTGTAAATAAATGAAAACGTATTCTTGAATTACCGAGACCAAATACGCTTTCAAAAGGATAAAACGCGATGCGGGATTACGCCTTGGACTGTGGGTTATATATTTAAAAAGTGCAGGGACTCTTTAGCAAAATCTCCGGCCGAAGGGGTATCATCTAATCTCAGCGGTAGATCTGAGATCGGACGATCCGGATTCATCCAAGGGGAAGGAAAAGGGAACTACCGGCCATCTACAGAAACTCGGCGGCGGCGCCATGGCTGGAATTGGCCCGAACTCGCTAGAGTTCATCAATACGGTGATTCAGAGCATAACTGAACAAAAAGAAAGCTTGGGAAGTAAGAGGGAATGACCGCGAACTCACCACGCACAAGAACAAGATCGAATGACGGGCCGAGGGTGGTGCTTAGCTCGGAATGGCGGCGGCAGATTCCTGTGAACATGGTTATGCAAGATGAGTCGGTGAGGAAGAAGAAAAGAAACCTCGGTAGCTTCGTAAACGTGACGCGAAGCTTGGAGACTAGCTTACGAGATCGGAGAAGCAACGAAATCACCGAATCGATCTCAATGGCGGCGGGGTAGGGCTCGTGCTCGCGGCGGCAGTGCTCATAAGAACCACAGCGGCTTCGAGAGGGCAAGATAAAAGCAGAGGGATACGCGAGCTCGGAATAAATAGCCCGGCGGTGCTTCAAGTAAGGAAAGAAGAGATTGAGGTGGAGGATTTGGTCGGTAGAACAAGGAAGGAAATCGGGCGCGGCGTGGAGAAGAAGGCGTCCGACAAGCGGGCCCGCGGCGTCAGCGTCACGCAGAGAAGGCAGGCGGCACGCGCTCGCGCGAGCTTTCTAGGCCAGCGGTTGGATTCGCTGGGCTCGGCCCAAGGCGAAACGCGGGGAGCGGGAGACGGGCCGCGCACGCGGGAGGCAGGCGGGCTGCGGGTGAGTGGTAGGCTGCTGGGCTTCACAGGCCGAAAGTTAGGGAGGGAAATGAAACTCTTTTTTCTTTTTCCTTTTCAAATATTTCAAAGCATTTTTAAATTATTTTGAATCCTCTTTTGAATTTGAATCAAACCACTCAATACAAAATATTCAAATGCAACAGCATGAGTGCACAAACATGTTTCTACCCTTATATTTGATTTTAAGTTAAGAAAAATTATTATTATTCTAAGTTTGTATGCCCACAAAATTACATAAAAATCATATTTACCTATTTTTTAATTTCCCAAAATTTTAGGGTGTTACATTTTTTATCAATAATAATCTCAACAATGTATTAGGTACGGATTCATTGATTTCATCTAAACCATAAGATCATCATAAAATCTAATGATATAAGTTCTTTTATTTCTTCAGATTAATATATCGTAACCGTATTTGGCACTGCCTATTTAGTTTAATCTAAGCCGTTAGATCATCATAATGTTGAACTATTTATTTCTTTCGATTAATCTCGTAGTTTCTAGATCCTTTATTACACGTGGTGGCTTTTATTGAGCACAAACTTTTTTTTGTTCAATCTAAAGGGTTAGATTATTATAGAATCCAAGTGTATTTTTTATTTTTCAATTTTCAATTAATCTCGTAATTTCAAGGCATCTCGGTGAATGTGGTCATTTATTTCACTAAGGTAGGGGCCGCGGGCCGCTTTCCACGCACATTCCATATGCAACATCCCGATCTACTTTTAAAACATCTAAATATAACAGTTGTAACATACAAAGAAGATAGATGAAACACTTGAAATAAGTGTCTGAAACACTTGCGAAAATGTTATTTGAAAACCAATGCAAACATATACAACATCGAGATGAAACACTTGCAAACATACATATAAAACACCTGAAAACACGTGAACATATTATTGCAACATGCACATCTGCTTTTGCAACATCCAGATAAAACACTTGCAACATTCGTCTAGAACAGACAAAACATCTAGAACATACACTTGAAACATACGTGTATAGTCATTACAACATATGCAACATCCCGATCTACTTTTGCAACATCTGCCTAAAACACTTGAAACATACATCTGAAACAACTGAAACATAGACTTGCAACATGTCTGAAAACGCATGAAAACATTTGAAAAAAAAACACAGCATTGCCAGCGGCCACGGCCTACCTGGTGGGGAACTGCGGTGGTGCCGGCCTCGCCTTCCTGCCGACGATGCGAGGTGGATGGGGGCACAGGCGCGCATGCACATGCCTCCCCAGGCACGGGCACAGGCCTCCCCTATCTCCCCTTCTGCGATGGGCAAGGTGGATGGGGCACAACTCTGGATGATGGTGCGGCGCAGGCGCGCGGAGTAGCGAGGGAAGGGCCAGGTGCCTCGCAGGAAGGAGCAGCACGAGAAGGGTTGGCCACGCGGGAGAGATGCCAGAGCAGACACTTCATGCTGGGGGAGGGAGCGGGAAAGAGAGAGCGCCCTGCTGCAAGACCTTGCGGCAACGAACGAGGATGCGGTGCGGTGAGGGGCTTGGAGCAGCTGAGGAGGACACCACAACCCGAGTGGAGAATTTTCCTTTTTTAGAGGCTGGTCCGCAGACAGTGCAGGAGGAAGAAAGGACTGTGAGCCGCATCTGATAGGACGGACACCGGTGGCTGAGCGTTTCCGCTAAGATATTTGACTTTTTTAGACTGGTTTATCTTACCTTGATTAGGTTGGTCAAGGCAAGTGAAACATAACCGTCAATGCAACGGTTTGCTTGTGGCACAATCCACCTAACAAATCCGTCCCAACTTCAGCTGTTTGCAGTTTGCACTCAAGCTGGAGGCACCATCTCGTTTATTTTGTTCTCACGTATCCACTCTGCAAGTTGAGCTTCACCTTGAGCAGCAGCAGTTGAGCTACTTCTCCTCGCCCCAAGCTCCTCTCCCAGTCTCCCAGATTCCAGACCTTCACTAGCTAGCAGTGTCCCGGATTCTAGTCTTCTTGTCGCCGCACTGGGTATTAGGTCAGATTGGTTGCTCGCCTCGGGGAGGGCAGCAGGAGCGAGAGAGGGGAAAGGAAAAAAAAAAGTAAAAGTCTACTTTACCTCGATGAACTATTATAAAAGTCAGTTTTTTCTACCTAGACTAGAAAAGCAGACACAAATCCTCACCTATTTTTTTAAACTGTTGTTTCTCTAGGTGGTTTTTCTCTTTTTTCTTTTATATTTATTTCGGTTGAATTTTTGAAAAATTATAGTAAATTACAGAAAAAATCACAAAATAGAAAATTCAATTTTATTGGACTTCACGTGAGTGTTGATTAAATATACATAGTAAATATATGATATGATATGTTTTAGTATAATTTTTTTTGAACATTACAGAGCTTCATTAATCATCGACAGGATTACAATCAGCGGCAACTATTCCCAACAGCCACTTTAGGATATAGTCTAGCAAAAAAAAAAGGTGCGCTCGGTGGCCGACACCATACTTGCACAAAGATGAGCCACCGAGTTGACGTCCCTACGCACCCAAGCAACTTTGAAATCAATAAAGTTCCTACTTAACTCTGTAATATCGGAACATAAACCTCCAATTGAGGACCTAGTAAACATATGATATGACGTCGCTTGCAGGGGCATCAGGGCTAGGGCTGCGCGACCTGTCGGTCGGGCGTTAGCTTTGTCCGTTCAAGTGGCATTATCTTGATGGATAGCGGTTAGGATCACCAGTCGTGTGTGATTATGATTTCGTATTGACTTTGGTTGGTCCATTCTCCGAGTTCCATGTAGGTTTGAAAATGTTTGTTGGTAGGAACGTGTCCCATACTACGGCTATACCGCTACTGTCGTGTGAAGTGAATCTCCTATAGATCTAGGATATTACGGCTTGCTTCGGCTACTAACAAGTACTGTATTATCCATACTAGTATATTGCCGTGCTAACGCCACGGTGGCATTTTAGGTGATACAAAGTAACAACCAAATATGGTATAAAATAAAATAGATTAAAGGTTCATAGAAAAAATATATTATTTAATCCAAAAAGGATCAAACTTATATTGTCGAATACAACAAAGATTAACTTAATCTAACGCTATAGGCCACATTAAGACCAAAGTTTATTCTATCAAATGTATCCTATGGAATTGCTAGTTTCACATTGTAAACCGGCTGCACTAAGATACAAAAGCAGGCCTTTTTAAGAAAAAAAACTATTCTCCTCTTCAAGGTGTGAGAAAATGTTGACTATCACATTGACACAGTTTACAAAATCAATAGCTTTCAACCTACTCCAAAAGCTATGCCACAAACACGCACCGAATTCCAATAAATTTTGTTCTCAACAAAATGAATAAAAAGAAAAAAAACACATGTAGCACAGCCTCTTACAGTGATTCATTGTTGTCTTCACTATCTTCACACAAAGGCGCAGATTGAATTATAACCCGAGCTCCAGAAGAAAGCCAACAATTTTAAAACAGGTTTAAGACAGTAGATAGTGTGAAGCTGCAACATAATGCCACTCCAAATGGATTATTTTGTTGCTTGAGTGGCTAGCTTAACTAAGTCGTTAAAGCAAAGATGTATAGAACCTCACCACTGATAAGCTTGAAACTGGAACTATTTCACTGAAATCCAAAACATTAACTGCAGAGATATTCACGTAGCATATCATCATCAGGATACCCTCGATACAATCAAGGAACCATAAATCTTCAGCTAGCAGTGTTCAAAAGAAACTAATAAGGAATCTTGCCTACCATCTGTTGCAGTAAACCAACCTGAATGATGAAAAGTGTAGATTGAATTATAACCCGAGCTCCAGAAGGAAGCCTGCAATTTTAAAATAGATTTAAGACAGTAGATGGTGTGAAGCTGTAACATAATGCCACTCCAAATGGATTATTTTGTTGCTTGAGCAGCTAGCTTAACTAAGTCGTTAAAGCAAAGATGGATAGAACCTCACCACTGATAAGCTTGAAACTTGAACTATCTCACTGAAATCCAAAACATTTACTACAGAGATATTCAGTAGCATATCATCATCAGGATACCCTCGATACAATCAAGGAACCAAAAATCTTCAGCTAGCAGTGTTCAAAAGAAACTAATCAGGAATCTTGCCTACCATCCGTTGCAGCAAACCAGCCTGAATGATGAAAAGTGTAGTATCAATCAGAATATAATAATTACACTATAAAAAAAGTAAAAAGGGCAAAGGTCGAAGTCCACGGCTGCACACTGACAGTTCAGAAAATATTATGCTTTTGACAAAAGAAAAGGGACGTTTACTTTATTTGTACCTTCAAGAAAAAATAATAGGTTCACACATAATCAGGGAGCTGAACATATTAGGCCCCGTTTGGTTTGGGTGTTAAAGTTTAACAAATACTGTAGCACTTTCGTCTTATTTGATAAAAAGTTTTCAATTTTGGATTAATTAGGCTTAATAGATTCGTCTCGTAAATTACTCCTAATCTGTGCTGACATGCATGCAATTAGTCTACATTTAGTACTCCATGCATTTGAGAGAGCATTGATGTGATGGGAGTTAAACTTTAACTCCTCCAAATCAAACGGGCCCTTAGTGCATGTAAACTTTATTTCTTAAAATTATGTATAACCTTATGTTTCTATCAAATTTATCAAGAGTTACATTTTAGGCTTTTACTCAAATCAATACTGACACTCAAAACTCTTACTGGACAGAGACAAATACCAATGCAATGCAACTAAAAAGGGAGGATTTCTTTAACTTATCATACTGAAATCTTACTGAGGCCTCGTTCACTTGCCATGCATACTCAAAATATTTCCTCTTCCATCCGTCACATCGAATCTTTAGACGCATGCATGAAGCATTAAATGTAGGTAAAAAAAATAATTAATTGTATAGTTTGTCTGTAAAGTTTGAAACGAATCTTTTGAGTCTAATTAATCTATGGTTGGACAAATTTTACCAAATAACAACGAAAAGTGCTGCAGTAACTTTTCACCCAAATTTTCTCAACTAAACACATCCTGAACAAAAAACATTGGAATTTCTCATACTACAATGGATCTGGTCAACGGCTATCAGTAGGTCTTCGCAAAGCATAGTCTTAACAGTTTAACACAAGCTCACCATTAGCGACCATGTCGTGCAGCTTGATGATGAAGCAGAGTAGTAGTAGCAGCCGTCTGGATCAGTGGAGGCTGGAGCCGTCAGTAGCAGTAGCGGCCGTTTGAAAACTGCGAACTCTGAAAGTCAGCAGGCAAGCAGCAGTGCAGGGACTGCAGGTCGCAGGAGCCGCCCGTTGCGGCCGCTCCTTCCTCACTGCCCGCCGCGGCTGCCCCTTGCCCACCGCCTGCCGTGCGCGCTCGCCAAAGCTGCCCGCCGCGGCTGCCTGCCGATTCACCGAGGCAGCAGCCCTCCGCGGCCACCCGTTGCACACGACCTGTCCGCGCCGGTACCTGCCTATGCGCAGTGCGCGCGCCGCTGCCCGGAGGCCAGAGCGGAGCCGCGTCACCGCCCTGCTACGCCTCTACAACGGCCTCGCCTGGCGGCGCCCGCGCCCCCGCTCCTGCATCTTGCTTGGAGCTCGGAGACGAAACAACGTGCCTCGCGATGACCCTGTCACCTTGTCCGCCACGTCCGCCCTGCACCGCCGGCGGTCGGATCAAAAGCTAGAAAGTGAACCGACCTGAGTCTCCAACCTGTGATCTCCTGGACGTGTGGTGGCGTCACGTGGTGATGGAGATTGCCCTGGTTGGGTGAGGTCGACGGCAGTGCTCCTGCCCGTCTCGGCGGAGGCTATGCTCGCTCGTGTCGTTCTGGGCGTAGGCGATGGATGTCGCGCGCGTCGGGAAGATGCCGGCCGGCGAGATCAACAGTTGGACGCGGGGTTATTCAATCGCCTCCCTAGATCGGCGCGGCGTCCGGTAGCAGTTTTACTCGATCGGCGCGGCGGCGGAACGATGGACTCGGCGACGGCGCGTCTTGGCCTTCTCCCTCGGTCCTGATCACCACCGGGTGCCCTTCCCGTCGTTCCCTCTTGGTCCCCCAGATCCGGCAAGAGGCGCGGCAAGAGGCGGGCCGAAGCAGCGGCGAGGTCGAGCTCGGGCGACGGTGGTTTCTTTGTTTCCTTTTTTTCGGTGATAGATCGTAGGCCGCGTTGAAGCTGTGACCCCGGGCGGAGGAGCGTTAGCCTCGCGTTGAAGCCTACAATCAATCTGGGCCGCACGACTGGGGTAGTGTTTGGTTACCACTGGATTTTAAGAATCTGGATAAAAAAAATCTCAGAATTCTAAAATCTCATCCAAACAGACTAGGAGTTTGCAGGATTTTAACTCACATGCACAGAATCCAAGAAATACCAAAGATTATTTTTATCCCAAATCTGGATTTTAGAATCTCATCCACGGGACCTGGGTTGAAGCCTACGAGAGATATTCCGTAGCCCTTGATTTTAACGGAATCGATTTACTGTGTGCATTTTACTAGGTGCACAATGGTTAGAGGCTCTCAGTATGAGACGTTTTATTGGGTGGACCAAGTATAATTTAAGTGTTCCATTATAGTAGAGATTTGAAGTTACAAGTCGTTTTATCTTTTACAGGTGGATATCTTTTATTATATATGCAAACATAATTTATATCTGGACATGTAGTAAATATCATGTATCTAGAAAAGATAGAAAAAAAATTAGAATCTAGAATGGAGAGAGTAGCTGTTAGAAATTACTACTCTCTAGTTCATTTAAACAAGCAACTAATATATGAATTAATTTTTTAGTCAAATCCTTTACTAGTTGTTAAGTCTGTTAGCCAAGCACAGTTAACTAATAAGGGACTACACTTCATTGCTATGTATATAAGCACCTATTACCCAGGGACCAAACATTCCGTGGCTAATTTTTCACTGACTTATAGTTTTTGTCCTCAGCCTAGCAGTAGGGGTCAACATTCGGTTTCGATTTCGGTTCTTTGATTTCTAAAGAAATTTGGTTCCTAAAGAATAGGAATATATAGGTTCTAAGAAATTTTGGAAATCAAGAGTTTTGATTATTTTGGTTTCATTCATGTTCTAACCGAACTAACCGGACTTTTAGGAGAGATTAAGACCCTAAAAAAATATGCAGGCTCTAAAGCAAGTTTAGACAACACTACCTCCCCTACATAATAATAATTGATAAGTGAAGAATAACAATATGGATCACAAATATATAGCAATTCAAATATGAGACATCAAACATAAATCAAACATAATCTTACAAAATACAACTGAGCGAAGCATAATTCATTTTTTCAGTTAATTCGGATATCTAAAGGTAGGACCCAAACCGCTTATTCGGTTGCTTGTCTGGAACCGTTTTTTTTTCCAATTCTTTTAGTTTTGAACTTTTGATTCCGGTTCTTTCGCTTAGTTTTTTCGATTTTGGTTAACTATGTCCACCATTATTCCATTAATACCCAACGTGCACCGACACGATACATGCACGAAGGGAGTCGTGCAAATCATCAACGCAGTTGCCGTGTTTAACGCTTGAAATGTGATCTATTAGGCAGGCATGCACTAGCACTGCAGGAACCAGACGAAAAAGAAGAAGAGCTGTCCAAACTGTTACAGTTAGGACAAATTGACCTTTCAGTTTCAAAATGTTGCGAGACGGTCTCGCACGGCAGATTCTCCCTCATCGTTTCACACCCTCCCGGCGACCTAACCTTCAAATTTAGGCAGCCCTGGTTCAAACAAAATTAGGCCTGCCACTCTGCCCGTTTTCTACAAGAAATTGAGATGATTTTGTTTCCATTCCGGCGGATAAAATCAATGAGTTGTGGTAGGTTGCTGTAGCTGGGAGCACTGGTGCAGGGGTGTTGCGTGTTGCGTGGGGCTTCAAAGGTCGGTGGAATCAGTGGAGTTTCATTAATCACCGGTCGCCTTCTTGGACCTACCTCATGTATCACAACAAACGGACCTACGCAAATCAGTTCGTTTCCGGCATGGCCCAAGCCTCCAAAATCCGAACTGTTGCATCGGCCGAGTGACCAAGGTTGCCCTAACATGACCAAGTTCTTTATATCAGGGAAAAAACGCATGACCAGGTTATCACTACCATATTAAGGTGCTCTAACTTTTTCAAGCTCGTGTAATAGTGATGAAACCGTCTTTAGATCATATTTGGATCATATGGTCTAAATTTTAGTTACTAAACTTTAGATGCTTTTGAAGCTCTAAATAGACGTTATATAGTATTGTTTATAGTTTAGTCAACCTTAAAAAACGCTATTAGTTCATAAGACCACATAAGGGAGCTAAAGTGATAAAAAATTTAGTCACTCAAACTAAACTTTACACAACTTAGATATATAGCCTTTTCTCATTCATGTTGGTTTTTATAATTTAATATTTTATTTTTGCAAATAAATTTGTTTCATGGACTTGTTGATGTAATTTAAATTGTTGCATCACCATAAAATGTAATGGTGTATGTTATTTTCTTTGTTCTGACTAATCTCATGATTGTATTAGAAATGGACTCGGTGTTATAAGTTGCTAGATCATGGTAAAATCAAACAGTGCATGTTCTTTTATATTTTTATTAATAATCTCAGCATTATTAGGCATGGTTTTTTTTTTAAAAATCATCTAAGCCATAAGATCATCATAAAATCCAATGCCATACGTTTTCTTCCTTTCTTTGGATTAATGCCATAATTGTATTTGTCACGAACTATTTAGTTTGATCTAAGCTGTTATATCAGCTTAAAGTTTTTAGGTCCTCTTAGCTAGCGTGGTGGCTTTTATTAGGTGTAGACTATTTGGTTCAATCTAAATTGAACCGGTCCATGTTCTTTTATTATTCCTTTTTTATTACTCTCGTAATTTCAAGGCATCTTGGTGAACGTGATCATTTGTTTTACAGGCAAACACTAGATAATAGTAGATCCGTTTATCTTACCCTGATTAGAGGTCAAGGCAAGTGAAACAGAAGAGTCGATGCAAGTAGCTGGGCTTGCTTGTGTCACGATCCGCCCAACAAATCCGCCCAACTTCAGCTGTTTGCAGTTTGCACTCACCATCTCGTTTGTTCTCCCGTACCCACTATGCCGTGTGGAGTCCCCACCACTCAAGCTCGGGACGGCCTACTCCACCAAAAGTGAGGAGGCTTTTACACGAATGCCATTATAAAAGTTGGTAATTACATATAAGCCATTAAAAAGTTAAGTTCTCCCAAGTGCCACTGCTCTGATTTTTTTTTGCCCTCCATGCCACTTCCGGTGTCAAACTGCGGGTGTGAAAAGTCGAAAATACCCTCAGGTGTAAATATGCAATTAATTTTTTTGAGCATCTTAACGATCTCAAATGAAAAAACTCAAAACTAGAAAGTTGTAGATATCGTTGAGATCTATAATATTTATATAAAAATTATTTTCATTTGATTCCATATAAAAAATATGATTTGATATTATTAATATGTCTTAGAAAAATCACATTTTTTATACGAAATAAAATAAAAATAATTTTTATATAAATATTGTAGATCTCGACTAGATCTACAACTTTCTAGTTTTGAGTTTTTTCATTTGAGATCGTTAAGATGCTCAAAAAAAGTTAATTGCATATTTACACCTGAGGGTATTTTCGACTTTTCACACCCGCAGTTTGACACCGTCGGAGCCAAATCTGAAGGAAGTGGCGTGGAGGGCAAAAAAAAAAATTCAGAGCAGTGGCACCTGGGAGAACTCAACTTTTTAAATGACTCATGTGTAATTACTAATTTTTATAATAGCATTCATGTAAAAGCCTCAAAAGTGAAGGGCCCCAAAAACCAAAAGGCCAAACAAAAGCGAGAGCAAAGCAAAGCTTCACCTCCAGCAGCAGGTGGAGAGTTGCTTCTCCTCGCTCCAAACTCCTCTGCACCCAGATCCCGCGCACCCAGCGCCAGATCAGAGATCAGGGCGCGCCGGCGGTCTCCATTGCCCGCGGATCCTGCGATGCGAGCTGGGCCGAGAGGGAGGAGCGAGGGAGCGCGCGGGTAGAGAAGGCGGGGCGGGGGGGGGGGGGGGGGGGGGGGGGGGGGGGGGGAGGAGGAAGGAAGGAGCGGCGGCCGGAGGCCGGAGCAGACGTCCGTCCCCCCGGCGGATGAGGCCGACGATGAAGGCGCAGCACGGCAACGGGCGCGGGAGCAGGAGCCCCTTCCTGACGTCCTACGCGCTCACGCTCACCTTCGTCTCCGTGCTCTACTTCAATGACTTCTCCGCCACGCTGCATCGCCCCTTCCTCCACCGCCCGCCGCCGCACCCGCACCGCCGCCCGCTCCGCCCCCGCCACCCCGCCTCCTCAGACTCAGACGTAGGAAGCCAGGCCGGGCGCCGCGCGGTGGCGGAGCAGCTGCCGTTCGCGGTGGGCGCGGCGCCGGCGGGGTGCGACGTCGGGCAAGGGGAGTGGGTGTACGACGAGGCGGCGCGGCCGTGGTACCAGGAGGAGGAGTGCCCCTACATCCAGCCGCAGCTCACGTGCCAGGCCCACGGTCGCCTCGACCGGGCGTACCAGCACTGGCGGTGGCAGCCGCGCGGGTGCTCGCTGCCCAGGTACGCTTTCCCCATCCCCTTTCCCTCGCCGTGATTCCGGGTGAACAAGTGGCCGTAATTCTGATCCGGCAGTGCTGAATTAGCTTTAGGCACTGAGGCACTTGATCCAGACCGGATCGAGCGCGCTCGTTTCAAATTGCTTCCCTTTGATTGATGATGATGCTAGCTCTTCCTCAAAAGGATCACCGTTATTCTAATCTAATCTAAAAAAAAGAATGGCAAAAAAGAGTCGACCACGACGTGGGATCGAGACGCGGGCGAACGGAGCCGACGGAAAACGGCGAGGTTTCGAGGCTTGCCTTGTCGCTTGTATCGCTTCGTTTTGGACGATCCAAGCGCGCGGCCGGTAGCGAGCGCGCGGCACGCGGGCCGCGGCGCAGGCGCCACGCGCCAGGCGGCGGACGCGCGAGTCCCCGGGTGGGCCTGGTGGCCCCGTCGGCGTGTGGGTGTAGCCTAGCAGAGACCGTAACTTCGCAGTCGTAGGTGAGCAGGTAGCCAGCCTTAACGCCATGTATGGGGACACGGGCGGTGGGGCGCGGCAGGGCATACGGCGGGGGACTGGGTGCGGCTCGGGCTGCCGCTGAACGGCAACGTCGGCAAGGAGATGCCAGCTATATGCAAATTGAATATTGATGTGGGCAGTTCGCCAGTTCGGGAGGTCGGCGGTGACCATGGGACATGCCGCTCCCTCAGCTCCGGCGAATGCACCGCGACCACCATGGCCATGAGAGCGCGCGAAATGTCATGTGCCGTGGGCACGGACGCACAGTCCACTCGCTGATGCAGTCTCGCGAATCGCATCGCGTGGTGGCTCCAGTTGTTGCTGCCCTGGCCCGGTACGGGTTTCTTGATTATTGATTCATGACTCCTAGCCCTGCGCCCTGCGTGCTGCCGGGCGAGCAAGGGCGCAGGCTGTCACGTGGGAGCACGAGGTTCGAGCAAGCAAGCCACAGAGGGACCGGCCGGCCGATTAGCCGAACGGTGTGGTCCGTCTGGCACGGTGGGGCCGTGCCCGTGCGTACACGCGTACAGCCGAGTCGTGGCTGCCTCCGTGGATCCGGTCGGGTCACATTGTGCGACAGTACTGGTGCCAATTTTGGTGCTTTCCTGTGCGGTTTGGTGCTTTGTTTCTATCCGACCTCATTTTCTCAGCTTTGAAAAGCGTTTAGTTCTCGAAAAGGAAATTTTTGGGTGTCACATCGGATGTGTCGGGCGGAGTGGTTTTAATAAAAAAAAAAACAAACTACAGAACCCGCCAGGAAACTGATAGACGAATCTAATGATACTAATTAATCCGTCATTAGCATATGTTGGTTACTGTAGCACTTAAGGCTTTTCATGGACTAATTAGGTTTAAAAGATGCGTCTCACGATTTCCCCGAGAACTGTGTAATTAGTTTTTTTTTTTTTGTCTACATTTAGTACTCCATGCATGTGTCCAAACATTCGATGTGACGGGTGGAGACAAAAATTTTTGGGAACTAAACCAGGCTTATTATGTTATTGATTGATTGATTGATTGAAGTGACACTTGAGGATCCTGGGGTTGGTACAGTATGCGCCATGAAATTTAGGGAACTGTTTTAGCTTATTATATGGAGACATTTTGTTCACAATATAGTCGGCATAATTGATACTTCTACATATCTGGTATTACATTAAGTCTACTTGGATTACGATCAACAGCAACAACAACATAGCCTTTTGTCCCAAGCAAGTTGGGGTAGGCTGAAATCTACTTGGATTACAATACTAGGTCTAAAATCTACTACATTTGTAGGTGATGCATGTTGTTTATGAAGGTATTTTTAACTGAGATATCTATACTTCTAAGTACCAACAGAGGTATTTTTTAGGTGCGAAGATATAGGTCACATTTATGAAAAAAAAAACCTATTTGAATTAAGATGCAGATAGAGGTCACTGTTGCCAGTGATTAGTGAATAGGATTCACGAGTAAATATTTGTAGAACAATTTAAGGCATTCTTTTGTCATAATGTTTTTTTTAATGTCTTATATGAGTGCTGCAATGGGCTGCAATCTGGTTCCTAACTGTCGTATGGAGTTTTTGTAGTAGTTACTCATCTTTTTGATGTACAATATCTTAGTGGAAAATGTCTTTTGTTGCAGCTTCAATGCAACTCTAATGCTAGAGATGCTGCGGGGTAAACGGATGCTGTTTGTTGGAGATTCTCTGAACCGCGGGCAATATGTATCATTGGTTTGCCTCCTGCATCGTATCATCCCTGAGAGCTCCAAGTCAATGGAGACATTTGACTCCCTTACAGTTTTCAAAGCAAAGGTATTCCCTTTGTATCTTTCAATGTGACAACTGAAAAGCTTAGAAACTGAGTGAAGCATTGGCGCATTGCTCAGAATGTGGTGCATCATTTTTTTTGCTGTTCACTGGACCATCTATGGTCACCAAAGATATATATTTGCTAAACTTTCTACACCCCCCCCCCCCCCCCCCCCCCCCCCCGCGTCAATAAATATGCATGTATCCAGTAGCACTAGTATCTTCCGTTGCAAATTTTGCCTCAGAAAGAGACCCCTACAGGCTAGAGCTGTTAAGAGGGATAGAACAAACTCGGATTCATAAATGTTCTATATATTTACTGGTAAAATAAAAAAAAACTATTTGATTTGCACCTTTGCCTTTATCTGTTCTTTTCTACTTTTGAGGTACAGCCTTCTTCTTTTTTTTTATCCATGATGAAAAACTTCATGTTTCATGGTTTTTTTTTTGATGCATCATGTTTCATGTTTGCTAGGACTATAATGCCACCATTGAGTTCTACTGGGCTCCCTTTCTGGCTGAGTCAAATTCTGATGATGCTGTTGTGCACCGCATTGCGGATCGAATTGTAAGGGGAACATCCATTGAGAAACATGCCAAATTCTGGAAGGGGGCTGACATCTTAGTATTCAATACCTACCTTTGGTGGATGACCGGACAAAAGATGAAAATTTTGTAAGTGTCTTCCTTTACTATGTGAAGTTCTTTCACCATCTTCTTCAAACTGAAAATTTCCTCATAGCTGAAAAATAGGCCGTGGAATTGACAGTTTGAAGAAATAATGTCTATTTTCTGTAGTTGGCATGAAGTCCCATATTTCTTATCCTTAAAGCACCTTTTGGTTTTAGGCAAAACTCTTTTGAAGATAAAAACAAGGATATCTTAGAAATGGAAACAGAGGAAGCCTATGGAATGGTACTGAATGCTGTGCTGAAATGGGTTGAGAGCAACATGAACCCCAAAACTTCAAGAGTATTTTTTGTCACTATGTCACCCACCCATACAAGGTAAGCCAGCCAGCCTGAATGCAGTAACCTCCTTTTATGATTCTAGTTTCAGAAGAACTGCACATATATGGCATAACTACGATTAACATGGGTTTTTGTTCTTTTGTTAACAGGAGCAAAGATTGGGGTGATGATACTGATGGGAACTGCTACAACCAGACAACTCCTATCAAGGATTTGTCTTACTGGGGACCAGGCACCAGCAAGGGCCTGATGCGAGTCATTGGGGAAGTGTTCGGCGCGTCCAAGATCCCCGTGGGGGTTGTGAACATCACCCAGCTCTCTGAATACAGGAAGGACGCACACACTCAGATTTACAAGAAGCAGTGGAACACGCTAACCCCGGAGCAGATCGCGAACCCTAAGAGCTACGCGGACTGCACGCATTGGTGCCTCCCAGGGCTCCAGGACACATGGAACGAGCTGCTCTACTCCAAGCTCTTTTTCCCCTGAGCTTAAGGTTGAGGCATCATCTGGAGGATTCGATAACGCCGATCGGTCACCCAGTCCCGTATTCCCTTTTTACAGAGTGCAAGTTACACTCTGAAGTTGGGACTGGGAGCATAGCATATTAGCAGATCATCTGGGAGGCTCTCTGGTATTGGTACGCTGGAGAATAGTTAGCTTGACACATCATATAGGTCCAACATTCTGAAGAAGGCACACGGTACACGGGAGATGGAAGCTCTGCTGTAGTAGTTGATTTGATATATATGAGGCCGGCTGTCTATACTTTGTTGGCAAAGCTTCCACGTGGCATGGTATTGTTGATGTACGATTCATTTATTGAACTTGAACATGAGTGTTGGAATTGCACCAGGTGATCGTTTATATGTTCCTCATGATGTAGTGTAATTTTCTGATTCCTTTTTCTCTGTAATTCTATGAATCCTTTTCTCTGTTTTCTCTGTAATTTCAGCGCGCTAGCATCAGATTTGTCCTTTTTTTTTGAGCAACAGCATCAGATTGTCTGATAGGCTGAATGTTGGAGAGCTGGCCAGCCCAAGTGACAGGCCTTGCCGAGTGGGCTGGAAGACAAAAGGAAAAAGTCTATTTTTCCTCCACCAACTCTCACTCAAGTCCGTTTTTCCTCACTCAACTTCAAAACCGGACAAACCACCTCCCTCAACTTTTCAAATCGTGCATTTTACCTCCCTCGAGCGGTGTTGAAGGCGGTTCGCTACAGTAACCGGTGGTTTGCTACAGTGTCCATGTTTTTGTCTTTTCTTTTTTTTTATTTATTTCGGCTGAATCTTTGAAAAATCATAGTAAATCACAAAAAAATCATAAAATGAAAAATTCAATTTTGTTGCACTCCACATAAGTAGATCTACATAGTAAATATATAATATAGTATGCTTTAGTACAAAGTTTTTGCTATGAAGGTTTTGTCTTTTTCTTTTTTATTTATTTGACTGAATCTTTGAAAAATCATAGTAAATCACAGAAAAATCATAAAATAGAAAATCCAATTTTGTTGGACTTCACATGAGTAGATCTAGATAGTAAACATATAATATGGTATGCTTTAGTCCAACAAAATAATTATAGAAGCTGCAGCTATGAATTATTGCAATTAATTACAGAAAAACATAGATCTAAAGCTACAACAAAAATTTTGTACTAAAGTATACCATATTATATGTTCACTATATAGATATGCTCATGTGGAGTCTAACAAAATTAGATTTTATATTTTATGATTTTTTCTGTAATTTACTATTATTTTTCAAAAATTCAGCCAAAATAAATAAAAAAAGAAAAAGACAAAACCTTCATAGCAAAAACTTTGTACTAAAGCATACCATATTATATGTTCACTGTGTAGATCTACTCATGTGGAGTGCAACAAAATTGGATTTTCTATTTTATGATTTTTCTGTGATTTACTATGATTTTTCAAAGATTCAGCCGAAATAAAAAAAGAAAAGACAAAAACGAGGGCACCGTAGCAAAAACCACTGGTTACTGTAGCATACCTTCGTTTACTGTAGAAAACCGCCTTCAAAACCGCTCGAGGGAGGTAAAATGCACGGTTTGAAAAGTTGAGGGAGGTGGTTTATCCGGTTTTGAAGTCGAGGGAGAAAAAACGGACTTTGCTGAGAGTTGGGGGAGGAAAAGTAGACTTTTTCCTAGACAAAAACATCGGGCAAGGCCCAGCATAGTCCAAGTGACGAAGAACATAGGAAGATACTACAACTTGTATACCAGAGTCCAGGCTCAAAAAAAAAAGTCCAAGTAACGAAGAACATAGGAAAAATTAGGAACCTTAGCCTCACCGGTCAACTCTCACCCTTCTCTTCTCTCTGCTTTGTTCCTAGCTCTCTTGTTCTGTTACCGACTTACGGCCTGTTCGCTTAAACATATCAGCCATAATATAGTATTTTTCTCACAGCAAATCAGAATTAGCCGGCTTATCAGCCGTAGACACCATCAGCCGAACACGATCTTACCGTCATGAACCAGCGCTCAGGAGATAGTAGTAACATTTCGTTAATCACGATATCACCTGGGACGTTGACGCAGCGGGGCTGGTCACTGGCCAGTTGTAATATTCGACCAACAACCGGGTCTGCTGGTGTCGGCAGAGCAGAAGAGGAACTTGGTTCTGGAATGGAAGCGTAACTAGAGATACAGATACTGCATGCTCCTGGTTGTGTTTGACTTTGCTGCATGCCGACGTAGTACAGTAATAGACAGCATCCCTAACCTCTGTGACTTTGTTTCGTTGTCAGGGTTAGGACCTCAGTCATAGCCTTTTTTTTTGCCCGTGACGCGTACACGGCACCAACCCCTCCCGTCCTTCGCGACACATTTCCAACCAGCACAGCAACGGTGGCCCTGCGCTACAGTACTCGGTCGTCCTAGTAGTACTGAGCGAGAGCAGACGCCCCTGTGGTGAAAAAGAAGAGCGACCAAACATTCAAAGGTTTAGCTTTTCTTAAAAAAAAAAAAAGAATGCTGTTCTATAGGCCGGGAAGGCATCCATGACCATGCCGGACGCAGCGACCCATACACCGCGAGGCCCCTCGTCTGCGGGCAGCTTTTATAACGCCAGCAGACGCTGTTGCCGGACGCGCACGCGTGCGTGCGTGCTGCACGACGGCCTGCCGGGCAAGCCGTGTGCGTGCTCGCCTCTCTCTCGGCGCTCCCCGTCCGGCCGTCCATTGCCTGCCGCATCGAGGAGTCGCACTCGCACGCAGATCGCTAGCGGGCAGGGGCAATGCGCACGCAGGACTGCTAGCAGCAGCTGGTCTGGTAGCTTAACCTGCAGGTGCTGGCATGATTGCCGATTGATTGCATCGGAAGCATAGCGCGGGCCCGCCACCTTTATTTGTGCGTGCGCCTACCTTCTCTCACTCTCCCGGTCTAGTCTAAACAACCGATTTGACATTTTGATGCCGGCCACCAAGAGGGAGTGGGAGAAAAAAAAAATGGAAAGAGCTGGTTGGTGTGATTCGCAGCGGTGGTTGTTGCTTACTGATTCTGCAAAGCGAGACGAGCTCGCACTTGCACTTGCACATGACACGGCTCCTCCGAGTCACCCAGGCCAGGCCCGTCCCTAGCCAGGATAAGGTGCCAACTTGACACGCTGCACAATGTGCATCCGAGAAAGAAAGAATCATTGCATTGCACGGTGGCTGCTTCAGCCAGCAAGTGCTGCAAGGCTTACTCGCAGTAGTACGTACGACTACTACTTTGCAAGAATGCCTTGGCTGCGTGCGTGGACATGTGGTTGCGTGGAGCGTTGTGCTATACAGTAGATGGTACTAGTAGATCGATCCGGAAATGGCAGTGCAGCCATGCGGTTCTAGCCTTCTGGGCTCTGGGTCTGGGGGGGGTGGGTCGATCTCATCTTCTAGTGCTACCAGCCTACCACTACCCACCGCTGGAGGCAAGGCCGAGCTGGCGCGGGCCCAGCGACAGCGTTGTCGTGCCATGCCTCGGGCCCACGCGCGGGCGTCCTCCCTTCAAGACCTACCTGCCGCCGCTCTAGACAGTCCAGTAGACTGCTAGACGCGACACGCACCGACGCACGGGTCGAGCGATGGAGTCGCCCTACCACCTACGTACGGTTTCATGACGATGCCTGGCACTGGCATGCATGTCCGCGCGCGCTCAGCCTGGGTACGGTGCTCGTCGGTCGTCGTCCCGCTAGCCGCTGTACGCGATAGGCATCCCCCGGCCCGAGCCGAACGTACGGTAGGTGCGGTGCGGTGCAGTGCGTGCGCACGATCGTCAAAAGGGAGCTTCAATATACATATATACTTGCTGGGGACGATCGGAGCCGGACCCGCCGGCCGTCGCCAGTCGGCGTCTCGGCGACACCGCAACGGCCGCCACTCGCCGGAGACGCGCGGGGGGCGTGCGCGCAGCTGTGTTGTTTAACTTTTAATTAATGGGCCGCCTGGTTTGGTTAGGTCGCTACATAGTACTATCTAGTGGTGCCTCTTGAACTGCGCAGAGTGGAGTGGCCGGGTCGGTTAGGAGGCACGGTCGCTATGCGCATCGGCGTCGACGCACGCCTGCACGCAATCGCCACGGGAAACGCGAGAGCGACGAGCCGGATCGCCAATGCGATGCTTGTGTGGCCGCGATCTGGCCTGCAGACAACAAACGTTCAGAGTTATTCAGTAATGCGACAGCGATAAAGATTTCGCGTAATGGAAGGACTCAAACATGACTACATGAGGAGGCTTCTTTCGCGTAATGCGACGGCGATTTCATGAAATCGTCGGTTCCGTTCCTTTTCTACCTTTATTATATTTTCTAACGAAGTCCGTGCGATGCTTAATGAAGCTTGGCTTAATCGTTTGTGCTAATCACTATGGAGTATGGAGCGGGCAACAACTAAAGCACTGAACGCAGCGCACGCTGCTCGTTGCTTTTCTCAGCCGCTCGCCGCTCGCTTGTTTAGGTCTGTCTGTTGTACCGTCAGGCTTCACAAAAACCCTCCCCAGACGCAAACGTAACGCTATTCATTCATTGGCCAACTGCCCCCGGTGCCGTACCTTTTAAACCCTCTTTTCGGCCAAAATATATAAACTTTGCTTGCAAGGCACTCGGAAAAATCCCGCCTTTTTCTCGTACAAGTTCTTGCTTTCCTCGGTCGGTCGTGTTGCTCGTCTGGGCAGAAATATTCAGTGAATATTCCGTCCCGTGCTCATCGTGTTGGTTTGTCACTCACTCACTCTAGCAACGTCCATCCACGGTTGTATCACCGGATAACGCAGAAGTTTAGGTGCACCAAATGGTATGGTGTGAGCAAGCAAAAAGCCTGAAGTTGACGACCAGGAGACACTCACCTAAAAGTTTTCGTTTAACTGAAGCAACGTGCTTCATTACCTTCAACTGCACCGCTGAGTTAGGTCCATACCACGACTCCTGTACGTGTGTCCCAGTGTTTCATCGGGGAGAAAATGTTTTGAAACGGATTGAATACTTCAGATTCGGTAGCATGTCCACGAGGCCTAAATTATTATTATTTTTCATATGTATATACTAGCTAATATGGCCGTAGGTTACAATAGAATTACCCATCTTGCGTAACCTCTTCTAATATATCTGGAATTAGACCCTGTATTATGGTTGGATGTGCGATATTATAACTCGTATGAGCATGACTTATGAGTTTGGATCACGGATGGGATAATAAACCAATTAGAACTCTAATGTTTAATATCTAATTCATCATGCACTATCTCCATCAAACCCTCTATGTCCCCTTTCCTTTAAAATTTGCTATAGACAATTGAGAAAACAAGTTTTGAGGTTTTAAGAGAGATGTGCTGCAGAAGATTGAGAAAATCACCCCTCTTTAGGCTTTAATCTCTCCTGACACTTGGCTCTTGTCCTTGTCTCTTTTCTCATGTAGATGTTGTCGATGTTTTTTTTCCACCATTGCAGGCCACCACCCACACTCACGCTCACACGCCCCACCCCACCCTCTCTCCACGTACCGTTGGCGCCTCTCATCACCGCCACTGCACCTACCAAAAGAGAGGGAAGACAAGTTCATCTAGACATCCACCATGGAAGAAGACAAAGGTGAAGTTCCTACGAGCGGCGCCCATGGCATATGGTGGAGCTGTTGCGGATGGCGCCCGTGGCATACAATGTCGTCATCGACCAAAGCTCCATATGCAGAATGTTTATCTTCAGCTTGACGATGGTCTTACGTGGTGGGGTGGTGGTGGCTCGGGTGGCAATCCGGCGCGACAACAACGCCCTGACGAGCAGTGTCGACAACCTACTTGCACGCATGCGCACTTGCGCAACTGAAATATTGGGAGAGAAAAAGGAAAATGAGATGTGTTGCTCTCGTCTTTCTTTGAGGGTTTGAGGGCAAGTTTTTTCTCAATTGAAAATAACATTCATGGAAAGAGGATTAGAAAAGGGATTGAGTTTTCTCAGTTTGATGAAGATGCTCTTATGCTCCAGAGTGCAGAGGAACACATGAAAAAGGAATAAAAGTACGATGGACCAAAATTTAGAGCAACATTTTTTGCTCTTTAATATTAGATATATAGATATGGATGTATACAAGTGCCACTGCAAACATTTATCCTCCTAAATCTCTCTCTCCCCAAGCACCTCCCCAATATCTTAATATCTAAATTTTAAACATGGCAAGTAAGTAATGGTCTTCTTTCTAATCATCCATCGACCCTTTTGATGGGATAGTTTTACTCTTACTATACACGATATAAGACGAAGTGTGGGTAGATCAAAGGAAAACAAAAGCCTAGAGGACTTGGCTCACAAATGCTTATGTTTAGGCGTGGGTCCAGGTGACACTTGGCATTAACATCGGAGGGATGTGTGGCTACAACACATCTTGTGCGAGAGGGCATTGTATCTGGTGAGAAAGAACTGATCATAGATCAATTGGTTGGGTCCCATGTGGTGGAACCTTTCTATCCGGGTTCAAGTCCTCGACTTGACACGGGTGTTCACATTTTGCTGGATTTATTCTAGGATTTAACGGTGCTATGCTTTTAGTGGTATACGACGTCCCCATCGACAGTGAGGCGCCTGTGGTGACTTTGTGAATCTCAAAATCTGCCGGCTCAGTGCTTCGGAGGTGCTCATAGGGGTAGGGTTTACGTATGTATGTTCTTAGGGTTGAGTGTGAGTGCATGTGTGGGCGCCTACGTTGTACTATGTAATTCTAAAAAAATAAATTGTACTTGATAAAAATCACATGAAACCACAAGGGTGGGAAGGTAGTATATACCACAACAACTACAACTCCAAGAGATTCTTTACATCTCCCTAATTGCCAGAATAGAGATTTTGGTGAAAAAAAATCCTCCAATAACTTTTTTAATTTTTTTTAGGAAAACTGTGGAGCACTGCTCCCAGTGAATTATATTAAAACAACAGAACACTTACAAGGCAGTTAGCAGGGCGCTAACAAAATGAAAAGAAGAAAGGCTTACCTAGAACTTACCTAGAAACTAAACAGCAGCACAGGAGCCACTAGAGCCACTAGGACTAAAAGAGCAAAGAAAATTACAAAGCAATTAACTAATTCATAACTAAACCATGTTTTTCAAAAAGGCAATATGAAGAGACGAAGCTTAACTTCATTCTTGAACAACTGCTTCCAATGTTCCAAAAAAAGGACCTTATATTGAATATGAATTCATTTCTCTCTTTCCAAATGCACCAGGCTGCAACCATGAATAGATCCATGAAGTATGGGCCCTAAAAGTTGCGTTGTTGCTAATGCAACATATCAACAAATTGATCCTTGATTTTCCCATTGTATTCCAATAACATACCATCTAGCTATACTTGAGGTGCATTCAAAGAATAGGTGCATGCTGGTCTCATCCACCTGATCAGAACATAGCTCACAGTGATATCCCTCCTCAAGGTGCTTGTGCCTTCTTCTGAGCATGTCTCGAGTGTTCAATCTATCTGTCGGTGTTCGGACCCGAGGGGGTCCTAAACCAACGAGTAAATGTTGCGTGTCTCTTTCCTGGATGGTGATGCAAGAAGAACACACGGGGGTTTATCCTGGTTCGGGCAAAAGAAGGCCCTACGTCCAGCGGGAGGGAGATGTTTGTATTTCCTTGCACCGAGGTGCTCGTGTAGGGGTTACAAGCATGCGAGAGAGGGTGTCGAGCCCAAGTCTCAAAGAGAAAAGAGGAAAAAGGTGGTTGCTTGAGATGTCGATCTCTTGTCTTGTTTTTTTTGTTTCGTCTTTGTCCCTCTCCTCCGTTGAGCCCTGGCTTGCCCTTTTATAGGGTGAGAGGAGGCCAAGACAACGGGGAGCCTTGAGGTGATGTTTTGTCGATTCCTGTTGAGTTGACTGTAGCGACGCGCCTGGGGAATGGCCGGCCATCCCTGGACACCCTAACATTGTGGGAGACAAGATGGCGAAATGACTCGGAGCGCCGTGCCATACCGTCCTTCCCTTGCCGTTGAACTATGCCGAGCGTCGAGGTTGGGTCGAGGCCGGATGGATAAGGCTGAACCCTCGATATCGCGGAGAACGGGCCTTGTCTTATCCTCCCTCGAGGGTGATTGTTGGTGAACAGTGCGCGGTAAGGTGGGTATAGTGACGGGTTTCACCTCCCATCATGGGATGGGCGGTAAAACAGTGAGATCTGACACGGGTATTGTTCCCACGTCAATCCTGGCCGCAGCCATGCCGGTAGGTGGTAGTAGGTAACCGCATTGAATGCTACGGCTTTTGTCCTGGGATAGGTAAAGAAAAGGTGTCGAGGTGCTCGGTCCGGGCTCACGCGAGTCGGAGTTCTCCCCAGCGGGCGGTCGAGCCTTACGCGGGTCGGAGCGCTGTCGAGGTACCTTGCGGCACGGGATGGGGCGCGGTCGAGGCGCCCCGTCGAGCGGGCCTCGTACGAGTCGGAGCCGGGGCGCGGTCGAGGCGCCCCGTCGAGCGGGCCTCGTACGAGTCGGAGCCGGGACGCGGTCGAGGCGCTCCGTCGAGCGGGCCTCGTACGAGACTGATTGGATACGCGATCGAGGCGGGCTATCTTTTATTGCGGTTTTGGTCGTGTTAGTTTTTTGGCGATAGGTGTGGGTACCCCCATACTGTTGGTACCGATAGTAGCCCCCGAGCCTTTGGGTGAGTGTGTGATCACTCTCCCAGAGGTTGGTCATAACTGGAGTCGTAGCGCCGTGATTTTTTCCGGCGGGGGCGCGCGAGCGCACCCGCCGGGTGTAGCCCCCGAGGCCTCGGTGGAGTATTGAGACTCCTCCGAGGTCTTGTACGCGGTTGATTGGGGAACGATTCTTTGCGGCCAAGCCCCCGAGCCTCGCGCGTGTGAGGTCGATCAGGGTCCCGGCCGTCTTTTGCTACGCGACCCTCACGCTCCTTTTCCGAAAAAAAGGAGGAGGGGTGGAGAACGCCGCACTACCCTCGTTTGGGCGCGAGTTCCGACGATCTCCGGTGAGCTGCTAGCGGGGGAATTCGAGTGAGAGCCCGTGCCCCGTTCGTTAGGGGTCGGCTAGTGGCCCGGAGGCGCCCTCAAAGATGCCAAGAAGTGATCGTGTGGATCTCGATTCCCTTCGACAGGATTTGAGGGCTCGATGCCTCCCCCGGAGGGATTCCTACGACGACCTTCTCCTTCGGCCTCAAATACGTCCTAGGGTGCCTCGAGAGCGTGGCTCGAGCCCTTGGCCATGTACGGGCGCACCCTGGGTCATCCCTAACTCTGTTGCTCAAGGGCAGCTGTTGAACCCTGTTCGAGGGCCAGCTTTCGCTCCCTCGAGGCTTATTCCAGGCTCGGGGCCCGTTTCTGCGGTCGGGACCCTGAGCCTCGTGCGCATGAGGTCGATCAGAGTCTCGGCCATCTTTTGCGACCCTCACGCTCCCTTTCCGAAAAAAGGAGGAGGGGTGGAGAACACCGTACTACCCTCGTTTGGGCGCGAGTTCCGACGATCTCCGGTGAGCTGCTAGCGGGGGAATTCGAGTGAGAGCCCGTGCCCCGTTCGTTAGGGGTCGGCTAGTGGCCCGGAGGCGCCCTCAAAGATGCCAAGAAGTGGTCGTGTGGATCTCGATTCCCTTCGACAGGATTCGAGGGCTCGATGCCTCCCCCGGAGGGATTCCTACGACAACCTTCTCCTTCGGCCTTGAATACGTCCTGGGGTGCCTCAAGAGCGTGGCTCGAGCCCTTGGCCATGTACGGGCGCACCCTAGGTCATCCCTAACTCTGTTGCTCGAGGGCAGCTGTCGAACCCTGTTCGAGGGCCAGCTTTCGCTCCCTCGAGGCTTATTCCGGGCTCGGGGCCCGTTTCTGCGGTCGGGACCCTGAGCCTCGCGCGCACGAGGTCGATCAGAGTCCCGGCCATCTTTTGCGACCCTCACGCTCCCTTTCCGAAAAAAGGAGGAGGGGTGGAGAACGCCGTACTACCCTCGTTTGGGCGCGAGTTCCGATGATCTCCGGTGAGCTGCTAGCGGGGGAATTCGAGTGAGAGCCCGTGCCCCATTCGTTAGGGGTCGGCTAGTGGCCCGGAGGCGCCCTCAAAGATGCCAAGAAGTGGTCGTGTGGATCTCGATTCCCTTCGATAGGATTCAGGGGCTCGATGCCTCCCCCGGAGGGATTCCTACGACGACCTTCTCCTTCGGCCTCGAATACGTCCTGGGGTGCCTCGAGAGCGTCGCTCGAGCCCTTGGCCATGTACAGGCGCACCCTAGGTCGTCCCTAGCTGTCGAACCCTGTTCGAGGGCCAGCTTTCGCTCCCTCGAGACTTATTGCGGGCTTCGGGCCCATTTTCCACATACCTGGGGATATTCGTCCGTGGATCCCTCCCTCGTCCGTTAGCCAGGCGCGTCTTTTTGGGAGGCGAGATCGGCGCGGTAGTGGGCGACGTGGCGTATGGTCACGACGTGGGGGACGGCCACGTGCCCGACTCCTGCGAGATGTAAGGAAATGGTTAGGTGGGCGCATTTAATGCGGGAAACTGTTCCTACCTTCTCGCGCGGCCGTTGGGCTTTCGCCTGGGTATATAAAGTTAAGGCCTAGGGGTCTGCGTCCCCCACTGGTCCCTTGCGTTCCTGCAATCTTCTGCCTCGGACAATCTTTGCCTTATCGCGTTCTCCGCCCGCGTCGTCGCCGCCACCACATCCTTTTCATCCATCCCCCTTCCGATAGCACCAATGGCAGGAAAGAGCCAGATCCTTCCCGCCGACGACTGGGCCGCCTCCTCGGTAACGGAGAGGAGGTTGGAAGAGTTGGTGGACGACGGGCTGCTGCGGCCAAGGATGAGCCGGTCGCAGCCGGAGTGGATGGCGCCGCCCCCTGCCCACCGGGAGCCGGTGCCCCCTGAAGGGTACGTGGTGAGCTTCGTCTGCTTCCACGAGCGGGGGTTTGGCGTGCCAGCGTCGGTCTTCATGCGCGCACTCCTCCACCACTACCGGTTGGAGCTTCGCCATCTTTCCCCCAACGCCGTCACGCAGGCCGCCATCTTCGCGGTGGTCTACGAGGGCTACCTTGGGGTGGAGCCGCAGTGGAACCTGTGGCTTCACCTTTTCAAGGCCGAGCTCTTTGCCAAGAAGGCAGGGGAGAAGGGCGTCCTGTGCGCGGCTCGAGTAGGGAGTTGCGTGCTGCAGGTGAGGTCAGGTCGAGCGGATCTGTACACCTCGGCCTGCCTCATCTCTTCGAATAGTGGGTGGCACGAAGGTTGGTTCTACCTCCGTAATGATGAAAATCAAATGCCGAGGTACACCGGCCGCGTGTTGACCGCTCGAGAGGAGCACTGGTCCTACGGAGTGCCGGAGGCCAAGAAGCCGCGCTTGGACCCGCTGCTGGCGGCGCTGCGCAGCTTCGCCTTCGGGGCTTGACGGCTGCGGCGATGGCCGCGGCCTTCCATCACCGCAGAGTGATGCCGCTGTGCCGGCGTCGTCTTCGTCTGGACCAGATGACTCTAGAGGCAAATCTGGAGGGGACCCGGATGTCGCACGAATCCCTCGCCCTCGAGGAGGTCCTCCGGCGAGCGCGCCGGATGGTTGGGAACTTCAAGGTGGAGGAGGCCAACCGGGTTCCCATGAGGCCTACCGAGGGGTCGAGTCCATGGTAGGTATCCCGGGGATGAGGTGTTGCTATTTTCGTTTATGTGTGGATTTCGCTGATGTGGTCGAGACTGGCGTATAGGATCTGTCGGCGTTGCGGGAAACGCGTCCGCCAGTCCTAGAGGACCGGCCCGCCCGGGAGGCTCGACGCCAGCATGCTTCCAAGAAGAAGCAGACCAAGGAGACGGCCAAGAAGCGGGCGATCCGCAAGGCCAAGGAGGCGGAGGCATTGAAGAAGCTTCGGCGCCAGCAGACCATCGACGGGGTCCCCCTGGCGCCGTCGCCTTCCAAGACGGTCTTGGGGGAGGATGACGACAGCAGCGGCGAAGACGACGATGCCCTATTGTGATATGAGATCGCGACTGGGCTTGGGGACCTTCCCGACATTCGCCCCCTGCTGGAGCCCATCGGGGGGGCGTCCTCCTCGGTCGTCGTAGTCGAGGAGCCCGAGGGGAAGAAGGCGGAGAAGGAGACGGGCCCCTCGACGGGAGGGGCCACTTTACCCCAGACCCGTCGAGAGGGGTCAACAGGGACGTCCGCACCAGCCCAGGCCCCGCAGGCTCGGGCAGGGGCTGGAACGGCAGTACCGGCGTCGTCATCGGCGGCGGCGCCGGCAGGCGTAAGAACCCGAGGCCAGCTGGCCTCGGAGGTACAGAGGGCGCAAGGCGGTGCGTCGGCTGGGGCTCCTAGGAGCGCTCGGTCTGCTGGTGAGGCCACCGCGAGGCCACCATCGGCCGTCCTGGGAGGCTCGGGTCACGCGGGGTTGAGGCACTTGGTCCCGATTTCCGGGTAAGTATCTCAGCTCGGTTGTCCTGCCTTTCTCTGGATCCGTCGGCTGACGTTTCTTCTCACTTTGCAGGCTAAAGCGGAAGGTGGAGACGATGGGGCCTACCCCCGTGAAGTCGCTGCGGGCCAGCGCCGTTGTCCTCAACCGGACGGTGGAGCAGGATGCGGCCTGGGTCCGGGAGGTCGAGGCCGCGAAGGGGCGCCTGCGACAACAGCAGGGGTCAGCCGACGCCGCGGTGGTTGCTGGCCCGGATCCTGCTGTTGAGGGGTCCGAACCGGCAGAGGTAGCGACGCTCGATACGGTTGAGACGGGGCCCAGGTCATCGGCGACGGCCGAGGCTGCCGTTGAGGTCGCGACGGGCGAGGCACCCGTCCACGACGCAGAGCGGGTGGGTGCGGACGTGACCATGGAGGAGGTCGCGTCGGCGTTAGGACAAGAGGCGGCCCTGGCAAGGGGGTCGCGGCAGCAACAAGACCCGTTGGCAGAGCCAGCGGGCATGGTGGAGGGCGGGGCGATCGAGCCCCTATCCGGAGCACCGGAAGAAGAGGCACCGGCTCCGGAGGTGCCAACGGTCGAGGCGCGGGTACCGGAGCCATCGTCGGTCGAGGCGCTGGCTCCGGAGGCGCCGGCGGTCGTTGGTGCCCGCCCTCACCTTACCCTCGACGACATCCCCCTGGACAAAGGAAAACAAGCGATGGGGGTCGAGGGGGGTGAGGTCGCGGATCAGGCCGGTGCCTCGACGGCCGTTGGAGAGGTAAACACTGTGGGCGAGGCCGGTCCTTCCGCGGGACCGGGAGACGCCCCGGCCGGGTCGTCCTCATCGTGGCCTGACATCGCCGCGCTGGCGATAGCGCGGGCAGAGACAGAGCTGTCAAGGTGGGGGGGCCGTCCCTTCAGTTTAGGGACGCTACGAACCCCGACGCCGAGCCCATCTTTGTCTTGAGTGACAAAGATGATGTGCATCGATGGGAATACCTCGAGGGCGTCCGCCGGCATCTTGATCGGTTGCTCCGAGTGGCGTCCGGTGCCGTGCGGAGTATGGGAGATGCCACCGAGGTATGATCGGCCCATCGGCTTTCTCCGTAGTTTTCTTGGTGTCTTTTTCCCTCGGCTTTGTGACTTTTTCGGATTGCGTTTAGGAGCTGAAGGAGTACTCCCGTCGCAAGTCGCTCTTCATTCGGGATGAGAGTGGCGTGTGGGGCGCGCTGTCCCAGCAACGGGTTCTGGTCGGGGAGGCCTAGAAACGGCTGTCCGATCGGAACACCGAGATGGCTGAGCTGCGCGTCGCGTACGCGGTGGTGAAAGAAGAAGCGACGCAGGCATGGGCGGTCGAGGCCATGATGCGCACTGGCATGGACAAGGCTCGGGAGGAGGCTGCCCAGGCCCGCAGGGATCTCGAGCCCCTGTCCATGCAGGTGAAGGAGCTCGAGGAGGATGTTTCCTAGGTTAGCCTTCAGCGTGACACCCTCAACGTCAAGGTCACGACGCTGAAGGGAGCCGTCCAAGAGAAGGACGTAGCTCTCGAGTCTGCTCGGCAATAGATCGAGGCGCTAAAGGCAGCCATCAGTGACAAGGACAGCGCCTTCCTGGGGCTCGAGCGAACTTGCGGGGGGCTTCGTGACGAGGTCGTGGGCCTGCAAACCCACATCGAGGGTAAGTGTGATTGTCACGGCCACGACATTGAAGGCCCCGCATTGGGTATTAATTTGTTTATCGTGTTTCAGAGCTGGAGAGAGAGAATCGAGAGGCCCAATCTTCTGCCAACTCCTTCCAGAGCCTCCTCGAAGCCGAGATCCGGAGGACCCAACTTCTCCAGGGCGCGATCACCACCATGTGTGATGGCCTGGGGGTCGAGCCCGACGCCGACACCGGGGAAGATGTTCCGGGGAACTCCTTCGTCCGCCGGATGGTGGCGCTGGGCCGCCTTGCCCGGGAGAAGATACGGGACGGCCACCATCACGGCGTGAAGAGGGCGCTGGTCGTCGTCCATTCAGGGTTTGTGTTTGACATGAATCTCGTCGCCGAGGGCTTCATCACAGACCTAGATCGGACAGACGAGGAGAACGTGGATGCTTGCGTGGAGCTGATCGAAGCCGCCGAAGAGCCAGGAAGCCGTCTGGCCTCACTTTTTGAAGCTGAGGTGGTTCCGCCTGCCGACGACGAGGGCCTGTGAGCCAAATCTGGGCATGAAGGCCCATGTAATGAGTTAGTATTTCGAATTTTGGTCGTGGTGGCTGCAGAGGCCTTAAAAACTCGAAACATAAACCGGTTCGTGGTTGATTTAGTTTTACTCGAGCTTTTCTTCCCGTTATCGCTCGGACCGTGTTCTCGCGTGATTTACTTAGTACGCAGCTGCATCCTTTGGCGTAAGGGAGCGAGTGGAGGTACCGTAGCCTCGGAGGCATAAGTGATCTCACGGCTCAACTGCCCTCGAGCTTCAGGGTGATGTTGCGGCCTTGTAAATCGTGTGAGAGCCTGATCTAAGCGACAGGGGTATGTTCTTTAAAATTTAGGAACCGTTGTTTAGATCTTCCTATCGTGAAGGCGTACCTCTAAAAGGTGTAAGGGGTGAGTGGAGGTACCGTAGCCTCGAAGGCATAGGTGATGCTCCAGACTCGAGAGCCCTCTCGAACCCTAGGGTGCTCTTTCAGCGAAGTTGATCTAAGAAGCGGTTCTTAAATTTTAAAAAGGAGCATAAGTTTTTTCGGGGACCGGGGGTTCCCCCCTTGCAGCCCCTGAGGGAGGGTCGACTCTGGGTGTGCAGGGTCGATCCTTCCTCATTACGAAATGAAAGTTTGAACATCGCTGTATTCTTTATTGACGAAAAAGAAAATACAGAGCCTCGAGGCTTTTTAAGGAAAGAAGCGACGTAGTTGTTCAATGTTCCAAGCGTTTGTGAGGATTTCGCCCTTCTTGTTGGATAGCTTGTAGGTGCCCGGCTTTAGTACTTCTGCGATGATGTATGGCCCTTCCCATGGTGGTGTGAGCTTGTGCCGTCCCTTGGTGTTCTGGTTCCGCCGTAGCACCAAGTCGCCGACGTTGAGGTCACGCTTGCGGACGTGTCTGTCGTGGTAGCGTCGGAGACCCTGCTGGTACCTGGCAGAATGCAACAGAGCCACATCTCGGGCTTCCTCGAGCTGGTCGAGGGCGTCCTGTCTTGTGGCGTCGTTATATCTTTCGTTGTATGCCTTCAACCTTGGGGATCCGTATTCTATATCGGTTGGTAGCATAGCCTCAGACCCGTAGACTAAGAAGAATGGAGTGAACCCCGTGGCTCGACTCGGCGTTGTTCTTAGGCTCCACAGGACCGAGGGTAGCTCGGCAGCCCATCTTTTGCCATGTTTATTTAATTTGTCAAAGATTCTGGGCTTCAGGCCTTGTAGGACCATGTCGTTGGCACGTTCCACCTGACCGTTTGTTTTTGGATGAGCCATGGCTGACCAGAGCACTCGGATGTGGTGGTTGCCACAGAAATCCAAAAACTTTCGGCCAGTGAACTGGGTGCCGTTGTCTGTGATGATACAGTTGGGGACCCCAAAGCGATGAATAATGTCAGTGAAGAAGAGCACAGCTTGCTCGGACCTGATGCTGGTGATAGGGCGGGCCTCGATCCACTTGGAGAATTTGTCGATTGCGACGAGCAAGTGGGTGAAGCCGCCAGTTGTCCTTTTTAGTGGTCCGACAAGGTCGAGCCCCCAAACGGCAAACGGCCATGTGATGGGGATGGTTTACAGGGCATGTGCCGGAAGATGGGTTTGTCTCACATAGTACTGACAACCCTCGCAGGAGCGTACTAGCTTGACAGCGTCGGAGACCGCGGTCGGCCAATAGAATCCTTGTCGAAAGGCGTTTCCGACGAGGGTTCAAGGTGCTACGTGGTGACCGCAAGCCCCCGAGTGAAGATCACCGAGCAGATTCCTGCCTTGCTCTTTTGTGATGCAACGTTGGAGGATACCGGTAGGGCTACGACGGTAGAGCTCTCTGCTGTCGCCCATGATCACAAAAGTTTTGGCCCGGCGTGTGATTCGTTGAGCCTCAGTCTTATCCGAGGGGAGGTCCCCTTGGCTGAGGTAGTCGAGGTACGGGACGCGCCAGTCGGGTTCGAGGTCGGACGATGGCGTTAGGTCTTCCACCTGCATGGCTTCAGCCCCGGTCGAGGGGGCTTCTGCCTCAGGTGGAGGGTCGAGCGACGCCCCGTCGACCCCCCCGTCGGGCCTGAGGTCGACGGATGGCTGCTGAAGGTCTTTCGCGAAGACGTCCGGTGGAACCATGGCTCGACTGGACGCGATTTTTGCTAGTTTATCGGCAGCCTCATTATACCTGCGTGCGATGTGGTTGAGCTCGAGGCCGTGAAACTTGTCCTCGAGGCGCCGTACTTCTTGACAGTAGGCTTCCATCTTAGGGTCACGGCAACTCGAGCTCTTCATGACCTGATCGATCACGAGTTAGGAGTCACCTCGAACGTCAAGGTGTCGGACCCTGAGTTTGACAGCGATTCTCAACCCCATGACGAGTGCCTCGTAGTCGGCGATGTTGTTAGACGCAGGGAAATGAAGCCGGACGACGTAGCGCATGTGAATCCCGAGGGGTGAGACGAAGAGCAAGCCCGCGCCTGCTCCCGTTTTCATTAATGACCCATCGAAGTACATGGTCCACAGCTCCGCCTGAAGCTGGGCAGGGGGGAGTTGTGTGTCAGTCCACTCAGCCAGAAAATCCGCTAACACCTGCGACTTGATAGCCTTTCGCGGCGCATAGGACAATGCCTCACCCATGAGTTCGACCGCCCATTTGGCAACCCTACCCGAGGCTTCCCGGTTCTGGGCTATCTCTCCCAAGGGGAAAGAAGAAACCACAGTAATCGGGTGACCCTCGAAGTAGTGTCGGAGCTTGCGCCGCGTCAAGAAGACAGCATATAGCAGTTTCTGGATCTGTGGGTATCGACACTTTGTTTCTGAGAGCACCTCGCTAACGAAATAGACCGGCCTTTGGACGAGCAAGGTATGTGCCTCCTCGGCCCGCTCGACAACCAGGGCAGCACTGACTACTTGTGATGTCGCGGCGACGTAGAGTAGGAGTGGTTCCCCCGGGGTTGGAGGGACGAGGATCGGTGAGTTAGAGAGGGTGGCTTTGAGTTTCGTGAGAGCCTCCTTAGCCTCAAGGTTCTAGAAAAAATGGTCCGATTTCTTCAAGAGACGGTACAGAGGGAGTGCTTTTTTGCCGAGGCGCGAAATGAAACGGCTGAGTGCCGCCAAGCAACCTGTGACCCTCTGTACGCCCTTTAGATCTCGGATTGGGCCCATTTTGGTTATTGCTGAGATTTTTTCAGGGTTGGCCTCAATGCCACGTTTAGATACGATGAACCCTAAAAGCATACCTCGTGGGACGCCGAAGACGCATTTTTCTGGATTGAGTCTGATGTTTTTTGCCCTGAGGCACTTGAATGCAACGTCGAGGTTGCTAACCAGATCATCGGCTTGTTGGGTTTTGACCACGATGTCGTCGACGTAAGCTTCAACGGTCGACCCAATGTGCTTTCCAAAAACATGTTGCATGCATCGCTGGTACGTTGCCCCCGCGTTCCGGAGACCGAAGGGCATCGTAACGTAGCAATACATGCCGAATGGGGTGATGAATGAAATCGCGAGCTGGTCGGACTCCTTCATTTTGATTTGGTGGTAGCCGGAGTATGCATCTAAGAATGAGAGAGTTTCACATCCCGCAGTGGAATCAATGATTTGGTCAATGCGTGGCAAAGGAAACGGAACTTTTGGACATGCTTTATTTAAACCGGTATAGTCTACGCGCATCCTCCATTTCCCACTCTTTTTCCTAACTAATACAGGATTAGCTAGCCACTCGGGATGATGAACCTCCTTGATGAACCCGGCCTCCAACAGTTTGTGTATCTCCTCGCCGATGACCCTGCGCTTCTCCTCATCGAAGCGACGCAGGCGTTGCTTCAACGGTTTGGATCCGGCCCGGATCTCCAAGGCGTGCTCGGCGACTTCCCTGGGTATGCCCGGCATATCCGAGGGACTCCACGCAAAGATGTCGGTGTTTGCGCGGAGAAAGTCGACAAGCACTGCTTCCTATTTAGGATCGAGGGTGGCACTGATGCTCAGTGCCTTTCCCTTGGGATCAGCGGGGTCGAGGGGTACGAGTTTGACATCTTCGGCGGGCTCAAAGCTGCCGGCATGGCGTTTTGGGTCGGGAATCGTATTGGCGAGACCGTCGAGGTCTGCAGCCAAGATCGCCGACTCCAAAGCAGCCTCGCCGTGCTCGATGCACTCGACGTCGCACTCGTAGGCATGTTCATATGAGGGCCCTACAGTGATGACACCGTTTGGGCCTGGTATCTTGAGCTTGAGGTAGGTGTAGTTCAGGATCGCCATGAACCTGGCGTAGCATGGGCGCCCCAGGATAGCGTGGTACGTTCCACGGAACCCGACCACTTCGAAAGTGAGAATTTCCTTTCGGAAGTTGGCCGGTGTGCCAAAACAAACAGGCAGATCGACCCGCCCAAGGGGTTCCGCCCGTTTCCCTGGCACAACTCCGTGAAAGCCCCCGGCGCAAGGTTGGAGGCGCGCTCTGTCGACCCCCAGGAGGTCGAGGGTCTGGGAGTAGATGATGTTAAGGCTGCTTCCGCCGTCCATGAGCACCATGGTGAGGCGTGTGTTGGCGAAGACGGGGTCAACAACGAGCGGATAGACCCTCGGGTTGGGGACGTAGTCTGGGTGGTCGTCACGGTCGAAAGTGATGGCCACCGCAGACCAATCAAGGAAGCGGGGTACTGCTGATTGTACGGAGAAGACCTCACGCCGTTCTCGCTTGCGCTTTCGCGCAGAGAGGCAGGTCAAGGGCCCCCTGTAGATCATGAAGCAGTCGTGGATCTCGGGAAATTCCCCGTCCTTGTCGTCACCCTTAGGGTCCTCCTTGTCGTCCTTCTTGGCGCCGGCGCCCCCGAAGTACCTGCGCAGCATGTGACAATCCTCGAGGTTATGGTTAGTGAGTCCCTTGTGGTAGGGACACGGCTCTTTGAGCATTTTGTCGAAGACGCCCCCGCCGGGGGGCCTCGAGGTTTCTTGTGCTCGGTAGCAGCGACGAGCTCGTCGGCCGGGGCCTCGAGCTTGCCCTACTGGCCTTTCTTCTTCTTGCGGTTGTTCCTCTTGGCACCTCGGGTGGAACTCACGGGATCATCGACCTTCTGCTCCCCCCTTTCCGGGTCGCCGCCAAAGATTGCACCAACCGCCTCCTTGCCGGCGGCGAAGTTGGTGACGATGTCTATCAATCCGTTGGCAGTGAGTGGGGTGTTACGGCCCAATTCTCAGACCAACTCCTTACATGTGGTGCCAGAGAGGAAGGTCGTAATTACGTTGGAGTCGGTGACGTTGGGGAGCTCAGTACGCTGCTGGGAGAAGCGTCAGATGTAGTCTCAGAGGGATTCATCTGATTTCTGCTTGCAGCTCCGGAGGTCCCACGAGTTACCGGGGCGCATGTAGGTCCCCTTGAAATTTCCCTCGAACACCCTCATGAGATCGTCCCAGTCGTGGATCTGCCGAGGTGGGAGATCCTCGAGCCAGGCTCGGGCGGTGTCGGAGAGGAACAGGGGGAGTTGTCGAATGATGACCCGGTCGTCGGTGGCCCCGCCCAACTAACACGCCAAGCGGAAATCGGTGAGCCAAAGTTCGGGTTTGGTTTCGCCGTTGTACTTGGTGAGAGTCGTGGGGGGGCGGAACCGAGCCGGGGGCACCGTCTCATGGATTGCCTTACTGAAGACCCGAGGACCCGGGGGCTCGGGTGAAGGGCTACGATCTTCTGAGCTGTCGTAGCGTCCGCCCCTGTGGACGTGGTAGCCTCGAGCCACACCGTCACCGTGCTTGCGCGTGCGGCGCTCGACGATGTTGCCACGGGTGTCTCGAGGCTCGCGGTCGTTGCCGGTGGGCTCAGGGGCTGGTGCTACCCGGTTTCGCCGGGCAGGCTCGGGGTGAACCGAGGCTTCTCTGTCCTGTCGGGAAGGCTCGAGGATCCGCTCTGAGGCTGCCTCGCGTCGCCTCAAGGCAGAGCTCTCGGCCTGCTGCATGGCGGCGGTCTCGAGGAGTTCTCGGATTTCATTTCGAGCCCGACGGGTGTCGGGGTTTGATGGCTCGGGCATGTTGCGGAGGAGCATGGCGGCGGCGACGACGTTCTGGCTGGCTCGGGCGAAAACCGGGGGGTCGACCGCCCGGTCCTCGTCGATGCGACGGTTGACGTCACGAGCTCTCTCGCGAGCTCTTCCGCCAAGTGCGTGTTCCGCATGCTCACGCTCGAGGGTTTGTTGGAGTAGATCCAGGTTTTCCCGTTCCTCGTCAAGCCTGTCCTGCAACTCGCAAATCTGTTCGAGTTGCGCTCCTTGATCCGCAAGGAACTGAGGCTCGTCTCGCTCGGCAGGAAGCTTGTCATGAGGTGGCGTGTGCCTTCCTTCGACTGGCTCTTCGTCCTCTGATTCCGAAGTGCTTTCAACATCGATGTTGAAGCACTCGCGGGTCAGATCATAGGTGTCGTCAGCCGAGTCAGAGTCAGGAGCGCCAAAGTAGTAATATGACGGGGGAATGTGTGGCCGTTGCCAATCGTCACTGAGGCGGCGACGTAAAGAAGCAGTCACACGGGGCTCTATTTTCGGTGTCTCTGTAGAGTCCCGATAATCAGAAGCCGGTGTGGATGCAACGAGGTCCAGAGCGGAGCGTAGATGGTGCCCGGGGAGTTCCTCATAAGCACTCATGCGGGTGCTCACGGAGGATGCGTACACCCGGGCAGCCGAGTCTAGCCCAAACGGGAATGGTGATGAAGATGTCGCTGTCCGTGCTGAAATGGATGCTCCGGACAGTGGTGTCTCACCGGACGGGGGAGCGGCGGGATTCTCCATCGGCATGTCACCCTCAGCCAAGCTCGTTCTTCCCAAACCTTCCAAAAGGAGATCTAGGCTGGCGCCTGGCTGGGGGGTGCCGGACCGGGGGACCCCATCGCCCTCCGCGAGGCGAAGACGGTGGTTGTGCCGGGCTCATCGTCGTCGGGCGGCCCGCGCCCGCCTGGAGCGACGGTGCCGGTGGATTGCTCTCCCGGGCTGGGAGAGCTCGTAGTCCTCGTCGGTTGGGTGCCTGGGCGGAAGTAGGACCATGTCGTAGCCAGAGCCGAGCGACATGAACTCCAAACTCCCGAACCAGATCACCGTGGCCAATGGGATAGGGCGTTCAGGGTTAGCCATCCAGGAAGAAAGGCGAGAAAGCGACATTTGCACGCAGCGTTCCCCTACCTGGCGCGCCAATTGTCGGTGTTCAGACCCGAGGGGGTCCTAAACCAACGAGTAAATGCTACGTGTCTCTTTCCTGGATGGTGATGCAAGGAGAACACACGGGGTTTATCCTGGTTCGGGCAAAAGAAGGCCCTACGTCCAGCGGGGGGAGATGTTTGTATTTCCTTGCACCGAGGTGCTCGTGTAGGGGTTACAAGCATGCGAGAGAGGGTGTCGAGCCCAAGTCTCAAATAGAAAAGAGGAAAAAGGTGGTTGCTTAAGATGTCGATCTCTTGTCTTGTTTTTTTGTTTTGTCTTTGTCCCTCTCCTCCGTTGAGCCCTGGCCTGCCCTTTTATAGGGTGAGAGGAGGCCAAGACGACGGGGAGCCTTGAGGTGATGTTTTGTCGATTCCTGTTGAGTTGACTATAGCGACGTGCCTGGGGAATGGCCAGCCATCCCTGGACACCCTGATGTTGTGGGAGACAAGATGGTGAAATGACTCGGAGCGCCATGCCATACCGTCCTTCCCTTGCCGTTGAACTATGCCGAGCGTCGAGGTTGGGTCGAGGCCGGGTCGAGGCCGGGTCGAGGCCGGATGGATAAGGCCGAACCCTCGATATCGCGGAGAACGAGCCTTATCTTATCCTCCCTCGAGGGTGATTGTTGGTGAATAGTGCGCGGTAAGGTGGGTATAGTGATGGGTTTCACCTCCCATCATGGGATGGGCGGTAAAACAGTGAGATCTGACACGGGTATTGTTCCCACATCAATCCTGGCCGCAGCCATGCCGGTAGGTGGTAGTAGGTAACCGCATTGAATGCTACGGCTTTTTTCCTGGGATAGGTAAAAAAAAGGTGTCGAGGTGCTCGGTCCGGGCTCACGCGAGTCAGAGTTCTCCCCAGCGGGCGGTCGAGCCTTGCGCGGGTCGGAGCGCTGTCGAGGTACCTTGCGGCACGGGATGGGGCGCGGTCGAGGCGCCCCGTCGAGCGGGCCTCGTACGAGTCGGAGCCGAGGCGCGGTCAAGGCGCCCCGTCGAGCGGGCCTCGTACGAGTCGGAGCCGGGACGCGATCAAGGCGCTCCGTCGAGCGGGCCTCGTATGAGACTGACTGGATACGCAGTCGAGGCGGGCTATCTTTTATTGCGGTTTCGGTCGTGTTAGTTTTTTAGCGATAGGTGTGGGTACCCCCGTACTGTTGGTACCGACACTATCAACTAGCAGCAGCCATGCAAAAAATTTTATCTTTGGTATACACTTGGCTTTCCAAATCCAACAAAGTGGAGCAGGTGCTAGAACATCTTTAAAATGTTGCTTGTAGAACATTCGTGAAGTATAGAGGCCACCAATCCAATGCCACACCCAGATATCTGTTTGATCAGTGTCATTTCTCAAAGGTTCCAATTCTTCCTTGAAAAGAACAAATTCATTGTAGGCTGGTCTTGACATGGGTAATCTGAACAAATAAAGCAAATCTTATGCAACCAAGGCATCCTTCACTTGCAAGTTCTTGTTGTTAGCATAAGCAAAAAGATTGGGAAACAAGATAGAATATGGCTGCTGACTAATAATATCTTCCCACAGGCCAATTGTGTCACCCAGACCAGACAAACAATGTGCATTTTCTCTAAATTGATCATGCAACTTGAGTATATCTTTCCACCAAAAAGAGCCCTTTGCAGTGGTAAGATATGGTACCTAATGCTGATAATAAGAATTCCAAATTAACTGCACCCAAGATACATCCACTTAGTTATAAAAGTTCTGCAAATGTTTCATTAGCAAAGCATCATTTTGGACATATAAATCTTTTACACCCAAACCTCCTTTATCCTTTGGCATTGTTACCATCTCCCAAGCAGCTAAGTTATAGCCCTTAGCATTAATGTCACAGCCTCTCCAGAGGTAGTTTTTCCTAAACTTATCAATCATTGCTATCACAGATTTGGGTAGACTGAGAGTGCACATGAAGTAAGTAGGCAAGGAGGAAACCACTGAATTAATAAGCTGTAGCCTTCCTGAGTATGACAAAAACACTGAACTTGCAGAAAGCTTTCTCTCAATTCTACAAATGAGAGGTGCATAGTCTTTGACCAAAGGCTTTGTAGTTCCAAGCGGGATACCCCCAAGTAAGTAAAGGGTAGTTGCCCCTCAACACAACCAAACACTTCAGTGAGCAGAGGAACTTTTTCAGTTGGAACATTGATTGGAATTAAGCATGACTTATGAAAAATCACCTTTAGTCCTGTTGTAAGGATCCCTGGTAAGCCTAGAGGGGGGTGAATAGGCGTATCTAAAAAATTTCTACACAAAACTCAAAGTCACTTGTCAGCAACTGTCGGAAGTCCCAACAGTTTATGTCGGAACTCCCGACGTCGTCAGAAGTCCCGACGTCAGCTGTCAGCAGTTCCGACGCCTACGTGGAATGAACTACAAGTGCTCAAATGAACTTTGTGAAGTCAATAACTTACAACCCCACTTCCTAGTGGTAAGATGAAGTTGTCCAAGTGTTTCCTTGCCCTTGGAGCACCACCAATTTGTAGATCGGGACCAAAACCTAAGAAATAGCTTGAGAGAGAGAGAGATAACAAAGACCAAATAATCTGAAGTAATCACAACAACAATAAGCACGCGGGACATAAGGATTTATCCCGAGGTTCAACTCGCCACTAAGGCTTGTCTACGTCCTCGTTGTTGAGGTGACCACTAAGGTCGGAGTCTCTTTCACCTTCTTGCCTCTCTCAAGCAACCACAAAGGTAAACTTGAGTTCTTCACTAGAAAATCAAGGGTAATACAAACTTCCCAAGGTTCTCCCACAGATCGGGAGCTCTTGGGCGACGCCTAGCCGGCTAGGGTTTCAAGAACCCAAGAGTAACAAATGCAAATCCAACCGGCTTGACGAAGAAATTAAGTGCTCAAGCTTTGAATCAATGTTTCTCTCACCAAATCCCTTCTCTCAACTCAATCTCTTGGAAGATTTGAATCTAGGAGCAAAGAGGAGAAGAAAGGGGGAGCTTGAGAGCTAGAGAGCACTTTCACTGAAGGTTTGGTCGAGTGAAATGAGTTCGTAACTGTTAGAAGTGAAGAGATGGCTATTTATACTTGAAGTAGAAATCTAACCGTTCAGATCTACGTTGGGACTGCTGACATAGATCTCGGGACTTCTGACCTGTATAGAAAACACTGTTCATACAAGGTCAACGTCACTGCGCGAAGGCCAACGTCGGGACTCCTGACATATGTCGGGACTGCTGACAGTCGGGACTGCTGACGTACGTCAGGACTGCTGACGTACGTCGGGACTGCTGACATACGTCAGGACTTCTGACGTACACCAGGACTGCTAACATACGTCGGGACTCCCAACATATGTCGGGACTGCTGACAGTCAGGACTGCTGACGTACGTCGGGACTGCTGACATACGTCGGGACTTCTGATGTACGTCGGGACTGCTGACATACGTCGGGACTTCTGACGTACGTCGGGACTGCTGACGTACATCGGGACTTCTGACCGTCGGGACTCCCGACGTACGTCAGGACTTCCGACACCAAAAGTCACAAAAATTATTCTATGTACTCGTGAAGTGCTAGAGTGTCTCTCTTATGATTTAGTTTTAATACTTGAGCACTCTATCTTCCTCAAACCAACTAGATTAGCATTCCCTTTATAGTGCGGCATAGCCTAAACTCAAGATCAAATATCAAAGAATTTAAACGCTTTTGAGTCCATTACCGCGTCATTTTGTAACTCGGGCTCCACCAACTCATGTATTATCCTCATTCTTATTTTGCCTGCTTGTCATCTCGATAAATCTCATTAGTCCTCTAATTGTGTGGTCATTATCATCAAAACCCACAAATAGGGCTTGATTGCACTTACAATCTCCCCCTTTTTGGTGATTGATGACAACATAATTAGAGCTTACAACAATATTTGAAATGAAACTGAGATTTTCAAGCCATGGGTGTAGAGACTCCCCCTAAATATGTGAATAGAGAAATGAATTCTCAAATTGGCATAAGAGGCCAAAATTCACATATAGAGTTAAGTGATGGGGCTCCCCCTACATCCATGCTTCTATGGGGTGCTGCACATAGTGTCACAAGAATATACGTGATGCATATGACAAGTGTGCACATAAGCAACCAAGGCGATGAAAAAAAATGTACCCCTCTCTCATTCTCCCCCTTTGGCAACAAGCACCAAAAAGCGGAAAAAGAAGGAAGAGGGATACAACAAACTTGACAAATTATGGTCAACAATAGATAATCAAAAACAAGCAGTGACCATAAAGTGCAAGTTCTCTTTTGATAAAGCATTTTAAAACACATTATGAACTTTTTGCAAACCTTTTGCCTAGATGCTAGTTGATCAAACAAGGTGTGCAACATTTCAAACCACATTACGAGAGTCAAGTATATTTAGTTCACTACGCAAAGCACAAAACCTTGACTCGTCGAGAGGCTTAGTGAAGATATCGTCTAGTTGCTTTTCGGTGCTCACATGGCGAATTTTGATATCTCCTTTGGCTTCGTGGTCTCTCAAGAAGTGATGTCAGAAGTCTATGTGCTTAGTTCTTGAGTGGCTTACGGGATTGTTTACAAGCTTTATGGCACTTTCATTGTCACACAATAATGGGATTTTGGTAAAGCGACATCCGAAATCACGAAGGGTTTGCCTCATCCAAAGTAGTTGAGCACAACATGCACCGGCTGCAACATACTCGGCCTCGGCGGTGGAAAGGGCTACACAATTTTGCTTTTTAGAACTCCAAGACACTAGGGACCGTCCAAGGAATTGACACGTCCCTGAAGTGCTTTTTCGATCTACTTTACAACCGGCGTAATCGGAATCCGAATACCCAAGTAGATCAAACTTAGAGCCCTTAGGATACCACAAGCCAAGGTTAGGAGTGTGTACTAAATATCTCAAGATTCTCTTAACGGCCACCAAGTGACACTCTTTCGGGTTAGCTTGAAATCTAGCACAGATGCACACACTAAGCATAATATCGGGCCTAGATGCACACAAATAGAGTATAGAGCCGATCATGGAGCGATATACCTTTTAGTTGATGGCTTTCCCTTCCTCATTGAGATCAAGATGTCCATTGGTTGGCATGGGAGTTTTGATGGGCTTTGCATTCGCCATGTCAAACTTCTTAAGCATATCATGAGTGTACTTTGTTTGGCTAATAAAAGTCCCTTCCTTCAATTGCTTGATTTGAAAACCGAGGAAGAACTTCAATTCACCCATCATAGACATCTCAAATCTCTTGGTAATGATCCTACTAAACTCTCACAAAATTCATGGTTAGTACTACCAAATATTATGTCATCGACATATATTTGGCACACAAATATATCTTTATTGACTTTACGAGTAAAGAGGGTAGGATCGGCTTTGCCTATTTCAAAGCCTTGCTTGAGCAAGAATTCCTTAAGGCATTCATACCATGCTCTTGGTGCTTGCTTAAGTCCATAGAGCGCCTTTTGGAGTTTGTAGACATGGTTGGGGAACTTGGGATCTTCAAAACCCGGTGGTTGCTTAACATAGACAAGTTCTTGTATAGGGCCTTGAGGAATGCACTCTTGACATCCATTTGATATAGCTTGAAGTCATGATGGGCAGCAAAGGCTAGAAGCATTCGGATTGCTTCAAGTCTTGCCACCGATGCATATGTTTCTTCAAAGTCTAAGCCCTCCACTTGAGTGAAACCTTGAGCGACCAATCTTGCCTTGTTCCTTGTCACCACGCCATTCTCATCTTGCTTGTTGCGGAAGACCCACTTGGTGCCAATCACGTTTGTCTCAGGTCTTTCCACCAATGTCCACACTTGGTTTCTCTCGAAGTTGTTCAATTCTTCTTGCATGGCCATCACCCAATCCTCATCCTCAAGTGCCTTTTCTACCTTGACTGGTTCCACAGGAGAGACAAAAGAGTAATATTGACAAAAATTTGCTAAATGTGAACGTGTCAATACCCCCTTTCGAAGACTCCCTAGAATATTGTTAGCGGGATGATCTCTTTGAATGGTTTGCTTGAGTCTTGGGTGCTCAATGGCCTCTTGATTATCTTCTGGATTTTCAACTTCTTCTTCTTCAAAGATTGGTTGCAGGTTCTGTCCTCGAATCGGAGTTGGACTTGCTGCTGTTCCTAGAGGGGGTGTGGCACTATCGCTCCTAGGTGCATCACTGCTGCCCTGCTGGACTGCAGTAGGGGTTTGCTCCCCCTCAGCATCAGGTACGTCAGCGGAAACTTCTTCATCAGCAGCTAGGGGAACCACCAAATCAGTGGCTTTATCTTCTTGTGGCCTTATATCGCCGATAGCTAATTGCTTGATTGCCTCACATGGTGGATCCTCCTTTCCTACAACACTTGCATCAACTTGCTCTACTTGAGAGCCATTAGATTCATCAAATGTCACATCTACCGCTATTTCAACTCTACCGGAGGTTTTGTTGAAAACACGATAGGCATGCTCATTTGATCCAAAACCAAGAGGAAAACCTTCATCAACTTTAGGTGCAAACTTAGAGGTTTTGGGTCTCTTGTTAAGTATGAAATACTTGCACCCAAACACTCTAAAGTAAGACACCTTTGGTCTGTTATCGGTTAGAAGCTCATATGAAGTTTTCTTCAACTTCTTATGTAGGTAGAGGCGATTGATGGCATGACAAGCGGTGTTAACGGCTTCACACCAAAATAAATCCGAAATCTTGTACTCATCTAGCATTGTCCTTGCCATATCAATGAGTGTCCGGTTCTTCCTCTCTACTACACCATTTTGTTGAGGGGTGTATGGAGTTGAAAACTCATGCTTGATGCCCTCTTCATCAAGAAACTCCTCAACTTGAGTGTTCTTGAATTCGGTCCCATTGTCACTTCTCATTTTCTTGATGGAGAGACCAAACTCCTTTTGAGCTCTTCTAACAAATGTCTTCACCTTGTCCCTGACTTGACACTTATCAAACAAAAAAAATACCCAAGTGAAACGGGAATAGTCATCAACAATAACAAGACCATATTTGTTACCCCCGATACTTAGGTAGGCGACCGGTCCAAAGAGGTCCATATGGATGAGCTCCAATGGTTGAGTGGTGGTCATGATGCTCTTTGGTGGATGAGGTACGCCAACTTGCTTTCCGGCTTGACAAGCGCTACATATCCTATCTTTCTCAAAGTGAACATTTGTTAGTCCAAGGATGTGTTCATCTTTTTGAAGTTTGGCCAAGTTCCTCATCCCAACATGAGCTAGCCGACGATGCCATAGCCAACCCATGCTAGATTTTGCCACTAAACAAGTCTCAAGATTAGCTTTCCCTTTGTTGAAATCAACTAGGTAGATCTTATTCTTTAATCGACCCGTAAAGACAATAGAGGAATCCTCCCTTCTAAAGACTTCCACACCCTTATCCGTAAAGAGACAATTGTAGCCCATCTCACAAAGTTAAGAAACGGACAACAAATTGTAACTCAACGAATCAACATGTAAAACATTTGTAATTGAATGCTCAAGGGTTATAGCAACTTTACCGAGACCAAGCACATCCCCCCCTAGAATTGTCTCCAAATACAATATTTTCATTTGAGTCCAACTTTGGGGAATATGATTGAAACATACTTCTTTCTCCGGTCATATGATTTGTACATCCACTATCAAGCACCCAACTTGATCCACCGGAGGAGTATGCCTGCAAAACAAGTTTAGTTCCTTGATTTAGGTCCCCAAATGTTCTTGGGGCCTTGCATGTTAGTCACAAGAATCTTAGGAACCCAAATGAAAGTGTTAAGATAAACATTTCTATTATTGCCAACATATTTGGCAATCACTTCTCCCTTGCTGTTGTTCTTCAACACAAAGCAAGAACTCAAGCTTTGTCGAGGTGCATGAGCCTTCGGTTGATAAGCATACTTGTTAGGATTACCCCAAATCGATTTCTTTGGTCTCTGGGGCTCTTGCTTTGGTTGATACACCTTCTTTTTGGGCTTGACAAGAGCAAAGGAAGAAGAGGTAGCCTTCCCTTTTCTATGGGGGGTGGCACTGCCGCCCTTCACAGCAGCACTGCTGCCCTGGGCTGGCTGTGCTGCTCGGGGCTGCTTTTGTGCCACCTTCTGTGCAGGCTGTTCTGTACCTACTTTTCCCTTGCTCATGAACTAGACACACTCATATCCATTAATGACCTTTCTTCCATTTGTTTTGGCTCCTGCAGTGTGCCCAAGCCCATGCTTGATTGAGGGGTGTCTCCCTTGCTTGAATTTAGGCACTCTTGAATCATTTGTTTTCTTGTCACTTACTTGAGCCTTACCACTCAAGCAGCCCTTGCCAATGATCTCATTGAGCCTAGCAATCTCCTTTCTCATTACCTCTATGTTTGCAAGGTTAGTGGAATAAGCATTTAAATCAAGATTATAACATTTTCCACAACCTTGACTAGTGGAGGGAGTAGAGATGTCCTTTGCATTAGAGGGCTGTGGGGTGCTCTCCCAAAGAAGACTATATTGCTGCCCAAGTTCTTTGTGCTTTTCATCTAAGTCACAATACTTTTGGTTGAGAGCAATATTTACCTTTTTTGTGAGAGCATGGTCTTCTTGCTCTTTGGCCAAAGCCTTGCGCAAGGAGGCCACCTCACTTCTCTCTAATGCAAGAGCTTCCTTGCTAGCAATATAAATATTTTCTTGTGCAATAAGATCATCATCTCTAGTTGCTAGCTCAGCTTGGACACTCTCTAAATCCTCCATTAGCTTAGAGATGAAGAGTTTGGTTTTAGGATCTAAATTTTTAATTACATTATCAATCTCTTCATCACTAGGTTCATCATCACTAGAGCTATCACTAAGTTCGCTACTAGAGATGTCACTAGGAGGTGAAGGAGATTTAGCCTTTGTTTTTACCTTCTCACCCTTTGCCATGAGACAAATGTGAGGGGAGTAGTAGTCATCATCGGACATGTTGTTGAAGAGCCTTGGTGTGGAGGATGGCTTGTGAATGGCCACGGTTGCAATCTTCTTATCCTCCTCACTTGAGCTATCTTTTGTTGAGTCCCATTCATGTCCAATGTGAGCCTCTCCCATGTTCCTTTTGCTCTTTTTGTAGTCGGTCTTGCTCTCTTTCTTGTCTCTCTTGTAATTGTTGTCTTCGATTTCATGAGGGCAATGAGCAATGAGATGTTCGGTGCTTCCACAGTTGTAGCATAGCCTCTTCTTCTTGTTTGGGAACTTCCTCTTCACTACCTTGTAGCCTTGCTTTTTGAGTCCCTTTTGATATCTCCTCAAAAAGAGAGCAACATCTTTCACTTTCTCATATTGTTCACTGTCACTTTCATATTCACTTAATGATGTTGTCTCTACTTCTTCTTTGACTTGCTTTGGTGCCTTGGGCTTGCTAGTTGATGCTTGCTTGTTGGACTTGGACTTGCTTGTAGAGGACTGCTTGGTTGACTTGTTGGCTTTGAGAGCTACATCATTGTTGATCTTGATGCCTTCTAGCTTTGCTTGCAACTCGCCAAGCTTCTTTCTTTTATTTGCTTCTTCTCTTTGCATGTCAAATGTCAAGATCTTTCAAGTACATCATTTGGTGTAAAGTACTCAAACTTCTTCTTGTCTCTAATTAGAGTCACTACGGTCTCATTTCTTGGTGAGTAAGCTTCTAACATAATCTTGACAACCTTGTGATCATCTAGCTCATCACACCCATAGCCTCTAATCTTGCCCACCATAGTCATCAACCTATCAAACATCTCTTGTGGCCCTTCTCCATCAAAGATAACAAACCGGTTGAGCTTGGACATCATCAAATCAATTCTTGCCTTTCTCACTTTGTCAACCCCTTCACGTGCAAGATGCAAAGTATCCCAAATTTGCTTGGCAACATCCACACCAATCACTCTATTGTACTCATCACCATCTAAAGCACTAAGCAACACACTTATGGCTTGACCATTTAGGTGAATGATTCTCATCTCTTCTAGTGTTGGATTCTTAGGATCAACCGGTGGCTCAAATCCATTACAAACAACCTCTCAAATGCCAGGGTGGAGACCTATAAGATAAGCTCTCATCAAGTGTTTCCACTTGGCAAAGTTAGTCCCATCGAAATGAGGTAACTTCCCCACGGGCACATTGATGAAAGACTTGCGATCATGGTTAGTCATAGACATAGAAGAATAATTAAAGGATACGGCGGCATATTTGTTGTCGTCATTCTTCTTGCTCTTTCCTTTCTTGTCCTTCTTGCTATGCACTTGATAGGACTCATCATCATCACCATCTTCGGAGCTGCTAGAGAGCTCACTAGAAGATGTGTTGGAAGCTTTGGCTTCTTTTTATTTCTTCCTTCTAGCTTCCCTTCTCTTTCTTCTTTCTTCTCTCTTAAGCCTTCTAGCTTCTTTTCTTGCTTTCTTTTCATCTAGCCGCTGCTGCTCCTTCTTCTTCTCTCGTGCTTCTCTTTTGAGCTTTCTTGTTTCTCTTCTCTTTTTCTTCTCTTCTTCATTAAGAACTCTTTCGACATCGGTAGCCTCAAGATGTGGGAGCGTGGAGACACTTGCTGTCGACATGCTTAGATCGCTGCTATCGGTGTCATGCAACTCAACTCGCTCCGGATCGACATCCACCGGCTTCACACCACTAGTTCCTCCTCCGGGCTTCATACCTCACGCGGTGAAGCGTATGCGAGGTAACCGGCTCTGATACCACTTGTAAGGATCCCTGGTAAGCCTAGAGGGGGGGGTGAATAGGCGTATCTAAAAAATTTCTACACAAAACTCAAAGTCACTTGTCAGCAACTATCGGAAGTCCCGATAGTTTATGTCGGAACTCCCGATGTCGTCAGAAGTCCCGACGTCAGCTGTCAGCAGTTCCGACGCCTACGTGGAATGAACTACAAGTGCTCAAATGAACTTTGTGAAGCCAATAACTTACAACCCCACTTCCTAGTGGTAAGATGAAGTTGTCCAAGTGTTTCCTTGCCCTTGGAGCGCCACCAATTTGTAGATCAGGACCAAAACCTAAGAAATAGCTTGAGAGAGAGAGAGAACAAAGACCAAATAATCTCAAGTAATCACAACAACAATAAGCACACGGGACACAAGGATTTATCCCGAGGTTCAACTCGCCACTAAGGCTTGTCTACGTCCTCGTTATTGAGGTGACCACTAAGGTCAGAGTCTCTTTCACCTCCTTGCCTCTCTCAAGTAACCACAAAGGTAAACTTGAGTTCTTCACTAGAAAATCAAGGGTAATACAAACTTCCCAAGGTTCTCCCACAGATCGGGAGCTCTTGGGCGACACCTAGCCGGCTAGGGTTTCAAGAACCCAAGAGTAACAAACGCAAATCCAACCGGCTTGACGAAGAAATCAAGTGCTCAAGCTTTGAATCAATGTTTCTCTCACCAAATCCCTTCTCTCAACTCAATCTCTTGGAAGATTTGAATCTAGGAGCAAAGAGGAGAAGAAAGGGGGAGCTTGAGAGTTAGAGAGCACTTTCACTAAAGGTTTGGTCGAGTGAAATGAGTTCGTAACGGTTAGAAGTGAAGAGATGGCTATTTATACTTGAAGTAGAAATCTAACCATTCAGATCTACGTCGGGACGGCTGACATAGATCTCGGGACTTCTGACCTATATAGAAAACACTGTTCATACAAGGTCAAAGTCACTGCGCGAAGGCCAACGTCGGGACTCCCGACATATGTCGGGACTGCTGACAGTCGGGACTGCTGACGTACGTCGGGACTGCTGACGTACGTCGGGACTGCTGACGTACGTCGGGACTTCTGACGTACGTCGGGACTTCTGACGTACGTCGGGACTTCTGACCGTCAGGACTCCCGACGTACGTCGGGACTTCCGACGCCAAAAGTCACGAAAATTATTCTATGTGCTCGTGAAGTGCTAGAGTGTCTCTGTTATGATTTAGTTTTAATACTTGAGCACTCTATCTTCCTCAAACCAACTAGATTAGCATCCCCCTTTATAGTGCGGCATAGCCTAAACTCAAGATCAAATATCAAAAAATTTAAACGCTTTTGAGTCCACTACCGCGTCATTTTGTAACTCGAGCTCCACCAACTCATGTATTATCCTCATTCTTATTTTGCCTGCTTGTCATCTCGATAAATCTCATTAGTCCTCTAATTGTGTGGTCATTATCATCAAAACCAACAAATAGGGCTTGATTGCACTTACACCTGTGGAGATAGCAAAGCTATGGAGCAAAGCTTTAAGACAGAACAATGGCCTAGCATCTGCCTGCATTATGAGCAAGGTATCATCAGCATACTGCACAATTGGGAAGTGCTCAATATCTCTATTAGGAATTAGCAACTGAAAGAGGCCCTGCTAGTAAGCTTTATTGACTATGCTTTGAAGAAGGTCTGCTGCCAAAACAAATAGAAGTGGTGATAATGGATCTCCCGGCCTCACCCTCTTCTACAATGAAAATCTTTACTAGGAACACCATTCAGTAGCACAGATGATGTTGTTGAGCTTATAATGTGCTGGATCCATGAACACCACCTTGTTGGGAACCCCTTGGCATGTAGGATATTCAAGATGGATTTGTGTTCTACTGTATCAAAAGCTTTTTCAAAGTCTAGCTTTAGAATTATAATCTCTCTTTTGGAAGCATGACACTGATAAAGATACTCAAAAGTCCAACATAGACAATCTTGAATTTTCTTCCTTGCAAGAAACCATACTGATTTCTGTGAATGACCTTCAGAATCACTTTATGCAGTCTGTTTGACAGAATTTTGGTGATAAACTTTATACTAAAATTCAAAAGAGAGATTGGTCTAAAATCTATAACCTTCTATGGGTTTACTTTCTTGGGCACAAGGGTTATGTAAGAGTAATTGATACTTTTTAGCTCTGCCAAATTATTATAGAAGTCTGTACATAACCTGTAGACATCATACTTAATCAGTGGCCAACATTTCTTAAAAAAATGGCCATTGAAACCATCAGGACCAAGTGCTTTGTCAACAACTTCTTTAATTGGTTATATAAATATAGTCATATTCTATTCTTAATTTCTCGCTATCTAAAGATAAAAAATAATAACGACTCTCTAAAATGCCAACAAGATATAGAAAAGTTATTGGATAATGAAAAGATAGGGTTAAGTCTAAGTTACAACCTCCAACTCTTGTCAAAGTCCGGATTTCAATCTCAAACTCCAAAACCGGATAACTTTGGCCCTCCAACTCTTGAAACCGTTCAATTTTTAACTTTGGGCTGGTTTCAAAAACGGTTTTCCATTTTTGAGAGGTGCTGAAATTTTATATTATGTTTTAAGCATCTTAATGTCCTCAAATGAAAAAAACTCAAAACTACAAAGTTGTAGATCTCATTGAGAGTTACAACTTTGGTATAAAAAGTATATTCATTTGACTCCATATAAAAAATATATTAATTTTCTAATGCGACAAGCGTTAGTATGTGATTATTATGGTGCTCAAATTTTATATTATTTTTTTGAACTTCTTAACGTCCTCAAATGGAAAATTTTAAAACTAGAAAGTTGTAGACCTCATCGAGATCTATAATTTTCATATAAAAAGCATCTTCATCCGACGTCTTATTGAAGAGTTATGATTTTTTGAAAGTTGAGTCTTGTCACGCCACTCCCGTAAAGTTGAAGAGTTGAAAAATCAACTTTTGAAAAATCATAACTCTTGAATAAGACATCAGATGAAGATGATTTTTTATACGAAAATTGTTGATCTCGATGAGGTCTATAACTTTCTAGTTTTAAGTTTTTCCATTTGAGGATGTTAAGAAGTTCAAAAAAATAATATAAAATTTCATCGCCATAATAATCACGTACTAGCGCTCGTCGCATTAGAAAATTAATATATTTTTTATATGGAGTCAAATGAATATACTTTTTATACCAAAGTTGTAGCTCTCAATGAGATCTACAACTTTGTAGTTTTAATTTTTTTTTTCATTTGAGGACATTAAGATGCTTAAAAATTAAAATAAAATTTCAGCGTCTCCCGAAAATAGAAAACTACTTTTGAAATCAGCTCAAGGTTGAAAATTGAACGGTTTCGAGAGTTGGGGGCTAAAGTTATCCGGTTTTTGAGTTCAAGGTTGAAATCCGGACTTTGGCAAGAGTTGGAGGTTGTAAATTGGACTTAACCCGAAAAGATAAAGAAAACAATTTTTTTATACAAATGGCTTTCAAAATGGTGATTTGGAGAGTGGGTTTTAGATAAGCTTTTGGAGATGCTCATATTCACTTGTATAGGAAGTGATTAATTTAGGAGAACCATAAAAAGGTGTTTTTACTCCATATACGACTCCTTCACCATTTCCATTTCATAAAATGAACCTAATTTGCGTGCTGTTTGTGTGGAGGCGCAATTTTTAGTCCTAAATTAAACCATGCGCCTTTTTTTCCGTTTTCCTTTAGTTGTCAGAAAGCACAATTCATAGCGTGTCGTCAATTAAGGAACAGTACTGAATACTGATGGCGAGGTTTATATTGAAGGAGCTTGGGGTGTTAAAATTTTCAAGGAGCACCCCTACGTGACAGCAACTGTAAAGTGCAAACAAATGTCAACTTGTTCGAACCTCAACGAATTCCATACCAGGGCCCTGATTAGTTCCCAGAAAATTTTGCAAAATTTTTTAGATTTCCCGTCATATCGAATCTTTGACACATGCATGAAGCATTAAATATAGATAAAAAATAAAACTAATTACACAGTTTAGACGAAATGGGCGAGACGAATCTTTTAAGCCTAATTAGACCATGATTGGACACTAATTACCAAATAACAACGAAACGTGCTACAGTGTCATTTTGCAAATTTTTTTTTGCAACTAAACCGGCCCCAGAACAAAAGTTCGTCGGGATCTAGGCCCTGTTTGGTTTTCGTTTGCTAAAGTTTAACTCCCGTCACATCAAATTTGCGGTAAATACATGAAGTACTAAATGTAGACTAATTGCATGCATGTCGGCATAGATTAGAAGTAATTTACGAGACGAATCTATTAAGCCTAATTAATTCAAGATTGAAAACTTTTTGTCAAATAAAACGAAAGTGCTACCGTATTTGTTAAACTTTAACCTGTGTAACCCAACATGGCCATAAATTTATTTGATTTGACCCAGATATGTCCTCCTGCACCGCGAAACAGTCCATCCGAATAATATAATTTCGGCAACCAAACCCCAATCTGCCGGAATTCCGTCGGATGGGGGAGATCCTCCTAACCCAACCGCAAGAATCTGAGGAGCAGGGAGCAGCGGCCCCCGCCAGGCCGCCACCTCCTCCATCTCACCTAACCCGCCCGGTGGTAAAGGCAAATCTCACCGGCCGTGCAGTACCAGCCGCCGCCCAGATTTCGCCAATAAAAACTCCATTGACGAAAGCTTGCCCGTGTCGTCCTGCCCACGACGCGCGCGGTTGTTACAGCCAGTGCGAGCGGGAGCGGCCCCCGGACCCCGGTCGGTCGAGGGACGAGCTGGACCCCTACCCCTGCCCCGCGTTATATCTGCTGCGCTGCACAGGGAGAGTCGAGTAAGTCCAGCTCGGCCGGTCAGTAGTGGATAGCTCGCCTCGCCCGCCAGCCGCCCGCTAGAAGATCGCACCGCGCCCCAGATCCCAATGCGCCCCGCCGCGTCGCTCTAGGCCGCGGAAGCTAGCTGTGCGACACGCCGGGGGCGGTAGTGGTCGTGGTCGCGGTCGCGCGCGGACGTACGGGTGCGCCGTGCAGCCATCAGCCATGAAGGTCCTCGCCGTGCTGGCGCTCGTCGCCGCCGCCGCGCCGTTCCTCCGCGCCGCCGGCCAGGTACGCCCGCACCGCGCGCGCGCGCGGCTACCTGCGTGTCCTCCTGGGCTGTGCTCTCACGGTTGCCATGCATTGCGTGTGTTGGTGACCGTGCTTGCAGGGCGAGGATGGGGCCGGGCCATTGCCGTTCGCGGTGGGTGCGGCGCCGGCGGGCTGCGACGTCGCCCAGGGCGAGTGGGTGCGCGACGACGACGCCCGCCCGCTGTACCAGGAGTGGGAGTGCCCCTACATCCAGCCGCAGCTGACGTGCCAGGCGCACGGCCGCCCCGACAAGGCTTACCAGAGCTGGCGCTGGCAGCCGCGCGGCTGCTCCCTGCCCAGGTACGACGACGGTTCACGACCGATCCTCCGTCCTCCCTCCTCCCCTCGCCGGCGCCGGCCTCGGCCGCCGGCCGGCATCCGTCTCTGTCCCTTTCCGTCGTGTGGCTAGCACGGTGAACATTGCGTGCGCCGGTTGCAAGAATCCAATGCTCCTGTTCCTTTTCGGGGAGAGAAACGCAGGAACCGTGCCCGCGCCTGCAGTAGCGCGTTTAGTCGTTATTTGATAAATATTGTCCGATCATGGTCTAATTAGGCTTAAAAGATTCGTCTCGTCCATTTCGTCTAAACTGTGTAATTAGTTTTATTTTTTATTTATATTTAATGCTTCATGCATGTGTCCAAAGATTCGATGTGACGGGAAATCTGGAAAATTTTGCAAAATTTTCTGGGAACTCTTACTGCTCCTGCATGCTTTCTGTCTTTTTTTTCCTTTTTTTTTACAAAGGTTAAAAGGACACACGCGGTAACAAAGAGGTTATTGTTACGCGTCATCATGAGCATCTCGATCCTCGAGAGCTGCGCTCACTTGTGACTTGTGTAGTTGTGTAGGACGCCAATAATGCGCGGCAGGGCCGGGGCCGTGGTACGTCCGATAGCACACAGGACTACAGTGCGCAGGGCAACAGTTGGTACTCAGAGCTTAGTGGTCATCAAAGATTCTAGGAGGTTTGTTTGCGAGACATAACAGAGAATCCATAGCATCAGGATCATCAAAGATTCTGAGATATAACTAACTGCTCCAATATACTAGGACTACTCCTATTTTATAGCGACACACACCGACCACAGATTTGACATGAACAACCTGTAGTGTTCATCAGCTACTTGCAGTTACACTCGATTTCAGCAGACGAACACGACCCTCGTTTCCAGTTCAAATTCCCAAGACTAAGCCCTTGTTTAGATTGAAGAAAATTTCAACCCGATGAATAATACTACTTTCGTCTTATTTGGCAAATATTGTCCAATCATGGACCAACTAGGCTCAAAAGATTCATCTCGTGATTTCCAACTAAACTGTGTAATTAGTTATTTTTTTACCTACATTTAATACTCCATGCAAGCGGTTAAAAATTGATGTGATGGAGAGAGAGTGAAAAAACTTGGAACTTGGAAGCAAACTAAACAAGGCGTAACTAAAACGTGGTCCATCCATCAGCGCTCGGGACACGTCGTAACGCGATCTTGGTCAGCAGACAGCGAGGCCCATGCACGTTTTGTGCCCTTGCGAGCCGTCGCATTCCGGCGACGTAACGTCTGCCCTGCCTGACCACCACCAGCAGCGCACTAGAAGCCATGGTGCCATGGCATTGGCAATTTGGCTGGCCATTGACCTACGACTCGGCTGGGGGCCCAAGGTCCAGTGCCTGGTTCGGTCCACTCCACTCACTAGTCACTCTCCAGTCCCCAGGATGCCACTGCCAGCTGCCGGGACGTGTCAGTGCGCAGAGCAGAGCACAGGGCAGGGCAAAACGTCTCGTGGTCCTGAGTCACGACGACTCCTGTAAGCGGCAACCGGCAAGGATCCATCTGGTGCGACGTCACGAATCGCGTAGTGGACTCTGGTCGTCGTTGCGTTCTGCCGTGACTGCACCGACAAGCCACGGGCGAGCTAGCGACCATTAGTAACATTCTTTGGTGCTGGCCGGATTGCATGATGCGTGACAGCGATCACTAACCGGGGTTCTGAATCCGTTTGACTTGGGCCCTGAATAATTGGGGTTAATTATGCATGATTTGAATTCCATCCGGGGAAACCGTTTGAACCGTGGAATTAATTAACTATAACTAAGCAGCTTCAACGCGACGCTGATGCTGGAGATGCTGCGTGGGAAGCGGATGCTGTTCGTGGGCGACTCGCTGAACCGGGGGCAGTACGTCTCCCTGCTGTGCCTCCTGCACCGTGCCATCCCCGACGGCGCCAAGTCGTTCGAGACGGTGGACTCGCTGAGCATCTTCAGGGCCAGGGACTACGACGCCACCATCGAGTTCTACTGGGCGCCCATGCTGGCCGAGTCCAACTCCGACGACGCCGTGGTGCACTCCGCCGACGACCGCCTCATCCGCGGCGCGCCCATGGACAGGCACTCCAGCTTCTGGAAGGGCGCCGACGTCCTCGTCTTCAACTCCTACCTCTGGTGGGTCGCCGGGGACAAGATCCAGATCCTGTGAGTCCAGAGTACATGCATGCCTCATCGAACGCCTGAACCTGTCGCTGCCGCTGCTGCTTATAATCCATTTGTTTATTTTTTTTTGAAGCCTATAATCCATTTGTTTATGTGATCAACTGATGAGCCGGAGCTGGACGATCGATGGTTGTGCAGGAGGGGCGCCGACAATGACCCGAGCAAGGACATCGTGGAGATGAAATCGGAGGAGGCCTACCGGCTGGTGCTGTACCAGGTGGTCCGGTGGCTGGAGCGCAACGTGGACGCCAAGAAGTCGCGGGTGTTCTTCGTCACCGCGTCGCCAACGCACACAGAGGGCAAGGCGTGGGGCGACAAGGCGGAGGGCGCCAACTGCTACGGCTCGACGTCGCCGATAAGCGCCGCCTCCTCCTACCAAGGCAGCACGAGCCGGGAGATGATGCGGGTGACGGAGGAGGTGCTGGCCACGTCGCGGGTGCCCGTCGGGCTGGTCAACATCACGCGCCTGTCCGAGTACCGCCGGGACGCGCACACGCAGACCTACAAGAAGCAGTGGGCGGAGCAGCGCGCCGACCCCAAGAGCTACGCCGACTGCACGCACTGGTGCCTCCCCGGCGTGCCGGACACGTGGAACGAGCTGCTCTACTGGAAGCTCTTCTTCCCCAGCAACGATCAGTTCCTCTGATGATGTTGCAGGCCTGCGTGCCTGCCTGCATACATACAGACACTTGGAAACGGACTACTAGGGGCTAGCCCAAAGTAGCATCCATCGCACGGCATGCACATTATCGATCGAAACAAAACAAAGAAATGTAGATGAAGAACTGATCCTCGTGTAAGTGTGACGTGTGAGTGGTGTAGATGCATGCGTGCGCCATGCTCTCCGTTAGTTCGTACGTGGTTCATGGAGCAGAAGAAACCTTCCGTTGATGTAATCAGTTTTTCTTTCTTTTTTTTTCTCGGGTCGTTGTAAGAGGCTCTCCTTTTTGTTTCAATTTCAAAGAATTCAGGAAAAAAAAATCTTCTTGTACGTAAACAAAATCATAGCTGCGTGATCCACTGCACATGTTAAACACGGCACGTTGACAGCAGATACGTATGTAACGATTTTCTTTGTCGAAACGTACATATAGGCTACAGATTCAGCAAACAAAACTCGTTTTTTAAAAGGGAACAACTCGGTTTGCTTGGAAAAAAAATGATAATGATTAGACCCGGGCGTCCGTCCGTCGGACCAGCATGCTCGCGCCGCTCGCCCGCATCGCAAAAAAAAAAAAAACAAAACAAACCATCGACGCGCACTCCACTCTGTACCCGCGGCCATTGTAGGCGACACCACCGCTCCCACCCCCGCCAATCGGCGGCGCTGGCTCTACACCGTCTGCATCTCTGCCCTAGCCTCCCCTTCCCCTCTCTCTCCCCCTCTCTCCCGACGTGGGCCAAAGCACGACCACCTCCACACGTTGCGCAGGGCCGGCCCCGCAGTGCCCCAGCCGTGCGGCGTAATCCCCCGGCCAGGGTGGCCGCTTGCCCGCATCGAGCGCCGCGCGCCTCCTCCCCACTTTGCCTCGTTGCTCCTTCCACCAAATCCACTGCACGCGCGAGAGATGGTGGTGGGGACTGCGGCGCCGGCTGCAGGGCCGGGCTGCGTGTCGAGCCCACGATATCAGCGGACACGAAGGAGTCCCCGCGGCCTCATAGTAGCGCGGAGTCCAATCTGGTCGACGGTGGCGACGGCGTGGTTGCCTCCTGTGAACTCCACACGCCGACGAGCCTCCATTTCGCAAGTAGCAAGGAGATGTTGCGATGTGCTGAAAACGCATGTTGCATGTTTCAAGTGTTTCAGATGTTTCAGATGTATGTTGTAATTGTTTCAGATGAATGTTGCAAAAGTAGATCAGAATGTTGTATATGTTGCAATGGTTGCACACGTATATTGCAAAGGTCTGTTTGCAATGTTCCATCTGTGTTTTTTGATGTATTGTTGCATTTATCTGGATATTGCATACGTTTCACACATATGTTGTAAGTGTTTCATGTGGATATTGAGTATGTTTGCAATGGTTTTCAAGTGTTTTCATGTGTTTTTGCAAGTGTTTCATTTGTCTTTGGACATATGTTGCAAGTACTGCATCTAGATGTTTCAAAAATAGATCGGGTGTTACACATGTTGCAGAGTACGTGAGAAGCGGAGGAGACGCGAGCAGTCCCCGCGCGGTCATGGGGCGCGGGCGGCGTCCAGGCGAGCAGTCCCCGCGCGATCATGGGGCGCGGGCGGCGTGGGCCCACATGGGCATGTGAAACCCAAGCGTGGGAGGGGGCGTGCTATTTTTTTTTGTGCGAGCAAGGACGTAGATTGCTGGTGTGAACGTGAGAAACTGCAGCGGGCGTCCAGACGCGGGCCTCGGTCCGAACATCCGGCGCTAAAAAAACCGTATGCCTGCATGCACCGGGGGCTGAAAAAGTGAAAAAGACTTCGTTTTTGCAGAGGAGGTTGAGTTACTACAGAGCTCATAAACTAGAAACATCTCTGTTATTGGCTCCAAATTCAGCAAGCTCGAAAGGAAACATCCTGTCTCTTTTTCTCCGATGCTTATAGAAGCTCAAGTATGAAATTTATTTAAGATTTTTGCTCCTTAACTGCTTATCCTGTCTTTATCCACATCTGCCACTTCTAGTGAAGAAAGTAAATGACGCCGCCCTTGTTCTCTGATATTCAACCATACCAGGTGCAGATATCATATATCCTTTGATGTACATAACAATTGTTGTTTCAAATTTAAGATTGATTTGCTTCTTCCGAGTATATATATATATATATATATATATATATATATATATATATATATATATATATATATATATATATATATATATATATATATATATATATATATATATATATATATATATATACTGCGCTAAATAGCACCCAGGGTACTGATTATTATTCAGTACCCGACCCCTTCTCACGTACGCAGCCTGCCAGAGCTTCCGCTCTCGCACGATTCCCTGCACCTGGTATTTTTGGTCCGTGATTTTTTTCCCGCACGATTCCCTACACCCGGTATTTTTGGTCCGTGGTTATTTTGACCCGAAGCAGTTGCTTGACAGGGTTTTTTTAGTCACATCGCACGTGTGGTTTCAATAATTAAGAACTTTTTTATAATTCCAATAATTAAGTTTTGTGTCCTTGCTTTGATGGTTTCCAACTCCCAATAAATGGTCACGTAACTTCGTACTGGAATTTGATTGTTACTTTGGTAAGAATGAAAACGGGCCTGTTTACTAATACATCAAAAAATATTGTTTCACAGGATCATATGGAAAATATACCACATTTGCACACGTTAGAGGAGGCTTTTTTCCTCGAGGAATGAGTGAGCAGCAGTATTTACTTACTTCTGAACCAGGTGTTGGGAAAATGTACTTGTAGAACATTTTGCAAAAAAAAAGCCCGCTCAAAGCATATACATAGTCTTATGATCGCCCAATGTTGTGCAATGTAACAATCAAATGTAAACCATCTATATAGAATTATAGTAGCTAGTAGGCAGAACACAACTATCCATGCCAGGTTCTTGTTGTGAGCTTGTGCATCAGCCCTCAGGTCGTGTGCAACGCACACATTCTTTGCAATTATGTTTGCCTTGCTCTTATCATCTTTTTGCTTGATCACCTCCTTTGCTAGATAGCTTCATTGTAAAGCTTAACGGCCAATATGCAAAAAAAAAGTTGTACAATGAGCCCTTCAGTTATCAAAATAGGATTGTACATAGACCCTTTAATTATCACCATGCAGAATGTTTCATATGAACAGAAGGATATGTCCCTGAACATGACTAAAGACAGCGCAACCAAGAATTTCAATTAATTCAAGAACTAACAATATTTTGTTTACTAGACCTACATCAATATGTTCAAGGCACCAAAAGGAAAATATTAGATTTATGCTATAACAAAATAATCATGTTGGCCCTTTCCTGCCCACATTCATTAGTGCAAAACTATCGGATATTCTCCCAAGTCCCAACATATGGTACCAAAAACATGATCTCATTCATTGCCTAAACATGAGACATTGCATGACAAATACATGAGGCAGCTCTTGCTTGACGCCTAGTCACCTTTGAAACCATGATTATGAGTAGCGGATCGATAAATAATTCTAAATCAATCTATTATACCACATGTAATGGAGGATACCAGGATTCCAATAGTTTATTAGAGGTAGGCCATGGGGAGACCTATGTGTGGTAATCAATTGAAAGCATCCATCCACATAAGAAGGGTTCTTGCCTGTAAAAAAGAAAAACATAAAATTGGCTTGAAAGGAAAATTAGAATGCTCGATGGAGATAACCAAACCGAGTAAGCAAGAAAATTTGCTCTCTAGACTTAACATCCAGTTCTGCAGTAGTCCAAAGTGGACAATAAAAGAGACATTTTCCTACAAACTCAGGTACTGATTTGTGATTTCTTAAATAACTAGATAAACATCAATGAATCAATGTTTTTGAATGGGAAAAAGGAAGTATGAAATCTAGAAAAGAGAAGCAACTAAAACTGGGACGCACCACCTATAGCCCATGGAATGGACACAATGATTCTCTAAACCAAATGTTTCTGCATAATTTGAATTTGAACTGCAGCCGAATGTATTAAAAGACTAACCCAACCATGAATTCGGCATGATTTAGGACTACTTTCGTTTAAGACAATGACATGTGTGTTCGAGGAAAAAAAATTGAACTGCAGATTGACTGAACTCATGCTGAAATTTTTGTTGAATGCAAAAGCAAATGAAGCATGCTCATTTTAGATCTACAACATATACACATTTCTATCTTTCCCCTTATTACCTCTCGTTGACTCTCTCCAAGATAATTTGATTGTTTAGATTGACACCGGGCAGTCATGATAATCCCATGAAAGCCTTTTATACATTTGTAGGACAATGTTTAGCAGAGAGGAAGGAAAAAAACAAACCAGCAGAAGAAAAATGCACTCCGCCACTCCGGTACACATCCAAAATCCAATAGAACATTAGCTAACTTTCAAACGAATGAATCCACACAAACCAAGTAAATAGAATTTTACTGACACCTATAATCAAGTTAACAATAACACTGAAAGAATGGGGGTTCTAAAGTACCAAAACTAAGCTCATCTATAAATTAAGCCTAAAAAAGATTACCAAAAAACCTGCACCCAAGGAAAACAAACAACTCTGCTGATTTCTCCAATCAATCAAATTACCACTATCTGTATTTAACATTTTGCCGTAGATCACCTTTTAATTTATTCTAAGATTCCATAAGCCATGTCAATCGAGCTGTTGTCATTCCATATACGAAATCATGTTGACAATGCACAAAGGGATCTAATATTAACAATACTAAACTTTTCTATCACTAGACAAGAGACCAGAATATATTCTTTAGATTGTAGCACATAATGTGCAGGGAATTTGCATATCTGCTCACATTACTTAGCTAGACTGCACATAAGAATATATGATATAAAGTAACAAGCAGTGGCTGAGCCAGGATTTTTGTAGAGCCTGGGCAAAAACATAACGCCATACTAATATTGACAAGATCAGAAAAAAATCACACATAATTATGTAATAATTTTAAATTTGAACTAAAATAATCTTTTAGAACACAAGTTCACGGTGGCTCTGAAATTGAAAATTAAAGATAAATTCAAGTGAACAATAGTAGTAGATCATCCATTCAATTTAACCCCTACATATTAGAGAATTGAAATTTACGTGCCTAGCTAAGCCTCCTCCCCTTTGCTAATTGCAATTTTTATGGTAAAATGAGAACTCAGAACTCAGAAGCTAGGGTGGTGTTGTGGTTGCAACCTGCTGAGAGTGTGGAGTCCTACAGTGGTGGTGTCGCGTCTCTGCTACTGCTCCCAGTGCATTTCGATAACGAACTATAACAATCAACTGGTAAATAATAAAATCAACTGCCATTAGCTATTCTATACCAATGGGGGATTTTTTTATTTTGACATTTTCCTCCATCCTGAACAAAGTTCAAAAAGAATATTTGGTTAATATCGTCATGTTGTCTATCAGAATGCATAACGACGTATAAAACTCAGCAGTTAGACATGACAAAAATAGATTGCAAAGATGGTTTTTTATTTAGTCTGAATGGATACATAAAGCTCAATGGGGGATATACAATGCTAGGCAAGCTTAAGACGAAGATATAATTTGCAAGTAAATAAGCTGCTAATCCGCCTCAGTGGGATAGGATAGATGGTTGCAATGAAAAACAACTTTGAATTTGCAAGTAGAAGAGCCTGCATAATTGACAGGTTTACGCAAGTGGCATCTCATGTTTAGTTCTGAAAAAAAATATATATAGCAAATTAGCAATTGTCAGCATAATTGACAGGTTTAGACAAGTGGCATCTCATGTTCGCTCAGCATGATCTTTAGAGCTCAGCGTTATGGAAAAGAGTCTTCATCCATGTGAGAAATGATGGTTACTCATATTCAAAAAAATAAGTTTGCAAACCTACGTAATAAACAAAAAAGAAGACATAGCCAATAAGGAAATAACAAATATTTCCATAAAACATCATTGGACATGTGTAAGATAAAAATGGAATAAACAATGGTTAGATGAGAAAATTAGCGTAGGCATTATTAGCAATTGCTGCAGCAACAGAAAGCAAGTTATCATAACAGCAACACAATGTATAATATTCATACAAGTCATCCTATTTCTGCTAAGCTGAAAGTCGATGCAAATGCTTAGTTAGCAAGCTTCAGATAGCTATAATTTCTACATGTTCTTGTACTCAATTTGGATGCAAGTCTTAATATTATTTTTATTTTTGTATGTACATGTAAATTGAAAGAAGTGAACAAGAAGGAAGAAAATATTTTCTATTTTCTGCTGCGGGAGATATTATTATATATCTATGGCTCTGAGATGTTTACTTATTTAAGAAAGATTAGTGAACTGGATTACAGATTAAAGAGCAAATAACTAATGAATCTACGGTTCCTTATTATAAAAAGAGAAATCGCGAGAAAACAAAACAAGAATAGGAAGGAGATAACAATAATATGAATAGCAGACTAGCAACTCATTAACTTAAACAAGCAAAAGAAGATTAGAGAACTGGACAAGTGAACATGTCTCACAAAAATAAAAAAACGAGTAAGATGCATATTGTGAACATGTCTCACAATATAGTAGTTGACAAGAAAAGAAATCAATAGAGAACATCTTGACTGCACAGATAAGCTCCTAATGCCTTTAGAATTTAATTTTTGGTTTAAAGAATTAGTATTTAAACTATATATATCTTTGTACACAATCAGGATGTGACAATTTATTATGATTTCCTTACATACTTATGTGCTGGTGGAGCTCAGAGAAGACTAGTTTGAAGAAATTCGAAATCCTCACAGACGCACATAATTTTTGTTTCAAAAAAATTCAGCTGCAGATTAAGGATATTCTAAGACTAAAATTTCAATGGTTGCATTCTATATTTTCTGTAGAGATGCAAAATCAAGTGATTCCACTTCAACTATAAGGTGGCACAATGTTTAATCCAATGTTAATCACATTCATCCTACAATCACTAAATTAAGCACAAATTACTTGGTTATGTACATAAAAGACTAGAAGTATTAACTAATTCTTACAATCACTAAATTTAGGACTGCTAATTGACTGAGAACACCAGCAGGTTTTCCCACTATGTGCAAGCATCAAAGGAGCTGGTCTAGCACGGCTGACTAATTGTCAAGCTAGCTTCATTTGTACAGAATTTCATCAGAAAAATACCATAGAACATGCACATATGAAAACATGTTCTAAGACGTCCATATGGATTTTCTAAGAACAAAACAATATTCTATATTAGTTTATTGGTTGGGATGGGATCAAAAAGAAGATAGGGCAAAGGACACTATATGTCTCCCCCGTCATACCTTCTCAAAGACATTATCTCATAATCAATATTTATCTAATTTGATTTCTCTCTTACAAAATTGAAACCAGCATAGCACATTCAAAACAAGAAAAAAATCAAAGGTTGCTGCAACACCGAGGAAGATTCAATTGAGGACAACACAACAGGAAGACATAATTACCGGGAGCACATACACAAGGATAAGTGATGTCTCAACTGACCATCACCCCTTCTCATTTAGAATTTGAATATTCATGCGCATCAGGTCTGTCACTACCAAAAAACCGACCAAACAATCACAAGAGTCACTTTGGTTGACAGATTAAAAAAACATAAGCTGAATAAATGAAGTCTCTGATTAGCATACATAAATTAGTAGTGGAAATAAACAAAGCAAAAAAAGATAAATTAGGATAGGAAGATAAGAAAAGAAAGCCGAATCACACCTATTAGACATCCTAGAAACTACCAATTGCAAACATCAATGATTCCTTGTGTACTAAATCATGTATGCTGATGAAAATAATGTTTTTCCCACTGAAATTAAAAAGCCTGCATAAATCATCATTACCAAATTGAATCTAATCTACATTCAGTTAATTTCATATAAAATATCCTAAAACATGGTCCATCTAGGATATGGGCAATGTTCCAAATATGTCAGCGACATTTAGGACCTTGCATTTTCCAGTGAATATAAGTCATGTATCATTGCATTTACCAACACTCAGAGCTTGACAGGTTAATTTTAGGGCTGCATTAGACACAGACCTCTATAATGAAAATTCAGATATATTGCAGACTTCGATATGAATAGACATAGCATAAGTGAAATTTAGAAAATCAGGAAAGTGAACAAATATCCAGACATAGCATTTTCGCTCTGGTCCCCCATCATCAAACATGTACTCCATCTATACAATTATGACTATACGATAAGATAAATATGGACCATCATGCTTGTAAATGATCACATAAGCTACTCCATTTGTCATTTGTGATAAGCAAAATTAAAGAATATGTCAGATAGGAAAAATGTTCATGAATTTTCTAGTAAGATATAATACAAATACTTCATACTCAGTCTGTAGCCGTACTACTTAGCAAGTTCACTTCGTCAGGTATTCAGCTGCCACATCCTCGTGATTAATTTTAGTACAAAACAAGCACCATTAATGGACCTAGATTGTAGAGATGGATGCTTCTAGAAGTCACCAATCCAGTATCAAGTGATACGTACTCCAATCTGAAAAGGTAAAAGTGATACTCTAGTCATTAGTATTGTTGTGATATGAAGTGATACTCCGATCTGAAAAATAAGGATCAAGTGATCCTGAACATAAAAAGAGTATCATGTGGTTGTTCAGTCTGTAAAAAGGGATCAAGTGATACTCCAGGTATATGTACTATAATACTCCAAGCATATGAAAACATAAATACACAAACGCATTTTCTGGTTGTCACATCACAAGATGCAGATCACCAACGTGGAAAACCAGATCATCTTTAATCAAGACGAGAAGCTAGCAGACATAGACGAACGAGAGATGCAGGAAACTGAAATCATATAGATGTATTGATGAGTCATATAGATGTATTGATGAGTACATACACATGATCAAAGGAGTGCACGCCGAGGAGCTGCCACCGGGGCCATCCGCGTTGCTGCTGGGAGCGTCGAGGGGCGTCTACGCAGGACTAGCCGTGCCTCACCATGCCCCGGATGCGCAGCCACTGGCATCCATGAGCTGCCGTTGGGGGGAAGGGGGCGCCGCGGACGCCGCTACTGGTGGGGGAGAGGCCGGCGAGGGGTCGGGGGCATCCACGTGGGCACCACAACAAGCCCCGGATTCACCGCCGTCGGCCTCCGTCAGCTGCCGCCAAGGAGGGGAGAAATGCGCCTCCACGGTCGACGAGGGCGAGGGGCGCCGAGATCCACCACGGCCCGCGCACGTTGCCTCATGTCGCCACCTGATCTGGGGCTGCCGTCGCTGCTAGGAAAGGTAGCGCCGTCTGGTCTACCGCCACTGGATCTGGGGTGGGTGAGTGCCGGTGGGGTGGATCCGCGCAGCCAAGGCGAGTGGCCTTACGTCATGGGGCGTCGTGCGGTCAGGATGCCGCCACCGTCGCCAGGGATGCCTACCGCACGGGCTGGCGATGCCGTGCGCGCTGGGAGGGCCGCGCCGCCGCTATGGGGTGCCGTGCGCGCGGGGATGTGGCTGCGCCGCCGGAGTGCCCCTGCAGCGATGTCGCCGTGGGAGCCACCGCCTACTCGCATCAGTCACGGCATGGCGGGGCAGGACGGGACGCTGGGGCATGCTGGCCGAGAATGTCGGGGCGCCAGGTAGCGGCGCAGCAGTAGGGCGAGGGAGCCGACGGGCGGCGGCGGCGGTGAGGGAAGGAGCGGCTCGAGCGAACGGGAGCTGAGAAAATGAAACCGCAAAAAACGTAGGGTGGGTGGGTGGGGGTGGTTTCCCTCGAGCTGAGATGCCGCTGGCCGAATAAAGTGGGCCTGGCCTGTGCGAACGGAGGGACGGGGGGAGCGCGCCCCAGGCTCGGGTCCGGCGATTTAGGCTCGGTGGTGTGGACTCGGGTACTGATTATTATTCAGTACCCAGGGTAATATATAGAATACCTCTATATATATATATATATATATATATATATATATATATATATTCTTGGTTTACGCTGTGGTCATTCTTTGTGAAACAACTAAAATACTATTTGAGCAGCCAATGGACCCTCAAACCACACAGTTATTTATTAACATTGCTTACGATAAGAGCAAAGAGACTGAAAGTGGTGCAGAGAAGTTTGCTGCTACTCAGCCTTCTACCATGGAGGAGACAACGGATCCAAGGAAACTGCAACTGATGTTGGTGTCTCTGATGACAATGACAGTGATGAAGACTACGTTGATTCAGAATAAGATAGTGAATCTAGTGATAATGAGTTTTGTAGAAGTGTTGAACAGTGACACAACTGCTATTTTCTGAATATTTTAGTTCTTTCTCTTGTTCTGCTAGAATATCTATTGACATCGGTAAAAAAACTCAGTGAACAACCAAGTGCCAGCCAGTTTATAGTATTATTGAAGTGCATGTCTAACGGTTGATCTTGGAAACTATACCTTAATCATGATTAAAATTGGCACTGAGTGGAGTCCATGGATCTAAGCCCATTTCGTGTGCAGTGATTACATTTTCCTGACACTGGATGTTACCTTTCTTTTGATCATTTTTTTTGTGTGACATGACGTTCAGGATTCCAGTGATGAGAATGATAGTGCAAATTCAGATAATGCAAATTCAGATGGTGATCATGAAGACTCTCCAAAGGTGCAACATTATTCAAGCTGACCTTTAATGTTGACATGTTGTGATTGCTCGTTATTTTTATGGTATCCCCAAAACTGCGTCTTTAACATTTTTTTGACATATATGCAGAATGCTAAGGGAAAACGTAGTCCAGCACAAACACCCTTGAATTCTTTAACACACGGGCTTTAATTTCTCATATCCTGGGCTTTCTACTCCTACATCGCTCTGAAAACTCATTGCAAGGTGAAGAAGCATAAGCATAATGCCCACAAAGTATTTTCTGGAGATCAAGCTTGGCTTGGGTAGCTTGTCACTTGGCTTTACATAGGGGTGGATGTCAGGGTCCTGAATTCTGATATTTGTCTTCTGTAAAGAAGTTGTTTTTTTTTGAAGAGCAAAGCTTTATTACTCATTGGCCGCAGCGCAATCGCTGGCCACCAGACCCTCTACAATTAGAGGTACATCATCCCAAGTGACTTGCTCGCAGAGGCGGAACCAGGGGGTGAACCCCCCCAAGCACAGTAGATTTATTTAAATACCTATATAAATATTTGTATTTAGAGCATACAAAATATTAATTTCATCCTTTTTATTAAAATATGATGATTTTGGTTAGAAATAATGTATATTTTTTTGTAAATTTGTTGAAACATATAATTATGTATATTTTATCACACTAAAAAATACGATTATATTTGTCCGGACTCCCTTAATCAAAATCGCTGGTTCCGCCTCTGTTTGCTCGTCACTGAGAACACGACACCCATAAGCTGCAAGACCGTTAGCAACCTTATTACACATTCTAGGACACACACGAATACTGAAAGAACTGAACTCCGACATAAGCAAGAGCCGGATCTCCGTGATAATTCTGCCACAGGCTGAGAGCCGATATTCCTCTCCTTCTAGTGCCGTCTTGACAAGAGTAGCATCAGTTTCCAGGACCACTCGAGACAATCCCATCGATGCAGCCATTCTTACCCCCGCCAAGCATGCAAGCAGTTCCGCATGAAAAGGGTTCAGAAAAAACTTTTTATCCGCTGCACCCGCTTTCACCATCACACCTTGATCATCCCGGATAATGTAACTCCATCCTCCCTGGCCGTTTTTGCTGTCAAAGGCCCCATCTGAGTTGATCTTGAATGCTCCGGATGGTGGTTTTGACCATCTCTGTATCTGACAGTTTTCCGATACTAGAGCATTGTCGGTTTGTTTCTGAAATCTGTCAGACAGAGCAGCTGTAACATACGCCACCTCCACAGCGGTTCTTCTCCTTCCTTCCTCCACTTATTTCTCTCATCCCACCACAGCCACAACAGCAACACAACCATCAACTGAGTTTTCGGTTCAAGCTTCAGGCACTCTCTCCATCATGGTTCTAGCTGAATCGGCCTGCACAAGTTCAGTCCGCACCATCTCCAGGTTCAGTTCACGCCAGATTCTTTTGACCCCCTTACATTTGAGGAACAGATGTCCCCCATCTTCATCAAGTCTCCCACAAATACAGCACTTCGTGCCAATCTTCATCCCCCATCTTTGTAGGTTCCTTTTGACCGCTAACGTATTGTGACTAAACCTCCATAGGAAGTGTCTCACTTTCGGAGGGCAGTCTATCTTCCATAGTTTCTGCCAAAAATCATCAACACCTCTGCTACTTTTTGCTCTTCCCAGTCCAGCACCACTCTTCTTATTTTGGAAAAACTAGACAGAATCCTAGTTACTAAAGAATGGAACCTTTTTCCCCTGGCCATGATTAAAAAGCTACCCAGAGAGGTGTCGGATCATAATCCCCTAATCATTCTGTCTGATTCTAGAACACCCAACAAAGCAATTCAGTTCAGGTTTGAGCTTGGTTGGCTCAAGATGCCTGAGTTCTTCATCCAGGTGGAGAAGATTTGGAACAAACCATGTCGAGCCAAAACCACTCTTGATAAAATTCAACAAAAGATTAAACTGATAAAACAATACTTTAAAGGTTGGGGCTTGAATCTTCAGGGTCAGCTAAGAAAACTTAGAAAAGAGTTACATGAAGAATTGAGTATCCTTGAAGAGTTAGAAGAGACTACCTCTCTTCTGCCTGAACAATGGCAAAGGAAGACATGGGTCATTGGTGAAAATCTTAGACTCCTTGAGCAAGAGGAATTATATTGGTATAACAGATCCCATGAAACATGGCTGTTGAATGGTGATTTAAACACCAAATACTTCCAGAGAGTTGCTAGTGGGAGGAAAAGAAAAAACACCATCTTCAGTTTGGAGTATAAAGATCAAACCATTGAGGGTGATGAGAATCTACTAGCTCATGCTACTACATATTACTCTGAATTATTTGGCCCTGCACCTATGTTTAACATCCAAATCAGTGAAAACTTTTGGGATGGGTTGACCTCATTGACTGAATCAGACAATGAGCAACTTTGCAAACCTTTCTCTGAAGCAGAGATCTGGGATGCTTTATCTCAAATGGAAAAGAATAAAGCTGCAGGACCTTATAGTATTCCTATTGAATTTTACCAATCCTATTGGAAAATTGTCAAGGCTGACATTATACAACTCTTTGATGATTTTCATCAGGGAAGAGTGGACATTAGCAAAATTAACTATGGCATCATCACTCTTTTGCCTAAAGTATCTGATGCTGCTAGAATCCAGCAGTTCAGACCCATTTGCCTTCTAAATTGTCTATACAAGTTGATTACCAAAACACTGACTATCAGGATTGAACCTTTTGCTGAAAAATTAATCCATCCCACCCAATCTGCCTTCATGAAGGGCAGAAACATCATGTCTGGTGTACTTGCTTTGCATGAAATCTTGCATGAGACCGAAATTAGAAAAGAATGTGGAGTAATCTTTAAGATAGACTTTGAAAAGGCCTATGACAAGATGAATTGGGTCACCTGCCTGAAAGCTAGAGGCTTCAATGAAACCTGGTGTGGCTGGATTAAACAAGTGGTTCAGGGAGGGACTGTTAGTGTCAAGATTAACAACAAAATTGGCCCCTATATTAAGAGTTATAAAGGAGTGAGGCAGGGTGACCCCCTGTCCCCCATTCTGTTCAATTTCGTGGCTGACTGCCTTACAAGAATGATCCTCCAAGCTCAGGATAGTGGGCTGATTGTGGGTCTCGCAGATCACATCATCCCTCATGGAGTAGCAGTACTCCAATATGTTGATGACACGATTACATGTCTTAAACATGATATGATCAAAGCAAGAAACATGAAATTGCTCCTTTACCTATATGAGATGATGGCTGGCCTTAAGATAAATTTTAACAAAAGTGAAATTGTAATGATCAATGGTGATGATGACATAGCGCTTGTTTATGCTGAAATGTTTAATTGCCAGATTGGCTACTTCCCTATTAAGTACCTCGGGGTACCAGTAAGCCCTGGCAGGTTGCATGTCATTGACTGGTTACCCTCTTTGCTATTTTTGTCATCAAGGATAATCTGCTCAAGAGGCGCTGGCGTGGTGATCCTCTTTGCTATTTTTGTCATCAACCTGAGACAACTAACCATCTCCTGTTTACATGCTCTACTGCTAAGGTCATATGGTCTGTTGTTTCCATTAGCCTCGGGGCAGCTAATATTCCTACTAGCTTTGAACAGAGCTGGAGGTGGTGTGCGCGGTGGCTTCCTAATGGAAACCAATTTCATGCTACTGGCATTGCAGCTATCTGTTGGGCCATTTGGAAAATGCGGAATCAGATATGCTTTGACAGGAAAAAGTTTCATAATCCTCTTGAAATAATAAGTCATGCATGTGCTCTTATGAAACATTGGGCAGGTTTACAGACCGACATCGACAAGGAAGCACTGGTGCAGGGGGCAGAAGCAATGTTCCAGATCGCTGTAAGGCTCCTGGCGGAACGTCAAGCTCCCACGTGCGGCAACAAGCTCCTCCATGCAACCAATGACGATGATGCAGACCAAGAGCTGGAGGAATGAAAAGGCCTTGAAGCTCCTTTTGTTGTTTGTGGTTCTGCCTTGGTCTAGATGTCGTAGTATTGAATCTCATAGCTGGTGTCTGTGCCGCTTTTGTTTCTCAAAATTGTGCATGGCTTGTATGCCTGCTCTGAACCCCCTGAACATCTCTTTGCTGTCTGAACACTTCTTTAAAATGCTGTATTTCCATTCTCAGTAATGGAAATGGGGAGGTCCCTGGTTCGAAAAAAAGCACCACTCTTCTTTCTATTCTCTGCTGCTCGATGAACCTTGTATGCCGATCTCACAGAGAAGCAGCCCTTGCTGTCGTAATGCCACCCCACCACGTCCGGCATGTCCAGGTGGATCGGCACTGCTTTGATCAGAGAGGCATCATCATCCCAGAAGGTTTGTGCCAGCAGCTGCTCATCCCACTGCTCCGAGATAGGATCGATCAACTCTTCAACTCTCTGTAAAATAGTGTTTCCCTTTTGGAATGCCATGTAGCCTTGGCCAGCCATAAAGCGAACACGTGCGCGGTGCCAGTTGACTGACTGAAGGCCTCTTAAATCTCAACCCTCAAGCTGCTTCATCATTCATCCTAGCCGCCCAAGTCACCGGAAGATTTTATTTTTATATAAAAAAGGCTTATTGGGTTTCTTTTTCTATTTGGGCTGATTTGGTTTTTTAGTGAGAATAGTTTTTCAAAGGATAATGAATGGCCCATTTCGGATTGAATCACTCTACATCTTTAGGTTGGAGTGGTCTGGGTTGGTTTTGGGTCTAGCTTTATTTCCCTTTCTTTTTTTGCTTGCCTTACCAGCTAATCCGTCGGTGGCCTGCGTGGTTTTGGGCCTAGCTATACTTCCCTTTCTTTTTTGCTTGCCTTAGCACTAAAAGCTACTCCATCAATTTCAAATTACTCTTTACATTCTAAATTATAATGATGTTTCATTTTTTTTACATACATGGCTTTCACTATGCATCTAGGTACTCCCTCCGTTCATGAAAGAGTGCAACTATGGGATTCGTGCGGGTCAAACTAGTTCAAGTTTGACCAAGTTTATAGTAAATAGTATCGATGTTTATGTCTCCAAACAAATTTATTATGAAAATATATTCTATAACGAATTCAATGATATACTTTGTATCATGAATGTTAGTACTTTTTTATATAAATTTAGTCAAAGTTTAAACTGTTTGACTTCTCGAAAAGCGATAATTGCATTCTTTGTGGACGGAGGGAGTATACACTATGCCTAGGTATATAGTAAAAACACTGTATTTAAAATATTCAAAACGGCTTATAATTTGGAATGAAGAGAATACAAGTAATTCTAGCTTGTTGTAGATACATAGTAAAAGTTGTGTATCATAGTATATATCTAGATAACAAAATCTATATACCTAAAAAAGCCAGAACGGATTATAATTCAAAATGAAAGGAAGTACTTTTCTTTCTCTGTCTATGTACATAGAAAAACTAGAACGACTTATGGTTTTGAATTCAGGAAGTACTTTTTTTCTTTATATATGTGTAGTTTTTTTTTCTAATTAATGTCACGGACATTTTTCTCATTATTATAAGATAAGACAGAATGCTTTGCTAATGAAACAGGATAGCTAGAATATATATTTACAGCCAGAGAACCATTATTCATGACTCATGCATCGTGTGGTGGCAAAAAACTAAGCATGCACACGTACTTGTTGTATAGGATAGGATAGCTAGCCCATATGTAAGCAAATGTCACGATTGTTTTACACAAGCAGGCAGTGCAGGAAACTGCAGGAACAGATCATATCATCGGTTACATTACTGATCAATTACATCCTTTATTTATGTTTGTCAAGTGTACAAACAGTGACCATAAGATGAAGTACTTGTCATCGCCTGATTTATGGTAAAATCTCTGGTACGTACACACGGCTACGCAAAGCTACACTTGACGCGTGAAGCTTTAGTTAGCAAGCACACAACCGCTGGTGGTGGACTGCCAGGCAGCTGCAGCTTGGGGCTCCAACACAAGACGACATGCTCGCTGAATCACCATAACTTTTATCGTTATAAGCAAAAATGAAGCAAAGGAAACGATTGACTCACGCAGTGCATGAAATTAAGCAGATGCATGAACATTACATTAACATCCTTGATGCTTGTCAGCTTTACAAGCAGATCTAGACGATAGATGAACTGCTTGTCACCGTCTGATGCATGGTGATTGGTAAATCTCTACAGCTAGGGAAATTAAGCTACACATTGATGCACAAAAACTTGCATGCAGCTTTAACCAGAACACACACGGCAGCCAGTTCTAGCTACTAGCCCTGTCATTCAACACATAAGATACGGAGGAAACTGGAGGAGGGGATCTGATCCTTGAAGAAGACCGCTGCATGCTGCTGTGTGTTAGGTTTGATCTCCCACCAGTTAGGCCCAACGGCCTTTCGGGCCTTGCTCTCGCGCCCTGATCGGGGGCGCCCAACCCTACATGGTTGGTGGACCTCCGTCACACTGCGCTATATATAGAGGTGGGGGCCGGCTGGCTCTCGACACGAGGTTGACCTGAGCCGTCACTCCCCACCGAGATTCCTCATCCCGATCCGAGAGGGGCGTAGCCAGTGACGGGAAGCCGCCACCGTCTCCACTGCGCCACCACTTCACTGCACCGACTCCTCTCTCCACCGAACGTCACTGCCGGCGAGCAGATGGCGACAGCGAACGAGACCCCTGCCGGTGCTTCCACCACTCCGACTACTCCGACCACTACGGCCTTCGATGGTCTGCGACCTCATACTCCACCTATCCCTTTTCTCCCTTTTATGTCTCTGTAGTTCATGTATTAGGTTTTGTGTATATACTGTGAACCATGAATGTTTTCCTACTGCAATGTATCCCAATCTGATGAATATGAATGACTAAGAAGATCTAACAATGGTACCGGAGCCAAGGTTTATTGAAAAGAAAGATCGAACGATTGAACCAATTTCAGATCGGAAAGAACATGAACGAACCCTAACCCTAACCCCAACATGAATGAATGAATGGGGTCCTACCTGGGCCCTCATCCCGCCGGCAGCATCGCCACCACCGCTTGACAAAGACCAAGCCGTCGGCCCTCGCCGGCGTGCGGGACTGGAACCCGGACACCGGTCAGGGCACCGACGCAGGGCGACTCGACGACGGCGTGCTCAGCCTTGGGCGAACGCGCACGCCGGCGAGAAGCTCTGCGGCGGCGCCGCCGTTCCCTCTCCTCCGGCCGCCATGGGTGGCCACCAGCTGCTGCTGCTCTGTGCGTGGCTAACAGAGAGGGGAAGGGAGGAAGAAGAAGTGGCGGGGTGGCCGGATCTGCTCTGGCGGGTACCCTGCTCTGGCGGGTGCTCTCCTCCTTGCCGGTGGTGGCCGGTCGCCATGGGCGCTGCCACCGCTGTGTCACTGAGATAGACGGGGAAGGAGGAAAGAATGAAATGGAGATTAGGGTTTAGGTGCAGCCGAATCCCCTGGAGATTTTGATCCCGCGACGGACGCGAACAGCCGTCCGATTGGGATGAACGGTCCAGATCAGCTCGCGACGAGCTGGGCTCAATAAGGCCCAGACAGGGCGAGCTCGGAGGCCGAATTGCCGGCCCAGGCCTAGGTTGCGGCCTGGGCGCTGCATCCCCTTCGACGACCAAGCAGCCAGGTCGGCTGGGTCAAAACGCAACCGTGCATAGCTGGGCCGCGCATGCTGCTGGTGGGCCGACTCGGCCGCTGGGCCGAATTCGTTTCCCTATGCCCTGAATGAAAATGAACCTTATGAATTTAATTTTTCAGAAAATTTTTGATGCATTTTTGAATGAATTTGAATAGAATTTTGATGAAATTTTCTGTACAAATTTATCCAAAGATATTTTTCGTTCAGATAATAGAATTTTTAGATTTTCTAAGAAATATAATTATGAACTTTATTAATGTTTCCGTTGTGCATGAAAATGTTCTCTTCTGATTAAATTTGAACCAACGGGATAATTTAATTTTAAGAGAAATGATGAATTTCTGATAATTTTGAGACGTTGTTATTTTCTAACCAACGTTGTTAATAACAATATTATAATTTTTATTTATGAGAAATTATGCATTAATTTGCTTCTGTCCAACGGTGATGTAAATTTTGCATAGATGAATTTATATGTTTTAATTTAACCAACGTTGAGTTAAGGCATGCGATTTTATGTATAAATGTTTCTCACTTATTCTGGTGTGGTTTCAGGGGGCAAATGTATTGTGAACATCGCGAACATCCCGACACTCAACGGGAGCAATTACCGTGTGTGGCGGGAGAAGTATGAGCTAGAACTTGCGTTGGAAGAGGTCGATTTTGCCATCACCTCACCGTGTCCTACTGAGCCAGAGGACCCGGTGAGACGTAAAAATAAATCTGACGCTGATTTCGCTGCTCGAAAGCGTGATCATGCTGAAATAAGAATAAAATATAACCTTAAACATAGGCAATGGACTCTCTCCAACCGTAAGTACATGTTGGTGGCCAAGGCCACCATAGAAGAACAGATAAGGGGCTCGAGTGTGCTACTGCCATAGAATATCTTGAGAAAATCAAGAGTCAGTTTACTGGGTCTACCAAGGCCATAACAAATTCACTGATTAAGAAGCTTGTGAATGAGAAATATACTAGTGGTAGCATAAGAGAGCACATTTTGAAGATGAACACTATGGTATCTAAGCTAAAGGAAATGAATTTGAAGGAAGATGATTTCCTGATTCATTTGATTTTTGCTTGTTTGCCAAAAGAATATGACACCTTTATTGTGAACTACAATATACAGCCTGAAAGATGGGGTATAGAAAGGCTTATCTTAATATGTGCTCAAGAAGAGGAGAGGATAAAGTCCTCCCAAAGTGAATCTGCTCATTTTATGAAGGATAACAAAAGAAAGAACTTTAATGGCAGGAATTCTAAACCACAAGGGAAACCCAAATGGGATAAAGCCTCTTCCTCAAATCTATAGGGAAAGAAACCCCAGGATTCTGAGAATCAGCAATATGGTGGAGCTGAAAAAGATCAGTGCAAGCACTACTTCAAGAAGGGACACTACAAAAGGGATTGTTCAGATTTCATGAAATCTCTGCTAAAGAAAGGTGATGAACTTATTACATTTGTAGATGAATCCCTGTATTTATGTTATGCTAAATTCACTTGGTGGGTTGATTCAGGAGCAACTACTCATGTTGCAAATTCTTTACAGGGGTTAAGTGGGACGAGAACCTTACGAAGAGGAGAAAGAATGATTAAAGTTGCAAATGGAGTACAAGCCAATATTGAAGCTATTGGAGATTTATTTTTAGAATTGAATAAAGGTTTTGTACTTAGTCTTAAAGAAGTACTTTATGTTCCCTTTTTGCGTAGAAATCTGATATGTGTTTCGAAACTTGATGATGATGGAATTGATTGTCATTTTGATAATGACAAATGTAAGATACTTGTTAATAATGAATGTGTTGGTCTTGCCTTCCGACAAGACAAGATTTATTTATTATGTCTTACTGAGAATGTGAATGATGTATGTGATGTGAATATGAATCATTCCCCATCTGCGAATGTAACTAAGAAGCGGAAGCGAATTGATGGTGCCTCTTCGAAATTATGGCACTGTCGCTTGGGCCATATTTTGAGGAGGAGAATAGAACGATTGATCAAAGAATCAATTCTTCTGCACTTAGATTTTTCAGATTTAGAACAATGTGTTGATTGCATCAAAGGAAAGTATGTTAAAAAAATTAAGAAAGACGCCAAATGAAGCGCAGGAACTTTAGAAATAATCCACACTGATATATGTGGTCCATTTCCTGTGAAAAGTGTGGATGGTTATGATTCATTTATAATATTCACAGACAACTACTCTCGTTATGGCTATATTTATCCAATTAAAGAAAGATCGGAAGCATTAGATAAATTCAAAATATTTAAAGTTGAGGTTGAAAATCAGCACAATAAGAAAATAAAGATAGTACGATCAGACCGAGGTGGAGAGTACTATGGGCGACATACCCCATATGGCTAAGTTTCTGGACCATTTGCAAAGTTTCTACAGGAAAATGACATAGTCGCTCAGTACTCCACACCGGAGGAGCCTCAATAAAATGGAGTGGCTGAAAGACGTAACCGTACCTTAATGGATATGGTAAAAAGCATGATAAGTTACTCCACATTACCAATTAGTTTATGGATGGAGACACTGAAAACCGCCATTCACATACTTAATCGAGTACCAAACAAATCGGTGCCTAAAACACCGTATGAATTATGGACAGGAAGGGAACCCTCACTTAACCACTTGCGTGTGTGGGGCTATCCGGCTGAGGCAAAAGTGTTTAACCCAAATATAGGAAAGTTAGACTTCAAGATAGTCAGCTGCCATTTTATTGGCTATCTAGAAAGATCGAAAGGATATCGTTTCTATTGTCCTAACAGACATACGAAAATTGTAGAAACAAGACACATTGTGTTCTTGGAGGATAACATGATCAGGGAGAGCATGCTAGCACGAGAAATAAGCCTACAGGAGAAGCGGGTACATGTACCCACTCCGATGGTTGAAGAACCATTCTTTACGCTACCTGCTGCTGTTGCACCGACAGTGCAGGACACTATAGTGCCAACACCCGTTGCAAGTTCTCCTATGGCAACAATGAATGAACATGAGCAACCTGTCCTTGAGGAGCCTGTCCTTGAGGAACCTATAGAACCAAATGTCGCACATGAGGAAGAACAGCAACAATCCAATGTGGAACAAGTGCTAGAGGCACCTAGAAGGTCTTAAAGAATAAGAAGATCAGCTATTACTAATGACTACGAAGTTTATGAAACAGAAGAATTTCAGATGGGGGATGATCCCACCTCATTTGAAGAAGCCATGAGAAGCGACCACTCATCAAAGTGGCTTAAGACCATGGAAGATGAAATGAAATCAATGAGTACCAATAAAGTTTGGGAATTAGAAATTATTCCTAAAGGAGCCAAAACAGTAGGTTGTAAATGGATCTACAAAATAAAATATGACTCCTAAGGGAATATAGAAAGATTTAAAGCGTGACTTGTGGCGAAAGGCTTTACGCAAAGAGAATGGATTGATTACAATGAGATGTTTTCTCCAGTCTCATATAAAGATTCCTTCAGAATTATAATAGCACTTGTAGCCCACTATGATTTGGAGTTACATCAAATGGATGTAAGGACGGCATTCCTTAATGGGGATTTAGAATAAAATATTTATATGGCACAACCGAAAGGTTTTGTTGTAAAAGGAAAAGAAAATATGGGATGCCGTCTAAAGAAATCAGTCTATGGATTGAAGCAAGCCTCAAGACAGTGGTATTTGAAGTTTGATAGAACGATAAAACGTTTTGGGTTTAAGGAAAATATTGAGGACAATTGCGTTTATGCAAAGTTCAAAAATGGAAAGTACATATTCCTAATTTTGTATGTAGATGATATCCTGCTTGCTAGTAGTGATGTCAATCTACTAATGGAAACGAAGAAATTCTTGTCCTCAAACTTTGATAGGAAAGATCTTGGTGAGGCCTCATTTGTTTTGGGAATAGAGATTCATCGAGACAAAAGAAAGGGGTTCTAGGATTATCGCAAAAGGCATACATAGAAAAGGTTCTGAAGAAATTTAGTATGCATGCATGCAGTTCTTCACCTGCTCCTATTGTCAAGGGCGGTAGATTTGGGGAACATGAGTGTCCCAAGAACGAATATGAGATTGATCGAATGAAAGCGGTACCGTATGCTTCAGCAGTTGGAAGTTTACAATATGCTCAAGTGTGTACACGCCCTAACTTAGCTTTTGTTACCGGGTTACTTGGCAGATACCAAAAGAATCTTGGAATTGAACATTGGAAATTAGTGAAGAAAGTCTTGCGTTATTTGCAGGGTACGAAAGGCCTCATGCTTATGTATAGAAGATCTGATTCCCTGCAGATAGAAGGGTATTTAGATTCTGATTATGCGGGAGAGGAAAGAAAATCCACGTCAGGATATATATTTACTCTCACAGGAGGGGCTATATCGTGGAAAAGCTCCAAACAAACCGTAACTACATCCTCGACAATGTATGCCGAGTTTGTAGCATGCTATGAGGCAATGGGGCAGGTGAATTGGCTAAAGAAATTCATACCCGGATTGAAAGTGATTGATAATATAAATGAATCGATGAGGTTGTATTGTGATAACAACCTAGCGGTACAGTATGCTCACAACAATAGGTCAAGTGGTGCTGCCAAACACATTGACATAAAGTATTACGTTGTGAAAGATAAAGTTCGAGATCATATAATAAATCTTGAGCATATAAGTACAGATATAATGCTCGTGGATCCGCTCATAAAGGGCTTACCACCCAACGTGTTTAGAGAACACGTAGCCGACATGGGTTTAAGGGAAAGCCTATGATTCCCAAACATATGAAGGGCCCAGAAGAAAGTTTCATTCCAAAATAGAATAATGTGTTGTGGCTGTTAGTCTAACGACACTAATCGCTGTGACGATAAGACAGTTCAATGCACTAATCTATAATGGAATAGAATAGAAACAAGAAAGATATGAATGAAAGTTTCGAGAAAGAAATTAAAGAACGAAGAAAATGATGAGAGATCAAGGGAAAGAATGTTAGGTTTGATCTCCCACCAGTTAGGCCCAACGGCCTTTCGGGCCTTGCTCTCGCGCCATGATCGGGGGCGCCCAACTCTACATGGTTGGTGGGCCTCCGTCACACTACACTATATATAGAGGTGGGGGCCGGCTGACTCTCAACACGAGCTTGACCTGAGCCGTCACTCCCCACCAAGATTCTCCATCCCGATCCGAGAGGGGCGCAACTAGTGACGGGAAGCCGCCACCGTCTCCACTACGCCACCACTTCACTGCACCGACTCCTCTCTCCATCAAACGTCGCTGCCAACGAGCAGATGGCGATAGCGAACGAGACCCCTGCCGGTGCTTCCACCACTTCGACTACTCCGACCACTATGGCCTTCGATGGTTTGCGACCTCATACTCCACCTTTCCCTTTTCTCCCTTTTATGTCTTTGTAGTTCATGTATTAGGTTTTGTGTATATACTGTGAACCATGAATGTTTTCCTACTACAATGTATCCCGATCTGATGAATATGAATGACTAAGAAGATCTAACACTGTGTATGATGAACTCATCGGTGTGTAGCTGCTCCATGGAATACGTGTTGTGCCATGCCGCCACTCCACTCGCCGCAGTACATCGTCTCTGGGCCGGGGCCGAGGCCGAGCATATCCTCCAATGTGGGTTCCGCCACCACGGGCACCACCTGACCACATGACATCTGGATGAACTCTCGCCGCCTTGCTTATGCCGCCGTTGCAATCGTTGTACATCGATCGTCACTAGTAGAAAAGAGTACAACACCAATGCCCCCTTTTTATACCACAAGCGGTTTTAGTTATCACGCGCCTGTGGTATAAAAAGGGCGGTCTCAGAGCTGCCAACCGCCTGTGAAGATGCATTACCACAGGCGGTTGCTGTGTAACAGTTGGCTTAAGCCAACCGCCTGTGGTAATGCATCTTCATAGGCCTTAAGCCAACCGCCTGTGTAAATGAAACATTTACACAGGCGGTTGGCTTAAGGCCGCCTGTGATTTCTCTGGGTGTAAATACCACTTTTTCCTCCCCGAGCAGCACTGTATCTCGCAACCACCTTCCATTGGAGGTGATTTTGGAGGTCTAGATTTTACAAAATACAAGGGGAAGGTTTTGATCTTGATTTCTTGGAAGGAGGTTGCCAAAAAAGGTTAGTTTATGTCCCAATTGCCTCAATTTGCTCATTAATGCTCAATTAGAGCCACCTTTTGGATCTAGGGTTTCACCATGAGTGTGGGAGAAGAATAGCTAGCTTCTTGTCTTTATTTCTTAAGATGGTTAGATGAGGTTGCTCAAGATGGTTGGATAATGCCTCTCCTCTCTCTCTTTTCATGTTTGCTTCTCAATTTTTAGATAGTTTATGCAAGATTGAATCAATGGTGTGTTCTTGTATATTTATGTAGAGAGAGAAATGTAGATTTTTTTATTTTTCAATTATGTGGTACTTTGGTTTTTTACTTCAATATCTCTCCTTATTTCTCAATTTATTTTTTCCACATCTATACATTTCTAATGAATTGTGTGTTTCTATAATTATGCTATATACTTAGATTTTTTTTAATCATGCAACTTAGGATTTTTCCTTTAATCCCAAGCTAAACCATAAACCCTAGATAATAAACCCTAGATAAATCCTATCTAAACCCTAGATCATGAATGGTGTTTTACAGGTAGTGATGGAGAGGTCATTCTAGATGTATAATTTATCAAGACTAGATCCATCATACATAACTGAGGTCCAGAGGTTTATTGATGCTGCTAAGAACCATGTTTCAAGAACAAGAAAGACACACATACATTGTCCATGCATGGATTGTAGAAATTTTGTTGTATCTGATGACATTCAACAAATCCTTACTCATCTGGTCCGTCAAGGATTTATGAAGGATTACTTGATTTGGACAAAGCATGGAGAGGGTAGCTCTGCGCCTTATGCAACTGGAATTCCTACGAACATCGATGCCGATGGTCCAGAAGTGCTTGTTGACGGGTTTGAGTTCATACACGAGACACAACAACCTGACACCAATGGTCTAGCCACTGAACATGTTGTGCCAAATGTTCCTGATCATGGTTTCGCTGGAGGAAATGAAGATGGCACCGAAACTAATATGGCTGCGGAAGATGCAGAATTTCTAGAGGCAATGTTGCATCGTCATGCGGAAGATTCATCAGTGTTCTTCATGAAAGGTATGGAGACCCTGATGAAGGCAGCAGAAGAGCCTTTGTACAATGAGTCTAAGGGTTGCACCAAAGAGTTCACGACGCTGCGGTCTATGCTAAAGTTGTTGGTGTGCAAAGCTAGATATGGTCTTTCTGATGCTGGCTTCGATGCGTTCTTGAGTATTATCGTAGACATGCTTCCTAAGGAGAACAAAGTGCATGCTAACACGTACTATGCAAAGAAGCTAATCAGTCTACTCATGATGGGTGTTGAGAAGATCCACGCTTGTATAAATCACTGTATCCTATATCGAGGTGATGATTATAAGAACTTGGACAGCTGTCCGAAGTGTGGTGCAAGTAGGTACAAGACAAATAAAGACTATGTAGAGGAAGAGTGTGCTGCCTCCGTGTCTAAGGGAAAAAACGAAAGAAGACCCAACAAAAGACCTAGAAGAGTAGTTCAAAACCCACCGGCAAAGAAAAGGAAGAAGTAGACTATTATGCGCAGAAAAAGATTCTTGCTTTGGTGATGTGGTACCTTCCTATGGTCGATCGATTGAGGTGTTTGTTCACTAACCCAGAGGATGCCCAACTTATGAGCTAGCATGCTTCTGATGAGCACAAAGACGATAGGAAGCTTCGGCACCCAGCCGATGGCCAGCAGTGGAAAGATTTCTATGAAAACCACAAGGACTTTGCAAGGGAACCAAGGAATGTTAGGTTCACACTGAGTATTGACGGAATGAATCCATTTGCTGAGAGGAGCAGCAAGCACAACACATGGCCGGTGATCCTCACCATCTACAACCTTCCTCTATGGTTGATGCAGAAGCGAAAGTATCTTTTGCTAACCATCCTTATCTCTGGACCTACACAACCTGGAGTTGATATGGATGTTTTCTTAGAGCCCTTAATGCAGGACATGAAGATACTGTGGGAAACAGGTGTTCAAATGTTGGACGAGTACCGCAAAGAATCATTCACGCTTAGAGCAATTATCTTTGTTACGATCAATGACTACCCTGCTCTCTTTACATTATCAGGGCAGTTCAAGGGGAAGCTTGGTTGTGTGGTATGCATAGATGACACCGCTTACGTGTACCTTACCGCATCTAAGAAGATAGCGTACATGAGGCACAGATGCTTCTTATCGAAAGGACACAGGTACCGACAGAAAAAGATGGATAAGTACTTTGACAATAATAGTGAACTACAGTCTACTGCTCCATCAGGTAACAGTAAAGGCAAAAACGTTTTCAGCATAGTCAGCAAACTCAAATTTGTTTTCGGGAAGAAGACAAAAGACAGAAAACAAGAAAGAATGTCAAACCAGCTCCAGGGGCTACATTCAAGAAGAAGTCTATTTTCTTTGAGTATTTGGAATACTGGCCAGAGTTAGACGTACGCCACACGATCGATGGTATGCACGTTCAGAAGAACGTGTTTGAAAGTCTAATTGGCACCTTGCTAGACATGAAGGGCAAGACAAAGGAAGGACTAAATTCACGCATGGACATGGTACAATTAGGCATAAAAAAAGAACTTCACCCTGTTCGGATAGAAAATGGCAAGTACCACCTCCCTGCAGCAAGCTACAACCTCAACAATGATGAGAAACATGCAATGTGTGTGTGGTTAAAGAAATTGAAAGTTCCATCTGTATTCTCCTCTAGCATACGGAGTATTGTGTCAATGAAAGACCTTACACTCAACAACTACAACTCACATGATTGTCATGTCATGCTAACTACTTTCCTCCCTATTGCCATCAGGGCTATAAACCCGGTGTGGATAAAGGTTGCAGTCACACGGTTCTGCTACTTCTTCAACAGGATCTCACAGAAGGTGATAGACTGTGATGAGTTGGCGTCTCTTAAGGAATTTGCAGTGGAGATAGTGTCACAGTTTGAGATGTGTTTCCCCCCAGCATTATTCGATATGATGGTTCACCTTGTGGTGCACTTGGTTCCACAAATAGAGGCACTAGGTCCCATGTACTTGCATGAGATGTGGACGTATGAGCGTTTTATGTCAATACTAAATGGCTATGTATCAACTCATGCTCGTCCAGAGGCGTCTATGGTAGAGGGGTACTTAACCGACGAGGCTATTGAGTCCGGAGGTCCATTCTACAACAGGGTCCTAAAAGACCAGGTTGCAATAGGTCTACCTCCATCACGACATGAGGATAGGCTGACTGGAAGAGGGAGGATGGGAAAGAAAACATTGCTCCCAAACGATTATAATACAGTTCTCGAGGCACATCACAACGTCCTACATCAGCTATCGATAATAGAGCCTTTGATCAACCAACACATTAAAGAGGTTCACAAACATAATCATGGGCGCACGGAAGAATGGTTAATGAAGGAACACAAGAATCGGTTCACTTCATGGCTAAGGGAGCAGGACATACCAAATGGGGAAACACTCAAGGAACACACCATCAAGGTGTTAGTATCTAGACCATCACGCCAGGTCAGGATATGGCAAACCTATGACATTAGTGGCTTCATGTTCTATACCAAGTCTATGGACCAAAAGAGCATGGCACAAAACAGTGGGGTTCGATGCGACGCCATAGACTCTAAAACTGGTGAGGAAACTACATACTTTGGCTTCGTTGAGGACATATGGGAACTAGACTATGGTATATTTCAGATCCCTGTGTTTCGATGTCAATGGGTTGAAGACAAACATGCCACAGTGGATAACTATGGGGTCAGAGTTCTTGATCTAAGTAAGGTAGGCTACAAAGATGATCCATGGATAATAGCTAATCGCGCTGCACAAGTCTTCTATGCTGAACAGATCCTGTCTCCTAATGATCAAAAGAAAAGTACCGACAAGCCAAAGTATGTAGTTTTCCCTGAAAAGCAACAAGCCATAGGAGTTGATGGTGTATCTGACCTGGATGAATTTAACCAGTTCAGCGACATGTCTCTCTTTGTAGATGATCATCCAGTAAAGATAAGGAATGTTGAGCGAAGCATTCCACAGAGCTCGTTGCCCTGGGTGCGTCACGATGGACAAGGAAGAACAGTAGCTGCCTAGATTTTATTTGTCATTTGCCATGTAATCCATTTATGATAAAATGTGTACCTTATGCTATGTGCCCTTCTCTATTTCTACATGTAAGACCCTATGCTTATTTCACCTTCATGAAATCCTAAGTGAGAAAAATTGGATGAATGGCTTGGTCACTAAGCTTTGTTGAGTCCATGAGCATTCCGATGTTGTATTGATCTCAAACTTTTTCTAAGGCTTACTAGTGCCATTGATGTTCAACCCACCAAGTTTGGGATTTTTCTGATGTGGTTTGGTACTTTATCCAGTTTAATTGAATTTCTGCGTGACGTCACCTGGTAATTAGCGCTTGAACTGAGTCTACCCCTGAAATGACTCCAAATGGTGCCAAACTTCTCCATAGGGTCTCATCTACCCTAGGAAACAAAACTTTGTTGTGGTTGATGGAAAAACCTAGTGGGATCTAGGTGTAGTCCACCATTTTTCATCTCATTTAGCGCGAAGAAAAATGTAATAATAGCTTGCATGACTAGAAAATCCAGAGATCTTGTGTTGGGTCATCATTTGGGTGTAGGAGGTTGCCAAAAAAAATTTTAAGACATTTGGAGATAGGCATAAGATACATGCTTCACATACGTAGAAGAGGTCTTCCACCAAACCATGATCAAACATATGGGTTCCTCAGCTTTATATTGTCAACAATAAATTGCACCAAGGACTATATTTTTTTGTAGCATTTACACAAAAAAATAAAGCTAACAAAATTGGATTCATATTTTTCTGGTATTCCTAGAATTATTTATGTATTAAACAAGATATTAGGCACATATTCAATTTAAATCATTTTAAATAAAGCTTCATACAAAAGTACCTCAAACATGAAATTTCATATTTTTAACATGGATATCTAGTCAAGAGGAACACAACAAAAGTTTTTTCACTAATTTAAGACAAATATTTTTGAAGAAATGATTTTTTGAATCATTTAAACAATTTCTGAAAATATATATAAGGAAAACTTAAAATAAATTGAAAATAATTTCTACAGGCAGTTTTCTTTGGGAACCGCCTGTAGAAATGCGTTTCTATAGGCGGCCCTCGTAGTGAACTGCCTGTAGAAATCATTTCTACAGGCGGTGGTCAACACCAGCCGCCTATAGAAAACGCCCCTTGTATATATTTCAGCTCTTCCGCCCAAAATTTTTCTAAGTCCCTGGTGCTCAGTTCATTTGAAATAATGCCGCAGGCTGCCCGATTTTTTCACGCCGCCGCCCTCGACGCCGTCTAGCCGGACCCCTCAGTCTTCGTCGCACCTGGCCACCGTCGAGCACTACGGTGAGCTTCTCCTCCTCGCTCTCTCTCTCTCTGCGCGTGCGCGCGTGATGGCGGTGGCGGCTATGGAGTGCGGCGGCGTTGGTGGCGGCGGCTGTGGTGGTGGCGCGGTGGTGGGGCCGAACGGAGAAGGTGCGGGCGCGGTGGTGGTGGCGGACAGTGAAGGCGCGGGCGCGGTGGTGCGGCGGCAGACGGGGAAGGGCGGGCGCGGCGGTGGTGGCGGCTATGGCGTGCGGCGGCGTTGGTGGCGGCGGCTGTGGTGGTGGCGGCGGTGGTGGGGCCGAACGGGGAAGGGGCGAGCGTGGTGGTGCGGCGGCGAACGGGGAAGGGGCGGGCGCGGTGGTGGTGGCGGACGGGGAAGAGGCGGGCGCGGTGGTGCGGCGGCGGATGGGGAAGGGCGGGCGCGGTGGCGACCGGGAAGGGGAGGGAGGGGAGAGGAGAGGGAGGTTTTCTTTACTTTGGCAATTTTTTTAGTGAAAAATTGAATAAAACCATAAAAAATAGTTAAAAATTATAAAAAAATCAGAAAATATAAATAAAATTAGAGAAATATTATTATGTCTTTTACATGTAATTTTATTCATAATTATTATTTGTGTCTATCCTTTTATTAATACTTGTTATTATTTCTCTTTGTATATGTAATAGGATTCATAATTATTATTTCATATGTGATTATGATGTATGGAAATATATGTATGTGCTGATAGGGTGATTCATGTGCAATTTGTGCTTACTGGTATTCTAATCTATGTGGCTATGGCAATTGATCTTCCGCCCTGGGCTCTCAAAGCCATCGATAAGATTAGAAGGTCCTTCCTATGGAAGGGAAGAAAAGAAGCAAACGGGGGGCACTGTCTTATTGCCTGGCCCAAGGTTTGTCGACCTCGGGAATTAGGCGGGCTGGGAATAACTGATCTCAAAGCATTGGGGATTGCCTTGAAAGCAAGATGGCCTTGGCTGCAGCGGAGTGTACCAAACAAACCTTGGGCAAATCTGCCAGTCCAGGTCAGTAAGGAGGTCGCTGGGCTGATCTCGGTCGCAGTTCGTACAGAAGTGGGAAGTGGAGCTAACACCCTGTTCTGGAAGGACAAATGGCTGGATGGTCATGGAGTCCAGGAGATTGCTCCTCTTGTTTTTGCTCTGGTTCCTAAAAGGCGAGTGAGTAAACGCACTGTTAGTGAGGCCCTTCCTGATAATAGGTGAATAGAGGACTTATAGGGAGAAGCTGGTGCTGCTGCTCTATCTCAGTATTTCCATCTCTGGGATCTCTTATCTAGGGTGGAGCTGAATGAGAGCATCCCTGACAAACATGTCTGGAGGCTTTCCTCTTCAGGCCAGTACACAACAAAGAGCGCCTACACTGCCCTGTTTTATGGAGCCATCTCTTTTGAACCCTTTGAGAGAATTTGGAAAACTTGGACGCCCCCAAAATGTAGATTTTTTATGTGGTTAGTGGCCCATAACAGGTGCTGGACTGCAGACAGGCTAGCAAAGAGGAGCCTCCCTCATCCAGAAATGTGTGTCCTGTGTGACCAACCTGAGGAAGATCTTCATCACCTTCTCGTGGGCTGTGTTTTTTCAAGAATATTTTGGTTCTCCTTCCTTTCTCATTTTGGTGCTGCAACCCTTGCTCCAACACCTGCGGATCAGAATTTTGATAATTGGTGGAGAAAAATTGATGGTGCTGCTCAAGGTGATCTAAGAAGGGGTCTCAATTCTCTAGTCATCCTAGGAGCCTGGAGCATTTGGCGGCACAGAAATGACTGTGTTTTCAATGGAGCTGTCCTAAATGTTGACTCAGTCCTGTACCTAGCCAAGGAGGAGGCTGGTTGGTGGAGTGCGGCAGGGGCTAAGGGGATTTCCCTAATCTCTGCCCAAACTGCAACTTAGGACTCTGCAGTGGGGGGTTTCTCTTGGTCGTCCTTGTAATTCTTACCCGATGATTTAGCTTCTTTGCTCAAGGGGGGGCGTGTGTGTGTCTGGGGTTCTTTGTCCCTGTAAGACTATTTATTTTCTTCTATTAATATAATGATACGCAGCTCTCCTGCGTGTTCGAGAAAAAAAAGAAATATATGTATGTATTATTTGTGCATATCCTTTTATAAATACTTGTTATTATTTCTCTTTGTATATGTAATAGGATTCATAATTATTATTTCATATGTGATTATGATGTATGGAAATATATGTATGTATTATTTGTGCCTATCTTTTTATTAATACTTGTTATTATTTCTCTTTGTATATGTAATAGGATTCATAATTATTATTTCATATGTGATTATGATGTATGGAAATATATATATGTATTATTTGTGCCTATCCTTTTATAAATATATGTCCAATAAATTATAGGCTTAAGACCTCGAGGAGACTCTACATGCGATCGATCTAGGTCCAATGAATTTGATATGCAATATAAACCGTGTTTCTCGTTTACATAGATTTCTGCGATGAGTTCTCCACACAAGGACGAAGCACTACAGTCCCATCCCACGGAGCAAGTAGAAGGGTCATCCCACCCTATGGAACAAGATCCAGGGGTCATCTTGGGGTCAACCCACCCCACAAAGCAAGTAGAAACGGGCAAATCATCAGGGTCGTCATATGAACAAGAAGCTAGCGACGACATGAAGCCTCCAGAAGTGAGGAAGGCTCGTCGTGAATTGGCACGTGACCCTGATTACAATCCAGAAGCCGATGAGGTAAATTAGAGACATTCATGATTTCGATTCATAGTTTCTACATAGAAACCCGTCCATGATTCACATGTCTATACTTAGGAGGCAATGTCTCAATTTAGAGAGATCATGTCTCAGGAGGAAGCGGCACACAAAGACGCACCGGAAACGATGACCATGACAACAAGCACTGAGAGTCCATGTCGGCCTAGGAAAAGGAAGCAGCTAGGTTTGAAACGAGGCGAGAGAGGGATGAACCAATTTCTAGATGACACATATGCCATCACAGATGTGAGCCCGATCGGACAACCCCTAGCTCTAGAGGAGGCCCTACCCAAATACCAGAACACAGTTGGTTTCTGTGTGAGGGACATTTTTGACATCACAATTAAAAACTGGTCTGGTGTGTCCGATGATGACAAGACGAAAATTTGGGATAAGATGAAGACGAGGTTCCAGTTTCCTCGGAACGTGCCAGATGATCTAGTGAAGGCATATACAATGAAGCTGTGTGCAATTAGTTTCCGAGGTTGGAGGTCGGAGATGAATGTCAAGTATGCAAAGATAGGGATGGATCCGACAACAAAATACAAGGTTTCTAAAGGGCAGTGGGATGTTTTTCTAGAGCAGAAGAATGACCCTAACTTCTTAGTTCAGAGCGAAACCAACTCCCAGCTCGCAAAGAGGAACAAGTACCACCACCATCTAGGCATAGGTGGTTACCAGCGCTAGGTTCCCAAATGGAGGCAAGAAGAGGCCGCGAAAAAGATGGCAGGGTTGCCGGCGCTGTCCGAGCAAGTCGGTGAAAGGTCCGCGAATTGGATCCATGCTCAGAAACCAAAGAAAACTAAGACCGGTGTGTCCTTTGAAGACCCAATACTTGACAAAGCATCGAAGAGCATCTTTGCAGTGGCAGGCATGCAGCAGGAAGGCAAGTTCACACCACAAAGGGAGAGGGACATCCTGAGTGTTGGCCTCGGTAACCCCGAGCATCCTGGCTGTGTTCGAGGCATCTCATCCAAAGAAGGATGGAAGGATGGATTCGGCCCTCAGTGGAAAAATGAGTATAAGAAACGTGATCGGTACAAGGAACAAATGGCAACTTATTTTCAGGAAGAGGCTAAGAAAGACTTTCAAGAGATGATGAGGAAGTTGCTAGAAAACCCTCCTCCTGAGTTGATGCAGAAACTGGCGAGTGCGGTGTCAAATCAACAGATCAGCACTCAGGCTCCCCAAATGCAGCTAGTCCTAGTGGTGTCACAACCGTTGGTGGCACAGAGTGAAACCGTCATTCCGAGCAGTGTCGCATCTATGGCAAACAAGGATCACTATCCAGTTGATGACATTGTTACTTGTACGTCTTGCTCCCTAGTCATAAGATATGGGATTAATAATCATCGTACAAGAGAAGTAGCCATGGGCAAAGCAATCCTAGGAGGACCTAAATATCATGGTGCTGACATTCCTAAAGACTACTACAGAGTAGAGGTATCGACCGTGGTCTAAGGATATGAGGACAAGATTCTAGACATCCCTGGTCCCGAGGACATTGTGAAACTCGGACAGGGAATAAACAATTTCATCCTTTGGCCTCGGAGGGACGTGCAACTGAGGGAGCCACCACCACCCTCTCAAGAGATGCCACTCACCAGGAGTCGTCAGCTCATGTCGATCCTCTTCCTAACCCACCGCCTTCACCTCCCCAGTGTCTTCTCGACCCACCAGAATCACCTCTCCATGTTTTCCCTGACCATCAACCATCTTCTCTCCATGATCTTCCTACCCCACAGTTAACACAATCTCCGCCACCATTCAATTCCACCCCTTCCCCACAACCCAAAGATCCAGAACCAAGAAGTGAGCCACCAAAGGTGCCAAAGAAGAAATTCTCGATACCCAAGTTGGTTTCACCATACGAGCCGAAGAAAAAATCAGCTGGGCAAGTGAGATTTTTGTCAGGCATTGCTTCGAAACGCACTGTACAAGAGCATGAGATTTCTGAGCTAGCGAAGTCAGAGGTGTCAGCGCCTGAGGTCATAACTCCTGTCAAATTCAAGGTGCCAACTACAGAAGACTACAAGCATATCCCTAAAAAGTACATGTGGGGAAAGCCTCTACTCAGTCGGGCCAAACTCTTGAAGAAACCAAGTGGTATAAAAAGGTTTCATGACTGGTACATGAGAGCCTCTTCTGCTGGCATCGATACCATCAACATGTGCATACCACAAATAGCATTTCTCAGCAAGAGTACTAAGAAATGCATGCTTACATTCGATGACATGTGGGCACTGATAAACCACGAGATGCTAGACATACAGATCGTAACGACATTTGCATTGTAAGTGTTACATAGTTACACACATTGTAGTTGCATCAATTTTCAATATCTAACATGCTTGTGCCTTGCAGAATGTTATATGATCAATAGGATATGTATTTTGGTCTAGACTTTCATTATTGTGTCGATGAAAGGAATGGCTATCTCTGCCCAATAGATATAGCCGAAGATCGGCACACATTTCGAATCGGGGATGGCAACAAAGAGTTACAGGGTTTGGAAGGTGTAGAACAGGATGAGAAACTCCGAAAGTTGAAACTTGATTTTGAAGCCAAATACGCCTTCTACATTGGAGATTCTCTAAAAAAGTTTCAAGATAGGAAAGCGGTGGTGGCCCCGTACCACTTTGGGTAAGTGTGAGTTTGCATTTATCTATCTAAACTATTCCAATGCACAAATGCATCATGAATTTGATTCGAGCAGGAACCACTGGATATGCTTCATCATTTATCCCAAGGAGGAAAGGGTGTTGGTACTAGACTCCGCAGATTACCCGAAAGAAAGCTATGCTCCATTCATCAAACTGCTAGAGCTGTAAGTCGAGCTATGCATGCATACTTAAGAATAGTGAGAGTTTGAGAATAACATGGTGATTCTATTTGAGATCATAGGGCATACATGTTCTATAAGATAAATAATGAAAAGTGCGAGTCCAACAGACCAGGGCAGCCATTGGAGGTTATACATAACTGGCCGGTACTCTTATGAATACAAATCATACACATAGGACCATGGTTGTAACTATAAATAACCACTCTCCTGTTATACTGTGCATGAAGCACTCTTATCTGTCCTCTGTGGCTACTACGTGTGCGAGAACATGAGAGAGAACGGACGATATGAAAGGAACCCTACCAAGGTAATATAAGTAATAGTCCTGTATACAGTTCCGACATTAAAGTTGCAAGTCATACAATATACGATGTTTATAAACTTTCTTTGCAGGTATATAAGCAAGGGACGGCGGAGCGCATGGACGAACGTGCTTTAGACAACATAGTTGAGGACATCTGCTCGTTCCTCATGAAGCATGTCATTCCACGTGAAGGCAAATATCATGATGATGAAAGCCAATTATCCATGCCACAGTTTCGGGTGCTAACAGAGATTAGTAAGCTCAAACTTACTAGAGAGGGTTATTAGAGGACAGAAACAAACTTTGATGTATATATAATGTGTGATGTATTATATACTCTTGTAATTAACTTTATGTCTTTGAGCACCAAACTTTGATGTATATAAATGTATGTATGAAATGAAATATTTAAATTGCATGTTGCTATGTTTGAACACCAACCAATATCAATATATTTAAATAATAATAATATAAATAAATAAATGTATAATAATACAATTTTAAAATATGTTTCCACAGACGGCTCTTACACAGGCGATTCCCTAAGAGAGCCGCCTGTGGAAATAACACATTTACACAGACGGTTCCATAAGAGAGCCGCCTGTGAAAATGTTTTCTACAGGCGGCTCACAAGGAACCGGCTGTGGAATTGGCCCATTTCTATTGGTTTCCAGCGCAGACGGTGCTGAAAAACGCTAGTAGAAATATGTTACCAACCGCCTGTATAGAATGCCCGTATAGAATGCCCGTGTACTAGTGCGTCGTCGTCTCCGGGCCGAGCATATCTTCAACGGTGGCTTCGACCACCACGGGCACCACCGGACCACACGGTAGCCGAATGAACTCGACGTCGTGCTTCGGCTCGGAGATTGGCTGCTGCAGTCCCCGTGGTCCCTGCTCCGACTCATCAGCTCGCAACATGCACTCGTCGTCGACGTACAAATTGAAGTCCCCGCCTGGGCCTGCTGGCTGCTGCACGGCAACCTCCTGCACGTCTGCTTGTGGCTGATACCGATAGTTGGCCATCGGATAATAGGCGGTTTCGTGCTGCACCTGTTCTTGCTGCTGGATCGACATCGGCTTGGCTGGCGGCGCCTCGGGGTGCTCACCGCCACCGGCCTTCCTCTTCTTGGCTGTCTGCTTGGACGAGCTGAGGCGTTCTTGCTGGAGGATGACGCCAACGCCGACTTCCCTTTCGCCCGAAGCGAGCGGTAGACCTTGCAGAGCACGTAGTTGCTGCTGTCCGTGGCGGCTTCATCTTGTTTCTTGTCGGCGGCGACGAAGTCGTATTCCACCAGGCACCACCCCATCCTGTCGATCGATCGAGCGGAGGGCTCCGTCTTGCGGCCGTAGGAGAAGGTGCAGAACGTGCCGCCACCGGATCCCTGGACGTCCCTGCGGCTTATCTCCGAGTGCCAGCTAGTGCCGCCGCCGCCGGTGACCGCGCGCTGCCTGTACCCGCTGAGCTTGCCTCGCGTGTTCGTGAACTTCTTGGCGTGGTAGAAGTACCAGATCCTGCTGTAGCCGTCGTCTTCGAGACCGGTTCCCCGCACGTGCTCCAGATCAGCGACGAGAACCTCGGGAGGAGCGGCGCAGACGTCGACGCGGTGGACGAAGTGGACGTCGTCGCCTCCGGAGGGCGATGGAAGCCTTATTGTCGGCGGGGCTGCGATCTTGGTTGGAAGCCATGTCGCCGAGATGGATCGATGACGATCGACGTTGGGTAGATGTGGAGGCGGGCGTGCGTGCGTGCGTGCGTGAAGCCGTGAAGGTGAAGAACGCACACGTACACGTTGGCGGGCGGCAGGGGTGGGCTTATATAGGCCAGGCCGACCGACGCATGGATGCGATCTTGTTTTGCCGCTCTCCTATTTCGATTCATTTCATCTAGCTTGTTTTTGCCGCGATGAATACTACACGGGTTCCGCGCCCGACTCCATGTCTCAAGTCTGAACTGAAACGAACCGGGCGCCCGCCTACGATCCCGTTGGTCCTAGCTAGAATGGCGCGCCGCCATTCCGTGACGCAAGCAAGGTCGCCCTCGCTCCAGCCTGCCAGCCACTGCCGGATTCGCACGCTTTGCCGAGGGGCACTGCATTCCATTCGGTAAAAAAAATGTCAGCAAGGCCATCTTTGCCGATCGGGCACTCGGCAAAGTTTGAAACAAAAAAAAATAAAAATAAAAAACCAGGGGAGGCCCTCACCGGCCAGCACGTCGTAAGTCACGGCATTTTTCGTGCGCTTCGCGGCCCGTGGGATTAGAATCCACGACATCTCCCTCGCGTGTAACCTCCTCTACCACTATACCACACGGTCGCTTATGCCTAATTTCCGTTTTGGTTCCCACATATTAGACAAAACCGAGTGTAAATTGCTTGTTTGAGGCCTAAACGAATTCAAATTTAAAAGTTATCAACAACAAAGTTTCATAACTTTTCATGATCTATAACTTTTATTTAGTAAGTTTCTCCATCCAAAGTCGTTTACAAAAAATTGAATTTTAAAATTTTGAAATTCAAACGTAGTTTTGCATGACAAGATGAACTCAAATGAAAAAATTGTCAACTACAAAGTTTCATAACTTATTGAGATCTACAATTTTCATTTTGGGTGTTTTTCCATCCGAGGTCGTTTGAAAAATTCGAATTTTTAAATTTTGAAATTCAAACGTAGTTTTACATGATAAGATGAACTCAAATGAAAAAGTTTCCAACTACAAAATTCTATAACTTCTCAAGATCTACAAAGTTTATTTTTGTTGTTTGGTCATTTATTTATCTGACATGGTGGTTTTAACATTGTTCACAAATCTTATATGTCTCTCTTGTAGTTTCATAAAACTTATGAGAGAGATATAGATTTTGTGAACAACGATATCATCGCTTTGTCCAATGAAGAAATGACCAAAATAAAATTTATAGATCTTAAGAAGTTATACAAATTTGCAGTAGAAAACCTTTTTATTTAAATTAATTTACTGCTTCAAGATGTGCTTTGAAATCTGTCTTTGCCGAGTGAAAAAAAACACTCGGCAAAGATCTTCTTTGCCTAGTGTAAAAAAAAACACTCGGCAAAGAAGCTTGTTCGCCGAGTGTCAAAAAAAAAATTGCCGAGCGTTTTTTTCGACACTCGGCATAGAGCCGATTTCCAGGGCTCCGCGCGCACGGCGGGCTGGCCATGGCGAGCTCGCTTGAGCTTGCGCTTGCCTTGGTGATTCGATCGATCGCATGCACACCAAACGAGATGATAAATTCATGAGGTTCGGCTGGTCTTTGAATCTTGATCGAGCCGAGGAGCCGGACGGACGAGGTGAGGCATATGGTTGATGCAGCCGTGCATCGGTCAGGCCAGGGTGGATTCCTCCTCTTGTGAGCTCCAGTACGTCCAGTGTTGCACTGACAGTAGTTGTGGTGAACACCACAAGCAGTCAGTAGAAGAGGATTAAAATGCAAACACGACGAGGTAGTTCAAAAACCACGGTTAGTCAGTGGTGATGCTCTAGTGTTGTCTAGTTTAGTCAGAGATGCTTCCATATGAAATTGCAGCACCTGTGCACGATGAGCTATCAGGCATGGCACCTAGACTTGTTCAGAGAGCTTAATTCGTTATACCTATGGCTATAATGGAAATGAGCCGGACCAATTCACCATGTCAAGACGGTCAAGTGTGCGTGTGTGTGATGGAACGCCTGTTAGCGGGTACGCTGCTATGAGTCAAATTAAGGCCCTGTTCATCTGACTTATAATCCGTCTTATTTGGCTTGTTTTTTTAGCCGGAACAGTATTTTTCTCTCACAAAAAATCAGCCAACAGTGTTTTTCAGCCGGCTTATAATTCCAGCCGAACGGGGCCTAAATCTGGGATTCCATCGGGCAATTCGCAGAATAAGGTGTAGAGATGATCTTAAGGCTGCAGACAAGATATAGTATTTGAGATAATACCAAGTCATCTTTTTTCTTTCCCTTCCCTTAAAGTTAAATTCGACAGCAATATGGAGATAGGAACCGCAGATAGAAAATTAACAATTTCAACAGGTGATGAAACAAGATGAACAAAAACCATGTCATCTTTCCCTTCAAACAGTTGACCATGTATGCCCGTTTTCTCTTTCGTCTAAACTCTGAAGAGTAATCTAGAAATGTGTTTGTACAGAGAAACAAATCCGCCCGGTCCGTGCCCTCAACTAGACGATCCTATGATGAATACTTGTTGCTCCTCGTATGTCTGTCTGATTTCCCCCTTTATGTGAGCGATTTTAAATGCTTTTCCTTCTTTGTGAACACAAGGAGGCCACTGTGAAATGGTGCTTAGTGAGGAATATGAATTTTGAAGATGGTTATATCCTGAGCTGAGAATTCAGTGGAACTTGATCTATTAGACAGTCGAAGTTTTTCAGCTTGCCTTAAGGGGTGATATGATATTACTGAAGACCGGAAAAAACTGGAAAATTTTGAGTTAAAATCTATGTACAATGCAATTACTCCAAATATAATTGGGACTTGTCACAAACACATCTGGAAAGGGGAAAATTCCTCCAAAAGTCAAAATCTTTGTGTGGCTAATGGAAAACAATGCAATTCTCACAAAGGATATTCTTATTAGAAGAGGATGCATGGGTTGCTGACCCTAAGTGCTCCTTCTGTGATAACAATAAATCAATCTCTCACCTGTTCTTTGAGTGTCCTGTGGCCCAAGGTTATTTGGGGGATCATTACTACTTGCACTGGCGCAAAGCAAACAATGTAACTCGATCATTGCAGCAGGCTTGGGACTTGGGAGTGGGTCAAAGTGTGGATTCCTAATGGGAAAAAATGTCCATACATTTGGAGTGGCTGCTATATGTTGGGCAATTTGGAAATCTAGTCTAGAAACAAAGTGTGTTTTGAAAATAAAACTGTAAAGAAGTTGCTTTTGCTTGTCTCGTGTTGAGTGCTAGACGCGAAGACGGCATCATGTGTTTTGGGTACTTGGGAACATGGTTCTTGTTATCTTCTTCTTCTACTACTACTGCCCCTGCTAGGGATTTGGTATTCCATTGTTACTGTGTTAATCTTCTTCAGTTTTTCCTTTTCACAAATGAGGGCATATGCCCTCACATTACGGACCATAAGATTTGCACTGAGATTCATGTTATGGTCCACAATGTGAGAGCATGTGCCCTTAAGGACAAAATTTACTTTACCGTCTATTCTCTGATTCTTTGCCGTCGTTAACATTCATCAACTTCGTTGTCTTCATCCGTAATGCCAGATAAGAAAACAACATTTCGTTTTTGAGAAAAAAAGAAAACCAAAGATATTCGCAAAACCGAGTTCTTGCACAGGTCACGGAATGGCATTTCATGGGCCATAAAGTGCCCACGTATCAAGCCCATTACGGACCAAACGAACTAGTGAGCCCAATGTGTGAGTGCGCATGAGGGACCTAGGTGGCCGATTTTTTTTTCTATACTACTAGGCTGTTTTTTTTTTCCTTCTTGGGCCAACGAGGAGAGCGAGGAACATGTCTTTTGCATCTTTCTTTTTTGTGCAGAGAGTTGCTATATTTTAGGTGCCCGAATTTTTAAAAATAAAAATTTTTAGACAACAATTTTATATTATCAACTAGTATAATTATAAGGAAAACTTACAAGAGATAGTTCATACTTTTTTTTCTATAGACGAACAATGAGAGAATTGCATGTTTACTAAATAACAACGAAAAGTCAGACACCTGAAATATAGGAAAACTATTTTTTTAACTTACCTATTGCCAAATTTTATTAATTTTCCTTTAACTTTTTGTTTCATTGGTCTTTCTAAAAAAACCTTCTTGTTTTCTTTCTCTATTCGGTATTACTCAATTTTAGCTTCTTGAGAAAAACGTTGTAACTTCATATGAACTATTTCCTTGTGCAGCACTGCATCAACAGAGTCAGTTCCATGGGCTTTTTTTCGTGAATATGCACGAGTGTGCATATCTTTGTATTAGAAAAAATAGAGTTTATGTTACAAGATGACGTTTCCGACATGAGACACGATTAAACGCTACATCTTGACTGATAACAACCAGCAGCAAGGCTTAACATTGTTCGGCTGCTACGAATGCGCTAGGCTTCGAAGCCCGGTCGCTCCCGCCTCTATCCATCGTTCTGCCTCGGCCATGATTAGCTGTAGCATGTCGGCGACGATTGCGGTGGCGTTCCTGAAACATCGGGCGTTGCGCTCCTTCTAAATTTGCCATGACACCAAGACGAACAGGGAGTCCATGCCGGAACGTCGTTCGCTGTCGAGACCCGACCGCAGCCTTGCCCACCATGATCTCACCGATTGCGCTGCTTGTGGTAGCTGCAGCCCGACCACCTGTAGCACGAAGAACCACACCTCCCTAGTGAACGGGCAGCTGGTGATGATGTGGTCGATGGATTCTTCCACTTCGCAGAGATGGCAAGAGTCTGCAGCCTCGAGTCTGTGTCGCCTTCTCCTGTCCGCGGTCCAGTGCTTGCGCCGGAATGCCAACCATAGGAAGATCTTGACCTTCAATGGCGGCCAAGTCTTCCATATCAGCTTGTGACCGGCGAAGCGGTAGGATCCTGATTGCAGCATCGCGTATGTCGACTTGGCGGAGTACTCGCCACTCGGCGTCCATCGCCAAACGGTTCTGTCTAGCTGATCGCTGAGCTGCACGTTCACCACGGTGTGCCATAGGTGTCACAACCGGAGCCGGCTGCTTTGCCGAGGGCCCCAGGCTCTCGGCAAAGTCTCTAAGACCCTCGGCAAAGCCTTTGCCGAGCGCAGCTCTCGGCAAAGCGCCCTCGGCAAAAATCCGATCGGCAAAGGCTTCTTTGCCGAGAGCCGTTTATCGGGCACTCGGCAAAGCGCGAAATAAAAAAATGCGAAAAAAACCTGGAAAAAATTTTTTCAATCGGGGGAGGGGGCCCACTGGCCAGCGCCCGCCCGTCTCCGTCGAAGTCGCAAGTCGCGGCATTTTTCGCGGCTACGCGGTCGGTGGGATTCGAACTCGTGACCTCTCCCTCACGCGATACCTCCTCTGCCACCTGCACTACACACTCACATGCGTCTATATGTCATTTCAGTTACTCAAATATTATACTAAACCAATTGAAAATTGATTGTTTGAGCCCCTAAACGAATTCAAATCAAAAAGTTGTCAACCACAAAGTTTCATAACTTTTCGAGCACTACATTTTTCATATAGAAAGTTTTTCCATCCGAGGTCTTTTGAAAAATTCAAATTTTAAAATTTTGAATTTCAAACGTAGTTTTGCATGACAAGATGAATTCAAATGAAAAAGTTGTCAACCACAAAGTTTCATAACTTTTCGAGCACTACATTTTTCATATAGAAAGTTTTTCCATCCGAGGTCTTTTCAAAAATTCAAATTTTAAAATTTTGAATTTCAAACGTAGTTTTGCATGACAAGATGAATTCAAATGAAAAAGTGGTCAACTACAATGTTTCATAACTTTTTGAGATCTACAAATTTCATTTAGGAAGTTTTTCCATCCGAGGTCTTTTGAAAAATTCGAATTTTAAAATTTTAAAATTTTGAATTTCAAACGTAGTTTTCCATGACAAGATAAATTCAAATTTAAAAGTGGTCAACTACAATGTTTCAATACCTTTCGAGATCTACAAACTTCATTTAGGAAGTTTTTCCATCCGAAATTGTGTTGCTAACATTGTTCACAAATCTTATATATCTCTCTTGTAGTTTCATGGAACTACATGAGAGACATATAGATTTTGTGAATAACGTAATTATTACTTTGTCGAATAAAGAAATGACCAATATAAAGTTTGTAGATCATGAAAAGTTATGAAACTTTGTAGTTGAAAACTTTTTTATTTGAATTCGTTTAGGGCACCAAAATGTGGTTTGAAAAATTGCTTTGCCGAGTGTTTTACTTTGGCACTCGGCAAAGAAGCCTTTGCCGAGTGCTTTTTTTTTGGCTCTCGGCAAAGAAACTTCTTTGCCGAGAGCCGTTTATCGGACGCTCGGCAAAGGCTTCTTTGCCGAGTGCAGAGGCTTTGCCGAGTGTTTTTTATTTGGCTCTCGGCAAAGCCTTCTTTGCCGAGCGCCCGAAAAAAAACGCTCGGCAAAGCGTCCGGCGCTCGGCAAAGAAGTGGATTCCGGTAGTGTGTAGTTAGTCGATGATTGCCTGGGATGACATCCCGCCCGCTATGCTTCGTGCCCATGCCCTTCCCTGGATGCCCTGGTGCACAATTTGTCAAAGTCTGATCCTCGCAGGGACCAAACTGTAGAGGCAAGGGGCGATGTCACTCACGGATTGTTCATCAATCCATCTGTCCTCCCAGAAGAGTGTGCGGTGGCCATTGCCCAAAACCTTGAATGTCGAAGCTTTGAAGAACGACTGGACCTGTGGGCAAACACGAATGGGAAGCTGAGACCAGGCTCGCTGCTCATCAGTTTGTTGTAGACATAGCCATCTGGTCTGGAGGGCATAGCCCGTGAGCCGAAGGTCAGAGATGCCCAGTCCGCCAAGCTCAGTTGGTCTGTAGCATGTCTTCCACGCCACCATACATTTCCCCCGCACTGACTGATCTGACCTGGCCCAAAAGAATTTCCGGCAAAATTGCGTCGATCTCTTTCTGTGCCCACGACGGCAGATTCTTCGCCATCATAGCATATACTGGAATGGAGCGTAGGACCGACTTGACCCAAATCAGCCTTCCACTTCTTGCCATAAGTGCTCCGTGGCATGGCGGCATTTTCCTGGCCACCTGCTCCACCACCGCCAAGTAGTTGGCCTTCGGGATTGGCCTCGTGCTAAGCGGTAGACCAAGGTATTTGATGGGGAATGGCTGGACCTGACATCCCAGGATGCCCACAGTCTGATCCAGAACGTCCTCTCCGCCGTAGATCGGGGTTATCGAACATTTGGCGAGGTTGATGTGGAGCCCCGAGGCTGACCCGAAAATTTGAAGGATTTCCTTGACTGCCGTGGCTTCCTGAACTGTCGGCCGGATGAACATGATCACGTCATTAGCGTAGAAGCTACATTGGTATCTCACCACCGAAGGCCTCATCCTCTTGAGAACTCCATCATCCACGGCCTTCAAGGAAAAGTCGGTGCAGGATGTCCATGGCAATGATGAACAACAATGGGGATAGAGAGTCATCCTGGCGCTCGCCTCTCATGTGTCTGATCGGTGGGCCTTGTTGTCCATTGAGCATAATCCTTGAGGAAGCAGTGCTCAGCAACACCTCGATCCAAGCGCACCAGCGATCACCGTGTTGGGTTTTGATCTCCTACCATTAGGCCCAACGGCCTTTTGGGCCTTGCTTCTCGCGCCCTGATCGGGGGCGCCCAATCCTACATGGTTGGTGGGCCCCCGTCACACTGCGCTATATATAGAGGTGGGGGGCCGGCCGGCTCGAGATACGAGGTTCATCTGAGCCGCCACTCCCCACCGATATTCCCAGTCCCGATCTGAGAAGGGGCGCAGCCAGTGACGGGAAGCCGCCACCATCTTCACTGCGCCACCATCTTCACTGCGTCGACTCTCATCTCCACCGAACGTCGCTGCCGGCGCGCAGATGGCACCGCCGGCAAACGAGACGTCCAACCCCACTGCTACGACTCCGGCTCTCGATGGTTTGCAGTTTCCTACTTCTCTCTGTTTCTCTCTGCTTTTTCCTCAGTAGATCATGAAGTAGAAAATGTTGTTCCATATACTTTAGATGAATCCGTACCCGATCTAACGAACCAACGAACAACGAATTCAACATTGGTACCGGAGCCAGGTTCATGAACTAAGAACCCTAGATCGGGTAAAGAAAAGAAAAATAACATGAACACCATTTTTTTTGATCGGGAAGAACACTGTAACCCTAACCGGGTACTAGAAAGAAAACCGAACCCTAAAGACCCTAACCCCATCTCCATTTTTCCATCCGGATCGGCAAGAACGAACCCTAAACCTAACATTTTCCCCATTCGGATTAACCCGAAAAGAACAACTCGAAGAAAGAAAGAAGGGGGAAAAGAAGGGGTGGGATTAGGGTGCGCTGGATGGATATGCCGGCGCCGGAGAAGAAACCGAGCCGGGGGCGAGCTCGCCGGGCCCGGATGAGATAGCACCGCGGCCAGGCCGCTCGACGGCGGCGTGCTCACCCGTTGGGGAGCACGCGCGCCGGCGAGGGGGCCGGCGACGGCGCAGAGAATCGGCGGCGGCTGTCCCGGCGGCTTCCCGTGCGGCTGCAGGTGGAGAAGAAACCGAAAATGGCTTTTAGGGTTTGGAGGCAGCTGACCGGCGTTTTGTTGAACCGAGAAACGAGCTCCACCGTCCGATTGAAACGGACGATCCGGATGAATCGACGAACGGCTGGGCTAGATTAGGCCCAGGCGGGCGCGCTCACCGGGCGGAAATCCCGGCCCAGGCCCAGGTTGCGGCCTGGGCGCGGCACCCGCTCCGGCCACGGGCCGTTTTTTCGGCGAACTGGGCTGACCCGACCAGTCCCACGGGCCGACCGCTGGGGCCTTTTGGCCAGGCCGCGCGCTGCCGGTTGGCTGGGCCGCTGGGCCGTGCGCCCCTCGCGGGCCAAATTAAAGAAAGGAGAATTTTTTTTTCGGAAGCAATCTTTATATGAATTCGATGAATATTTGAATGAATTTGAATAGAATTTTGATATGAACTTTCGTGCAATATTGTCCAACGACATTTTGCTCAGAAAATAATGAATTTTTTTTTAGTGCTTCTGGAAAATAACGTTATGAAAAATTTATTATTGTTTCCGCTGCGTACTTGATATAATTATTTTCATTATCAAATTCGAACCAACGGGAGAATTTGATTTTGAAAAATGAATAATAATTAAAGATGAATTGTAGTATTGTTATTTTCTGACCAACGTTGTTAATAACAATATTATAATTTTGATCCATGAAAATTGTGCATTAATTTTATTTCTGCCCAATGGTGATGTAAAATTATTGCATAGATGAATTATATGTTTCAATTTGACCAACGTTGAGTTAAAGCATATGATTTCATGTATAAATGTTTCTCACTTACTCTGATGTGGTTTCAGGAGGCAAATGCATTGTGAACATCGCGAACATTCCGACACTCAACGGGACTAATTATCGTGTGTGGCGGGAGAAATATGAACTTGAACTTGCGTTGGGAGAGGTCGATTATGCCATCATCTCACCGTGTCCCACTGAACCTGTGGATCCGGTGAGAGAAGAAAATGAATCTGACGCTGATTTCACTGCTCGAAAGCGTGATCATGCTGAGATAAGAATGAAATATGATCTTGAACATAGGCAATGGACCCTCTCCAACCGCAAGTGCTTATTGGTAGCTAAGGCCACCATAGAAGAACAGATAAGGGGCTCAATCCCTGAATGTGCTACTGCCACAGAATATCTTGATAAAATCAAGAGTCAGTTTACTGGGTCTACCAAGGCCACAGTAAGTTCACTGATAAAGAAGCTTGTGAATGAAAAATATACTGGTGGTAGCATCAGAGAGCACATTTTGAAGATGAACACCACGGCATCTAAGCTAAAAGAGATGAATTTGAAGGAAGATGATTTCCTGATTCATTTGATTTTTGCTTCACTGCCAAAAGAATATGATACTTTCATTGTGAACTATAATATGCAGCCTGAAAGATGGAGCATAGAAAGACTTATCTCAATGTGTGCTCAAGAAGAGGAGAGGATAAAATCCTCACAGAATGAGTCCGCCCATTTTGTGAAGGATAATAAAAGAAAGAACTTTAATAGCAAGAATTCTAAACCACAGGGGAAACCCAAGTGGGACAAGGCCTCTTCCTCAAACTCACAGGGAAAGAAACCCTAGGAACCTGAAAATCAGCAGAGCAACTCCTATGGTGGAGCTGAAAAGGATCAATGCAAGCACTGCTTTAAGAAGGGACACTACAAGAGAGACTGTCCTGACTTCCTGAAATCTCTACTGAAAAGAGGTGATGAATTTATTACATTTGTAGATGAATCCCTGTATTTATGTTATACTAAATCCACTTGGTGGGTTGATTCAGGAGCAACTACTCATGTTGCAAATTCCTTACAGGGGTTAAGTGGGGCGAGAACCTTGCAAAGAGGAGAAAGAACGATTAAAGTTGCAAATGGAGTGCAAGCCAATGTTGAAGCTATTGGAGATTTATCTTTAGAATTGAATAATGGCTTTGTACTTAGACTTAAAGAAGTACTCTATGTTCCCTCTTTGCGAAGAAATTTGATAAGTGTTTCAAAACTTGATGATGACAGAATTGATTGCCATTTTGGTGATGGCAAATATAAGGTACTCGTTAACAATAAATGTGTTGGTCTTGCCTTCCGACAAGACAAGCTTTATTTGTTATCTCTTGATGAAAATGCGAACAATGTATGCGATGAGAATATAAATGATTCCCCATCTGCGAATGTAACTAAGAAGCGGAAGCGAATTGATGATGCCTCTTCGAAATTATGGCACTGTCGCTTGGGCCATATTTCGAGGGGGAGAATGGAACGACTAATCAAAGAATCAATTCTTCCGCACTTAGAATTTTCAGATTTAGAACAATGCGTTGATTGCATCAAAGGAAAGTATGTCAAGAAAATTAAGAAAAATGCCAAACGAAGCACAGGAACTTTAGAAATAATCCACACTGATATATGTGGTCCATTTCCTGTGAAAAGCGTGGATGGTTATGATTCGTTTATAACATTCACAGACGACTACTCTCGTTATGGCTATATTTATCCAATTAAAGAAAGATCGGAAGCATTGGATAAATTCAAAATATTTAAAGCTGAGGTTGAAAATCAGCATGATAAGAAAATAAAGATTGTACGATCAGACCGAGGTGGAGAGTACTATGGGTGACATACCCCATATGGCCAAATTCCTGGACCGTTTGCAAAGTTTCTACAGGAAAATGGCATAGTCGCTCAGTACTCCACACCGGGGGAGCCTCAGCAGAATGGAGTGGCTGAAAGACGTAACCGTACCCTAATGGATATGGTAAGAAGCATGATAAGTTACTCCACTTTACCGATTAGTGTATGGATGGAGGCACTGAAAACCGCCATTCACATACTTAATCGAGTACCAAGCAAATCAGTGCCTAAAACACCGTATGAATTATGGACAGGAAGAGAACCCTCACTTAACCATTTGCGTGTGTGGGGCTGTCCAGCTGAGGCAAAAGTGTTTAACCCAAACATAGGAAAGCTAGACTCTAAGACAGTCAGCTGCCATTTCATTGGCTATCCAGAAAGATCAAAAGGATATCGGTTTTATTGTCCTAACAGACATACGAAAATTGTAGAAACAAGACACGCTGTGTTCTTGGAGTATAACATGATCAGGAGGAGCATGGTAGCACGAGAAATAAGCCTACAGGAGAAACGGGTACATGTACCCACTCCAATGGTTGAAGAACCATTCTTTACGCTACCTGTTGCTGTTGAGCCCATAGTGCAGGACACTATGGAGCCAACACCTGTTGCAAGTTCTCCCGTGGCGACAATAAATGAACATGAGGAACCTGTCCTTGAGGAGGCTGTCCTTGAGGAACCCAGAGAACCAAATGTCGCACATGAGGAAGAACAACAACAGCCCAATGTGGAACAAGTGCCAGAGGCCCCTAGAAGGTCTCAAAGAACAAGAAGGTCAGCTATTTCTAATGACTATGAAGTTTATGAAACAGAAGAATTTCAGATGGGGGATGATCCCACCTCATTTGAATAAGCCATGAGAAGCGACCACTCATCAAAGTGGCTTAAGGCCATGGAAGATGAAATGAAATCAATGAGTACCAACAAAGTTTGGGACTTGGAAATTATTCCTAAAAGAGCCAAAACAGTAGGTTGTAAATGGATCTACAAAACAAAATATGACTCCCAAGGGAACATAGAAAGATTTAAAGCGCGACTTGTGGCGAAAGGCTTTACGCAAAGAGAAGGGATTGATTACAATGAGACGTTTTCTCCAGTCTCATGTAAAGATTCCTTCAGAATTATAATGGCACTTGTGGCCCACTATGATTTGGAATTACATCAAATGGATGTAAGAACGGCGTTCCTTAACGGGGATTTGGAAGAAAATGTTTATATGGCACAACCGAAAGGTTTTGTTGTAAAAGGAAAAGAAAATATGGGATGCCGCCTAAAGAAATCAATCTATGGATTGAAACAAGCCTCAAGACAGTGGTATTTAAAATTTGATAGAACGATAAAAGGTTTTGGGTTTAAGGAAAATGTTGAGGACAATTGCGTTTATGCAAAATTCAAGAATGGAAAGTATATATTCCTAATTCTGTATGTGGATGATGTCCTGCTTGCTAGCAGTGATGTCAGTCTACTAATGGAAACGAAGAAATTCTTGTCCGCAAACTTCGATATGAAAGATCTCGGTGATGCCTCGTTTGTTTTGGGAATAGAGATTCACCGAGATAGAAGAAAAGGGGTACTGGGACTGTCGCAGAAGGCATACATAGAAAAGGTTTTGAAGAAATTTAGTATGCATGCGTGCAGTTCTTCACCTGCTCCTATTGTCAAGGGCGATAGATATGGGGAACATCAATGTCCCAAGAATGAATATGAGATTAACCGAATGAAAGCGGTACCGTATGCTTCAGCAGTTGGAAGTTTACAATATGCTCAAGTGTGTACACGCCCTGACTTGGCTTTTGTCAGCTGGTTACTTGGCAGATATCAAAAGAATCCAGGAATAGAACATTGGAAATTGGTGAAGAAAGTCCTGCGTTATTTGCAGGGTACGAAAGGCCTCATGCTAACGTATAGAAGATCTGATTCCCTGAAGATAGAGGGGTATTCAGATTCCGATTATGCGGGAGAAGAAAGAAAATCCACGTCAGGATATATATTTACTCTCGCAGGAGGGGCTATATCGTGGAAAAGCTCCAAACAAACCGTAACTACATCCTCGACAATGTATGCCGAGTTTGTAGCATGCTATGAGGCAACGGGGCAGGTGAATTGGCTAAAGAAATTCATACCCGGATTGAAAGTGATTGATGATATAAATGAACCGATGAGGTTGTATTGTGATAACAACCCAGCGGTACAATATGCTTACAACAATAGGTCAAGTGGTGCTGCCAAACACATTGACATAAAGTACTATGTTGTAAAAGATAAAGTTCGGGATCATATTATAAATCTTGAGCATATAAGTACAGAGAAAATGCTCGCGGATCCGCTCACAAAGGGCTTACCGCCCAACGTGTTCAGAGAACACGTAGCCGGCATGGGTTTAAGGGAAAGCCTATGATTCCCGAACATACGAAGGACCCAGAAGAAACTTCATTCCATACAGAGAAATGTGTTGTGGCTGTTAGTCTAACGGCACTAATTGCTGTGACGATGAAACAGTTCAATACACTAATCTGCAATGGAATAGGATAGAAACAAGAAAAATATGAATCGAAAGTTTGAGTATAAAATTAAAGAACGAAGAAAATGATGAGAGATCAAGGGGGAGAATGTTGGGTTTTGATCTCCTACCATTAGGCCCAACGGCCTTTTGGGCCTTGCTTCTCGCGCCCTGATCGGGGGCGCCCAACCCTACATGGTTGGTGGGCCTCCGTCACACTGCGCTATATATAGAGGTGGGGGGCCGGCCGGCTCGAGATACGAGGTTCACCTGAGCCGCCACTCCCCACCGATATTCCCGGTCCCGATCTGAGAAGGGGCGTAGCCAGTGACGGGAAGCCGCCACCATCTTCACTGCGCCACCATCTTCACTGCGTCGACTCTCATCTCCACCGAACGTCGCTGCCGGCGCGCAGATGGCACCGCCGGCAAACGAGATGTCCAACCCCACTGCTACGACTCCGGCTCTCGATGGTTTGCAGTTTCCTACTTCTCTCTGTTTCTCTCTGCTTTTTCCTCAGTAGATCATGAAGTAGAAATGTTGTTCCATATACTTTAGATGAATCCGTACCCGATCTAACGAACCAACGAACAACGAATTCAACACACCGAACCCCCTGGCTCGAAGCACTTCTAGCAGGAAAGGTCACGACAAGGTGTCGAAGGCCTTGGAGATGTCGAGCTTGAGCAGCAGCATTGGTCTTTTCTTGCTTCGGATGAGGACTGCGGCGCGCTACACATACTTGTAATTGTCGTGGATTGATCGTGATTGGACGAACGCGTTCTGGTTGTGGTCGACCAGGTCGTTCATCCTCGACGCCAGCCGCAGCGCAAGCACCTTGGAGATCAATTTTGCGAAGCTGTGAATCATTGTGATAGGCCTAAAGTCCGCCGGACAGCTTGCGCCGATTTTCTTTGGTAGGAGAACCACTAGCGCAGTGTTCAGCTTGTGGAAGTTCCTATTATTTCCCGCGCAGAAAGCTTGTATGGCCTCCATGATTTCCGGCTTTATGATCGGCCAGGCGGTCTTGTAGAAGATTTCGTTGAAGCCGTCGGGCCCTGGCACGCGGTCGCTGGGCATCGACTTGATGGCTGCCCACACCTCATCGGCACCGATTCCCTCCTCCTGTTCTGCTAAGTCAATCGGCACAAGTCCCAGGTCAGGGAAACTCAGGCTGTCTCCCCCGGCTGCCGCTGCACCAAATACTGACGTGAAGTGGTTGCTGATTGCCCTCTCCATATCAGCGTGCATCGTGACCGTGTGTCCATCCACAGCTAGCGCGGAGATGTACTTTCTCCGTTTCCTTCCTCGTGCAATCATGTGGAAGTATGCCGTGTTGGCATCTCCTTCACGTAGCTGGCGAACGCGAGAGCGTTGTCTTGCCATGGTCCGTTCCATAGAGGATAGCCCGAGCAGGTTGGCTTCATCTTCGGAGAGCTGACGGCGTTCCAGTGCGACGTCGAGGCGCAGCACCAGTTCGCGCGCCAAGAGAAGCTGGGCTTTGACGTCGCCGATTCGAGTCGATGACCACCGCTGCAGTTCCCTTATCAGATTCCTCAACATTTGATCCAGGCGCAGCAGCGGGTCAAAGATCCCCGGCGGCCTCTGCCATGCCTGTGCGATGGTTTCATCGTAGTCGTCGAATTTTGGCCAGAATTGCTCAAAGTGGAAACGGGCCTTGGACATCTAGCCGAGATTCGTCTGCAGCAGGAGCGGACAATGATCTGAGGCGTCCGAACCTAATCCGCGAAGGTGAGCGCTGGGGAATTTGTCATCCCACTCCAAGGGTCGGGTGATCCCTCTCGTTGCTCCACGTGAAGGTGCATGTCCTGCAGCCCGAGAGTCGCCACCGTTCGACGAAAACGACGAAGATTGGCTCGATCGATTCGATCGTTGTTCTTGTCAGCTTCGCTCAGGATGAGGTTGAAGTCCCCTGTAATTGCCCATGGCCCTGAGCAGGTGTCTCTAATGGCTTCTAATTCCTCGAGGAAGATGCCTTTGGCCCTATCATCTTGTGGCCCGTAGACCGTTGACAGCCACCATTTGCCGTCACCATCATCAGTGTTCGCTGCTGCCTCGACTGCCACGGTGACCGAGTAACATCCCACCAGGACATTCGAAAGGGAGACACTACCTCGTCGCCCCGCAATCAGGATGCCACCTCGGGTGCTAGAAGCCGGCAAGTAGGCAAAGTCCACGAAATCTCTACCCAGCAACAAGGAATTCAGAAATTACATCCAGTTTGGTTTCCTGGAGACAGACAATCGAAGGTCGTATGTCGTCGACGAGCGTGCGTACGTTGTCACGCCTCGCTTGCGCGTTGAGGCCGCGCACGTTCCATGAAAGCACGGTTGTATTATCCATGCTAATTCTACTCCTGCGAGCGAGCCGCCGCGGTTCAGGCCATGGCGGACACCAGCCGCCTTCCAGCTCTCGCTCCCCTTGTTTTGGTGGCCGGGAACATGTCATCAAAAGCCTGTACGTCCCCTGCCAACAGGTTGGCATTGAACACTGCGTAGTATGTCATTCTGGATGCCGAGGATGGTGCCGCTGTAGCTGGCAGTACTCCCATCTTCCTCGTGAGGAGTACCTCTCCCACGGGCTAGTTCTTGACTGCATTGTTCGGTTTCATGAACCTGAAGCATCACGAACGGGACTAGTTCGTACTCACTGATGACCAGTTCGTCCATGACATCGATTGTGGAGAATCGGAGCTGGAGCTGGGGGTTTCAGGATCTAGAACATCGCTGATGTAGCTTCCCAATGCTACTAAAACGTGCATGGAAACAAATTCGAAACAAGATGCTCAATCTGAAAAAAGTAGGAGTAGAAATCAACACTCCTGTGCTATCATCAGAAGCGTGTCATTTGTAGATTAAACTCTTCTTCTTAATTATAATGATGCGCAAAATTTTTTGCATATTTGAGAAGAAAAAAAAAAACACTCCTGTGCCGCAGGCTCCAATGTGCTGCCAGCCTGTCAACCAAGATTATCATTGTCAGTGGCGGTTTCCAAGGTTAGGTCGACGTCGATCTTCACTTGGTGTTGGGCTACTCCCTAGTCATGACAACTTCAGCAGACACAAAGAATTAGGCCTGGTTTAGTTCCTAAAATTTTGTGCCTCCACCCATCATATCGAATGTTTGGACATATGCATGGAGTACTAAACGTAGATGAAAAAAAAAACTAATTGCACAGTTCTCGGAGAAATCGCGAGACAAATCTTTTAAGCCTAATTAGTCCATGAAAAGCCTTAAGTGCCACACTAACCAACATGTGCTAATGACGGATTAATTAATATCATTAGATTTGTCTCGCAGTTTCCTGATGGGTTCTGTAATTTATTTTTTATTAGTATCCGAAAATCCCTCTCGACATCCTTCCGACACATCTGTGACGTCCAAAACTTTTCTTTTCGCGAACTAAACGCAGCCTCATGCATGTTGCCGTGAAATATTTCGAATGGCCAACATCGCATCGCGTGATGGCGAGATGCACGGCAGTTGACAGTACAGAAATGATGTGGACAACGAAAGGCCTTCTTCCAAAACTTGCGTGCTCGACAAGTTTTAGCCATAGAATCTTCTCTTAGAAGGGAAGGAAGACCTCGATTTGATTTGAGTTTCAGTTCTGCCGTCCAATTAACCTGACTGGCCTGTTTCCTTTTGATTAACTCTCTTAACTTTTTGTCTTTGTTTATACTCCGTGATGCTCTGCAGGCTGCAATTCATTGGCCTGTTTCCACGAACATGATGAATATGCAGCCGAAAGAGACACTGCGTTAGCCTTGTAGTGTAGGAGTATGCTTGAGTGCTTGACTAAAGGAAATATCCAACGGAGGCCCTAACTAATCGGACGTGACACACTGAAACTACTATGTAGTACATATGCACTGTAAACAAAGCTTAAAGTTGGTGAATGAATGCTACTTCCCAGCTATTGATCTACAATTAGTCTCTTGCGGTTAGGGCTTTAATTGTAGGCAGCAATTTACTAGCTGATGGGGTCTCACTTCACCAGAATTGCGCTAGTTACATGTCATCAGCTCCACATACATGGACTTCTCCAAAAATTTGTAAACCTTAGCTTGCAAGCCAGATGGGGCAGCTCTGACTTTGCAGATACGTACATTACTGGTACTATAATGAACAAATTGTCTTCCGAAACACCAAGGCCAAGCCTGTTTCAGCTGTTCTTCGCTTCTTTGTGTATCGGTCAGAACCACCTCCTAACTTCTCCATCTCCAGTGTTTTATACAAGCACAGAACTAATACTACGTTTTGCGCCACGATTTGGAGAGGAATTGAGGCGTTGATTCAGTTCATAGTAGCTGTTTAGGTGCACCGAAGCCTACGAGGTCAAGGGGCAACAACTCTCTCAGTCTCACCTAAAAGGAATCTTTTACCACAAGCGATCGGTTAGCACCTGCTGCAGTAGTGCAGTGCCACTGCACTCACCTGACCGCACACACCATGCAAGCTATTTGATCGCGCATGCAGTGCTAGTGCTAGTGCACGAAACCCTGCAAATTTCCTCGGCACCAATCGACGACGTCGTCCCAGGTGGCAAGATGACCGGGTGCAACCCGCCGCGGAAGGGGCGGAGCTGGGCCGGCGCCGGCGGTGACGGCCTCGAGGAGGCGTGGCTGGTGGCGGAGGCGCCGGCCAAGAAGCCCCACGCTAGGGCGGCGGCGTGGGGCGTCACCGTCAGCTTCGGCCTCCGCCGCGGCCACTTCAACTCGTTCGTGCTGCTCCTCCTCGTCTTGTTCGTCGTCCTCGCCATTTCGGTCACCACCACGAAGAACGACAGCAGCGGCGGCGGCGGGCCCGAGCAGCGGGTGACGACGAGGACGACCGCGCCGCCACCTGCGGATGACGCCAGTGCCGGCGGGCAGGGTGAGTGCGACATGTCGGCCGGCCGGTGGGTGTACGACGACGCGGCGTACCCGCTGTACGAGGAGAGCGCGTGCAAGTTCATGTCGGACCAGTCGGCGTGCGGCAAGTTCGGGAGGACGGATCTCAAGTACCAGCACTGGCGGTGGCAGCCGCACGGCTGCGATCTTCCCAGGTGCGTGTTCCATGCGTGCGTAGGAGCTCACTTGTTTCGTGGTCAGTTGGCAGTTGCTGATGAATGCTGCCCGGCCGGCGGGCCTCTGTGCAGGTTCGACGCGGTGAAGCTGCTCCAAAGGCTGCGCGGCAAGCGGCTGGCCTTCGTCGGCGACTCGCTGAACCGGAACCAGTGGATATCCATGGTCTGCCTCATCGACACCGGCACCCCCATGCTGCGCAAGTCCATGGCCGGCGGCAACGGCTCCCTCGTTTCCTTCAAGATCCATGTACGTACAGCCAATCCACCATGTCTGTCATTCAACATGCATGTATGCCATGCCACCTGAGTGAGAGTGACGCCATCAAATTTTGCGTGCAGGAGTATAACGCGTCGGTGGACTTCTACTGGTCGCCGCTGCTGGTGGAGTCGAACTCGGACCATCCGGTTCACCACCGGGTGCCCGACCGCGTCGTGCGCGCCGGCTCCATCGACAAGCACGCCAGGCACTGGGCCGACGCCGACGTGCTCGTCTTCAACTCCTACCTCTGGTGGCGCCGCCCGACCATGAAAGTCCTGTGAGTGTGTGCTCTCTGTTCCGTCTCACTGTCTGACTGACGCTGAGACTGAAACTGACCGTGCATGCGTTCGGTGCGGCGTACGTGCAGGTGGGGGTCGTTCAAGGCGGCGGCGGAGGGCGCGCACAGGGCGGCGTACGAGGTGACGGACAGCCTGCGCGCGTTCGAGCTGTCGATCAGGACATGGTCGGAATGGTTGGAGCACCACGTCGACCGCGCCCGCACGCAGCTCTTCTTCACGAGCATGTCGCCGACGCACCTCCACTCCGACGAGTGGGAGGCGCCCGGGACCGGGACCGGCGGCAACCACCAGTGCTACGACGAGACGGAGCCGATCATGGCGGAGGGGCACCGCGGGCAAGACACGGACCCGGCGTTCGCGCGCGCCGTGGAGGCGCAGGTGGCGCGCCTGGGCGCGCGCGGCGTCGCCGTGCGGGTGCTCAACGTGACGCAGCTGTCGGAGCACCGCAAGGACGCGCACCCGTCGGTGCACCGGCGGCAGTGGAGCCAGCCCACGGCGGCGGAGCTGGAGGCGCGGGCGCGCGACCCCAGCAGCGGCGCCGACTGCATCCACTGGTGCCTCCCCGGCGTGCCCGACGTCTGGAACCAGATGCTCTATGCGCACCTCGTGTCGTCGTCGTAGCTAAGGTGGCGGCATACCAGCTCACCAATTTCGCAGCTCATTTTTTTCTTTGTCATTATTTCTTCAATTGTATTAGGTATTACGCTTTGCAAATGTAAAAGCAACAGCGTAGTTTTTAGACTGAATGAACACGGTCACCGCAGTACACAACTCGGTCGTCCTATGCAGCATATAGTTTATTGGCTCAGTGGATACTATTTTTTGATCCTTCACCAGGCTCTATGGCCTTATATTACGAGATTCAAGCTCAGCCAAATCGCGAGCAGTCCAACGGATTACAAATTCTGAGAGGGGATCAGTCCATAGACAAAACTGACCCGGGTCCCAACTCATACCCAAACTAGCAAGCTCGTGCGCAGACGAGTTACAAGACCTCGGAATCTTACAAATACTTATGCAACTAAAACTATCTAGGAGAAGACTGCGGATATTCGCGTACAAACCACCTCCAATAGCCAAATCACTAGACGACGAAGTGATCGCATCTTTCAACTGTGAGGAATCAGTCTCAAGCACAACCTGGGAAATGCCGAAGTGCTCCGCTGCTTCTAGTGCTTGCTTGCACGCCATCGTCTCTGCGAGCAGAGCATCATGCACCGGGCCAAGATTCCCTGCCCCAGCTAGGACAGCAGAACCGTCATGGTCACGGATTATAAAACCCCATGCGCCAGCCTTGGTCTCCTTTCTGAAGGCACCATCAACATTTATCTTGAGGATATCAGGTGGAGGCGGTGACCATCTCTGGGTGGGTGATGCCGACGATGCCGATGCTTGAGCGCTTGACATCTGAATGTCAGACACCATACCAACTACTGCTCTCACTGTCTCTTGGCATGCTGGCATAAGCTCACCAGCATTCACTTTATTTCTCACGTCCCACCAGTGCCAAAGAAGCACAATCACAAGGAGACCAACATCTGTTCGAAATTTCAAAACTTCAGATATGAACTCCTCTGCAGTACTGGTATGCAGCGGTTGAAATCTAATATGTTCAATTCCCAACTCCCTCCAACACTAGCGGATAGCTTTGCATTTTATAAAACAATGTCCACCATCTTCATCAAAACGGAAACATACCGGGCATCTAGTGTCCAGTCGAATTCCTCGTCTGCCAATGTTTTGTTTGAGGGCCAAACTATTGTGAGCAACCCTCCACACAAATTGCTTGATCTTAGGAGGACCAGGGAGTCTCCAAATTTTCTTCCAAATATTACCACCAGTGCCATTAGGTGTGCTGGATGATTCACCTTTTTGACGAGTGAGCATAAGCTCAGCTTCATCTTCTAGCACATGGTAAGCCGACTTTACAGAAAACATGCCTTTTTTATCAAAGTGCCAGACCACAGTGTCTTCACAATCAACATGTACTGGGATGGCTAGAATGTTCAGCGCATCTTCTTCCCAAAAGAGATCCTTCACTAGGTCAATATCCCAAGAACCGGTATATGGGTCAATCAACTCAGAGACTTTGGACAGTAAGGTGCCAGCTCGGGGGGTTCTAGGACGCCTAGTAAACCCTGCAGGAATCCATGGGTCCTCCCAAATACGAACACTGCTTCCATCACCTATCCTCCAAATAATTCCTTTCTCCATTGCTCTTAGTCCCCTGACCAAACTGCGCCAAGTATATGACATCCCAGGCCCTTCCTTCGCAGCCCACAAATTACCATCAGACCAGTATCTAGCTTTCAACAATCGAGCACAAAGTGATTCCGGCTGCTGGACCAGACGCCAGCTTTGGCGGGCTAGCATTGCAAGATTGAACAGGTGCAAGTCCCGATATCCCAGCCCACCCTTCTCCTTTCGACTTGATAGCGTTTTCTAGGAAAGCCAATGCAGCTTCTTCTCATTTTCCTGTTGTGCCCACCAGAATCTGCATATCATGGTACTGATCTCATCACACAAAGACTTGGTGAGGTCAAAGCAAGACATAGCATAGCTCGGTATCGCTTGTGCAACGGCTTTAATTAGTGTTTCTTTTCCAGCTCTTGACAACAATTTTTCCTTCCAACCCTGGATGCGCTTCCATACTCTATCCTTCAAATATGCAAACATTTTAGATCGAGATCGACCCATATACACCGGCAACCCAAGGTACTTATCACTTTTAGCTTCTTGAGATAAGTTCAGGGCAGCCATAAACTCCGTCTTCTTTGACTGTCCACAATTCTTACTGAACAAGATTGATGATTTGTCCTTATTTATTACTTGCCCCGAGCATTCCTCATAAAGCTGCAGCACATGTCACAGATGATTTGCATTCCCATCATTAACTTTCAGGAGAAGCAGAGAATCATCCGCAAACAGTAGGTGAGTTATACTCGGTGCACCTTCACATATAATAACACCCTCCAAATTTCCAACACTTTCAGCTTCGTGCATCAACCCTGAAAAACCTTCAGCACATATCAGAAATAGGTATGGAGACAGGGGATCCCCTTGCCGCAAACCTCTTGTAGGAACAATCTCCTCAGTTAAATCACCATTCACCTTAATTTTGTATGAAACAGTAGAGACACACTGCATTATCAGATTGATCCATCGGCTATCAAATCCCAACCTCTCCATCATTCTTTCTAAGAAATGCCATTCCACTCTATCATAGGCTTTGCTCATATCAAGTTTAAGTGCTGCATAACAATCCCCACCACTCCTCTTATTCTGAAGAAAATGAGTCAGCTCATAAGCAACCAATACATTATCAGTAATGAGTCGCCCAGGGACAAATGCACTTTGATTCTGTGAAATAACCTCAGGAAGTATCAATTTTAATCGGTTTGCTAGCACCTTGGAAGCGATCTTGCATAATACATTGCACAAGCTAATAGGTCTAAGATCCTTCAAACTCTCCGGATTAGGCACCTTTGGGATCAATACCACAATAGTTTCATTCCAAGAGCGAGGCAAAGACACCACCATTCAAAAAATGCAACACCTCTTTAGTGATATCCTCCCCAACAGTATCCCAATATTTTTTTATAGAACAAGGAGGTCATACCATCAGCACCAGGTGCTTTGAGATCACCTATCGCATCTAGTCCGCTTCTCACCTCTTCTGCTGTAAAAGGCCGAAGAAGAGAACTATTCATCTCATCGGAAACTTTAGGTGACATTTGCGATATTAATTCCTCCATACGAGAACCTGCAGTGGCAGTGAATAAACTTTTATAAAAGTTAGAAATCAGGTTCTTGATTGCCCCTTTATCTTCGACTACCACACCACCCTCCGTCACCAGTCTACTAATCCGATTCCTCCGTTTTCGTTCAGATGCATATTGGTGAAAGAAACGTGTATTCCTATCACCTTTGTCCAGCCAATAGACCTTAGCTCTCTGGCGCCAGTATAGATTTTTCTTCTCCTCCAACTTCTCCAACTTGAATTTTAGGATTTCCTCCCTGCGCACTGAATCATCAGACACCACTCTCCTCCTACACTCCTCCAACGCCTTCCTTGTTTTTTTATACTTTTCTCCAGCCCGCCAAGAACATTTCTCCCCCAATCTCCTAGCTCACGTGCAACATTCTATATTGCACCACCCACACCATCCCCTCTCGCCTCCACCCACACCATCCCCTCTCGCCTCCATGGAAGTCTTCCAGGCATTCTCCACAATAGTGGCACACTCCTCCTCCTGCACCCAGCTCGCCTCAAAATGAAAAGCCGGCGGTCCTCTCCTCCCTCCATCACACCGAGGAGGACATGTATCCACGACAACCGTGCGATGATCGGAATGACGAGGTTCCCCATTAATCACACAATGTAACGGAAACCTTGTCATCCATTCATTATTTGCCACCGCCCTGTCTAATCGTTCACGAATGTAATGGGCACTGGTATGACAATTATTGCGCCATGTGAAAGGGTCCCCTTCAAAACCCAAATCTGACATGTCACAATCTTCCAAAGCTTCTCGAAATCTATCCATACAGCCTTGGCCATGTGGAACTCCCCCTCCTTCTCACATGCCAAAAGAATTTCATTAAAGTCACCCAAACACAGCCACGGTCGCCTTTGCGCTGCATTAAGAGCGCGCAGCGCTTTCCACGACAAGTACTTCTTCTCCGTGCTCGGCTCTCCATAGAACCCAGTGAGCCGCCACAAGAAACCATCCTCCTCCGTCACATCCGCATCAATGTACAAATGCGAGATGCCCCGCACATGTAGATTGATCCCCCTTCGCCAGAAAATTGCAAGTCCACCACTACGCGTGTCAGAACAGTTTTTCACAATCATGTTTGACAAGCCTAGTTTCCACCTCAAACCTTTGATCCTACTCTCATCCATTTTTGTTTCGGACAAGAATAGAACATCGGAGTCCTCCTCCTTCTGAACGTTCAGAAGGCCATGAATTGTCGCGCCGTTCCCCAACCCATGGCAATTCCAAGCAATATTCTTCATTGGGACCCGCAGGGCTGTTCTGATAGCCCCGCTGCAACAACTTCGGATTCAGACTCCTTCTCCACCGAACTTCTTTGTTTTGGTTTCTTTACACCACTCAGCCCGTCAATGTCCATCTCCTCCTCCTCCCCTTTCCTTTTCTTCTGTAACATCTCTGCACCCCTCTCCCCCACCGGCTTCTTTTCATCTCTTTTTATCCTCTTAAACTTACGCAGAGCTTTGTCTTTCTCCCCTTCCTCCTTATCTTTCACAGCTGGATGGTCCTGCAAGTGCTGCATGGTACTATTCACGTGCAGCTCCCCTTGCTTCCCCCTGCCTTACCAAAACCTCCCTGTCCACCTCCTTAGGAAACAGCTCCGTCTTCGCAGCGCCGGAAGGATACTCCATAGGTTGCACCTCCTTTATTGGGCTGGTTACCTCTTCACCCTCATTCATCTTCTTCTTCACCTCAATGAACCTCACATTCTCCTTATCCGAGTCCTTCCGCCAAGATGGACCATCCGACCGAGATTTGCCTCCACTGCTCCAGCTGTCAGAACGCTCGGCTCTCCACGTCCTCGATCCTCTACTTCCACCTGGCTGCAACCCACCTTGCTCCTGGTTCTTATAGCCACCCGCCTTTCGAGTTGGTATGAAGCACAACTCCCTACTGTATGGAGCTGGCTCATCCTTCCCTAACTTCTTTGAACAGACACGATCCACATGACCGATCAATCCACAAATATAGCAGAAATCCGGCAGATGCTCGTACGTGATCGGGCACCACCGTTCTCCCTTGTCTCCTCCCAGATCCGCCAAAATACCTCGGCGAAGAGGTTTACGAACATCCAGCCGGACCTTGAGACGAAGGACTCGTCCCACCGCCAAGTCACCTCCATCAGCATCCACCTCCATGAACTCCCCCACATCATCACCAATCACCCTAGCAGCTCCTCGATTCATCAGACCCAAGGGAAGACGCTCCACCCGCAGCGAGATCGGGATGAAGGAGAACATGAATTCCTCTAGGGACTTTGACTCATCAAACTCCGTTACCACCAAGAGCTCCTTCGATATCATCCAAGGCCCCTCATCCAGCGCCCTCCGCAACCCCGACGTCTGGTTGAAAGAGACCAGGAAAACATTGTCTCCCAAATCTTTGCAGGAAATCCCTTTCGCAGGGCACCAGATCCATCCTACGGAATTTTCGATCACCTCAGCCCGAACACTCCTCTTCGTAAACAACTTCGCGATCACCTGAGGAGGACGATCACTCTCCCCGCTCGCCGACTCTGCCCCAATCTTGATACTCCTCTTCTCCTCCGATGATAGTTGCAGCTTCTTCAACCTCCCCTCAACCCCCTCCATTGGAGCCCAAGCAGGGCCCCTGGCCCCTATCCGGCGAGGACCAGTGGCAATCCAGACAAATTTGTGGACTCAGGATGCACGGCTAGCAGAAACTAGGGTTTGGGATTAACGTGGACACAAACTCGAATAAACGCACTGCCCAAACGAAGAACCAAGGGATCAGTGCGTGAGGGAACCTAGACAGGAATCTCCAAGGCTGAGAACGCTCGGAGATCAAGGGAAGGAGGAAGACGGATGAAGATCTGGACGCCACCGACGAAACCGCTCGAGTCGCCTAGGAAACCTAGGCGCCGAGAAAAAACAGCAGCCTCCGCCCACTGTTCTCCAGACTCAGTGGATACTAGGCTTAGGCATCACCGAAATGTAAATTCTGTTATTTCGCTCTTATTCCAAAATCGTTATGGATAGTAGAAAGGTCGGAGCATGTGGTTGGCCAAATCTACAACTATGCACCTTAGAGCACCCTCAATAATATTTTAGGGCCACCCGTGGCATGATTTTTGGCACGATCTACAATTTTGGCTGTGTTTGGGCACAACAACAACAAAAAAACAAAAAAAGACCATCCATTAGTGTGCTTGCCTTATATTGTACATGGTCTAGTGTAACGCAGTTGTCTAGGAAAAACAAAATGCCTTTTACATGGTCTCACCCTGAAAATAATATTTTTGTTTGTTTTTTTTATGATGGATGTAATTTAAAACGAAACAACCTTTTTAAGAGCAGTGCTATCCTAAACACAAAAAATAAACGGTCGGTGATTCACTCGTTATTTTGTCTAAATGGCCACTTAAACCAACAAAATGCCCGTTTGAATGTGATAAACGATCAATTAAACAGAAATGGTATATCATTGTGTAACATTTAAACGGTGTATAAATGGGCTAAACTACTGTTTAGGTGAACCATGGTTCAGAGATATTGGAGAGGTATTGAGAGTGGCCATTTTTATACCAGTAAAGAAATAATTCAACATCTCTCTTTTGTCTATCATGTGGTTTATGATTACCAAAAAAACACTGCCATTTTTTTCTCCTTGGTTACAAATTACAATCGGTAGACCCTAGTTTTGGTTGTCTAGTTTGTGCGGAAGCATGTTCAATCATATGGCCGATTTGATTGACTCCAAATAGCATGGTTTTTGAGAAAAACAAGATACTTTATTTGCGGGCTATTTTCGGGTCACCTACTAGTGGATATTATGCTTCTGGTCCATCTCTAGAAGTAGGAGAGCTAACATGCTAAATATTGTGCGAAAATCTTCATAGCTGAGCTCTCGATCATCGTAAAGCCATAGGCTTGATGCTACGAAGGAGAGCAAACATGCTAAAGCTAAAAGGTAAAAAGATACTTCATAGAAGTTGGTTGGCACGTTACTCATGCTGACGCCGAAACAAGATTCATTTCTTTTTACTTAAAAAACGGTAATGCTCAGGGGCGGGCATCTGTCCGACCGGACGCCATCTCGCTACCGTACTAGCCCAACAAGACTGTCTCACTAAATGTCTCCCCTATTTCTCTTTCAAAAATATCTCCCGATTTGTTCGTTCGTTGCGTGCTTTTCTGCGCCGTGCGTCCGTCTGCCCGCCCCACTCTGCATTGCCGTCATGACCATCCCTCACTGCGCCACCCCACTCCTACTCGCCGCCGTGGGATCATCCGCTGCGCCCCATTCAGCGCTCGCCTATCGCGGCCATGTCGTGCACCACGCCACCAGGAGAAGATCGTCGCCGGCTGGGACAACATCTCCCATAGTCCGAAGACACGGAAAGCCCTAGTTTAGTCTTGGATAATTGATAAAACCTAGCACTAACTTTTGTCATGAGTGGTAATATGAGCTAGGTTGGTGCGATCCGAGTGATTGAGCAAGATGAGGTCCACGGAGATGGAGATGGACATGTATTGATGATGATCAGGCTCAACTTGGAAAAGAAGAAAAAGAAAAATAGGTTCAAGACAAAAGTATAATGATAGGAGCCATTTTTTGTTTGCAATCAAGACACCATAAAGGGTGTGAGTGATTTAGGATCGATAGTCATACTATAAAGAGGGAAAACATTTGGCGAAACGGTTTATCGAGTGACACTAGGTGACATGATTTTTGCATATGCATTTAGAAATCTAGTGTGCTAACTTTGACCCTTGTAAAATGCTTTGAAAAATGCTAACACATGTGCACACAAGTCAAGCTAGTTCATCATTTCAAGTGCAAGATCAACAAGTGGCTAGCACATCATCTCAACCCAATGACCAACCAAGTGCATGCAATCAAGTTTAAGTCCTCCAACCGACCAATGTTGCAAGAGATCATCCATTGGATTCTATAATTGGTGATATCTAAAGAGGTGTACAAACAAGATCAAGATTGACATTATTTTGTGAACACTTCTTATTTGTGTCATTCATTGAACCTAAGAAGATTGATGAAACTTTGAAGGATGTTGGTTGGGTCAATGCAATGCATGAAGAGCTAAATAACTTCAAGGAAAAATCAAGTATGAGAGTTAGTTGAGAGGCCTATGGGATATAATGTGATTGGAACTAAATGAGCCTTTTGGAACAAGCAAAATCAAGATAGGATTGTTGTAAGGAACAAAACAAGATTGGTAGCTTAATATTACACTCAAGTTGAAGGTCTTGACTTTGGTGAAACATATGTCCCGGTTGCAAGATTAGAAGCAATTAAAATCTTGTTAGCCTATGCTTGTGCCCACAACATCAAGTTGTATCAAATGGATGTGAAAAGTGCATTTCTCAATGGGTGCATCAATGAGCTTTTGTATATTGAGCAACCTCCCGATTTTGAAGATGAGAAGAAACCCAACCATGTCTACAAATTGAGAAAGACTTTGTATGGTTTGAAGCAAGCACCAAGAGTATAGTATGCGAGATTAAAGGATTTTCTCAAAGGGGTTCATCAAGGACAAGGTTGACACCACTCTGTTCACCAAGAAGATTAAAAAGGACTTATTTGTGTTGCAAATCTATGTTGATAATATCATATTTGGATCAACCAATCAAGATTTTTATGAGGATTTTGGAAAGTAAATCAAAGACATGCTCAAGAAGTTTGGAATAGAAGATGCAAAGTCCATTAGTACACCTATGGGGACAAATGAAAGCTTGGATAGTGATGTAAGTGGCAATATAGTGGATCAAAAGATATATCGGTCTATGATTGGAAGCCTACTCTATGTGACTGTATCAAGGCCGGATATGATATTTAGTGTATGCATGTGTACTAGATTTTAAGCCTCACCAAGAGAAAGTCATTTGAAGACAACAAAGAGAATATTGAGGTACTTGAAACATACACAAAATGTTGGATTATGGTTCCCAAGGGAGCAAAGTTTGAGTTGATTGGATATTCAGACTCCGATTATGCGGGATACAAGGTTGAAAGAAGGAGCACTTCGGGCACATGTCAACTATTAGGAAGATCACTTCTTTCTTGGTCACCAAAGAAGCAAAATAGTGTTGCACTTTTAATCGCCGAAGCCGAATACATTGTCGTCGGTAGTTATTGTGCACAAATTCTTTAGATGAAGACCACCTTGAATGATTTTAGAATCAAGTTCAAACAAGTGCCATTACTATGTAATAATGAGAGTGTCGTGAAGCTCACCAATAATCTAGTTCAACATGCAAGAACAAAGCACATAGATTTCCACCATCATTTCATAAGAGATCATCAACAAAAAGGGAACGTTTGCATTGAGAGTGTGGGCACCGATGATCAACTTGCCGATATCTTCACCAAGTTACTTAATGAGAAGAGGTTTTGGAAGCTAAGGAATGAATTGAACATACTTGACTTCTCAAATATGTGTTGATGCACATGCCTCTCCTTCGAGCAAAGCAAGGTAAAGTTGATTGACATATCATTCATTCGATACTAAGGATTTGTTTAGTGCATCTAGTCATTCCTACCATGTCTAGGATCTTTCCTAAAAATCAAATGAATTTGATGCTTGTATGGTACCACTATTGCTTCTATGCTTGATATGATCTAGTGGTAGCATATGACATATTTGTGGGCTTGTGAACCTAGTGTTTGATCTAAAAAAATAAGCTATAAGTGTTTAACTCAACATGGTGCATGATAACCCTTATTTGAAGGTGTGAAGAAGCTTGCCCTTAAATCAAACCGAGCTAAATATCTTTTGCAAGTGATCTAGATTGAACTAAATTGGAAAAATGATCCTCATTTTTCATGGTTTCACGCAACCTATCTAAACATTTGAGCTCACCTTTTGTGGTCATTGATGACAAAAGGGGAGAAGTATTTTCCAAAGATAAGCAAAAAGGGGAGAGAAACCAAAGATAGTGAGATAGGTAAAAGGAAGAGGATTAATTAAAATTTGAAGCACACAAGTAGGGAGAGCAAGCTCATAAACTTGTTTGTTGTATTTGAATGCGCATTATATATGCTTGCTTGCATGACACAAGTTTTTAAATTCCCTATCCATGTTTGTGTGGTGTATGCTAGATTATAGAAAATGATTGATGAAATGAAAACTAGCATGCATAAGATGATAGTTAGATGTGCCTTACATGTTCTACAAGTGGTACTAGAACCTTGCTTATAATGTTGATCTCACAAGGCATCTAGTGTTCATGTTTTGCAAGTGCTATCTAACTAACCATGGTGCTAAGGATGGTGTTCAAATGGCAACTCCGATTGGTATCACGCTTCAAAGATCCATTATTTACACCTTAGCATCATTTGGTAGCTATTACTCTCCCAAACTTCTAATCCATGCATATGTGCAAGCTTTCAAATCCAAACTCTTAGCACATATGTAGGGGGAGCTAATACTACCAATTTAGGTTGATGAAACTTGTCCATAATCTTTACACATGATAATATGCTTGGGCAAGCAACATGAATCCAAAAAGATTTCATTGAATATTTTTGTAAATAGGTTATCATCAATTACCAAAAAGCGGGAGATTGGAAGCCCTAGTTTGGTTTTGGATAATTCATTAAACCTAGCACTAACCTTTATCATAAGTGGTGATATGAGCTAGGTTGGTGCAATCCAAGTGATTGAGCAAGATGAGGTCCATGGAGATGGAGATGGACATGTCTTGATGATGATCAAGCTCAATTTGGAAAAGAAGAAAGAGAAAAATGAAAATGGGTTCAAGGCAAAGGTATAATGTTAGGAGCCATTTTTGGTTTGCACTCAAGACACCATAGAGGGTGTGAGTGATTTAGGATCGATAGCCGTACTATAAAGAGGGAAAACCTTTGGCTAAATGGTTTATCGAGTGCCACTACGTGATATGATTCTTGCATATGCATTTAGAAAACTAGTGTGCTAACTTTGACCCTTGTAAAATGCTTTGAAAAATAGTAACACACGTGCACACAGTTCTACACTTTATCAAGTTGGAAGCCAGGGTGAAGTGGTTGAGTTAGAAAAAGAGAAGGAGGAGCTGCAGGGGCAGCGGACCCTGGCTCAGAGGGCATCGGACCCCGCCTGGCCAAGTTCGATGGTCTGCCCTAGCTCTCGGGCGTGCACACGGAGGCGTCGGACTGGGGTGCGCAGTCACATCAGACGATACACATGCACTATTCACCTGTGGGGTTTTTGGCGCGCGTGCAAGCCATTTGACGGAGGAACGCCATGTGGAGGCGTCGGACCGGTGCTAGGTCCAACGTCCAACTGTTCTTGCCCTCTCTGTTGCTTACTGGAGTGCGACGGACTCGCACTGTGCGTGGTCCGATGGCTTTGTCTTCGTGAGTCTGACGGGTTCTGTCAACGTGTGTTAGAAGGCCGTTGCTCGGTAACGGTCAAGAAGGTTTGAACAAGGACGCATGTCAGCATGTGATAGGGCGAGCAGGCTATTGGACTCATGCATCGGACGGTCTAACACCCCGAGTTTCAGGGTCCGACGGCCCTTCCCATGGACTAACGACACTTTCGGTTTGAGGGGGTCCATAAATAGACTTTGGCCAGTTTGGGCTCACCTCTCTTGGACATTTGACATTCTTGACATCCTTGTGAGCTAAGCATACTCCCCCACTCATATTTCTTGCTTGATTACGAATCCAAAGTGAGATTGAGTGATTCCAAGTGCATTTGCTTGAGTGATTCTATATAGTGGCACTTGAGGATCGTTGTGGCTATGGATTTCTTGTTACTCTTGGTGGTTACCGCCACCTAGATGGCTTGGAGCAGCGGATGAGCTTTAGAAAGTGTTGGTGATTGTCCATGGTCGGCTCCGGTGATTATGAGAGGTCTTGCACCATTCTCCGACGAAGAGCCGCAAGGTAGCTCTAGTAAATTACTCATGTCATTGAGTTACCTCACTTGTGGGTAGGTTCTTGCAGTGTCCAATTGTATGGACGAGGTTTGTGTAACATCTCTTAGCCGCCGAACTACCAAGTGTTGGTCGACACAATAGAGACTAGCGTGCCGGCAAGCACGTAAACCTTAGAAGAAAAATCACTTGTCTCTTGTCATTGGTATTCTCCTGGTGATTGTATTGGTGGTCTTATTGTGATTGGTTCATCACTCTACATGGCGGTATAAACATCCCACTCACTCCTTTACTTACTTGCAAAGTAGTTATAACAAGCTCTTTAGTGTAATTAGTTTTGAGAGCTTGTCTTACTTGCTAATTTAGTATCACCTAGTGGAGCTCTTTAGTGTAGCATGTTTGAGAGCTCTTATTGAGCAGTTACATAGCCATTGTTTGTGCCTAGTGGTCATAGCAACTAGAATTGTTGGATAGGTGTGGCAGAATCGCCCGATTTAACATGCTTTTAGGGGTATTTGTCTTCCACTAGATAATAAGTGCCCTGAAAGTGAGCTAAACCAGATCATTCCGTTGAACACACCCACGGGAGAACTTGAACAATCCACATTTTACACCCAGAATCCAATAATGAGTATAAACTTACAATACTTAGTCTATTTCATACAACATAGAGTCTCAGAAAACATTTATTACAGTACCAGGGTTCAGAGTGCGATAATTTAAACGGCGAAAATAAAATAAACATCTAGGGACTCGAAATGAGAATCCATCTGTGTCCACCGAAAGAATCCTCTACACAAGCCCTATCTGCTCAAGGTGCACCTACAATAAGGGTAAAATAAACCCTGAGTACACGATATACTAGCAAGACTTACCGACTAGGAATATATTTCCCGACTCTCAAGGAATATGATAGGCTTTATGGCTTGTGGGTTCTTGTTTGCGGAAAACATTGCTAAGAGTGTGTCCTTAATTCCATAGATCTTTAGTAGCCGTGTTTTAGTTGTTATCCAACATTCTATGTAAGCACATGTTCTATAATCAAGCAATGGTTGAGCAATCAGAGTCATTTTTCAATCTTTCATCTGCCATTTCTTACTACGGTGCCAGAGCGTAGTCAATCCATACCGACATAGAAACGGTGATTTACGAATCAATGTGCCCAGATGGGTACCCCGAAAACACACGCCTCGCTTGCACTCAGGCACAAGCGAGACCAACCCGTTCCACTCCTATCACGGGTTCCAGGTCCCCGTCCAAACTTAGACTCCAAGCCCCCACACTTGAGGCCCTGCCTCAATGCGGTGCTTAGACCTCCACCTATCCCCGCCTCTAATCAGTCGGTCCGAAAAGAGCCGGAGCCCAGAACAAGAGAGCAACAAGTCTTTCCGCTCCCATAAGCAAGTATGTGCTCGAGATAATAAGTCTGTGACTTGACCAGGGTCCATGCAACGAACGGTCCTTAATCGACACGGACAAGGAAAACGGTGCAACCAAGCTAAGCCCCGTGGTCGCGGGACACAACCTGTTACACCCACCAATACCCATACCACATCCCTGCCCGGTCACCATTTTCTTTCCACCATTTTATTGTAAGATTTATGATCATAATAATCACCTGTGGTGAGTAATGACAGGTTACCCACGCTACCGATAAACCACACACACACACACACACACACACACACACAAACATATATATATATATATATATATATATATATATATATATATATATATATATATATATATATATATATATATATATATATATATATATATATATATATATATATATATATATATATATATATATTACGGGTTATGCACCGGGGCTTGCCTTGGGCAGGCGCAAGGTCAGAGGTGTCAGTCACGGGTGGCTCCTGGAACTCCTCCGGCACGAAGATCTCCTCCTCGTACTCATCGACGATCTCCTTGTAGTCCTGCTCCTTTGTGGCCATGTACTCAACTACCTCGTGATCTACATGCATGAAATGACAACGCGATACTTAATAAAGTGACAACAGCAGCTCTTAAAATAATAACAACTACTAAGCTATTTAGCTAACTCTAATGGCTAACATGTTAAGTTATCCACTACTATTAAGCAAGAGCTAACCAGTCTAAATGTTTTCTACCAATTAGATTGCATCATCTTCTTTTGTTATCGATTTAACATATAACATGACTAGGAGAACTTAGCTACCACATCTAGCAAGCTATTAAAGTGCTACAAAAATTTCAATAAGCATCTCATATTGCCATTAAGCTACTATAAAATTTTTAGCGTTAAAGCTATCACGGTTTTGCCACCACAATTCCTACAAGATTTAATATCTTAATAATAGTCATTTTTGCATCGATTTAAATAGACTTAGTACCACTACAGTTATACATGAAGCGATTTCATTAACTGATAGAGCACGAATTTACAAATATAACAAAACTGGTTTCATGATTTTTGGATGCTCAAGTGCCTCATTGCGATTTTCTAAAGTTTTGTCATTCACATGAAATAATAAGCTACTTTGATTTTCTTAAGGAAATGGAAAACTTATTTCGACAGCGCGGCCCAACCCAGGCGGCCCACACGCGCACAGCGCGCACGCACCCATGACCCGAGCACGCGCGGCGGCCCACGTGCGGACGTGGCCCAGGCAGGTGAGACCGCGCGACCAGGCATTGATGCAAAAACGCCCTCGCTACCATAGGGTATTACAACTACCCTACGCACCCTATTCCTACCGATTGCCTCCATGCAAATAAGCCCTCGCATTTTCTCTCCTTTACAACACCTTAGTCCCCGATCACCCCCGCGCCCGCCGGTGCGGCGGCCGGTGGCACTGGCGCACCCGCCGCCCACCTGAGACCACCCACAACCCCAACTATAAGGTCGACACTCACCTACGGGTCCTCGCGCACTGCAAGGTGGTGGTTAGGCGGTCGGAGGCGCTCCGGGGCAGCCCCTCCGCGAAGATGGCAACCTGCATAGAAGGCGGCGGCGTTGCTATGAGCTGCAACCCTTAAAGAACTGTAGAGGCAGTGCATGAGAAACAGTGACTCACCCCAGGCCAAGCTGCAGTGAAGAATCGGCCGGAGGTTGCCCGAGGCGGGCCGGCCACGTGCGCCTGATCGGTGTGGCGGCGCACCATGGCGGCACAACCACGTCACTGGTGCTGGTGGTACGGTAGAGGCTCGGCTAAGGTGCACATAAGGGAGAGGGAGGTGGGGCGAAATTGGCGGTGCAACCAATTTGGCTCGCGGTGGTCCAAAGGAAACTGCCCACGGCGAGGAGCGGTTGTCCTTGACAACACGGTGGCGAGTCAACGCTCCTAAATTGGAGCTCGGTGGGGCATGGCTCGAGGTGGGGCAGGGTCAGTTGGCTGGCAGGCTTCACTGTGAAGCGGTGCGCAAGGCGGAGTGAACCCAGGCAGCTCCACCATGCCGGAAAGACAGTGCGGGTCTGGCGGCCAAGGTGGCAGAGGAGATAGGGGAGGTCAACCCATGGGTCACCTCGCTGGGCGGGATGGGGTCGACGTGGTCAGAGCAGCACCTACGTGGGGGTCACATCAGGATATGCGTGAGCGATGCGGGAGTGGTGTGCGTAAGCAGCGGTCAGCTGACCGACAGCGGTGCAGGGGGCAGGGCATGGGCGCGACGCCACAGACTTGGGTAGCGGTCGTGTCACCACGCGCAACATGGGGGTGAAACAACGGGGCAGCGCGGGGTACCGTGGGGCAGCGACCGACCATGGCCAGCCCAGGACGTGCCGGCCCACCCAGCCCAATAGCGTGGCCAGGCGTTGGCACATGGCGACCCGCAGTGGTGACCGCACACATAGAGGCCGACAGCCGAGACAGTGTTTCAACCTTTCGACTCAGACGCCTGACCATCTGCACTACGCACCAGAGAGCACCAAGGGCTACCCAGAGCAACCAAAACCCGACCTTGCTCCTTAGCTAACTTTCTCGAAATGAATTCGCCAAAGAAGCGCTGTCGAACTGCTTACAAGCTTAAGATCCTAGGCATATTTTGGTTTTCCAAATTCGATTTCCAAGCTACTCGAAATACTAGCTAGCCAAAATATTTTTCCACAATAATGGTTGCATTTCAATCTACAAAGCTAGTACTTCAAATTTTATTAAAGTGTTGCATATATGTCCTATAACAGTTTTGCTAAATAAAATTCATTTTTGAACCTTAAGTGATATAACAAGGCTATTGCGTCAACTTCCATTTAACCTTTTTATTTGTTATATGAAGTTACTCAAATGGTTCTGTGCACTTCAAAATATGTGACACCACAATTACGTGATGCTCAAGAATGCTTTGATGAGTTGTTACACACGGTAACACCGAGGGTGTTACAAATAGGTGGCTTGCAAACCTTGTAGAACTAGAGCAAAATTGCATTACGCCATTTGTCATACTAATCAATTGCTCTAGTGCTTTGTATAATTTTCAAAGAGGCTATTCACCCCCTCTAGTAAGGATGGCAGTGGATCGGGTTCGGGGCGGGTATCCGCGGGTTTCGGGTCCCGCGGGTTTGGGTTTGGGGATGATTTTTCGCCCACGGTTTTCGGGTTCGGGTTCGGGTTTGGTTTTGGGTTCGGTTTCGGGTTTGGTTTTTAACCCGTGGATATCCAATGGATATCCGAAATAAATTATTTAGAATTAAAACTCATGTTTTATAATATGCGAATAATAACTTGTTTACTTAGATTATTAAATCTATTCAAAATTAACTCATGAAAATATTTATTATTTGTTGCCTCTTATTTATACATGTGAATATGTGTATATTTATCCACGGGTTTCGGGTATCCGTTCGGGTTTCGGGTATCCGTTCGGGTTTCGGGTATCCGCGGGTTTGGTTTTGGTGACGGATTTTCACCCGAAACGGTTTTCGGTTCGGGTTCGGGTTTCGATTTCGGGTTTCGGTTTTGGGTGCACGGAGACTCCACCCGATCCGAACCCGACCCGTTGCCATCCTTACCCTCTAGCCATATTAGGACCTTTCAGACACCACGATAGGAAGAAGCGTATGTTTCAAGTGTTTCAAATATTTTAGAGGTATGTTACATGTGTTTCAGATGGATGTTGCATAAGTAGATCGAGATGTTGCATATGTTGCAATAGTTGTACACGTTGCAAGCTTCTATTCCTAATGTTTCATCTATTTTTCTAGACGTATGTTGCAATTTTATTTATTTGGATGTTGTATATGTTTCACACATATATTGCAAGTGTTTTATCTGGATGTTGTGTGTGTTTTACCATGGTTTTAAGTGTTTTTAGGTGTTTTTTGCAAGTGTTTCAAATGCATGTTTCAAGTGTTTCATCTGCCTTTAGGCGTATGTTGCAATGTTGTATCTGAATGTTTCAAAAATAGATCGAATGTTGCATCTCCCTCCTCGCTTTCTGTCGTGTCGTCTCAGTGTCTCCTTCTCCTCTTGGTGCTAGGCTAAGCATTTGCCGCCCCCTCCCCATCTTCTCAATACTGATAACGTTCGGGACGGCGTGGACCTCGCATGGGCACAGAAGAAATGGTCTGCATTGGCAGGCGTCCAGATGCTCCATCTGTCCGGACGTCCGGGTGCTAGCCAAATAAAAAAGTGAGAGAGATGATGATATAATATAAGGCAAGTCTTCTATCCCAGGCAGAGGCCGAACATCACTTATCTCCTTGTGGGCCTGTGGCGACGTCTGTGCACCCCGAAATAGACAATCCAAAAAGAGTAAAATGCATGGATAGTCTATTAACTTGTAATGGTGTGTCGATTTGGTCCATCAGGTTTGAAAGTACATTTTTGGGTCCAAAACCTTGATCAGTGGTGCATAAAGAGTCTATACCCTTCGTTTTATGTTTATATTTGTAGAAAACCCCATGTATTTTTTTATTTCACAAGCTTACCCTTCCTTGTGCTAGGACACTTACCTGGCTCACCGAACCACTTCTTCTCAATCTGCGACATCTCCTCGCCTTCCGTAAGCATCAGGACCACGCGCGACACGTCCGGCATCAGTGGCCTGCCTATTGGGAAGACGAATCGAAGCCGTTGGTCTTGTAGATCGGGTCAAACATGGTGTAGCCGTTGCAGTACTGCGATAGGAAGAGCTTCAGGTATAGGATCTCGTCGAACACGGTGGCGACCTGGCTGCTGGCAACGCGTCGGCGTACTCCTCCACCGTGTTGTAGCTCCTCATCTTGGCCTCGTCGAAGCCTAGTTTTTGGAGTTGTTGCTTGATGAAGGAGCCCTCCTGGTACTCGATGATGGCCTCGGTCCACTAGAGCTCCCTCATGTCGGCCACCACCGGCAGGAGCTTCTAGATCATCAACATCGACGTCAGGCTCGCCGTGTAGCTCGACGTTAGGATCAGGACGACGAACACCCAGAAGATGAGGTCGAACTGCTGCCACGGTGTGCCTCGGAACTAGAGGCTGATCCGGTGCTCGATCGCCCACACCATGAAGCCGGTGAAGCAGAAGAAGGCGAGGCTGGCGAGCCACAGGCCGGTGGTCAGCGGCTGTAGGAAGATCCACATGCTCGTGCTCGTCTCCTTGCGCACCGCCACCACCATCGATCACCCTGAGTCGGTGAATGGCATGCTGAAGTCCTTGCCCATCTTGCTCGCCGTGATTGTCATGTCACCGACGACAATGTCCGCCCTCTGCAGCCATCATTGGCATGAAACCATGAAGCTTCTCGGCTAGCACATATACACACCCTACGTGCATGGCCGGTATCTTGGGGATGATATGGAATCACCTGGCCAAAGGATTTTCTTCAGCCCCTTGGCGCCATCGGTGCTCAGAGTCTGTGTGATCCCAGCCTTCAGCGTCCAGAACCCCACTGCCCTCGAGCTTCTCCCGATGATGTTGATGAACTCGTACGCCGGCGGTTACAGCTGCCCATCAATGAGGGCGAAGTTGCCGACGAGGCCGCGGAAGGTTGTCTCGCACACCGCCTTGGGGAGTGTCGCTTCGGTTGCCGACACGCTGAGCCGGTCTAGGTCCGTGACTGTCGCGCTCTGCGGCGGTGTTTGGAACGCCGGGCTGGAGACACCGGCCGCCTCGGCCGCCGCCGCGATCACCCACGCCGTGTCGTACGACCAGAGCATCACGACGGTCAGGTCATGCGGGTAGATGTCGGCACTCAGGTACTCCCGTCGGAGCCTCGCTGTAAATCATGCGGAGAAGTTGCACCCTCGGTTTGTCATCTGCATGACAGCCGGAGGCTGACGACCCCATCCATGGCGCTAATTCAGAGTGAGTCCTTCCCTGCCCGGCGGAAGAACCGCGCGGCCAGAAACGGGTTCATGTGCACGACGAACACGCGCGTCGGCATCGCGTCGAAGCCGTAGAGCATCACGTCGATGCGGTTGTCTCCGCGTCGCTCGTCACGGCGGCGCGGTCCATGATCCTATGGTGCCGACGCCCTGCAGCATGCCACCGAGCACCGGTAGGATGCCCGACCCGTAGGGCGAGTCCTCGTAGACGACAGCCGCCGCATGCCACCCGAACGTGGCGAGGACGGCGACGGCAGGCGCGGCCTAGAAGGAGTCGTTGGGCGACGGGTGTAGCCTCGGCCTCAGCGCCTAGCACAAGGAAGGGTAAGCTTGCGAAAGAAAAAAAAATACAGGGGATTTTCTACAAATATAAACATAAAACGAAGAGATATAGACTCTTTATGCACCACTCACTACCAAAATGGTGGAATTCTGCTAGTGTTTTAAGTAGTAATAAAACACTACTACTAGTCATAGCACATGGGAATCTCACTAGGACGCATTTAATAGGGAAAAATTATACTAAATTTTGAATGCCAAAACACTAGAAGAACCCCACCTCACTAGGAGAAATTTAATATTCTGGTTGTGACTGACCAAGGTTTTAAACCCAAAAATACACTTTCAAACTTGATGGACCAAATCAACACACTCTTATAAGGTAATGGACTATCCGTGCATTTTACTCATCCAAAAATATTGACCAATAGGCCATAAGCCCGTTAGCCCATATGAGTTTCCACTTTGCACTTTGCAGGTAGCTTTTACGAATAGGCATTGCCGTATCACCACACACAAATTACACGTACGGAGTACCCAGCTGGGTGTATGTTTGGCGCTCACCCACTGGAAAGTGTCATCCTATAAGGAAAACCCACAGCCACAGAAACGCCAGTATTGCATCCTCCTGTCAAGGAAAAAAAAGTATATCGGGCAATGAGCAATATTTTAGGTTTGAATTTTGAAAAATTTATAGGAGCATGGCAGTACAAATTTGAGAATCGTATTTTTTTTCATTGTCAACTTTGTGGCGGCACTGTGCCCAAAGACATGTACTGTGTTCACCGGATGTGGAACACCGTCATCTGATACCGAGACAGCATCGGCTCTGGGGTCCGAGGTGTTCTAGATGTGAGGGAGCAGTTAATTACTATTAGGTTTGCTCAAAAAAAGTTAATTACCACTAGATTAATACAATAAGGCGGATTAGATTACAAGGCAATCTATTTACCCATTGCTTGCGCTTGAAACAACCCTTATTTCTTTTTTTAGATCAACGTCACTGCGGCTGTGTTTACTTCCTTAAAAAAAGTACTGTGCAAACAAAATGTTCCCCGTCACATCAAACTTGCGATACATGCATGAAGTACTAAATGCAGATGAAATCAAAAACTAATTGTACAGCTTGGTTGTACTTTGCGAGACGAACGTTTTGAACCTAATTAGTCAACGGTTGGACACTATTTATCAAATAAAGCAAAAACGTGCTACGGTACTTTTTTAATACCTTTTTGCGGAATTAAACACACCTGCATGATGTTTGAGTGTGCGAATTTAAAAGAAACGTCAGTGCACCAGGAACATGCAACAAGTCCAGGCCCTTGTTTAGATTGAAGAAAATTTCATCCCGATGAATAGTACCACTTTCGTCTATTTGGCAAATATTGTCCAATCATGGACCAACTAGGCTCAAAAGACGCATCTCGTGATTTCCAACTAAACTGTGTAATTAGTTATTTTTTTACCTACATTTAATACTCTATGCAAGCGGTTAAAAATTGATGTGATGGAGAGAGAGTGAAAAAACTTGAAACTTTAAGGCAAACTAAACAAGGCGCAGCTACTGGTGGCATGGGAGTCGGTAAATCCTGGCGAGTTTGGCTGCTCCGTGCAGCATCGAAGTTGCCACAGTCAGAGGCCATGGCTCCACTCCATGCAAGCAATGTGCAGCGGGCTACTGGGCTAGAGGCTAGGCAAGGAGGGCTCGTATATTCATGCGACGGCCATAGCCTGCACTTCTTTAAACTGCCTATTTTGGCGATTGCATGCTCACTGTTCGAGAGCACACGTAGGCCCTGTTTAGTAATTTTATAAAATTTTTCAGATTCCTCGTCACATCGAATCTTTAGAAAAATGCATAAAGCATTAAATATAGATAAAAAATTAAACTAATTACATAATTTAGACGAAATGGACGAGACGAATCTTTTAAGCATAATTAGAACATGATTGGACAATATTTGTCAAATAACAACGAAAAGAGCTATAATGCCGTTTTGCAAAAAAAAAATTGCATATAAACCGGCCCGTATAATTGCTTGGCTGCTTGTATGCATCCAAATCCCGGCACTCTACGGACTACTAGAGGCTAGAGCCTAGCTACTTCAATTCGGGTGAACTGTGCTCCCTTCCATTTCTTTTTATCAGATCTACTTCCGGAGTATTTCAAAATTCAAATCCTTCTAATGAATGAAGTATGGATTCATATTTACACAAGACATAAAAAGTGACATATTACTACTATACAAAAACCATACTCCTTGCCAACCCATCACTGCTGCCAGATAATTTGAAACCAACTTTCTATTAGTAGTACGCAGAAAACCCTATCACTTCTCATTTTTACGACCAAGGGCCTGTTTAGATCCCAAATATTTCCTCAAATTCCATTATGCAAAAAAAAGATTCCTCGTCACAACAAAATGTCGGCACATGCATAGAGTACTAAATGTAGATAAAATCAAAAACTAATTGCACAGTTTTGTTGTACTTTGCGAGACGAACATTTTGAACCTAATTAGTCAATGTTTAGACAATTTTTATCAAATAAAAACAAAATGCTACAGTGCGCTACAGTAGTAAACAGTGAATCCGCCGCCCAAATTGGGGAACTAAACACGGCCCAACCAGTAGTATAGATAAATATTATCGTACAGTACAACTTAGCAGCGGTACGTATCAATGTCGGGCTGTATTACCACAGCCGCATCCTCTCTGGAATAGTGGTGGTCCTCTTTTCTATGTATCGGTTAAAAAAGTAATTGAAATTTTGAAAAGCCAAATGTACAGCCGCACGGAGTACTCCTCCCTCGCGCGCTACTCCTGCTTGGGTTTGTGCCGCGCGGCGTGCGCTCGAGATTCAGATTCCAGCAGGCCGCAGGCGCAGGACTGCACGGCAGCGCGCAGCGCATGGCGCATGCAATGCAATCACCGTCTCATTACGAGCAGCTAGCCCAGGCTGGCCTGCGCATGCGGCCAGGCCATGTTCGTCAGTTCATGGCTGGGCAATGGCCATCGGTCACCAGTTGGAAAGTGTTCAGCCGGACATGAGCTAGTGCTAGTCAGAGGGTAGTGGCTACCTGGGCGCCTGCTCTGCTGCCACACCGCATGCTGTGCCACTGCCCACTGCCACGCGCTAGCTCTGCGCCATTTACGAGCCGCGCAGTCGCAGTACTACACCTGGTTTAGTTGACGAAGAGTTAGAATTTTTGTTCGTTTATATTTGATAATTAGTATCTAATTATAGATTAATTAGGTTCAAAAGATTTGTCTCGTCATTTATAACTAAATTGTATAATTAGTTATTTTTTATCTATATTTAGTGCTTTATTTATGCGTGTAAAAGTTGATGTGATGAAAAAAGAGTGAAAAAATTTTAACTTTACCGACACAACTAAACACCCTAGTGCGTGCTGGAGCTGCAGCTACTGGTGAATCTGGAGCTGCAGCTACTGGTGCTGGAGGCGCGCGCGGGCGGGCGGCGTCTGCGTGACTGCATTAGTTGGCAGCCTGGCACGGCGTCTCCCAAAGGTTGGACAAAGACATGGCCCAGGGGGAAAGGGTTGGTGCGCGGCCTGCCACTGGCCGGCGAACCTGTCAGGGAATGCCGCTCGCCGCCGGGACCGCCGAGATACTCTGCGGGCGACCACGGTCGAGTCGATTGACCGACCGACCGACCCCATGCGTGCCACTGCCAGCCCAAACGTTACTTTGAAATGGCAGGCGTGGCAGGAGTGGATGGATGATCAGTTGATCACTTGTTGATCAGGGTCAGGGGGGTGGTGGACGAAGAAGGCTGGCCACTGGATGGCGGGTTTTCTAAACCGGCACCTTATTTAGATGGCTAGAAATTTGAATCTGGGTTACTGTAGCACTTTCGTTTGTATTTGGTAATTAGTATCCAATCATAGATTAATTAGGCTCAAAAGATTCGTCAAGCAAATTACAGCCAAACTATATAATTAGTTATTTTTACCTACATTTAATGCTTCATGCATGCGTCTAAAGATTCGATGTAATAGAGAGTGAAAATTTTTTAACTTTAGCCCTCAACTAAACAAGGCCCGGCTTGGACTCCGCTTTCTTCGTTAGTGCGGCTACCTCCGTTTCAATCTAAAAAACATGTAATTAATCTAGTAGATTAAATCAAACTTCATTAAATCTATAGAAAATATTTATTACTTAAATGCCATATATGTAAAGATTTACATTCACTTGGTAAAAAATTAGAATGCATTTTTTTGGGATGGAGTACAACTAAACGACACGAAAATAAGTTTGTGCAAGGAGTTGCACTAGACTGCTCATGTAAAAAGGGTCTGTTTACTTCGTAAAAAAATTTGCAAAAAATCACTGTGGCAGACTATAGTATTTTCGTTGTTATTTGGTAATTAGTGTCAAATCATAGACTAACTGAACTTAAAAGATTCGTCTCGTGATTTATAGCTAAACTATATAATTAGTTTTGTTTTTTATCTACATTTAATGTTTCATGCATGTGTTCAAAGATTGATGTGACAGAGAATCTGAAAATTTTTGAAAAAAAAATTAGGGAACTAAACAGGCCCAAACAAGAAAGCTTCAATAGGCTCCTTCTCTATCTTGTCTTGTTGGAGCTTTTGTACTAAAAGGTTTTTCTTCGGTTTTAGGGGCATTCGTTTCAGTTTTTTTACTGGTTCCTATCCGCCATAAGCCATAAGATAAAACAAAACGGCCTAACTATTGCGCTAGAGTAGAAAACTTACTTGTAAGGAAATAAACTAAGGGCACCTTTAATAGCAGCAGTCAGGAAATGACACTTAGATGACATCTACTCTGGATTTCTCGATAGTCAAAGATGGATCCTAATGGCCTCTCTAGAGTACACACAAGTCGCTCAAAAAATTATTGAAGAGTGGAAAGATATATAGAGAAATTCAAATGGCTCTCCAAACGATGATTCAGAGAGTGAATTAAGAAAACAAAACTTTTGGAGTTGTTCAATAGTGTTATTTATCTATATATGATTATATTCTCTCTCATGTCGAAGGAGAGATAGAGAAGTTATTCCCCTCATGTAGCGGGATACTCAAAGAGTTGAGCTCTTATCTTCTTGTTAGCTCAAAGACATTACAAAAATCAACAGAAAAAAACAACATCCAAGATAAATAAATAAACCAAGAAAAAAGACAGCTTCTGAGCGAAAAGACAGACCTTTAGACCTTTGTTACGGAGGCTGAGGGTGTGCTTAGATGCTTTAAACTTCCAAAAATTTTACAAGATTCTCTGTTACATTGAATCTTTAAACGCATACATGAAACATTAAATATAGGTAAAAAAAACTAATTACACAGTTTGGTTGTAAATCACGAGACGAATCTTTCGAACCTAATTAGTTCATGATTGAACACTAATTGCTAAATACAAACGAAAGAGTTATTGTACTTCTAAAAATTTTACAGCTCCAACTAAACGTACCCTAAGATTTTTTTTTGTTTGATTCCTACGGAGGCTGAGATTGGTCAAGAGGTCAACCGACGAGATAAGGTAGAATCCCTCGGGCCCCCCGGCCGCCGGACTGGGAGGCCGGACTCCGGTACGGGAGGAGGAGAGGCGTGTGCCGCGTGTCAGTGGGCGCGAAAGCCCACGAGCCGTCACAAGGTCTAGGGTCTGTTCAGTTCTAAAAAATTTTACGGAATTTTTTAAAATTTTTCGTCACATCAAATCTTTAGACACATGCATTAAACATTAAATATAGATAAAAAATAAAACTAATTATACAGTTTAGACGAAATGGACGAGACGAATCTTTTAAGCCTAATTAGACCATGATTGAACACTAATTGTCAAATAACAATGAAAATCGCAACAGTATCATTTTGCCAAAAAATTTGGAACTGAACCGGCTCTAGGTATTCCCCATTCACAACGGCTAGGCACAAGTTCCCAGGCGCACTGGCCCAAAAAGCCCACCAGCTCAGCTGGCTGGCTACTTCTACAATACTCCTACGTGTGCGTGCTCCTCTAAAGTTATAAACGGAAAGGTGAAACAGGAAGGTTCTTCTGCTTGAAATCGAAGAGCGGCGATCTGTATTTGTTGGCGTACAAACACAATCCTCCTCACTTTTGCAACGAGCTCGATCGTATTGAGCTTTGAAAATGGATTCGTAGGAAAAAAGTATCAAACTCTTCGTAAGTAGTGCAATCTCATCTGATTTGCACGAACAACCTTTTTGAGACCTCGTTTGGAATGTGAGTTATTTTCTTCTAGTTCTATTATGTGTTATTTAGGTATAAACAGAGTGCAGTACTCCAACCGCAAATATAGTATGATATGAGTTGCAGTGTAGGAGTACACACGACAAAGACCCGGTGCTTCAGATGAGGGTGAGGTTTAAATTTAGGGCCTGTTTGATAGAGCTCCACCTCGGCTCCGACTCCAACTCCTCTGGAGAAGTCATACCAAACGTTTTGTAGGAGGAGCTGTTTTAATGAAAAACAGAGAAGCTAGAACCATTTTTAAGGAGCCACGAATTGTAAGAATTCGGAAGTAATTGTAAAACAGATGATTAAAAAACATAGAAAGTTTGAAGGAATGATCATTTTGATAGGTCTTAAGAAAACGTAGAACTTTTATCAAGAGGTTTGAGTGGATGCTAATTTTTTTATAGTTTTCCTCCAAAACAGTAGTCAATGAAAAATTTTCTGCACTATTTCTATACTCCATGTCTATGAACCAAAGATATGAACAGCATGAATTCCTATAGGATTTCCAATCCTTTGTTTTTCCTTCATATTCCCTATGAAACAAAAGAGACCTAACTCAATTTTCTCTAAGTTTAAATGCTTTTTATAAAAACTAATATCAGTATTTATGTTTCTAAATAAATTTATTGTGAATATATATTCCGTGATTAATTTAGTAGTTTTTATTTAGTGTCATGAATATTAATATTTTAAGGGGTTTGCTATTTTCAGGTGCCTGAAAAATAGCATATGTTCAGGCAATGATTGTGAACCATCAGATGAAGATCTAACGGATGTACAAAGAAAATAAACATAAAATAGATTTTTTTATAGTAAGACAATTACAAAATTATGATCTAAACTGGCACAAAGACAATCAACAATAAACAATTATTTTTATAGTCAGACAATTATAAAATTATGATATGAATTGATAGAAAGATGTACGAATCTTGAAGCAAGAACAAAGGACCACGTCGTCGCATGAACAAGAGACAGATTTCATGCACTTGCTTTTTAGGAAAAGTGTGCTTTTATATAAATTAGGTTAAATTCAAAAATGGTTGGCTTCCAACATGCAAGAATTGCATTGTTTTTAAGGGCGTATAAAAGTACTCCTACTTGTTTTTGGATGGATTCAGGAATGAGCTTTTCTGGTGCTGGTGGTGGACGGTGGTGGTGGCATGACGGTGGCAGTGCCAGAGAGAAATTCCCAGCTCAATCACCTCTTATTCCTCTCTCTCTCTCTCCCTTTCATGGATGCAGCATTTTCTATTATTGCTCTCCTTTCCCTTGTTTAGATCAAGGGCCGTGTTTAGTTCGAGAATTGGGGGCACCAACTTGGAACAGTGCGTAATAAAGGCGTACTGTAGCATTTCGTTTGTATTAGGTAAAAATTGTCCAAATTTTGACTAATTAGTCTCAAAATATTCGTCTCGCAAAGTATAATAGAACTGTGCAATTAGTTTTTAATTTCATCTACATTTAGTACTCCATGGATGTGCCGGCATTTTGATGTGATGGGAATCTTTTCTTTTTGCATAGTGGAATTTAGGGTAGAAATTGGGAACTAAACAAGGCCAAGGCTAAAGTTAAAATTTTTTCATTCTCTCTTCATCACATCAACTTTTGTACCAATGCATGAAGCATTAAATATAGATAAAAAAAATAACTAATTGTACAGTTTAGTTATAAATCACGAGACGAATCCTTTAATTATAGTTAGTCTATAATTGGACACTAATTATCCAATACAAACGAAAGTGCTACAGTTAAAAAATTCTAACTTTTCACAACTAAACAAGGCCTAGTATCTCCCAGAGAGCTCCATAGCATGATAGCATAGTCGTACTGTCGTAGTCGTCCATCCCTCACTACCGGAAACGCAGCATTTGCCGAGGGCTTCCGGCTTTGCCGAGGGCTAAATATCGGGCACTCGGCAAAGACCCTCTTTGCCGAGGGCCGGTCCAAGGAGCCCTCGGCATAGACAGGTCCTCGGCAAAGAGGCCTCTGCCGAGGGCCTGGCCCTCGGCAAAGAAACGGCCCTCGGCAAAAAAAAAAAATCTTTGCCGAGAGCCTCCCTATTGGCCCTAGGCAAAGAGTCTTTGCCGAGGGCCTACCTTACGGCCCTCGGCAAAGAGATTTTTCAAAATATACTGAGAGGGCGTGAGAGGTCACGAGTTTAAATCCCACCGACCATGACTTTATAAATAGCGTCAAAAATACTGTGTAAAATGCTACAACAAATCCCGCGGGTGGGGGTGATGGCTCGTCGACGCCTCCAAAAAAATAAAATTATTTTGCTATTTTTTTAGGTTTTTTTTCGATTTATATTTTGCCAAGGGTTTTTCTTTGATGAGGGTTTTTTCTGACCCTCGGCAAAGACCTCTTCGCCGACTCAAAATTTTCCGAGGGCTCTTTGCCGAGGGCCGCCCTCGGGCTCTCGGCAAAGCCTTTGCCGAGGCCCTCGGCAAAGAACCCGAGTCAAGTAGTGCCTTGGGTTTAAATGGCACATGGTGTGATTTATGTCCAATCTGGTCCATCCGGTAAAAGTGCTGCTGGATGATGCATGTCTCAGTGAAACGCCAGTCGATTGACCGGTTTTTGTGCAAGATAAAGCATGTACTAAAAAGCTGTTGAAACCAACCAACGCAAAAGAATAAATAAAGTTACCTTATGTGCATTCCGTGCACCTGTCTGCGTGCGTACATCATCACCTAAACTTGTTGTTAGTATGTCCAACTAAACTTTAGGTGAATATTTTTTTTGATAATTTGGTGATTAAAATTTAAAGTCTCATCAATCATGCACAGTTTGCATACATGTATTATAGAAACCGACTGATAATTAATCGGTCTAAACAGAACTTTAGTTTATCTCATTTGGATGGCCTAGCTGGTACCAGCTACTTTCAAGAGGAGGAGGAGTTTGACAAAACTTTTTTGTTTGACTTGGAGAAGGGAAGGGAAAAGCTATCAGCAGCAGTAGCAAGTCTGGCCGCAGAGGCAGGCAGACGTGCATGGGAAAGGCGAGACACGGATGTGATTAGCCAGAACTGCATGCAGCCATGCAGGCGCGCATATGCAGCTGAGCCGCGATTGTGCGGGCGGGGGTGCGGCCACGATGAGCCCACGCGAGGGAAAGAGGAGTGCAGGGTGCAGGCGAAGCACAAAGCACAGTTAATTCCCCACGGAAAGCTGGGGATCATGGCCTGATACCTTGCCATGAAGAGGGTGCCCCTGATCAGGAGATATGGCGGGGGCGCACCCAGACCCAGCCAGCCAGCCACCGCCCCAGATGCCCAGATCCCCCAGCAACCCCCACATGTGTGTTGATGCATGCGTCCTCCTCCCTGACAGTAAGTAGCAATAACTCTCTCTCCCCGCCTCTCCCAATGCTAATTAAGCACTGAAAATTCTCCATTTCTTTCCATTTCATTTTCATCATGATATATTACACTTCATCTCGTTCCAAATTGTAAGTTATTTTAGCTTTTTATTTTTTTAACATACTCCATACATAATAACCAGAGCTCTGCTTAACGCCTTGTTCGTATTGCTCTAAACTTACTCCGTTTGTTCAGCCTCAACAGTTTCCATGTCATTTTATCATGATATATTATACTCCATCCCCGTTCCAAATTATAAGTTATTTTTATTTTTTTAACATATTCAGTATATAATACGAGGAGCACTGCTTATTAACGCCATGTTCGGAGGGTCTTTCTGTATTGCTCTAAATCCTCCTTAGTTCATTCAGCCTCTGAATGATAGTAGACATTTTTTTATCGAAGATTTTTGCGGTTGCGTTCTTTCTACAGGTTCCACATTATATAAATGTGAATATTCCGTTAAAGGAACGTCTCTTCTCTTTAGGAATCGAGTATAGGGCCATTTCCCACCAATTAACTATGTGTCTGAGCTTCTGTGGAGGGCTGACCAGAGTTTCCCAGAGTTCTCACCCAAGAAGCAACTTTGCTCCCGATTACTATATGTATAGAGCAAAGTTCCCAGGGTTTGATCAGAGCTTCGAGTACAGGGTCATTTGTGACGTGGAGGTGGAGGATGATGACGAGGACTAGAAGGAGAGCAGGTGGAGCCTCGAGCAAAGCGAACGAAGGACAATCCTAGTTTTGATAGCGAGAATGCAGATTAGATGATATAGATTGGATCAATTTAAAATCTACATAATGTTTGTATGGAGAGAGTCGGCGGGGGAGCCAACGTCACGAACGACCCAAGGTTCGATTTGTCCCAAGGACACCAAAAGGACTAAAATGCAAAATTTTCGCTCTTGGTATGTCTATCTGCCCATAGACACACATGCACCACGAATGGTTACCTCGTTCTAGCTTCTCTATGTGCAATTTCTCTCTTGACGTTGCTTCCTACGACATTCTAGCTAGCACTGCCCCTCTATCACCCTCAGCAGTGCAAATCACAAAAGGAGGAACCATAGTCGTCTCCACCCAAACATCCATCCCGCACATGGCTGTTGTGGATTGCCATCCCATGCATTCCTACTAACACTGTCTCGCTACCCCCTCCATCCTCAATGCGTGATGACATGTGGGTGCATATACCCCCCCTTAAAGTACAAATTTAGTGATAAAGTCTAAAATAAGATCAGCCATCTGAAGTCTCTAAAGCCGATTCTGTGATAGTCTGAAATCAGCAATCTGAAGTCTCTAATGCCGATTCTGTTGTTGTGGAATCTTCTTCTTCAGAGCTGTTCATGAAGGGGTTAGGACCTAAGGCTTTTCTGTAGGTGCTCTCAAAGCGCTAATGCTCCCATCCAAACTCAGATAGAGCCTTCATTGCGGAACCTGACGAGTGAAGAATTCAGCAAAATGCTCAAGGTTGCCTTTAACATGACACAGAATTTTAGTACATGCCCGCAGAGCTCACTTGTTAGGGCTTTACACCCGCATGATCTGATCAACCTTAGCTCTTATGCCCATGCAGGTTCCTCGCTAACAACACTAGAGTAGCAGCTAGCCCTTACTGTCCTCATGTGTCAAAACAAGCGAGAACCCTCTACAAGCAATGCTAGCACAAGAATTGAGCTGATTCAACAGAACATTGCACTTGAGATGCCTACGCCAAGAGTAGGGGACCCAACTTGGACTGTCATAATCATCCTCAAGACTTATGCAAGAAGAAAGAAGCATGAGATTGCAACCATGAAGACTACCAAAGGAACGCCATCTACAAGAGCCATATATACACTCTCTATGGTCGAAGTCCATGCACCCACAAGGAAGTTGCACTCATTTTAATTTACTCTAGCTTTGCCACTGCTTATGGGTGATAAAATAAGTTCAAAGATCATGAATTACTTGTATTTTAATTTGCTCGTCTTAGTTAGGCTTGATTTACAAACAAGTCAAGCTACATATAAACTTTCACAGTTTTAAGGCTCGGATCTAGCTTGGCTTGATCCTATAACAAGCTCAAGCTCAAGCATGAGACAACGATCTCGCTTGAGCTTGGCTCATTGGCAGCTCTACACTGAACATGCATTAAGCTGGTTTTAGTGATTTTTCTAACACAGAAACATGGATGTAGCATTTATTATCATAGCTATACTTAGATACTCCTAATTACTGGTGCAAGCACAACATTCTGTAGAGCAACACGAGTTTAATTTCAGTTATCTGTAAAGTTCACACGTGAACAAACTTTACTAACGCTAGCTAGCATGTGGCTTGTAGAGTGCCTCCACCTCCATATACTGTAGGAATTCTAGAGGATTGAAATCCTACTGGAAATGGAAAATTTTCTATCAACCCCTTTGGAACAAATCTTATAAAATTTCTGTAGAATGGCTTATTTAGGAACTTTGGAGGAATTCTACCAAAAGTTTTAAACTAACATAAGTTTTTTTGTATAATTCTCTCTCACATAGTTCTCTGCGCTCCATCCAAACGGGTTTAATCTGCTTACGAACCAGAGAAAAGAAATCAAGAACACGAGGTAATATTTTTGTCCCAGAGGGTCTTTTGAATGTAAACTCGAGCTCTTCCGCTGCACTCCTATGGACCTGGTCGACAAATCAAATCTATGAACCTACTACCTTTATTTTTAAGTGTCGCTACAATATTCGTGTTGGTCAAAACTTTTTTAAATTTGACTAGATTTGTAAAAAATATAATAATATTTGTATCTCTAAATAAGTTCACTATAAAAATAGATTTAACAATTTATCTAATTATACTAATATATACTACAAATATTTATATTTTTTATATATTTGGTCAAAGTTCTCATGAAGTGAGAACGACAGTTAAAAGAAGACGAAGGGAGTATCCGAAAGCAAAATTGATCCCTTTTTTAGAAATTGGGGCCATAGGTAAAGTGAACAGATGATTAAATCTAATCTGGTTTATTATGAGAAGTCCGATATCTAATGCATGGGGGCAAATCCAAACTGAATGGATTGGCCGTGCGTCTAAACAAAAAGAAAAACTTTTGTAAAACGTACGTATTTTTTAATAAAAAGATATAAAATCCAAGCTTTATATCCACATGGATATATACAACCAAAAGCCCTCAAGGTAAAGTACGAACCGGCGATCAAATCTAATCTGGTTTATTTTGAGAAGTCTGGTATCTAATGCACCGGGCAAATCCAAAGTAAATGGATCGGTAATACGTCTAAAAAATTTATGTAAAACGTACATATTTTTTAATAAAAAGATATAAAATCTAGACTTTATATCCACATGGGATATATACAACCAGAAGCAGTGGTACCTCTTAGGCTCAAATCCTCAAATCTGAGGAGCACAAAACAATGAAAAAGAGCATAAGAACTAAAGAGTTAGAAAGACTAAGCTTCAAACCTTTTTCAGACAGATCATATACAGAAACAGATCGCTCGAGGATAGTATGTTGAATAGCAGGAAGAAAGTTTTCAGACAGACAGAAAAACATGCCCAGTACGAATTGAATTCGCCATACTCGACGGGTGTACTGAACTACTGATGGAGTGCACACATACGCGTGCCGCCGGCCCTGTAGCTCGCTATGTTCTGAAGCAGCCCAGTGGGGCCCAGCCTTTCTTGGCTGGCCTACAAACATTCACTGAATTTTTCGTGAATGCTACATTGATGAACATGATTTTGGCACATCTATGTATCGATTTGAATGCGCTGTCGAAATACTACAGTGAGGCTGGATAGATAGTAAGATAGATGTGATGCTTTAACCTTGTTTAAAAGATAGCCTTCTAGTATATTTTCTTACTCTCCCAGAGTTCAAAAATAACCTTTTTTTTTCCTCAGTTAATTACCACAACTACTCTGTGACCGACTGACTGTGATTAGCGAGATCATCGAGCTTTTGATGGATGGATGGATCGGAATAGTGTTTGCTTTAACTGATGGTGTGAGTTCAGTCCCTGCTGCACACAGCAACAACTCTATACCTTTCCACAACCTGAACACTGCTAGGAGTGAATAGACGATTGAATGATCGCTTGAGCATAACATTCACAAGCTTTTGTCTAGCATGCTGGCATGCAGTGTATATATATATATATATATATATATATATATATATATATATATATATATATATATATATATATATAGCCTTGTTTAGATGCAAGGCTAGAGTTGAAATTTTTTCACTCTCTTTCCATCACATCAACTTTTGCATGCATGCATGAAGCATTAAATATAGATAAAAAATAACTAATTACATAGTTTAATTATAAATCATGAGACGAATTTTTTGAGCCTAATTAATTTATAATTGAACACTAATTATTAAATACAAACAAAAATACTACAGTTAGAAAAATGCTAACTTTTTAACAATTAAACAAGGCCTATATGCACAAGCTAGTCAAGCATGCAAAGGCCTTCTCACATCATGCATGGGCAGATAAAACCAAAAGATCCATGATACTACCTGACTAAATTAAAGCTACCTACCTCTACTCTGCTGTCTAATCACCAGATTTCTTTGTTTCTTTCTTTCACCATCGATAGCATCCACTACTACACAACTGACCTTTCGTCGATCGCCCAAAATACCTTTAGTCTCGGCGATTTCGGCGACCAGGACTAAATAGACCTTTAATACCGGTTGGTGTTACCAACCGAGACTAAAGGTCCCTCGCCAACGGCTCTGTTGTCAGGCGCTGTCGGGAGGGACCTTTAGTCCCGGTCGGTGCCACGGACCGGGACTACAGCTTTTGTCCCGGTTCGTGGCACCGACCGGGACTATAGGACTGGGTTTAGTCCCGGTTGGTGTTACCAACCGGGATTAAAACCTCCCCCTATAAATTGAACCTCCCTCTTCTTCCTCTCTGCTCGAGCCCTTCCTCGTTCATGTTCTTGTTCCTTGTTCTTCCATTGTTCTTGCTTGTCTTATCTCCGGCGATCAATCCACTTCAAATGCTTCTACGCCATCGTCGATTTGTTTGAAAGGTTGCTAGCTTCATCCTCCTATGTTTTAGCAGCATCATATGTAAATCCATGTTGTATATGGCTATTTTATTTCATATTGCTAGCTCCAATCACTTTTCACGTTTGAATTTTTATGAATGATGCTAATTATAGTACCTAGAAAGTAGTATACACATATAATGTTTAGTTCTATTATAGACTTTTTAGGATACTTCTTACTTTAATTTGTTCATGTTCTCATTTTAAAATATTAAATAATATTGATTCTTTGTAATTTTGAAACAAATTTATTTTAACTTTAAAAATTCTTCAAATTCATTTTATTTAGAGATAAAATTACACATTTTAATAGAAAAATACAAATTTTATGATTTTGCTATCTTTTTATTAACGTCCACAAATTAATTTTATGAAATGATGAACCACTTACAAAATTTTGAACTCAATTAGACAAGGTTGTGCCGCACTCTTTTCTCATGCTGGGCTTTTAATTATGTGATGCCATATAATGCAGATAATGACACGCCATTGGATGTACAATGCCGATCGTCGCTCCAACGAGTTCACTGAGGGCGTGTGAGAATTCTGCAGAGTGGCAGAGGAAAACAAGCGGGATGGTTTTATGTGTTGCCCATGTGCCGTGTGTATGAATTTGAAAGAATTTTGTAGCTCAAGAAGTATTCACTTGCACTTGTTCAAGTCGGGTTTCATACCAAACTACATTTGTTGGACCAAGCACGGAGAGACCGGGGTTATGATGGAAGAAGGTGAAGAAGAACAAGCGGACCCTTATGATGTTTTTGTTCAATACTGTGACTTCGCGATGGAGAAAGTTGAAGAAGAGGCGGATGCAGAAAGCAGTATCGCTGAAGATGACGATGCTCTTGGTGATGTCATTCGTGACGCACAAAGAGATTGTGAAAGTGAAAAGGAGAAGGCTAAGTTTGACCAAATGCTACAAGATCACAAGAAGTTACTCTACCCGTCGGTCGAAGATGGGCAGAAAAAGCTAGGCACGACACTGGAGTTGTTACAGTGGAAGGCAGAGAATGGTATATCTGACAAGGCATTTGAGAAATTACTAAAGATCCAAAAAAAGATGCTTCCGAAGCCTAATGAATTGCCCACCACTACATACAAAGCAAAAAAGATCGTCTGCCCTTTAGGATTACAAATCGAGAAGATACATGCATGTCCTAATGACTGCATCCTGTACCGTGGTATTCACGAGAATTTAGATGAATGCCCTGTTTGCCATGCGTCACGGTACAAGATCTTGCGAGATGATCCTAGCGATGTTGAGGATGAAGAACGTCCGAAGAAGAGAATCCCTGCCAAGGTTATGTGGTATGCTCCAATAATTCCACGCCTAAAATGACTGTTCAGAAATAAGGAGCACGCAAAGTTGTTGCGATGGCACAAAGAAGACCGTAAGGTGGACAACATGTTGAGACACCCTGCAGATGGATCACAGTGGAGAGAAATAGATAGAGAATTCCCAGACTTTACAGATGACGCAAGAAACCTAAGGTTCGCATTGAGTACGGATGGATTTAATCCTTTTGGGGACCAGAGCTCTAGTCATAGCACTTGGCCCGTTACTCTATGTATCTACAACCTTCCTCCATGGTTATGCATGAAGCGAAAGTTCATTATGTTGCTAGTGCTCATCCAAGGCCCGAAGCAACCTGGCAATGACATCGATGTCTATCTGAGGCCATTAGTTGAGGAACTCCAGCTGCTATGGAGCAAACTAGGTGTACGTGTGTGGGATGAGTAGAAACAGGAAGAATTCGACCTGTGAGCATTGTTGTTCGTGACAATCAATGATTGGCTAGCTCTAAGTAATCTTTCAGGACAGACAAATAAGGGATATAATGTATGCACCCACTGTTTTGGTGACCTTGAGGCTGTCTATTTAAAAAATGTTGAAAGGTTGTGTACCTTGGCTATCGTCGATTTCTTGCTAAGAACCACCAGTTGAGAAAAGAAAGGCAAATATTTTAAAGGTACGGTAGAACACCGATCCAAGCCAGGCAACCGAGATGGGGCAGAGGTATTCAAGATGGTCAAGGATTTGAAAGTAGTGTTTGAAAAGGGACAAGGCAGTGAACCTGTTCCAAAAGACGCTTTGGGGCGCGCCCCAATGTGGAAAAAGAAGTCAATATTTTGGGAGCTATCATATTAGAAAGACCTTGAGGTCTGCCACTCGATCGACGTGATGCACCTGACAAAGAATCTTTGTGTCAATCTCCTAGGGTTTATGGGTGTGTTTAGAAAGCCTAAGGATACCCTTGAGGCACGAGAGGACTTGAAGCGCATGAAAGAACAAGACAACCTGTATCAAGAGAAGACAGATGATGGACGTCATTAGTTAAGACCTGCTAGCTACACTCTTAGCAATGAAGAGAAGGAAAGCATGTTTGGGTGCCTAAGCAGCATCAAAGTCCCATATGGGTTCTCCTCCAATATAAAGCGTATAATAAATGTGCCGGAGAAGAAATTTGTCAACTTAAAATCGTACGACTGCCACGTGATTATGATGCAACTGCTTCCGGATGCCTTAAGAGAAATTCTACCTCCACATGTACGTCTGGCCACCGTGAAGCTGTGTGCATTCCTCAATGCAATTTCTCAGAAGGCAATCAATCCTTTTGATCTAGCTACTCTACAGAATGATGTGGTTCAATGTCTTGTTAGCTTTGAGTTGGTGTTCGCTCCATCCTTTTTTGATATCATGACACATCTCCTAGTTCATCTGGTCAAAGAGATTAATATCCTGGGTCCTGTGTTCCTACACAACATGTTTCCCTTAGAGAGATTTATGGGTGTTGTAACACCCCTGGGTGTTAAGCATGCATTAGCCTCCAAAGCATTAATCATAATCATCTCATACATGGTTATCGTTGCATGCAATATAGACCCTTTTAAATTTAAAGTTGAAAAACAATTACTCAAAACCCAAATTCTGCATTTAAGTGCTAAAGAGTGGTGAAACTTTGTGTAGCTACAATTTTAAATAATCTAGAATAAATTAACATGATTTTTGGAGCAATTCTTGAATTCAAGTTTTTCTCAAATTTTGTTTTAAAAATATTCTAAACAAATATTTTTTTGATTAACAATTTAGCTTTAAATCCCAAATTCAAAATCTATTAGGAATTTTGAAAAATGCTCTACATGAAAGTTGTAGAGAATAAAATTTTGAACAACTTTTATTTTGGGCAAAAGTTCCGAAAACCTCTTGTTCATCTTCAAATTCAAATTTGAAACAAATGAGGAAAATCTGGAAATATTTTTGTAAAAGAAAAATCCATTTTCGCTTCTTGGGCCGCGGCCTCCCTTTCGGCCCAGCAGCGCTGGCAGCCCGACCCGCAGCCCCGTGCCGGCTTCCTCCCGCGCGCGCGCCCGCGCGCGACTCCGTGGCGCTGCGGTAGAGCTCGGCCGCCGCGTGGCCGAACGACGGCGACGCCGCGCGACACGCACCCTAGGTGGCCCCCGCGTCCCCCGCGCCACACGCCTTGAACCCGCGCCCGCTCCTCCCTCGGCTGCACGCCCTCCATTCCTCTTCTCGCCCCGCCAGCAGCAGCAGCGCACCGCCGCGCCATCACCGGCTCCTGGAGCTCCGCCACCGCTGTTCACGCTCGTGGCTGCTTCTCCGGCCGATTTCTCCTGGCCTCAGCTCCGCCCCGCTTCCCTCCACCGCGTGCGCGCCTCCACTCCACCGCTCGAGCTCAGGTGAGGGCCAATTGGCCACCCCTCCTCCACTGCGGCCATGGCCGCCGTTGGCCGGCGCGCATGGCCGGAGCTCCCTGGCCCTTCATGCCCCCTTCGGTCTCGAGCATCCGCTTCCCCTTCGCCTAGCAGTGCTCGCGCTCGCCTTCTCGGCCGCCCTCGTGGCCTGCATTGGCCGGCCGACGAGCTCCCGCGCCGCCGTGCCACCATCTCCGCCGGCGAACCTCCTCCGGAGCTCCCGCGCCGCTCGGAGTTGGTGCGCTGGGTGTGTCTCGGTGCGGGGAGCACGTTGGTGCCCTCCCCGTCGCCGGAGACCTCACCGACGACGAGTTCGCCACCGGTCAGCGCCTCCCCCGCGCTGCTCTGGCTGGCCGGTGGGGTCCGTTGACCCGTGGGTCCCGCGTGTCAGCGTGTGTGGGTGCACTGCACCGGGTGTATTCAGCGTTTTCACCGGCGAATTCTTAAAAGAATTAAGGAAAATGATTTCTCAGAATTATGAAACAGCTTTGAAAAATCATATCTCAAGATTTATAGCTCCAAAAATGATGAAACAAATTTTGAAATGTTCCTCTTGAATAGATCTACAGTTTAAAAATATTTCATGATAAATTGTTGACACTTTTCTGTGTAGGTTTATTTAATTGCTATAAATACTGATATCTTAGAAAAATGTGTAGTAAATAAAATAATGAAGGAAAAAATGTGATTCTTGTTGTTTTAATCTTTATTAGTAATGTACTTTCTAGGAAAAATATTAGTGAAGCATGTTCTGTGAGAAAATTTTGAAGTGTAGTTCAAATGCCTTTAATTGATAATCTTTGTTATTTTTAGTAGAGAGCTAAATTTGTATAGAACATACATGTGATAATTTTTGTAGTATGTTAGTTTACTGTTAGTAACATAGAAAAAATGTGAAATCTGTTGTTTGATACTTTTTCTAGCATAAAATAATTTCATGCTCATTATTATGCTATACCTTGTTTATTTTGTACAGATAGTTTTACTTATTCAATTCTCATGAAAATTTAGTAGTAGGTTAGTTAGGGTAAGAGTAATCTACTATAATTTTTGTAGATTTTTATCTACACCAGAAATAGGTATTGGTGTGTAACCCTAGTTAAATAGAGAATAAAATATTATTCTTTATGAGAAATTAAGAGAAATAAAATATGTTTGGTGTATCTTTGAAGCATCATTATGCCTTGCTGATGTTATGGATGAGTTAGGTTGGTAAGCTTTGGTAGCTTAGGTTCACTTGTATGTGTAGATGATAGGCTAACTAATAGAAGGATAAGGTGCATGTTTTAGGGTATATGTTCATGGATGACGTTGACTACCTTGTAGAAGAAATAGTTATATTCAAACTGCTCATTCCATATGCTCATCTGCATCTCATGTCATCAAAGCACTCCACCACAATCCGATGCATCATTCGCTTGATTACTTATGCACTTGCATCATACAGGATCGCAGGAGTAGTCGCAGGTAGCAGTACAGGAGGAGCATGTTTGGACGGATCAGCAGGAGCCCCAGGCACAGGAGGTGCCCAAGGAGGAAGAGTCAGGCGAGGAGCTGCCAGAGTGCGTCGACCACCATCCTAGCTCGTTCGAAAAAAGGCAAGCCCCGGAGCATTTTAAGTCTCCTATTTTATAAAAGTTGTTCCTTACTACATGAACTATAGTTATATATATAGTTGCATTAAGTTATAGGAGTTGAGTAAAACCGTTGTTGCATTATTACCTTGGCCACCGGATTATCTTTCACCCTGTTAGGTCAGGATCGAGTGAATTACTTAGCCATACTTAGACCGGTAGAAGTCGGGTGATTTCCTGTCACCTGCAAGTTATATGTGTATACCGGGTTATAGTTAGCTGTAATTGTGATCATAAAAAGTAACCAAGTGTTGATGGATAAATAAAGACCGGGCGGAGTCTTATAGGGTTTTGGACTATAGTGATTCCGTCTGTGTCGATTAAGGATCGATCGTTGCTCGTCCCTCTTGTCATGTTGAACGCATGCCTCACATTTAGCTAGCCGAATAAAGTACCTTTCGACCGCGAAGCTAGTGACACTTTTCGAGCCGGGATAAACTCGGGTTGGCAGACTGGTGTTGAAGGGGGTGTAACGGGGACGCGAAGAGTGAGCCCAAGGTGCGTCCTGGCAGTCGGGCGGTCCCTGGGTAGTGTGATCCATGATTGTTATCCTATGTCTTCTTGGAAAGTGTCATTGGTGATCTACGCGACCCTGACGGGGGAAACAGGGTTTGTGTGAGGAATAAATCTCCAGCTGGATAGGAATTCGATTCGAATCGCCGTCGCTCCCGGTTAGTGAGCACTTGACTCGAGCTATGGCATCATAGTAACATTAAAGGAACACTGATGGTTAAGTGAATGATATTGGAAATGCTAAACCTGATATGGTAATCTAGGTTGTTAATGATGAATCAAGTGATTGTTCTAGCAATAGATGCTTACCTAGCTTGAATAGGTTATACTAAAAAGGTGATGCAAAAAGTACTGGTATAGTTTTTCATAACAACTTATGCTTTTCGCAAATGAGTCAAGCCAGTCCAATCTATAAAGCCTTACATGATCCTTGGTGTCCTTTATTTCTGGTTTATGATGGGTAAGTCTAGCTGAGTACATTCCTGTACTCAGGGCGTTGTTCCCATTGTTGTTGCAGATGGTCAGATGTATTATGGGTACTGCTCCAACTGTCTGTATCCGGCGATGGGCGACAACTAGGACCTTGGGCAAGGGTCACTCTGTTTGTCTTATCTACTGCTTTTGTGGATCATGACTATCTACTAGCACTGTATTTGAACGAAGTGTGGGTGTAAAACTACTTGCTTCCGCTACGTTATGTTGCAATGTGTTGTAATAACTTTTATTCCGAACTCCGATGTACTCCACTTTTATTGTGAACTCTACGTATCATGTGAACTGTGGCTGCTAAATCAGTACGATCTTGGTTGTATGTTGGTTGGTTTGAAATCCCTCGGGATTTCATGGAATCTCGGGTTATACGAGTTTAAGTTTGATAAATTAACCGCCTCCGTGGAAGATTTTCTTACTTAATCTCGTATAATTACGTTGATCCGTTACAGCTAGCATCGGAGCATGGTTCAGCATGTTACTGTTCACATGGGTATTTAAAAAAAACAAAACTGTGTTTTCAACTAAGCTTTCAAATTTAAGAGTGTGCCAGTGGTCATATCCTTTATTCCCAATAAGGACTCTATGTGGCTTAATTAAGTACTAACTTGGGGGTTTGCATCATATTTGAAATTTCGTCGCTCATACGACGTGCTATTGTATGAGTGCCATTCAATTGAGTGGTAATGTATGGATCATTTTCCTCTACGCCCTGGTAAGTGAGAGTTGTGAGAGCATGGTCGGATACACTGCCGATCTAGGGGAGTGCTTATGTGATACCGAAATACTTACGTGCCATGCGCATGTTCGTATAAGGGTATTCAATTGGTGGGGACTTCCGTCATGCGGTGACGATGCCGTCAATAGGACGATGATTCGGGTAGTTGTTACCGTTATACTCGTATCTGGGGATGCGTGTAGAGCGAGTAACTTACTTTACTGCTTTCTTGCATATTTTCATACTGTGAGGGTTGGGCTGAAGTGACTTTCTGCAGGTACATAACAACGCTTTCGAGTAGTACGTATTAGTTACGTTACAAGAGATCGTTGTATGCCACCGTTTATTCCGTTAGTAGTTATTAGTTTTCTAAGTTTGTGAGGACGTACGGAACGTGCATGTATCATGTGGTGCATTTCATTCATGACATTGTTCCTCCCCTTATAAGTTGATTATCTCATTTCGATAAAAATGCCAACTTAAAAATCTGTTCTCACCACGGTAATAAAATTTTGCTACAGATGGCACGTACCAAGCAGACAGCCCGCAAGTCCACCGGCAGAGCTCCCCGTCATCAGCTTGCTCCACGCACTCGTCAGCGCCACACTTTTCTTAGAGAGTTTGGGATGCCTACGCTCTTGTGGAGAGTACTCAGCTATGTAGGCTATCCTGATGGGATGGAGCCCCGCTACTTTTGGTCGAATGAGCGGTTGGGGGAAGGACTTTTGGTGACTGTGGTAGTGGTAGTTCTTTTCCGAGGTGATGGTTCTGAGTGGACCGGTTGGCATTTTGAGTCAACTAGCAGGACCCCTGAAGAAGCCGCTGAGAGGGCAGCCTTTGGGATCCTGAGGGATATCATGGATCGCTTTCCTCAGGAGTTGGCAGCAGCTATAGTTAGAGTCTTTCCGAGGGGCAACCCCTCCACTGACTCGTGGTAGCAGGCAAGAGGAAGATCTCTGGAGATTAGCACCGCAGAAGCACAGAACAGTGACAACCCCGCTATGAGTGCCATGTTCACAGTGATGAGGGCTTTTGATGGAGTGGAAGGTAGCCTGAGACGTGTGTCTAGTGCTCTTGGTCAGGCTCGTGATGACCGCCGTCAGCTTCAGAGAGATCACGACGCCGAGATTGAGAGGCTCAACACAGAGATGGCTCAGTTGACTCACCAGAGAGATCAGGCTACCCATAGGACTGTGGCTTTCGAAGGAGATGTGCGTGCCCTGAGAGAGCAGGTTGGGCGACTGACCACCGCCAACAGGAATGCTGAGCACGTGTTGACTCATGTGCTCCATCAGAGGAATGAAGCCTGGTCCACAGAGAATGTGTTGAGGGCTAGACAGTTTGAGCTAGAGCAACAGTTGGCTTATGCAGAGGAATATAATGACAATCTGCATGAGGAGGTTCATCGGCTGAACAATCAACTCAACCCCTATGTTCCTCCTGGTGCGGCAGAGATGGATTTGAATGAAGACGAAGATCCTGAAGAGCCCGAAGCACCAGTTGGGGAGCACCACGACGCTGCTAATGGCGACGAAGCCAACGTCTCAGACTTAGACAGCGACCGCGATGAGTAGGCTAGTAGTTGTTACGCTAGCTACTAGGTTCCATCTACATGATCTTTTGCTTTGTTGGCACGTTGGGCATGTAATAATGAGTAGAAAGACTAAGGCTTTGATGTAATGTTGGAAATCTTGGATGTGTTTGTGGCGGTATCCGAACGTCAAAAAGTCCAGTGTATGTATGCTGGCAACTTGGTTGTAATGAACGCGATGTGTGCGCTTTAAGTAATCTAATTAGTGATGTTGTGTTAATTGGAATGACTTATTGTGCCCCTGTTTTATTGTATGAATTTATTCTCTCCAGTAAATTCAGTTCGGCATGATTTTTCATTCGGTCGCAATTCCTACAACATCACCTAATAATTACTGTTGCTGAAACATGCAGATGCCGAACACTCGTCGTACTATGTATGGTGCCGCTGAGGCTGGTGGCAGTGCAGCTGCTAGTGATGACCGTGATCCACCACCGCCTCCTCCACCCTACACTACGGAACAGTTTTTCGCACAATTTCTTGGAAGCCAACGTAATATGGAGGGCATGCAACAGAATATGGAAGTTGCGTTGCGCAGTATCGCAGACAACACCCATCGGGGAATAAACCCGGGTGGGCACGAAGCAAACCAGTACAGCAGCTTCAAGAACTTCATGGATACTCGTCCCCCGATCTTCAAGGAAGCCGCAGAACCCTTGGATGCAGAAGAGTGGATTAATACTATGGAAGACTAGTTCCGTGTCTTGAGAATGACTGAAGTGTTGAAGACTGAGTATGCAGCTCATCAGCTTCAAGGTCCGGCAGGAATGTGGTGGAAACATCACCGCACCACTTTTCCTCCCCACGCTCATGTCACTTGGAGGGAGTTCACCAAAGCCTTCCGTGGAACGTACATTCCACATGGTCTGACCGAGATGAAGCTTTGGGAATTCCTGGCACTGAATCAAGGCACGAAGACTGTAACTCAATATCTATATGCATTCAATAACCTGAGCCGTTATGCTCCTGATATGGTGAATACTGAGGCCAAGAAGATCGCTAGCTTCAAGAGAGGCCTGAATCCCAAGATGATGAAATATGTGGGTACAAATATGAGGACTGGTTTCAATGATTTCGTTAGTGACTGTCTGAAGCAAGAGAAGAACAACAATGTTTATGCTGCTTCCAAGATCCGTAAGAGAGCTTTCGAGTCGGGTTCGTCCCAGTCCAGAGCCCCAGTGGCCAACCGTCCGGCTTATCGATCGCCTGCCCCAGGTGCAAGGTTTAGGCCACCGCAAAGAAAGAATCAGAATGCTCAGCAACCCCAGAGGAACCAGAAACCATTAAAGATGGGATTGCCTCAGGCAAAGATAGGACAAGGCAGTTCATCTGGAACTGTGGCTCAAGTGAAGGGACCATGCTTCAACTGCAACCAACCCAGACACTTTGCGAAGTTTTGTCCCTACCCTAAGAAACAGCAGACGCAGTATCAAGCTCGTGTGCATCACACCACCGTGGATGACATCCCTGAAGGAGAACCGGTAACAGCTGGTATGTTTTCTATCAATAATCATTCTGCAGTAGTCTTGTTTGATTCCGGATCATCTCATTCCTTTGTAAGTCAAGCATTTGTTAAGAGGCATGGGCAAAAGATAGTTGAATTGGAATGTGCTTATAAAATCAGTTCAGTTGGGGCTGATCTGTTGACTAATCAGATAGTTCAGGGAGTAATCCTAAACATATCAAATCGGTAATATAAGCTTAATCTGATAGTCATGCCAGGGTTATTTTTGGATGTGATCATGGGTATGAACTGGATGAATAAGATGGGGGTAGTAATCGATATTGGAGGAAGGAGTATCTCTCTTAAGGAACCAAGTGGAGAAGGCACTTTTTGGGTGGTCCTACCTCAGAAAGTAGACCTAGCTAGCATGACTTGTACGGTCCAAACTACTCTGCTAGCCCAGATTCCAGTGGTCTGTGAGTTTCCAGATGTGTTTCCGAATGAGTTACCTGGACTTCCACCAGACCGAAATGTTGAGTTTGCCATTAAGTTAATTCCGGGAACAGCACCGATCTCGAGAAGGCCCTATCGGATGCCTCCCAATGAGTTAGCCGAATTGAAGAAGCAACTCCAGGACTTACTAAAGAAAGGTTTGATTCGTCCCAGCTCGTCTGAATGGGGATGCCCTGCTCTATTTGTGAAAAAGAAGAAGGATAACTCCTTACGCATGTGCGTGGATTATCGACCACTGAATGCAGTGACAATTAAAAACAAGTATCCTCTTCCTCGGATTGATATCTTGTTTGACCAATTGTCTAAAGCCAAAGTGTTCTCTAAGATAGATTTGAGATCAGGATACCACCAGATTAAGATTAGGCCGCAAGATGTGCCTACGACTACGTTCTCTACCAGATATGGCTTGTATGAGTATCTTGTCATGTCCTTCGGATTGACAAACGCTCCTGCATACTTTATGTATCTGATGAATTCTGTTTTCATGCCAGAGTTGGACAAGTTTGTGATTGTGTTCATTGATGACATTCTAATATATTCATAGAATGAAGAAGATCACGCAGAGCACCTCAGGATTGTCTTTACTAGACTCAGAGGACATCAACTATATGCGAAGTTCAGCAAGTGTGAGTTCTGGCTTAAGACAGTTCCTTTTCTCGGCCACGTGTTGTCTGAAAATGACAAAACTGTAGACCCTAGTAAGGTGCAAGAGGTTATGGACTGGAAGTCACCAACCTCAGTGCATGAAGTTCGCAGTTTTCTTGGTTTAGCCGGTTACTATCGTCGCTTCATACCGGATTTCTCGAAGATTGCCAAACCAATGACAAGCCTGTTACAGAAGGATCATAAGTTTGTATGGACAGAGGAGTGCGAGGTAGCTTTCTGCACCTTGCGAAAGTTGTTGACCACTGCTCCTGTTCTGGCCCAACCGGATATAGAAGTCTTTTGATGTGTTCTGTGACGCATCTAAGAATGGGTTAGGATGTGTACTAATGCAAAATGGAAGGGTCATTGCCTATGCCTCACGTCAATTGAGGAAGCATGAAGTTAACTATCCTACACATGATTTGGAGCTTGTAGCAGTAGTGCATGCTCTAAAGATTTGGAGACACTACCCAATGGGTAATGTGTGTAACCTCTTTACAGATCATAAGAGTCTCAAATACATTTTTACCCAATCTGAGTTGAACATGCGACAGAGAAGATGGTTAGAGCTGATAAAGGACTATAATCTAAATGTACATTATCATCCCGAGAAGGCTAATGTAGTAGCAGATGCACTGAGCAGAAAATCACATGCTACTGATGTGCAACCGTTGTTTGAAGAAGGGTTCAAATTGTTACATCCTGCTGTGTTGCATAATATTCAGATCAGTTGTACTCTGGAAAACCAGATCGTTGAAGGTCAGAAGACAGATAAGGGAATCTTTCATATCAAAGAGAAGATGAAGAGGAAACCCACCAAACACTTTTGATTGGATGACCAAGGAGTGTTATGGTTTAAGGATCGCCTGGTGGTACCTAAGGATAAAGAGCTTAAGAACAAGTTGATGAATGAGACCCATCATTCCAAGCTATCTATTCACCCTGGAAGTAGTAAGATGTACCAAGATTTGCGACCCCGTTTTTGGTGGACTAAGATGAAAAAGGAAATTACAGCATACGTTGCTCGTTGCGACATGTGTTGTAGAGTTAAAGCTCTTCACATGAGACCCGCAGGACTTCTGCAACCCTTGTCTGTACCCGATTGGAAATGGGATGATATAAGTATGGATTTCATCACTGGTCTTCCCACCACACAGAAGGGACACGATTCTATTTGGGTAATAGTAGATCGTCTTACCAAGACAGCTCACTTTCTGCCAGTTAAGACAACATTCCGACCACCTCAATATGCAGAAAAGTATATTGCTGAGATTGTCCGATTACATGTATACCAAAAACGATCGTGTCTGATCGTGGTTCACAGTTTACCTCTCATTTTTGGGAACATCTTCATAAAGGTTTGGGTACTAGTTTGATTCGTAGTACGACTTACCATCCACAGACAGATGGGCAGACAGAACGAGTTAATGCTGTACTTGAAGATATGCTTAGAGCTTGTGTACTGTCATCCAGAGGCTCATGGGAATCCTGGTTACCATTGGCAGAATTCGCTTACAACAACAGTTACCAAGAGAGTATCAAGATGGCACCTTTTGAAGCTTTATATGGCAGGAAGTGCAGGACACCGTTAAATTGGGTAGAGCCTGGAGAAAGAAGGTTTTATGGAATTGATTTTGTAAATAAGGCAGAGAAGAAGGTCCGTATTATTCGGCAAAACATGCAAGCTGCACAGTCCCGTCAGAAGAGTTATGCAGACAAAAGAAGGAGACCATTGGATTTCCAAGTGGGTGACTATGTCTATTTGAAGGTTACCCCCATGAAGAAGAAACGGTTTGGAATCAAGCAGAAACTGTCTGCTAGATATATCGGACCATACCAGATCATAGAGAAAAAAGGTCCCGTGGCGTAAAAGTTGCAATTGCCAGAAGGGATGAGTTCGATCTTTCCCGTCTTTCACGTATCCCAGTTGAAGAAATGTCTGCGTGTTCTGGAAGAGAGAATAGAACCGCAGGGTATTCGGATCAAGGCGGACTTGGAATATCATGAACAACCGGTTCGAGTTCTAGATACAAAGGACCGAGTCACTCGGAATAGAGTGGTAACAACCTACAAGATTCAGTGGAGCCATCATGATGAGAGTGATGCTTCATGGGAAACGGGAGAATATCTTCAAACTGCGTATAAAGATTTTTACGATAAATGGTTCGTAACTCAAAATCTCGGGACGAGATTCTTATAAGGGGGGAGGGCTGTAACACCCCTGGGTGTTAAGCATGCATTAGCATCCAAAGCATTAATCATAATCATCTCATACATGGTTATCGTTGCATGCAATATAGACCCTTTTAAATTTAAAGTTGAAAAACAATTACTCAAAACCCAAATTCTGCGTTTAAGTGCTAAAGAGTGGTGAAACTTTGTGTAGCTACAATTTTAAATAATCTAGAATAAATTAACATGATTTTTGGAGCAATTCTTGAATTCAAGTTTTTCTCAAATTTTGTTTTAAAAATATTCTAAACAAATATTTTTTTGATTAACAATTTAGCTTTAAATCCCAAATTCAAAATCTATTAGGAATTTTGAAAAATGCTCTACATGAAAGTTGTAGAGAATAAAATTTTGAACAACTTTTATTTTGGGCAAAAGTTCTAAAAACCTCTTGTTCATCTTCAAATTTAAATTTGAAACAAATGAGGAAAATCTGGAAATATTTTTGTAAAAGAAAAATTCATTTTCGCTTCTTGGGCCGCGGCCTCCCTTTCGGCCCAGCAGCGCTGGCAGCCCGGCCCGCAGCCCCGCGCCGGCTTCCTCCCGCGCGCGCGCCTGCGCGCGACGCCGTGGCGCTGTGGCAGAGCTCGGTCGCCGCGTGGCCGAACGACGGCAACGTCGCGCGACACGCACCCCGGGTGGCCCCCGCGTCCCCCGCGCCACGCGCCTTGAACCCGCGCCCGCTCCTCCCTCGGCTGCACGCCCTTCATTCCTCCTCTCGCCCCGCCAGCAGCAGCAGCGCGCCGCCGCGCCATCACCGGCTCCCGGAGCTCCGCCACCGCCGTTCACGCTCATGGCTGCTTCTCCGGCCGATTCCTCCCGGCCTCAGCTCCGCCTCGCTTCCCTCCACCGCGTGCGCGCCTCCACTCCGCCGCTCGAGCTCAGGTGAGGGCCAATTGGCCGCCCTCCTCCTCCACTGCCGCCATGGCCGCCGTTGGCCGGCGCACATGGCCGGAGCTCCCTGGCCCTTCATGCCCCCTCCGGTCTCGAGCATCCGCTTTCCCTTCGCCTAGCAGTGCTTGCGCTCGCCTTCTCGGCCGCCCTCGTGGCCTGCATTGGCCGGCCGACGAGCTCCCGTGCCGCCGTGCCACCATCTCCGCCAGCGAGCCTCCTCCGGAGCTCCCGCGCCGCTCGGAGTTGGTGCGCTGGGTGCGTCTCGGTGCGGGGAGCACGTTGGTGCCCTCCCCGTCGCCGGAGACCTCACCGGCGGCGAGTTCGCCACCGGTCAGCGCCTCCCCCGCGCTGCTCTGGCTAGCCGGTGGGGTCCGTTGACCCGTGGGTCCCGCGTGTCAGCGTGTGTGGGTGCACTGCACCAGGTGTATTCAGCGTTTTCACCGGTGAATTCTTAAAAGAATTAAGGAAAATGATTTCTCAGAATTATGAAACAGCTTTGAAAAATCATATCTCAAGATTTATAGCTCCAAAAATGATGAAAATTTTTTTGAAATGTTCCTCTTGAATAGATCTACAGTTTAAAAATATTTCATGATAAATTGTTGACACTTTTCTGTGTAGGTTTATTTAATTGCTATAAATGCTGATATCTTAGAAAATGTGTAGTAAATAAAATAATGAAGGGAAAATTGTGATTCTTGTTGCTTTAATCTTTATTAGTAATGTACTTTTTAGGAAAAATATTAGTGAAGCATGTTCTGTGAGAAAATTTTGAAGTGTAGTTCAAATGCCTTTAATTGATAATCTTTGTTATTTTTAGTAGAGAGCTAAATTTGTATAGAACATGCATGTGATAATTTTTGTAGTATGTTAGTTTACTGTTAGTAACATAGGAAAAATGTGAAATCTGTTGTTTGATACTTTTTCTAGTATAAAATAATTTCATGATCATTATTATGCTATACCTTGTTTATTTTGTATAGATAGTTTTACTTATTCAATTCTCATGAAAATTTAGTAGTAGGTTAGTTAGGGTAAGAGTAATCTACTGTAATTTTTGTAGATTTTTATCTACACCAGAAGTAGGTGTTGGTGTGTAACCCTAGTTAAATAGGGAATAAAATATTATTCTTTATGAGAAATTAAGAGAAATAAAATATGTTTGGTGTATCTTTGAAGTATCATTATGCCTTGCTGATGTTATGGATGAGTTAGGTTGGTAAGCTTTGGTAGCTTAGGTTCACTTGTATGTGTAGATGATAGGCTAACTAATAGAAGGATAAGGTGCATGTTTTAGGGTATATGTTCTTGGATGACGTTGACTACCTTGTAGAAGAAATAGTTATATTCAAACTACTCATTTCATGTGCTCATCTGCATCTCATGTCATCAAAGCACTCCACCATAATCCGATGCATCATTCGCATGATTACTTATGCACTTGCATCGTACAGGATCGCAAGAGGAGTCGCAGGTAGCAGTACAGGAGGAGCAGGTTTGGACGGATCAGCAGGAGCCCCAGGCACAGGAGGTGCCCGAGGAGGAAGAGTCAGGCGAGGAGCTGCCAGAGTGCGTCGACCACCATCCTAGCTCGTTCGAAAAAGGCAAGCCCCGGAGCATTTTAAGTCTCCTATTTTATAAAAGTTGTTCCTTACTACATGAACTATAGTTATATATATAGTTGCATTAAGTTATAGGAGTTGAGTGAAACCGTTGTTGCATTATTACCTTGGCCACCGGATTATCTTTCACCCTGTTAGGTCAGGATCGAGTGAATTGCTTAGCCATGCTTAGACCGGTAGAAGTCGGGTGATTTCCTGTTACCTGCGAGTTATAGGTGGATACCGGGTTATGGTTAGCTGTAATTGTGATCATAAAAAGTAACCAAGTGTTGATGGATAAATGAAGACCGGGCAGAGTCTTATAGGGTTTTGGACTATAGTGATTTTGTCTGTGTCGATTAAGGACCGATCGTTGCTCGTCCCTCTTGTCATGTTGAACGCATGCCTCACATTTAGCTGGCCGAATAAAGTACCTTTCGACCGCGAAGCTAGTGACACTTTTCGAGCCAGGATAAACTCGGGTTGGCAGACTGGTGTTGAAGGGGGTGTAACGGGGACGCGAAGAGTGAGCCCAAGGTGCGTCCTGGCAGTCAGGCGGTCCCTGGGTAGTGCGATCCATGATTGTTATCCCGCGTCTTCTTGGAAAGTGTCATTGGTGATCTACGCGACCCTGACGGGGGAAACAGGGTTTGTGTGAGGAATAAATCTCCAGCTGGATAGGAATTCGATTCGAATCGCCGTCGCTCCCGGTTAGTGAGCACTTGACTCGAGCTATGGCATCGTAGTAACATTAAAGGAACACTGATGGTTAAGTGAATGATGTTAGAAATGCTAAACCTGATATGGTAATCTAGGTTGTTAATGATGAATCAAGTGATTGTTCTAGCAATAGATGCTTACCTAGCTTGAATAGGTTATACTAAAAAGGTGATGCAAAAAGTACTAGTATAGTTTTTCATAACAACTTATGCTTTTCGCAAATGAGTCAAGCCAGTCCAATCTATAAAGTCTTGCATGATCCTTGGTGTCCTTTATTTCTGGTTTATGACGGGTAAGTCTAGCTGAGTACATTCCCGTACTCAGGGCGTTGTTCCCATTATTCTTGCAGATGGTCAGATGTACTATGGGTACTGCTCCAACTATCTGTATCTGGTGATGGGCGACAACTAGGACCTTGGGCAAGGGTAACTCTGTTTGTCTTATCTACTGCTTTTGTAGACCATGACTATCTACTGGCACTGTATTTGAACGAAGTGTGGGTGTAAAACTACTTGCTTCCGCTACGTTATGTTGCAATGTGTTATAATAACTTTTATTTCGAACTTCGATGTACTCCACTTTTATTGTGAACTCTACGTATCATGTGAACTGTGGCTGCTAAATCAGTACGATCTTGGTTGTATGTTGGTTGGTTTGAAATCCCTCGGGATTTCATAGAATCTCGGGTTATACAAGTTTAAGTTTGATAAATTAACTGCCTCCGTGAAAGATTTTCTTACTTAATCTCGTATAATTACGTTGATCCGTTATAGGTGTACTAAAAAAATATGTTCACCAGCGGGGTCAGCCAGAAGGAAGCATTGCCAAGGGATACGGGACAGAGGAGGTCATTGAGTTCTATGTGGACTTCATTCCTGACCTTGACCCGATTGGTCTTCCTGAATCACGGTATGAGGGGAGACTTGGTGAAAAGGGTACACTAGGAAAAAAAACATATATCAGCCAGGGTGATGATTCTTTCAATAAAGCGCACTACACAGTTCTTCGAAACTCCATTGTGGTGGAACCGTATATTGAGAAACACATGAATTTTGTACGATCCAAGAATCCTGGGAAGAATGAGGCTTGGATTACGCGTCATCACATGGAGACATTCGGTGATTGGTTGCACAAAAAATGTTAGGGTGACAAAACTATTGGAGATGAATTGTATTTGTTGGCTAGAAAACCAGCGTGGCACGTCCTCACATACAAAGAGTACGAGATAAATGGAAATATATTTTACACCGTATCCCAAGATAAAAAGAGTATCAACCAAAATAGTGGTGTCCGTGTGGATGCTATGGAACCGAATGGGAACATAAACACATATTATGATCACATAGAGGAGATTTGGGAACTAGCCTATGCACATAATTTTAAAATCCCTCTATTCCGATTCCAATAGGTGAAGATGAACGGAGGGGTATTAGTCGATAAGGAGTATGAAATGACAATAGTGGACCTCAACAATATTGGGTATAGAAATGATCCATTCGTCCTTGCTGCTGATGTGAATCAGGTGTTCTATGTGAAAGACATGTCTACAAAACCCAAGAGAGGGAAACACGACGAGAAAAAAACCAACGAGCCAAAGCGCCACATAGTTCTTACAGGGAAAAGAAACATCGTGGGAATTGAAGACAAGTCAGACATGTTAGAGGATTATGAAAAGGATGAACGAATCCCACCCTTCTGTGTGGCCAAAGACCCAAGCATCCTGCTCGCTGCTGAGGACACTCCATGGTTACAGAATGATCATAACCAAGGGCATTACGTCAAGAAAAAGTTTACCACTGTGCCCGCATGATATAGGTAGTGAACTCAAATTAATAATGTGTATTTGACATCTTGTGTAATATAACTGTAACATTATGTGTTGAAAATTTAAATTTGAGTGGTTCAAACTTTGCTATATGTGGGAATTGTGGATTTTCAACTACACTTTGCCAACACTTTATCAAATGCAAAAATGGTCTATATATGAAATGTATATCTTGATAAGTGGAACAATATTGGTATTCATGATTTTTCCAGTCGAGACCATCCAGGGTTCCAAAAACCGGCGTTTGGCTATGAATTCTTTCAAAATTCAAAATTGAGTGGTTCAAACTTTTACAAATGAAAAGTTGACCATTAGACCAAATGTAGGTCTTTATGAGTGAAACAAACTTTGTATTCATGAGTTTTCCATTCGAGACCATCCAGGGTTCGGTCAAAGTGTGTGTTTCTAAAAACCAATGTTTTGACTTTAGTCAACTGACCTATTTGATGACTTCAAATAAAAAACTTTTTAATACCAAGTTGTTAGAGCTCATCAAGATCTATATTTGATATATGGACCATATTTTCATCTGGATAAATTTCAGCAAGTCCCAGGCACATATTTTCAAAATCGAAGACGGGTTTTGATCAGACTTGGTCAAATGACAGACTAAATGACTTGAAATAAAAAACTTTAGAATACCAAGTTGTTAGAGCTCATCAAGATCTAAACTTTTTATATAGACTATTTTTTCTATTTGAAAAAGTTTAAATAAACAATACTCACCAAATCTTGAATCTCACACAAACTATATGAAACTATATGTGAGAATTGTGGATTTTTAACTACACTTTGCCAACACTTTATCAAATGCAAAAATGGTCTATGTATAAAATGTAGATCTTGATGAGTGGAACAATATTGGTATTCATAACTTTTTCAGTCGAGACCATCCACGGTTCCGAAAACCGGCGTTTGGCTATGAATTCTTTCAAAATTTAAAATTGAGTGGTTCAAACTTTTACAAATAAAAAGTTGACCATTAGACCAAATGTAGGTCTTGATGAGTGGAACAAACTTTGTATTCATGAGTTTTCCATTCGAGACCATCCAGGGTTTCAAAAACCGACATGTATCCCTGAAAATTTTAAATTTTCAAATCTAGACAATTAATGTCGCACATTTGGATAATTATTATTGAAGAAACAAAAGTTTAATGTCCAAATGACCAAAACAAATTTTCTATCGAAAGCCAATAATTTTATATATTTTAATTACCCATTATATTTTTGCATTAACACAATATTCATTATAAATAACATTTATTTTGGATAATATGAAATATTTGAAAAAAATAGTGTTTACAATTTTTGTAATGCACAATAGAGTCAAACTAAACTAATGTGTATTTTTGAATAAAGATTATGATAAATATTTAATTTACTATGCATTTAGAAAGATGAAAGGTAAAAAAGGTGAAAAATAAAATGCACCAAATTCTGGCGCCTAAACAGACGCCAGAATTTGGTGGAAGGACCTTTAGTCCTGGGTCTGGCCACCGCCCGGGACTAAAAGGGCCTTTAGTCCCGGTTCCAGCCACCCTTTAGTCCCGGGCGGTGGCTAGATCCAGGACTAAAGGTCTCTGGCCTATAAAGACCCAACCTTCTTCCTCCTCCTTACCCACACGCAGACATGAACCGCCGCCGTCTCCCGAGCACCGACGCCCGAGCACCGCCGCGCGCCGCCCCGAGAACCACCGCGCGCCGCCCTCGTCATCGTCCGCGTCCACGTCCGCGTCGGCAGGTCTTGTCCTCTGCTCCTCTCGTGGCAACATTGTGGATCCCAGCCGTTCATCGTGGCAACGTCGTTGGCCTCTGCTCCTCCCTATATATATATATATATAGAGAGAGAGAGAGAGAGAGAAAGATTCCAGTGTTTTAGGCAAGAAAGTCAATGACAAGCGGGCCCTAGGTGTCATTATCTATTGGAATGAGTTTGAGGGCTCTATTTTAAGGGCCACTGCTAGAGTGTAGTCTAGAAAATAGGACCCTCAAAAGTAGGGAGCCCTCAAATAAAAAGGAGGTACCATGTTTTGAGAGCTATTAATAAAAAGGAGGTACCCTCAAAAGTAGGGAGCTCTATCACAAGATTTTAGGAGTGTAATAAAATTATGAAAAATTTTATGTAGACTCTCTATGATGTGTAATATCTAGGAAAACTATTAAACCTAAAATTTAAATAGTTTTTTTTTGCATGAGTTAAAATTATCTATTTTAATTAAGAATACAACTTGTGATAGACTTACTTGTTATTAGATGTATTAAGTTAGTAGGAGTTGGTCGATACCGTTGCTGCATGATTATCTTGATCTACACTTATATCCAGATGATATCCCACTAATATGTGTAAGTCGATCTCTTATGCTTAGTAATGCCTAAACCCTAAACTATAAACCCTAAACCCTAAACCCTAAACTATAAACCCTAAACTCTAAATATTTTTGCAGAAATGGCCGACCCGAGAGAAGGCGAAAAAATATTGTTGAACATAATCCATGGTAGCGCTGAAGAAGGTCGTTATGACGATCGTGAAGGCGATGAGAACCCTAAGGGCATCGATGACGGTTCTTAGTACTTGGTCGACTCGAATGACCAAGACAATGTTGGCGAGGTATTTAATATATGCATCCTCCTATGTTTATATACACAAAAATTAAAAAAAAATTCCTTTATTAATTGTCTTGTTTCTGCCTACATAGCCCTCTGTCTCAACAACAACCACGGGGACCAGTAGAAAAGTACGAGGCCCGAAGAAGCCGATGGAGGGCCAGTTGGTTATCACGAATTTCGACGAGGGAACAGGCCAGCTACGTGGACCCCATGCAAGGGCCTTTGTCAACCACTTAGGGTACCTTGCCCAGGATAGGATCCCGATCAATGTCCGTGAATGGAAGAAAAATAAGCAACGCCCAGAAATCAGTTATGTCTTCGACCGTGACAAGGAACTAGTTTGGGGTGACGTGTTGCAATATTTCACGCTAGACACAAATGATGAACAGTTAAAGGAAAGAGTTTGGGATTGGTCTATGAAGAAGATGGCCACACAATTCCAGTGCTATAAGAAGAATCTATATAACAACTATATCAAGAAGAACAAGACTCCGGATTTCAACTGTAAGCACTTTATCAAGCTGCGGCCGTTTTAAGACAAGTTTGTACAGTTCAAGATGTCGGAAGAGGGTCAACAACGGGCGAGAAGGAACAAAAAGAATGCCCGACACAAGACCTACCACCATACGATGGGATCAAGTGGCTACCCTACTGCCATTCCTAAGTGGAAAAAAGCAGAGCAAGAGCTAATTGACAGGGGGTTAGTGTCAAAATCCCTTGACTGGCCTGAGCGCGCCAAGCACTGGTTTTTCGCTCACGGAGGCCACCTGGACCTAGAGACCAGAAAGGTCATGTATGGGGAACGCATCCAAGCTGTAGCAGAAAGATTTCATCAAGCCCACTCCGTCGCTCAAAGTGGAGAGTGATAGCCGAACAGAGATAAAGATAAGCTGACATACGCCCTGGGGAACCCTAAGCACGGTGGACGGACGAGAAGCTATGGCTCCGTGTCGTGGGAGCATGCCTTCCCTCAGGACAGAGAAACTTATAGAAGCCACCAGAGAAAGAAGGAAGAGGACAGGGAACGGCTACGCCAGTTGGAGGAGGCTGTTATGAAGACCAGTGAAGTGGCTCGTAAGGCACTAGAGCGGGAGAAAGCACTTAAGGCCACTATGAATAAGCAAATCAGAAAGGCCGTGGAGGAAGTTGTAAGTTCCCGCCTCCAGAGCTTGTCACAGCCGGCAGCCGACATCAGTCCCGGCTTAGCTCAGTTGAAAAGCAGTTGTGCTTCTACGGAGGTGCCTGTGAGGCAAGATGATGACGCAGTGATGCGCTTCCCGGTGGATGATGTCACCGCTCCGTTGACGTCCTATGAGCTGCCACTACAAGAGGACACCCCCTTTAGCAACGCATATATGCGTTGCTATAAGCCCGAATAAATGTTGGTAGGATCTATACCAACGCATCTGACATGCATTGCTTAAAGTGGCGTTGCAAGGATCAATTGCAATGCATATATATATATATATATATATATATATATATATATATATATATATATATATATATATATATATATATATATATATATATATATATATTGGTAAGAGGGGTATGTAAGCGTTGCATGCTAGCAACGAATATGTAGCTACGCATATATATGTTGCTGGTAAAATATGCCACATGCTTTTGGGATTTATTATTAAAATCATATATATGTTATTTTTATAGTATAAATAGATTGATAAATTAATTAGATATGCTACATCCAGCAGCCACAAGCATTTAAAAGATATTTTTGATACTCAGGATAATTAAATAGTTGAAGTTAAGTAAATGATTTTATAGATACAGGAAAATGGTTCACTCTGTAATTGTATACAATGATTCACTAACTACAAAGTTTCATACTAAAAATAAATATACACAAGTGTAACTCCACTCCTAAACAACTATTCTTGAGGGAAAATCTTGTTCTTCATCCTTCAATCATAGGAACATCCAAAATATCATATCTTTGTCCTGCGTGAACACAGTGCTTCGTTAAGAACGTATATTTAGGAAAGTATATGCGATTTTCCCATCAATTTACAAATCATGGTGAAGGAAGAAAAATGAGACAATGTATATATACCTATTGCTGGCAGCTCTTCTAGAATTAATGTTTCATTAATACCTTTTGTCTACAGTGACACAGCAACCTTGACATAAAAGAAGCTGAGCTAAATTAGAACCAATAAAGCCATGCAAATATAAATCGTAACTGGTGGATGTGCGTGCCCTAATTTTTCTAGGGGAAGTTCTCTCAAATTAGAACTAGCAATGCAGATAAAGACAACTATCTTAGTTTTGTATAGCATAAGCAGAAGAATAGGGTTCCACATATCTTGGGTCATTCGCCTCATATACATCTCCTGTACATGGGACTGGTCATCAGAAAAGTTAGAATTTTTTTGGTACCCAGATAACTTTTGTATGTGGAATTTAAAGCAAAAGCTTAGAAACAATTTTAAACTAGAGATCAGTCTGCAAGTATATACTAATGTAATCAAACAATGCCAAAATATAGACAACAAGCCATATATATACTTGAAGAAGAACACCTTTACCTTACTAGATCTTTTCTTCAGTCACCTCCTCATACCTCGTACTTATATATCACAGAATCACAGTAAAAACTTCAGAAGATTTATCATTGTCTGCACAAGTTCAAAAAGATAACATCATCCGTCAGTAAGCATAACTGAATTATTACCAAATACTTGTTAATTTCATAACTGAAGAACAAGCTACTATTTGACAGTATAATAGATACTATTTTAAATTACCTCATAGAGAAATTCAACTTGCACTAGTAGTCTTCCAGGTTCAGTTTCAAGAGCATTAACTTAGAAAAATTTCCATTTCTGTAGCCTGCATATACAGTGCATGTTTGTGTCAGCATACAGAGATGAGATGACATCTTGATTTCATAGCGAATCCATTTTTTCTCATTTGCTATTCTATCATACATTAACAAAATCTTGATTCAATAGCGAAACCATTTTTTCTCATTTGCTATTCTATTGTACATTAACAAAATTAATGGATCTAAGCTAGCAACAACACCTAGCAATATCTAGGTCAGTTCTAACTGCATCTCACATGATGGCTTATGAAATATATGGCTTAGGATCATCTGAAAAACACAATATAAATCCATACATATACATGAAACACAAACCTGTGGATCAGAGAAGAATGGATGCCACACAGACATATCAAAGAAGAATGAACCCTGAAGAAGAAACTGTGTACAAAGAAAAATAATGAACATAAAAATCAGGCTGGATATGCCAAGGAACGAGGATTGTAGAAGGGGGAGATGGCTAACTGTCTGTGCTGCACCAATACCATTGTCGTCACTGCAGAACAGCTGCGCCGACGCTGAACACCTAGGAGCGGCCGCACTGCCGCTGCGCATCACCACCCGATGCAAACCGTTTGAGAGCCGCCGTCACAGTTCCTACACATTTGTATCTGATCCAATCGAATAAAATCAATGATGGTGGTGGACCAACAAGGGGCAATAAGATGGATTATTAGTGTATAGGATGAAGGCAGACATTTTTTTTCTTTTAGGATTTAATAATACGGCAACAGACCTAATAGCAGCAACATCAAAAAGCAACATCTAGGGTTGTGTTTGTATCTGGAAACATAAGGGGAATACATATACAGGAAATAGAAATTGAAAGAAAGAAAAAGGATATATCAAATACACAGATCGGAGATGAATCCATTAAATCAAGATAGAAAAAGGTGCGTGACATCCATCCAGGTGAACTAAGTAATAGGGATTAAAGATGGGAGTAGATAACTAACCACTCGTGTGATGCACATGCACCGGAACTGCACATCCAGAGGCAGCCGCCGCCGTCGCCACCATTACACATATTGATAATTCCGGTGCCGTGGGCGCTGCAGTTCTCGGAACTATCGTCTCTACGAATCTAGGAGACGCCTTCTGCCATGGCACATCAGAGAACCGTCACTGCCGGCGGTGGTGCTTTTAGATCCAACAGGAAGAGGAAGAATACGGATGCACAAGGAAGGGTTGCGGTTTTAACACGAGTGTGCAGGTGGAGACGCGGAGTGGGCCGGATCACAATCGTGTCTACGAACGAGCCCACAACAACGGTAGCAAGGTGCATTGCATGCTATCCAATGCAAGAGATCGGTTTGTGGTGTAGTGTGCATATTTCGGAGGGGAATGCCACAGTCAAGGTGGCTACCGGTGTTATATCTCCTATCAGCCCCACCAAGACACCAAGGATCCACTCGGTCGCAATACCACCCGGATATGCTAGTGTCTCAGTGGATAGAGTGGTCAAAGGCCATGAAAATGTGGCTCTGGATATCAAAGGTGGTGATGGGGAGAAGACCCTAGGTGAAGCGGAGAAGACATTCATATGTTGGAAGAAACGGTACATCATTATTCCTGGGGCGCCGCCACCACAACCGAACCCTAGGTGTGGATGATTGTGAACGCAATTGCTTTTCAATAATTATGTAATGTATCTAATTACGGTTCACTCATGTATATACCTTGTTCGTTTTTTTTCAAATCCAGGACCTCCCCAAGTCCGTCTATCCATTCACCACATGACTACAGTGCCATGGGACATGACGATGATGACAATTTCATACAAGACAAGGCTGCATCCCCACCGCTGGCCGTATCTCCTCCACGACATAATCCAACGCCGCCAGCGGCCCAATCTCCTCCACAACAGCAAGCTCCAACCACGCCGCCGTCGCCTCCGCCAATGCTGACAAACGGCCGCCTCATCGGCACCGGCTGGTCCATCGAGGAACAAGAGGCCCGCTGACCCACAGAGATCGGTCCCACCACCTCCGCCGAAGAAACAAGTTGTGGTCACGAAGATCCCAAAGATGACCAAGCTTCCATACGAGAAGACTGATGAAGAACTTAATGCTTCAGTCAAGGCAGAAGTGAAAGCGTTCTTTGAAAAGACCAAAGCTGACGCACGAGCAAAGCTAGAGAAGCCATACCTAATGTATCCTCGTGTAAAGCTACGTCAAGTGGTGCAGACTATGCAAGACGAGAAGTGTGTCGCTAGTAAAAAAACCAGCGCCGCCACTATCAGACTATAAGCGTACTATCATAAAGAAAATCAAGGAGGACAAAAGAAAACGGAAGGCGGCCAGAAAAATGTTGCACAGCTCGGTCAACAAGCGCAGCAATCAGTGCCGCCACTAGTGGTTGAGAATCAATATGGTTCCAACATGAACTTGATGCAAATGTCGGTACCTGATGATGTGGACTTAGATGAACTCGCCAAGTGGATGAATGTGACTGGGCTTTCCTTAGAACAACTTCTGGGTTGGGAGAAACTGACAACTGTTAAAGAGGCCAAAGTTGTTGATGAATGGCGGAGGAAGTACGTATATGGCAGGAGTCTATGCGACCCTGCAAAGGTAAAAAATCTTGGTACACAAATGTACAAGCTGCACGAGTACTACTTGAGATTCTGTGCACAACATCAAAGTGAACAATATCTGGGCGTCCAAGTCAGAGACCGTCACTACTTCCGTGGAGATCAACGATCATGTCATCCCGGAAGACGGCGAGTTCCACCACAACCCTAGGTTGAATTTGAAGAGTCCAAACAAGAACGAACACTTGTATGAGCTTTGAGTGGCGAGCAAATATTTGTGTAACTCATTAACCGACGGCCGAACACTTGATTACTTGTATATTATTATAAATATAATGTGTATGTACGTATATGTATAGTTCTATATATATATATATATATATATATATATATATATATATATATATATATATATATATATATATATATATATATATATATATATATAGTTTCACACTTTATTTGTGAGCAATAATAACGCTCTCGTATAGGTGCAACGTATACGGATAATAGCAGCGAAGAATAAATTAGAAAACAATATAACTAAAAACTAAAATCAATAATGAATTGAAAAGAAAAAGGAAAAAGAAAAAAGAACCTTTAGTCCTAGTTGGTAATACCAACCGGGACTAAAAGGTGCTGCACCACGTCGATGCCTGGCAGCACCTTTAGTGGTCTCCCTTTAGTCTCGGGCTTGAGAACCGGGACTAAAGGTGGGACATTTAGTCCCAAAACTTTAGTCCCGGCTCACCGCCCGGGACAAGAGGTTTTTTTTTACCGGGACTAAAGCCCCGTTGTGCAGCAGTGCTTAGAACACCGAGACCCCAACATATATATACATGTTCGTGTTATCAACATGACAACTTAATATAGTATACATAAGATGTTATTCACTCGCATCCATTACTAGTGACAGTAACTTGTTGTAGTAAAATAGTAGAGTATCAGGAATTGAACCATGGATGCATGTAAAAAGAGCGGCTAGGGCACAGGGATTTAGGGTGCGTTTAGTTCGCGAATTTTTTTTCCTTTGGCTACTGTAGCACTTTCGTTTGTACTTGTCAATTAGTGTCTAATCATAGACTAATTAGACTCAAAAGATTTGTCTTTCATCTACATTTAATACTTCATACATGTATCAAACATTGGATGTGATGGAAAATCTTGAAAATTATTGGCAATTAAACATGGCCTTACACTGATGGGAATGATTTAGTGTCAGAAATATCTCGCAGATTATCTGCTGTCAGATATCTTACGCGCAGAGAGTGCAAGCAACAGCTAGTACTCCTATAAGTAGGTGTAGCAGCAGCCAGTAGTGCACTAGCACTGTACCGGGATGTGTTTTTTTTTTTCTTTTCCCTTCATTCATTGACGATCGATGGATCCATTCATGGCGAAGGGGCGAATACCCTTGTCTCTAGCATGTGTCATCTTGCTATTGATACGGGGCGGGGCGGGGTGCATGAGACGATACATCCATGCATGGATGGAGAAAGAAAAGAAAGGCGAGGCGAGGACGACGTGTGGTGGCAGAGGATGAAAACGGATATCATTGATATCATATTTGTTTTTTTATTTATGTTTAGATTCGGATTCGAATACGGATAGTATAAAAAATGACGGATAGGATACGATTGGATATCGATATCATAAATATGTGATTTAAATATTCAGATACGAATACGGTATCAGATGTTAAATATCCGGACTCGGATACGGACAGATTAAAATCCCTCTAAACGGATTCGGTCTCGAATACGGTCCGAAAATATCCGTACCGTTTTCATCCACGTGGCAGAGCAGTGACACCGCGATTTATTAGGGCAGGAGCCATGAAGAAGATGCATGCATGCTTAATGCAATTATGCAAGGCGGCCATGGCCACCACCACCACACCCATGGCCATGCAGATGCCGCATGCTAGCGTAGCAGTGGCAACTGGTGGCGCCTCGGACTCTTGCTCGCTTCAGCTGAAAGCAAAGGTAGTGTGGCTTTGGAGTAGAAATACCGGAGAGCGAGGCCTCCCGCCCCCGTTTCCCTCCCCCATGCCTCAACAAGCGTGACAGTTGTCTCACTCCACAGTTCGTTCATGAGAGAGAGAGAGGGAGAGTCCTGTGATCCATCTTCTTCTCACTATAAATAGGGCAAGGCACTTGGGGCCATTCCATCTTCACTTCCATTCCAGCACTAGCTAGCCCACTACTCCATCTGAGCTAGTTCTTTAACCAACCTTCTTGCTCTCTCTCTCTCTCACACACACTCTTGCCATGATACATATGGTTCTTGCACCCTTCTTCTCATGTGGCCGCCATTGCTGCTGCTTGGTCTTGTTCCTCCACATGCAAAGAACCCAGCTAGCACTTAGATAGCTAGATACATACTCCACGAACTGACGAGGATCTGAGGAGAAGGAAGGAAGGGTATGGAACAATCCTTGAAGCTCAGGAGGGATAGCGCCTAGGACATCACATAGATTGGAGCTAGCCATGAGGAGAAAGCAAGAGAGGCAGAGAGATATGTGAATCTCTGAATCCGCTGCTCTCTTTCTCTTCTCAAGGTTGGTTCTGTCTATCAATCTGAAGCGCTATCTATCCTGAGCTCCACGGCTTGTTCTTACCAGTTACCACACGCCGCCGCCGCGCCGGCTGATCGAGCTCCTCGCTCCGATGAATAATCTCTCTTGGCGTCTGCCTCCTCTACTTCTTCTTCTTGTTGCGATGCAGGTAGTGAGAGGTCGTCGTCTCGTCAGGCATACGGACATGTCCTTGCTAAGCTATAGCTTTGCTTCAGGACATGAACATCCCCAGTGGGCAGTGCATTGCTGCAGTGTCCCTGCTCCTTCCTGCGGCCGGAGGTATCTCCTCCTGCTGGCTCCATGATTACTTTACTATGTCCGTGCAAACGATGAGGTGTGCGTGCTCAGTCTTCTCATAGGCTGTGTGTTTAGTTGCTCGGAGAAGGATGAAAAGTGTATTGTAGCATGTTTTGGTTTTATTTGGTAAATATTGTCTAACCGTTGATTAATTAGGTTCAAAATGATCGTCTCGCAAAGTATAACCAAGCTGTATAATTAATTTTTGATTTTATCTACATTTAGTACTCTATGGATCGCAAGTTTGATGTGACATGATTTTTTTTTTTGCACAGCGCTTAACTAAACACAGCCTATACTCGTACACAAGACATGCAATCTTGCCAAGTGATGGGCACGCCCGGGTTTAACTTGCTATCGTACAGAGGGGTGAGTAAATGCTGACCTAACTGATGGGCCTTTCACTTCCTCATCTCAACCCAAAATATTTCCTCTTACACCTATCACATCAAATCTTTCGACGCATGCATAAAGCATTAAATGTAGGTAAAAAAGATAACTAATTGCATAGTTTGTCTGTAAATGTCGGGACGAATCTTTTGAGCCTAGTTAGTCCAAGATTGAATAAATTTTGGCAAATAACAACGAAAAATACTACAGTAACTTTTCACCTACTTTTCGCGAAGTGAACACACCCTCAACAGCATGTCCACCACCTATCTCCTGCATCATGCGCATGCCGCACAATTATACACGTAGGGTGTGTTCACTTCGCGAAAAGTAGGTGAAAAGTTACTGTAGCATTTTTCGTTGTTATTTGGCAAAATTTGTTCAATCATGGACTAACTAGGCTCAAAAGATTCGTCCCGACATTTACAGATAAACTATGCAATTAATTATCTTTTTTACCTACATTTAATACTCCATGCATGCGTCGAAAGATTTGATGTGATGGGTGGAAGAGGAAATATTTTGGGTTGGGATGGGGAAGTGAAAAGGCCGTAGTATGCATTTTATTCGCTACCCCATGCATGATGCATGTACATAATAATACTAGTATATTACAACTGTTATTTAGAATAAATAAAAAGTGGCATAAGGAGTACCCCTATGCATACAAGAATGAAATATGATCCTGCTGCCTCCTATGTACAGCACACAAGGAGTACTGTAGTATAGCTGTTGTAGTCAGCCTTGAAACAGGCATTTGTTGTGTGAGAAATTGAAATGTACTTGTTACTCTTATTAAAACCATCATAAGTAGTTTAAGCTGAAATTAAAACACCCATTCTCAAAACTATGACAAATCTAAGAAAATTTTGGGCCAAAACTTCTTCTTTTTCAAAAGAAAGTCACCTATTCTCAACCAACCCTTTTCCGCGGTGCATTTGTTTAGCACTGTTTGCATGGGTTTTTTTTTTTTCATTTGAGCAGGCGAGCAGCGTGCAGCGAAGCTCCGGCTTGCACAGTCCTACTAAGTAGGAGTAGGAGTACAGGTGACCATGCATCGCATCGCACAAGAGCGGCGAGGCGGGTTTCCAGAGGCAAAAGCCTCACTACCTTTCCAGTCCGGTTGACATGCCTTGATGACTGCCATTTCAGGACATGTAGGTAGGGTGGAGGGCCCGGAGCGGTGGAGGGCCCGGCACCGGGCGGATCTTCTACGCCACCGGACTCACCCCACGCCGCCCCATGCTGCAATGACAAGCTGACAACGACGACACACCCTCCCCTGTTCCTCGCACAGAAAAGAAAAAAGAAACAAAGAAAAAATTAATGTGTGTACCGTCGGCACGTAGCCTGGCCCCCTTGTGCTCGTGAGTGTTTTGAATATTTCTGTACTACGACTAGCACAGTACCGGACCAGATGATAATGGCCTTGTTGAGTTTCCAACTTCTCCTCAAATTTCACAACTATGAAAAAGAAGATTCCTCGTCACATTAAAATGTCGGCACATGTATGGAGTACTAAATATAGATGAAATTAAAAACTAATTACACAGTTTTGTTGTACTTTGCGAGACGAATATTTTAAGCCTAATTAGTCAAAGTTTGGACAATTTTTAGCAAATACAAATGAAAATGCTACAGTACGATACAGTGCACCTCCAAGTTCGGAACTAAACACGGCCAATACTCCAATGTACCCTGCTCCAAGGATGTGTTCACTTCCCATGCAAACCTAAAATATTTTATCTTCCACCTATCACATTGAATCTTTAGACGCATGCATAGAGCATTAAATGTAAATAAAAAAGATAACTAATTGCATAGTTTGTGTATAAATATCGAGACGAATCTTTTGAGCATATTTAGTCTATGGTCGAACAAATTTTACAAAATAACAACGTGCTACAGTAATTTTTCAACTACTTTCCCCCCGCTGAACACACCCCAAATTTCAATGTTCTGTACGCTGGCTGAGGAGCATTTGCTCCTCCTCCCCCTGCCCTGCCCTTCGTTTTATTTATACTTAAATTTTCTCGTACATATCTGAATCGATGCAAAATTTATCGTTTCCTGCGTGCGTGCTGCCCAAACAGGGGACACCGTCCTCGACGGACAGCGCAGCAACGAAATAAACTGCATTTTTTTAAAAAAATGCTACGCCTACCTCTCAATCTTGGATGAAACACTGCTACGTGCACATTTGTTTTCTGCATAAAACGAAGCAAACTGTTGCTGCAACCGGCATCATATCGCGGGGTTAATTAAATTAAATTAGGGCCGGTTTAGATACAAAATTTTTGGTAAAATGGTACTGTAGTATTTTCGTTGTTATTTGGTAAATATTGTCTAATCATGGTCTAATTAGGCTTAAAAGATTCGTCTCGTCCATTTCGTCTAAACTGTATAATTAGTTTTATTTTTTATCTATATTTAATGTTTCATGCATGTGTCAAAGATTAGATATGACGGAGAATCTGAAAAATTTTGTAAAATTTTTTGGAACTAAACAGGCCCTTAATCAGGTCTCGGATGATTCAGATCAGACAGTCCGCGCGTGCACGCCACGGAGCAGCTACCCTACTACTGCTAGTGCTAGGCCTCGGGATTCTGAGACCGTTCGGGTCAAAGGGGACGCACACGTGTTACAGTGAAGCTCCGGCTCCGTTGAGTTCCCAAAAAATTTTGCAAAATTTTCCAGATTCCCTGTTACATCGAATCTTTAGATACATGCATGAAGCATTAAATATATATAAAAAATAAAACTAATTACACAGTTTAGACGAAATGGACGAGACGAATCTTTTAAGCCTAATTAAAACATGATTGGACAATATTTACCAAATAACAACGAAAACGCTACGGTGCCCATTTTGCAAAAAAAATTGCATCTAAACAGGTCCTTGGTGAACTACGGGATTTTTGTGATTGATGAGTGCAAGTATTATAAGTAACAAGTACGTAATTTGCATAGGTGTATGCAATTTAGTCGTAATGTGAATTGCAATAAGTGACATGGCCCCAACACGGGATGATTGATCGATGTATGGCGCAAATAATATTGGTCAGGACTAAGGACATCCTAGAGTGAATGTAGTTTGCATATTCAGTGAAATTCACTTGTAGTGCGAATAGAACTTTGTTTTTTCTTTTCCTTTAACCGTACTATTATGGGGTTAAAGGCATTTAACTTGAGAGAGTCGAAGTGAGGGCATAGTAATGAACAAGAGACTGGATAGACCACCCGTGGCAGCATTGTCGCCATTGTCATAATCAACCCCTTTTAACACTTCTGACGCACGAATAGACCAAATGCTGAATTTCATTCCTTAGTAAACAAGTGACAATACTCCTTGCGGTCGTTTCACGCTCCAAATACGAGACTTTCCCAAAAACTTGAAAAAATAAACCTGATTATTAGCCTTCTTATGACTAACAAAGTCAATCCGGATGACAAGATAACAAAATGTTAGCAGAATTTTAGTGGGGACCACCTTTTTACTTTCCATAATTTAATGTTATCATCTATGCTTGCAGATACCAGCAGACTTCCATTCTACAATGTTCCATTCTACAAGATTTAAGGAATACTCAGTAAAATTATGTAGGTAAAAACAAAATATCCAAAAAAAAATTGTGATGGATATAAACTTCATTTCCATGGGACAAGGTAATAAAATGTCAGCAGAAACTTTAGGATATTCTCTGTCGTTTTGTAGCCCAATGATCTTCATGAGGTTCTGACGTTGACAACTTTCTGCTTAAAAGACTGCCGAGTCACCTTCTACTTTCCATAATTTAATCTTACCAACTGAGCTTTGCGAATGCCAAAAGACTCCATTCTATAAGGTTTAAGGAATACATGGCAAAATTATGTAGGTAAAAACAAAATATCCAAAATTTTTTTTGTGATGGATATAAGCTTCAGTTACCTAGGTGTCCCATATATCATCGTTTATGGGCTCATCATGTGCATAAAGTTTACTGGGAACAAAATGATATTTTTTTATCTTCTCTATCCATAATCTTAGAAACCTATATACATATAAATGACCAACTTAAAAAATTATCTCCAATAATTTCAAGTTTACCAATAAAGAAACTCACTTTGTTAGATGTTCTTTGTGAGTACATTGAGATTGTGCTGGTGATACATCTACTTGCTACAAAGGTTGCTCTCACATCTTGACCAATCAATACACATAATTGGTTCAGAGAGATTTAATATCATTATTAGTCTAAGATTCAAACCACATTAACAAAGCTTTTGCAACAAAAAGGTTTAGGCATAAAAGAAGAAGAAGAAAACTATACTTCTCATGCCAAAACATCACGGACTCATAGATGTGCTTAGAAAACTAAAACTAAAGTTCAAAAAAGAAAGGAAAAACTGTCATAAATAAAAGTGAGATTACAACGAAAAAATTGTGGAAATGTATGGCCATGCATAGGGGAAAACGTATGAAAAATCTTAATTAATTATGCACACAAACATTTAAATAGAAAAATTTTATGAACATATAGTCAAATACATGAATATCTAGGAGAATATGTTTCCAAGTCTATATTATATTGGAACTAATAGTTCTGAATAAGAGAGAGAGGAGGAGAGAGCTCGGTGGGGAAGGAGAGAGCTCGGTGGTGGAGTGGGGACACACTACAATTTTGAACAAATGGAAATGGGTGGGAGGATAGATCTCTTGCTCTGATGCCCTTGGGCACTTATATAGGCAATGGCTATTTACAAGTGACTCCTTGGTGAGGCTGGATTTCACATGACACTACTCGGTGTCAACCCGTCGCTAGACATCCATGCCCGTTTGAGGGCTCGATGACAGGCCTCCTTGGCTCGGGTTGCACTTCACGACAGCCGAGAGCAATCTATGTCCTGGGCTTTGGGTGGCCCTCGTTGGGTCCATCACTTAGTGCCCTCTGCTCTTGCTTTTGTTGCGCTCAGGGAGCAATCACTAGGGGTGTGTTAGTCGGGTCTTGGAATTCCCGGTGGAGTGGCTGGCGACACCCCCGAGGCCGCTGCGGGGCAGTTTCTCCATGTGCACCTCCCACTGACACCCGATGCAGCCACTTGATGGCACTTGGTTGATGCGCCGACCAGTGGAGTTAACTTGGGCCACATCTCTACAACGCGCCCTGTGAGGGGCTGACCCTTCCTGTTAGCTCCCTCTTTTGCTAGGGCACCGCTCTAGCACTTCTGTCCTTGGGTCCACATCCTAGGGAGGTCCAACACCCTTGCGTGGTCGGGGACTGGGTGGTTAGGCCCTCGGTGTCCCCGTCTCTATGCCACGGAAGCTTGGTCAGGAGGTCAGGCGTCCCGCCACGGTTTTTGCAGTCGTATAGCTAGTCTTGCCTTGTGGTTTTTGCCACCATATATTCTAATCAATTTTGAGTCCATATAATGAAATTACTTCATGAGTAATCTAGCTCCTGAGTCGTGCTCGGAGTCCATTGTTCACTCGTTGGGATGGGTTGCCAAGAGCATCACGCACATGCTACTAGCAGGTAAGTTTGTGAGAACCCCAAGTTTCCGGTCGATCCAGTCCTTGGTCTCAGGCCCTGAGGAGAGGTTCTCTGCTTGTCGACCGAGCTGCTCATTTGGTTCTCGAGCCTATTTTGTCAGGCTTAGGGGCTCGCTACCTCCCATAGGGGGTCACCACGAGTAGCTCTCGGTCAGTACTCGGGCATCATTTGATGGGCGGCTAGTTCTGCTTCTGAGCACCCAGCTTTGGTCACTTGTGCCCCCCATGAACGTCTCTCGCACTTTAGGTGCCTCGGGCGGCCTAGAAGCCTCATGGACCAACCTTGAACCCTTGGTTGTGCCCCCTCTAGGGGGTCCCACATTGTGTGTACATGGGTTGGCTAGACTTGTCATTAGGTCAGAAATCGATATATAGAGAAATGGAAAATGAAACAAGCTAGGGGATAAGAGCGACAACTGGTGGTTTGACGGTCAGTGCCAGTTTGATAGTGACTCGAGGTGAGGGCATGACCAGTGTGTTTGTGAGCATCCCTAGGCGACTCATTCCATGCGATTTCTATAATAGAACCGACCAATTATACGAGATTAAGTAAGAAAATCTTTCGCCGAAGCTGATAATTTAGCAAACTTAAGCCCGTATAACCCGGTAGTCCATGAAATCATGAAGGATTTCAAACCAACCAACATACAAACCAAGATCGTACAAGTTTAGCAATCATCGTCACATATTACATAAAGTTCACAACGACAGTTGAATACATCGGAGTTATTACAACCCAAGTTCATAATAAAGTAGTGGAAGCAAATAGTTTCATAAAACACATACACTTTTGGTTCAGATACAGTGCCAGTAGGTAGCCATTTCCAACAAAAGCATCAGATAAGAAATACGGAATGACCATTGCCCTTGGTCTCAGTTGTCGCCCATCGTCGGATACAAACAGTTGATGCAATATCCGTAGTACATTTGACCATCTACAACAACAATGGGAACAATGCCCTAAGTACGAGAAGGTACTCAGCTAGACTTACCCATCTTAAACCAAAAATAAAGTGACACCAAGGAGTATGCAAAGCTTTCTTTAGTGGACTGACTGACTCATTTACGAAAAGCATAAACTATCATGAAGAAACCATTTGAAGTACTTTGCATCATTTTTATTATAACTAGTAATCTAGGTAAGCACCTATATTATAAAAATCACTTGATTAAGTAATAACATCCAGTTACCAACTTAGATTTAACATTTCCAATACCATCCATATAACCATCAGTGTTCTATCATCATTACTATGATGTCATAACTCGAATCAAGTGCTCATTGTCCAGGATCGATGGCGATTCGAATCGATTCCTAACCAGCTGGTGATTTATTCCTCACACAAACCACACTCACCTGCTAGAGTGAGCTACAGATCACCAATGACATGATTCTGGTAAACATCATGGGATAAACTGAAGCCACAGTACCCAGGGACCGCCCGACTGTCAGGATGCACCTTGGGCTCACTCTTCGTGTCCCTATCATACCCCCTTTAGCACCAGTACACGCACCCGTGTAGGTCCCGGCCCGAATCATGCCACTAGCTTCACGGTCGAAAGGTACTTTATTCGGCCAGCTAAATGTGAGGCATGAGTTCAACATGACAAGAGGGACGAGCAATGATCGGTCCTTAATCGACACAGACGGAAAACTAATAGCACCCCGGAACCCTGTCTGGTTGCCTCCAACTTTTCCGTCCGGTCGACAGTTATTCACCAACACATAGTTATTTCTAGGATATCATTCACTCTATAGCAAAATCATTCCAGTAACCACCTATAATTGTAGGTGACCGAAAATCACCGATCACTACCGGTCTAAGCAGGGCTAAGCAGTTATTTGATCCTGACCTAACAGGGTAAGAATGTAATAAGGTAGGCAAGGATAGTAATAAACGCATCAACAGTTTCAATCAACTCCTATAACTTAATGCAACAATATATATACTCATATATAGAAAGAATTGCTTTTATAAAGTAGGAGACTTAGAATGCTCCGGGGCTTGCCTCGTTCGAAGGAACTGGGTTGGTGGTCCACACACTCAGGTAGATCCTCTTCTTGCTCGTCTACCTCGGGCACCTCCTATGCCTGGGTTTCTTATGGATAGGACCCGGTCTGCTCCTTCTGAACAGCTACTGGCAACTCCTCCTGCGATCCTATATGATGCAATTGCATAAGTAAATATGCAAACGATACATCATATGTGGTGGTATGCTATGATTATGATGACATGATATGCAGATGAACACATTGAAACTTATGGTATAGACTAGAGGCAAAACCTTCCTACAAGGTAGTCAACATCATCCCATATCAGTTACTACGAATACATATCATTTACTGCATTCTCTTCTATTACAATCCCCGTTACTTTTACACTAACTAACATATAGCCCTAACATAAGTGCTACTACACTTTATTAGCACAACCACATTAACTTGTCAAGTAACATCAACAAGTGATTTGATACTCCAAAGATACACCAAAGCTTCATTATTAAACTAATTATCCATAAAGAATAATATTTTATATTCAATTTAAACTAGGGTCACAACAGCAACAAGTAATTTTGGTGCATATAAAAATCTATAAAAATTACAGTAGCATAGTAATACTCTAAGTAGACTACCATAAAATTTTCATGGCATTTGAATAAGTAAAATAGCCTACACAAAAATGACAAGCTATGGCATAAATATGAGCATGAAAATACTTTGTATTATGAAAAATATCAAACAATATATTTAGTATTTTTCCTATGTTTTACACAGTAAACAATCACTATAAAAAATTATCATATGCATGTTTTATACAAATTTCCCTCTCTAGCAAAATAACAAAAATCAGCCATAAATAGCACTTGAACTAGACATCAATATTTTTCTACCAAACATGCATGACATAAATTTTTCATATAAAGTACATCACACAAGAAGAATAACAAACTTAGAACCATATTTTTCTGAGCTTCCTATGATTTATTATGTATTTCTTAAGAAAACAACAATTACAAGAATTAAATAAAGCTTCACAGAAAAGTATCACAAAATCAACATGCAACAATTTTAAGCTATAGATCTAGTCATGAGGATCACAAAAAAATTTTATTTCACCATTTTTGGAGCCAAAATGAGCAAGTTATGATTTTCGAAAGTATTTACATAATTTCTGAAAGTCCATTTTCGAAATTCCTGTTAAAATCAGCCGCTGAAAATGCTGGGTGCACCCGGTGCAGTGCACCCACAGGCGCTGGCAGCTAGGGTGCGTGGGTCAACCGGCCCCACCCATCAGCTAGGCCGAGACGGGGCGGCGCTGACCGGTGAAATCTCGCCGACGGCGAGGTCTCCGGCCAAGCCAAGGTCACCCAGATGACCACCTTAACCCCGCGAACTCGATGGTGCACGCGTAGTGGCCAGTGGAGCTCGGGAGACCGGTCACCGCCATGCATGGCGGAGCGGCGACACGGGTGGTTGCCGGCCGGCCATTCCCGGCCAAGAGATGGTCACGGAAAGGGTGCTCGAGCACCGATGAGCCAAGGCGAGCAAGATGCGCATAAGGAAAGGAGAGAAGGTGGGGCGGAGAGGAGCCCACGGAGCGGAAATCTCCGGCGAGCTCGACCATGCTCCAACGAGCAATGCCCGTCGAAGGGTGCCTTACCATGGGAAGCTTATGCGAGCACGGGCTGCACGAGGAAGAGGCGGAGCTCAGAGGAAGATGGTGGCGCTAGCGGTGAACTGGGTGGCCAGAACGGGTAACGCCGATGAGCGCGCGTGCGGGCGGTGGTGGAGGAGAGCTGCTTGGCTTGCTCTGCTGCTATGATGGAGTGAAGGAGAAAGAAATGGAGCGAGTGGGGAGGCAGAGCACGGCGCTGGGCGTCTTGAGGGCGTGCGCGGGGGCCACCGGCGACCAGGTGCCGCCGGTGTCGACACATGGCGGCCACGGGGCGCGCAACACCTATGCGCGGTCGGGCGCGGCGCGCGGGGTGAGCACGGAGGCAGGCGCGCGGGAGGGAGCAGGCCAGGTTCGGCTGGTCGGCCGGAAGTGGAGCGCGCGGTCCGGTAAGCAAAGAAAATGTTTTTCTTTTATATTTTCAAATCCAAATTTTATCAAACAGTCCCAAAATCAAATTTTGAAGTAGCAAATGGCATTTTCAAAACTTGACCCCAAAACAAAAGTTGTTCAAAATTTAATTCTCTACAACATTATAAATCAAAATTCTATTTTTTGAAATTAGAGATTCAAAGTTCGTTTTAAATCAAAATTCTATTTTTCTAAATTATTTTTAAAAGCAAAATTTGAGGAAAATTTGAATACTAAACTTGCTCCAAATTTTATGCTAAACCTTTCTAAATGATTTGCACTTATAACCAAACATGTTTTAATGGCCTAACAAGCATAACCATGGCAAAATTGTATTTAAACAAGCACATGCAACATTTAGGTTACGAAGTCATGTTTCGCATGTTTCAATTCCATGTTTCACGTATTCTCACATGTGATTTTGAATACAAGATGATGCTCATGGGTATGATTTGAAATGCTTAATGTATGCTTAACACCTAGGTTATTACAATTTCATCCAGGCATGGTACAGGAAACCCTAGTCATAGCGCTCCCTTGGGGGAGAAATTCATCCATGATTATGAGAGCATGGTTTACGCTCCAAATTGAAGGTTGAGAGGATACAAAGAATAAAATGAAAGACTTAGGGTTGGGCAACATAGCTTTCAGTTCACTTTTTGGACACCTTATTGGTGTAGAGGGTCGGATGCCTTGGTCGGTGGTGGGCGTCAAGCTACTGGGCTGAAGGCTGGGCCGAGGACTTCCCTTGGGTGGAACGGTCAGTGCACGCCCTCGATCAGGTCGGTTCCTTGTGTGGACCCAAGCGCCTGACGGGAGGGGCCAGCCAAGCCGTCATAGCTACGAGTGGCGTAAGGGGCCTCACTGGAGCTCGATCGGTCGAGCAACGCCACTGCCTTAGCCTTCTTCCCTCCCGGTGCCTCTTCTGCGTAGCAGCTGGAGCTCGCAGGGTCGGATGATGCAGACATCGCGTGCAAGAGGCTAACTCTTGGTTGAGATGATGATGTAAATAGCCCTATTAAGATGGTTTTAAGTCAAGGTTCTTAAAGAAGTTGGATTGGTCAAGATTGGACTTGAAACGTGATAAAAACAGCATTAGAGCGTGCATCGAATGACAGGGTTGACCCTTGATGGATCGTCCGGAGATGTTGTTTCTCAAGCAAAAGGGACTTAACCTAGTAACCATGTGAGTATCATGTGACCAGGTGGAGGACTGTATGACCTTGATGGATCATCCAGTGAAGTCAAGCTTGACTAAGTGACTTGTTGGGTAGCTGACTGTGGTGTGTCATATGATCTAGTGGAGGATTTTGTGACCTTGACAAATCATCGAGTGAAAATCCAACTTAACTTAGTGACTTCTTGATATGGTTACTTGAGTGCACCCAATGATCCTGTAGACAACCGTGTGACCTCTGTCCGGTGAGCCAACTTGGGCTTTGTGACCAGTTGGCAAAGTCTCTGGTACGCAATATGATCCAGTGAGAGTGCTTGTGGCAGAACCTTCTAAATTATATGACCCACATGTACTTATCATTCTCTTAAAGACCTCTAACAACATACATGTGTACCACAGAACTTAAGAAGTCTGTCGGGTGTCCTCGGGAAACCCAAATCATCCATGATCTTTCGAGCAGGATCACATTACAGAGGCATCACAATATTACAATATTTTATATAATAAATTACATCAGAGTAAAAGTACAGAAGTCTTACATAACATAAGTTTACAAACTCCTTGTTCTAAACTTATAAACCTTAAGTTTAGTTGTTACAACCATAGCAATGGAGTAGCATTAGTAACTTTATTACAAACCACCAAAGTGTGGTGCTCTGCCTAAGAGCCAAACAAACTACTCGTCGTCGCTTACTGCAAAGACGTTCATGCAGTAGGGTCTGAAACAAACCTGCTCATGAGACGCACCTGCAACAGGGGTTCAACAAACCCTGAGTACAAAAGTACTCCACAAGACTTAACCGACAAAAAGAGTTGAGTAGACTCAGGAATACAGGCTTAAGGGAATCAAGGCGAGGTTCCAGCAAGAATCAAAGTTCTTTTGCATAAAAGCTACTAATAGTAAATCCTTAATATCAATGTTTTATTTTAGCATTTATCATTAACAGAATGTAAGTGATCCTAATCTAGATCAGATAATTCATACCACTTCTTTTTTATTCTCCGACCAATGTTCTACTTATTAACTATGATGTAGGCCAGGTGATCCAGTCTCCTTAACTGAGGAGCAACAATGATTCGAATCGATTATACCCAGTTGGGGATCTCTAACCACACGACATATGCAGGACTCTAACCGACATATATCAACCTTCACTCGGATCCTCTAAAACATGACCGGGTCCAGCGTCACCCGAGAGTACAGTACTCCTCCAATCCAGCTCTTGGCCATGAGGGTACACACTACTCTCTCCATCTCTCCACTCCCAGTGCGCGGTTGGCCGTTCACATGATAGAATTACTGAGGTCTTAGGCTTTCCGGAGCATACGGTCAGTTACAAAGTCTTGAAGCACAGGCGGGCCTACAACGGTACAGTCCTTAACTGTAGCATAACCTCCTAAATTATATGGCCCATATGCACCTGTCATTGTCCCTAAGACCTCTGATGGTTATGCATGTACACCAGATAACCTAAGAAAGATCCGTTGGGTGCCCTCACAGGACCTCGATTCAACTACGTTTGATAACTCATATCAGGATCAACAATGGAGTAACTACAACATTACAACATTTGCTACAAAATTTTACATCAGAGTGCGGAAGAATAATAACAATAAATTTACAAATGATGTTTAAGTTATTTTTTTCAAATTTAACTTAAATGGTGGAAGTCGAGTAGAACTACAGAAGACAACTTAGGTAGATCACCTAAGTTAGGAGAGGACAACCAGATCATATCGAGCCCACCGACATGACCTGACTAGTAGCACCAGTCAGCACCTGCAATAGGGGTTTAACGAACTCTGAGTACTTGAGGGTACTCAACAAGACTTACCCGACTAAAGAAAAGATTCCAAGGGCATGCTAGCTTTAGGGAATCAAGGTACGGTTATTCATAAATCAAAATTATTTTGCAGCAAAGCTTACTAAAGTAAGTCCTTGCTTTCAACATTTTATTTTTATTATTGATGGTTCGTTAACCAATTCTAAGTGATCCTACTCTAGATCAAAGTAATTCTCATCAATATCATTTCCTTATTCTTTCTTCCAATTCCAGTTCTTAACTATGATATAGGTTAGGCGATCGAGTCTCCATAACCGAGGAGCAATGACGATTCGAACCGATTATACCTAGCTGGGGATCTCTATCCTCATGACATGTGTAGAACCAAATCTTGCATATGCCAACCCTCATTTAGATCTGCCAAGACCAGAACGTGTCCATCGTCACTCGAGAGTACAGTACCCCTCGAACCCTGCCCAATTCTAGCTCCGAGGGTACATGCTACTCTCACTATCTCTCCACTCCCAGTGCGAGGTTGGATGTTCTAGAAATGGAATCACTAATATCTTGGGCTTATCCAAGGCATGAGGCTAGTTGCAAAGTCTCGAAACACAAGCGGGCCTATAACGAACGGTCCTTAATTGACAAGGCGAAAACACTACATTGAGACTCCTTTCTCAATACAAGTTAGCAGTGGTCAAACCACCCGTCCGATCTTCAAGTTCATTCTTAAATTTCATTATTCATCAAGTATACCATCATGGCCATATAAGTATTTCATTTAAAAGCCTAACTTATTAAGCATAGCGGAGCATACTATGTGTTTTTCAATAAAACAGGTACCAAGGGTGATATTTCAAAAATCAAGGATGACAATGCAGCAATTGGGTTATCGCTCAATTCCTAATTACTTAATGCAATAAACTATAGTACCAGTGATAAAGATTTGTAAAACTCAAGGAAGGGTTTAAATGCACCGGGGCTTGCCTGCGTTGCAGCGGTGGTTAGTTCTTGTAGAAGTCAAGTTTGACACCATCACCACGGGTGGATCACCTTCTCCGAAGCTTGATCGACACGATCCAAAACACTCGTATAAACTACACGTATATAAATGATGCGAGACTTTATAAGATGGAATGCATGCCATGATGCATGATGATGAATAAGGCATAGTATAAAAGGGACATTTAGAAAGAATAAACATTAGTTATCTACTTGAGTACAACTTTATTTCGTGGTACAGTTACAATTCAATAGAACTATTAAATAACTTCAATCACATTAAGATATTGTTAAGAAAACTACTTAACTTTACTTTTTACCCAAGAGGTTGCATCTAATAATAAGTAATTCTACCACAAGACCACTAAGTATTAACATAAGTTATTAACTACTAATGACCTAAGTTAATGACACTAACTATCATTAACAAAACTTAATTAATAAGTTAATCATGAACTCGAACGATTAATTAAAGTGCCAAGGGTCACCACATGTTAATAACCCAAGGTCACCAACCTTAAATGATTAAACACTAATCATTTGATTAACTAATTAATTAATAAATCATAAAATCAAAGTTGTCCAATTAAGCTCAAATTTTTATTTTAGAAAGCTGATATCATAACTAAGTGGCAAACAATTTTTACAATTTTTGGATAATTAATTAAGACTAGGAAAACTTATGGAAAAGTCATTTATTAATTAATGGAGCTAATTAATTAACTTAAAAACATAAATAAAATTGACATTTCATATTTTTTCTAAATAGTACACAGTGCAGAGAGGCTACACAAAAATTTTGAATATTTTTGGAGCTCCAAATAATTCACAACGAAATAAACAAAACTCAGCACTATTTGAATTTTAGAAAAGAATAAAGAGTAAAAAACCACTTCACCAGCTCAGCCCACACCTTCCTTCCTCTTCCTGACCCAACTGGCCCACGCAGCCCACCCGCGCCCCGCTTCCCCCTTCTCCTCCCTTGCTTGGGCCAAGTCGGCCCAGCCAAAAACCAAATGGCTTAAGGCCACAACCGGTGCCCAAGTCAGAGCTCTAGCGATCGACCGGCTGGTGAAACGGTGGCTCCTGCTTGCCGCCGGTGAGCTTCTGAAAGTTCTATGTTTGGTGTTGGTAATTAGTGATAATGCCTAAGTACTAATCCTATGCCTAAGTTGTATGTAGCATATGAGGATTAGTACATTCCAAGGTTGGTGGCAAGATGAATATGGTGATCATGATGGCCACACTTGGATTTGGACGCAACCCTACGTGATCAAGGCAAAGGTATATGCTTAAGGGTTGTGTTTTAGTAACCAAGACACCTAGTGGGTGTGGTTACATTATAGGTTAGATAGCCGTACTATAAAGAGGGGAATGACGTGGCTATTGGACTCCTAAGTGCCTCTAGATGTGCATTTCATGATCATATGCATTTGGATAGAAATAATATCGCCTCGAAAAATGATTGTGAAAATGCTAACACACTCACACTTAATGAGATCACTTGGTGGTGTTAGCATGTTTGTGAAGGCGGTGGAGTTTGAGCGGTAGAGAGGGTTTGGGGTCCTCTCTCCCTCCCGCCGAGCTTGCGAGGCAGGATTCAGGCGTTTTTGAGGAGTTGAAACGTCTATTTTCCACTACGCTGGAAGTCAGAAAAGAAATGGAGGCGAACGGAGGTCACAGAGGTGACCGGACGCTGGACCGGACGTGGTCTCTGTATGACCGGACGCGTCCAGTCAGCGTTCAGTGTCTGCGCGTGTTTCAGTTTGATGATCGGACGCGCAGCGCGTCTGGTCACTGACGATCGGACGCGTCCGGTCGTTCAGGGAACTTACTGGACTCTAACCGGACGCTGGCACTGTCGCATCCGGTCATTTCTACAGCGCGTCTGGTCGCTGTTTCGTTGTGCGCTGCTCAGGCTTGACCAGCGCGTCCGATCAGTCATGGGACCATCGCGTCCGGTCGTTCACAGCGCGTCCGATCTGCGCGTCAAGCGCGTCCGGTCGTTGCTTCGCAGTTAGCCATTGAGAGACCTAAGGATCACAATATCATTGGAACAAGATGGGTCTTTCGCAACAAGCAAGATCAAGATGGAATAGTAATAAGGAACAAAGCAAGACTAGTGGCTCAAGGTTATACACAAATAGAGGGTCTTGACTTTGGTGAAACATATGCCCCGGTTGCAAGATTGGAAGGAATTAGGATCTTACTTGCCTATGCTTGTGCTCACAATATCAAGCTATATCAAATGGATGTGAAGAGTGCATTTTTCAATGGGTACATACAAGAGGAGGTGTATGTGGAGCAACCTCCTGGTTTTGAAGATGACAAGAAACCCAATCATGTATACAAGTTAAGGAAGGCTTTGTATGGATTGAAGCAAGCACCTAGAGCATGGTATGAAAGATTGAGGGACTTCTTGCTATCCAAAGGATTTGTCATGGGCAAAGTTGATACAACACTATTCACCAAGAAGATTGGGAAAGACTTGTTTGTGTTGCAAATATATGTTGATGATATCATATTTGGTTCAACCAATCAAGATTATTGTGATGAGTTTGGGAAAATTATGGTAAAGGAATTTGAAATGTCAATGATTGGAGAACTTAGTTTCTTTCTTGGACTTCAAATCAAACAAATGAAGGAAGGAACATTTGTAAGCCAAACCAAATACATAAAGGATATGCTAAAGAAGTTTGGTATGGAAGATGCAAAAGGAATCACTACTCCAATGAGCACTAGTAGAAGCTTGGATAGTCACAAGAATGACAACATGGTGGATCAAAAGCTATATAGATCAATGATTGGTAGCCTACTCTATGTGACGGCATCAAGGCCCGATATGATGTTTAGTGTATGCATGTATGCAAGATTTCAAGCCTCACCAAGAGAAAGTCATTTGAAGGAAACAAAGAGAATATTGAGGAACTTAAAGCATACACAAGATGTTGGATTATGGTATCCCAAAGGTGCAAGATTTGAGCTAGTTGGATATTCGGATTCTGACTATGCCGGTGATAAAGTGGAGAGAAAGAGCACTTCCAGGACTTGTCAATTGTTGGGAAGATCACTTGTCTCATGGTCATCCAAGAAGCAAAATAGTATTGCACTATCTACCACCGAAGCCGAATACATCGCCGCGGGTAGTTGTTGTGCACAAATCTTATGGATGAAGGCAACATTGAAGGATTTTGGAATCAATTTTAAGAATGTGATATTGCTATGTGATAATGAAAGTGCCGTGAAGCTAACCAACAATCCGGTTCAACATTAAAGAACAAAGCATATTGATGTTCGCCATCACTTTATTAGAGATCATCAACAAAAGGGTGACATTGCTATTGAAAGTGTGGGCACCGAAGATCAACTAGCCGATCTATTCACCAAGCCACTTGATGAGAAGAGATTTCACAAGCTAAAGAATGAGTTGAACATACTTGACTTTTCCAACATGAGTTGATGCACCACATATATGACATGCCTCTCCTTCGATCCCCAAGGTATAATTGGTTGACATGTCATACATTCTATGCTAAGGACTTGTTTAGTGCATCTAGTCATAATTTACATGTTCTAGGCTCTTTCATGAAATCAAGTAAATTTGAAGTTTATATGGTGCCACTATTGTTTCCATGACTTGTATGATCTAGTGGTAGCATATAACTTGTTTGAGTAGCTTGTGATCCTAAGTGTTTAATCTAGATCACTTGTCTAAATATTTTCTTCAATATGGTGCATGATAACCCTTCTAGTAAGGTGTGAAGAAGCTTGCCATTGGATCAAACCGAAGCATTTTATTTATGCAAGCAATCTAGGTTGAATCATAAACTTGATCCTCACCCCATAATTTAACATGGTAATCTATCTAAAATTGGTCCCTTGTGGTCATTGGTGCCAAAGGGGGAGAAAATGCTGTTCACAAAGATAGAAACTCAAAGGGGGAGAAGCACAAAGGGGAGAATTGATAAGAGAAGGGGATCATCTAAAAGTTTGAGCACACAAGTTGGGGGAGCAAGCTCTTAAGCATGATTGTTGCATTTCCATGTGCACTTCATATGTATGATGCATAGTTATGCATTTCTTCTTCTCCGATACATTACTTGTGTGGTGACTTGCTAGCATAATTTGAATGGTGTATTGAGGTACTAGCATAAATAGGATGTAGTTAGATTTTTCTTGATTCATGTTTTTCAAAGTGGTACTAGAGCCTTGCTTATAATGTTGATCTCACGAGGTTTCTAGTTATGTTTGTGCTTCTCCAAGTGGAATCTAACTACACAAGGTGCTAAGATGGTGTTTATTGCTACTCCGATGGTATCACGCTTTAAAGGTCTATAATCTCAAACACTTAGCACCTATTGGTAGACAATGCTCCTAATCTTTCCTATCTAACATATATGCTTTCAAAATCCAAACATATAGCATACATGTAGGGGGAGCCATTGCTATCAATTTGAATTCATGATCACATGTCCATAATTCTTACATATGGTAATATACTTGGACAATGTGACATGGGTTCAATCAAATTTTTTATCATAATATCTTTGTGAAAGGTTTGTCACCAATTACCAACAAGGGAGAGATTGAAAGTCCTATGTTTGGTGTTGGTAATTAGTGATAATGCCTAAGTACTAATCCTATGCCTAAGTTGTATGTAGCATATGAGGATTAGTACATTCCAAGGTTGGTGGCAAGATGGACATGGTGATCATGATGGCCACACTTGGATTTGGACGCAACCCTACGTGATCAAGGCAAAGGTATATGCTTAAGGGTTGTGTTTTAGTAACCAAGACACCTAGTGGGTGTGGTTACATTATAGGTTAGATAGCCGTACTATAAAGAGGGGAATGACGTGGCTATTGGACTCCTAAGTGCCTCTAGATGTGCATTTCATGATCATATGCATTTGGATAGAACTAATATCGCCTCGAAAAATGATTGTGAAAATGCTAACACACTCACACTTGACGAGATCACTTTGGTGGTGTTAGCACGTTTGCAAAGGCGGTGGAGTTTGAGCGGTAGAGAGGGTTTGGGGTCCTCTCTCCCTCCCGTCGAGCTTGCGAGGCGGGATTCAGGCGTTTTTGAGGAGTTGAAACGTCTATTTTCCACTACGTCGGAAGTCAGAAAAGAAATGGAGGCGAACGGAGGTCACAGAGGTGACCGGACGCTGGACCAGACGTGGTCTCTATATGACCGGACACGTCCGGTCAGCGTTCAGCGTCTGCGCGTGTTTCAGTTTGATGATCGAACGCACAGCGCGTCCGGTCACTGACGAGCGGACGCGTCCAGTTGTTCAGTGAGCTTACTGGACTCTAACCGGACGCTGGCACTGTCGTGTCCGATCATTTCTATAGTGCGTCCGGTCACTGTTTCGTTGTGCGCTGCTCAGGCTTGACCAGCGCGTCCGGTCAGTCACGGGACGAGCGTGTCCGGTCGTTCGCAGCGCGTCCAGTCTGCGCGTCAAGCGCGTTCGGTCGTTGCTTCACAGTTAGCCGTTGTGCGACCGGCGCGTCCGGTCAGTTGGACCAGCGTGTCTGGTCAGTGCTTCGTGACTTAGCCATTGTGCGACCGGCGCGTCTGGTCAGTTGGACCAGCGCGTCCGGTGAGCACGATTTCGGCTGTTTAAGTTTCTAACGGCTCTATTCGAAGGGGTACGTCTATAAATACTCGTTGGCTGGCTCAAGGCTCTCTCTCTTGAACATTTTGACATACTTGTGAGCACTTTGAGCTAAGCAACTCCCCTCCCACTCATCTCTCTTGCTTCTTTGCATATTCGAAGTGAGATTGAGTGATCCAAGTGCATTTGCATTGTGAGATTGCATCTAGTTGGCACTTGGTGGTTGATTTGCTGCGGGATTCTTATTTCTCTTGGTGGTTGCCGCCACCTAGACGGCTTAGAGCAGCTTGGAGGCGTTGGCAAGAGTTGGTGATTGTTCTTGGCCACCTCCGGTGATTGTGAGGGGTTTGTGCCTACCTCGACGAAGCGCCAAAGTTAACGTTAGTAAATTGCTCGTGTCATTGCAACCTTTTGCCATTTGGTAGGTTCTTGTGGTGCCTTTTGAGAGGTTCGGTGTGTGACCGATTAGCCACCGAACCACGTGGTGAAGAGGGACACAACGGGGACTAGCGTGCCGGCAAGCACGTGAACCTCGGGATAAATCTTGTGTCATCACTTTCATATTGTGATTGATTGATCCCGGTGTTCGGTTGTCTTGATATTCATTGTTGATCATATTGGTTGGCCCAATACTTCGCCCCTCGGTGAAACCCTCCTAACTCAACTCCGCATTACCTTCTTAGTTATCTTTGCTAGCTAGTTAGCTTTGCTAGAGTAGCTTCTTTATGTAGCTTGCTAGTTGTAGTTGTAGTTACCTTCTCGGTTTGACTTGTGCGGTTGAGTGCAAATATACTAGAATTATGAATTGGTTAGGTGGCTTGCAAACACCCCTTAGGCTAAGCAAAACTCGCATCTCGCTATTTGTTATATTGATAAACTTGTTTAGCTTGTCTTTATAAAAAATTTTAAAAGGCTATTCACCCCCCTCTAGCCATCAAGACCTTTCAGCTTCCCAGGTGGAGCTGTTTGCCTCACATGCTCAGGATGACGTCGCGTGCCAACACAAGATGAAAACGGAGCAAATAACAGGAAGCAGAGGACTCGCCGCTGTCCATGGCGGACACAGTGGGTGACGGTGGTGCTTCGGCTCAGGAAGGTAAGGGAGGTGGCACTGAGAAGTCAGGAAGTACCAGTGGCCTACCACGGACTGGCTAGGCTACTCAGTGGAGGTAGAGACACAGCGAGGCAAGCTTGCCACGGAGAGGGGCATGCGGCGGCGCTATGCTCGGTGAGAAAGAAGAAAGGCAACATCTGAGCATGTCTGGTAGTGTGAGGCACTATGAGGTGGATTTGGCTAAGCACTGCTACGAGGCGAGGTAGGGGGTGCGATGAATTGGGTTGTGGAGCAACGGTGAGGACGAAATGTGTCGGTGAGCATGCTCGGTGGCGACAGTGGCGAACAGGAGAGGAAAAGGTGAGGACGACGGCGAGCATGGGTTTTATAGCGCGACGGGAATGGCATCAAGGCGACACGTGGCTCGGCGTGGACATGTTGCAGCAGGAGCTGGCGACCGCAGCGCGCCTAGAAGACGGCCGAAGGCCGTTGGCGGCAATCGGAGGTGGCACCCTGCTGTTGGGCGGATTTCAAATAAATTACAAAAATGCCACTGGTGCAATTTTACAAATTACTCACAAATTTTCTATAAAAGTTGAAAATCTACAAAAACAAAAGTTGCTCAATTTTTAAAGATCTACAACTTTCTCAATATAAACTCTTTCAAATTCAGCTTGGATTTTGAAATTTGAATTTGAAATCAAAAGGGGACATTTCTTAGAAATTTTTAAATTCAAAATTACTTTGAATTTTATATTGAAACTTCATAAACTCAAAACACCAAAGTTGTACATCTAGATAAGACCTAAAACTTTGCTATTCAAACTATTTCAAATTATGCCTCCATTTTGAAATTGGTACGGGGAAATGAAATGGGGTCAAATTGAAATTTAAATCTTTTCAAAATTGCTCCAACTTTTACACTAAAACATTGAAAACTCCAAAAACCAAAGTTGTACAACAAGACCAGATCTACAACTTTACTTTTTGGCTCACCCCCAAAATTTGTTTAGATTTTGAATTACCCAAAAGGGGTAAAACGAGATTTTTCGAAAATCAGGGTTTCGAATTCAATTGATTATTCTTTTTAACTAAAACATAATTAATCCTTTAACACTAATAAAACATTATTTCATGTGATAAGCAACATGGCATTATTAACATATTAAGCATACTAATAAAACAACATATCCAATTACAATTGAAACATGTGAAACAAGGCATATTCATAACATGTAAAACACTTGTTTATTGCAACATATGAACCTTACATGGGAAACATTGCTTAAACAACACATGTAACACATCAACATATGCAATATGACTAAAGTAACATGTGCAACAGGAATGCATTTATGGCATATCATTTGATGTATATGCTTGATGATACTTTATAATCAAGTTTTAATTATTTCTTAACATCTAGGATGTTACATTAACCGACACAATTGAAGACACTACATTGGGACTCCTTTCCCAATGCAAGTCCACCGACCGATCTCAAATTATCATCATCATTCATTCATTCAGTTGTTTCACGACAACCCTTCAAACTTTGTTAAACATTTTCAAAGTTATCTCATTAAGCAAGGCTAAGCATACTAAGCATTTTCAAATAAAACAGTAACAAGGATAATATTGAAGTATCAAGAATGGTAATGCAATAATTAAGTTATTACTCAACTCCTATTACCGAATGCAATAAAGCATTAATAAAGTAAAGTAAAGCTTTTCAAAACACAAAGAAGGTTTAGATGCATCTAGGGCTTGCCTTGGTCGACAGGAAGTTTAGGTTCCAGGTCAGTACCACAACTGTCAAATCCTACCTCCATGGACATCGACTCTTCTTCGGGGACGGATTCAACTTCGGTAACCTCCTCATTCACGAGGACTACATGCGATGACCATGTATGTTCAATATGATAAAGTACGAAACATGATGCTCGATAGATGCAGAACACGATTACAAACTTGAGTACAACTTTCGTTCACGGTACCGTTGTAAACAATATCACTAACCTAACCCTAAAGTAGGGTTTCAAAAGGTTAACTACTTCATTAATGACTTTCGTTAATCACATAAAATAATACCACTTAAGTCTTAACAAAATGATTAAGAGAGCTCAAACAATCAATTAAGGGTGCTAAAGGTCATTAAGTGTTAATGACCCAAAGTCAACATGATTAACTAATTAATTAATAAAGCATAAATTAAGTATAAAATCAACTTAGTCCAATTAAGCTCAAATTTTTATTTTAGGAAGCTTACATCATAACTAAGTGGCAACACAATTTTCATAATTTTTGGATAATTAATTAAGCCTAGGAAAATTATGGAAAAGCCATTTAATAACTAATTGAGATAATTAAATAACTTACAAAAATTAATTGAACTTGGCATTTCATATTTTTCCTAAATAGTACACAGTACAGAGAGGCTTCACAAAAAATTTTAATAATTTTGGAGCTCTAGAAATTTCATAATGAAATAAACAAAAACGGTTACCATTCCACATTTTTGAAAAAGAAAAACAAAACTTCAACGCAGGTCGGCTACCCCTTCTCGTCCCTCGCTCAGCCCAACACGGACTCGCGCGCACTCGCGGCCCACCCACGCGCCTGCCCTCTCTCTCTCTCTCTCTCTCTCTCTCCTTTTTCTCTCTTCGCGGCTCGGCCCAACACGGACGGGCCGGCCCAACACCCTCTCTCCCCGTTCTTCTCTCCCTTCCTGCTTCCCACGGGCCGACCATGGCGGCACGGCAGCCGGCCGGTGACCACGACGTCGGTGACCACACTCTGACCAACTAACCTGACCACCATGACCAACACGACCTACCAAACACCCTCAGACACACCACCTGGTCACAGACACCCTAGAGGGAGCTCTACCCCGGCCATGGTGGTTCGGTGGTTGCGGTTCCCGTTGCCCCGGCGAGCAGTTGGGTGTCGGTCCATTCTGCTAGAAAATCCACCAGTACCTAGGATTTGATGGCTTTACGTGGCGCATAAGAGAGGGTTTCGCTCATGAGCTCGATCGCCCACTTGGCTATCCTCCCTGAGGCCTCCTAGTTCTAGACTATCTCCCCCAGAGGAAAAAAGAGACCACGGTCACCGGGTGGCCCTCGAAGTAGTGTCAGAGCTTGCTTCACGTCAACACGATGGCGTACAACAGCTTCTGGATTTGCGGGTAGTGAACCTTGGTGTCCGAGAGCACCTCGCTGATGAAGTACACTGGTCTTTGAACGAGCAACGTGTGGCCCTCTTCCACCCTCTCGACGACTATGGCCACGCTGACCACTTGTGTCGTCGCGGCGACGTAAAGCAAGAGAGAATCCCCTGCAGCCGGAGGGACGAGTATCGGATGTTCGGATAGTGTTGTCTTAAGCCTAGTGAGAGCTTCCTCAGCCTCGAGGGTCCACGAGAAGTGTTCTGATTTCTTTAGGAGACGATACAGAGGGAGCGCCTTCTCGCTGAGGCACGAGATGAAGCGACTGAGGGCCACAAGGCAGCCCATGACCCTCTGCACGCCCTTCAGATCTCGGATAGGGCCCATTTTGGTGATTGCAGTGATTTTTTCTGGTTTGGCCTTGATGCCACGCTCGGAAACAATGAATCCTAAGAGCATGCCTCGAGGAACGACAAAGACGCATTTCTCAGGGTTGAGCCTAATGTTCTTCGCCTTAAGGCATTTGAACGCTTACGAAGGAAGCGTACTATTGGGCAACCGTGTTCAGCCCATAAGGGAATGTCCATAGCGGCATCGACCCTGCCGTCAGAGAGACTGATCTCGATCTAACCGGAGGAGCCACACCGGACGATGGAATGACGGGATGCCCCGCTGGCGTCTCATCCGTAGCCAAGCTCATCCTACGCAGGTCCTCAACGAGAGATGCTCCATGGGTGTCTGGCCGAGGGGCACCGGAACGGAGCATCGTATCGCCTTCCTCGGGACGATGATGATGGCTACGCTGGGTATGCCGTCGCCTGGCTGTACGATCCCAGCGAGAATGGTGATACCGGCACAGCGCTCCCCCACGTTGGGAGAGCTCATAGTCATGGTCGGATGGGTGTCTAGGTGGGAGGAGGACCATATCATAGCCATAGCCGAGGGACATAAACTCCAAACTCCTGAACCATATCACCGTAGCCAGAGGAAGTGGATGTCTGGGGTTAGCCATCCGGAGAAATGGCAGGAAAGCGATGTTGACACGCAGCGGTCCCCTACCTGGCGTGCCAACTGTCGGTGTTTGGACCTGGGAGGGCCCTAAGCCGGCGAGTAAATTTGTGCTGCATGCTCCCCACTCTAGATGGTGATGTAAAGAGAATACATGGGGGTTTATCCTGGTTTGGGCAAAAGAAGGCCCTACGTCCAGCGGGGAAGGGAGAGCATTGTATTTCCTTGCACCTAAGTGCTTGTGTAGGGGTTACAAGTCATGAGAGAGGGAGTCGGTTCCAAGTTTCAAAGAAAGAGTACAATGGAGTGTTGCTTGAGATGTTGATCTCAGAAGTGGTAAAGATGTCTAACTCAAGGGGAGGATAAGGCTTACAATAAACCCTAGGAGGTGCCTTGGAGGAGAAGGCAGAGCAAGCACTGTTGGTGTTGCTGTGGCGATGTGCCCCGGTGCATGCAGGCCATCCCTAGGGCGTCGTGGTGATGTTGATGACAGGACGGTGGGACATCTGGGGTGCTGCAGAGGACGTGTGATTCCCTCTGGTCAACGTACGGGTCGTGGTCCCTTTGTTCGACTAATGGCGATCGAGGCCAGGATGGGACGTAGCTAAGGGGGTCGACGGGAAACAGATAAGGCTGAGCCCTAGAAATCCCGGGACATGACGGTCGGACAATGCTGGTCATGGCAGGAATAGTGGTTGCTTTTCATTGCCCATCCCGGGATGGGTAGTAAAAAGCAAGATTAGATGCGGATGCCGCTCCCACGCTGGGGGCACTATGGCCACGTTGGTGGAAGTGGTTGCATTAAATGCTTTGTCGGTGAGTAGGTGGGTGAGGGGGTTCGACCGGATCGACCCTAGGTCGTACGAGTCGAAGAATTTCCGGAGTCGAGGCTTCCCGTTGAGCGAGCCTCGTACGAGTCGGAACGCGGTCTAGGGTGCCCCGTCTGTATACACGCGTGGCTTGGATCGGTGTATCCATGTTGGTGGAGCCATAGCTCGATCTTTTTTACGAGGTTTTCAGGGCACGGATATCTCGGGGGTTTACTCTTTTTAATTGTTGGTTTTGGGTACCCCTAATTTAGGTACCCGATAGGTAGCGACTAAATTGGGAGCACAGTGAGCATCAGTGGCTCTCCACGAAGGCAGCGGAGCAGTCAATAGGTGCGGAGAGGCAGTGGAGGCGGCTGGCCACGTGAGGCGGCACGGTGACTGTGGCTCACCGGAGAAGAGGAAGGATGCGGTAGCGCGAGTGCTCTAGGAGGCATTGGCTGGTGCGTGTGGGCCTAAGAGATGCGCGAGAGTGAGGTGAACTCGACGATGCGGTCGCTTTAGTCGGAGGCAGCTCGACAGCAGCAACAGTGACCGGCAGAGCGCGGCGGTGGCGACGGCAAAAACAGAGAAGGAAGAAAATGAAAACGGCGGTGCGAGGCTTTATATGGGAGGAAGCCAACTCGAAGACGTCCAGCGCGAACGACCTGGCCATGCTGAAGCAGTAGCTGGTGACCGCGGCGCGCCTAGAAGCTGTTCGAAGGTCGCCGGCGACGGCAGGAGGTGGCGCCCTGCTGTTGGAGGCCGACTTCAAGTTATTTATGAAACTGCCACTGACTCAATTTTACAAATTACTCCCAAATTTTCTACAAAAGTTGAAACTCTATAAAAACAAAAGTTGCTCAATTTTCAAAGTTCTACAACTTTCTCAATATAAACTTTTTCAAATTCAGCATGGATTTTGAAATTTGAATTTCAATTTAAAAGGGGGACACTTTCTAGAATTTGGTAATTTCAAAATTACTATAAATTTTATATTGAAACTTCAAAAACTCAAAATACCAAAGTTGTACATATAGCCAAGACCTACAACTCTGCTATTCAAACCATTTTCAATTTTTTCCTCCATTTTGAAATTGGTATAGGGAAATGAAAAGGGGGAAAATCTAGGATTTGAATCTTTTCAAAATTACTCCAACTTTTACCCAAAAACCAAAGTTGTACAACAAAACCAGATATACAACTTTGCTTTTTGGCCCACCCCCAAAATTTGCTTAGATTTTGAATTACACAAAAGGGGTAAAATTAGGGTTTTGAATTTTTGGGTTTCCGGACGAATTTCAAATTGAAACTTGTTGCTACATTAATTAGTGAGTATTTGTAACACCTCGGATGTTATGGTTGCTAATTAACCTGCCATATCATCATATTGCATCGCAAAGCATTCATGATTAGGTCAACCCTGTATGCATTAACTAAAATGAGTTTACCTTTCTAGGTTGGATGTGCTTCTCAGTGGTGTGATTCGAACCGAAAACCATAATTTTTAATGCCACCGCAAATACTTAGTTCATGCCCTGCGTAACTTGAGGTGTGTGACTATGTTACACACTAGTGTCAAGTGTAGGTTATGAACTCAAGTTCAACACGTAAAATGAAGCTCCAAGTTTGAGTTTGAATTGGAATCCAAAACTTGTCGTGAGTTTTCCGATTCGAATTTGAATTCAAATTTGGGACATTATTAAAAGATTTTCAAAAGCTAAATTGGTCAACCAAGAGTGGCATTTGGTCAACTATGTGATAATTGACTCAATGATGCACTTGGGTGATGGTTTCATCATTAAATAATCACCAATTAAGGTAGCAACAAATTTCAATTGGAAATTCCTCTGAAAACCCTAAAATTCAAAACCCTAGTTTTACCCCTTTTGAAATAATTCAAAATCTAAGCAAACTTTGGGAAAAAAGTTTAAAACCAAGTTTGTAGAACTTTTCAAGGGCTACAACTTTGGTTTTTTGAGTTTTCAAAGTTTTAGTGTAAAATTTTGAGCAATTTTGAAAATAAGCAAATTTCAAATTTGACCCCTTTTTATCCCCAAACTCAAATTTCAAAATGGAGGCAGAATTTGAAAATTGTTTGAATAGCAAAGTTGTAGGTCTTGGCTAGATGTACAACTTTGGTGTTTGGAGTTTTTGAAGTTTCAATACAAAATCCAAAGTAATTTCTAAATTACCAAATTTCCAAAAAGTATCCCCTTTTGACTTTAAACTCAAATTTCAAAATCGCAAGTTTGGAGGGGAGAGCTATAGTACTCCGGCAAATCAGGGCAGTGCAGCGCGTAGCATGGGCACCGGCGAGACCGCCGTGGCCTTTCTGGCCGCTTCCAGGCGTCGCCGTGGCCGTCAGCAGCTCCTAGACCTCGCTACACTTTTCTACTTCGTGTTGCCATGTTATTGATCAGCTTCTTCTATAGAAACAGCCGACGTCGTCGTCGCTTTCCTCTTCCGCCACCATTGCCGCCGAGTTCACCTATCGATGAAATTCACCACCGTCCAGCCATCACCGTCCTCTCCATCTCTCCTAGAGCATCGCCACATTCTTGTGTTTCCCTTAAACTAGCTTGCAGCCGCTCGTATAGCCCTCACATCCTTAACCGCCACCGTCTTCTTCAGGTCTGGCAGAGCATCGCCATAGTCCACCTCGTCGCGGCCAGCCATCTCCACCGCATCTCAGCGCTTGCCAGCTACTCTACTGCACTCGCGGTGAGCTACTGATGCTCTCCATGCTGTTATTTTAGTCGCTACCGGCCTTGGTTACCGGGACGATGGGCACCGCGGTCACCGTGCCTCCATGGCCAGTGAGGTGTTCCCTCTAGGGGGGTTGTGGCTGTGCTAGATGTCTGAGGGTGTTCGCGGTGTCACATAGGTCATGTTGGTCACGTTAGCTAGGCACCGTCTTGTCACCGGTGCTGTGGTCGCCGGCCGACCACCGTGCGGGCATGGCCGGGACGTGGGAGAAGAACGAGAGAGGGAGAAAGGGGATGACATGCGGGGCCGCTTGTCAGTGAGAGAAAGGAGGAAGAGGCGAGCGCGCGGGCGTGGCTGGGCTGGGCCACGTTACTGGGCCGCGTGGGCGTGGGCACGAGCGCGCGGGCAGGCCATGCGGCTGGGCCGAGCCAGAGGAAGGAAGGGAAGGCAGCCTGAAATGAAAGATTTTGTTTTTCTTTTTCAAAAATGTGAATATTATTAGTATTTGTTTATTTCATTAGAAATTCTGTGGAGCTCCAAAAATAATGAAAAATTTTGTGTAAGCTTTTCAAGGTATAAAATAATTAGAAAAAATATTAAATGCTAAATTTGATTACTTTTTGCAAGTTATTTAATTAGTTCAATTAAATATTAAATGCAACTTCCATGAATTTTAGTAATTAAAATATTAATCCAAAAATCATGAAAATTATTTTGACACTGTTTTAGGCCATGATTAATCCATGGAAAAAGTTTAAGCTCTTTTAGATGAAGTTTGATCTAATATTAATTATGCCCTAATTAATTAAATGTTTAAATAAATGTTAAATTGATAACTTCAAGTGTTGTGTGCCCTTTTGTTTGAGTGATGACCTTGGGTCACTAATTCTTGGTGATCTTTGGTGCCTTAATTTCATGATTGAGCTCGTTAGTAACATGTTTGGTAAGAAACGTTAGTATTGCTTAAGTAACCTTTATTAGTTAGTAGGTTTTACTGTTTTACGACTGTACCGCGAAGGAAAGTTGTACTCAAGTCATAAACCATGGCATATCATCATCAAGCATCATGTTTATCACCGCATCATGTTGAATCATGTTATATGCTCGTGTAGTTCCTGCTTTCGAAGAAGTTGAAGTTGGCGAGCAAGTCTCCGGAGAAGAGTTGTCATCGGTGAGTTCCAGACCGGAAGTCGGAGTCTTTGAGCCCGAGTTAGCCATCACGTCAGAGCAAGGCAAGCCCCGGTGCATTTAAACCCTACCTTGAGTTTTACAAATATTTATTATTTATACTATGGTTTACTGCATTAAGTAATTAGGAGTTGAGTGATAACCCAATTGCTGCATTGTCATCCTTGATTATTGCGATATCAACCTTGATACCTGTTTTACTGAAAATGTGTAGTATGCTTCGCTATGCTTATGAGTTAAGCTTTTTAAATGAATGATTACATGGCCATGATGACATACTTAATGAATATTGAAATATGAGATGAACTTGAAATATCAGGCGGGTGGTTTGGCCATTGCTAACTTGCATTGGGAAAGGAGTCTCAATGTAGTGTTTCCGCCTTATCAGTTAAGGACCGTACGTTGTTGGCCCTCGCATCATGGAGTTTTTATTAGTACTGGCCATATACCCATGTCGGGTAAGCCTTACTTCGACTATTCCATTACGAGAACGTCTAACCTTGCACTGGGAGTGGAGAGATGGCGAGAGTAGCGTGTACCCTCAGGGCTAGAATTAGGCTAGGTTCGAGGAGTACTATGCTCTCGGGTGGCAATGGACACGTTCTAGTTTTGGGTTACTCGGGTAAGAGTTGATATATGCAAGATTTGATTCTACATATGTTGTGTGGTTAGGAATCCCCAGCTAGGTAAATAAAGCGGTTCGAATCATCGTTGCTCCACGAGAAAGGAGTCTTGGCCTTGCACCAACATCGTAGTTAAGAACTGGAATTGAAAGAGAATGAGAAAGGTCTTGATGAGAATTACTTTGATCTAGATTAGGATCACTTAGAATTGGTTAATGAACCATCAATGGTAAAAGTAAAATATTGAAGGTAAGGAATTACTTTAGTAAGCTTTTCTACAAAAGAAAATTTGATTCTTGAATACCCATACCTTGATTCCCTTAATGTAGCATGCCCTTGGAGTCTTTTTCTTAGTTGGCTAAGTCTTATTGAGTACTCTCGTACTTAGGGTTTGTTAAATCTCTTGTTGTAGGTGTGGTTCATAAACAAGTCTGCTTTGAGCCTTGTTGCATGACCGTTGTGGCTGAAGAAAGTGACGACGAGTAGATTGTGTGGCCTCTGGGCAAGGCATCTCGTTTGTGTGATTGTAATAAAGTTACTATTAATACTTCCCTACTACCGGTTTGTAATAATGCTACTTAAGGTTTGAAGTTTGGAAACTGTGGTTTATAAACTTAAGTTATTGTAAGACTTCCGCTACTTTACTCTGATGGTATTTTGAATAAACTGTTGTAATATTGCAATACTCCTATGATTGGATCCTGTTCGGAGTAAAGCAGGCCTTTTAAGTGATGAGGAACATAAGTACGGTTGTCAAAGGTCATTATGACGATGACATGTACATGTGGGCCATCATAATTAGGAGATTCTGTGACAGCTGGTACCAGAGCATAATTACTAGAGTTATTGTAGTATTACTTTACAAAACTTCAAAATGATTTGGATCAAACAAACTTAATATCGATATTTTGGTCCAAATTGCTTTTGGCTTATCCCAATCTACTCTCTGTAGTTCCCTTAGATCATATTTGAAAGCTTCGTAGTGAAGTATCATGTTATATTATCCTATGTTACAAATGTTATTGCATGTGTTACTTAAACTTTTCTGTTAGTTCGTAAGTACGATGCATGCATCATGTTTAATTAACCTGCTTAAGTTACCTTCCCTTTTAAAGTGGTTTGGGTTAAGTAAGGTTCAATCCTATTCATGCTAACCTTCAGATCCCTCCCATCTGTCCTCATCTTTCAAATTCTGTATTGCTTCAGGATGGCACATGTGAAGACGACTCCTCGCAAGAAAACTGGTCCTTAAGGAGTGCCTCATCATCAATTGGCAACCAAAGGTGATGGAGCGAGCAGTAGTCACAATCCAAACCCGGATTCACAAGCAGAGGTCGCAAGGCTTACGTCAGAAATAGAGCAACTGAAGCGCAACATGCATTTTTGGAAGCAGTGCCAGAACGAGTCTCTGGAAAAGGAGATAGAAGCCAGGGCTCGTGTTCGAGAGTTGGAACTTTATGTGACACACCTGGAGCAGTACAATACAATCCTGCATGAGGAAGTCTATAGGCTACATGACCTAATGAATCCCAATCATCAGCTCCAGGCGGTAGAAGATGATGTCGGTGCTGTAGTAGTTCCTGGTGGAGAGGATAACGAGGAGGAGGATCGAGAAGAAAATAAACCCATGATGGAAAGTGGGGATGAGACAAGTCATGTCACTGGTGCAAGTGCTCCGAAGAGTGAGGATGGAGTGATAGTGATCAGTGATGATGATGAGGAGTGAAGTGTTGAAATAGATGGTTATGTAATATAGTAGTCTTTCCTATTTTCTAAGAACTTTAGCGGGGTTGGTTTGCTTGCTTGCGAGCAAGTTTGTAAAAAAATAATGTAAGACAAGTTTGATGTGTGTACAAGTACTATACTAACTGCTTTTTAATTCAATAAAGCAATGTAAATAAACATGGTTTGTGTACAACAGATGGACGGTACTAGAACTTCTCAGGCTGGGGACAATGCTCCTAATCCCCTACCATTTCCACCTACTATGGTAGAAGCTATCGTAGCACTGGTCAATGCCACTACTCTGTTGGCCCAGAGTCAGAATGGAAATCAAGGTCATCGGAGCCGAAATAATGGAGGAGAAACCACTTATGTGGATTTCATCGAGACCCGTCCACCGGTGTTTTCAAAGGCCGATGAGCCGTTAGAGGCGAATGACAGGCTCCGAACAATGGAGCAAAAGTTTGAACTTATTCAGTGCACAGAATACCAGAAACACGTGTTTGCAGCACAGCAACTCAGGGGTGCTGCAGGGGCGTGGTGGGTGAATCTGGTCGCCGCACAGCCCGCTGGCCATCGTATCACTTGGCAAGAGTTTCATGATGCTTTTAGAGCACACTACATCCCAGATGGTGTCATGGCAATGAAGTTAGAAGAGTTTCTCTCTTTAAAATAGGGAAACCAGACAGTTCTTCAGTATGTTGGCAAATTCAATCATCTGTCACAGTATGCAGCCGAGTATGTGAACACTGATGCAAAGAAGAAGAGTTGTTTCATGAGGTGTTTGAATACAAAGATTCAGGCAGCGTTGGTCACATGCTATAATGCCACATATCATGAAGTAGTCAATGTAGCTATCGCTTCAGAAGAGAAGTCCCGCATTCACAAAGAGTCAAAGAAAAAGAAGCATGTGTTGTCCAACTCATCAGGCGGCATTAAGAAGCGCCAAAAGTTTATCTACCACCCTCAGAATCATTTCTGCCCTCCTTATCGTCCACCGCAATACCAAGCTCGACCGCAGTCGTTTATTCGTCCTGTCGCAACCCAGCAATATCCACAACAGCCGAATGCCCCTGGTATTCAAAATCAGAGCCCGCTAACCCATAACTTTCCCTGCTATAACTGTGGAAAGCCAGGCCACTTCTCAAAGGACTGCCTGTATCCAAGTTAGTACAATTGTAAGGTCCTAGATGGCTAGAGGGGGGTGAATAGCCTATAAAAATTCTACAAGAAACACTAAGCAAACTTGTTAGAATAACAAACGACGTGAAGCGAGTTTTGCTTAGCCTACGGTTGTGATGCAAGCCTCTTATCCACAATTCTAGTAGATTATGATCTCTAGTTCACACAAGGGCTATGTCACTAAACTTACACTAGTGAGCAAGCTAACAACTACTAGCAAAGGCTACCACTAGAGCTACACAAGATAATCTAGTAAATGTAAAAGCAAGAGAGAGGAATTTGAATCTTATACCGACGGTGGAGTGAAGATGTTGCCAATCACCAAGATGATATACAATCAATCAATTTTGACAACAACACAATATGAAGACCAACCACCGGGAGACAAGTGACACAATATTTTTGTTCACCCGGTGTTCACTTGTGCACCGACAAGCTATGTCATCGGTTGTGTCGACCAACACTTAGATGGTTCCTCGATGTGACCCTCAAGTCACTTGCCTCTCAAGGCATGCCCTGCAAGGCACCACAAGACACCACTCTCAAGTGAGGTAACTCAATGACACGCGCAATCCACTAGAGTTGCTTTTGGTGCTCCGCCGAGGAAAGCACAAGAACCTCTTACAATCAACCGAAGGTGGCCAAGAACAATCTCCTTCTCTTGCCAATGCCTCCAATAATCTCCAAGCCGGCTAGGAGCGGTACTCTCCAAGAGTAACAAGAAATCCACTGGCTATACCACCCACAAGTGCCACTAGATGCCCTCAAGCTATGCAATGCACTTTGGGATCACTCAATCTCACTTTAGATTTGCAATCAAGCAAGAGAGATGAGTGGGAGGAGAAGCTCTAGCTCAAAGGATGCACAAGAGTATTAGAAATCACGAGAGACCTCCCCAAGGGCCGGCCAATAAGTATTTATAAGCATCCCATCCGAATAGAGTCGTTATACCCCTTCACTGGATACTTTTTGGGATGACCGGACGCGCCGATCAAAACTGACCGGACACGCTCAACCGTGTCCGATCCTCCAACGGTCACTGAACCCCAACGGTCAAACCAACGACCGGACGCGCCCCAGGCAACGACCGGATGCGCCCGTCAAACGACCGAACGCACCCGTCAAACGACCAGACGCACCGATCGCACAGTACTGTACGTCCGCGAAGCAACGACCGGACGCGCTCTAGGCAATGACCGGACGCGACAGTGCCAGCGTCCGGTTGGAGTCCAGTAAGCTCCCTCAACGACCGGACGTGTCCGATCGCGTGTGACCGGACGCACCACGCGTCCGATCGACCTTGCGAACTTCAGTTCCCTCTGGGCGCCTGACCGGACGCGCCGGTCCCGCGAGTGATCGGACGCGCCGGTTGCAAACCCTAACACCCGCGCGCCTGACTGCTGCATTGAATTGACCGGACACGTCCGGTCATACCATGACCGCGTCTGGTGCAGCGTCCGGTCACCTCTATGACCTCCGTTCGCCTCCGTTTCTTTTTCGACTTCCGGTGTAGTGGAAAATAGGCATTTCAAGTCCTCAAAAATGCCTGAATCCAGCGCTCGCAAGCTCGGCGGGAGGGAGAGAGGAATCCAAACCCTCTCTACCGCTCAAACTCCAACGCCTTCGCAAATGTGCTAACACCAACAAGTGATCACCACCTTGTGCACGTGTGTTAGCATTTTCATAATCATTTTTGAAGGTTTTCCAGTTAGCTCACTAGGCCCTACATGCAATGCACTTCATGAATTCACCTAGTGGCACCCATGCGTCGAATAACCGATAAGACTTCCCCTCTTAATAGTTCGGCTATCGATCCTAAACCACTCACACCCTCTATGGTGTCTTGAGTGCAAAACAAAATGGCCCTATGGTTATACCTTTGCCTTGAGCCCATTTTATTTTTCCAAAAGATATGATCTACTTCATATCATCACATGACCGTCTCGATCCATCGACCTTGACTTCACTTGCTCTTCACCGTTGCATCGGTCCATCGGCACCAAGTCTTGCTCAAGCTTCACCATCGCATGGTCCTTCGCTTCGAAGCCTCGACTTGCCCTTCACCTTCACAACCGGTCCATTGAGCCAAGCATCATCTTGGTCTTCATCATCTTGGTCACATGAGTCAATGTCATGTCTCATATTCAATGACCACCTTTATCTAAATCATCCACTTAGATATAAGGGTTAGTCCTAGGTTTCATCAATTAGCCAAAACCAAACTAGTGACTTTTAACAACCCCAATTATCCAAGAGCTCTCGTACCGCAACAACCGCAGCCTCAGAGTAAGAACAATAATCTGAATGTCCAGAAGGGTAAGGGTGAAAAGAAGAAGACGGGATGTGTATTCTACACCCAAGCAAGTGCATTTCCAGAGGGAGAACCTGTTATGTTGGGTATGTTCCCTATTGCTAATCATCCAGCAGTACTATTATTTGATTCTGGTGCAACGCATACATTCATAAATCACACCTTTGTTACAAAGCATGACATTCCAATTATGGGAACACAAGAGGATTTCTTTATTCAGTCACCCGAGGGACGACTGTGTACTAAAGAAATGGTACGTGACGTAAATATAGAGTTGGGTGGGCATATATTTTCTACCTCAATGATAATATTACAGAATCAGGATATAGATGTAATCCTGGGTATGAATTGGATGTACCAACGAGGAGCTATTATAGATGCACTGCAAAGAACAATAAGGTTGAACTTGCTAGATAATAAATCTCATCTTCTTATCCAACTTCCTATTCCAAAGAGAACAGTTGAGAGGATATGTGCAACCTCAGTGAAAGAAATTTGTGATATACCGGTAGTCTGTGAATTTTCAGATGTGTTTCTAGATGATCTACCTGGTCTGCCACCAGACAGAGAAGTAGAATTTGTAATTGAGTTAAAACCTGGTACTGCCCCAATATCCAGGAGAGCTTATAGAATGCCACCAAATGAATTGGCCGAACTCAAGGTTCAATTGCAAGAGTTGCTTGAAAAAGGTTTCATCAAACCCAGTTCATCACCGTGGGGATGTCTGGCTCTTTTTGTCAAGAAGAAGGATCAGACCTTAAGGATGTGTGTTGACTATCGTCCATTGAATGAAGTAACCATTAAAAACAAGTACTCGTTGCCTCGCATTGATATACTTTTTGATCAACTTGTGGGGGCAAAGGTATTTTCAAAGATCGATCTTTGATCGGGGTACCATCAAATCAAGATCCGACCAGAAGATATTCTGAAGACTGCATTCACTACTAGATATGGATTGTATGAGTATCTAGTTATATCTTTTGGCCTCACTAATGCACCGGCACATTTCATGTATCTGATGAACTCAGTTTTCATGCCGGAACTTGATAAGTTTGTGGTTGTCTTTATTGACGATATTTTGGTATACTCCAAAAGTGAAGAAGAGCATGTTGAGCACCTCAGAGTTGTTCTGACTCGTCTGAGAGATCATCAATTGTATGCCAAGTTTAGTAAATATGAGTTTTGGTTAAAGGAAGTACAATTCTTAGGACATGTGTTGTCAGCCAAGGGAGTAGCAGTTGATTCTGGTAAGGTGAAAGATATTTTGAATTGGAAACCACCAATTTCAGTTCATGAAGTCCGAAGTTTTCTAGGAATGGCGGGTTATTACCATCGATTCATACCTGACTTTTTAAAAGTAGGCAAGCCAATCATAGAATTGTTGAAGAATCAAACCAAGTTCATTTGGTCTCCAGAATGTGAGAAGGCTTTTAGAATTCTAAAGAAGTCACTAACAATTGCTCCAGTTTTAGCACAACCGGATATAGAAAAGCCATTTGATGTGTACTGTGATGCCTCCGGTATTGGCCTTGGTTGTGTATTAATGCAAGAAGGCAGAGTCATTGCTTATGCCTCAAGACAGTTGAAGCGTCATGAAGAACATTATCCAACTCATGATCTTGAACTAGCAGTTGTGGTTCATGCATTGAAAATCTGGCGTCATTACTTGTTGGGTAATATTTGCCATATTTATACAGGTCATAAAAGCTTGAAGTATATCTTTACTCAGTCAGAATTGAATATGAGGCAAAGAAGGTGGCTTGAGTTAATAAAGGATTATGATCTAGAAGTGCACTATCACCCTGGAAAAGCAAATGTTGTTGCTGATGCACTCAGTAGAAAGAATCATTGCAATTGTATGACTGTGAAGCCAATGGATTATAGTTTGTGTTACGAATTGGAAAGGTTGAATATTGAAATAGTTCAACAAGGTCAGTTGACTAATGTCACTGTGGAATCAACAATCAAAGATCAGATCATATCTGCTCAGAGAAAGAATTTCGGTATAGCCCACATCAAAGAAAAAGTTAGAACAGGTCAACAGATAGATTTTAGTATTGATGATACAGATGTGTTGTGGTTCAAGAACCGGTTAGTGGTCCCAAAAGTTCCAGAGTTACGTCAGCTCATTCTTGATAAAGCACATAATACAAGGTTTTCTATTCATTCAGGGAGTAATAAGATGTATCCGGATTTAAAACAGAGATTCTGGTGGACTAAAATGAAAATTGAGATTGCTAAGTATGTTGCCAGATGTGATACTTGTCGTAGAGTGAAGGTTGAACACTTGAAGTTGGCAAGAATGTTACAACCCTTGCCATTCCATCTTGGAAGTGGGAAGATATCAGTATGGATTTCATTACTGGTTTACCCAAGGCCTCAAGAGGCTTTGATTCAATTTAGGTTATTGTGGATCGTTTGACTAAATCAGCTCACTTTATACCTGTGAAAACTGACTATAGAGCATCTAGGTATGCAAAAATATATGTTGCCCGGATTATGAGTTTGCATGGAATACCCAAAAAAATTGTTACCGACAGGGGTACTTAGTTTGTTTCGCAATTTTGGAAACAATTCCAAAAGTCATTGGGTACTAAACTTCTTTACAGCATAGCTTATCATCCACAAACTGGGAGATAGACTAAAAGAGTAAATCAAATTCTAGAAGATATGTTGAGATCTTGTGCTCTCACCTATCAAGATCAATGGGAAGAATGCTTACCATTAGCAAAATTCTCCTATAATAATAGTTATCAAGAGAGTATCAAAATGGCATTGTTTGAAGCATTATATGGCCGTAGATGCAGAACTCCATTGAACTGGTCAGAACCGGGAGAAATATGGTTTTATGGAGTTGATCTGGTGAAGAAAACGGAAGAAAAAGTCAGGCAGATTCAGAAGAGTTTAAAAGTTGCTCAGTCTCGACAGAAGAGTTATGCTGACAAAAGGCGTAGACCCTTGATGTTTAAAGTGGGAGATTATGTGTATCTGAAAGTGTCACCCATGAAAGGAGTTACTCAATTTGGAGTCAAGGACAAACTCGCACCACATTATATTGGATCATTCCAAATCATTGAAAAATGTGGAAAGGTGGCATATAGATTAAAGTTGCCTAAACAACTGTCAGCCGTGCATGTAATAGAACCGACCAAATTATAAGAGCACAAGTACAAAAACAAGCACCGAAGCGCTCAAATTTTCGAACTTGAGCCCATATAATCCCGGTAGTCAATCGAAACCACGAAGGATTTCAAACCAACTCGCTTACAACCAGGATCGCATCATTCAACATACAACATCATACGTTACATTTCACAAGTAGTTCCGAAATAAGTTTACACACACACGGAGTCACAATTATTACAAACCAAGTTTATAAAGTAGCGGAAGCATAACACACACCAGTTGTTTAACTACTGCCAGTCTTGTTGATCAACAACCCGCAAAAGCATGAGGAAAGTACATAAAAGATGATCACGCCCAAGTGACCTAGTCTTCTTCACCCGCAGGGTGGAGACAAGTTTTGCAGAAGCCTTGATAGAGCATATCATCTGCAACAGGAGGGAATAAACCCTGAGTACTAGAATGTACTCAGCTAGACTTACCCGTCGAAAACCAGAAATAAGATGACACCAAGGATTATGCAAGGCTTTCACAAGAGGCTAGCTGACATCACATTTTTGCATAAAGGCATAAGTAATTGAGACTCTTATAACCTGTACTAGCAGTTATTTTTAGCATTTACCTGTCATCTATCTTAGCACCTGTACTAAACATGCACTTGATTATAATCAAACAATTATCATCATTATATCCAGAGCAGGTATGAATTGTGGCAACATTGTATCATTCCCTTAACCACCAGTTTATTTAATGAGATCTACGTTGCCGCTGCTCAAGTCAAGTGCTCACTAACCGGGAGCGACGGCGATTCGAATCGAATTCCTATCCAGCTGGAGGGGTATTTCTAACACTCACCGAGTCACGCCTGGCGAGGGCTGCTCAGGTCATCTTTTGTACAGTTCAGGAATCGCGGGCCCGAATAATGTCGCGTCCCCAAGGGCGACACTCTGCTAGGTGATAGGGACTCTAACCCCCCTTGGTCTCACGCCAATGTCCCCAAGCACATCCTTTCTCTCCTCCAAGATGCAACCTACCATTCGATTCCTGGCCTGAACCATACTACTCGACTTCGCGGTCGGAACGACTTATCCGGCCAACTAAGTGTTAGACTGCGTTCAACATGACTCAAGGACGTACAGCGAAGCGGTCCTTAAACGACTCAGACGGGCATAGCTCCACACCCAAGACGTGAAGTGTCTTGCGGCTGTACTATCGAACTCCCGCCCGGTCTCAATTTCATTTTAAGGCATGGTTCCATCCACGATAGCCATAAAGCCACTCGTGACTCCTTCCTACATCTCGCGGATGACCGGAAATCACCCGACTTCTACCGAACTAAGCAGGGCTAAGCATTGACACGTGCCTAAACCTAATATAGGATTAAGTACGATATCTGGACAAGGACAGGTATAATGCAACAAGTGTTTTCATATAACTCCTATAACTTAATGCAGTAAACAAGTAAAAGTACTCAAGATTAATTTATAAATCAGTAGGTTCAGCATGCACCGGGGCTTGCCTTTCAGAAAGGTCGAGGGCCGGTGGTCAGGGCACTCGGGCAAGTCTTCAGCGGCGTCTCCTTCGCCGACTAGTTCCGCTGGGTCCTCTGGCTGGTCCTGGACTTCCTCCGGAATCGCAGGCTCGAATTCGAGGAGAGTTACCCCCTCCAGTACACCTATTGCATGAATGCACAATAATTATCATGGATGCATAAAGGTGCAACATGCTCGGAATGAAATGCAATTCAGAAATAAAATAATAATCTAATCAAGTTACTTTATTAGTACGTGCAAATCTCTTTTCCGGAGGAGAAGTACTTACCTAATCTACCCAACCTAAGATATAGTTGTTCCTCTTCGGTTAAGGCCCTAACACCTAACACACAAGAGTAATATTACTTAGGTTACCACAGTAAGTTATTCTGGACAGCAGCTCAAAGATTCTAACATAACTGGAGAATCCCAACTCCTAGAGATATGATCTAAGACAATCTGGAAAACTTATGAAATGCACCACAAAATGTTTTCAGACCACAACACTAAATTCCAAAGTTTACCTAATCAAAACTCCAAGGTTCCAGAATCTGTTCTCTCTAAACAGAGAGCAGTCAATTCTGGACTGGCACTTTAAACAGCAATAACTCCCAAACTACTAAGCCAAATGCTCCCAAATTTTGACACAAGCACATTTACAAATTTTACTACAACTTTGGTATTTATAAGTTTTCCAGCAACCACCTTTATCCAAGGTCAAACCTAGAAATACTATCAGCTGTTCAGAAACCTAAAATTGCAAAGATTAAATATTTATTGATGTGGCAAACATTCTCTAAGACCAAACTAATACTACTACAAGTTCACAAATGTCACAAAAACACCAGAAAGTAAGGTGTGCCCACCTAGAACTTTTATTTAAACCCATTTCTTAATTTACTTAAGTAATTAAGTGGAATTTTAAACATATATGACAACTGCTCCTAAAATTCTACAAAAATTACAGGGGACTCTCTGACCCAAGAAGAGGCTACTGTAAAAATGTGAACTAAATTTATTCACAGGAGCTTCCTACACAAAATTCCCAAGCCAAAAAGGCTGATTTTTGTATAAATAACAAAGCACAGTAAAAAGTGTCAAACAACATATTTCTTAATTTTCTTAGACACTCTAAGGTACCAAGACATTCTCCAACAATTTATATGAACATTGCACATGTAGAAAAATTACAAAAATTCATTTAAGTATTTCCTAGAATAACAAGATAGCATTATAACTTGAAAAGTACTTAAGCACTACTGCCCAAATTTTTACCAAAGCTAGAGCAAGTATACATTAGCCTACTCACCAAATTTCATAATTTTTGGAACACTGAAACTTAAGATATAATTTAAACAAGTTTGCATGTGATTTAAAACACATTTCAAGGACCTATTTAAATATCCCAGAAAACAAACATCACCTAGCAAATTCATATTTTTCTAAAATACTACACATCATGTAGATCCTAACAAAATTTATCTCATGATTTTTGAGCAAGTAAAACCCTAGATCTACATTTTCCAAACTTAACCAAAATTCTGTAGCAAAGATAAATAAAAATGAAAAAGATCTCATTTTATACTGGGCCGGCCCGGAAAGACGCGGCCCACGACGTGCGCGCGCGGCCTGCTTGGCCGTCCCTCCCGCGCGCGCGCTCTGACGAGCGGGCCCCACTTGTCAGCGAGATGAAGGCGGGGGAGGAAAACGGTCGACGGCAAGCTCGCCGCCGGCGGCAGCTCCGGCGAGACCAAGGACACAGGCACGTTCGCCTCATCCATGCGAATCTAGGGGTGCTACTAATTGGAGCAATGGCTGCGGCTATGGAGGATGGTGGCGTGCATGGCGGACCGGCGGGGCGGTGGTGGTGCTCCTCGCCGGCGGTGGCCTCGGGATCCCCTCCTAGCCCCATGGTGAGCATCCCCGTACTACCCCGGTCCTAAAGCACCTACTAGCGCTCGCCGTGGAAGCGCCGAAGACCCCGGCCACGGTGAGCCACCGCGCGGAAGAACGCCGACGAGGTCTGACGGTGGCAGAAATGACAATTCGTCCTTACCAAGGTGCGTCTGAGGGCAGGGGCGGAACGAGTGGGTAGAGGGGCTCAAGGCGCAGCTGTTGGCCGGACTGGAGGTGCGGTGGTGCGGTGGAATGCGTGCGCGAGCTCATCGGAGCAAGAGCGGCAAGGCGGCTCGGTTCTTCCGCTCTGCCGACGAGAGAGGAAAAAGAGGAGGGAAATGGAGGGGTGCGGTCGGAACGACAGCAGGGGCGCCCTTCTACGCTCGGCAGCTGGCCAAGACGCCAGGTCGCGCGCGGCGCGTGGAGGACACGCGGCGGCGACGATCTGCGACTGTCGGGGACTGAAGGTTCGTTTCAGAGCTCGATGGCGTCAACTGACAGCGCGATTTTGGGTTCAATTTACTCCTAATCCAGTGAGAACCAGGTATGGGTGCTGTTGGCAATGTTGTAGGGCTACATGAGGACTACAAGTTTGTCAATTAGAGTTTGGACTAGTTCGGCCTGGATTTGAAACTACAAGGCTCCAAAGTGGTGACCCTTGAAACTGAAACTTAGTTTCAGTCACTAAGCCGACTGAAACCCGATTTTCTAGACACCATATCTCCTAAACCATTTAGAACTAGGTGATGGTGATATTGACAATGTTGTAGAGCTATGTGTGGTCAACAACTTTGTCAATTGGCTCAAAGACTGGTTTGGCCTAGTTTGTGAGTTACAAGTTGCTAAAGTGAGGTACAGTGAAACTGAAAAGTCCAATTTCCAGACTTAGAATTTTTCTAAGTGTTGATCACCACTCAAGCTGACTTGTGGGCCATTTTTGAGCATGTTCTGGTCATTTTCATGAGATGGCCATATTAGAACTTTTGTTCCTCATGAAATTATCTACAACTTTACTTAAGGTTGCTTCTCCATGCAAGATTTCTAAGCTGGACTTTTTAATTGGTCAAACCAGATCACTATAGGGTTCCAAACTTGGTCAACAACATTTGGAAGGGCAATTTGGTAATTTTGGTCAACATGAACATTGCTCCACTACTTACCCTAAATGTAATTAAGGTGTTTTAAGACCTAATTAGCCACTCTACACATTGGTTACACAAAATTTCTAATGTCACATACTTTGAAACAAGCAAAATAACAATTCCACCAAAATGTTGCAAGCTCATGTTGCACATGTTGCATGAGTGTGTTGCATAGCACTTGCTAATCATGTTACACTAAAGTGGTTAGCATGTCCCAAAAGAAAGTTGCACATGTGACACTTGGGTGGACTCACTTCATAATTCACATGAAATATAAACACATGTTGCAATGTTTCAAAAGCATGTTTCACATATTATAAGCTCATGCATGAAATGAATGATGCTCACACTCATGAATGAGATGATGAATGTTAATGCTTATGAAATGCAATGCAATTAAGGAGCTAAACACCTGGGGTGTTACAGCCCTCCCCCCTTATAAAAATCTCGTCCCGAGATTTGGAAAGCGTACCATTTTTCATAGAATTCCTTATAACCATCTCGTAAATAGTCCTCCCGTTCCCATGTAGCGTCACTTTCACTACCCTGATTACTCCACATTACTTTATACCACTTAACCACTTTGCTTCTAGTCACTCGTTCCTGAGTATCGATCACTCGGACTGGCTTTTCTTCGTAAGTTAGATCGGATTCCAGCCTGATATCTCCTAAAGGGACTCTTTCCTCAGGAACTCGAAGACACTTTTTGAGCTGTGATACATGGAAGACGTTGAATATGGCACTCATTTCAGGAGGTAACTGGATTTTGTACGCAACAGCTCCACTCTTGCCTATGATCTGGAAAGGACCCACGTATCTCGGCGCAAGTTTCCGCTTAACACCAAAACGTTGGACACTTTTCATTGGAGAAACTTTCAGATACACGAAGTCTCTAACTTCAAACTCGAGTGGTTTTCTACGACGATCAGCATAACTTTTCTGTCTAGCTTGGGCTGCAGCCATATGTTTTTGGATGGTACGGACTTGTTCCTCAGCTTCATGAACAAAATCAATACCATAATACCTCCTTTCACTAGCTTCTACCCAATTTAGTGGAGTTCTACACTTATGACCGTACAAAGCTTCGAATGGAGCCATCTTAATACTCTCTTAATAACTATTATTGTACGAAAACTCGGCTAGAGGTAACCATTTTTCCCAAGAACCCTTGGATGAAATGACACATGCCCGCAACAGATCTTCCAAGATTTGGTTAACCCGTTCCGTCTGTCCAGACGTCTGGGGGTGATAAGCAGAGCTTCTCACTAACTTGGTTCCCAGAAGGTGATGCAAGTGCTCCCAAAAGCGAGCGGTGAACTAGGGACCACGGTCAGATATGATAGTACGAGGTATCCCATGAAGCCAGACTATCTGATTGAAGTACAACTCAGCATAGTCAGTGGGACGATAGTCCACTCTAACTGGAATGAAATGAGCTGACTTGGTCAAACGATCCACAATTACCCAGATAGAGTTATGATTTTTGATAGTAGGAGGAAGACCGACAATGAAATCCATACTTATCTCTTCCCATTTCCAACCTGGGATAGATAGTGGTTGAAGCAACCCAGCTTTCAGCCTTAACTCTACAGCAGGTGTCACACCTAGCCACATATGCAGCTATCTCTTTCCGCATCTTGGTCCACCAATAGTATGGCTTCAAATCATAATACATCTTATTGCTACCAGGATGGATGGACAACTTAGAGGAGTGTGCTTCAGACATAATATCATTTCGAAGCTCCCGGTCCTTAGGCACAACTAACCTATCCTTGAACCATAGTACACCCTCTTCATCTACCCTGAACTGTGTAGTTTCTTGCTCTTTCATCTTACGCTTGATGTGGAATATACCAGTGTCAGTCTTTTGGAGCTCAATAATTCTGCTTTTGAGAGTACAACTGACAGTGATGTTGTACAAGACTGCTGGATGTAGAAGGCGAGATCAATGAAAATCAGTTTCAACTAAGGAATGGCAATGAGACTTACGGCTTAAAGCATCCGCAACCACATTTGCCTTGCCAGGATGATAGTGCACTTGAAGGTTATAATCCTTAATCAACTCGAGCCATCTTCGTTGACGCATATTCAACTCGGGTTGGGTGAAGATGTATTTGAGGCTTTTGTGGTCTATGTAGATATTGCAAACATTGCCCAACAGATAGTGTCGCTAGGCTTTCAAAGCATGAACAACTGCGGCGAGTTCCAAGTCATGCGTTGGATAATTCGCCTCATGCTTCTGAAGTTGTCGAAAGGTATATGCAATTACTCGGCCTTCCTGCATCAACACACCTCCCAAACCTATGCCTGAGGCATCACAATAAACATCAAATGGTTTCTCGATATCCGGTTGTGCCAAAACCGGAGCTGAGGTTAGGAGGGTTCGTAGTTGGTGAAAAGCCGCATCACACTCAGGAGTCTAGACAAACCTGGTGTCCTTTTGCAGCAACCGAGTCATTGGCTTGGCTATTTTGGAGAAATCCAGGATGAAGCGACGATGATAGCCAGCCAAACCAAGAAAACTCCGGACCTCGTGAACCGAGATAGGAGCCTTCCAGTTCAGTACTTCCTGTACCTTGGCGGGATCCACCATAATTCCTCCATCGGACAACACATGCCCAAGGAAAGGTACTTCACGAAGCCAGAATTCGCACTTACTGAACTTTGCATAAAGTTGATGTTCACGCAGTCTTGTGAGGACTATACGCAGATGTTCAGCGTGATCCTCCTCATTCACAGAATATACCAAGATGTCATCAATAAATACCACCACAAACTTGTCCAATTCAGGCATAAACACCGAATTCATCAAGTACATGAAGTGTGCGGGGGCATTTGTCAAGTCGAAAGACATAACAAGATACTCATAAAGACCGTATCTGGTAGAAAAGGCTGTCTTTGGAACATCTTCCGGGCGGATTTTAATTTGATGGTAGCCAGATCTTAGATCGATCTTGGAGAAAACTTTAGCTTTAGACAACTGATCGAACAAGATGTCGATGCGCGGTAAAGGGTACTTATTTTTGACAGTGACTGCATTGAGAGGTCTATAATCTACGCACATCCGCAACGACTGATCCTTCTTCTTTACAAAGATAGCAGGACATCCCCACGGCGACGAACTAGGACGAATCAACCCCTTCTTCAAAAGTTCATTCAATTGCACCTTAAGTTCAGCTAGTTCATTCGGAGGCATCCTATAGGGTCTCCTAGAGATGGGAGCCGTGCCAGGCAACAACTCAATTTTAAACTCCACATCCCGATCTGGAGGGAGTCCCGGCAAATCATCGGGAAAAACGTCTGGAAACTCATTTACTACTGGAATTTCGGTCAACACCTTTGCTTGCACAGCATGAACTTTCCCAGACAAATCAACTTTTCTGGGAAGTTGTACCAGAAAACCCTTTTGATCTGTAGGGTCTTTGAGCATAACTACCTGAGTGGATGTATCAATGAGTACTCCATTCTGACTCATCCAATTCATGCCCAAAATAACATCGATACCTAAGCCCGGCAAAACCACTAAGGCCAGCGAGTACTTTCGCCCTTCTATCTCAAGCGCAAGATTCCCCACTACTTTATCTGTGGAAATATTCCCACTTGCTGCGCTAATACAATAACCCCCACCTTCAATAGTATGCAATTTGTGTGCAAACTCTGATGCAAACTTAGGACTGATAAAGGAATGCAAAGCACCCGAATCAAAAAGTACCACTGCAGGATGTTGGTCAACTAGGAACTTACCAGCAGTGACAACCTCACCAGATGGGATTTCCTCAATACTGTTATAATGGGCGTGCCCTTGACGGCCACCTTGGTTGACATTCTTCTTGGGGTAAGGGCAGTTTCTGGACCAATGGCCTGGCTTGTTACAGTTCCAGCAAGGCATGTTGCTAGGAGGGACACTGGAGCTGCCTTGGCCCGAATTACTCTTTGGCAGAGCCACTGTATATGCCTTACGAAACCCAGTCTTCACTGGCACCTTCTTTTGTAGAGGACGGAACTTAGCATTTGTGGCAGGAGGGCGAGGAGGAGCCCTCGGGGCAGCTGGAGCTCGAGACTGTGAAGCACTCACCTCAATGGCCCTTTTGCGGCTCTTAGAGGCAGAATAGATAGCATTGTTGTTCTCTTGAGTCAGAGCATCACTGATAAATTCATTGAAAGTAGTGCACTTGCTAGTGCCCATAGTCTTCATCAGCTTCGGGCCTAGGCCTCTTTTAAAGCTAGCAATTTTCTTGGAATCGGTATCCACAAACTCAGTGGCATACCTTGCCAGGTTGTTGAAAGATTGTAGATATTCGGTCAAGCTTTTATTTCCCTGTGACAGCCTCATGAATTCTGTGTGCTTGATTGCCATAAGACCTGGAGGAATATAGTTCCCACGGAATGCAACCTTGAACTGGTCCCAAGCAATCGGGACATTTGCAGGGAGTGTGGAACGATAGTGGCTCCACCAAATACCCGCTGGACCATGCAATTGATGAGAAGCATATTCAGTCTTTAGCTCATCAGTGAGGTGAAGCAGACGAAACTTTTGCTCAATAGTATTTAACCACTCATCAGCTTGCAGTGGTTCCTCCGCCTCCTTAAAGAGCGGGGGCTTAGTATCAAGAAAGTCCTTGAAATCACTGTATTGATTGGGTTCTGGGCCCTGGCGGCCAGGACGAGCCTCCCGGTTGGCAAGCTGGCGCATAGCATCTGCCAGCATGCGCTGCCCTTCAACCACGGTCTGCATTAACTCAGCTGGGATAGGTGGTGGCGGAGGGGGTGGCTGTTCCTCATCCTCATTGCCACGACCCCGACGAAGATTGTACGACATCTGCAAAATGTATAGCCAATGAGCACTGACGATGTGGGAAATTTGTAGATGAATTATTGTAAATATGTCAAACTGACTTCATGAAATAAACTTCTCAAATTACTCATGACACAATAATTCATCACAACCGCACAATCCGTTCAAGCGGATCAAAGGGACACAATCATGCGAGGGTAAGATGTATTTTGATAAAGGCTCACTCACAGAGGCACAACAGTGACTGAACCGTTCACTAAAGTCTACGTGAGTTTTGATCTTTCGCCCGGTGCTTGGATTCGATTTCAAAGTTTTGAGTTGACTGAGAAAACTACTTCAATCTGATCACAAAGAGACTTCTCAACGGTAGAGTTCCATGGTGGATCATGACTAGCCACCTTGATACCAGCGCGTGCCGAGCAGCATAACCTTATGTCGCGCGCCATAGGAGGCCCTCGGTTTCGTCGTGGCACCGAAGGGTGCTAATCGTGACACCATCCTCGAACGCCACACAACAAGACATCCAATTGCGATCGAAATTAACAGGTTCCACTAAACATCCAGGAAACATAGGGTTCGACCTTACATCCAAAAAGTCAAGTTATTACAAAGCCTCACTCCATCACAGGGAGGGCACAAAGGACGATCCTAACATCATAGCTTACGTGATAACTACTCTAAGCATCGCCCTCAGAGTCGGTGTCATGGATCTCCCCGCCATCCTCATCACTAACAGGCTCTAACTCCTCATCTTCTTCTTCTTCTGGTTCTTCTTCTGGTTCGGCATCTTGGGGTCCGTTGACCTCCACTTCATCATCATTTTCAGACATGAAGATTCCCGAACCCATGTCCTCATCGACGTTGTTGTTTCGAGGTAGCAGGGGATTAAGCTCGTTGTTCAGGCGGTGCACTTCTTCATGAAGATTGTCATTGTATTCTTCAGCATTTTCCAATTGCTGTTCGAGCTCAAACTGACGAGCCCTCAGAACATTCTCCTCGTGCCAGGCTTCATCCCTCTGGTTCATGACACAGACCAGCATGCGTTGACAGTTGCGGTTTGCTACTGTCAATCTCTGGACTGCAAGGGTTTCCTGGTCACGATCACGAATCACTTGCTCCAGTTGCTGACGCGCTGCATTCCTGGCAGCATTCACTTCAGCCAACTCTGCCCTCAGCCTTTCCACCTCAGTAGGCTCAGGGCAGGGCTCACGTGGAGCGAGCTGGTGACGCGGTGCCCTGCCCCCAGTGGATTTGCGAGCGGTCCTCTTGGTACGTGCCATCTGAAGCAACAAGATACGACTTAAGTGAGGATCATTTAGGGGATACGAAATTTACTTTAGTCGGGAGTACTGAAATTTTTAAGGAGGGAGTAAATGATATGTATGATATAATTAAACATGATGCATGCACGTTCCGTACGCCCTCTCACCTTAGTAGAAACCTAAAGTTCTAACGCTAGGCGGTGGCATACATATGTTCTCTTATATAAGTGAAACTATCGGTCTACTCGTTACGCTGTTAGTGTACCTGCAGAAAACCTCATTTCAGCCCAACAGTTTCCCAATATATGCACACAAGAAAGCAGTAATTTAAATACTTTCCATATACACATCCCCAGATGTATATACTTCAGTATCAAAGCTACCCGATATAAAGGTTCCCACAATTAAGCGCTTATGTAATTACATGGTTTAAACATGTAAGTATGCAAGTCACCAAAACTACTCTCCCCTAGATCGCCGGTTGGACGATCATGCTCTCACAACTCACACTTACCAGAGCGTCGAGGCAATTGATCCATACATTACCACCCAAGTGGATGGCATCCATACAATATCACGCCGTATGGACGACGAAACAAAAACAAACAAGGCCCCCAAGTTAGTCTTTATAATAAGCCACCTAAGAGTCCTTATTTGGGCTAAGGGATGTGATCACTGGCATACCTAAAAATAATTTTTAGTGTTTTAACCCTTTTTCATAATCAAATACTTTTGTTTTTAAATACTCGTACGATGTGTTTAATGTTGAATTATGCTCCGGTACCAGCTGTAACAGAACCGACCAAATTATAAGAGCACAAGTACAAAAACAAGCACCGAAGCGCTCAAATTTTCGAACTTGAGCCCATATAATCCCGGTAGTCAATCAAAACCACGAAGGATTTCAAACCAACTCGCTTACAACCAGGATCGCATCATTCAACATACAACATCATACGTTACATTTCACAAGTAGTTCCGAAATAAGTTTACACACACACGGAGTCGCAATTATTACAAACCAAGTTTATAAAGTAGCGGAAGCATAACACACACCAGTTGTTTAACTACTACCAGTCTTGTTGATCAACAACCCGCAAAAGCATGAGGAAAGTACATAAAAGATGATCACGCCCAAGTGACCTAGTCTTCTTCACCCGCAGGGTGGAGACAAGTTTTGCAGAAGCCTTGATAGAGCATATCATCTGCAACAGGAGGGAATAAACCCTGAGTACTGGAATGTACTCAGCTAGACTTACCCGTCGAAAACCAGAAATAAGATGACACCAAGGATTATGCAAGGCTTTCACAAGAGGCTAGCTGACATCACATTTTTGCATAAAGGCATAAGTAATTGAGACTCTTATAACCTGTACTAGCAGTTATTTTTAGCATTTACCTGTCATCTATCTTAGCACCTGTACTAAACATGCACTTGATTATAATCAAACAATTATCATCATTATATCCAGAGCAGGTATGAATTGTGGCAACATTGTATCATTCCCTTAACCACCAGTTTATTTAATGAGATCTACGTTGCCGCTGCTCAAGTCAAGTGCTCACTAACCGGGAGCGACGGCGATTCGAATCGAATTCCTATCCAGCTGGAGGGGTATTTCTAACACTCACCGAGTCACGCCTGGCGAGGGCTGCTTAGGTCATCTTTTGTACAGTTCAGGAATCGCGGGCCCGAATAATGTCACGTCCCCAAGGGCGACACTCTGACAGGTGATAGGGACTCTAACCCCCCCTTGGTCTCACGCCAATGTCCCCAAGCACATCCTTTCTCTCCTCCAAGATGCAACCTACCATTCGATTCCCGGCCTGAACCATACTACTCGACTTCGCGGTCGGAACGACTTATCCGGCCAACTAAGTGTTAGACTGCGTTCAACATGACTCAAGGACGTACAGCGAAGCGGTCCTTAAACGACTCAGACGGGCATAGCTCCACACCCAAGACGTGAAGTGTCTTGCGGCTGTACTATCGAACTCTCGCCCGGTCTCAATTTCATTTTAAGGCATGGTTCCATCCACGATAGCCATAAAGCCACTCGTGACTCCTTCCTACATCTCGCGGATGACCGGAAATCACCCGACTTCTACCGAACTAAGCAGGGCTAAGCATTGACACGTGCCTAAAACTAATATAGGATTAAGTACGATATCTGGACAAGGACAGGTATAATGCAACAAGTGTTTTCATATAACTCCTATAACTTAATGCAGTAAACAAGTAAAAGTACTCAAGATTAATTTATAAATCAGTAGGTTTAGCATGCACCGGGGCTTGCCTTTCAGAAAGGTCGAGGGCCGGTGGTCAGGGCACTCGGGCAAGTCTTCAGCGGCGTCTCCTTCGCCGACTAGTTCCGCTGGGTCCTCTGGCTGGTCCTGGACTTCCTCCGGAATCACAGGCTCGAATTCGAGGAGAGTTACCCCCTCCGGTACACCTATTGCATGAATGCACAATAATTATCATGGATGCATAAAGGTGCAACATGCTCGGAATGAAATGCATTTCAGAAATAAAATAATAATCTAATCAAGTTACTTTATTAGTACGTGCAAATCTCTTCTCCGGAGGAGAAGTACTTACCTAATCTACCCAACCTAAGATATAGTTGTTCCTCTTCGGTTAAGGCCCTAACACCTAACACACAAGAGTAATATTACTTAGGTTACCACAGTAAGTTATTCTGGACAGCAGCTCAAAGATTCTAACATAACTAGAGAATCCCAACTCCTAGAGATATGATCTAAGACAATCTGGAAAACTTATGAAATGCACCACAAAATGTTTTTAGACCACAACACTAAATTCCAAAGTTTACCTAATCGAAACTCCAAGGTTCCAGAATCTGTTCTCTCTAAACAGAGAGCAGTCAATTCTGGACTGGCACTTTAAACAGCAATAACTCCCAAATTACTAAGCCAAATGCTCCCAAATTTTGACACAAGCACATTTACAAATTTTACTACAACTTTGGTATTTATAAGTTTTCCAGCAACCACCTTTATCCAAGGTCAAACCTAGAAATACTTTCAGCTGTTCAGAAACCTAAAATTGCAAAGATTAAATATTTATTGATGTGGCAAACATTCTCTAAGACCAAACTAATACTACTACAAGTTCACAAATTTCACAAAAACACCAGAAAGTAAGGTGTGCCCACCTAGAACTTTTATTTAAACCCATTTCTTAATTTACTTAAGTAATTAAGTGGAATTTTAAACATATATGACAACTGCTCCTAAAATTCTACAAAAATTACAGGGGACTCTCTGACCCAAGAAGAGGCTACTGTAAAAATTTGAACTAAATTTATTCACAGGAGCTTCCTACACAAAATTCCCAAGCCAAAAAGGCTGATTTTTGTATAAATAACAAAGCACAGCAAAAAGTGTCAAACAACAGATTTCTTAATTTTCTTAGACACTATAGGGTACCAAGACATTCTCCAACAATTTATATAAACATTTCACATGTAGAAAAATTACAAAAATTCATTTAAGTATTTCCTAGAATAACAAGATAGCATTATAACTTGAAAAGTACTTAAGCACTACTGCCCAAATTTTTACCAAAGCTAGAGCAAGTATACATTAGCCTACTCACCAAATTTCATAATTTTTGGAACACTGAAACTTAAGATATAATTTAAACAAGTTTGCATGTGATTTAAAACACATTTCAAGGACCTATTTAAATATCCCAGAAAACAAACATCACCTAGCAAATTCATATTTTTCTAAAATACTACACATCATGTAGATCCTAACAAAATTTATCTCATGATTTTTGAGCAAGTAAAACCCTAGATCTACATTTTCCAAACTTAACCAAAATTCTATAGCAAAGATAAATAAAAATGAAAAAGATCTCATTTTATACTGGGCCGGCCCGAAAAGACGCGGCCCACGACGTGCGCGCGTGGCCTGCTTGGCCGTCCCGCCCGCGCGCGCGCTCTGACGAGCGGGCCCCACTTGTCAGCGAGACGAAGGCGGGGGAGGAAAATGGTCGACGGCAAGCTCGCCGCCGGCGGCAGCTCCGGCGAGACCAAGGACACAGACATGTTCGCCTCATCCATGCGAACCTAGGGGTGCTACTAATTGGAGCAATGGCTGCGGCTATGGAGGATGGTGGCGTGCATGGCAGACCGGCGGGGCGGTGGTGGTGCTCCTCGCCGGCGGTGGCCTCGGGATCCCCTCCTAGCCCCATGGTGAGCATCCCCGTACTACCCCGGTCCTAAAGCACCTATTAGCGCTCGCCGTGGAAGCGCCGAAGACCCCGGCCACGGTGAGCCGCCGCGCGGAAGAACGCCGACGAGATCTGACGGTGGCGGAAATGACAATTCGTCCTTACCAAGGTGCGTCTGAGGGCAGGGGCGGAACGAGTGGGTAGAGGGGCTCAAGGCGCAGCTGTTGGCCGGACTGGAGGTGCGGTGGTGCGGTGGAATGCGTGCGCGAGCTCGTCGGAGCAAGAGCGGCAAGGCGGCTCGGTTCTTCTGCTCTGCCGACGAGAGAGGAAAAAGAGGAGGGAAATGGAGGGGTGCGGTCGGAATGACAGCAGGGGCGCCCTTCTACGCTCGGCAGCTGGCCAAGACGCCAGGTCGCGCGCGGCGCGTGGAGAACACGCGGCGGCGACGATCTGCGACTGTCGGGGACTGAAGGTTCGTTTCAGAGCTCGATGGCGTCAACTGACAGCGCGATTTTGGGTTCAATTTACTCCTAATCCAGTGAGAACCAGGTATGGGTGTTGTTGGCAATGTTGTAGGGCTACATGAGGACTACAAGTTTGTCAATTAGAGTTTGGACTGGTTCGGCCTGGATTTGAAACTACAAGGCTCCAAAGTGGTGACCCTTGAAACTGAAACTTAGTTTCAGTCACTAAGCCGACTGAAACCCGATTTTCTAGACACCATATCTCCTAAACCATTTAGAACTAGGCGATGGTGATATTGACAATGTTGTAGAGCTATGTGTGGTCAACAACTTTGTCAATTGGCTCAAAGACTGGTTTGGCCTAGTTTGTGAGTTACAAGTTGCTAAAGTGAGGTACAGTGAAACTGAAAAGTCCAATTTCCAGACTTAGAATTTTTCTAAGTGTTGATCACCACTCAAGCTAACTTGTGGGCCATTTTTGAGCATGTTCTGTTCATTTTCATGAGATGGCCATATTAGAACTTTTGTTCCTCATGAAATTCTCTACAACTTTACTTAAGGTTGCTTCTCCATGCAAGATTTCTAAGCTGGACTTTTTAATTGGTCAAACCAGATCACTCTAGGGTTCCAAACTTGGTCAACAACATTTGGAAGGGCAATTTGGTAATTTTGGTCAGCATGAACATTGCTCCACTACTTACCCTAAATGTAATTAAGGTGTTTTAAGACCTAATTAGCCACTCTACACATTGGTTACACAAAATTTCTAATGTCACATACTTTGAAACAAGCAAAATAACAATTCCACCAAAATGTTGCAAGCTCATGTTGCACATGTTGCATGAGTGTGTTGCATAGCACTTGCTAATCATGTTACACTAAAGTGGTTAGCATGTCCCAAAAGAAAGTTGCACATGTGACACTTGGGTGGACTCACTTCATAATTCACATGAAATATAAACACATGTTGCAATGTTTCAAAAGCATGTTTCACATATTATAAGCTCATGCATGAAATGAATGATGCTCACACTCATGAATGAGATGATGAATGTTAATGCTTATGAAATGCAATGCAATTAAGGAGCTAAACACCTGGGGTGTTACAGTGCACAATGTATTTCATGTATCGCAATTGAAGAAGTGTCTTCAAGTGCCTGATCAAGTTATTGATGTTGATGGAGTTGAACTTGAACCTGATTTGACATATTCTGAATATCTTGTTCGAGTTTTGGATCGAAAGGATCGTGTTACCAGAAGTAGAACAATCAAATGGTACAAGATACAATGGGATCAACATTCAGAAGAAGAAGCCACGTGGGAATCTAAAGATTACCTGTTGGAGAATTTCCCGGAGTTCTTTGCTTCTATCTAGGTTGCAATTTCTTCTTTAAGTTGTGACCTATCTTTTAAAATTTTTGTAATGTAGAAAACCACCTGCCTGTTTGTAGACAAGTTCTGAACGTGTTTGTTTGACACGTTTCCTTTTCCATTACTTAACTCAAGGCTTTAAATCTTGGGACGAGATTTCTTTAAGGGGGAAGGACTGTAACACCTCGGGTGTTATGGTTGCTAATTAACCTACCATGTCATCATATTGCATCACAAAGCATCCATGATTAGGTCAACCCTGTATGCATTAACTAAAATGAGTTTACCTTTCTAGGTTGGATGTGCTTCTCAGTGGTGTGATTCGAACCGAAAACCCTAATTTTTAATGCCACCACAAATACTTAGTCCATGCCCTGCGTAATTTGAGGTGTGTGACTGTGTTACACACTAGTGTCAAGTGTAGGTTATGAACTCAAGTTCAACACGTAAAATGAAGCTCCAAGTTTGAGTTTGAATTGGAATCCAAAACTTGTCGTGAGTTTTCCAATTCAAATTTGAATTCAAATTTGGGACATTATTAAAAGATTTTTCAAAAGCTAAATTGATCAACCAAGAGTGGCATTTGGTCAACTATGCGATAATTGACTCAATGATGCACTTGGGTGATGGTTTGAACATTAAATAATCACCAATTAAGGTAGCAACAAATTTCAATTGGAAATTCCTCCGAAAATCCTAAAATTCAAAACCCTAGTTTTACCCCTTTTGAAATAATTCAAAATCTAAACAAAATTTGGGAAAAAGTTTAAAACCAAGTTTGTAGAACTTTTCAAGGGCTACAACTTTGGTGTTTTGAGTTTTCAAAGTTTTAGTGTAAAATGTGGAGCAATTTTGAAAATAAGAAAATTTCAAATTTGACCCCTTTTTATCCCCAAACTCAAATTTCAAAATGGAGGCAGAATTTGAAAATGGTTTGAATAGAAAAGTTGTAGGTCTTGGCTAGATGTACAACTTTGGTGTTTGGAGTTTTTGAAGTTTCAATACAAAATCCAAAGTAATTTCTAAATTACCAAATTTCCAAAAAAGTATCCCCTTTTGACTTTAAACTCAAATTTCAATATCCAGTTCGAATTTGAAAAAGTGTTCAATACAAAACTTGTAGAGCTTGAAATTCTAAAGATTTCATATCTTGGAAATTTTTCAAGTTGTTACATGAATTTGGGAGTAATTTAAGAAAACTATTTGAAATTGCAAGTTTGGGGGGAGAGCTACAGTACTCCGGTGAATCGGCAGTGCAGCGTGCGGCATGGGCGCCGGTGAGACCGTCGTGGCCTTTCTGGCCGCTTCCAGGCATCACCGTGGCTGTCAGCAGCTCCTAGACCTCACTACACATTTCTACTTCGTGTTGCCATGCTATTGATCAGCTTCTTCTATATAAACAACCGACGTCGTCGTCGTTTTCCTCTTCCGCCACCATTGCCGCCGAGTTCACCCACCAGTGAAATTCACCACCGTCTAGCCATCACCATCCTCTCCATATCTCCCAGAGCATCGCCACATTCTTGTGTTTCTCCTGAACTAGCTTGCAGCCACACGTATAGTCCTCACATCCTTAACCACCACCGTCTTCTTCGGGTACGGCAGAGCGTCGCCATAGTCCACCTCGTCGCGGCCAGCCATCTCCACTGCATCTCAACGCTTGCTAGCTACTCTACTGCACTCATGGTGAGCTACAGATGCTCTCCATGCCATTATTTTAGTCGCTACCGGCCTTGGTTACCGGGACGACGGGCACCGCGGTCACCGTGCCGCCATGGTCGGTGAGGTGTTCCCTCTGGGGGGTTTGTGGCCGTGCTAGATGTCTGAGGGTGTTCGCTGTGTCGTGTAGGTCATGTTGGTCACATTAGCTAGGCACCGTCTTGTCACCAGTGCTGTGGTCGCTGGGCGGCCGCCGTGCAGGCATGGCCAGGACGCGGGAGAAGAACGAGAGAGGAAGAAAGGGGATGACATGCGGGGCTGCTTGTCAGTGAGAGAAAGGAGGGAGAGGTGAGCGCGCGGGCGTGGCTAGGCTGGGCCACGTTGTTGGGCTGCGCGGGCATGAGCGCGCGGGCAGGCCATGCGGCTGGGCCGAGCCGGAGGAAGGAAGGGAAGGCGACTCGAAATGAAAGATTTTGTTTTTCTTTTTCAAAAATGTGAATAGTATTAGTATTTGTTTATTTCATTAGAAATTCTGTGGAGCTCCAAAAATAATGAAAAATTTTGTGTAAGCTTTTCAAGGTATAAAATAATTAGAAAAAATATTAAATGCTAAATTTGATTACTTTTTGCAAGTTATTTAATTAGTTCAATTAAATATTAAATGCAACTTCCATGAATTTTAGTAATTAAAATATTAATCCAAAAATCATGAAAATTATTTTGACACTGTTTTAGGCCATGATTAATCCATGGAAAAAGTTTAAACTCTTTTAGATGAAGTTTGATCTAATATTAATTATGCCCTAATTAATTAAATGTTTAAATAAATGTTAAATTGATAACTTTAAGTGTTGTGTGCCCTTTTGTTTGAGTGATGACCTTGGGTCACTAATTCTTGGTGATCTTTGGTGCCTTAATTTCATGATTGAGCTCGTTAGTATCATGTTTGGTAAGAAACGTTAGTATCGCTTGAGTAACTTTTATTAGTTAGTAGGTATTACTGTTTTGCGACTGTACCGCGAAGGAAAGTTGTACTCAAGTCATAAACCATGGCATATCATCATCAAGCATCATGTTTATCACCGCATCATGTTGAATCATGTTATATGCTCGTGTAGTTCCTGCTTTCGAAGAAGTTGAAGTTGACGAGCAAGTCTCCAGAGAAGAGTTGTCATCGGTGAGTTCCGGACCGGAAGTCGGAGTCTTTGAGCCCGAGTTAGCCATCGCGTTAGAGCAAGGCAAGCCCCGGTGCATTTAAACCCTACCTTAAGTTTTACAAATATTTATTATTTATACTATGGTTTACTGCATTAAGTAATTAAGAGTTGAGTGATAACCCAATTGTTGCATTGTCATCCTTGATTACTGCGATATCAACCTTGATACCTGTTTTACTGAAAATGCGTAGTATGCTTTGCTATGCTTATGAGTTAAGCTTTTTAAATGAATGTTTACATGGCCATGATGGCATACTTAATGAATATTGAAATATGAGATGAACTTGAAAGATCGGGCGGGTGGTTTGGCCATTGCTAACTTGCATTGGGAAAGGAGTCTCAATGTAGTGTTTCCGCCTTATCAGTTAAGGACCGTACGTTGTTGGCCCTCGCATCATGGAGTTTTTATTAGTACTGGCCATATACCCATGTCGGGTAAGCCTTACTTTGACTATTCCATTATGAGAACGTCTAACCTCGCACTGGGAGTGGAGAGATGGCGAGAGTAGCGTGTACCCTCGGGGCTAGAATTGGGTCCGGTTCGAGGAGTACTGTGCTCTCGGGTGGCGATGGACATGTTCTAGTTTTGGGTTACTCGGGTAAGAGTTGATATATGTAAGATTCAATTCTACATATGTCGTGTGGTTAGGAATCCCCAGCTGGGTAAATGAAGCGGTTCGAATCGTCGTTGCTCCATGAGAAAGGAGTCTTGGACTTGCACCAACATCGTAGTTAAGAACTAGAATTGAAATAGAATGAGAAAGGTCTTGATGAGAATTACTTTGATCTAGATTAGGATCACTTAGAATTGGTTAATGAACTATCAATGGTAAAAGTAAAATATTGAAGGTAAGGACTTACTTTAGTAAGCTTTTCTGTAAAAGAAATTTTGATTCTTGAATACCCGTACCTTGATTCCCTAAATCTAGCATGCCCTTGGAGTCTTTTTCTTAGTCGGGTAAGTCTTGTTGAGTACTCTCGTACTCAGGGTTTGTTAAACCCCTTATTGCAGGTGCGGTTCATGAACAAGTCTGCTTTGAGCCTTGTTGCATGACCGTTGTGGCTGAAGAAAGTGACGACGAGTAGAGTATGTGGCCTCTGGGCAAGGCATCTCGTGTGTGTGATTGTAATAAAGTTACTACTGATACTACCCTACTACCGGTTTGTAATAATGCTACTTAAGGTTTGAAGTTTGAAAACTGTGGTTTGTAAACTTAAGTTATTGTAAGACTTCCGCTACTTTACTCTGATGGTATTTTGAATAAACAGTTGTAATATTGCAATACTCCTGTGATTGGATCCTGTTCGGAGGAAAGCATGCATTTTAAGTTATGAGGAACATAAGTATGGCTGTCAGAGGTCATTATGACGATGACAGGTACATGTGGGCCATCATAATTAGGAGGTTTTGTGACAGTATTTAGTGATCACACCATCATCCAAGGGCATCATCGAGTCAAACATCACATGTTTGACCAAATGCCACTCTTGGTTGACCAGGTTGACTTTGGAAAATCTTTTAATAATTCCTCAAATTTGAATTCAAATTCGAATCGGAAAACTTGTAACAAATTTTGGATTCCAAATTCAAACTCAAACTTGAAGCTTCATTTTATGGGTTGGACTTGAGCTCATACCCTACACTTACACTAGTGTACAACACAGTCGTACACCTCAACTTACATAAGGCACAAACTAAGCATTTGTGGTGATATTTGAAATTAGGGTTTTTGATTCGAGTCACGCATCATAGAAACACATTCAACCTAAGAAATGTAACTTATTTTAGTTGATGCACACCATGGTTAACTTAATCATGAATGGTTTGTTGTGCATATGAGGACATGGCAAACTTTTAGTTACTATAACACCAAGGGTGTTACAGTGCCCCATTGAGATATCATACAATGGGAATACTCTAATATGTTTCTAACTAGTTCTTATAGGAATCAACTAGAACAACGTCATCGGATGATCTAGCGTGGCAAAGGTAGCCAATGGACAATCTGATGATGTTTGTGTTTGCTAGCTTTTTTAATGGCAACCAACCTCTTCACCCTCTATATAAGTGCTACCCCTGACGAATTTGGAGTTGCTCTTGCAACCCATTGTTGCCATCACCTATAGAGAATATAATGAAGCATTTGAAGAGCCACCCAAGCCCAGAAATGAGCTTTAAGTGTTAGCCTTGAGTATGAGTAGTGTTCGAGCTTGGGTTTTTTGAGTTAAAGTTTAAATACTTGTTGCTCTTGGGGTTTGCCAACACTTAGACTACCCGGTGAAAGACTTGGTGACCATCCTTGGTGGAACTTTTGTGATGAGGTTCTAGAAGCTTGTATATGGTCTTTAAAACCACCATATAGGAGTGACATATGGGTATTCACTAGTGGAGAGTAGCTTAACCAAAGTTTTTGAGACTTTGGTGCTCCAATGTGGAGTAGAGGCTGTGCAATAACTCGAGATCATGGGGGGAAACCAAGTTGTCTCTTTGTCTTGTTTTTTTACTTGCTCTCTTTCAATTGCTTGCAACTGTGTGACATAATTTATGTTAGTGTGCTTAGCATATATTTCACACCCGCTATCCAAGGACCTAAATATTAGCGGCTTTCTAAGGACATTATTAGTTTGTGTTTCCACAAAACCTTAGGAGACAATGTGGCTATAGGGGTCTAGAGATTGCATGAAGAACGGAGAACTAAACACTAGAATGTTGTACATGGCTTTGAAGAATGAGCACTCCACTCTGGATGCTTGGACATAGTCTGTCTAGCAAAACAAAGCCCCTCCATGAGTCACCGTGCCTGCATGCTGTCCTAGGAGAGGATACAACGCAAACAAATCTCATAAAGAAAGGAATTGTAGATAACACAGCCTATGAAGCCTGCCAAACATCAGAAGAAATGATTACACATATATTATTTGGGTGCCCAAATGCCCAATCTTGAATGCACTACAAACCCCCACACATGTAGATTGGCCGGTGTGGGCAATCAAGGAGAATCGACCACCAGACCACATCCCAAGCAAGTTCTTCACCACCTTCTTACTTCTATGTTGTTGGCACATCTAGAAGGTGAGAAATGGCACAGTCTTCAGATCAGACAAGACAACCTTGACCGCAACGTTGGCGGCCTACAATACGAAAGCATATCTTTGGGGTGCCCAGTTGCCACATGAGGGTATAGTCATTGCCATAGCCTGGTGCTTGGTTTTAGCTAGCGCAATGTAAGAGAAACGCTAAATAGCGGGCTCTCAAAAACAAACCTTTTGTATCCTTCATGGCTGATTAAGAGCCACTGATCAATATGAAATCAGCTGGGGGACTCCCCATGTCGATTTATATATAAAAAAGATTGTCACTATAGTTTGTTAGAGCCAATTCACTCTCTCATGGACCATTTGGTCCTTACAATAACTTTCGTATATGAATTGTACATGTCGTGATGGTTTGAGAACAGATCGTTCGTTTTTTTGCCGTCATGAATGCCACTAAGAGGAACATGACATGAGTTGATTCATGGATCCTACATAGGGACTTGGGAATGGTCTGGAATTTAGACTAATTCCTGAGGACACATGCACCCAGTCCACCTCACCGCACCGATTGTGTTCCTTGACCCAAATCCAACCTAACCACCTGCTAATTTAAAACCAAACCAAACTGCACCTACTTCTCAGACCAGTTTGAATCCATTTCAAACCTGTTTTCTAGCTTCCGAACATGCTTATGCCTTGGTTTATTAACATGCTACTGTACATATGAATGTGAGCATGCATGTTAAGACATCAATCCTCACACTGCCATATAGATAAATTGAATAGTGTCTATTTACCATTAGATCACTACAATATAAAATTACAAAAAAAACAATTACATGCATAAAGCAAAGATCACTCTCACAAGATCAAATGGACATATAAAATCCTAAATTAATAGGAGTGATATAGATCAGCACTAATGGCACATGACAGATTAAAAAAGGTTTCTTTTTGTGTTGTCCACGATGCAAGTTATGTCTTGCCAGCAAAGGATGGTCTATCACCTTGAGATGTCTTGACCTTTTGGACAGTGAGAGAACACCTCATCAAAGACATCAATATTGGGATCAACAGTGTAGGCATGTAAGACTTCCAATTTAATAGATTTGCTCATTTCAACAAAGATATAAATTTGTACTTAAGTTGATCTCAAAATACTGCTTCAACCATCAATAATAACTCTTTGTTTCACCTAGATGACACAAATGAAACAAAGCGTGCTATAAAAAAACTACTTTATAGAAAAAAAAAAGGCTTCTTCATCTCTGCATGCTACCACACTGCAAAGTTACATGATGTAAAAACAAGCTAATTTCTTAATCATGGTGGCTACTTTCCTAATTTGTAGTTAATTAGACAACAACATTAGTAAGTATACTAGAGAACACTTGATACTTCTTGACTTCAAGCTTATTCTACTACGCTTGCAACATCTCAATACATCAGTACTTGACATCAAAGCACCACAATAGCTCACCCTTTACCGATTGCTCAATTGAGTATACTATGCCCTGTACATGGAAGGACTGGATTCATCCAATAGAATTCATCAAAAGGTAGAATTAGCTCATCATGGAAACTGAATATCTCCCATAATGTGTCCCCTTATTGCCTGCTACATGGTGGTTTTTTTGCCCTCAAGGGCAATGTGCTCCCACCCCGTGCACATCCACAGGTGCATGAGGTGGGAGAGCATGCCCCTAAGGGCATATTTAACTTTCCCCTGCCTACTACTATAAAAAATCACAAGGCACACTTCTGGATAGTGGCAATTTAGTTACGGAAACGAACGCTGAGGCTATTAGGGTGGCTAGGTCAAGAGGGGTAAAAACCGTCATTGCAACAGGAAAGGTAATGCTAACTTTGTTTTTTTAAGGTAATCTTGTAAAGAGATGTTTATTGTCTGTCTCAATGTTTAACTAATTTCCATGTTAATTTTGGAAATAGTCCCGCCCGGCAGTTATTGAAGTTCTCGACAAGATTAATCTATCTAGAACAACGGGTATCGTTTCATAATCGTCGTCAGGGGTATTTCTTCAGGTTGGTGGGTGCAATAGCTTGGCCCTTTTCTTTAAAACTTTTTTTATTCCTCTATGCTTGTAGGGTTTGTTAGTTTATGGTGACAAGGGACAAAAAAATATATCAAAAGAATTTGGATATAGAATTGAGCAGAGAGATAGGCAACACAGATACGGATTGATTAACATGTTTTTAACTCTTGTCTGTCATTGTAAGGTTGGTGCTCTTGGTGTTTCAGACGCTTCTGTCTCTTTGGAGCACAGAATTGGCCTGGTGGCCTTCAGGCACGATGATTGCTACACAATGATTGATGGTACTCTAGTGGATTTTTTCCTTGATGTGTATCATGAACCAAAGATGTAGTTTTTTTTTTGGCCCTTAAGGGCATGTTTTCCAACCACATGTACATCCAAAGATGCATGTGGTGGGAGCATATGCCCTTAAGGGCAGATTTAACTTTCCCTTGCCTACTACTAAAAAAAATCACAGGTGGATGTGAACAAAAATTCTAGAAGAAAAAAATACAGCAATATAACACATATAGCAGCACTACATAGTTGTGGCAGACATGTGAGAGGAGCAAGCAGGGCCATTCTTTTCATGCACTGTCGGTGGCGTTTCAGACTGCATGGTTCATGTTGTTCCTAGCTTAAATCAGTCCCAACAATTGTAGAGTAATATAACTTTCCAACAGGGTACACTGCAAAGCCGGACTATAATCTTATTTAGCTCCTCACCTAAAACTTTACACCCTATCACATCAGATGTTTGGACGTATGCATGGAGTATTAAATGCAGACTAAAAAATAACTAATTGTACAGATTATGTGTATTTTGCGAGACGATTTTTTGAGCCTAATTAGTCCGTGATTAAACAATATCGTGCTACAATAAATATATACTGATGATGGATTAATTAGTCTTAATAAATTCGTCTCACGGTTTACAGACGAGTTCTGTAATTAGTTTTTTTTATTAGCATCTGAACACCTCTTCCGACATCCCATAAAACATCCGATATGACATCCAAAACTTTACACACCTGGAACTAAACAAGACCTACGTTTCTTGGTAGTTAACCTCGCCTCGCAAACAGACATTTCAAGGAAGACCTTGATGGCATCGTAACTGTTGAATTGATGCTACTTTCTGAATGGCAAAGGTGCGTTACTATAGGTGCTTGATGCTTCATTTCCTCTGAGTCTCAGCTTTTGTTTCATGAATGAAATGCACAAGACGATTTGCTAACTAGTAATTGGCTTCTCAATGGAGCACGGTGGTAGATGGGCCTGGTTTGTGGTTCCTTTTAAGTTAGCGCCGCCAGAACAGGAGCGCAGAGTACACCACGTAGTCTGAACTTGTAATTTTTTATTTTCTGAAAACAGGCAGGAGTGAGCAAATCCTCCAGTCCAGTCCAGTCCAGGCCTATCCGAAACGTATCAATTTTTTTAGAAGGGCGGCAAGAAATTTGCCGATTTTTATTAGAAGAGAAAAATAAAATGAAAAAAAATAGTACAAAAAACAAAAGTTCTACCACATCTACTGGACAGTATACTACCGCAACCACTACCCCTAGCACTACTGAAAACAGAAGAAACAAGCACCAGCCACAGGTCCAGAACTACTAGGGAACTAGAGATCCTATTGCTGCTGTTGAGCTGTTCTTGTGGCGTGTTGGTAACGTCGTATGTCATCCTTGCAAAATCCAGCTACTTGAATCGTCTCCAAACTCGTTTGTTGGAAAGTTCTTCTATTACGTTCCTTCTGTAATTAGTTTTTTTTATTAGCATCTGAACACCACTTCCGACATCCCATAAAACATCCGATATGACATCCCAAAACTTTACACACCTAGAACTAAACAAGACCTACGTTTCTTGGTAATTAACCTCGCCTCGCAAACAGACATTTCAAGGAAGACCTTGATGGCATCGTAACCGTTGAATTGATGCTACTTTCTGAATGGCAAAGGTGCGTTACTATAGGTGTTTGATGCTTCATTTCCTCTGAGTCTCAGCTTTTGTTTCATGAATACGTTCCTTCCATATGTTCCACCAAAAGTAGATTATGATCCCATCAAAAGTTCTCCTCTGTCGCTTTTCGAACTTGATTCTACACTTTCGCTAGTACTTGTGTATGGAGCCTGTCAACGGGACTGTATCCAGTATCGATAGCTGTAGCCAGTTCTTAAGTTTTGTCCAGACTTCCTGTGTGTATGGGCAATCCTTGCAAAGATGAGTCGGCGTCTCTAGTTGAAGATCACAGAGTTTGCAAATTGGATCGTTCGGCCAGTTTCTCTTTTCCAAGTTGTTTGCTGTGAGTATCTTCTTGTGTAGTAAGGTCCAGGCGAAAAACTGGAATTTGGGTTCTGTTTGTGCTTTCCATATTGGAGTTAGCTTCAGCTTCGAAAAACTGCCTTCGAACTGCACCCGGTAAGTGCTCTTCGAGGTATATTCCCCATCCGATGTCCATCTCCATCTTATGGTGTCCTCCATGTCTTCCTGAAGCTGAAGATTGTGGACATGTTCCCAAATCTGCATGTATTCAGAGATCTCTTGGTTTGATTGTAGTGGCAGGATATGTTTGATCCAACGGTTATCCTGTAGTGCCATTTGTACCGTTATTTTCTTTCTCTTTGCCTTGCTAAATAGAGTTGGCGCCATGATTTTCAGGGTTCTTCCATCAGCCCATGATGATGTCCAAAATTTAGCCGTATGGCCATTACCAATGGTGACTATAGTTGAGGCAGCAAAGAGGTCACGGTCTTGGTTATCACACGGGAGATCCAGATTGACCCAAGCCCTATCCTTGTGTTTCCATTGAAACCACAACCACCTCAATCTCAGCGCTCTACTAAATCTCTCTAGCTCCAGTATACCTAGTCCACCCTTGTTCTTTGGGAGGCAAGTAGTTGGCCAATTAATCAGTGAATGTCCTCCGTATACCTTGTCTGGTGTTTCACCTCGCCATAGGAAGCCTCGTCTTATCCTGTCTATTCTTCGTATTAGCCACTTTTGTTCAGGGAAAACGGTCATATGGTATATCAGTTGCGACGATAATACTATTTTTACTAGTGTTTCTCTCCCTGAGGATGACATCATTCTACCTTTCCATCCCGGTAATCTTGACCCGATCTTGTCTATCAGTGGTTGAACTTCTATCCTTCTTAGCTTTCTAGTATGTAGAGGGAGTCCCAAATACTTTCCTAGAAATTTATAGATCTTCCCAGGGAAGTTTTGTAGCATTTGAGGTATTTCATTAGTATCTGTCCTGATCGGGTAAATTTCAGTCTTGGCTATATTGATCTTTAGTCCCGAGCATTCTCCAAAGAAACTGAGAATTTTGTAAAGATTCCTTAGTTCAGTTGCTGATGGATCAGAGAATATCGCAGCAGCATCTGCATATAATGAGCATCTAAGTTGCATCGATGAAGGGAGGATCAGTTTAAGCACTTCTTTTTGAGCAGCCAATTCAATTATTCGTTGTATAGGGTCAATGGCTATAATGAATAGTAAGGGTGAAAGAGGGTCACCCTGCCGAAGTCCTCTGGCATGTCTGATGCCTCTTGTCGGTTGGCCATTTACAAGGACCCTTGAGGATGACGTGCCCAATAACGATGACACCCAATCTCGCCATTTGGTACTGAACCCTAGCGCTTGCATGACATCTAGGAGAAAAGTCCAGCCGATGGAATTGAAAGCCTTTGTTATGTCCAACTTGATGAAGAGTGCCGTTTTTTTCTTTTTGTGTAGTTGCTGGATTACTCGTTGCGCATATAGAAAGTTGTCGTGGATGTATCGCTTTTTTATAAAAGCATTTTGAGTGTGTGATACTAGATCATTCATGTGCGGGGCCAATCTATTGGCAAGCAGTTTGGTTATTATCTTTGCCACACTACTGATCAAGCTAATCGGTCTGTACTCGGTTACCGACGCTGCCATCTGGGTTTTTGGAATTAGAACGATGTTGGCTTCGTTGAGTAGATTGAGTTTCGCTATTCTATGGTTGTAGAAACTCTGGATTTCTTGTGTGAGGTCTTCTTTTATTATCGTCCAGCACTCCTTGTAGAATAAGTCGATGAATCCATCAGGGCCAGGCGCCTTTTCAGCGAGCATTTGTTTTATGATTGATCCAATTTCAGTCTGAGTGAATGGTGCATCAAGGTCACTCAGGTTATGTTGTATGTAGCCTAGCTGTTGCCAGTTCAACGCCTTTGTTCTTGCTACCGGATTGCCCATCATCTGGGAGAAATGTGCGTGTATAAGCCTAGCTTTATCCTTTTGCATAGTTATTGGTCCAGATTGACCTATGAGTGCAGGTATGAAGATTTTCTTTTTTCTAGCATTCGCATGAAGGTGGAAAAAACGCGTGTTTGCGTCCCCTTTTCTGATCCACGTTAGTCTTGAATGCTGTATTGCTCTTGTCTTTTGTATTGCAGCCAGCCCCAATGCCTTGCTCTTCAGATATCTTTTAAAATTTGCCTCATCCTGAGTTAACGATCTTTCTTCCTGTGCCCTCTCTAGGTTCTGAAGGGTAACGTTGATGATGGCCCACCGTATTTTCCAATCACTGAAATTCTTTCGGCGCCACATTTTTAACGCCTTTGCCATTCGGATAAGTTTAACATGGAACCTTAGTAAGGCATCTTGAGTGTTGACCGGTCTGGCCTAAGCGTGTGCCACTGTTTCCATGAAATTTGGGTAGGACACCCAAAATGATTCGAACCTGAAGCCCTTGTAAAAGTCATGTGCCATATCCCCCTGTAAGAAAAGAGGGCAATGGTCTGATCCTAAAGACGCCAGAGCTTGCAGTTCGGCTCTTGGGAATAAATGCATCCATTCTACTGTGGCAAAGAGATGGTCGATTCATGTCATGGTTGGGTTTTGCTGATCATTACACCATGTGTACTTCCTCCCTTTAAGTTCTAATGGTGCTAGTAAAAGATTGTCAATTGTTGTCCTAAAATTGTTCAGCAGCATCAGATTTACTCTTCTATTGTTTTTGTCCTGAACTCGGTAAATGAGATTGAAGTCTCCGAGTATCAGCCATGCTTGTAACATATGTTGCTTTAGGTTGGAGATGTCTTGCATGAATAATAATTTGTCATTGTCAGACTGAGGGCCATAGACCCCGGTAATTGTCCACTTAGTGTTATCCGCTAGCATAGTTAGCATTGCTGAGACTGAGTGTGTCGTGTAGTGTGGGCTTCCTAGAGTGAAGAACTGAGTGGAGGCAGCCATCAGTATCCCTCCAGAAGCGCCCACTGATGGCAAGAAGACGGTGTTTTGTGCTAGATCGGATCCTACCATTTCTGTAATTAACGTGTGTGTCCAATTTGAGATTTCCGTTTCTTGCAAACAAACTACAGTGGCTCTAGATGAAATGATCTGGTTTTTAACAGTGGCTCTTTTGGCCCCATCATTTAGCCCTCTTACGTTCCAGCAAATGATATTACAGTCTTTGGTTGACATTTATACCCATGACTACTATCTTCAGTAGAGCTTGCCTTGGTTGAAGGCCTATTGTATTCAAGAGCATATCAAAGTCGAACTTCATCTTTCGTAGCAAGGCAAACATGCCTGAATTGGTTTTGGTCCGATCTGATCCTACAACATTATGTCTGAAGCACCGAAGGCAACACGGCCAGCAGGTGCTTGCCCAGTTCACAAAGATACACAGTCTGCACCGAAGGCTACACGGTCAGCAGGTGCCCAACCAGCTCTTAACCATACAGTCTTTGCACCGAAGGCTACTCGGCCAGCAGGTGCTAATCCATGACTCATCAGAAGGTCTGATCCTCTGAAAGACACTATGATACAAAGGGCATTTTGCCCTGACTCTGTTACATGGAGGAGGTAACATTGATTAGTGGTCGACCTATGCTGGGCCCTTAGGCGTCTAGCACCACCGGAGCAGTCGTCCTCCTGTTGGTGCGTGTCTTCTTCTTCTTGATCCCCTCCTCGATCAGTGTCTGGATGACTTTCATCTGGTGCAGCTCAAGAGGCCTCTGGAAATGCTTTGCGTAAAAATCAAAGACAGGTTCAAATTTAGGTTCCTCCTCATCCGAGTTTTCACCTGCCAAGTCCCCAAGTTTTTTAACTAGAAGTTGTTGTGCCATCTGAATGGTGTCTTTGCCCGCGTTCTGTTCAGCCTTTTTGGCTAATCTAATGCTTTTTCTCTGTGAAGTGATAGGTTCGAGGGGCTCTTCATCATCCTGATCAGTGTTGGTTTGTTGGTTAATTGCTAGAATAGGCTGCTGAATGGGCGCTTGAATGGAATCTAGGAACTCATCTACTGAAACATTGTCTCCTATATGGTCAGGATCATCAAGGTTGATTGTGTGTGTGTCACCTCTCATAGGAGTATCAATTTGTAATATGTTCTGGGCATTGGCCCGTGGAGTGGCTAAGGGCGTTGTAGTCTGCATATTAATCTCTGTGTGTACAGGTGGTTCAACACTCGCAGCCGTATGCTGGAGCGTTTCAGTGTGTACAGGTGCTTCAACACTCGCTGACTCAACCGTATTTGACAATGGTGTTTCATATGCTGCTAGAGATGGTTGTGCATCACTTACCAGTTCATTGCTTGGCAGTACAACCCCTCCCTCCATCAGCTTCAGGGTATCGATCATTGCCTGCTGCACGGCTTCTCCCATCTTCATCAGGGTGCAGGCATTGTGTATGCCCTCGACGATGTCTAGCTAGGGTGTGTGATCTGCATCCATCTCAGTCCCTGCCTCCACTTCAGTCTCTGAGGCAATAGGGGGTATAAAGGGTGAGAGGTCAGCTTGAACAAGTCTGTTTTGTGTATTAGAGAACCTGGGTTGCTCACTCTTTTCGGTGATGTCAATGTCAGTGGTAACCGCCTCCCCGATTATGCATTCTTTCTCCTGCCTAATGACACTCTGTGTGTCCTTCGCAGCATTACCCTGGGCGGGCTCCATGGTTACCTCCTAGGCAGCCTTCATCTCTGTGATTGGTGGTGAGGCACATACTAGATCATGTATATCATCTACCAAAGAGGTAGAAACAGGAAACAACGGAGTGATTGTGTTACCCTTGATTAGCATAATGCTGTCATCACGCAGTGTCGGTCTTGGGGCCTTGAGTTCAGTCGCTATTGGATCATGTATATCACGAAGGTCACCCTCTTCATCTTTTGCTTTTCTTTGGGCTCCTTCACTCGCCAGACCACATAGTGGCTTGGTGTGGAGCAGCATAGTCCCTGCTGCGAGCCGGCGGGGAGCCACGTCCCCCGCGCCACCTGTTGGAGTTGATACAGTCGTCCATTGCAGCTCTGCAGTGTGAGTTTCTCGCCCAGGTGGAGACGCTACGGTGTCGACATTGAAAGGTCTTGATGGCTACAGGGGGTTAATAGCCTTATAAAATTTTCTACAAAGATAAGCTAAACAAGTTTATCAATATAATAAATAGCGAGATGCGAGTTTTGCTTAGCCTATGGGGTGTTTGCAAGCCACCTAACCAATTCACAATTCTAGTATATTTGCACTCAACCGCACAAGTCAAACCGCACAACTAAAGCTAGCTAGCTACACAAGCTAAGAGTTACACTAACAAGCTAGCAAGGTAACTAAGAAATAAATACAAGAGAGAGTTATGAGGGTATCACCGAGGGGTGAAGTATTAAGCCAACCAATCAATATGATCAAGAGATGAATACCAATATAACCGAACACCAGGATCAATCAATCACAATATGAAAGTGATGACACGAAGATTTATCCCGAAGTTCACGTGCTTGCCGGCACGCTAGTCCCCGTTGTGTCCCTCTTCACCACGTGGTTCGGTGGCTAATCGGTCACACACCGAGCCTATCAAAAGGCACCACAAGAACCTACCAAATGGCAAAAGGTTGCAATGACATGAGCAATTCACTAATGTTGCCTTTGGCCCTTCGCCGAGGTAGGCACAAACCCCTTACAATCATCGGAGGTAGCCAAGAACAATCACCAACTCTTGCCAATGCCTCCAAGCTGCTCCAAGCCATCTAGGTGGCGGCAACCACCAAGAGAAACAAGAATCCCACAGCAAATCAACCACCAAGTGTCAACTAGATGCAATCTCACAATGCAAATGCACTTGGATCACTCAATCTCACTTCGAATATGCAAAGAAGCAAGAGAGATGAGTGGGAGGGGAGTTGCTTAGCTCAAAATGCTCACAAGTATGTCAAATGTTCGAGAGTAAGAGCCTTGAGCTGGCCAACGAGTATTTATAGACGTACCCCTTCGAATAGAGCCGTTAGAAACTTAAACAGCTGAAATCGCGCTGACCGGACGCGCTGGTCCAACTGACCGGACGCGCCAGTCGCGCAACGGCTAAGTCGCAAAGCACTGACCGGACACGCTGGTCCAACTGACCGGACGCGCTGGTCACCCAACGGCTAACTGCGAAACAACGACCAGACGCGCTCATCGCGCTGACCGGACGCGCTGGAAACGACCGGACGCGCTGGTCCCGAGAATGACCGGACGTGCTGGTCGCCTGAGCAGCGCTCAACGAAACAACGACCGGACGCGCTGAAGAAACAGGACCGGACGCGACAGTGCCAGCGTCCGGTTACAGTCTAGTAAGCTCCCTGGACGACCGGACGCGTTCGATCATCAGTGACCGGACGCGCCTTGCGTCCGATCAACGAACTGAAAAATGCGCAGACACTGAACACTGACCGGACGCGTCCGGTCATGCAAGGACCGCGTCCGGTTCAGCGTCCGGTCACCTCTGTGACCTCCGTTCGCCTCCGTTTCTTTTCCGGACTTCCGGCGTAGTGGAAATTAGTCGTTTCAACTTCTCAAAAACACCTGAATCCCACGCTCGCAAGCTCGGCGGGAGGGAGAGAGAAACCCAAACCCTCTCTACCGCTCAAACCCCACCGCCATCGCAAATGTGCTAACACCACCAAGTTATCTCGTCATGTGTGAGTGTGTTAGCATTTTCACAATAATTTTTCGAGGCGATATTAGTTCTATCCAAATGCATATGATCATGAAATGCACATCTAGAGGCGCTTAGGAGTTCAATAGCCATGTCATTCCCCTCTTTATAGTACGACTATCTATCCTATAATGTAACCACACCCACTAGGTGTCTTGGTTACTAAAACACAACCCTTAAGCATATACCTTTGCCTTGATCACATAGGGTTGCGTCCAAATCCAAGTGTGGCCATCATGATCACCATGTCCATCTTGCCACCAACCTTGGAATGTACTAATCCTCATGCTACATACAACTTAGGCATAGGATTAGTACTTAGGCATTATCACTAATTACCAACACCAAACATAGGACTTTCAATCTCCCCCTTGTTGGTAATTGGTGACAAACCTTTCACAAAGATGTTATGATAAAATTTTGATTGAACCCATGTCTCATTGTCCAAGTATATTACCATGTGTAAGAATTATGGACATGTGATAATGAATTCAAATTGATAGCAATGGCTCCCCCTACATGTATGCTATATGTTTGGATTTTGGAAGCATACATGTTAGATAGAAAAGATTAGGAGCATTGACTATGAATAGGTGCTAAGTGTTTAAGATTATAGACCTTTGAAGCGTGATACCATCGGAGTAGCGATAAACACCATCTTAGCACCTTGTGTAGTTAGATTCCACTTGTAAAAGCACAAACATAACTAGAAATCTCGTGAGATCAACATTATAAGCAAGGCTCTAGTACCACTATGAAAAACATGAAGCAAGAAAAATCTAACTACTTCCTATTCATGCTAGTACCACAATGCATCATTCAAAATATACTAGCAAGTCACCATACAAGCAATGTATCAGAGAAAACGAAATGCATAACTATGCATCATACATATGAGGTGCACATAGAAATGCAACATTCATGTTTAAAAGCTTGCTCCCCCTACTTGTGTGCTTCTTTTATCAATTCTCCCCCTTTAGGATTTAACTTTGTGAAACATTTTCTCCCCCGCAACATTTTTTGAGTTCTATCTTTGTGAACAACATTTTCTCCCCTTTGGCACCAATTGACCACAAGGAGCAAACTTTAGATAGATTATCATGTTGAAATATGGGATGAGGATCAAGTTTATGATTCAACCTAGATTGCTTGCATAAATAAAATACTTCGGTTTGATCCAAGGGCAAGCTTCTTCACACCTCACTAGAAGGGTTATCATGCACCATGTTGAAGCAAATATTTAGACAAGTTTTCTAGATTAAACACTTAGGATCACAAGCTACTTAAACAAGTTATATGCTGCCACTAGATCATACAAGTCATGGAAACAATAGTGGCACCATATAAACTTCAAATTCATTTGATTTTCATGAATGAGCCTATAACATGTAAATTATGACTAGATGCACTAAACGAGTCCTTAGCATAGAATGTATGACATGTCAACCAATTGTACCTTGGGGCTCGAAGGAGAGGCATGTCATATATGGGGTGCATCAACTCATGTTTGAGAAGTCAAGTATGTTCAACTCATTCTTTAGCTTGTGAAATCTCTTCTCATCAAGTGGCTTGGTGAATAGATCGGCTAATTGATCTTCGGTGCCCACACTCTCAATAGCAATGTCACCCTTTTGTTGATGATCTCTAATGAAATGATGACGAACATCAATATGCTTTGTTCTTTGATGTTGAACCGGATTGTTGGTTAGCTTCACGGCACTTTCATTGTCACATAGCAATGGCACATTCTTGAAATTGATTCCAAAATCTTTCAATGTTGCCTTCATCCACAAGATTTGTGCACAACAACTACCCGCGGCGATGTATTCGGCCTCGGCGGTAGATAGTGCAATACTATTTTGCTTCTTGGATGACCATGAGACAAGTGATCTTCCCAACAATTGACAAGTCCCGGAAGTACTCTTTCTCTCCACTTTGTCACCGGCATAGTCAGAATCCGAATATCCAACTAGCTCAAAGCTTGCACCTTTGGGATACCATAATCCAACATCTTGTGTATGCTTTAGGTACCTCAATATTCTCTTTGTTGCTTTCAAATAACTTTCTCTTGGTGAGGCTTGAAATCTTGCACACATGCATACACTAAACATCACATCGGGTCTTGATGCCGTCACATAGAGTAGGCTACCAATCATTGATCTATATAGCTTTTGATCCACCATGTTGCCATTCTTGTCACTATCTAAACTTCCACTAGTGCTCATTGGAGTTGTAATGCCCTTTGCATCTTCCATGCCAAACTTTTTGAGCATATCTTTGATGTACTTGGTTTGGCTCACAAATGTACCTTCTTTCATTTGTTTGATTTGAAGTCCAAGAAAGAAACTAAGTTCACCAATCATTGACATTTCAAATTCCTTTGCCATCATTTTTCCAAACTCATCACAATAATCTTGATTGGTTGAACCGAATATGATATCATCAACATATATTTGCAACACAAACAAGTCTTTCTCAATCTTCTTGGTGAATAGTGTTGTATCAACTTTGCCCATGACAAATCCTTTGGATAGCAAGAAGTCCCTCAATCTTTCATACCATGCTCTAGATGCTTGCTTCAATCCATACAAAGCCTTCCTTAACTTGTATACATGATTGGGTTTCTTGTCATCTTCAAAACCGGGAGGTTGCTCCACATACACCTCCTCTTGGATGTACCCATTGAGAAATGCACTCTTCACATCCATTTGATATAACTTAGTATTGTGAGCACAAGCATAGGCAAGTAAGATCCTAATTGCTTCTAATCTTGCAACCGGGGCATAAGTTTCACTAAAGTCAAGACCCTCTATTTGTGTGTAATCTTGAGCCACTAGTCTTGCTTTGTTCCTTACTACTATTCCATCTTGATCTTGCTTGTTGCGAAAGACCCATCTTGTTCCAATGACATTATGATCCTTAGGCCTCTCAACTAATTCCCATACTTCATTTCTCTTGAAATTGTTGAGCTCTTCATGCATTGCATTTACCCAATCTGGATCTCTCAATGCTCTATCAATGTTCTCGGGTTCTTCCATTGACACAAAAGAAGAGTGACCACAAAATGATGTCAATCTTGATCTAGTTTGAACTCCTCTTTGTATGTCACCAATGATGGAATCCAACGGATGGTCTTTTGCAATATTAGTTGGTTGAAGCACTTAGACTTAATTGCTTGGATGTTGATGTTGATCATGAGTTGGAGATGATGAACTAGCCACTTGTTGATCTTGTTGCACTTGAGATGATGTACTAGCTTGATTTTGCATTAGAGAACCACTAGCTTGAGTGATTGGACTTTGGAGCACTTGATCTTTGTTGTCATCTACATTAATAACTTGCTTTGGTCTAATATCACCAATATCCATTTATTTCATAGCATTACTCAATTGAGTTTCTCTCACATCATCCAAGTTATCTTCGTCATCTTGAGAGCCATTTGTTTCATCAAACTCAACATCATGCACTTCTTCAAGTAAACCACTAGCCAAATTCTAAACTCTATAAGCTTTGCTAGTAGTTGAGTAGCCAAGTAGGAAGCCTTCATCACATTTCTTCTCAAACTTGCTCAATCTAGTGCCCTTCTTCAAGATATAGCATTTGCAACCAAATACCCAAAAGTATGCAATATTAGGCTTTCTTCCATTTAAGATCTCATATGGTGTCTTCTCTAGAAACTTGTGGCAATAGAGGCGGTTGCTATAGAAGCAAGCTGTGTTGATTGCTTCGGCCCAAAATGAATGACTCACATTATACTCATTCAACATTGATCTTGCCATATCAATTAAGGTTCTATTCTTCCTTTTAACTAGGCCATTTGATTGAGGTGTATACTTGGTCGAGAATTGATGCTTGATTCCAAGCTCATCACATAGCTCATCAACTCTTGTGTTTCTAAACTCACTTCTATTGTCACTTCTCACTTTCTTGATTGTAGTTTCAAACTCATTTTGTACTCTCTTGATGAACTTTTTGAATATGTCAAATACATCACTTTTGTCCCCAAGAAAGAATACCCATGTATATCTAGTGAAATCATCCATAATCACAAAGCCATACTTGTTGCCACCAATACTTGTATATGTAGTTGGCCCAAATAGATCCATGTGCAACAACTCAAATGCCTTGGAAGTACTCATGATACTTTTCAATGGATGAGTGTTGCCCACTTGCTTTCCGGCTTGACATGCACTGCATAGCTTATCCTTCTCAAATGTGACATCCTTCAAGCCTCTAACTAAGTCATGCTTCACTAACTTGTTTAATTGCTTCATGCCAACATGACCAAGTCTTCTATGCCATAACCAACCCATACTTGATTTGGTGAGCAAGCATGTTGAAAGTTGAGTGTCACTAGCATTGAAATCAACCAAGTATAGATTCTCAAATCTAAAGCCTTTGAAGATTAAGTTGGAGCCATCAACACTAACTATCTCCACATCATCAACACCAAATATGCACTTGAAACCAAGATCACACAATTGAGCAACCGACAACAAGTTAAAATTGAGCTTTTCAACTAGTAGCACATTGGAGATGCTATGATCATTTGAGATTGCAATCCTTCCAAGAGCCTTCACATCACCCTTGATATTGTCACCAAATGTGATACTATCAATGCCACTATCATTTGATTTGAGAGAGTTGAACATTCTTGAATCACCGGTCATATGTTGAGAGCACCCACTATCAAGCACTCAATGCCTTCCTCCGGCCTTGTAATTTACCTACAAAACAATTTAATGTTTCTTAGGTACCCATACTTGTTTGGGTCCTTGTAGGTTAGTCACTAAGCTCTTTGGTACCCAAATAGCCTTCTTCTTTGGGCCCACAATTGGTGTACCAACAAACCTAGCATGCACACCTTTCTCACCCTTGGTAAGCACATAACAAGAATCAAAAGAAATGTAAGGTACATTAGCATTTTTCTTATTCTTATTCATTTTATTGCAATTAATCTCTAGATGCCCAACTTGCTTGCATCTATTGTAATAACGACCATTGTCCTTCACAAAGCGAGACTTTGGAGTAGCAAAGGCCGCCTTGCCCTTCTTAGGAGTATAGCCTAAACCCTCTTTGTTAAGAGAGAACCTTTGGCTACCCAAGCATTTTAGCAAGCGGGCATCCCCACCATAGCCAGTGCCTAATGCGCGGGTGAGATCATCCATCTCTTTTTTGAGAGTCTTATTCTCAACCACAAGTGATGAATCACTAGTAGTAGAGATAGAGTTGGTTGTGGTGGATGATGATGAGCTACATGAAGCATTAGTAGGACCAACACATAAAGAATCATCAATAATATCACATGTTAGTCCAATATCACAAGTGACAATCACTTGCTCCTCCTTAGCTTTCTTCATGAGCTTCTCCAACTTGAGGTCCTTTTCCTTGATGAGCTCAAGTAGAGTGGAGTGGGCTTCCTTAAGCCTAGTGTGAGCAATTTCAAGATCCTCGTGGTCTTCCTTTAGACACTCACAAGAATCCTCTAGCTCATCAAAGGATTTCCTAAGAGCTTTGAGCTCTTGTTCAATTCCTTTGCACTCCTTACTCTTTTTGAGAGCAACAAGCTCCTCCATCAAGGCATCATTTTTAGTGCTTTTGGCAATGAGCTCTTGTTCCAAGATTTTGTATTTCTTGGTTGTCCTCTTGTAGCCCTTGCTCATTTGATCTATTATGCCCAATAGATCATCCTTGGAGTAGTCCTCATCCTCCTCATCATCACTCCTACAATCATCACTAGCATAAGAATCATCATCACTATTATCATATTTTACCTTTGTAGGCTTGGCCATAAGGCATGTTGATGAAGTGTCGAAGATGGATGGCTTGTTGGAGAGGGCGATGTTTGCAATGGCTCGCCGAGTGGTCCTCTCATCATCACTAGAGCTTTCATCATCATCACTATCGGAGTTGTCACTATCCCAAGTGACTACATAACCACCACCCTTCTTCTTCTTGTTGAAAGTGAAGCTCTTCTTTGCTTTCTTCTCATTCTCTTTCTTATCCTTCTTGTTCTTCTTGAGCTTTAAGTCCCCATTATGAAATCTCTTATCTTCATAGGGGCAATCCGCCACTATGTGATCGGAGCTATTGTAATTGTAGCAAAGGGTCTTTGCCTTTATAATGTCTCTCCTCTTACTTGCCCCATATCCTTTTCTTCTTCATAAACCTTCCCATCTTGTGCACAAGGAGGGCCATGGTCTCATCATCGAATGGATCATCATCATCACTCTCCACCTTGCTCTTGCCCTTAGAGGATGAAGTCTTGAATGTAATGGGCTTCTCTTGCTTGACCTTGGTCTCCTTCTTCTCTTCTACCTCATCTTTATCATCATTGTATTGGGCATCGGTCATTATATCTCCAAGCACATTGGTTGGTTTGACCTTGTCCAATCCCTCTCTAAAGATCATTCTTCTCAAGGTGGCAAACTTCTTGGGTAAGCACATCAAGAACTTGTGTGAGAAGTCCTTGTCCTCAACCTTCTCCCCAAGCCCCTTGAGATCATTGACAATGACTTGGAGCCTATAGAACATCTCCAGGATGGATTCATCATCCTTCATCTTGAATGTAGAGAACTTGTCCTTGAGCATATACAGTTTGGCACTTTTTACTGTTGAAGTGCCTTCATATGTTTCTTCAAGCCTTATCCAAAGCTCATTTGCCTTTTCAAGATCTTTGATTTGCTCAAATACTTTGTCATCAATGGCACGGTAGATTGTGTCAAGTGCCGCCATATTGCATTGTTTGTTGATGCGGTCATTGGGAGTGAGGTTTTCCTCATCAAGAATGATGTATCCTTCTTTGGTCACATCCCAAACCTTCTTATGTATATTGCCTAGATATTGCTTCATCTTCCTTTTCCAATGATTAAAGGAAGAGACACCATCAAAGAATGGAGGCTTGCCATTTACATGATTGAACATAACTTGAGCCATCTTACACTGAGGTTGTTAAGCCTTACAAATGGTGACCACGGCTCTAGTACCACTTGAAAGGTCTTGATGGCTAGAGGGGGTGAATAGCCTTATAAAATTTTCTACAAAGACAAGCTAAACAAGTTTATCAATATAACAAATAGCGAGATGCGAGTTTTGCTTAGCCTACGAGGTGTTTGCAAGCCACCTAACCAATTCACAATTCTAGTATATTTGCACTCAACCGCACAAGTCAAACCGCACAACTAAAGCTAGCTAGCTACACAAGCTAAGAGTTACACTAACAAGCTAGCAAGGTAACTAAGAAATAAATACAAGAGAGAGTTAGGAGGGTATTACCGAGGGGCGAAGTATTGAGCCAACCAATCAATATGATCAAGAGATGAATACCAATATAACCGAACACCGGGATCAATCAATCACAATATGAAAGTGATGACACGAAGATTTATCCCGAGGTTCACGTGCTTGCCGGCACGCTAGTCCCCGTTGTGTCCCTCTTCACCACGTGGTTCGGTGGCTAATCGGTCACACACCGAGCCTCTCAAAAGGCACCACAAGAACCTACCAAATGGCAAAAGGTTGCAATGACACGAGCAATTCACTAATGTTGCCTTTGGCGCTTCGCCGAGGTAGGCACAAACCTCTTACAATCACCGGAGGTGGCCAAGAACAATCACCAACTCTTGCCAATGCCTCCAAGCTGCTCCAAGCCGTCTAGGTGGCGGCAACCACCAAGAGAAACAAGAATCCCGTAGTAAATCAACCACCAAGTGCCAACTAGATGCAATCTCACAATGCAAATGCACTTGGATCACTTAATCTCACTTTGAATATGCAAAGAAGCAAGAGAGATGAGTGGGAGGGGAGTTGCTTAGCTCAAAATGCTCACAAGTATGTCAAATGTTCGAGAGTAAGAGTCTTGAGCCGGCCAACGAGTATTTATAGACGTACCCCTTCGAATAGAGCCGTTAGAAACTTAAACAGCTGAAATCGCGCTGACCGGACGCGTTGGTCCAACTGACCGGACGCGCCGGTCGCGCAACGGCTAAGTCGCGAAGCACTGACCGGACGCGCTGGTCCAACTGACCGGACGCGCTGGTCACCCAACGGCTAACTGCGAAACAATGACCGGACGCGCTCATCGCGCTGACCGGACGCGCTGGAAACGACCGGACGCGCTGGTCTCGAGAATGACTGAACGCGCTGGTCGCCTGAGCAGCGCTCAACGAAACAACGACCGGACGCGCTAAAGAAATATGACCGGACGCGACAGTGCCAGCGTCCGGTTACAGTCCAGTAAGCTCCCTGGACGACCGGACGCGTCCGATCATCAGTGATCGGACGCGCCTCGCGTCCGATCAACGAACTGAAAAACGCGCAGACACTGAACACTGACCAGACGCGTCCGGTCATGCAAGGACCGTGTCCGGTTCAGCGTCCGGTCACCTCTGTGACCTCCGTTCACCTCCGTTTCTTTTCCGGACTTCCGGCGTAGTGAAAAATAGTCGTTTCAACTTCTCAAAAATGCCTGAATCCTGCGCTCGCAAGCTCGGCGGGAGGGAGAGAGAAACCCAAACCCTCTCTACCGCTCAAACCCCACCACCATCGCAAATGTGCTAACACCACCAAGTTATCTCGTCATGTGTGAGTGTGTTAGCATTTTCACAATCATTTTTCGAGGCGATATTAGTTCTATCCAAATGCATATGATCATGAAATGCACATCTAGAGGCACTTAGGAGTTCAATAGTCGTGTCATTCCCCTCTTTATAGTACGGCTATCTATCCTATAATGTAACCACACCCACTAGGTGTCTTGGTTACTAAAACACAACCCTTAAGCATATACCTTTGCCTTGATCACATAGGGTTGCATCCAAATCCAAGTGTGGCCATCATGATCACCATGTCCATCTTGCCACCAACCTTGAAATGTACTAATCCTCATATGCTACATACAACTTAGGCATAGGATTAGTACTTAGGCATTGTCACTAATTACCAACACCAAACATATGACTTTCAGACGTGTCCCATGGCCACGGTGCTCGTGGTCGTTGTCGTGGTCCTCGTCATCCCTCCTATGGTAGCGGCCAATGCCCCTACCACGGTCCTCCCTTCTGCCCGACAGGCGTTCCCCAATAGAGTCAGGGACGCCGTAGCTCCAGATCAGCTCCCTCCTTGGCTTGCGGTTCATTGGGCCACCCATCTTTCTGCGTCCCTGCAGGAAAGTGAGGTCTTCCACCCACTCTATGTGATTGCGCAGGGTGTATACTTGTGCGCGCTTGATGTCGGTGGGGTCGTCGAGGTGTTCTCCGGCCTGGAGAAAGGGGACAGAGGTCGGTGGCAGCTCCCTATCAGGCTCGGTGACGGTGAGGCAGACCTCCTTGGGGATGTCACAAGGGTCACAACACCAAGCCCACAGGTCGAAGGTCCTTGTGCGTTGACGTCGTCGTGTCTTCTCTTCCAGGTAGTGCACCGCGCAGCTTCTGCCCAATGCCTGTGTAGCTACCTCCTCAGCCTAGCAATGCACAGGAATGCCTTCTATCTATACCTTGACATGGAACTCCCAGATGAGGTTGATCGCGTTGCGGCGCTCGGTCCAGGGAGCGAAGTGGAAGTCACGACCGCCCTCAGAGATGGTGCCTCTGTCCAGGAGTTGCTGCTTGTACGCCGGCTCAGAGAAGATGATGAGGAATTGCTCGGGGTAGTGCTTGGCAATTTGGATGTCTTGGGGGTGGATGCGGAGCTTGTTGCTGATGGCATCCCCTAGGTGGTGCACCTCCGTCTCGTGGCTGTTGGAGTACAGCCAGCAGACGACGGCCCTGTTGATGAGGTCATCACGGTGACGACGGATGGAGCCCGTTGCAGTCATCGCGCAGTAGCCCCTCGCCGGCCTGGCACGAGGGTCGCCAGGGTAGCGCGCCATCGCCATGGCCTCCTCACCACGGACCACGTCCGCGTAGGAGCGCCGGTCGGTCCGGTGAGAGACTGGAGGTGAATGCGTGTGAGGTGGAGGTGGAGGATGGTGTTCGAGCTTCTGAATAGGTGGTTCCTGAGTGCCCTGTATTTATGCACCGTGGAGAGGGGAGGGATGCATTCTGCAGCTCGATGCCCAGAGCGGTAGCATTTCCAGCAGCGATGAGGCCCCTTGCAGAATCTTGCTATATGCTTTGGTGAAAAACAATTGAAGCAGCGCCCCTCTAGCCTAGACTTGAAGAAATCGAATCCTGTTGGCCTGTTGGAGGCTTGAATGGCTCTGGGCTCTGCTTCAATGTCTCTGCGCTTGCGTGTGACCTTGGTGGATTCCCATCCCTCCTCCATTAAGGTGAAGCTAGTTTGATTCCATCCGTTGCGTGAGCGTGATGATTCAGGTTGTTGCTCTGCAAAGCTGGATTTCTGATGGCCACCATGAAAGCCCTCATCCATTTGAATGTGTTTCCCTTTGTGGCTCGCTGGTATCCTGGATAGCAGAATGCCGGCCTCATCAATCGTACTTTGTAGAGTTCGCTGCTTTGCGGTTTGAATTTCGTTGGTGGCTTGCTGACTGATGGGATTCGTTGCCTGCCTCAAATCCTGGACATTGAAGACAGATCTGTCCGCTCCCAGCTCGGAGACCGCACCACGACCTCTGAAGTTTTCCAAATCTCTGGCCAAATCGGGGAACAAAGCCCATGCCTTCTCCTGTAGCTCATCGTCAATTAACGTTGGGCTTGTCAGATGTGGAGGTGATTGGCTTGAAGGCGCTCTGTGCTCTGAAGAAGACAGCGCAGTGTGCGTCGATGGCTCAGCCCCCTCCCCCCCTTGGACCGGATTCTTGGTTTCTTCGATCTCGCTGGTTGTCGTAAGCACTGGATGCTGCGGATTCTTCACTGGCTCGTTCTCCACGGTCGGTGGCGTTGCCTTCTCCGGTGACCTGGGCTTCCCATGGACCGGGCTCTTCGCGGCTTCGATCTCTTCACTCACTGCACGCCCCAGCAAGCGGGTGCCCTCACTGGGAAGGTCGGACGACGGAGGTTGCGGATCTGGTGGTTGGTGCGGGAGAGGTGCTGTGGCTGGGGCGGATCTGGGGGAGGAAGGCGGTGGGACGAGGAAGGAGCTCAGAGGGTCGAGGTCCGGTGGGTCGTCCATCTCCGAAACGTATCAATCAACCGATTTTTTATCTTATCAACACAAGTGCTCGTGGGCGTGGAAGAGAAATTCGTGTATTGGAATGGGAACGTGCACTAGGCCGCCGCCGCCGCCTGCCATCAGTGCCGCGACAGGACGGCGGCGTACAGGCCGTGCGCGGCGAACGCGAGGCCGAAGAGGAGGATGGCCCAGTCGACGGCGCGCTGCGCGGCGCCCGCGGCGTGGCCCACGACGCGGAGGTGGAACAGCGCGGGCAGCACGAAGGAGAGCAGCGCGCACACCGTGCTCCCCACGAAGGACGCGAACGACCCGAACGCCGGCACGAAGCACGCGATCGCCGACAGCGCCATCAGCACCGCCACGCGGCTCGCGTGCAGGGCTGCCCGCTCCAGGGCGCCGCCGACGTGGCAGCGCTTCCGCAGCCACCCGCCCGGCGCCACTAGCCGCGCCTCCACGATCTCGTGGATCGGGTGCATCATCACCGGGAACGTCAGGGCCAGCGCGATGCACAGCACCACCTGCACGAAAAGCAACCATTTTTTGTTTCGCCATTGGTTTCATTTCATCGATGAGGCCGACCGTGTGGATCGATCAACGGCTTGTCCGAGCATGAGAGAGTTTTCCAGACTGACCTTGACGGCGGCGGTGGACCAGGTGGTCGGGAGGTTGAGCGTGATGATGTCCTTGGTGGCGTCGCCGTAGGCGAGGTAGCCGCAGGCGCCGAAGCAGACGTACACGGCGGTGACGCCGGCGATGGCCTGGAGGAGCACGGAGCGGAACCTGCTGCGGTCGGCCATGGACGCCTCGAGCGCCAGCGTCATGCAGAAGCCCTCGAAGCAGAAGACGGCGAAGCCGGCGGCGAACGCGACGCCCCAGAGCCCCGCGACCGCTTCCCGGCCCTGGAACGGCTGCTCGCCGCGCGCGGCCAGGAGCTGGAGGTCCTGCTTCACCACGGTTGCCACGGCCAGCACGGTGCACGCGTCGGCGAGGATGCTGAACTGCCCGAGCGACGACAGCGAGCGGACCAGCGACAGCGCCGCCTGGACGGGCAGCAGCAGCGCGAGGACCACGGTGGCCGGCGTCAGCGGGCCACCGCGTCCGTCCTCGGCGGCGAACACGGACGACACGTTCTGGCCGATGAACACGAGGTACGCCACGGTGCCGCCCGTCTGCGACAGGATGATGGTGGCCTCCGTGAAGTGCCTGCCCATCCGGCCGAAGCACCTCTCGCCCAGGTCGCCGTAGGTGTAGTTGCTGAAGCGGTGCTGCTCGCCGTCGTCCTCCGTCTCTTGCTCTCGCAGCTTGTCTCTGCATTCCAGCTTCATTTTGGTGGACGACGAAACTTTGGATCAATCAGTAAGCTAGATCTGGAGCAACGATTAACCGAAACAGGAGGAGCATGGATGGATGCACTGTTACTGTACTGACCAGCAGGAGCATGCAGTAGAATGTCGCGGCCCCGGCGCCAGCGACGCCGAGAGCGCCGGCGAGCCAGCCGGCGGTGCGGAAGGCGTAGGGCAGGCCGAGCACCCCGGTGCCGACGATGGAGACGACGATGTTCCCGATGGTCTGCGCCGGCGTGGCGCCCCTCCGCGCCTCCTCCAGCAGCGGCGCCTTCGCCTCTGCCACCATTGACCGCCGGCAACCAACGCCGTCCTGTCTCTATGGAGGGGAGAAGGACGCCTGCCTCGAGCAACGAAGGCGGGCTTAAACCGGCGTCGCCGTCGACGTCGCCGCGTCGCTTTCCGCAATTCCTTTTCCTGTTGTCTCTTGGATCGACGCGCGCGGAGATGAGGATGAATGGACCGGATGATCCGATCCTGGCGTGGCGGGTGTTGCCGCCGCGTGGGGTGAGGGTAGGTGGCCGAGTAGCGACAGTGGCAATGCACGCATCGTGTGCTGTGCCAGGTGTGCGCGCCCGTGTTCTTCGTCTGGCCGGGACCGGGAACGAACGCGAGGAAATGGCACACGCGGCTGACTGGATTTCGGCAACCATTTTTTATTGGATCGCGGATTGGTTTGGCCCCGGCGGATCGGGTGGTTGGATCGTCGCCGCCGACCGTCGGGATCCATCCGGTGGTCGCGGTGGGGCTCATGGATCCGGAGGCGTCGAGTGGCTGACGAGTGGAGCACCCGCGTGCAGCACGATCGTTTGTCACCGTAATCTCATCGCCAGAGAAGAATCATGTAATGGCGAGTCATGGGAGAGCGGACCAATGGTTAAGCACAGTCCTTCTGTATTGTTTTCCTTTCGGACGGAGAAAATCTTTTCGGTAATGATACAGTGCATACGTCCGGACGCGGACGGACGCGCCACGACGCAAATAACGCGTGCGCGACTTGTCCCGTGCCGTATCCATTCGTTGACCCCGCCCTGACCCGCCCAGCCCCACCCGCTCGCCTCCTCCGCTCCACACCGCTCTGCCTCCTCCGCGCGAAGCCGCTCGCGCTGAGCGCGCGCACTCCTCCTTTGTGCGCCGGCGAAGCTCCTCCTCCATGCGCCGGCGAGCTCCTCCTCCCGGCCCTCCTCTCTCCCCCTCTTCCTCCCCCTTCCCGCTGCGCTCCCTTGGTGGCGGATCCTTAGATCCAGCGGCGCGGGTGCTCTTCTCCGCACTAAAGCTTCCTCCTCCAACTCGACGACGGCATGGGGGCCTCCCCCCGTGGCGGATCCATGGTGCACCGAGTCGTCCACGGTGGATCCATGGCAGCGGTGCAGATCCAGTTGGGGTGGCGCTTTCCACTCTTGCGCGCCTCGCTCACCTCGATGACGGCTTTGGCGAGCTCCCCTGGTGGTGGATCTATGCAGCAGCGTTGTCCCTCGTGGTGGATCCATGGGGGCGTTGCAGATCTGGCGGCCTTCTCCCTCTCTTCTCCCCTTGTTTCAATAGTTTTTTTTTCTGTTGTTTCATTTGCTCGAAAGGTATGTTTTAGTCTGGGATGTTTTTCTGGTTGTTTCAGTAGTTCAAGTTGGGTGTTTCAGTAGTTTAAGCTAGATGTTTCAGTAGCCAATCTCTGGGTGTTTCAGTATTTAATCTGGGGTGTTTTCTGAGTGTTTCAGTAGTTCAATATGGGTGTTTCACTAGCTCAATTTGGGCGTTTCAACAGGAGGATTTCAAGTGTTTCAGTAATCCAAACTGGAGCGTTTCAGTAGTTCAATCTTGGTGTGTCAATAAGATGTTTTCAAGTGTTTCAGTATTCAAAACTGGGGTGTTTCTGGGGTGTCTTAGTAGTTCAAAACTTGGTATTTTAGTAGTTCAAAACTGGGTGTTTCAGTAGTATGTTTTAATTGTTTCAACAGTCATAGGATGTTTGTTGCAACAGTTGTATTTGAATGTTTCATAGGTAGATCTAGGTTTTTGCATCTCTCTCCCTCCCACCTCTGTTGCATCTTCTCTCCCAGAGTTTTTTTTTTTGCATCAGACGTCGATGCTGGGGGTTGACGAGGTTGGGGACGGGGCAGATCCGTTGCGCGGGGTGGTGGAGATGGCTTCCTTTCTTCGTCCATGTGTGGTGGGGATGGGGGAGGCGTTAGTTCGCTAGTTCCTTCCGTTTTTATTTTCATTGAGGCGAGGGCAGACCGTTGCAGTGGGAGGCGGGGTGGTTTGCTGTGGCGTCCAGCCACTAGCGCCCGGATCCGGACGTCCGGGCGCTAGCAACACCCCAATCTTTTTCTATGGTAGTCCATTACTACAAACGCTGCTAACTAGGCTTTTAGAATAGGAGGCTCTCGTTTTTCACCGCGTGGAGAAACGGCCCGAGTGATATGTTAGCAAATATTTTCCTTGCTTTAGCCGGACAACACTCCCTCAAATCTAATTCCAAATTATAAGATGTTTTTGGCTTTTCTAGTTTCAATAGTTTTTTCTACGCATCTAGATATATTTTATGTCTAGATACCTGGTAAAAGCTATTTGAATCTAAAAATACCAAAACGTCTTATAACAAGACAAAGAAAGTAATAGTTTTGGCTAGCCTCAGCTGGTTAGAGGAGTCTAAGGGCTTGTTTGGTTGTCTCGTGCATCTAGCTTGGTCCGTATGCAAGAGCTTGGCTCACTCCACACATCCTTAGCGCATGCATGCTATTTTATTTACTTTCTTGTATGCATAGAGTCTGACTCAGAAGAGATATTGTTTAGCTACTTGCATGAGTACACATCATATAACATGAATATATCAAAAAAAATTAAATAATGATTATTTTATGATATTGCGTCATAATAACATTTATTTTATCTTATCAAGCCTTAATCTGCTTCAAAGTTACTTAATATTGATTAATTATGTGCTAGCAAACATCATTAACTGTACTAATATCCGCACGACGCGAGGCTGCCTTGCTAGATACAGCCGATTCCTATGTTTCCCTTGGCCTGGCTCTGGGTGCCCTTTTGCATGCGTGTGGCCAAGCCCAGTGACACGATGCATCCAAACACGGTAAGGCAACCAAACATGTCCTTAGACAAATCTAGCCTAGGAACCAAATGTATTGTCATTTCTATTTGGAATTTGAAAGCGTTCTCATTAGTGCACTGTTACTCCGGACTAAGAACCAGCTAATTTGGGTTAAAAAGAGCTAGTGATTAAAAGAAGTCGGGTTTTTTTTTTGCCATTCTACATTTATCCATGTCTCAACTTTTCCTCTCTTATCCCCTGTGCTCATGTGTGGACTAGGGGCAAATGCAACTTTTACCATGAAAACAAGTACCTATTAGTCCAGTATATATCAAACAAACATCTACATATTTTAATTTTAGCTAGTCAGTAATGATTATTTAGCTCAAACATGTCCTAAATTTCGTATTTATAAATTTTAATTTTGTATAAAAGCCAGGCACGCGTCTCAGTTTTCATGCTCTGTATAGCACATAAACTTGCCATGCATGTTGGGTGCAAATTTTTTGTCAGACTGCGGCATGTTATGGCATGATGATCTGCCAACTCTTCTACAGGCAGGTGCATTAGTATTGTCTCATAGATAGTCTCATATAATGCCACATAATTATGAGACGACTTAAGAGGTAACAAGTACCATGAATTGTCGCTTAAGTTGTCTCATAGTAATTATAGAGTCCTTAATTTGTGGATACAACAATGAAATGTTTGTGAGTTGCATTACAACAACAACTTATACAATGGTGTGTAAGTTGTCTCATAGGACCTGTTCATCCGGCTTATAATCTGTATTTTTTGGCTTATAATCTGTACTTTTCAGCGTGTTTTTTCAGTCGGAACAGTGTTTTCCTCTCACAACAAATCAGCCAACAGTGTTTTTCAGCCGACTTATCAGCACAGCCGAACGGGGCCATAGTCCTAAATTTTAGCTCATGAGGTGGTTGTTTCGTGAAACAACAACCTCTTTTTCTCTCCCCTCTCTCTCCCTCCACATCAGCAAAAATCCTATGTGGCACTTGGTGAGACAGAGTATGAGATCGCTGACGTGTAGCAATGTACTTGTCCTACCAACTAATGTAACAAACCTTGTTGTTGCCGCTGTATGCGGTTACCTTAAGTCTAGATGCAATTCCAACTATAAGCAAAGAAAAAGAAAGAAAAGGGGAGACAGAAAGAGACGTGATGTGGAGGTAAAGGAAACATGAAACAGGTGCAGAGAAAAAGAAAAGGGGAGATGGGGGCTGAGGAAGTGTTGGTTCAATTATAAGAGATAATTCTGGAGGTGTGCTAGCAGCAACTCAAAGTTTTGTACCAAATCTTGTTGATGCACCAATGGCGGAGGCTTATGCGCTTAAGGAGGGTTTGATGCTAGCGCAACACATAGGGTGCAACTGATTGATCATCCAATCCGATTGTATGGAGATGGTACAAATAATGAAGGAAGGAGGCTTTTCAGCGAATTCGGCGGCTGCAATATATGATGATTGTAATATTGTATGGAGTTGTTTTCAAGATATATCTATTGAACATTGCAGTATGGAGGCAAACCAAGAGGCCCATAATATAGCAAGAAGAGCTCGGCAACACAGGCAAAATTGTATTTAGGTCGGTGAGCCCCTAACTTTATTTAGATCTTGTAATCAATGATGTAACAATCTTGAATGAATAAAGTTTGCCGTATTGGTTCAAAAAAAAGGAAACATGAAATTAAAGAGAAAAATTTTGAGCTGCCAAGTAATGATGAGATTGAAAAGGCCGCAAAAAAAAGGTGTGTGAAAAAAACACATGATGAGATTGAAGCGGCCAAGAAAAAAAACACGCTATGTGAGAAATTATTTTATATAATAAAAAAGCTGAGATATTATATTATATTAGTTAATAAAAAAAGCTAAGCACACATGTAGTGTGCTCATTCATCGCCGGCGTCGTCAGAACCTGCCTACAATAATCTGAGATACGTTTGCAAAATTTGGATGATGGCTTACCACGCTTGCCGCGCGGTGCTTTCCGTGTCCAGAAATTGGCTTATGAACAGGTTTAATCTCCTTTTGCGTAACCAATATGGTACAAAAAAAGATTTCACTTAACTCTCGTGCTCTACCATAATATTGTCTAAGTCTTTTCTTTTCTCTCCAAAAAAAAAGTCCAAATATATTATGTGCGAGTACCGCAATGGATATTTAGGCTTTAGGATGGTCTCATGGGCATGTCATATGGGCTGAAGGCCTAGGAGGCTAGGAAACAGGCCCACGTATCCTAACAAATAGGTACGGCCCGAGTAACAATTCTTGTTTTCTGCACGTGTGGATCCTGCACTTCCGTGTGTCCGTGTCTCTATTTTTTTTCTTTTGATAAACGTGTGTGCCTGTTTTATTCCTGTTGATGAACACGTGTGTATAAGTACAAAAAAAAAAGATAAACACGTGTGCCTAATTGACGTCCAACAAAATGGAAAGAGCACAAGATGGCGCAAGAATCGGTTTGTTGCTGATCCAAGTTTGGATTAAGGGTGTGTTTGACACCGAGAATCGGTTTCGGTTCTCATGAGAATCAGTAGAACCCAAGCCAAACAACAAGCAGATGAAAAGTTTCTGCTAGAAACGGTTTCGACCAATTCTCACTTTTCTTTCTAGGAATGTGAATAGGTGAAAACGTGGTTTCCAACTGATTCTGATTATGCAGTTAAACGGTCTAGTGATTCTGATTCACCATTTTAAACATTTTCTGGGAGAATCAGGATCTAAAACGTCTCTGCGAGAATTCGATCCCTATCAAACAGGCTCTAAGTTAGTGTACATGGTTCCATCTCGAAACAGGGGAACAAAGGAGAGTCCAAGGGCCTGTTTAGTTGTATTTTTTTTGCAAAATGACACTGTAGCAAATTTCGTTGTTATTTAGCAATTAGTGTCCAATTATAATTTAATTAGGCTTAAAAGATTTGTTTCGTCTATTTTATCTAAACTGTGTAATTAGTTTTATTTTTTATCTATATTTAATGTTTCATGCATCTGCATGTGTCTAAAGATTCGATGTGACGAGAAATCTGAAAAAAATTTGCAAAATTTTTTGAGAACTAAACAGGCCCAAGAAGCCGGAAAGAAACATGGTTCCGAGACGAAGTAAACACAAATGAGAGACAGAGAACGCACGTACTTACAATGTGTGGTCGTTGTTGCTCCGACTTCGACTCCACCTCCGTCTTCACCGGCAGCTCCGGCACTGGAGAGCTACACCAAATGCGTAGGAAAAAGGCGCTTATAGAGTTATTATAGGTGACGAATAAAGAAGCTAGAGCTGTTTTATATATACGGACCACGGACGTGGAACCATAAGTTTCAATGGACGTGAACTTTTTGATTTTTTGAAAAAAAAATCACATGCTGGAACGTGTGGTCGTTGTTGCTCCGTGCTTCGACTCTGGTTCTATCTTCACCGGCTCAGGTAGTACGGGCTAGTTATTATCTCGCTGAGATAACTTTTTCAAGATTGAAGACTTTTAGCACATAGCTCAGAGCAAGTTTAATAAGCTTGATTGTCATTCATTCTCAAGAGACGGGTCACGCGAAGTGGCTGTAGCCGCACCCCCCCCCCCCCCCCCCCCCCCCCACCCCCAAAGCTCGGGAAAACTACATTAGTGCTCGGCGCCAAATCTTGCGACAAGAAAACTTTTCTGTTTTCTCTCTCATTCACCTAACCACTTGCTGATGTGGCTTGGTTATACGACAAGCTACGGTGTATTATTGTATTTGGTCTAACATGGATAGCTTCATACAACTCATAGTATAATTTTAGAATGTGTGCATGAGCTTAGCTCTTATAAAAAACTAGCTATTTTCTCTCTCTCTTATATTAGAATATGAAATAATATGCTTTGTGCTAGTCATAAGTCGCCATTGGAGCTATCCTAAGAGGAACAAATTTTTTGGCTTAAGAAACACATGCCAAAATTCAGAATTTTTTTTATCTTAATTATAAATAAAAAAAAAGCTAAGCACATCATGAAAGTGTGCTCTCGTCAACGTCAGGAACCTGCTAGGCACAGAGGAAAACCAATTATCTTTCATCGATATTGTTTGATTGAGAGCTAACCACGCTTGTCGCGCGGTACTGCCCTCTTGTCTGCTTTGCCGTTATGGTACGAGAGACGGCTTCATGTACTCCCGTATTCCGGAGCGTGCCGCACTTCCATACATATACATGGGCTTTAGGTTGCGTGGACATTGGGCATGACATGTATGGGCTGATGTCCTAGGACACAGGCCCACGTAGCATAAACAACCAAGCACGGCACGACTAACACTTGCCGGGCCCGCGCGGCCGCACCCGCATCACACGGCCACACCTTATCGCACACCTGTGCATCCTTCCTGTAATTCCCAACCTAGCGTGACCATCTCTAAAAGCTGCATCAACATCTACTTTTAGAGGAACATTTGCCTTTCAAATGATATTCCATAGTGATCGTCTTTCATCAGTGATGTACCCGGTGTTTGGTAATCACCTACGGAACCGATCCGGCCACTAGCGTCCAGACACTCGCGCCGCTGCCCCTAGAAGCGCGCCCGCCCGCAACCCCTCCATTCCTAACACATTGCACGCGGACCCAGCTTTCTTCGGGACGCCCCCTCCCCTGCCTGACATGCCCGCACCCCCCCCCCCCTATCCCATCCCCTTCCGTTCACCTCACCCCCCCCAGACGCACCCTCGCCCCATCATGCCCCCGATGCCGGCCCCCAGCGCGCCGCGCACCACGTCCATCGGCTCGCCGTGCCCCATTCCCCGGCGCACTCTCCGAACAGCATGAAACACGTGCAACATGAAACACTTGAGTGCAACATACGTCCCAAAACAGATGAAACATCTGGAACATGTAGTAGCAACATATGTGAAACACATATGCAATATCCAGATAGAAAACTTGCAACTTGCAACATGAAAACACTTGCTGCAACACAGAAGACTGAAACGGATGAAACATTTTAGAACATACTGTTGCAACATATGTGTGGAACTTATGCAACATCCAGACCAAACGCTTGCAACAATACATCAGGGAATAGATGAAACATTTTGAACAAACTCTTGCAACATGTGCAACATCCCCTGATCTACTTTGCAACATTCATACAACTAAACTGCAACATACCTTTGAAATGTCTGAAATAATTAAAACATACAATTGCAACATAGTGGGGAGAGAGTCTGGCGCGTGGAGCGCCATGGGCGCCGGGGTGGGGGAGAGCTTGGTCGACGGGGGTGAGAGAGGGTGCTGTCGGGGGTGGGGAGTGCGCCGCACCGAGGTGGAGGAGAGCCTCCAGCTCCCCTGCAACACCGCCATGCCACCTCCAAGGATGCCGCCGGAGGCAAGTGGATCTTGGTCGTGCTTCATGGCTCTCGCCGGTGTGCGGGAGAGGACCCCCGGATCTGCAGGCATTGGGGGCTCCAATGGAGGAGGACGCTGGTGTGGGGGAAGGAGCCGCCGGGGTGGGGGAGAGCGCGCGCCGGGATAGGTGAGGGCGTCGTCGGGGTAGGAGAGGAGGAAACCACCGCCGGCCATGGGAGGGAGCAGGGGTGTGGAGAAGACGGGCGGGAGGTATGGATGAGCGCGGTCGCCAGCTCTCGGCGCTGCGGTGAATTATTTTTCTTTTTTTAGAAACCAGAGGGGATCGGATAAGAACGCCTTCTGGACCTTCTGGCCTGCCAGCAAGTCCGTCCGGCGTAGACGGACGCCCTAATACAATCAATACGCAATCACCTAATATGTGTTTAGTTTGGTGGATATTCCTAGGTGGACGATGACGATGGTCCATAGATGAGTAGCGTTTGGTTGGTGGTTGACTTAGGTAGGGACATCCACCACAGAAGATTATTCTCTATAAATAATAAATGCTAGATAAACTCATCCATAAAAATTTGCTGAACAAGCTTGTCCATGTTTGCTACTCTCCTTCTCAAATTGTAAGTCGACCATTTTTGTTTTTCTAGATTCATCGCTTTTAATATGTATCTAGACATAATATATGTATCTAGTTTGTATAAAAAAAGCAATGTATCTAGAAAAGCCGAAATAAGTTATAATTTGGAATGGAGAGAGTAATATTTATCATTAGTAAATAAATTAAGGCATATTAGTATGTTAATTATTCCACTTAGTAATTATGATGGTAAGATTAATTTTGTGAGTGCTAATATGTTGATTAATACATGTTTTGTGTTCCAATTAGGATAGTAGTGGTGCTAGTTAACATATTCTATTTTAAATTTGTGATTACCATGATAAAATTAGTGTTAGTGTATATTTATCAGTGTCTAATTAGTTGTTAAACCATAAATATAAATAGTCATATATTCTTATCTCATCCACTGTCATTCATCCAACCAAATAGAAAAAATAGCTCATCTCATCGATCCAACTAAATAGACAGCATAGATAACTCCATCCCAAATGATCGTATCTAACTTTGCCCTTAAACCAAACACACCTATACGAGACATATAGCAATCACCCAAGATAAAAAAAATACTTTTGGAGGAATATCTGCTTCTCAAATGGTATTCCATAGTGTTCGGCTCTCATCAGTAATGTACCAGATGCTTGGTAATCACGTATGGTACATGACAATCACCCAATAAAAAAACATGCCATGTGAGAAATTTTTTTTAAAAAAAACTCGATGTTATTCCATAGTGATCGTCTCTCATCAGTAATGTACCTGCTTGGTAGCCACATATGGGACACATCAATCACCTAAGAAAAATAAACGTGTGAGAAATAAGAAAAATGGGACATAGCAATCACCCAAGAAAAAAAATCATGTGAGACGTAAAAAAAGCTAAGCACACATGTAGTGTGCTCGCACTAATCTAATCTAATCTAATCTAATCTAATCTAATGTAAATGTAATTGTAATTGTAAAGACAAATTTGCCAGGGTTGGATGAGGGCTGAGTGGCTGACCACGCTTGCTGCCTGGTGCTATCCGTATCCGGAAATGGGCATATGAACAGATTTGATCTCCCTTTGTGTAATCGGTACGGTACAAAAACAGGGTTTCATTGTTTAAAAAAGGGTTTCATATAACTCCCGTACTTTTTGAAGAGCACCGTAATTTTGTCAAAGTATCTTTTTTCGCCAAAGTGGGCTGAAGGCCTTGGATGCTAAGAAACAGGCCCACGTGTCTTAACAAAGTAACAAGCCGTGTGGATCCTGCACTTCTCTCGTGAAGCTGAAGCGCAACGTGTTATCAGTGTGTGCGCACCTTTTTTTTCCTTTGGATTTTGATTTGATAAATGCGTGTGCCTTTTTTCCCTGTTAATAAACGCATGCGCCAAATTGATATGTCCAACAACAAAAAAAAAAAAAGGAGAGCACAAGATGTCCAAGCAGAAGCTGGAGTTTGCAGCAGATTCAGGAATGACTCGGGTGGAGCTGGAGACTATGCATTATTGGTGGCACGTTCGGTTCTTCGGTGACCTTTGTCAGTTCGGAATTTGACATAAGCTCCGATTGGCTCACTATTGGAGGAGGTTAAATTTCGTATGTTTGTAAATTTCATTTATCTTTTTCAAATTAAACTGTACAAACACATACGCTCAGTGCTCATAACATACACGTCCTGTTTGGTTCTCTTCTTTAACCTGCCTGCATCTGGGATGGAGGCCCCCACCGACCAATGCCGAGACGATACAAAGCTTCTTTGTTTGGTTACTTTTTTTTTTTTGCTCTAACCAGGCTACATCGGGCTATTGATTGGTTGCATGAACTTCTGATCCATTTCAGAGACAACACATAAGCCAAAATTACCCAAGATGCATCGCGCTAGTCAGGCCAACGAGAAATGGATTACAATCTCGTTTTTACATAGCCAGGCGATGGGAGAATCTTGTATGAGCTAAACGTGCCCCAAGTCGACATACAAACATTCAAATAATACTTTTGTGCATCCCATGGGCCAGCTTGACCCATATCATATACGAGCAACCAAACAGGTTTGAACACTAAAAGAAGCCGGGTCTTGAAATTAATGAAGTCACCTCGAATCGCCTCACTATCGACGAGTACGTTGTTTACCCTAAGAAAAGTGGCTTTGTTCATCTGGCTTATAATCCGTCTTATTCAGCTTGTTTTTTCAGCCGGAACAGTATTTTTCTCTCAAAAAAATCAGCCAACAGTGTTTTTCAGCCGGCTTATAATTCCAGCCGAACGGGGCCAGTATCATCAAATCCTAAAAGTAGCCCAGAAAAAGACAAACATCACTTCATGTTTAGAATTCCGTAGCGCATCAACTTGTTAAGGTGGGCCCAAACTTGTTTCCAGGCAGCGTTGTGACGCTGCTCATGATCTGTGTTTGGATTAAGTTAATGGACGGGAAAAAAGATACGAAGAAAACATGAAGGAAACAGAGAGGAAAAAAATGAGACAAAAGAAACAGAGAGAGGGGAAAAAACCTAACGGAGATTACAAAGAATCATTAAAAGAAAGCTAAGCACACTTGTTGTATGAGATAGGGAAAAAAACTACCAGAGATTAGAAAAATCATTAAAAAAAAAAAGTTAAGCACATATGTAGTGTGCTCTCGTTCATCTGAATCTGCACAGACAGGAGACCAATCATCATTCAGTTCAATACAATCCGTATAGGTAGATGGCTAACCACGCTTGGCGCGCGGTGCTACCCGTCTCCACGAACCGGGTTATGAAATACTTTGCTCTGGTTTGCGTAACCGGTATGGTACAACTATTTTTTCCAAAGTACAATTGTGTAAATATACGCGCGAGCGCATGCTTCCGTGGACACATGGGCTTTAGGATGACAGGCCTAGATACGGCCCACGTCGCGTAGCAACCAGCCACGACCCGAGTAACACTCGACGGGCCCGCACGCACCAGCAAGTCCACCAGCACAGCTCCCCTATCGCGGACGCGGCCGGCCGAAAAAACGTCAATGTCGGCGTCGGCGTCACCGTCACGGACCGCGTGCCCGCGCAGGACCGTCGTCACACTCATACATCTCCTCCCCTGAGGCCCTGACCCTCAGCCGCCACCGCTTATATATTTCTACAACCACGTCGGTTTCGCCGGCTCTGCCTCGTCGTGACGTCGCGTGTTCGGCCGACGAGGAAAGCAACTAGCCAACCTGTCACCACACGCGCGCCGGCGCCACCAGATTGAGATCCGCCTATGTCGGAGTCCGGCAAGGCCGACGCGCGGCCTAGTGTCGCGCCGCCGCCGGCCGCAGCCGATGGTGACGCCGGGGGCGGGCCGGCTGACGCTGGCGGCGTGAGGTCCATGGTGGAGCGGTGGAAGATGGACGGCGCGCCGGCGCGGGCGCGGCTGCTGCTCCGAGCCCTGGCGTGGCTCTTCTCCCTCCTCGCGCTCGTCGTCATGGCGTCCAACCAGCACGGCGGTAGCCAGGATTTCCGCAAGTACCCTGAGTACAAGTCAGTACGCTAACCAAACCATTCTCGATCAACCACTGCAACAATCCATGGTACCGATCGAGTGCTGACTGCTGAGTTTCCGAGCGTGCAGCTACTGCCTGGGCATCTCGATCGTGGCGTGGCTGTACGCCACGGCGCAAGTCCTGCGCGACGTCCACCGCCTCAGCTCCGGGCGGGACCTCATCGCGGCGAGGAAGGCGTCGGCCGTCGTCGACTTCGCTGGAGACCAGGTTGGGTTCGTCCGGTGCGCCGTGCGCGTGTGCCCGCGCGTCGCGGGGATCGCAACGATCCGATCCAATCACCGATGCCCAACCTGGCAGCGTCGTGTCGCCAACCGCCGCTGAATACTATACGTTTCTTGTCTGTCTCGCTTTTTTCTGATGGAAAAACTGGGAACCTTGGTGCAGGTCGTCGCTTACTTCTTGATATCGGCCATGTCCGCGGCGGCGCCGGTGACGGACTACATGCGCCAGGCGGCAGACAACCTGTTCACCGACTCGGCGGCGGCGGCAATCAGCATGACCTTCTTCGCGTTCGTGGCCATCGGCCTCTCTGCTCTCGTCTCCGGGTACAACCTCTCCATGGAGGCTCTTGTATAGCCTGTAAATCACAACTCTCCATTTCATGTGTCAAGGAACGTTACCCAACCTCAACTTTGTGCATATAATATTGTCTCCAATTGTTTGTTGAGCATTTTTTTTCTCTGATAAAGAAGTGTTACTTGATCATTGATCAACAAATTAGTCAAAGCGGGTGTATTGGATTTCATATTTTTGCAACTCAAGGTCTGCTATGCTGTGTGGAATCGATGTCTGCTATGCTGTGTGGAGTCGATGATGTCATTATCTCCCCTTTTTCAGAAGATGAAATAATTGTTTGCTTGTAACTACTGTTTAATTTACATAGACCATGCACGCTATCCTAGGACTAGGATCATGCCAACCGCAACAGCCTTTGCTGCTGTGGGAGAGGCAGGTATACAAACAATCGGTCGAAAGAATACAGAGAGAAAAATGAAAAGAAGGATTATGGGCTTATACTATACACAAGACTAACATTATATTACTAACAAAAACGATGACATGGCTGACTGGCTGTGATCCCCAACCTGTCCCCAATGTTCTTGAGGAATTGGTATCTTTCTGCCATGGAAAGAAACACCAAGAGGGCAAAAGGTGCGCACTTATGTATCACTCCAACTATCTGCGTCTTCATCGTCACTTCCCACTGCCTGTTACATGTGATGAACAAGAGAGATCGGCAAAAGGCAACATTAACATCAAAATGGAAGCTAACTTGTCGCGAATGAAGCTGAAGTTAAGCGCATAGACAACCTGTCGGATGGCATTTGCCTTTTCTATGATAGCGGCAACCTTCAAGTTTCTAGTACTGGTTCTAGCAGGGGATCTCATGGCTGTTGGCGTAGCTGGAGCAACTGGTTTCAAGCTGAAGGTCTGATCGGAAAGCAAACAGCAAACAAGTTAGGGAGAATGCACACATATTTGAGTTTTAATTTTGTTTCTCAATGGAGAAAGCATTTCATCTGCCAACCTTGTTTCTTATCTGTTCTAGCAACATGTTTCTCTCATTAGGCTTCGGCTTGTCAGTTGATGGTGCAAGCTCTGAAACCTTTCTCATCTGCACAAATATAGATGGCGTTAGGTTAATACAGGGATCATAGCTACGACACAGAAAAAAATATATATCAGGATGAAGGCAAATTACCGAGCTTCTATCATGAGCAGCAACAGCATCAACGAGTGGATTCCTTGGGATGTTTTTTATCGAAATAGGCTTCCTGATTAAATGATTATCAGCGATATTTGGCTCAAATGGGCTCTCTTCTACTAAAATACCATATTTAGGATGAAGCATCTGAGGTCCAACAGTCCATCCCATCACAGGCAGCTGCTCAGCATGCGCATAGCAACCTTCATCAAGGCCAGTGACCAACTCACTTTTATCACCAGGCCATTCCAGTAACAGGCCTGTGTAGCTAGCCTGGTTTCTGTTTTCCGTCTCTAAATTACATTGATCATGTGGATAATCTTGAGGTGCCATTGGTTCTAAGCTGCGCAATGGGCCTCCTGGTTGATCGTCCTCGGAGCTCCCAGCATTATGTTCCTGTAAAAGTTGACTCTCTTGGCCATTCCCTTTCAACAGCGTGCCTGGTGCAGAATGCTTTGCTGTGTCTGAAGGTGCCTCACTTGTACCAGACTGATGCTTAACACCGTCCTCTGATGCATTTGTAATATGCTCTTCATGGTCTGAAGTTTCTGAGGACGATTCACCATGCTGAGGTTGCTGGTAACACCTATTTTCAGAAACATGTCCTTTTGTTGCGGTGCTTTCCATGCTGCCAACAGCATCCATTGACTTATCATCCCCAGATGCAGCTCCATGTGTTTGACTGGGATGCTCACTATTTTCTCTAGTAGCTGGTTGAGGGTCCTGCAGTTCATATGCAGGTAATGGAAACAGAGGGTCTGATGAGTATAAAGCTGTTCCATCTGTCATCCCAGAATCATCCAGATGTTCCTCATCTGCTGTTGTTGATGTGACCCCAGCATCCAGGTGTTCCTCAAGTCCTGTTGTTGATGAAGAAATATGCCCCTGTTCCTCAAGTCCTGTTGCTGATGAAGAAATATGCCCCTGTTGCTTAATGTCCTCTGAAGTCTCCAAGGATGGCCTGTGTTCAGTCCTTGCAACATCAGTTACTGCAACCCTGGTTGATGATCTTCCAAAATCTACATTTTGATCATTATGATCTATCAAAGAACTCTCACATTTATCTTCTTTGATTTCTTGAGAGGGTACTGGTTCTATAGATCTATCTGTTGGATCAAGCAAACTTAGCCTAATATCCATCTCTTGGCTTGATATCTGAACAGGATCTATTACCCTCCAGGCTCAGTCATACAGCCTTTTCCACTCAGAAGTCCTAGCCGAGGTTTTCCAAGCCTCCACTGGAGAGGAGGGAGAGGGGGTGGTGCTTGAGGATCTTTGTAGGAATCAGTGGGTGGAGCTTGAGGAACTTTGTAGGAATCATTTTGAAATTGTACAGTGGGTGGCAGACCAGGAGACAACTGATACGTCTCCTCACTGCTAGGCATGGCAGAAATACAAGTCAACACTGTTGCGTCAGCTAGTACTGGTATATTTGAAGAACATGGTGCACTCTGGGAATCAAATTCAGTTGAGCGATCAGATTCCTTCACTGCTTGTGGAGCAACTCGAAAGTCTAATTCAGGGGGTGCATGAGTTTCCTGCTCTAGCTCCCCAGGAAGAAGGTTTGGTTGTACAGATTCATCAATCTTATCTTTAATAACCAAACATGGAGTGACTTCAGAATCACAATCATCCGAGACATGGTCTTCTGATTTAAGATCCGCTAAAGCGGAACTGCTCGAAGGAGGGCGATCTAATTCATGTGTATCCTCATCGGTTGAACATGGAGCGATTTGAGCATCATGTCCTTGTGGAACACAAACTTTTGATTCCCGATCCAGTTCTTCACCATTGCTCAAAGGAGGACCATCCAGTTCGTCGATCTTCTCATCATGCAAAGGAAATGGAAGGATTTGAGAATTATGTTCACCTGAGGTGCAACATTCTGACTTCTGTTCTGCTTGAAAAGAAGTCCTCAAAGAATGATGGAATGATTGGAGGATCGTGTTCATTCTGACTTCTAGATTGTCCTTAGTGTCATCAACTGAAGGTGATGGAATGATTGGAGAATCAACTTCAATTCCACCAAAGGCACAAACTTCTGCCCCCTGGACTAGAACAGGTTTGCACAAAGTAAGGGCCTCATTCTTCTCACTAGTTGAACAGCGTGGAACATCTTGGTTGTCGTATTCATCCAAGGCACAGGCATGGACCTCTGGTTCCACTGGTACAGCAACATCCAGTCCATCTTGTTTTTCATTAATAGAAGAATGCGGAACAAGGCCGGTACGGATTTCTAGCTCTTGTTTCACTTCAACAATGTCGTTGCTTAAGCATTCTTCACTAGTCTTCTCCTTATGCAGCAAAGGGGAACTACTGCGAGAATCAACTCCAGACAAGCCATGCAGTTCCTGCTGTAAATCCACTGGAACAGAGAGAATATTTAATTCAGGACTTCTGTTATCATAGGAAAACTCAGGAGATTTTAAATGGGAATCTACTCCTGGTGTCTTGCCCTTGTCCTTGAGATCTTCTTTACCAGAAACAGTCATTGATGTAGTGCCTTGTCTATCCACAGCACATGAACATTCAACACACTCAGAACAGAACTTAGAATGAACACAGGCTTCCTGATCTAACTTCACTGGCAAGGCAGAGTTATAACATGGAAAATCTGACTCTCTGACCAGAAAAGCATTTGGATTTTTGTTAGAATCTGAGGCTGGTTCACTGTGAGAACAGTCAGTGACAGATGAAAAATCTATCTCATGATATTCATGGCAGAAGGATCTGAAATCATCTTCAATCATAATTTCTGATGGTAATGGCACTTCATCAGGTGGAGTTGCAGGTTCCCAAAGGGCATCAGCAGTTATTCCCATATTGTCATGTTGTATTAGAAGTTCTGAAAGGAAATCCTCTTCTTCAGGGAAACATGGTTGGCAATTCATACTGGAAGATGTGTCAATTTGTGTATGGTTCATCAAGTAGGCAGGATCCAGGAACGGGTTTGTACTACTAGAATCTTGAGCATGCATCCCCCACGCCAAATCTTGATCAGCATCCACTGGTTGTTTCCCAACTGTGTTACTTTCCAGGGTTACTGCACCATCCTTGTTCAAATCGCAGAGAGAGAGATCTTCAGCATTATGACTGGCCTCTTCTAGTAATTCCTCTTGATAATCAAATTCTACTAGAAATTGTGTACCATCATCCCTGTCACTATATTTTTCACTTGTAGTCTCTACAATAAGAGGAGAGATATTATATGTCCACAACATACTCTTCTCAGAGATATTTTCTCTTGATTCATCTACTGCCCCAAGATTTCTGTGAATAGCTTCCATTGTTTCCAAATCTTCCCTGGAAGGAGACTGTAGTTGCAAATCCAGCTTAGTGGCTTCTTCAGTTGAACTTGTAGCCAGAACCCCTGCCTTTTCAGGATGTATGTTAGCATCGATGAACTCTTTGGGAGGTACCACATCATCTGCAAATCCGCTAGTAGTTGATTCTTCTGCAACCGCAAATTCACCAACCTCCGGAATTTCTTCTGTTTCAGTCAATTCACATTGTTCTACAAAGGAACTACTGGTGCTAGGTAGAAAGGTAGTACTAGGGGCTAGAGGGACACCAATCTCTAGTGCTTCGGTATCATCGCTGAATGCACAGGACGTGGATGCAAGTGTCTCTCCTACATGAGATTCTGTCTCTTGAGAAGCTAATACACCTGAAATGACTCCTGGAAGCTTTTGAGCATCAGTGAAATCCCTGGCCATGGCACATGCTTTGACAGAATCATCCTTGCATGTGTTGAGGCTAGTTGGACAGGTCCTTTGTTCAAGCACAACAATTTGATGGTCCTCTGCAACATGCTTATTGAAAGTAGTTGATAGGCCATCATCTAGTAAAGAGGGCATGTCTTCAGCAATCTCATCATCATTTGATTCATACAGTACATTATTGTGGATGCTTGAATGTTTCTGTGCAATTCCTGTATAAACAGAACACCCATCCAAATAAGACATTCAAAATGTATATCAAGTGAGGCATGCGATTATAGCATTTTTTGAAGCACTAAGGAAAACATAAAGAATAATATAAACATACCATCTTGATACTCGTGGATGCCATCAGTATCCAAACCTGTTGGGGCAGTATCTGCAACAATTTCTTTAGGAATTGTAACATTGTCCACTTCTACATCATTCATCCACATAACATGATCCTTATCTGGCAGCGATGCAAGTTTGCTAGGTGAACTTCCTGATTCTAAAGATCTGCCTTCTTCCAATTCTTTCTTCAACTCCTGCATTTCCTCTTGGTTCGGTTTGGTAGGGTGGAGAGACAAATCATCAGCAATCCCAGAACTGATTTTATCTTCGTCTTCTGAAACATCATTAGGTTTGCTCAATACCATTGAAATATCATCTAGCACAACATCCTGGACATGCTCCACTGGATGACGTACTTTATCGGTATAATTGTTGCAGCCGATAGCCATATCTAACCAGACAAGACAATAACTATGTTAGTAAACAAAAAATAGAGGTAAAGCAAAAACAAGAAAGCTATATTTTACTGTAACAAATGAGAATGTATTTTATCAAAAGACTTGCTACTTGTAAGAATTACCATCCAAGTTGCTAGATGTATCAGGTGACTGTTCATCAGAATTATGGATAGCAGCAGCATGATCATCACTCAGAGAGTGAAAAGCTTCCTCCTTGTGTTGTAGACAACTAACGAGACCATCATTGTTTTGTGCATCGCCATTTTCAGAAACTACACTAGATGATGAGCTCACGTCCATTAGATCCACATCATTAGAAGGCTCTTCGTCTTTGGGCCAGTCAACACCATTCAATTGTCTGCCAGATTGTGAACCAGAGTTTGGACCATTAGTGGCTGACACTGTGGGAGCAGAATCACTTGGAAGTGGCAAGTCCATACAGGTTAGTTCTCCACCACTGCTTGAATTGTCCAACCCTGATGACGAGTCTATTGCAGGATCTACTTCTGGAGGTTCTGCATACAATGCATTTTCACCTTCCTTGTTGTGATGGTTCAATTCAACCAGTTCAACACTGGCACTGGGATCACACTCAGTATCCATTCCAGGATCTTCTTCGTCTTCCGAGTCCATGTCATTACAAGCATCGATGAAGTTGTCTTGATCACTCACAATGTCATCAGGCCTGCGGCCATCAATATCTTTCTGATCAGCAGGGACCCCAGCCAATAGGGGTTTCTCTTCACATGTCAAATGTGATCTGTTATTACTTTCTCCAACATCCAAGTTTGGACAGTCCTGCAGCTTTTCTGAGCCATGGACCATGCCATCTTGTTGTAAAGGTTCATGTTGTTTCCCCAGAATTCGTTTATCACCTAGCTCCAAGTAAGCTGTTCCATCAGTAGGTTCAGATTTAGTCTCCACGGCATCAGATTCGTTTACTGGAACAACTTTTGTCAGATCCAATTTACCAGAAGATTGAACAGGGTCACCAAAATTGTCCATTTCTCCAAAAGGAGATGCAGTTTCACTTGAGTCAGTTGATCTAAGTTTCACATTGTAATTCCTCACCGAATGTCTGGAGATGATTTTTTGCTGCGATGAAATTACTTCTTGCAGATGCTCCCGCCAGATTCTGCTAGTAGTTTTATGATCGAGACTCCGTGGTTGCCTGGATTTCAACTTTGTTGTCCTAGGTGGAACTTTTCTAGAAGTTCGATCTTTGGGGGTAATGTGAGGCCTGCAGGTTTTGCACAAAAGTAATGTATCATAACATGGAAAAATTCAGTCTAAAATCATATCAGCCAAGACTTTCGGAAATTGGTTGTTTTGGATTAATCTGATGCTCACTAGTCATGCCCAATAAAATGGCACCAAACTTACTCAGAGTTTGCAGTGAGTAATGATTCAAGAGTTGCCCCTTTCCTCCAACGCATGGCCTTTTTCTGAATAAACAACAAAGAAAGGTAAATAAGTTTTTGATTAAGAGCATTGTTCTCTCTGGAAACTATGGGGCCTCAAAGAACTGGTTGCATCCAGATCTACATAATGACATACTAGCAGAACAGGCACTTACTTGAGGGAAAAGGCCAGGTTCCAGTTTAAAAAACCACAAGGCAATATGAGATGACAGATTCTTAGCTTTTACCAATAAATCCCAAAATCTATCATCATCCTAATTTAACGTCTAATCCCACATACAATTTAATTAGCTTGACTATTATCCCCAATGTACACATTGATCCTCTTTTGGCAAGATCAATTAATTTAAAGGAAAACAATGCCAAGTCAACATAGTCACCATAATATGCAACCAGCTTCACAGGTTCTTTTTGTGAACAAAATAATCAAGAAGGCAAAGTCGCCAAGAAGTGGAAAACAATAATTGGCGAGTTAATTTAGTAAAATATTGGAAAGAATTGAGTTTTTTTTACTTACCTTAATTCTACGAGGTTTCTTTTCGATTAAAACATCTGTTTCTATCATGTTGGAGGCATGTTCCGTCTTGAAGAAAGAGGGGTCTGAATATCGTTTTAAGGAGGCTCCAGCACCAGCAACATCAAACCTGAAGAATAATCCTTGTGTGTAATTGCAGAAAACATTTAAATAGTAAATGTTCACAAAAGACGACATCTACATACTTATCCAACGTGAACAGTTGTGGTGGGCCACGGCATTCTTCATATGAATCCATAATGAAATGAGGCATATCTCCTTGTGTGATCACATTCTCATTAAGTTGAAGATTAGCACGCCACTCAATTCCTACAAGAGAATGTGGAGAGATTTAAAAAAAAATTAAAACAATCCAAAAGAAATCAGCAAGGAGGTACGCAGAGCTTTTTTCGGCTAACCATCATCATGAGGGTAATTTGAGTGCTCAGGATATAATAGCCTTTTCAACTGCTGGAAATTCTGCCTCTAATTGCTGCAACCGGAGCATTAAACCATGTCCTCTAGAAGCAGTAGCCACAACCTCTTCGTGAAGGTCATGAAAAATTTCAGCTGCAAACCTGTTGCACATGTACAATTCAGTACGAATGAGAAGCCAACTGTAAAACTGCATGTTCACTATTATGAGATGGGTGAGAAAGTATCAGAGATTAACAAGTAAACTCCTATATTTTAAACAAGTTGACTACTTGGCTTGAGACTTTATCCAATACTACCTCCGTCCCTAAAAGAATGCGATTCTAGCACAGTGTCAAGTTTTAGTACCTTATAAGTTTGACCAATTATAGATAAAAAAATATCCATGTTTATGATACCAAATAAATACCATCAGATTAATTACGAAATATATTTTTATAATAAATTAATTGAAAGACATAATTGTGATTATTATTCACTAAAAACTTGGTCAAACGTGAACCACTTTTCGTGGCACGCAACCCATAGTTGCATTATTTTCCAGGACGGAGGTAGTACTTCTCTTAAGATCAAAACTTATCTAACGAGAATAGTTGGACTTTCATGTACACTGGTACTAACTAAAAAATAACATACAGAATTATTTAAAAAAAATATTGTGATTCTGCAACAACATTGAACTTGACTAGTTGAGCAAATGCGAACAGTAGCTGATGCAAAGATGTTCTGACAGACAAAACAGTAGTACCACCAACTCCTGAACAACAACTAAATATGATTTTTTAAAACAACAACAACAACAACAACAACATAGCCTTTTGTCCCAAGCAAGTTGGGGTAGGCTAGAGATGAAACCCAAAAGAGACGAGAAACAGGGAGACACATAAAGGGACATAAAGAGCACAAGACAAAAGATGTCACGGTTCAGGCACGTTGATTGCTAATCTCCAAGCGCTCCTGTCCATAGCTAAATCCTTGGGGATATTCCACTCCTTAAGATCTCTCTTAACGGACTCGTCCCAAGTTAATTTAGGTCGACCTCTACCGCTCTTTACATTATCGGCCCGCTTTAGAACTCCACTATGCACTGGCGCCTCAGGAGGCCTCCGTTGGACTAAATATGATTTTTAAAAAAAAAAACATTAATGCTGAAGTTGAGACAAAAATAGAACAAATATTCATCAGTAAAATTACACCAAGCCAGTAGTTTGAATGACATATCTAGTTAGTTAACAAAAAGCAAAGTGCCAGGCCACCATTATAGTCGCTTTTAAATAAAAAAAAACACACTGAGTAAGCAGTAAAGTTTGGTTCAAACCGAACAACAAAAGGTCGAGAAAACAGCAACTATAGTGCAAATTCTTCTAATCGTCCTCAAATTACCCCAATTTTTTACGTGCAGACCAAAAGGCTAGCAAAGTTCAGAGCTCTAATGGCAATGCATTCCTTCCACATACATTGCAAGCACTCTCATTGGATCAAGAAGTACTCCCTCCGCTCCAAATTGTAAGACGTCTTGGCTTTTCTAATACATTGTTTATACTAAGTATCTAGACGTAGTGTTAGTGCATAGCAAAAACTATGTATCTAGAAAAGCCAAAACATTTTGCAATTTGGAATGGAGGGAGTATATGCAGATATGAGATTCACAACGCAATGCCCTTATGTATTTCGCCAGTAGGAAACCCCAATCGTTCTGCAAATTCTCCTTCAATAGACCCAACAAAGGTCAAATACTCTGATGAAGCCCTGATTATTGGCTGCAGAGATAGAAAGCTGTGACCAAGCAAGGTCAAATACTTCACATTCTGCAGCGTCTTTCCACCTCAACCCATGTGCGCAAGTCAGTTGATATATATACCTATAAAACGTAACAGATTTGACTTGCACAGCGAAATAGAAATATGCACTCCAAAATCTAATCTCATCACTCGTGTTATGATCAGCTACTAGGCAACACAAAAATTCTTTCGAAACACCTCTAATGCGCGCAACAAAGACGCCCGCCAGACAGTGTAATTCCCACATTCGCCCACCTCAGCGCCCCTGAAATGGATGCAAATTCGATTCGCAGCCCCAGTTTGTGAGGAAATTCAAATGGCACTCCCTTAAAAACATTTCTAAAAAGAAAATCCAACAACAGTGTCCGCTAAAGAAAAGTCTAACCATTGCCAGCGAAATGCAACTTGAAAACAAAACGAAGAAGGTGATTCCGTCGCACAACTGAGTCCCCTCAGATTGAGCGAATAAGATGAGGAAGTCGCCCAAAATTTCAACCAAATAAGTAACCAAACTACACTGCACTGTACACAAACCCCTCCCAAAACAAAACGAAAGGCCACCAATCGGCTGCGACAGAACAAGCCTCAGAAGAAGAAGGGGAAAAAAAAACCCACCGAAATCACAAGCTACGTAGTACAGAACCTATAGCTTTAACACAAAATCGGAGAAGCAGGCAGCGCCACTCACTCCGCGAGATCCCCGAGCTGGCAGAGCACGCCGACGAGTCCGGCCATGGCGACGCCCTCGAGGAGCGCCTCCGGGTCGTCCTCCTCCCCGTCCCCGGGGGCCGCGTACATCTCCGGATCCGCCAGCCCATACTCGTTCCGTATCTGGTACCGTATCATCCCCGCCCGCCGAGAGCCCTCCGCTCACCAGCGCCGTCCTTCCTCGCCGCCCTTCCCCCTGCCCCCGAGCACCTCAGGACAACCGCCATTGGCGCGCGCGCCGCACCGGAGAGCATCTGGTAGACTTCGCGGGGTGCGCTTAGCGCGTGAATTTTTCAGCGTGTCGACTGGCGAAACGAGGAAGACGAGGCCCCGGAGTGAGGGTAACGAGGTTTACGGCTAGCACATTCTTTCCCATCTATAACAGCGGCGTCACGGGCCGCTGACGACCGGGGCCCGCGCGCCCTCGTGCCCCGTGAAGATATTCTTGTCCACTAGTACCGCGCGGGGCTCTGCCGACTGCCAGGTGGGCCAGGACGCTGGGCCGTAGGTGGGGCCGCGTTGTTTATTGATATTTGGAAATTATTAAGGGGTTAGATTGGGTGGTTTGGGTTTTGACGGTGAGGGGCCCAGCGTTGAACCGTGCTGAGCTGGCAGGAGATGGGGCTATTTATTGTCTCGTGGACGTAGACGGCTAGACGCCTCTTTGTTCGTCATCATTTCAATTGGGTTTCAGCTCGTCTAATCTCATCCGATATGGCAGCTAGTAGCCGACTGCACCGGCCAGCAAGTGCGTTTGGTAAAGCTCCAGCAAAATAAAAGCAGCGGTAGTAGCCAAAGGCAAGTCCAATTAATCAGAGTTCAAGTGAGGCGAGCTAGTAGTAGTAGCGGACTAGCGGAGTGAACCCAGCAAGTACGGAGCGCAACGTACTTGACCACACCTTAATGCGCGTTAATTTCGGTGTTATCACTTGGGTTTCAGACGCTGTTCAATGGCCGGTGACAGTGAGCTTTCCTCAGGCACCTGTGGGCTGTGGACGAGACGTCACGGCAGTACGACGCCAGTACCGGCACAGAAAACTCTAGTAGCAGCGCCGGCCATTCGGTTCCAATCGAATTTTCTCCTGGAAGATCGAACCCCGCTTTTTGTGAAGGTGCTTGCTTTTGAAGTGTGTTTTGTTTTGCTTGTTTTTGTGATAAAGCGCTTTATACTAGGGCCCTGTTTAGATGCTAAATTTTTCCCAAATTCTACTATGCAAAAAGAAGATTCTCCATCACATCAAAATACCGGCACATGTATGGAGTACTAAATGTAGATGAAATCAAAGGCCCTGTTCATCTGGCTTATAATCCGTCTTATTCAGCTTATTTTTTCAGCCGGAATAGTATTTTTCTCTCACAAAAAATCAGCCAACAGTGTTTTTCAGCCGGCTTATAATTCCAGCCGAACGGCTCCAAAAACTAATTGTACAGTTTTATTGTTCTTTACGAGACAAACATTTTGAGCCTAATTAATCATTTTTTGATAATTTTTTACACTAAAAAACAAAATGCTACAGTGCACAACAGTAATTCAGCCGCCACCAAATCGGCTGAAGATTGGAAAAAATTTCAACCCGATGAATATTACAACTTTCGTCTTATTTGGCAAATATTGTCCAATCGTGGACCAACTAGGCTCAAAAGATTCATCTCGTGATTTTCAACTAAACTATTGTAACACCCCGGGTGTTATAGTGCTAATTAATCTGCCATGTCATCATAATGCATTGCAAAGCATCCCTGTTAGGTTAACCTTGTTATGCATCAACTAAAACAAGTTTACTTATCTAGGTTGAATGTGTTTCTCAGTGGTGTGCTCCGAACCCGGAAACCCTAATTTTTAATACCACCGCAAATACTTAGTCCATGCCCTGCGTAATTTGAGGTGTGCGACTGTGTTGCACACTAGTGTCAAGTGTAGGGTATGAGCTCAAGTACAACCTCTAAAATGAAACTCCAAATTTGAGTTTGAATTGGAGTCCCAAAACTTGTCACGAGTTTTCCGATTCGAATTCGAATTCAAAATTAGGGAAAAATGTAAAAGAATTTTAAAAGCTAATTGGTCAACCAAGAGTGGCATTTGGTCAACCATGTCATGTTGGTCCAAATGATGCCCTTGGGTGAGGTTTTGATCGCTAAGTAATCACAAATCAAAGTAGCAACAAATTCCAATTTAAAATTCCTCCGAAAACCCTAAATTTCAAAACCCTGTTTTACCCCTTTTGAAATAATTCAAAATCTAAGCAAAATTTGGGAAAAAGTTCAAAACCAAGTTTGTAGAACTTTTCAAGGGCTACAACTTTGGTGTTTTGAGTTTTCAAAGTTTTAGTGTAAAATGTGGAGCAATTTTGAAAATAAACAAATTTCAGTTTTGACTCATTTTTGTCCCCAACCTAAGAGTTTGAAAATCCAGTGAGAATTTGAAAAAGTGTTCAATACAAAACTTGTAGAGCTTGAAATTCTGAAGATTTCATAGATTGGAAGTTTTTCAAGTTGTTACATGAATTTGAGAGTAATTTTAGAAAACAGTTTGAAAATTCAAAATTTGGGGGTGCTACAGTGCCGCGCCAATGGCGGCCGGCCACCGCGCGGTATGGGCGCCGGCGAGCCGCCGTGGCCGCCCAGACCCTTCGCGCGCGGTCGAGAACGCCAGCGCGACGACGCGAGCAGTCCGGCTCTGTAGTCGCGACCGCCTTCTATAAATACATGAGTTCACAGTGACGTTTACCATTTTTCGCCACCGCCGCCACCGCAGCTCCGCCGCTCGCCGCCACCGCCACCAGGCCATCTCCGGCCACGCCAGTCGCACCAACAGCATCGCCGCATCCTCACGCACCTCGTGAACCACCCAAGCCAGCTTGACTTCGCCTGGATCACCGCAGCCACCGCCTCCCGTGCTCAACTCCGGCGACTGCCCGCCATCCTCGCCTTCTCGTGGCCAGACCACTCCAGCCGCTCCCCGTCGCCATCGAGAGCTTCGCTGCAACCGCGGTGAGCCGAAGATGCTTCCCGACCCTTCAATTTAGCCTCTACCGCTTTGTAGTCACCGGCGTACTACTCCCATGACCACCGTGTCGCCATCGTCGTCGCTCGTTAGTCGTTAGAGCTCGAGCCAGGATGTTTAGAAGCAAAACGAAGTCGTGGGGTGGTGTAGATGATGATGGTAGGGTCAGTTTGTTGACCGAAGCTCCAGTCACCGGTCGGCCACCGCGCGAAGGTGAGCGAGCGCGCGGGAGTGAGAGGGAGAGCGAGAGGAGGGTGATGACATGCGGGGCCGGCTTGTCAGCGAGCGCAGAGAGAGAGAGCGCGCGCGGGCGTGCGCGAGCGGGCCGACCAACTGGGCCGGACCGCGGGAGAAAGGAAGAATCGGTCCGATTTCGTTTTTGTTTTTCTTTTTCAAATAAATGAATAGTTTAGTTATTTGTTTATTTCATTAAAAATTGTGTAGAGTTCTAAAATTCATGAAAATTTTTGTGTAGGCTTCTCAATGTATAAACTATCTAGGAAAAATGTTAAATCATGAATTTGAATACTTTGTGCAGTAGAATTAATTAGTTCTAATAAAGATTAAATGCAACTTCCATGAATTTTAATAATTAATTTATTAATCCAAAAATGATGAAATTTATTATGACACTGTTATAAATCATTCTTAATCCATAGAAAAAGTTTGAGCTTGATTAGGTAAAATTTTATTAACTTCTAATTATGTCCTAATTATTTAAATAATAAATAAATGTTAATTTAAGAACTTTAAGTGTTGTGTGCCTTTTGATTGAGTGATGTCCTTAGGTCACTACCCTTTGGTGATCTCTGGCACCTTAATTTCATGATTGAGCTCGTTAGTAACTTGTTTAGGTTAAAGCTGGTATCGCTGGAATCGTCGCTACTAGTTAGTAGGTTTTCAGTTTGCGACTGTACCGCGAAGGAAGTGTACTCCAGTCGTAACTCGTAGCATGTTATCATCAAGCATCATGTTTATCATCGAGCATCATGTTAAAGCATGTTATGTGTTCGTGTAGTCTCCGCTTTCGAAGAAGTTGAAGCCGTCGAGCCAGTTTCCGGAGAAGAGCGATCGTCGGTGGGTTTCGGATCTGACGTTGGAGTTCTCGGGTCTGAGTCAGTCGTCGTGTCCGAGCAAGGCAAGCTCCGGTGCATTTAAACCCTACCTTGAATTTTACAAATATTTTATTATTTATAATATGGTTTACTGCATTAAGTAATTAGGAGTTGATTGATAACCCAATTGCTACATTATCATCCTTGATTATTGTGATATCAACCTTGATACCTGTTTTATGGAAAATGCGTAGTATGCTTCGCTATGCTTAGAAGTTAAGCTTTTAAATGCAATGTTTATATAGCCATGACGGTATATTGAATGAAGATTGAAATATGAGAATGAACTTGAAAGATCGGGCGGGTGGTTTGGCCACTGCTAACATGCATTGGGAAAGGAGTCTCAATGTAGTGTTTCCGCCTTGTCAGTTAAGGTCCGTTCGTTGTAAGCCTGTTGTGTTCAAGACTTTGCAACTAGCTTCATGCCTTGGGTAAGGCCAAAATGTTGGTGATTCCATTACGAGAACGTCTAACCTCGCACTGGGAGTGGAGAGATGGCGAGAGTAGCGTGTACCCTCGGGGCTAGAATTTGGTCGGGTTCGAGGAGTACTGTACTCTCGGGTGGTGATGGACACGTTCTGGTTTTTGGAGATCTAAATGAGGGTTGATATATGCAAGATTCAGTTCTACATATGTCATGAGGTTAGGGATCCCCAGCTGGGTATAATCGGTTCGAATCGTCATTGCTCCTCGGTTATGGAGACTTGATCACCTGACTTGCATCGTAGTTAAGAACTGGAATTGAAAGAAAGAATGAGAAAGGTTTTGATGATAATTACTTTAATCTAGATTAGGATCACTTAGATTTGGTTAATGAACCATCAATGGTAAAAGTAAAATATTGAAGATAAGGATCTACTTTAGTAAGCTTTTCTGCAAAGGAAAATCTTGATTCTAGAATACCCGTACCTTGATTCCCTAAAGCTAGCATGCCCTTGGAGTCTTTGTCTTAGTCGGGTAAGTCTTGTTGAGTACCCTCAAGTACTCAGGGTTTGTTAACCCCTTGTTGCAGGTGCGGTTCATGAACAAGTCTGCTTCGAGCCTTGTTGCATGACCGTCGTGGTTGAAGAAAGCGACGACGAGTAGACTGTGTGGCCTTTGGGCAAGGCATCTCGCTTGTGTGTTGTAATAAAGTTAATACTGATACTTCTCTACTACTGGTTTGTAATAATGTTACATAAGGTTTGAAGTTTGAAAACTGGTTTGTAAACCTATATTATTGTAAGACTTCCGCTACGTTACTCTGTTGAATATTTTGAATAAACTGTTGTAATATTACAATACTCCTGTGATTGGATCCTGTTCGGAGGAAAGCATGCCTTTTAAGTTATGGTGAACATAAGTACGGCCATCAGAGGTCATTATGGCAATGATGGGTACTTGTGGGCCATCATAATTAGGAGGTTCTGTGACAGCTGGTATCGGAGCATAATCACTCGGGTTATTGTAGTATTACCTTGCAAAACTTCAAAATGATTTGGGTCAAACAAACTTAATACTGATATTTTGGTCTAAATTGCTTTTGCTTATCTTAATCTATTCTATAGTTTTCTTAGCTCATATTTGAAAGCTTCGTAGTGAAGTATCATGTATAGTGCCCTATGTTATAAAGATTGCATATGTTACTTAAATCTTTCTATTAGATCGTAAGTGCGATGCATGCATCATGTTTAATTAACCTGCTTAAGCTACCTTCCCTTTTAAAGTGGTTTGGGTTAAGTAAGGTTCAAATCCTATTCATGCTAACCTTCAGATCCCCCTATCTGTTCTTATCGTCCTAATTCTATCTTGCTATAGGATGGCACATGTGAAGACGACTCCTCGCAAGAAAACGGGTCCACAAGGAGTGCCGCATCATCAGTTGGCCGCCAGAGGTGATGGAGCAAGCAGCAACCGTAATCTGAACCCGGATTCGGAATCAGAGGTTGCAAGGCTTACATCAGAAGTGGAGCGATTGAAGCGCAACATGCGTTTTTGGAAACAGTTCCAGAAGGAGTCTTTGGAAAAGGAGAAGAAGCCAAGGCTCGTGTTCGTGAGTTGGAGCTTTATGTGACACACCTAGAGCAGTACAACACAGTTCTGCATGAGGAAGTCCATAGGCTAAATGATCTGATGAATCCCAATCATCAGCCCCAGGCAGTAGAAGATGATGTCGGTGCCGTGATTGTTCCTGATGGAGAGGACAATGAGGAAGAAGATCCAGAAGAAGATGAACCCATGATGAAAAGTGGGGATGATGCGAGTCATGTCACTGGTGCAAGTGCTCCAGAGAATGAGGATGGAGTGATCGTGATCAGCGATGATGATGAGGAGTAAAGTGTCGACATGGATGGTTGTGTAATATAGTAGTCTTTCCTGCTTTCTAAGAACCTTAGTGGGTAGTTTCTTGCTTGAGAGCAAGTTTGTAATGAAATAATGTAAGATAAGTTGTGTGTGTATACAAGTACTGTACTAACTGCTTTTTAATTCAATAAAGCGATGTAAATAAATATAGTTTGTGTACAACAGATGGACGGTACTGGAACTTCCCAAGAAAGGGACAATCCTCCGAATCCCCCACCGTTTCCACCCACCTTGGCAGAAGCTATTGCCGCACTGGTTAATGCCACTACCTTGTTGGCTCAGAATCAGAATCAGAATGGAAATCAGGGCCGTCGAGGCCGTAACAATGGAGGGGAAACCACTTATGTGGATTTCACCGATACCCGTCCACCAGTGTTCTCAAAGGCAGATGAGCCGCTAGAGGCGGATGACTGGCTCCGTACCATGGAGCAGAAGTTTGAACTTTTACAGTGCACGGAGCATCAGAAGCCCGTGTTTGCAGCACAACAGCTTAGAGGTGCCGCAGGGGCGTGGTGGGCGAATCTGGTTGTCGCACGGCCTGCTGGCCACCGTATCACTTGGCAGGAGTTTCGTGAAGCCTTCAGAGCACATTATATCCCAGATGGTGTCATGGCCATGAAGTTAGAAGAGTTTCTCTCGCTGAAGCAAGGGAACCAGACAGTTCTACAGTATGTGGGCAAATTCAATCATCTGTCCCAGTATGCAGCGGAATATGTGAACACCGATGCAAAGAAGAAGAGTTGTTTCATGAGAGGTTTGAGTACCAGAATCCAGGAAGCATTGGTCACCTGCTATAATGCCACTTACCATGAGATAGTCAATGTGGCTATTGCGTCAGAAGAGAAGTCCCGACTGCATAAAGAGTCAAAGAAAAAGAAGCCAGTGTTTTCTAGCCCGTCTGGTGGCATTAAAAAGCGCCAGAGGTTTGTTTATCACCCTCAGAACCATTTCCGCCCAACTTATCGTCCACCGCAATACCAAGCTCAGCCGCAGACGTTTTTCCGTCCTGCCGCAATTCCGTAGTATCCACAGCAGCCGAATGCCCCTGGTATTCGAAACCAGACTCCAGTAACCCATAACTTTCCCTGTTACAATTGTGGAAAGCCAGGCCACTTTTCCAAGGACTGCCCGTATCCAAGGCAGTACAATCCCAGTTATCCCAGAGCTCCCGTACCGCAACAGCAACAACCTCAGAGCAAGAATAATAACCTGAATGTTCAGAAGGGTAAGGGTGAGAAGAAGAAGACCGGACGTGTGTTCTACACTCAAGCAAGTGTAATCCCAGAGGGAGAACCTGTTATGATAGGTATGTTCCCTGTTGCTAATCATCTAGCAGTACTGTTATTTGATTCAGGTGCATCGCATACATTCATAAATCGCACCTTTGTTGTTAAGCATGACATTCCAATTATGGGAACACAAGAAGATTTCTTTATCCAGTCGCCCGGGGGACGACTGTGTACTAAGGAGATGGTACGTGACGTACCTATAGAGTTAGGTGGGCATATATTTCCTACCTCAATGATAATATTACAGAAATAGGATATAGATGTAATCCTAGGTATGAATTGGATGTACCAAAGAGGAGCCCTTATAGATGCACTGCATAGAACTATAAGGTTGAACCTGCCAGATAATAAATCTCATCTTCTTATCCAACTTCCTATCCCAAAGAGAACAGTTGAAAGGATATGTGCAACTTCAGTACAGGAGATTTGTGATATACCGGTAGTCTGTGAATTTCCAGATGTGTTTCCAGATGATTTACCAGGTCTGCCACCAGACAGAGATGTAGAATTTGTGATTGAGTTAAAACCGGGTACTGCCCCAATATCCCGGAGAGCTTACAGAATGCCACCCAATGAATTGGCAGAACTTAAGGATCAATTACAAGAGTTATGTGACAAAGGTTTTATCAGGCCCAGTTCCTCACTTTGGGGATGTCCAGCTCTTTTTGTCAAGAAGAAAGATCAGACTTTAAGGATGTGTGTTGACTATCGACCGCTGAATGAAGTAACCATTAAGAATAAATATATGTTGCCTCGCATTGATCTACTCTTTGATCAGCTTGCGGGGGCAAAGGTATTTTCAAAGATCGATCTTCGGTTAGGGTACCATCAAATCAAGATTCGACCTGAAGATATCCCAAAGACTGCATTCACTACCAGATATGGACTGTATGAGTACCTAGTTATGTCTTTTGGTCTCACCAATGCACCGGCACATTTCATGTATCTGATGAACTCAGTTTTCATGCCGGAGCTTGACAAATTTGTGGTTGTGTTTATTGATGATATTCTGGTATACTCCAAAAGTGAAGAAGAACATGTTGAGCATCTCAGAGTTGTTCTGACTCGTCTGAGAGATCACCAACTGTATGCCAAGTTCAGTAAATGTGAGTTTTGGTTAAGAGAAGTGCAATTCTTAGGACATGTGTTGTCAGCCGAAGGAGTAGCAGTAGATCCTAGCAAGATGGAAGATATTCTGAATTGGAAACCACCAATCTCAGTTCATGAAGTCCGAAGTTTTCTGGGAATGGCGGGTTATTACCGTCGATTCATACCTGACTTTTCAAAGGTAGCCAAGCCAATCACAGAGTTGTTGAAGAATCAAACTAAGTTCATATGGTCTCCAGAATGTGAGAAAGCTTTTAGAATTTTAAAGAAGTCATTGACAACTGCTCCAGTTTTGGCACAACCAGATATAGAAAAGCCATTTGATGTTTACTGTGATGCCTCGGGTATTGGCCTTGGTTGTGTATTGATGCAAGAAGGCAGAGTCATTGCTTATGCCTCGAGACAGTTGAAGCGTCATGAAGAACATTATCCGACACATGATCTTGAACTAGCAGCTGTGGTTCATGCATTGAAAATTTGGCGTCATTACTTGTTAGGTAATACTTGCCACATGTATACAGATCACAAGAGCTTAAAGTATATCTTTACTCAGTCAGAGTTGAATATGAGGCAAAGAAGGTGGCTTGAGTTAATAAAGGACTATGATTTAGAAGTGCACTATCACCCTGGAAAAGCGGATGTGGTTGCTGATGCACTCAGTAGAAAGAATCATTGCAATTGCATTACTGTGAAACCAATGGATTACAGTTTATGTTATGAATTAGAAAAGCTGAATATTGAAATAGTTCAACAAGGTCAGTTGACTAATGTCACAGTAGAATCAACAATCAAAGATCAGATTGTGTCTGCTCAGAGAAAGAATTCTGGAGTAGCTCACATCAAAGAAAAAGTTAGAACGGGTCAACAGACAGATTTCAGTATTGATGATGCAGATGTGTTGTGGTTTAAGAACCGGTTAGTGGTCCCAAAGGTTCCAGAGTTACGTCAGCTCATTCTTGATGAAGCACATAGCACAAGGTTTTCTATTCATCCAGGAAGTAATAAGATGTATCAAGATTTGAAACAGAAATTCTGGTGGACCAAAATGAAAATTGAGATTGCCAAATATGTGGCCAGATGTGACACTTATTGTAAGGTGAAGGTAGTACACCTAAAGTCGGCAGGAATGTTACAACCCTTGCCCATTCCATCCTGGAAATGAGAAGATATCAGTATGGATTTCATTACTGGGTTACCCAAGACCTCAAGAGGCTTTGATTCAATTTGGGTCATTGTGGACCGACTGACAAAGTCATCTCATTTTATTCCAGTTAAGGTGGACTATTCTGCTATAACTTATGCAAGAATTTATATTGCACGAATCCTGAGTCTTCATGGGGTACCAAAGACCATTGTATCAGATAGAGGTACTCAGTTTGTTAACAAATTTTGGAGACACCTACATGAGTCCCTGGGTACAAAACTTTTGCATAGTACCGCTTATCATCCACAAACAAGTGGTCAGACTGAAAGGGTCAATCAAATTCTAGAAGACATGTTAAGGTCATGTGCACTTAATTATTCAGACACTTGGGACGAGTGGTTACCTTTAGCAGAATTCTCCTATAATAATAGTTATCAAGAGAGTATCAAAATGGCACCGTTTGAGGCATTGTATGGCCGTAGGTGCAGAACTCCATTGAATTGGTCAGAACCGGGAGAAAGATGGTTTTTCGGTGTTGATCTTGTGAAACAAACAGAGGAAAAAGTTAGGCAAATCTAGAATAATTTAAAAGTGGCTCAGTCCAGGCAAAAGAGTTATGCTGATAAAAGGCATAGACCTTTGGTATTCCAAGTAGGGGATTATGTTTATCTAAAAGTATCACCCATGAAAGGAGTTAGCAGATTTGGAGTCAAAGGCAAACTCGCACCACGTTATATTGGTCCTTTTCAAATCATTCAACAATGTGGAAAGGTGGCATATAAGTTAAAGCTGCCTGAACAACTGTCAGCCGTGCACAATGTATTTCATGTATCACAAATGAAGAAGTGTCTACAAGTACATGATCAAGTGGTTGATGTTGAGGGAGTTGAACTTGAACCGGATTTGACATATTCTGAACATCTTGTCAGAGTTTTGGATCAAAAAGATCGTGTTACCCGAAGTAGAACAACTAAATGGTACAGAATACAGTGGAATCAATATTCAGAAGAGGAAGCCACCTGGGAAACGGAGGATTATCTGTTAGAGAATTTCTCGGAGTTCTTTGCTTCTATCTAGGTTGCAATTTCCTCTTTAAACTATAACCTATCCTTTTAAAATCTTTGTAATGTAGAAAACCCCTACCTGTTTTGTAGACAAGTCTTGGACGTGTTTGCTTGACACGTTTCCTTTTCTATTACTTAACTCATGGCTTTAAATCTCGGGACGAGATTTCTTTAAGGGGGAAGGGCTGTAACACCCCGGGTGTTATAGTGCTAATTAATCTGCCATGTCACCATAATGCATTGCAAAGCATCCCTGTTAGGTTAACCTTGTTATGTATCAACTAAAACAAGTTTACTTATCTAGGTTGAATGTGTTTCTCAGTGGTGTGCTCCGAACCCGAAAACCCTAATTTTTAATACCACCGCAAATGCTTAGTCCATGCCCTGCGTAATTTGAGGTGTGCGACTGTGTTGCACACTAGTGTCAAGTGTAGGGTATGAGCTCAAGTACAACCTCTAAAATGAAACTCCAAATTTGAGTTTGAATTGGAGTCCCAAAACTTGTCACGAGTTTTCCGATTCGAATTCGAATTCAAAATTGGGGAAAAATGTAAAAGAATTTTAAAAGCTAATTGGTCAACCAAGAGTGGCATTTGGTCAACCATGTCATGTTGGTCCAAATGATGCCCTTGGGTGAGGTTTTGATCGCTAAGTAATCACAAATCAAAGTAGCAACAAATTCCAATTTAAAATTCCTCTGAAAACCCTAAATTTCAAAACCCTGTTTTACCCCTTTTGAAATAATTCAAAATCTAAGCAAAATTTGGGAAAAAGTTCAAAACCAAGTTTGTAGAACTTTTCAAGGGCTACAACTTTGGTGTTTTGAGTTTTCAAAGTTTTAGTGTAAAATATGGAGCAATTTTGAAAATAAACAAATTTCAGTTTTGACTCATTTTTGTCCCCAACCTAAGAGTTTGAAAATCCAGTGAGAATTTGAAAAAGTTTTCAATACAAAACTTGTAGAGCTTGAAATTCTGAAGATTTCATAAATTGGAAGTTTTTCAAGTTGTTACATGAATTTGAAAGTAATTTTAGAAAACAGTTTGAAAATTCAAAATTTGGGGGGGTGCTACAGTGCCGCGCCAATGGCGGCCGGCCACCGCGCGGTATGGGCGCCGGCGAGCCGCCGTGGCCGCCCAGACCCTTCGCGCGCGGTCGAGAACGCCAGCGCGACGACGCGAGCAGTCCGGCTCTGTAGTCGCGACCGCCTTCTATAAATACATGAGTTCACAGTGACGTTTACCATTTTTCGCCACCGCCGCCACCGCAGCTCCACCGCTCGCCGCTGCCGCCACCAGGCCATCTCGGCCACGCCAGTCGCACCAACAGCATCGCCGCATCCTCACGCACCTCGTGAACCACCCAAGCCAGCTTGACTTTGCCTGGATCACCGCAGCCACCGCCTCCCGTGCTCAACTCCGGCGACTGCCCACCATCCTCGCCTTCCCGTGGCCAGACCACTCCAGCCGCTCCCCGTCACCACCGAGAGCTTCACTGCAACCGCGGTGAGCCGCTGATGCTTCCCGACCCTTCAATTTAGCCTCTACCGCTTTGTAGTCACCGGCGTACTACTCCCGTGACCACCGTGCCGCCATCGCCATCGCTCGTTAGTCGTTAGAGCTCGAGCCAGGATGTTTAGAAGCAAAACGGAGTCGTGGGGTGGTGTAGATGATGATGGTAGGGTCAGTTTGTTGACCGAAGCTCCGGTCACCGGCCGGCCACCGCGCGAAGGTGAGCGAGCGCGCGGGAGTGAGAGGGAGAGCGAGAGGAGGGTGACGACATGCGGGGCCGGCTTGTTAGCGAGCGCAGAGAGAGAGAGCGCACGCGCGGGCGTGCGCGAGCGGGCCGACCAGCTAGGCCAGACCGCGGGAGAAAGGAAGAATCGGCCCGATTTCGTTTTTGTTTTTCTTTTTCAAATAAATAAATAGTTTAGTTATTTGTTTATTTCATTAAAAATTGTGTAGAGTTCCAAAATTCATGAAAATTTTTGTGTAGGCTTCTCAATGTATAAACTATCTAGGAAAAATGTTAAATCATGAATTTGAATACTTTGTGCAGTAGAATTAATTAGTTCTAATAAAGATTAAATGCAACTTCCATGAATTTTAATAATTAATTTATTAATCCAAAAATGATGAAATTTATTATGACACTATTATAAATCATTCTTAATCCATAGAAAAAGTTTGAGCTTGATTAGGTAAAATTTTATTAACTTCTAATTATGTCCTAATTATTTAAATAATAAATAAATGTTAATTTAAGAACTTTAAGTGTTGTGTGCCTTTTGATTGAGTGATGTCCTTAGGTCACTACCCTTTGGTGATCTCTAGCACCTTAAATTCATGATTGAGCTCGTTAGTAACTTGTTTAGGTTAAAGCTGGTATCGCTGGAATCGTCGCTACTAGTTAGTAGGTTTTCAGTTTGCGACTGTACCGCGAAGGAAGTGTACTCCAGTCGTAACTCGTAGCATGTTATCATCAAGCATCATGTTTATCATCGAGCATCATGTTAAAGCATGTTATGTGTTCGTGTAGTCTCCGCTTTCGAAGAAGTCAAAGCCGTCGAGCCAGTTTTCGGAGAAGAGCGATCGTCGGTGGGTTTCGGACCTGACGTTGGAGTTCTCGGGTCTGAGTCAGTCGTCGTGTCCGAGCAAGGCAAGCCCCGGTGCATTTAAACCCTACCTTGAATTTTACAAATGTTTTATTATTTATAATATGGTTTACTGCATTAAGTAATTAGGAGTTGAGTGATAACCCAATTGCTGCATTATCATCCTTGATTATTGTGATATCAACATTGATACCTGTTTTATGGAAAATACGTAGTATGCTTCGCTATGCTTAGAAGTTAAGCTTTTAAATGCAATGTTTATATAGCCATGACGGCATATTGAATGAAGATTGAAATATGAGAATAAACTTGAAAGATCGGACGGGTGGTTTGGCCACTGCTAACATGCATTGGGAAAGGAGTCTCAATGTAGTGTTTCCGCCTTGTCAGTTAAGGTCCATTCATTGTAAGCCTGTTGTGTTCAAGACTTTGCAACTAGCTTCATGCCTTGGGTAAGCCCAAAATATTGGTGATTCCATTACGAGAACGTCTAACCTCGCACTGGGAGTGGAGAGATGGCGAGAGTAGCGTGTACCCTCGGGGCTAGAATTTGGTCGGGTTCGAGGAGTACTGTACTCTCGGGTGGCGATGGAAACGTTCTGGTTTTGGGAGATCTAAATGAGGGTTGATATATGCAAGATTCAGTTCTACATATGTCGTGAGGTTAGGGATCCCCAGCTGGGTATAATCGGTTCGAATCGTCGTTGCTCCTCGGTTATGGAGACTTGATCACCTGACTTGCATCGTAGTTAAGAACTGGAATTGAAAGAAAGAATGAGAAAGGTTTTGATGATAATTACTTTGATCTAGATTAGGATCACTTAGATTTGGTTAATGAACCATCAATGGTAAAAGTAAAATGTTGAAGATAAGGATCTACTTTAGTAAGCTTTTCTGCAAAGGAAAATCTTGATTTTAGAATACCCGTACCTTGATTCCCTAAAGCTAGCATGCCCTTGGAGTCTTTGTCTTAGTCGGGTAAGTCTTGTTGAGTACCCTCAAGTACTCAGGGTTTGTTAACCCCTTGTTGCAGGTGTGGTTCATGAACAAGTCTGCTTCGAGCCTTGTTGCATGACCGTCGTGGTTGAAGAAAGCGACGACGAGTAGACTGTGTGGCCTTTGGGCAAGGCATCTCGCTTGTGTGTTGTAATAAAGTTAATACCGATACTTCTCTACTACTGGTTTGTAATAATGTTACATAAAGTTTGAAGTTTGAAAACTGGTTTGTAAACCTATATTATTGTAAGACTTCCGCTACGTTACTCTGTTGAATATTTTGAATAAACTGTTGTAATATTGCAATACTCCTATGATTAGATCCTGTTCGGAGAAAAGCAGGCCTTTTAAGTTATGGTGAACATAAGTACGGCCATCAGAGGTCATTATGGCAATGACGGGTACTTGTGGACCATCATAATTAGGAGGTTCTGTGACAGCTATGTAATTAGTTATTTTTTTACCTACATTTAATACTCCATGCAAGCGGCTAAAAATTGATGTGATGGAGAGAGAGTGAAAAAACTTGGAATTTTGAGGGTAACTAAACAAGGCCCTAGCTTTAAAGCTCGACTGGTTCTTCTCTTCTTGAGAGAATTTCCTATTTGGCCCCGAAAATAATGCTCGTTTCCTATTTGACACCGAAAATAAAAATCTTTCCTATATGTCCTCAACTCAAGTTTTTGTTTCCTATTTGACACTTCCGTTAGTTTGGGTGCCTGACAGTGTTAAATCCTATGTGAAAAGTCCATTTTACCCTTGGAGACTTATTAGCAACACTGACATTCCATTGTTGATATCGTTGGAGATTTTTGTACCCCTAGAGTACATGAATGATAAGATTGTCAAAAAAAAAGTACATGGTTTGACAACAAGAAAAAAAGGAAAGGTCTTATACAGAATGACAATAATCCATGATCACAATAAGAGATCTCTCACAATAAATAGGTCTCCAACACATTTTCACATGCACAGAAACTCCATTTTCACAGGTTCACATACATAGAAACATTTTGTCACATTTTCTCAAGTTTAGAGGTTCACATGCACAGGAACATTTTCACAGATTCATAGGTTCACGTCCAACACATTTATTTTGGGCACATGCAAGTTCAAGATAAATGGAACTTATGCTACCAGGACAAGAACAAGAACGTATAGGTTCACATAGATCATAAGTCCGCATGCACAGAAACATTTTCACAGGTCTCCAACACATTTTCACATCACAAACTTAGCCTTCTTTTGCTTCTTGTGCTCAATACAGGACTAGTTGGCTGCAGTTTTTTTTGCTCCTTGTGCCCATTGCAGGGCTATCAAGCTGCGACAAAAGATTTTTTGCAGTGTTTTTATCTACTTATTTCTTCCTTCTTTTACCCTTTAACTTGACAACAGCTTCTGGTTTATCTTTGGACGTAGGAAGCTCAATTGAAAGTGGTTCAGGTTGATTTGAACCGCTTCTGGACCTATACATGTTAATGTGTATGCAAAAATTGAGATCAAATAAAAAATGTGACCATGCAAAATAAATTCAGATGTAGTATAGGCTACCTTTTTGATGCTCTAGAGTTAGAGGAACCCTGCTTTCCCTTTTTCCTACTTGTAATCTCCAAGCTTACACTAAAAAAAGAAGAGAGTTTGGTACTTAGAAGTCACCATTAGCTTTCTATTAGTACAATATTTATTCAAGTTTTATTAATTACCTTCCTGCTGGACCAGAATTGGACTTAACACTCTTTCTCTTCTTACTAGTTGTAGGTTCAGGTTCCAAGTGTTTTCTACAGTAATATTGAAAGTACTAGGATGAGACACCATGAGTTGGAATGTAAATACAGAAAGTGGAAAATAAGCTAACCTTGGTGGAAAAGTCATAGAACGTGTTGGTGCTTCATCCTCCAATGGCACAACACTTGGCAAACAGGTCTTAGAGGGGCCATGGCTTTTGCAAACAGGTCTTAGAGGGGCCATGGCTTAGAGGGGCCATGGCTTTTGCAAACAGGTCTTAGAAAGTGGAAAATAAGCTAACCTTGGCAAACCGGTCTTAGAGAGGCCATGGCTTTTGCACTTGCTCTGCAATCTGTGCATGAACTTCCTGAAGGACATGGAAAAACGATATTCACTACTACCACAGCCATTGTTGTTTTGACGGTAATTACTTAGTTTTGACACTTCGTTTTGGCCACAACACACCTCACATAAAACAGAGTGCCATATGTGATTAAACGCACCAGTGTCTTTGTTACAGCTTGGTAACATACATGTAGATTGCAGTTCCATGAGATAATGCAGTAGGGTTGTAATTCAGTTACAATTACAACTATCACAGTGCTTGTAGTTTGGTGCACTCATAGCATTTGCTGGTTACCTATTGCAAAGCTAAAATGTAAATTCTGTGAAGTCATATATATTAAATTTAGTAGCATGCACATTCTGCTTCTGTCAAGCAAACATGTTTTCTTTGTAAAAGGTTGAAATTATAGGCTTTCTGAAATGCCATATGTTATGGCCTCACCATCTGTGAATATGGTGGTCAGGACGGTAACCGAAGAAAGTACCGTCTGGTGTGCTGCTGGGCCAGGGATCTCAGGAACTTGGTTGTGGGACAAGCGTGGTTTCCCTCCCTGGTTTAGATTGTATTATTGCTCACCTATCTTCTACATGTGGCATGATTTTTCTAATTAACTAGTATGTGTGGGCATGTTGCTTTCATATTTTTATTCCTTCTTTAATAAAATGACACTCTACTCTCCTGCATGTTCAAAGAAAAAAAGTGCTATATGTTGGAATGATACACAACATAACCATTATATAATACCAATTAGTAGTGATTGAATTCCTTCTATGGTTCCACATGAGAAACCAGTACGAATATAACCTACATGTCCAATCGAACTAGTTACTCACACTAGGAGATGCTTCTCTAGAGTGTCCCCAGGCTGACCAAAGGCAGAGGAAAACAGAGCGCCATCGCAGGACATGGAGACAAGAACATGTTACTCACACTGCAGCGCCTTCTCTGTTCCTGGGTGCGCCGCCTTTGCTTGCGCACGCCTGGGCCGCGCTGGCCGCCCGGCCTGAGGCCGTGGTGCTGCCGTCGGCCGCCCCTGAGGCCGTGTCCGTGACCGCAGCACCCTCCGCCGAGATGGCTCGGGCCGGCTTGGTGGCCGCGCCGCGCTGCACCTCCATGGCCGCGCGGGCCGGCTTGGTGGCCGCGCCGCGCTGCACCTCCATGGCCTCACGGGCCAGCTGCTTGGGCGCGCGCGCCGCCTGCTTGCGCGCGCGGGCGGCCGCCGTGGCCGCGCCGACCTGCTCCGTGGCCTCGACGCCATCAGCCGGAGTCGCGCCACCCTCCCCCGAAGCCACGCCGCCTTCCACTGAATCCGCGCCGCCATCCGCCTCCATGCCTACGCCACCCTCGATCTAGGGTTAAGGGAGGGAAACGGGAGAGGAAGGAGATGGGAGATGGCCTGCACGACGTGACTCGGACGAGATGAACGTCGCGACTCGACTTCGTTTTTCTCTGCTGAAGGGCATTACGGTCTTTTTGCATTGCCCCAGTTGGACAACTCACGGTGTTGGCTCACAAATCTGACAGAAGTGTCAAATAGGAAAGGAAAACTCGAGTTTAGGACATATAGAAAAGATTTTTAGTTTCGCTGTCAAAAAGAAAAGGAGCATTATTTTTTAGGTCATATAGGAAATTTTCTCTTCTTCTTTTGCTACGCTAGCAACCTGTTGCTGCAGAACAAAATAATGGGCATGAGCTGTCCTGTTTCTCTCTCTCCACGTTCTCATTTGGTATTCGAGCTTCTACTCGGATCTCGGAAGCCTATGCTCACTACCCTACGCTTGCAGTCAACGTTTGTTATCAATCCGTCGGTCTCTAGTACTATATAAAAAATATTAATATTTATAATACATAATTAGTATTATTAGATAGATCGTTGAATATATTATTATAATATACATATTTTCTATAAATCTAGTCAAAATTAAGAAAGTTTAACCTACACACGTCCATCTGTCCTGGGACTGAAGGAGTATGTGTCTTTTCGCTCACGGATACAAGGTAAGGAAGCGTACCCAGCAGCAAAAGATCTGATGACGAACGTTTTTGTGTGCTATTAAAAGAGTGAGGTGTGCCGTAGCACCTAACTGATGTGGACCACCATCCTTTTCGATGAAGTTTTTGGTTGGAATCATCGGCGCCGAGTAACACCGACTGGAAGTCTGCGACCCCTGCAGCAGCTACAGATACAGCTACGCATGCACCCTGTTCCTCCTGTTCGTTTCCGTTTCAATCAGGTAAGCATGTGCAGAGGCCGAAGAACAGTGTCGACCGCGCACCGCGCTGTCTTGATCGCCCTCCGGACGGAGATGGCTGGCTACAGTACTCGGCAAAGGTTCGCTGGTTTCACGTTCACCCACAGAAACTGAGGCTGGCGAGCACGCGCCCAGGACTGAGGGGACAGAGGCGGTGTCTGTTGCTACAGAGGCTCCGTGGCCGTTTGCCGGCCGGGCACGAGATCGCGCTGCATGGCCGACGAGGAGGAGGAAGACGACGGGCGTTTTGGCACCGAGCGCCGCGGGAATAATTGCGCGCCGGGGCCGGGGCCGGGCCACTGGTCTGGCGGCTGGGCTTGGGCGTTAGCGCGCACCTTGTCGCCGGGACCGGGCGGGCGGTCGCCACTGCCGCCGCCCTTACTCTTCTTTACCTGCTGGCTGCTGCGGTAGCTGGGGATGCATATGGCGCGCTGCTGCCTGCCGGCTGCCGTACCGTGCGGAGCTGAGACGAGATGAGCACGTGCCAGCGGTCAGTGACGGACACTGGCCAACAGGAAAGGAGCTCGCCGCCAGGTTGGGCCGTGCGCCTTCCTCCTCCACAGATAAATTTCGGCCTCCTACACTGCGCTGCGCCCGTGGGTTGGGCCGCGAATGGACCTAGTTTTGTGCATGGGCTGGCCACGGATTTGGAACGCGGACACGGCCAGGTCGGCCCACTGAAAAAACTGCCTTGCCGACCGCCGACCGCCACCGAAGTGCTGGTTTCTCGGGGAAAGAGAAGAAGAAAGGGAAAGAAAGCCACTACGCGCGGAGGTATTGGTTCTTTAATCTCCTCTCGCCTTCCATGACTAAAGATTAAAGAAGGAACGCCGAAAGAAAGAATAGAGAAAAGCGTGTCTCCATTCCCCACCTCTGCTGCTCACACGTGTACTACCTGACGAAGTGAACGCAGATTTGTCTTTGCTCAACTCCTCCTCCTCCTCCTTTCATTAATTAGAAGAATCTGAGATCTAGGTCCTGTTTGGTTTGGGTGTGTTAAAATTTAACTTCCATCACGTCAATGTTCTCTCAAATGTATAGAGTACTAAATGTAGACTAATTACATGCATGTCGGTACAGATTATAAGTAATTTACGAGACGAATCTATTAAGTCTAATTAGTCTAAGATGGAAAACTTTTTATCAAATAAAACAAAAGTGCTACAGTGTTCGTTAAAGTTTAACACTCAAACCAAACGGCCCCTGGATGCAGCAGCGCAATCTGAAACCGTGTTGTCAGCTTGCCAAGTTGCTTGCTTGTTTGTTTATCATATCATCAAATTTGATGGTGGAAACCGAGCTGCCATTGCCAGTACCGCTGCTACTATAGTATAGACTATAGGCACCTACCTGCCTGAGTCCGAGCGCCCCCCTGGTCAAACTTGGCGAGCGGGGGAAGACGAAGACGCGTCCGTGCGCCGAGTCTGGTCGCATCGCAACACATTCGCCCCTGCTTTGCCTTCGCCGCAGCCGTCGGTCCGGCCCTCCCTAGCCCGTGCCTGCGCGCACCGCGGCGGCGATGGATATGGAGATGGAGCACGCGGCGGTGCCGGCGCTGGCGGTGGTGGACGCGCGGTTCTGCGCGGCGGACGCGGCGACGCTGGCTGTGGCCAAGGCGCTGAGCATGTCCGGCAGCGACTTCGCCGTCACGGACGCGGCCACGGGCGCGCTCGTGCTGCGCGTCGACGGCGTGCTCTTCAGCCTGCGCCGGCGCTGCGTCCTCGTCGACGCCGACCAACGCCCCGTCCTCACCGTCCAAGAATCGGTTCGTTTCTTTCTTGACCTCTCTCTCTCTCTCTCTCTCTCTCTCTCTCTCTCTCTCTCTCTCTCTCTCTCTCTCTCTCGCTCGCTCGATCGATCTGTTCCCCGCCTCCTGTTGTCCTCCTGTCCTGAGTCCTGACACGCGCTGCTTGCACGGCGACGGGGAACGCAGGCGCTGATGCTGAACACGCGGTGGAAGGTGTTCCGGGGCGACAGCACCCGCCGGCGGGACCTGATGTTCACCGTGGTGAAGCCGTCCGTGATCCAGCTGCGGGGGTCCACCAAGGTCAGCGTCTTCCTGGCCAGCAACGACGCCGAGCAGGCCTGCGACTTCAGGATCACCGGCAGCTACCACGACGGCGCCTGCGCCGTCTCCCTCGGCGACTCCGACACCGTCATCGCCAAGGCAAGTGTCAATTGTCTCCTTCCCATTTGCTTTCTTGGACTGAGAATGGATTGTCTGCTGCCGGCGCCGCAGATCGACCGGCGGTTCAGCGTGGTGAGCGCGCTGCTGGGGAAGAACTCGTACAGCGTCACAGTCAACCCGGGCATCGACTACGCCTTCGTCGTCGCGCTCGTCGTCATCCTCGACGAGATGCATTTCCAGCGATGACACGCATGTACGCTTCAGTTTTGGTTCCAAGCCCGCCGGCCGCCGCCTTCACTTCTGCTGCTCATTTGATTTTTTGTGTTGCCCTGATGGGTCTATGCAATACAGTATGGAGAATGTAGTGATTTTGACGCCATTGGGGTTGCTCCATTTTGGGTAGAGATGGCAACGGGTACCCGAAACCCGAGTACCCGACGGGTATTACCCGATAAAGAGACGGGTATGGAATGAATTTTCTACCCGTGGATATGTTATTGGGCAAAATCCTATACCCATCGGGTATGCGGGTACGGGTGCGGGTGTATACTACCCATACCCGCATACCCGTGGGTAAGATATACCCGCAAAAATAACTAGCCAACCTCAGTTATTTTAGCGCATATAAGTCATGAATTTGGCCCATTGAGACATCCACTATATTTCTAGTAGATTGTCTTTGTTGTAATGATGCTAATAATATTTGTTAGCATGTTTGTAACTTGTTGGAAGCTTAGAATTATTTATTTTTGCATGTGACTATTTGATATTTTTAGGTAATTTTCGGGTATGTTATCGGGTACGGGTTATCCGTCGGGTGAGAATTACCCGGCGGGTACGGGTATGGAACTATTTTTTTACCCGCATGCGGGTACGGGTAACCGACGGGTAAAATTTTGCGGGTACGGGTACGGGTGAGCACTACCCGTCGGGTACGTACCCGTTGCCATCTTGGATTTTGGGGTTTCCTGTGGGTTCTGATTGGTGTGCCTTTGACAAGGCTGTCACAACGATAGGTACAATTCGAGAATGTCCCCTTCCTACAAGAACCTCCCAAGGAATGACTTGGTGCCAACGATACAAGTACTAGTACCTTGATAGAATCTCTACTATAATTGACCACTTCGAATTATACTTGGTCCACCCAGTAAAACGTCCTCCGCTGAGAGCCTCTAACCATTGTGCATCCAGGAAATTGCACACAAAAATCCCACCACATCAAAATCAAGAGCTAATAAAACATCATAACCAAATCTAATGGCTACGATTCGATGTGTGATGGCAGGCTTCTCACCCGCGCCTCCTCACACGGCTTCTCACGATTCAACGCCGCGGAAAAAATGGAGTTCGTAAACTGCGGCCAGGGCACCGCGCCCATCCCACGCCTCCTCACGTCCCGTGGCTAGGGTTCCCCGCCGCCGTCCGCCGGTGCCGCGCGCCGCCCATCTCCAGGCCTCTGCTGCCAGGCTGCTCGGAGTCGTGCTCATAGCCTCGGGCCCGGCCAAGCGGCAGTCACCCTCGCCAAGTCGCGCGGAGCGGCCGCTCGATGGCTTGCCCCATGTTGTGCGGCGGCGCCCTCGTCGGGGCCGCGCCGCCACCTCTGCACTCACCGACAACGAGGCGTGGAGATCCATGGCAGGGTCCGGGGACAGGGAGGGGCAGGTCACATCGCGGACGTGGTCGCCGCCACTGAGCACGCAGACTACGGGCCGTGCGGTCCTTCGTCTCCGCCGCAACGGACAGGAGCGCTGCCGACAACCTCACCCGAGCGAGCACAGCCTCCGCCGCGAAGGACAGGAGCCCTATCGGCGACCTCACCCAAGCGAGAGCACGGCGCGGAGGTTCTCTCTTTTTCCCATTGCCCTCCTCTCTCCTGTAGATCCATCTCCGACCCTTCTCCTCCCGCACACTGTGCCGCCATCACCGACGGGTGAGGACGCGCGGGGCCGCTGCCGGGAGACGTGAGGATGCATCGAGGCGCGAAGCGGGGTGGGGCCACTGCAGTTGCCGCCGTCACGGTGCTAACCCGAGCCGCTCCTGTGGGGATGGGTGGTGACGAGCCGCTGTTGCTGCGGCAGCGGAGGTGAGGGTTGGCTTGTCGCAGAGGTATATGCTGCTAATTCATGATTGAGAAATTTGCAGCACCTATGATAATTTTTTCTTTGTTGTGGCTGAGAATTTGGGATATGTAGTAGGTCGTGGTGCTCGCCAATTTTTGCAACCGAGAGCAAGTGACAATTATTTTTCATGGGGCCCTGACGGGATAATTTGGTTGCTGGAATCTCTTTCAATTGGATTTGCCAAAAATCTACTGCTGAATTTCCTCTTCACTATATATTGATTCATTTTCTTTCATTTGTTTTTGGATCAGTCATGACTCATGAGTATGAACCTACTCTTGGTGAGGTGACCAATTGCATCAGTTCACAAGACGTTATGAGTTGGACAGGAATTTATAGCCGTGGACTGCTTTTTAGCAGTTGCTATTTCAATAATTTGACTTTTGTGTCTAATATTTTAAAAGAACAGAATACACTATGCTAGCAGTAAATTAGTGTTGAATAATCTACTGCACACACAAGTATCTCCTGATTTATTCTGTTAATTAACTTTTACTAAAACAGGCTACAGTGCTACAGTGAAGCTGTCAATTTGCATCTATTGGGTACTTTAAATGAATAGCTAATCATCTATTGGGTACTGAAAGACATACAAAATTCATTGATGCCTTTTTTTGTACTGCATGCAGCTTGCCAACACCGAGGAGTACATTCATGGACAATTCTCTAGAAACCTGGGAGAGATCTGATCAAGTAATGTTTCTTGTTCCCTTCTTTTAAGCTTATGTCAAGTAGTGTTGTTTTGTAATAAATCTAGATATAAAACTGGGAAAAGCTAGCATACATCCTGTCATTCTGCTGCAAGTACTAATACTTAGAAAGTACTATGGTATTGTTGATCAAGTTACATGTGAAGGAAGGCTAGGGCTTGAAAACTTAAATTGGTGTGAACTTTTTACAACTTGGATCTTTGGCCGATAGTATTTGATCAAACAAAGCCCTATTGAATTGCGTGAAACTTAAACTTAGGAGTTAGTTGAATCTGAATATTGTATTGTGTGATCTTAATGGTTTAGCATGTGGCTATCTGCTTCCAGAATTGGTGTGAGATGGAAGATGAAGGAGCTGCAGAATAGAGGGACACTCTACCACTAGCGAGCTTCAGGCAAAGGTAATTGGCTTGGATTATTCTTGACTCTTAAAACACATCATACTGTATGTTGATGGTGTATTAGCGTGCAATTAAAGAACATACAAGAGCAAGTGCCAAATATATGTATTTGTAGTGATGATAGCAGGTTCAGCTAGCTCCATGTTGTTTTCATTGCTCAACTTCCAGGTTCTGCTCAACTTTCATTGCTACGAGCCTCTTGGAGATAAATATGCTAAACGGTAAGACGAAGCACTGAAAGATAAATCTACTAGGAGCCCAAATAAAATTTCCTTTATCTAAAAAAGTGTCTTTACTGTCTGCATTACGAGTAGTCTCTTATTTGACAAGTGTATCAGACAGACACTAGCCTGCGAAAAGGAAAATGGGGCTACACAACACTATTCTTTTGTTGATGATAGCTACAATTGTCTATTGGATAGCATATTGCCAAAATTGCTCCACTTGGATAGCATATTGTCTAAATGGCATAGGCATAATTTCTGTTTTATACACCATCACTGGTAGATCATCTTTCGTCATTTCCTCAGTTTGTATGGTGTTTCAGGAGATGGAGAAACGACGAGAAGAACTCGCGGCATTGTTACTTGCTGACTGGTCTGAGATGGTCTGAAGGTTGACCACGGTGATCTAACGATTTCTCTTCCGGTGTACATAGATAAATGTTCTTTTCCAGGAGTCACTTCGTTGAAGGGTATCTTCTTCTTTAGTTCCTTTGTAAGTATGGATCCTTCTGTTTATACCAACTCAATAACAGATTCTAAACTTATTATCTCATATTCTAAACTTATTATCTAACGATTTCTCGGCATTTGGCAGATCGTCAGCAAGAAAAAGCACCATAGAAGATCACAAACTTAAGTGAAAGAGTCTTGGACTCTTGTGATCTAATCATTTGTTTGTGCACCGCATTTCCACATGGGAATTTCATTAAGCACAAATAATCATCTGCAATAAAAATGATTGAAATAAATCAATAACGAAGGTATTCTCATGGATTTTTCATCCTGTTAGGCCTGTGTTTGCTTATTTTTGCATTGATGACTGATATTAAATAAAGTATTGTTTAGGTTAGGGAAAGAAGTAAATAATTGGTAGATTCTTTATATCAGATTTCTATGTATGATGATAACCTCAGTTGCCAGTTTAGTGCTGATTGAAAATACTTTGGTGTTGCCCAATTGAATAGAAAACACATTCGGAGAGAACTTTATATCCTTATTAACATGTTAGCTGTGCATAAAATGTAGAATAGTGATATGATATGAAGTTATCATGCTGAGTTAGCTAGGTAGCTGAGTTATTATGCTTTTTGTTAGTTGATTTGTGTTTCTAGCATGGGCAATACTAGGTGTAGTGTACGTGGGAATTAACGCCTTGACCTCGCTGGCCGGATCCATATGTACGTACGTACTGTAACTATCTACACTCCTGCTGATGCACGGTACGTAGGCTTCCGTCTGGATCGTGTCGGTGATTCTGTGACGTGTGTGTTATATTAGGCCGCCACTTACGCCCGGTACGTGCGTCACTGTAGTTTCACTGGAGCAATCTGCCACCACATATAATGCACCGGTTGTAAAATTTACTAGAGCCACACCAACAACTGTCCACAACAGTCATGAACTATATCCTACAGCACCCAAAAAATATACCCAAAGCCACCCAAAAAAATGTACCCAAAGCAATACTGTAATAGTTTCATTATAGTAGCATTTATATATGCTTATTGGTTCATGTGCTCACTGCTCATATCTGCGTAGTGAGGGTGAGAACAATCTTGAATTGCTAGAAATCTGTATCATTTATTCTGTATTTTTTCTTTCAATTTATCTCACTTCTTTGTGCAGAATTATGGAAAGGAGAAGAAAGAACGACAGGAGAATGGCAGATCAAAGCAACCAGTGGGAAAGCACAATTTATAAAGTTAAATTTCTGTTATGTTGTTCCCCTGCTTGCAGCATGATACTTGGTAAGCCAAATATATAAATATGATGATAACAACCTATTTATTAGGATCTTGATATTTTTTGTCTGCAACATCCTGAAGTAAATGAACACTTTTTGGTATACTATCTGTTTGTTACCACTGAATATCGCAAAAAGAATAAGGACACGGAGCATGATCCATTACTAGCACAAAGAATAGATTCCTTTGCTTCTGTAAGGTCCTAGATGGCTAGAGGGGGGTGAATAGCCTATAAAAATTCTACAACCACCACTAAGCAAACTTGTTAGAATAACAAACGGCGTAAAGCGAGTTTTGCTTAGCCAAAGGTTGTGATGCAAGCCTCCTATCCACAAGTCTAGTAGATTATGATCTCTAGTTCACACAAGTGCTATGTCACTAATTTTACACTAGAGAACAAGCTAACAACACTACTAGCCAAGCTACTACTAGAGCAACACAAGAAAATCTAGTAAAGATAAGTGCAAGAGATAGGATTGTGAATCTTGTACCGACGGTGGAGTGAAGATGTTGCCAATCACCAAGATGATATACAATCAATTAAAATTGACAACAACACAATATGTAGACCAATCACCGGGAGACAAGAGACACAATATTTTTGTTCACCCGGTGTTCACTTGTGCACCGACAAGCTACGTCACCGGTTGTGTCGACCAACACTTAGATGGTTCCTCGGTGTGACCCTCAAGTCACTTGCCCCTCAAGGCACGCCCCGCAAGGCACCGCAAGACTCCACTCTCAAGTGAGGTAACTCAATGACACGCGCAATCCAATAGAGTTGCTTTTGGCGTCCCGCCGAGGAAAGCACAAGAACCTCTTACAAACAACCGGAGGTGGCCAAGAACAATCACCTTCTCTTGCCAACGCCTCCAACAATCTCCAAGCCGGCTAGGAGCGGTACTCTCCAAGAGTAACAAGAAATTCACCGGCTAAACCACCCACAAGTGCCACTAGATGCCCTCAAGCTATGCAATGCACTTTGGGATTACTCAATCTCACTTATGATTTGCAATCACTCAAGAGAGATGAGTGGGAGGAGATGCTCTAGCTCAAAGGATGTACAAGAATGTTAGAAATCACTAGTTGCCTCCCCAAGGGCCGGCCATCGAGTATTTATAAGCATCCCCTCCAAATAGAGCCGTTGCAACTCCACTGACCATTTTTTCGGGACGACCGGACGCGCCGGTCGAAACTGACCGGACGCGCTTAACCGCGTCCGGTCCTCCAACGGTCACTGCGTCAACGGTCAAATCCCATGACCGGATGCGCCTCTCGACAGACCGGACGCGCCGGTCGCTCAGCACCGCGCGCGCGAAGCAACGACCGGACGCGCTGGTCGCAACGACCGGACGCGCCGGTCCCGATGACCGGACGCGCCTGTCGAACGACCGGACGTGCCGATCCGCACAGCACCCGCGCCCGCGAAACAACGACCGGACGCGCTCCTCGCAACGACCGGACGCGACAGTGCCCGCGTCCGGTGAGAGTCCAGTAAGCTCCTTCAACGATCGGACGCGTCCGATCATATGTGACCGGACGCGCCTCGCGTCCGATCATCCTCGTGAACCGCAGTTCCCTCTGGGCGACTGACCGGACGCGCCGGTCCCGCGAGTGACCGGACGCGCCGGTTGCAAACCCTAGCCCGTGCGCCCGAAACCGCGCTGTACTGACCGGACGCGTCCGGTCACACCGTGACCGCGTCCGGTGCAGCGTCCGGTCACCTCAGTGACCCCGTTCGCCTCCGTTTCTTTTCCGACTTTCGGCGTAGTGGAAAATAGGCATTTCATTTCCCCGAAATCGCCTGAATCCCGCGCTCGCACGCTCGGCGGGAGGGAGAGAGGAACCCAAACCCCTCTCTACCCGCAAACCACAGCGCGACCAACGCCACCTTTGCAAATGTGCCAACACCAACAAGTGTACATCTCCATGTGCTTGTGTGTTAGCTTTTTCTCAATCATTTTCAAAGGTTTTCCAATTAGCTCACTAGGCCCTACATGCAATGCACTTCATGAATTCACCTAGTGGCACCCGTGCATCGAATAACCGATAAGACTTCCCCTCTTAATAGTTCGGCTATCGATCCTAAACCACTCACACCCTCTATGGTGTCTTGAGTGTAAAACAAAATGGCCTTATGGTTATACCTTTGCCTTGAGCCCATTTTGTTTCTCCAAATGATATGATCCACTTCATATTATCATATGACCGTCTCGATCCATCGACCTTGACTTCACTTGCTCTTCACCGTTGCATTGGTCCGTCGGCGCCAAGTCTTGCTCAAGCTTCACCATCGCATGGTCCCTCGCTTCGAAGCCTCGACTTGCCCTTCACCCTCACAACCGGTCCATCGAGCCAAGCCTCATCTTGGTCTTCACCATCTTGGTCATATGAGTCAATGTCATGTCTCATATGCAATGACCACCTTTATCTAAATCATCCACTTAGATACAAAGGTTAGTCCTAGGTTTCATCAATTAGCCAAAACCAAACTAGGGACTTTCAATCTCCCCCTTTTTGGTAATTGATGACAACCCTCACAAAGATGATTTTGATAATAAAAGTTTTGAACTTGTCATACTTGTCCAATCATTTTGCTCATAAGTAAAGTTTGGACAATTATCACAAGCTCGGTTTTGGTAGCATTAGCTCCCCCTACATATGTGCATAGAGTTTGGATTGAAAGCTTTGCACATATGCATGGATAGAAATGTTGGGAGAGTAATTCTACCAAAATGATGCTAAGGTGTAAGAAATGGACCTTTGAAGCGTGATACCAATCGGAGTTGCCTTTTACACCATCCTTAGCATCATGAAGTAACTAGACATCCATCAAAACTCAAGAACCCCATGAGATCAACATTATATGCAAAGGTTCTTGGACTACTTGTAAAGCTAACCACTTATAAAGCTTTAGGCAAGTCTAGATACCACATGTAAACTATTCCTATGCATGCTAGTAGATCATTTCATCATCCAATTTCTATACTAGCATTGCACCACACAAGCATGTATATTGAATTTAAATACATGTGCAATGAGCAAGTCATATGAGAATGCACAAACAAATGCAACAACTTTGTTTATGAGCTTGCTCCCCCTACTTGTGTGCATCAACAAATTTTATTTACCCCTTTATCAAGTCGAATCATCTTTTTCTCATCATAAATTTTATTTACCCCTTTATCAAGTTGAATCATCTTTTTCTCTCCCCCTTTGTCAACAACTTACCAAAAAAAATGGGATCAAATTGTGGAGAGAAGGAAAAGTGTTTGATGGAGTAGATTAAAATTAATTCGATACCATATGTAAGGTTAAAAAAAATTTATCAAATTTGGTTTAACCTAGAATACTTGCCAAAGATATTTAATTCGATTTGAACCAAAGACAAGCTTCTTCACTCCTCAAAATAAGGGTTATCTTGCCTATGTTGAATTAAACACTTATAGCAAATCTTCTAGATTCAACACTAGGTTTACAAGCTCACAAACATGTCATATGCCACCACTAGATCAAAATAAGCATAGAAGCAATAGTGGTGACATATATCCATAAAATTCATTTGATTTATCATGAATGCTTATGCGTACCACTTATTATGTCTACATGCTCTATCAAGTCCTTAGCATAGGATGAAAGACATGTCAATCAATTTTACCTTGCAATGTCGAAGGAGAGGCATGTCAATAAGTGGGTGGGGTGCATTCAACTCATGTTTGAGAAATCAAGAATGTTCAATTCATTCCTTAGCTTGCAAAACCTCTTTTCATCAAGTGGCTTAGTGAGAATATCGGCAAGTTGATCATCGGTGCCAACACTTTCAATGGCAATATCTCCCTTTTGTTGATGATCTCTAATGAAATGATGTCTTATGTCAATATGCTTTGTTCTTCCATGTTGAACCGGGTTTTGTATCATCTTGACTGCACTCTCATTATCACATAGCAACGGCACATTCTTGAAGTTGAGGCCATAATCCTTCAAAGTTGATTTCATCCATAGCAATTGTGCACAACAACTCCCCGCACTCACATATTCGGCTTCGGCGGTAGAGATTGCCACACTATTTTGTTTCTTTGAGGACCATGACACAAGTGATCTTCCAAGTAATTGACATGTGCCACTTGTGCTCTTTCTATTGATCTTGCAACCCCCATAGTCGGAGTCCGAATATCCAATCAATTCAAACTTTGACCCCTTGGGATACCATAGTCCAACATCTCTTGTTTGCTTTAAGTACCTCAATATTCTCTTTGCGGCCGTGAGATGACTTTCTCTAGGTGAGGCTTGATATCTAGCACACATGCAAACACTAAACATGACATCCGGCCTTGATGCGGTGACATAGAGTAGACTTCCAATCAAAGACCGATATTCCTTTTGATTCACCATATTGCCATCAAGATCACTATCCAAATTGCCATTTGTGCCCATTGGAGTTGAAATTGGCTTTGCATCTTGCATTCCAAACTTCTTCAACATGTCCCTTATGTATTTCCCTTGACTCACAAATGTTCCATTCTTCAATTGCTTGACTTGGAGACCAAGGAAGTAGCTAAGTTCACCAATCATAGACATTTCAAACTCTTTGGCCATCATAGCACCAAATTCTTCACAATAAGCTTGATCGGTTGATCCAAAGATGATGTCATCAACATATATTTGCACTATGAATAGATCATTTCCAATCTTCTTGGTGAATAGAGTAGTATCAACCTTGCCCATTTTGAATCCCTTAGAGAGAAGGAAATCTCTTAGCCTCTCATACCATGCTCTAGGTGCTTGCTTTAAGCCATATAAAGCCTTCTTCAACTTATAGACATGGTTGGGTTTCTTGTCATCTTCAAATCCGGGCGGTTGCTCAACAAATACTAACTCATTGATGATCCCATTGAGAAATGCACTTTTGACATCCATTTGATATAGTTTGATATTGTGTGCACAAGCATAAGCCAATAGAATCCTTATTGCCTCCAATCTTGCCACGGGAGCATATGTCTCATCATAGTCAAGACCTTCAACTTGAGTGTAACCTTGAGCAACTAGTCTTGCTTTGTTTCTCACTATAATGCCATCTTGATCTTGCTTGTTTTTAAACACCCACTTGGTTCCAATCACATTGTAGTCATTTGGCCTTTCTACCAATTCCCAAACATCATTTCTTGTGAAATTGTTTAGTTCTTCTTGCATAGCCATAATCCAATCGGCATCCCTCAAAGCTTCTTCTATCTTCTTTGGTTCTATGGTTGACACAAATGATGCATGCTCACAAAACATAGTTAATCTTGATCTTGTTTGCACACCACTTCTAATATCACCAATAACACTATCAATGGGGTGATCTCTTGCAACATGTTGTGATTGGAGTACTTGCACTTGATTGCTTGAGCTTGGTTGATCACTTGATGTATCTTGATGAGATGAACTAGCACCTTGTACTTGCACTTGAGAGTCACTAACTAGCTTGAATGGTGAATTGAGCACTTGATCTTTATCATCATCTTGAATATCAATAACTTGCTTTGCTCTAATGTCCCCAATGTCCATGTTCTTCATTGCTTCCACCAATAGAGTTCCACTAACATCATCTAGATTCTCTTCTTCATCTTGTGACCCATTGGTTTCATCAAATTGCACATCATGGACTTCTTCTAGAATGCCACTTGAGTTGTTCCAAACTCTATAAGCTTTGCTTGTAGTTGAATATCCAAGTAGGAACCCCTCATCACATCTCTTGTCAAACTTCCCCAATCTAGTGCCCTTCTTCAAGATATAGCATTTGCAACCAAACACCCTAAAGTAAGAAATATTGGGCTTTCTTCCATGAAGTAACTCATATGGGGTCTTCTCTAGCAATGGATGACAATATAGTCTATTGATGTAGTAGCAAGCGGTATTGATTGCTTCATCCCAAAATGATTGACTCACATTGTACTCATGAAGCATTGATCTACCCATATCAAGCAATGTTCTATTCTTCCTCTCAACTAGGCCATTTGATTGTGGAGTGTACTTGGCCGAGAATTGATGTCCAATACCATAATGATCACAAAGTTCTTCAATTCTTGTATTCTTAAACTCACTTCCATTGTCACTTCTCACTTTCTTGATTCTAATCTCAAACTCATTGTGAACTCTAGTGAGAAATGTCTTGAAGGTGTCAAACACTTCACTTTTGTCACTAAGAAAGAATACCCATGTGAATCTTGTGAAGTCATCCACTATGACAAAGCCATACTTGTTGCCGCCTATGCTTGTATATGTTGTTGGTCCAAATAGATCCATGTGCATCAACTCAAATGCTTTGCATGTGCTCATTGTACTCTTATTTGGATGTGAGCTTCCAACTTGCTTCCCGGCTTGACATGCACTACAAAGCTTATTCTTCTCAAATTCAACATCTTTCAAACCATTGACAAGATTGTAAGTTGTAAGCTTCTTCAATTGTTTCATACCAACATGACCAAGCCTTCTATGCCAAAGCCAACCCATGCTTGATTTGGAGACTAAGCAAGTTGTCAAAGAAGTTTCTCTAGCATTGAAGTCAACTAGGTAGAGATTCTCATATCTAAAGCCCTTGAATGCCACATTTGAACCATCCACACTAATAACTTCTACATCATCAACCCCAAAGATGCATTTGTAGCCTAGATCACATATTTGTGCCACGGATAGAAGATTGAAATCCAAGCTTTCAACTAGCAACACATTAGAGATACTCATGTCATTTGATATTGCAATCTTTCCCAAGCCAATGACCTTGCCTTTCTTGTTATTGCCAAATGTGATAGAATCAACACCACTATTATTGTCGTTGATTGAGTCAAACATTCTTGATGTACCGGTCATGTGTTGAGTGCACCCACTATCAATAATCCAATGCCTTCCTCCGGCTTTGTAATTGACCTACAAGCAAATCAATGAAGCTTAGGTACCCATTTTTGCTTGGGTCCTTGTAGGTTAGTAACTAAGCTCTTTGGTACCCAAATAGCCTTCTTCTTTGGGCCCACTATTGGTGTACCAACAAACTTAGCTTGCACACCCTTCACACCCTTGGTAAGTACATAGCAAGAATCAAAAGGTATAGCATTAACAAGGTTCTTGCTTTGGTTCTTTTTATTGCAATTATGCTCTAGGTGCCCAACTTGCTTGCATCTATTGCAAAACCGACCATTGCCCTTCACAAAGCTAGGCTTTGGAGTTGCAAAGGCCAACTTGCCTTTCTTGGGGTTGTAGCCCAATCCCTCTTTGTTAAGAGAGAACCTTTGGCTACCCAAGCACTTAAGCAAGCGGGCCTCACCACCATAGGCCTTGCCTAGGGCGTGAGTGAGCTCATCCACCTCTCTCTTGAGAGTCTCATTCTCAACCATTAGTGAGGCATCACAAGTGAAACTATCACTAGTAGTAGAGGTAGAGTTGGTGGTGGTGGATGAAGAGCTACAAGAAGGGTTAGTGTTTGACATGATGATAGGTTCATTAAAGGATTCATCAATTATATCACATATAACACCTATATCACATGATACAACAACCTCCTTCTTTTCTTGTTGCTCAAGTAGCAATGAGTGAGCCTTTTCAAGCTTGGAATGAGCCTTACCAAGATCCTCATGGTCTTCCACTAGACTCTCATGAGTGGTCTTAAGCTCACCAAGAACTTTCTCAAGTATTGCTACTTTCATTGAAAGCTTCTTGCACTCCTTGTTCTTGGCAATAGCTATGTCTCTAGTTTGTTGCAACAAGTCATATAGTTGTTCTTTAGTTGGTTCATCATCATCATCATTTTCATTATCATATTTATCATTATCACTATCATGAACATATTCCATTTCACTTTCATCATCACTTTCATCATATAATACCTTAGCTTCTTTGGCCATGAAGCATGAAGAGGATGAATCAAATAGTAAAGGCTTCTTGTTGCTAGCAATGGAAGCAAAAGCCTTGTTGGATGAATCTTCTTCTTCTTCATCATCATCACTTTCCCAAGTGGCCACATAGACTCCATTTTTGCCTTTCTTGAATGTCATCTTGGCCTCTCTCTTCTTCTTTTCAAACTTGTCCTTTTTGTTCTTCTTCTTATCATAAGGACATTCCGCTTGAAGGTGCTCGGTGCTATCACAATTGAAGCACTTTCTTTGTTGCTCATTTCTTTTCTTAAAGCCTCTTCTCTTAATGAACATGTGACCCATCTTCTTGACTACAAGAGCAAGTGCCTCATCATCAATTTCAAATTCCCCATCTTCATTGTTGTCTTCTTCTTCTTCAATGATGGTAGCTTTGCCCTTGGAAGAGGTGGCCTTGAATGCCACGGTCTTCTTCTTCTCATCTTCCACCTTTTCTTTGTCATCAACATCTTGATCATATTTGTCATAGGTCAATACTTCACCAAGCAAATCATTAGGCTTCATTGTTTCAAGCCCATCTCTTTGCAACATCATGATCAACATCTTGAATCTTCTAGGTAAGCTCAATAAGAACTTGTGACAAAAATCTTGATCTTGAGTCTTGTGCCCTAAGCTCTTGAGATCATTGACTATCACTTGCAATCTATGAAACATTTCAATGATTGTTTCATCATCCTTTTTCTTGAAGTTCTCAAACTCACTCTTGAGCCCATATAGCTTGGCACTCTTCACAACCTTAGTGCCTTCATATGTCTCACTCAACCTTGTCCATACTTCACTAGCCAATTCCAAATCTTTGATGCCCTCAAACACTTTTGTGTCAATACCATTATAGAGTGTATTGAGAGCCATTCTATTGCATGTTCTATTTGCTCTATCTTCATCGGTGAGATGATTGGGATCAATGATAGCAAAATCATTCTCAGTGACTTGCAATACTCTCTCATGAATAGAACCAAGGTACATTGTCATCTTTCTCTTCCAATGAGCAAAAGAACTAACACCATCAAAGAACGGTGGCTTGCCCCCAACATGATTGAACATAATTTGAGCCATTTTTCACACCGAAGGATGTTAAGCCTTGATTAAAACGGTGACCACGGCTCCGATACCACTTGTAAGGTCCTAGATGGCTAGAGGGGGGGTGAATAGCCTATAAAAATTCTACAACCACCACTAAGCAAACTTGTTAGAATAACAAACGGCGTAAAGCGAGTTTTGCTTAGCCAAAGGTTGTGATGCAAGCCTCCTATCCACAAGTCTAGTAGATTATGATCTCTAGTTCACACAAGTGCTATGTCACTAATTTTACACTAGAGAACAAGCTAACAACACTACTAGCCAAGCTACTACTAGAGCAACACAAGAAAATCTAGTAAAGATAAGTGCAAGAGATAGGATTGTGAATCTTGTACCGACGGTGGAGTGAAGATGTTGCCAATCACCAAGATGATATACAATCAATTAAAATTGACAACAACACAATATGTAGACCAATCACCGGGAGACAAGAGACACAATATTTTTGTTCACCCGGTGTTCACTTGTGCACCGACAAGCTACGTCACCGGTTGTGTCGACCAACACTTAGATGGTTCCTCGGTGTGACCCTCAAGTCACTTGCCCCTCAAGGCACGCCCCGCAAGGCACCGCAAGACTCCACTCTCAAGTGAGGTAACTCAATGACACGCGCAATCCAATAGAGTTGCTTTTGGCGTCCCGCCGAGGAAAGCACAAGAACCTCTTACAAACAACCGGAGGTGGCCAAGAACAATCACCTTCTCTTGCCAACGCCTCCAACAATCTCCAAGCCGGCTAGGAGCGGTACTCTCCAAGAGTAACAAGAAATTCACCGGCTAAACCACCCACAAGTGCCACTAGATGCCCTCAAGCTATGCAATGCACTTTGGGATTACTCAATCTCACTTATGATTTGCAATCACTCAAGAGAGATGAGTGGGAGGAGATGCTCTAGCTCAAAGGATGTACAAGAATGTTAGAAATCACTAGTTGCCTCCCCAAGGGCCGGCCATCGAGTATTTATAAGCATCCCCTCCAAATAGAGCCGTTGCAACTCCACTGACCATTTTTTCGGGACGACCGGACGCGCCGGTCGAAACTGACCGGACGCGCTTAACCGCGTCCGGTCCTCCAACGGTCACTGCGTCAACGGTCAAATCCCATGACCGGATGCGCCTCTCGACAGACCGGATGCGCCGGTCGCTCAGCACCGCGCGCGCGAAGCAACGACCGGACGCGCTGGTCGCAACGACCGGACGCGCCGGTCCCGATGACCGGACGCGCCTGTCGAACGACCGGACGCGCCGATCCGCACAGCACCCGCGCCCGCGAAACAACGACCGGACGCGCTCCTCGCAACGACCGGACGCGACAGTGCCCGCGTCCGGTGAGAGTCCAGTAAGCTCCTTCAACGATCGGACGCGTCCGATCATATGTGACCGGACGCGCCTCGCGTCCGATCATCCTCGTGAACCGCAGTTCCCTCTGGGCGACTGACCGGACGCGCCGGTCCCGCGAGTGACCGGACGCGCCGGTTGCAAACCCTAGCCCGTGCGCCCGAAACCGCGCTGTACTGACCGGACGCGTCCGGTCACACCGTGACCGCGTCCGGTGCAGCGTCCGGTCACCTCAGTGACCCCGTTCGCCTCCGTTTCTTTTCCGACTTTCGGCGTAGTGGAAAATAGGCATTTCATTTCCCCGAAATCGCCTGAATCCCGCGCTCGCACGCTCGGCGGGAGGGAGAGAGGAACCCAAACCCCTCTCTACCCGCAAACCACAGCGCGACCAACGCCACCTTTGCAAATGTGCCAACACCAACAAGTGTACATCTCCATGTGCTTGTGTGTTAGCTTTTTCTCAATCATTTTCAAAGGTTTTCCAATTAGCTCACTAGGCCCTACATGCAATGCACTTCATGAATTCACCTAGTGGCACCCGTGCATCGAATAACCGATAAGACTTCCCCTCTTAATAGTTCGGCTATCGATCCTAAACCACTCACACCCTCTATGGTGTCTTGAGTGTAAAACAAAATGGCCTTATGGTTATACCTTTGCCTTGAGCCCATTTTGTTTCTCCAAATGATATGATCCACTTCATATTATCACATGACCGTCTCGATCCATCGACCTTGACTTCACTTGCTCTTCACCGTTGCATTGGTCCGTCGGCGCCAAGTCTTGCTCAAGCTTCACCATCGCATGGTCCCTCGCTTCGAAGCCTCGACTTGCCCTTCACCCTCACAACCGGTCCATCGAGCCAAGCCTCATCTTGGTCTTCACCATCTTGGTCATATGAGTCAATGTCATGTCTCATATGCAATGACCACCTTTATCTAAATCATCCACTTAGATACAAAGGTTAGTCCTAGGTTTCATCAATTAGCCAAAACCAAACTAGGGACTTTCAGCTTCTCTGTCAACCGTCGTTGGTATTTCTTTCTTATAATTATCCCCCTCTTCTTCCAATTTCTTTCAAGCAAGCCAAGTTAACTGTTGGTCAGTTTTCTTTATAAAAAGTTGGAAATTGTTGGTTTATGATGGGACCATAATCAGCTTTGAGTTCGTATTGAGATCAGGAAATGCAGTATATGTTCTTTCTTTCTTTATTCACTGAACAAATCAATATCAGCAAAAACAATGCTCAAAGTTAGTTTTTTTTGCTGCTATCGTGTTTCATTTATTAAACCTTGTAACTGATTCAAATTTACTTTCGCATAATTATTAGTAGGCTTTGCACAGGGGTGTAGGTTCATATGATCTGGAGTTCAAGTCAACAAAGAAATTAGGGTAGAACTTCAAAACTGCTGATGATATGATTGGGAGCACTCAGAAAAATTGACCACTCTAGAGCATGGTGTGGGTACTGGGAAGGTCCGCCTTCCATGACAGGGCGCATTCTTTTCATGGAGCAGCATGCATGCCTCAAATATATCTCTTTCAGAAATTTTAGATTAATATATTTTGAATGAAATATATTGTTTGGGGAATTAGTCAAGTGATTTTATACCCTTCGCATAATTATAGTCCTATACATACCTACTACGTTTAGGATATCAGGTATGTACCTGTTATTGTCATGAGCTACAAAACCTATTAATATTGTTGTCATCTTCGGTTTTGCTGCTCTCTGCTTGCCGGCATGACCATAGTGAGTTTGGCTGCAGGTTTTCACCGTCTTCTTGCTACTGTTAAAGGGCTGGTTAGGCAACATGCACGCCTTGGCTGGGCTTCTGAATTTCCCAGGAGCCACAAAGTAAGCTCTCACCTTCTCCACAAAGTAAGCTCTCACTTTTTTCAAGGTATGTACCTGTTATTGTCATGAGCTACAAAACCTATTAATATTGTTGTCATCTTCGGTTTTGCTGCTCTCTGCTTGCCGGCATGACCATAGTGAGTTTGGATGCAGGTTTTCACCGTCTTCTTGCTACTGTTAAAGGGCTGGTTAGGCAACATGCACGCCTTGGCTGGGCTTCTGAATTTTCCAGGAGCCACAAAGTAAGCTCTCACCTTCTCCACAAAGTAAGCTCTCACTTTTTTCAAGTTACATCAACATGCAAGCTAGATCTGTCATCTCACTTTCGTTTTTTTTGTCTTTTATCGTCTGCAGGATATGCACAATTGTTTCACCATAGTGGCATGCCATCACAATTTTATAACCTGTTGACATAGGTTCAAATATGATGGAAATGTAACAATCTAAAGCTAATAAAAATATGATATAATTAGAGAAGTAAAAGAGCACCCATGCTGCTTTGTTTGGTCATCTGATGAATCGCTAATGTTTTGTTTCTCATACTTGCTTATAAATATTTTCTTTCTCAACTACTATCCTATAACTGTTGCTTACTGGTAGAAGCTGCACAGACAAGTGTTATCTTGGTTATATCTGATCATACCTTGTTATAAATGGTTAGTATTGTGTAAGCATTATTGCAAAAATACAGTGACTATTTGATTCTTTTGGGCATTTAAGAAGCTGATAAAAAAGTATTGAGATCGAAGACACACAACGGATGGAAGCATGTACCAACAACTAACATGGGTGATGACTTCTAGATATTGTGTATTATATAATATCTAGATATTTTTTTTGACCGAAAATACTGTGGGGAGATCCCCACATTGATAAATTTGATTAATTTTAAAACAAGGCAGAGAGTTTCTTATATAATATCTAGATATTGATTCATCAAAAATAAGTATGAATTTTATTATTCATTGAATTATGGTTGCACTGTATCATCATGTATTGTTATATTTTTAATACGATATATATTAATTGAGATGTTTCCTCTGTTGTGTATGATTTTTTAATATCTTATATTGATTAGCAAACAAATATTTTCTTACAAATATTTTTGTTATTTGATTTATCCGTAGCGTTAGCACGGGCATTATACTAGTGGTCAATAGTTAGGCCGTAGCTATCAAGTTTTATTAGAAGGAGAAAAAAAACACAACCGGAGTGTCGGACCAGATTTTTTTTTCTTGAAAGATCAGTGCAACGCTGACCTTCAGAGTTCATGACGCGTCATCCACTCAAAGATGGCGCACCGCGGTCCACCGCGCTGCTGCGAAAGAACGCGGACAGAGTCCGGGCATCGACTATGCCGTCATTGCCGACGAGATGAATCGATGTATTTTTTTAAGATAAGGGGACACGTGGATGGAAAGTTCTAGTGCACATGGCATTGGCAGGGACTCTTTTTTTTTTTTTTGATAAGGCATTGGCAGGGACTTGGTTCCATCTCACGTTGGTGGTCGACGGCAGGGAAGCCCCATGGATTATTGGGTAAAGTGGTTTGATTATTGGGTTGATCTCATGAAATGTCAAAATAGTCCGTAGGGGAAGTCCCACGTACGCAACTCGATCGGAGTCGAAAAAAGGAACCTGGTTGCGTCTCCCGTTTCATAACGCTTATAAAAAGAAGAGTAAAATGTACCAGAGATCCATTAAATTTTGAGGATGTGTCATTTAGGTCTATCAACTCTCAAACTGTATTTTTAGTCACTAAATTTTTTAAATGGTTCATCTAGATGACACCTCCTAAGAAGTCCATGGACATCTGGTGCATTTTACTCTTAAAAAAAAGGCTCAGTGACCCTCTCGGTAGCCAACACAAATGGGAGAGGTTAGCCAGACCCAAAACCCTAAGTACTCAATCTAATTGAACACTGGAGTAAAGAGAAGGCCGTCGCCCCACGTATCCTTCTCCGATCTCGTTCATGAGGTCACTGCCACCACCTGTAGGTTGATCCTAGGAGGGAGTTGCCGCCGCTGCTAGGAGGATGTCGATGATGGCTACGATGTCGATGATACAACATCACCACCTCTCTGCATCAGCACCTACATCACGTAGGCACGGTCCTCACACCTAAAGCCTAATGGCTTCCTCCTCTACTAATGAAGCTAACCTGAGAGATCCAATCTAAGCCTAATATAGATATCCTAATTAGAACTAGAGATCCTGTTGTATAAGTAACTAACCCTAAGTTAATTCTAACACCGATCACTATTGTTACTAGTTGCTTGAGAGTTGTGGAAGGAAATGAACTTAAGAATTTTTTCAACCGCCACCACTCTTCTGCAGAAGACCTCATTTCCAAGATTAGGGATTAGGCGAGGCTTTAGTGCGCTCAAGCAGTTAAAGTGTTCGAGAGAGATTGTCCCCTCAGTGTAACTATGTTTTTGCTTCTTGAGCCTCGCATCTGCATATACTCCCTCCGTATCGGATTTATAAGTCGTTTTGGACAAGATTTGAGTCAAACATTGGGAATATAAATCATCAATAACTTTTAAGTCATTGAGTTTGCAAATGTAAAAATTATATGAATATATTTGTATTGAAAAATATTTTCATAAAAGTATACATATATCACTTTTTCATAAATATTTTTTTTATAAAAACAAGAGGTCAAAGTTGTGTTTTGGAGACCGTGTCGCTGTCCTAAACGACTTCTAAATCAGGGAGTATGTTTTTTCTTTTCTTTTCTTTGTTACTAAATTTTGTAACTCTCCTTTGTTAATACACGATCCGCCGCCGTTCCCTAAGAAAGACTGTTGTGTTCTGCTGCTCCGTTTGCAGGATAAGTTCGTGTTGCGTCAAGAAAGTGTAGAACGTACACATTCATGGACCGGCCGACTTGAGTGGTCGATATGATTGGTGGGCCGGAAGCGATCAGCTGGATTACTGAGACGCCAATGGTTGCTGACCCCGGCCCACGCCGACGTGGCGGCGGTCCGTGTCAAAGTCAAACCGACCGGAGACCTCAGCATCATCATTTGCCTCGTCGACTCGACGCCGACGATATATAGGCACCGCGCGCGCGGGTTCCTGGCTGGTGGTCAGGACTCGGAGAAGATGGATGCGCCAACACCAGCCACGGCTCCAGCACCGGCACCGGCAGTGACGGCGGTGGTGGACGCGCGGTTCTGCGCGCCGGTGGCCACGGCGTTCGCGGTGACCAAGACGATCAGCCTGACGGGGCGCGACTTCACCGTCACGGACGCCGCCGGCGCCGCGGTGATGCAGGTGGAGGCCGCGGTGTTCGCGCTCCTGCGCAAGTCCCTCCTCCTCGACGCCGCGCGCCGCCCGGTGCTCACCATGCAGGACTCGGGCTACTTCATGGACACCAGGTGGGAGGTGTTCAGGGGGGACAGCACCAGCCGGCGGAACCTGCTCTTCGCCGCGGTGAAGTCGTCGGCGTTCCAGATCAGGACCAAGATCTACGTCTTCCTGGCCGGCAATGCCGCCGGCGAGGAGGCGCCTGACTTCCTCATCCGGGGCAGCTACTACGACGGCGCGTGCACCGTCTGTCGCGGCAGCTCCGACGCCGCCATTGCCCAGGCAAGCAGCATCTTTCAGCTCCTAAACCAAACTATTTTTTCATGAATTTTCCCCCATTCGATTTGAGCTGATTATATCGTGGGTTGTCCTGCAGATTACACGCCAAAACACCGCAGGGGGTGCACTACTCGGGAGGCACACGTATACTGCGAGGATCAGCCCAGGCATAGACCGAGCGTTCATCCTTGCACTGACCGTCATTCTGGACGAGATGCATCACCACAGGTAGAACGCTGAGGTTCCCTCTGTTTCTCAAGGAAGACGTCAAAGATCAGAATTCCTGTCATTCGTGTTCCTTTCAATCTATCTCCACCGGCTAAGTGTTTTCTCAGTTTTGTTGTGTATAACAGTGCTGTAAGAATTTTCATTGTATTTCAGTTAAAGCCTGTAAAAATTGATGTATGTCCCCATATAGGCATATGCTCACATGCATGATGAAGGCAAAAAATTGACCATGAAAACAAACATCTAAGCATGAAGTCGTGGTTTTCAGTTACTAGATAAATCTCCTTGCTACCTTTTAGCTAAGAACATGCGGGAATATAAGAAATGATAAGTGATCTCTACTTGCAATTGCAAGTAACCCAACTATCATGAGCCTTTACGAGTGTAGTTTATTCTTGGTGCATCTGCATTGATTCAATTATATGGCTTAATTGCTATACCTTGTACTAAAATTTCATCTGATAGAACAGCTAGTTCTTCGCTGTTCCGATGCCAATGTTCAAGGTGGGGAATGTTTTCCCCCTCTGTTTCTGTAAAAAAAAGAAACCTGCCTAGTATTGCCTGAATGTGAGATTCAGACGCCCAGGTCGAAGATTTGTCTCGTCCATCAGCCACTTTGGTGCCGTTTTAGGTTTGGTGTTGGAAACCCCGTGGAATATGAGCCTTGACTTACCACCAAATATTAGGACGTCACCAGATTCAAGATCAACCTTTGAAAGCTTCTCTTCGTCTCTAACATCACCATACAAGAATTCTGCGGTCTCGCCTATCGAAAAAGAAACGACAGGCAATCCCTTGTCAATGCTGCTCTTTGATTCGTCTTTGTCCTATCAAATAACACAATGGTACAATCCAGTGAGTAATCACCAAACAAGATCGCAATGATATGACATTTCAATTGTTAGATCAGTGGAATTAAGGACGCTTTACTAGAAATGCCCAAGAACATGAAATTCAGGCTTCGGAGAAAAAAGAAGTAAAGCCTAATAATTAGCTTCTGCTTTTATCTTGCCTAAATAACTGCAGGTGCCCATCCAAAAACAGCGTTTAATGATTTAGCTAAGCAGGAATCAGTTTTCCTTTCCTTTTTTAAAAGAAAAAAAATTAAGTAGCAGTCCAGGCTTTAGATCATTGACTAGATTGGTCTCAGATTGAAATTACAATGTTCTGAAACTGATATTTGCATTATACCAACACAGAAAGAGTTTCTTTTGTACCTGATGAAGACCCAACCTCCCACTACTGTTGTAGAAGTTAACAAGGCAGATATCCGGTGACATCGCAGGGATTTCTTGCACAGCATTGGCAGCTCCTTTTTGTTGTTTCAAAAATTCATTGGAAGCTTGAATGCCATCTTGAACGAACTTCTTGAATTCTTCTGGTATGGTCGGTGGTTGAGCACCATCAAACGGACGTCTATCTCCATATGAGTATGAATTTGGATCCCAGTTCTTCCCTAAGCACATCATCCACAGTCTTAGCATAGCACCATTTCGGTAGCCAGGTCTATAAAATCCCCCAGGACCAACACCGAGTTGCCGACAAAGTTTGACAATTTTAAACTGATATGAGAAATAAAAACGTCACGTATATACTTTCAGCAGTAAGTGTGCATTAGTTGACATGATTAAGAATATCATGGTAATCAAATCAATAGATCACACGCATTCATGGGAAATATGAAATCTGAGAATTATGAAAGTAGCAACAAAATATTCTCATAGGACATTGAAGACATGAGCAACTACAAAGAAATGAGCATACAAATTTTCAAGGGAGGAAAAAACCGCATGGAGAATAACATTTCATACTCTTTCTATTGCCCATAAATTCCTTAGATAAAGCGCTACTTCCAACAAAAGTTGTTTGTGCAAAGATAAGGGGCTATTTTTTCTTTAAAAAAAGAATTTTACGCTCAGATATTGCCTACGTGATTGACCCTGTAATTACAGCAATAACATTTGTAAACATAGGCATACCTGATCATTAGGCTTTATGAATCTTTTCAACAGAACCATCCCAGGTCTCAATTGCAATGGAGCTACATCCTTGGAACATTCCCTGTCTCGCCTTTTTTCTCTGGTGGTCTCAAGTATAGAAGGTTTCAACTTGACAGCGCATGTGTTAGCACTCATGCATATATCAAGTGGGGCAGCTCCAGAGTCAGATCCTGTGCTACACTGACTGCTTCTGGAGTCTACAGGTTTGGTTTCTGTGGTTGAACTGGTGTAACCAACTTTTGCTGTGAATCTTTGCTGCTAACCGAAGGAGAGAATGTACAGTCACCCTGTTCTCGATGTGCCGAAGAGCTTCTATAGACCTAAAGGTAAAAATGGATTGTCAGAAGCATGAAAAAAGAATCGAGGTTTAACAAAAATATACCTACCATATCCAGCATTACCTGAATTCAGATTTAGAATTAATAACTAATCAAACAATTCTCAAACTATGAGTAGCATACATCTTGTTCTTCCAGTTCAACTATAAAACTGCAACTCATATATTGTACATACAAATTCATACAAACACGCATAAATATTCAATGTCCTAATTGCAGAGAAAGGACAGTGCTTGTGTTCCCCTAGAAAAAGGTTTAGAAAAGAGATGTTCACAAATTCCCACTTCAAAAAGTGGTAAACCACGGAAACAATGGTAAATCATTCAGGATCCGGTGTTTCATTAAAAAAAACAAATTCCCACTTCCTATCAAACCACGAACATGCAGCTAATAAGAAACTAACCCACGTTGAACACCAACACCGCCGCACCACACAAACATGCCGTTATTTTTGCGATCCAGCAGCACTACGTTGTAGCAATCAACAGCGGCGAAGCCCAAGCGTTAGGGGCCGAAAATTAGAGGGGCGATCGGCGTTTTGGCGGTCGAAAGAGAGAGAGGTTGGAGTGTTGGACCATCGCTGCACTTACCGATCCGTGAGGGGAACCGCCCTTCCGCGGCGGGGCGGAATTCGCCGGTTTCTTATCGCCGCGGCCGGCCATGAACGGGAGCCGATCCGCGCCGAAGCGGAGGCGGCACTTGAAGAACAACTGCGGCCCGCGCGCGGGGACGAGGCGGTCGGCGCTTGATTGGGAGCGCGCGCGGCTCTACAGCTCTCGAGGCGGAGAAAGACGTGACGACTGACGAGGAAGTCGGAAGGTTTTAGGCTTCTTGTGATTCTTTCTTCGCAAAAGCACAACAACTAGCAAACCGACTCGGCCAGCTGTATAGTATTTACTGTATTCCTTTTCCGAACAAAAATACCATGTATTATTACTCCTACTCCTGTAGGTGATAACATTTTATAAAATGGAAATTGCATTTGTTTTATTCACAAAAAGCAATTTCGTATTGAACACCGCATTTTTTTGGCAACATTGAACAACGTTTTATTTATATATCTATGTGACATTCAGTCGTTTTGGTCCCTCCTGTCAACTCTTACACCGTCTTCTGACTATATTTACACTGTCTTATTACTATATTTACAATAATTTCTTTTTTTTGATAAGTACAATAATTTCTTCAGTGTAATTTATTGAACAAAGTGATGTAACTTGGGAACAATACAAATATATACCAAATTTTTCTATAGATTCCAGATATCAGAGAAATATATATCAAATTGTTCACAAATATCATTAAATTGTTCACAAACTTACAAATTTACAAATTTTTCTATAGCGAGAAGCGTGCATGACGAACTGCATGTGACGTGTCCTGGATCGGATCACGCAGCAGCTAACTGAATGCGACGTGTCCTGGATCAGATCTCGTGCACGCGCCCAGCTAGCAGGCATGGCGGCCGCTGCTCCACTTTTGCCACGTACTACGCGCGCACGGATGATGGATGCATACACTAAAAAAAAAAAGAAAAAACAATGGCGGACGCATCGGGCGGCAACGAATGGCCCAAAAATCACTTGATAAAGGCTCCTAAATTAACCCTTTTTTTTTGGAACATCCTAAATTAACGGGTTGATAGATAGCAATACTGTTTTTTTTTCAGGGGAACATTGAACATCGTATTTGTACAACGCAATGCATTATGGGCTGGTTTTCTAGAAGCCCAAGCTCTGTCACTCAGAAAAGAACGGCCCAACAGTCCAAATCAGAAACAACTCTGCTATTGGGCCTACCGTTGACTTGTTGAGCGCAAAGCCGACGAGAAAAGGTAGATCATTGTCTTTTTTGGCAGAAACTTTGGAAAGTCGATTGCCCACCGAAGGTCAGACATTTCCTGTGGTGACTCAGCCACAATACTATGGCGTTGAGGAAGAATCTACAGCGACGGGAAATGAAAGTTGAGACAAGCTGCTGCCTATGCCGGAGATTAGACGAGGATGGTGGACACTTGTTTCTGAAGTGCAAGGAGGTGATAATGGTTTGGAGGGAGTTAAACTTGGAAGTTGTGTGATGCCAATTGGCCGAGTTCACATCACCGAAAGAAATGCTGGAATTCGTTCTGAAGCTGGAGTCTAAAACGCAGCTAACTGTCATCTTGCTTTGGCTTTGGTGGGATGAACGGAACAAGTTCATAGAAGAGGGAAGAAGAAGATCGGTTTTGGACGTGGCTTATGTGACTGCAGCGCTGGCAGATAGATTTCAGGCAAAGGGCGCTTAACCCCTATTTTCAGATTTCCGTCAGAGTCCGAAATGAACTAAACCACAGGAAGGGGTGTTTACAGTCAATTCTGATGGGGCTTTTGACTATAAAACTGGTTCAGGCGGCTGGGGGCTCAATGGTGACGGCGGGTTCAGGTAGAGAACCATCTGGGGATACACAGAGTGGAGCTGAAGATGGACGCCTCTCTAGTTAAGGCGGCCCTAGAGGACGATGCCTATCGCCTGTCGGCTATGAGCGGAATCACTATTGAACTCCGACTGCTGATGATGACGGAGTTTGTTAGTAGCAAAGTCTCTGTGTGTTCGAGATCATGCAATAAAGTAGCGGATGCCGTTGCGGCATTTGGGTAAGTGTGGAAGTGATACGCCAATCACTTGGGTAAGTGTCGAATAACCGAGTGTTTTAGAGGCAAGTAGCACTTGATCGACAGAAACAACTAAAAGGGATAAGCCAACAAAAATCGAGAGTTTTTTTTATGAATGTGACACGCAATTTAGAGAATGTTGGATACAAATTTAAGGGTTGTTAGATCCAGTTACGACCAGAGTTAGCAGTGTCATATCATAATACACCTAGCAACATCCGGAATGAATTACAGATCAAATCAAACCAAGGAGCATCCAATTCTAACCCGTTCTGGTTCAAACCCATTTTCAACCGAACCTAGTTTAAACCAAGCACAAAAACCATTTCAATCCAGTTAGAACCTAGTTCAAACCAATCAAAACCCAATTGGAACCTGACCTAATAACCAAACCAAGATTAAACCAAACCCCAACACAGCCAATTTCAACTAGACCAATATAATCTACTTTGAACTGGTCAAAACCACTATTCGCCTAAACGGTTGTTTATCCCGTTTAAACACAGTGTAAACACTGCACGGTGGTGTATCGTACATGTTTAATTGGTCATTTAGCTTGTTTAATGGACCATTTAGAGCATCTCCAACAACATTACCTATCAAGCTACCTATCTCCAATTTGGGTAGTGGAGGGCAAAAAAATCCAGTCCAACAGACTACTTGCTAGGCTACCCAATTTTGTTGGCTACCTAAACCCCTCCCACTACCTATTCCTGTTAGGCCAACCACTAGCTACCCAAATTTTTCTTTCACCAACGCGCTCGCAAACCGCCCGACGCCGCTGGCGGCGGGCCTTCTTCCCCGCCAACATCGGTCTTCTTCCCCGGCAGCGCCGGCCATCGAGAGTTCCGCTACCTTGCCTGCACCCTTCCACCGCGCGGCGGGTGCTCCCTAGCACAAGCCCCCTTCCCGACGCGGTGGGTGCTCCCGGTGGCCCGTGAGCTCTTTCTTGCCGCAGTCGGTGGCCTTTAGGTTCTTTCCAACCACCGTTGGTGGCATGCGGGAGCTTTACGGTGGGGTTGCGGTCTTCCCCTCCTCATCGATGTACTGTGGCCCTCCCCGTCGGTGGTCGCCCCTTCCCCTTCCCTGCCTCCGATGATGGCCGAGTTTTCCATGGCGACAAGGGAACGAAGAGGATGCCATGTGGGTCCCACGTGTCATCCTCTGCAAGATGGATTTGGGTGGCCCGAATAATGGCTAAATTATAGGTGATCGACTGTTTACCGTTTAGCATTTAGGAAAACACTGGTCAAAACCCATTTACCTAGTAGCCATCAATTTCAACCAGATCCAGTTCAAAAACAATAGAAAAGTTTAAACCAAATCCTAGCACAGCCAGTTTCAACTACACCTAGTTATAGTCCACTTTGAACTAGTCAAAACAAATTCTAACCAAACCCAATAGCAAGATACAACGACTTACATTAAAATCAGGTGGGTACAAAATCGTGTGCTAAGGACTCTAAAGCACTCGAGTGTCATATAACTTTTTCTCTAACTTTATGCGGAAGTTTTTCTTTTCGACTATTTCTCATGCGATGGATGCTGATACATGGCTTCCCTATAAAAACCGTCATCACTGATTTTTTTACCTTCTTCTCTTGTAAATAAATACTATTGGTACTTAGAGTTGAATATAGAAGATAACATAGAATTTACAGAAGGCCTAGTGCCCGGAAGGGATGTGGCGTCCAAATGCAGACCCCACACCCTGCGTCCCGCATCCCACCCAGCACCAACGCCCGCGTCCGTCGCAGGTAGCCACCGGCCGCGCTGTGAAACACCCCGATCTACTTTTTTAACATCCAGATGAAACATTTGCAATATACATCTGAAACAGATGAGACACTTGAAATATGCGATTGAAATATACGTGTATAGGCATAGCAATATATACAACATACAAATCTACTTTTTCAAGATCCAGATAAACCACTTGCAACATAAGTTTGAAACATATACTTGGAACATGCGGGTAGAGCCACAACAACATATGCAACATCCAGATAGACACACTTGAAACATATGTCTAAAACATCTGAAACACTTGAAACATAGACTTGCAACATACTCATATTATCATTGCAACATATACAACATCACAGCCTACTTTTGCAACATTCAAATGAAGCGCTTGAAACAACGCCTAAAACACTTAAAACACGGCGTCGCCGCGCGACCACGGCCTACCTGGTGGGGAACTGTCGGGTCAGGGGGACGTCGAGAGCTGCCCAAATCACACCTAGGCATAGGCGCAGGCCTCCCCTTCCAGCCGTGGTGTCTTCGGTCGGTTGTGATAGCGTGAGGTGGATGGGGCGCGGAAGAGTGCTGGATGGGGGCCGGGTGTGGCGCGCTCATGCTGGAGAAGGCCGTCGGGCTAGAGTGAAGGCGCGAGGTGGATGCAGGCGGCTAGAGAAGGCAAGCGGCGTAGTGGATGCGCTAGTGGGGGCGTAGGGCAACGGCCGCGCGGGGTGCCTCTCGGGCGGCTCAGCCTCGCGCTCGGGGCAACAGTGCTCGCGCTCGAAGTCAAAGGCTGATCTTGCGTTGCGGCCTAGGGCTCTGTAAGGTCCAAAAAGGCTAGAGGGGGGGTGAATAGCCTAATTAAAAACTTCTACAAGAATTACTTAACCACAAGTTAATACGAAAGGTGGCGAAGCAAAAGCACTAGCTCTAACTAATTAAGCAAGCCACCTACACAAGTCTAGTATAAGGCTATCCACTAAACACAACAACAACTACAAGCTAGAAACAAGAAGTAATACAAGAGAAGAGCTTTGAGGGTAAAGTTCCTAACGGCTATATTCGAAGGGGTACGCTATAAATAGAGGTTGGCCGGGGTTTGAGGGTAACTCTTGCACATTTTGAGAACTAGAGACATACTTTGAGCTAGAGAACAACCCCTCCACTCATCTATTTGCATAGTTGCACATTTTGAGTGAGATTGAGTGAGATTCAAGTGCATTGCTTGAGAGTTGCATTCTAGAGGCACTTGATCTTTGAGTTGCTGTGGATTTCTTGTTACTCTTCCGTGTTTCCCGACACGGTAGACGGCTTAGAGCAGCGGAGGTGATTAAGCTCGCAATTGGAGATTGTTGGAGCCTTCACCAAGTATTGTAAGGGATTCTTGATCCTTCCCCGCGGGAGTTCGTAAATTGGATACTCTAGTGGAGCTCGTGGCTTGGAGGATCCCCATCTTGTGTGCGGTTGTGCGGCGCCCACCGAGGGCTCGACTCTTGATAGTCGATTAGCTCGCGAACCGACAAGTGGGTCTATCGCCACAACGGGGAGTAGCTTGCCGGGAAGCAAGTGAACCTCGGGATAAATTCTTGTATCATTCTCTTCCTGAGGATTTCTCTTGTATGATTGATTGATTGGCATTTCTCTTCTCTTCACGGTGGTATAATCACTCGAAGCTCTTCTCTCGTATTACTTCTTGTTTCTAGCTTGTAGTTGTTGTTGTGTTTAGTGAATAGCCTTGTACTAGACTTGTGTAGGTGGCTTGCTTAATTAGTTAGAGCTAGTGCATTTGCTTCGCCACCTTTCGTACTAGCTTGTGGTTAAGTAATTATTGTAGAAGTTTTAATTAGGCTATTCACCCCCCTCTAGCCTATTTGGACCTTACAAGTGGTATCGGAGCCGAGGCACCGTTTATTTGAGGCTTAACAACCTACGGTGAAAAAGTAATGGCTCAATTAAGCTTGCACATCAACAACACCAAGAAGGCACCTCACTTTGATGGCACAAATTATGCATATTGGAAGGTTAAGATGATCGCACACCTAAAGTCAATCAATAGAGAAGTGTGGAAGGTCACCGAAACAAAATTTGAGGTTGCTAATCCGGAAGCATCTACACTGGTGGAAGAGAAGAAGCTCCAATGCAATGACATTGCCATTAGTGCTCTTCATGAGGCATTAGATGACAAGACATTTGAGCAAGTAAAGAACATAGATATTGCTCATGATGCTTGGGCCAAACTAGAAGAAACATTTGAGGGAACCGAAGGCACAAAGACCGCTAAAGCATATATCTTGCAAGAAAAATTTTCAAGCTTCAAGATGCAAGATGATGAAAGTGTACCGGAGATGTTTCATAGGTTGTAAGTCATTGTTAATGAGCTTAAGGCACTTGGTGAGTAGGTCAAGGACAATCAATTCTCTATGAAGTTCTTGAGAAGCTTGCCCAAGAGATTTGATACATTGATCACCGTGCTAGTGAGGACTACATTGAAGGATTTAACTCCTCAACAAATATTTCAAGAAGTGATGACCGATGATTCATATAGAGAAGATGATGAGAAGGATGAGTTGGTCAAGAAGAAGAAGAAAGAAAATAAGAAGAAAGATGATGAAAAGAAAAAGAGTGTGGCATTCAAAGCCACCACATCCAAGGGCAAATCTAAGATTGAATCATCAAGTGATGAAGACTCAAGCTCTTGTGATAGTGATGACATTGATGAGAAGATGGCTCTCTTTGTCAAGCAATTTGGTAAATTCATGAAGAAGAAAGGCTTTCGTGCAAGAAGGAGGAAGAATTCATCCAAGAAGAATGAGCATACCATGAGATGCTTTAGATGCCATAGCAAGGACCATCTCATTGCAAAATGTCCTTATGATAGTGATGATGAAGATGCTATCAAGAAGGAGAGAAAGAAGCAAGAGAAGAAGGAGAGCTCTTATAAGAAGAAGAATGATTCTCATGTTGCTATATGGGATAGTGATGATTCCTCAAGTGATGATGAGGATGACAACAAGAGTAAGAAGAAGGGACATGCTAGCATTGCCATCCAAGAGAAGGTCTCCCTCTTCGACACTCCATCGTGCTTCATGGCTAAGGCCGCTAAGGTATCATCCGATGATGAGAGTGATCATAATAATGATAGTGATAGTGATAGTGATGAAGAAGAATTCACTAAAGATGAACTAATCACTATGCTAGAAGATTGCACTCAACATTTTAAAGAATCTAGAAAGGAGTGCAAGGGCTTGCTTAAAGAAAAGAAAAACCTTATGCAAGAACTTGATGAGCTTAGGGCATCTTATGAGAGTCTAAAGGTAGACCATAAGAAGCTTCAAAAGTCTCATACTAAGCTTGAAGAAGCTTATTCCTCTCTAGTTGAAAAATGTGAAAATATGCCAACTAATGTTGAGAAAGCTAAAACTTGTAACATAGGCATATCATGTGATATAATTGATAAATCCTTTCATAAGCCTATTGTTGTTGCTCCCACTAACTCTTCATGTAGCGCATCTACATCATCCTCATCTAGTAGTGATGGTTTTACTTGTGACTCCACACTTATATTTGAGAATGAAAATCTCAAGAAGGAGGTAAAAGAGCTCAATCACATATTAGCTAAGCCTTATGGTGGTGAGGACCGCTTGCTTATGTGCTTGGGTAGCCAAAGAGCTTCTCTCTACAAAGCGGGATTGGGCTATAACCCCAAGAAAGGCAAGGCCGCTTTTGCTCCTCACAAGACTCGTTTTGTGAAGAACAATGGTAGCTATTGCAAAAGTTGCAAGCAAGTTTGTCATATAGAGCAACAATGCATGAACAAGAAATCAAATGCTAATGTATCCTCAATTAAGTTTGATTCTTTCTATATGCTTACCAAGTGTACAAATGGTGTTCATGCTAAGTTCATTGGTGCACCATGGATGGCTCAAAGAAGAAAGCCATTTGGGTACCAAAGAGCTTAGTCTCGAACCTTGGAGGACCCAAACAAGTTTGGGTACCTAAAAGGAATTGATCTTGTCTTGTAGGTCAATTAAAAAGCCGGAGGAAGGCATTGGGTGCTTGATAGTGGGTGCACTCAACATATGACCGGAGACTCTTGTATGTTCAATTCAATTGATACAAGTTAAAATGATAGTTTTGATGCTATCACTTTTGGCAACAACAAGAAAGGCAAGGTCAAGGGGCTTGGTAAAATTTCTATCTCAAATGACTTGAGCATTTCTAATGTGTTGCTAGTTGAGAGCTTGGATTTCAATCTTTTATCGGTGGCACAACTTTGTGATCTTGGCTTCAAGTGCATATTTGGTAGTGATGATGTTGAAGTCATAAGTGTTGATGGATCAAATTTGATATTCAAAGGATTTAGACATGGAAGCTTATACTTGGTTGACTTCAATGATAGTGAGACACAATTGACATCATGCTTGCTTAGTGAATCTAGTATGGGATGGTTATGGCATAGAAGGCTTGGTCATGTTGGAATAAAACAATTGAACAAACTTTTGAGGCATGACTTAGTTAGAGGCTTGAAAGATATCACTTTTGAAAAGGATAAACTATGTAGTGCTTGTCAAGCCAGCAAACAAGTTAGAAATACACATCCTAGTAAGAGTGAAATGAGCACATCAAAGGTATTTGAGTTATTGCACATGGATTTGTTTGGGCCAACAACATACACTAGTATTGGTGGCAACAAGTATGATTTTGTGATTGTTGATGACTGCACTAGATATACTTGGGTGTTCTTTCTCTATGACAAGAGTGATGTTTATGATCTATTCAAGTCTTTTGTCAAGAGGGTGCAAAATGAGTTTAAAATCACCATCAAGAAGATTAGAAGTGACAATGGTAGTGAGTTCAAGAACACAAGAATTGAAGATTTGTGTGATGATCTTGGTATTGGACATCAATTCTCACCAACATACACTCCTCAATCCAATGGTGTAGTTGAAAGGAAAAATAGAACCTTGATTGATATGGCTAGATCAATGCTTAGTGAATACAATATTAGTCATTCATTTTGGAGTGAAGCCATCAACACGGCTTGCTATTGTAGCAACCGTCTCTATTGCCATGGAAAGCTTGGAAAGACACCATATGAGCTATTGAATGGAAGAAAGCCCAACATTGCATACTTTAGAGTGTTTGGTTGCAAATGCTATATTCTCAAGAAAGACACTAGATTGAGCAAGTTTGAAAAGAAATGTGATGAAGGGTTCTTACTTGGTTATTCTACCACAAGCAAGGCATATAGAGTTTGGAATCTTACTAATGGCACCTTGAAAGAAGTTCATGATGTTGAGTTTGATGAAACCCAAGGATCTCAAAATGAAGCTCAAAACATTGATGATGTGAGAGGAGATCAATTGTCAAATGCAATGAAGAACATGGACATTGGTGATATAAGGCCGATGCAAGTTGATGATGATGATATTCATGTGATCAACCAAAGTGTGCAAATTGATACAAATCAAGCAAGATCTAGTGGTACTCATGATGAAGCCCAAGTTCAAGGTCAAACAAGTGGAAGCAATCAACTCCCAATACTCCAACCTACTAGTATTGCAAGAGATCATCCATTAGACCAAATCATTGGTGGAATTCAAAGTGGTGTTCAAACTAGATCAAGATTAGCATCATTTTGTGAGCATTATTTATTTGTCTCATTAGAAGAACCAAAGAAGATAGAAGATGCATTGAAAGATTCCGAGTGGGTAAATGCCATGCATGAAGAACTAAACAACTTTGCTAGAAATCAAGTTTGGAAACTTGTTGAGAGGACAAAGAACTACAATGTGATTGGCACTAAGTGGGTCTTTAGAAACAAGCAAGATCAAGATGGCATGGTTGTGAGGAACAAAGCAAGATTAGTAGCACAAGGATACACTCAAGTTGAGGGTCTTGACTTTGGAGAGACATATGCACCGGTTGCAAGATTGGAAGCAATTAGAATCTTATTAGCATATGCTTGTTCACACAATATCAAGCTCTATTAAATGGATGTCAAGAGTACATTTCTCAATGGCTACATCAATGAAGAAGTTTATGTTGAGTAACCTCCCAATTTTGAAGATGACAAGAAGCTCGACCATGTTTACAAGCTAAAGAAGGCATTGTATGGTTTGAAGCAAGCACCTAGAGCATGGTATGAGAGGTTAAGGGACTTTCTCCTCTCTAAAGGGTTCAAGATGGGAAAGGTTGACACCACTCTCTTCACCAAGAAGCTTGGAAATGACTTGTTTGTGTTGCAAATCTATGTGGATGATATCATTTTTAGATCAACCAATCAAGATTTTTGTGAAGAGTTTGGAAATATGATGGCTAATGAGTTTGAGATGTCTATGATTGGAGAGCTTAGTTACTTCCTTGGACTTCAAATCAAGCAAATGAAGTATGGCACTTTTGTAAGTCAAGGCAAGTACATCAAGGACATGATCAAGAAGTTTGAATTGCACGATGCTAAGCAAATGAGTACACCAATGGGCACAAATGATCAATTGAGTGTTGATGCTAGTGGAAATATGGTAGATCAAAAGCAATACCGGTCTATGATTGGAAGTTTGCTATATGTCACCACTTCTAGGCCGGATGTGATGTTTAGTGTGTGCAAGTGTGCAAGATATCAAGCTTCACCTAGAGAAAGTCACTTGAAAGCAACCAAGAGGATATTGAGATATCTTAAGGGCACTCATGATGTTGGATTATGGTTTCCAAAGGGGTCTAACTTTGAGTTAATTGGATATTTGGACTCCGACTATGGTGGATGCAAGATTGATAGAATAAGCACAAGTGGCACTTGTCAATTGCTTAGAAGGTCTCTTGTTTCATGGTCATCAAGGAAACAAAATAGTGTTGCACTATCTACCGCCGAGGCCGAATATATTAGTGTCGGTAGTTGTTGTGCACAATTGCTTTGGATAAAGGCCACCTTGAATGATTTTGGAATCAAGTTCAAGTATGTGCCATTATTTTGTGACAATAAAAGTGCTATCAAGATGACTCAAAATCCGGTTCAACATTCAAGAACGAAGCACATTGACATAAGGCATCACTTCATAAGAGACCATCAACAAAAGGGTGATATTAGCATTGAGAGCATTGGCACCAAAGATCAACTAGCCGACATTTTCACAAAGCCACTTGATGAGAAGAGATTTTACAAGTTGAAGAATGAATTGAACATACTTGACTTCTCCAACTTGAAATGAGTGCACCCCCCACATTCTTATATGACATGCCTCTCCTCCGACAATGCAAGGTAAAGTTATTTGGCATATCATTCATACTATGCTAAGGACATGGTTAGAACATATAGACATATTTGCATATCAAATAGGCTCATTCATGAAAATCAAATGATTTTGATGTATATATGGTACCACTATTGCTTCTATGTTTATTTGATCTATTGGTAGCATATGACATATTTATGGGCTTTCAAACCTAGTGTTGAATCTAGAAAATGAGCTCATGATGTGTAATTCAACATGGTCAAGATAACCCTTATACTTTATGAGGTGTGAAAAAGCTTGTCTTTGGATCAAACTGAATTACATATTCTAGGCAAGTGATCTAGGTTGAACCATAATTTGGACTCCCTCATAATTGATTGACTTATCTCTCACTAAAATTGGCACCTTTTTGGTGATTATTGACAAAGGGGGAGAGAAAAGTCACAAAGATATTGCAAAGAGCAAGAAAGATATAAAAAGGGGGAGAGAAAGCACAAAGATAGAAAAGTCACAAAGAGAAGTCACAAAGAGGGAGAAAGATATAGTAAGGAGGAGAGAAAATAAATTTGAGCACATAAGTAGGGGGAGCAAGCTCATGAACTATTTGTTGCATTTGTATGTGCATTAACATGATGAATTGTTGCATTGCAAAGCTTAAATTCATATTCTTGATTGAATGGTGATTGCTAGAAATAGAATTTGAATGATGATTTGTTGAGAGTAGCTTTACAAGCGGTATCTAGACACCTTTGCTTATAATGTTGATCTCACGGGGTATTTTAGTGTTTGTGATCGTTACAAGTGATGTATTTTAAGTGGTGTCTAGCTACATCGATGCTAAGGATGGTATATAAAGGCAACTCCGATTGGTATCATGCTTCAAAGGTCCATTCTATATACCTTAGCATCAATTTGATAGTAGTAACTCTCTCAAAATTCAAATCATTACATATGTGCAAAATTCAACCAAACTCATGGAAGCACATATGTAGGGGGAGCTAATACTATCGAAATTGAAAATTGATTTCATTACATATCTTTGTGATGGTTGTCATCAATTACCAAAAAGGGGGAGATTGATAGCCCAAGTTTGGTTTTGGTAATTAATGACACCAAGTTGCTAATGCCATGTGTTAAGTGTTTTGAGTTAGACACAAGCAACACATGAGATGAAGGTGTATGTGGCAAGGAGTGGTGGCCACAAGATCACAAAGAGATGGTGCATGGATATGAAATGATAATCATGGTGGAGATGCACATAAAAGGAAGGACATGATGATCAAGTGAAAGATAAGGATCTAAGAGCGCAAGGCAAAAGTATAATCATAGGGGTTTTCCTTTTACCGGTCTAAGATGAGTAGAGAAGTGATTGACCGGGTTTAGGATACATAGCTGACTATGAAGAGGGGCAATCACGGTTAGCTCGGAAATCAAGTGCCACTAGATCAATGTCTTGAGCATATGCATTAGGATCTAGTGAAGAGCTAACATAACGCCTTGGGAAATGATTGTGAAATGCTAACACACATGCACATGGTGGTGTACACTTGGTGGTGTTAGCACATTTGCGAAGGCGGTGGAGTTCAAGTGGTAGAGAGGGGTTTGGGTTCCTCTCTCCCTCCCGCCGAGCTTGCGAGGCGGGATTCAGCGCTTTTTGGAGAAGCGAAATACCTATTTTCTATTGCACCGGAAGTCGAAAAAGAAACGGAGGCGAACGGAGGTCACTGTGGTGATCGGACGCTGCACCGGACGCGGTCACAGTATGACCGGACGCGTCTGGTCAGTGTTCAGCGTCTGCGCGGTTTTTAGTTTGATGATCGGACGCGCAGCGCGTCCGGTCATCTAGGGAGCTTACTGGACTCTAACCGGACACGGGCACTGTCGCGTCCGGTCATTGCGAGAGGCGCGTCCGGTCATTGTTTAGTTGTGCGGTACTGAAAGTCCCTAGTTTGGTTTTGGCTAATTGATGAAACCTAGGACTAACCTTTGTATCTAAGTGGATGATTTAGATAAAGGTGGTCATTGCATATGAGACATGACATTGACTCATATGACCAAGATGGTGAAGACCAAGATGAGGCTTGGCTCGATGGACCGGTTGTGAGGGTGAAGGGCAAGTCGAGGCTTCGAAGCGAGGGACCATGCGATGGTGAAGCTTGAGCAAGACTTGGCGCCGACGGACCAATGCAACGGTGAAGAGCAAGTGAAGTCAAGGTCGATGGATCGAGACGGTCATGTGATAATATGAAGTGGATCATATCATTTGGAGAAACAAAATGGGCTCAAGGCAAAGGTATAACCATAAGGCCATTTTGTTTTACACTCAAGACACCATAGAGGGTGTGAGTGGTTTAGGATCGATAGCCGAACTATTAAGAGGGGAAGTCTTATCGGTTATTCGATGCACGGGTGCCACTAGGTGAATTCATGAAGTGCATTGCATGTAGGGCCTAGTGAGCTAATTGGAAAACCTTTGAAAATGATTGAGAAAAAGCTAACACACAAGCACATGGAGATGTACACTTGTTGGTGTTGGCACATTTGCAAAGGTGGCGTTGGTCGCGCTGTGGTTTGCGGGTAGAGAGGGGTTTGGGTTCCTCTCTCCCTCCCGCCGAGCGTGCGAGCGCGGGATTCAGGCGATTTCGGGGAAATGAAATGCCTATTTTCCACTACGCCGAAAGTCGGAAAAGAAACGGAGGCGAACGGGGTCACTGAGGTGACCGGACGCTGCACCGGACGCGGTCACGGTGTGACCGGACGCGTCCGGTCAGTACAGCGCGGTTTCGGGCGCACGGGCTAGGGTTTGCAACCGGCGCGTCCGGTCACTCGCGGGACCGGCGCGTCCGGTCAGTCGCCCAGAGGGAACTGCGGTTCACGAGGATGATCGGACGCGAGGCGCGTCCGGTCACATATGATCGGACGCGTCCGATCGTTGAAGGAGCTTACTGGACTCTCACCGGACGCGGGCACTGTCGCGTCCGGTCGTTGCGAGGAGCGCGTCCGGTCGTTGTTTCGCGGGCGCGGGTGCTGTGCGGATCGGCGCGTCCGGTCGTTCGACAGGCGCGTCCGGTCATCGGGACCGGCGCGTCCGGTCGTTGCGACCAGCGCGTCCGGTCGTTGCTTCGCGCGCGCGGTGCTGAGCGACCGGCGCGTCCGGTCTGTCGAGAGGCGCATCCGGTCATGGGATTTGACCGTTGACGCAGTGACCGTTGGAGGACCGGACGCGGTTGAGCGCGTCCGGTCAGTTTCGACCGGCGCGTCCGGTCGTCCCGAAAAAATGGTCAGTGGAGTTGCAACGGCTCTATTTGGAGGGGATGCTTATAAATACTCGATGGCCGGCCCTTGGGGAGGCAACTAGTGATTTCTAACATTCTTGTACATCCTTTGAGCTAGAGCATCTCCTCCCACTCATCTCTCTTGAGTGATTGCAAATCATAAGTGAGATTGAGTAATCCCAAAGTGCATTGCATAGCTTGAGGGCATCTAGTGGCACTTGTGGGTGGTTTAGCCGGTGAATTTCTTGTTACTCTTGGAGAGTACCGCTCCTAGCCGGCTTGGAGATTGTTGGAGGCGTTGGCAAGAGAAGGTGATTGTTCTTGGCCACCTCCGGTTGTTTGTAAGAGGTTCTTGTGCTTTCCTCGGCGGGACGCCAAAAGCAACTCTATTGGATTGCGCGTGTCATTGAGTTACCTCACTTGAGAGTGGAGTCTTGCGGTGCCTTGCGGGGCGTGCCTTGAGGGGCAAGTGACTTGAGGGTCACACCGAGGAACCATCTAAGTGTTGGTCGACACAACCGGTGACGTAGCTTGTCGGTGCACAAGTGAACACCGGGTGAACAAAAATATTGTGTCTCTTGTCTCCCGGTGATTGGTCTACATATTGTGTTGTTGTCAATTTTAATTGATTGTATATCATCTTGGTGATTGGCAACATCTTCACTCCACCGTCGGTACAAGATTCACAATCCTATCTCTTGCACTTATCTTTACTAGATTTTCTTGTGTTGCTCTAGTAGTAGCTTGGCTAGTAGTGTTGTTAGCTTGTTCTCTAGTGTAAAATTAGTGACATAGCACTTGTGTGAACTAGAGATCATAATCTACTAGACTTGTGGATAGGAGGCTTGCATCACAACCTTTGGCTAAGCAAAACTCGCTTTACGCCGTTTGTTATTCTAACAAGTTTGCTTAGTGGTGGTTGTAGAATTTTTATAGGCTATTCACCCCCCCTCTAGCCATCTAGGACCTTACAAGTGGTATCGGAGCCGTGGTCACCGTTTTAATCAAGGCTTAACATCCTTCGGTGTGAAAAATGGCTCAAATTATGTTCAATCATGTTGGGGGCAAGCCACCGTTCTTTGATGGTGTTAGTTCTTTTGCTCATTGGAAGAGAAAGATGACAATGTACCTTGGTTCTATTCATGAGAGAGTATTGCAAGTCACTGAGAATGATTTTGCTATCATTGATCCCAATCATCTCACCGATGAAGATAGAGCAAATAGAACATGCAATAGAATGGCTCTCAATACACTCTATAATGGTATTGACACAAAAGTGTTTGAGGGCATCAAAGATTTGGAATTGGCTAGTGAAGTATGGACAAGGTTGAGTGAGACATATGAAGGCACTAAGGTTGTGAAGAGTGCCAAGCTATATGGGCTCAAGAGTGAGTTTGAGAACTTCAAGAAAAAGGATGATGAAACAATCATTGAAATGTTTCATAGATTGCAAGTGATAGTCAATGATCTCAAGAGCTTAGGGCACAAGACTCAAGATCAAGATTTTTGTCACAAGTTCTTATTGAGCTTACCTAGAAGATTCAAGATGTTGATCATGATGTTGCAAAGAGATGGGCTTGAAACAATGAAGCCTAATGATTTGCTTGGTGAAGTATTGACCTATGACAAATATGATCAAGATGTTGATGACAAAGAAAAGGTGGAAGATGAGAAGAAGAAGACCGTGGCATTCAAGGCCACCTCTTCCAAGGGCAAAGCTACCATCATTGAAGAAGAAGAAGACAACAATGAAGATGGGGAATTTGAAATTGATGATGAGGCACTTGCTCTTGTAGTCAAGAAGATGGGTCACATGTTCATTAAGAGAAGAGGCTTTAAGAAAAGAAATGAGCAACAAAGAAAGTGCTTCAATTGTGATAGCACCGAGCACCTTCAAGCGGAATGTCCTTATGATAAGAAGAAGAACAAAAAGGACAAGTTTGAAAAGAAGAAGAGAGAGGCCAAGATGACATTCAAGAAAGGCAAAAATGGAGTCTATGTGGCCACTTGGGAAAGTGATGATGATGAAGAAGAAGAAGATTCATCCAACAAGGCTTTTGCTTCCATTGCTAGCAACAAGAAGCCTTTACTATTTGATTCATCCTCTTCATGCTTCATGGCCAAAGAAGCTAAGGTATTATATGATGAAAGTGATGATGAAAGTGAAATGGAATATGTTCATGATAGTGATAATGATAAATATGATAATGAAAATGATGATGATGATGAACCAACTAAAGAACAACTATATGACTTGTTGCAACAAACTAGAGACATAGCTATTGCCAAGAACAAGGAGTGCAAGAAGCTTTCAATGAAAGTAGCAATACTTAAGAAAGTTCTTGGTGAGCTTAAGACCACTCATGAGAGTCTAGTGGAAGACCATGAGGATCTTGGTAAGGCTCATTCCAAGCTTGAAAAGGCTCACTCATTGCTACTTGAGCAACAAGAAAAGAAGGAGGTTGTTGTATCATGTGATATAGGTGTTATATGTGATATAATTGATGAATCCTTTAATGAACCTATCATCATGTCAAACACTAACCCTTCTTGTAGCTCTTCATCCACCACCACCAACTCTACCTCTACTACTAGTGATAGTTTCACTTGTGATGCCTCACTAATGGTTGAGAATGAGACTCTCAAGAGAGAGGTGGATGAGCTCACTCACGCCCTAGGCAAGGCCTATGGTGGTGAGGCCCGCTTGCTTAAGTGCTTGGGTAGCCAAAGGTTCTCTCTTAACAAAGAGGGATTGGGCTACAACCCCAAGAAAGGCAAGTTGGCCTTTGCAACTCCAAAGCCTAGCTTTGTGAAGGGCAATGGTCGGTTTTGCAATAGATGCAAGCAAGTTGGGCACCTAGAGCATAATTGCAATAAAAAGAACCAAAGCAAGAACCTTGTTAATGCTATACCTTTTGATTCTTGCTATGTACTTACCAAGGGTGTGAAGGGTGTGCAAGCTAAGTTTGTTGGTACACCAATAGTGGGCCCAAAGAAGAAGGCTATTTGGGTACCAAAGAGCTTAGTTACTAACCTACAAGGACCCAAGCAAAAATGGGTACCTAAGCTTCATTGATTTGCTTGTAGGTCAATTACAAAGCCGGAGGAAGGCATTGGATTATTGATAGTGGGTGCACTCAACACATGACCGGTACATCAAGAATGTTTGACTCAATCAACGACAATAATAGTGGTGTTGATTCTATCACATTTGGCAATAACAAGAAAGGCAAGGTCATTGGCTTGGGAAAGACTGCAATATCAAATGACATGAGTATCTCTAATGTGTTGCTAGTTGAAAGCTTGGATTTCAATCTTCTATCCGTGGCACAAATATGTGATCTAGGCTACAAATGCATCTTTGGGGTTGATGATGTAGAAGTTATTAGTGTGGATGGTTCAAATGTGGCATTCAAGGGATTTAGATATGAGAATCTCTACCTAGTTGACTTCAATGCTAGAGAAACTTCTTTGACAACTTGCTTAGTCTCCAAATCAAGCATGGGTTGGCTTTGGCATAGAAGGCTTGGTCATGTTGGTATGAAACAATTGAAGAAGCTTACAACTTACAATCTTGTCAATGGTTTGAAAGATGTTGAATTTGAGAAGAATAAGCTTTGTAGTGCATGTCAAGCCGGGAAGCAAGTTGGAAGCTCACATCCAAATAAGAGTACAATGAGCACATGCAAAGCATTTGAGTTGATGCACATGGATCTATTTGGACCAACAACATATACAAGCATAGGCGGCAACAAGTATGGCTTTGTCATAGTGGATGACTTCACAAGATTCACATGGGTATTCTTTCTTAGTGACAAAAGTGAAGTGTTTGACACCTTCAAGACATTTCTCACTAGAGTTCACAATGAGTTTGAGATTAGAATCAAGAAAGTGAGAAGTGACAATGGAAGTGAGTTTAAGAATACAAGAATTGAAGAACTTTGTGATCATTATGGTATTGGACATCAATTCTCGGCCAAGTACACTCCACAATCAAATGGCCTAGTTGAGAGGAAGAATAGAACATTGCTTGATATGGGTAGATCAATGCTTCATGAGTACAATGTGAGTCAATCATTTTGGGATGAAGCAATCAATACCGCTTGCTACTACATCAATAGACTATATTGTCATCCATTGCTAGAGAAGACCCCATATGAGTTACTTCATGGAAGAAAGCCCAATATTTCTTACTTTAGGGTGTTTGGTTGCAAATGCTATATCTTGAAGAAGGGCACTAGATTGGGGAAGTTTGACAAGAGATGTGATGAGGGGTTCCTACTTGGATATTCAACTACAAGCAAAGCTTATAGAGTTTGGAACAACTCAAGTGGCATTCTAGAAGAAGTCCATGATGTGCAATTTGATGAAACCAATGGGTCACAAGATGAAGAAGAGAATCTAGATGATGTTAGTGGAACTCTATTGGTGGAAGCAATGAAGAACATGGACATTGGGGACATTAGAGCAAAGCAAGTTATTGATATTCAAGATGATGATAAAGATCAAGTGCTCAATTCACCATTCAAGCTAGTTAGTGACTCTCAAGTGCAAGTACAAGGTGCTAGTTCATCTCATCAAGATACATCAAGTGATCAACCAAGCTCAAGCAATCAAGTGCAAGTACTCCAATCACAACATGTTGCAAGAGATCACCCCATTGATAGTGTTATTGGTGATATTAGAAGTGGTGTGCAAACAAGATCAAGATTAACTATGTTTTGTGAGCATGCATCATTTGTGTCAACCATAGAACCAAAGAAGATAGAAGAAGCTTTGAGGGATGCCGATTGGATTATGGCTATGCAAGAAGAACTAAACAATTTCACAAGAAATGATGTTTGGGAATTGGTAGAAAGGCCAAATGACTACAATGTGATTGGAACCAAGTGGGTGTTTAAAAACAAGCAAGATCAAGATGGCATTATAGTGAGAAACAAAGCAAGACTAGTTGCTCAAGGTTACACTCAAGTTGAAGGTCTTGACTATGATGAGACATATGCTCCCGTGGCAAGATTGGAGGCAATAAGGATTCTATTGGCTTATGCTTGTGCACACAATATCAAACTATATCAAATGGATGTCAAAAGTGCATTTCTCAATGGGATCATCAATGAGTTAGTATTTGTTGAGCAACCGCCCGGATTTGAAGATGACAAGAAACCCAACCATGTCTATAAGTTGAAGAAGGCTTTATATGGCTTAAAGCAAGCACCTAGAGCATGGTATGAGAGGCTAAGGGATTTCCTTCTCTCTAAGGGATTCAAAATGGGCAAGGTTGATACTACTCTATTCACCAAGAAGATTGGAAATGATCTATTCATAGTGCAAATATATGTTGATGACATCATCTTTGGATCAACCGATCAAGCTTATTGTGAAGAATTTGGTGCTATGATGGCCAAAGAGTTTGAAATGTCTATGATTGGTGAACTTAGCTACTTCCTTGGTCTCCAAGTCAAGCAATTGAAGAATGGAACATTTGTGAGTCAAGGGAAATACATAAGGGACATGTTGAAGAAGTTTGGAATGCAAGATGCAAAGCCAATTTCAACTCCAATGGGCACAAATGGCAATTTGGATAGTGATCTTGATGGCAATATGGTGAATCAAAAGGAATATCGGTCTTTGATTGGAAGTCTACTCTATGTCACCGCATCAAGGCCGGATGTCATGTTTAGTGTTTGCATGTGTGCTAGATATCAAGCCTCACCTAGAGAAAGTCATCTCACGGCCGCAAAGAGAATATTGAGGTACTTAAAGCAAACAAGAGATGTTGGACTATGGTATCCCAAGGGGTCAAAGTTTGAATTGATTGGATATTCGGACTCCGACTATGGGGGTTGCAAGATCAATAGAAAGAGCACAAGTGGCACATGTCAATTACTTGGAAGATCACTTGTGTCATGGTCCTCAAAGAAACAAAATAGTGTGGCAATCTCTACCGCCGAAGCCGAATATGTGAGTGCGGGGAGTTGTTGTGCACAATTGCTATGGATGAAATCAACTTTGAAGGATTATGGCCTCAACTTCAAGAATGTGCCGTTGCTATGTGATAATGAGAGTGCAGTCAAGATGATACAAAACCCGGTTCAACATGGAAGAACAAAGCATATTGACATAAGACATCATTTCATTAGAGATCATCAACAAAAGGGAGATATTGCCATTGAAAGTGTTGGCACCGATGATCAACTTGCCGATATTCTCACTAAGCCACTTGATGAAAAGAGGTTTTGCAAGCTAAGGAATGAATTGAACATTCTTGATTTCTCAAACATGAGTTGAATGCACCCCACCCACTTATTGACATGCCTCTCCTTCGACATTGCAAGGTAAAATTGATTGACATGTCTTTCATCCTATGCTAAGGACTTGATAGAGCATGTAGACATAATAAGTGATACGCATAAGCATTCATGATAAATCAAATGAATTTTATGGATATATGTCACCACTATTGCTTCTATGCTTATTTTGATCTAGTGGTGGCATATGACATGTTTGTGAGCTTGTAAACCTAGTGTTGAATCTAGAAGATTTGCTATAAGTGTTTAATTCAACATAGGCAAGATAACCCTTATTTTGAGGAGTGAAGAAGCTTGTCTTTGGTTCAAATCGAATTAAATATCTTTGGCAAGTATTCTAGGTTAAACCAAATTTGATAAATTTTTTTTAACCTTACATATGGTATCGAATTAATTTTAATCTACTCCATCAAACACTTTTCCTTCTCTCCACAATTTGATCCCATTTTTTTTTGGTAAGTTGTTGACAAAGGGGGAGAGAAAAAGATGATTCAACTTGATAAAGGGGTAAATAAAATTTATGATGAGAAAAAGATGATTCGACTTGATAAAGGGGTAAATAAAATTTGTTGATGCACACAAGTAGGGGGAGCAAGCTCATAAACAAAGTTGTTGCATTTGTTTGTGCATTCTCATATGACTTGCTCATTGCACATGTATTTAAATTCAATATACATGCTTGTGTGGTGCAATGCTAGTATAGAAATTGGATGATGAAATGATCTACTAGCATGCATAGGAATAGTTTACATGTGGTATCTAGACTTGCCTAAAGCTTTATAAGTGGTTAGCTTTACAAGTAGTCCAAGAACCTTTGCATATAATGTTGATCTCACGGGGTTCTTGAGTTTTGATGGATGTCTAGTTACTTCATGATGCTAAGGATGGTGTAAAAGGCAACTCCGATTGGTATCACGCTTCAAAGGTCCATTTCTTACACCTTAGCATCATTTTGGTAGAATTACTCTCCCAACATTTCTATCCATGCATATGTGCAAAGCTTTCAATCCAAACTCTATGCACATATGTAGGGGGAGCTAATGCTACCAAAACCGAGCTTGTGATAATTGTCCAAACTTTACTTATGAGCAAAATGATTGGACAAGTATGACAAGTTCAAAACTTTTATTATCAAAATCATCTTTGTGAGGGTTGTCATCAATTACCAAAAAGGGGGAGATTGAAAGTCCCTAGTTTGGTTTTGGCTAATTGATGAAACCTAGGACTAACCTTTGTATCTAAGTGGATGATTTAGATAAAGGTGGTCATTGCATATGAGACATGACATTGACTCATATGACCAAGATGGTGAAGACCAAGATGAGGCTTGGCTCGATGGACCGGTTGTGAGGGTGAAGGGCAAGTCGAGGCTTCGAAGCGAGGGACCATGCGATGGTGAAGCTTGAGCAAGACTTGGCGCCGACGGACCAATGCAACGGTGAAGAGCAAGTGAAGTCAAGGTCGATGGATCGAGACGGTCATGTGATAATATGAAGTGGATCATATCATTTGGAGAAACAAAATGGGCTCAAGGCAAAGGTATAACCATAAGGCCATTTTGTTTTACACTCAAGACACCATAGAGGGTGTGAGTGGTTTAGGATCGATAGCCGAACTATTAAGAGGGGAAGTCTTATCGGTTATTCGATGCACGGGTGCCACTAGGTGAATTCATGAAGTGCATTGCATGTAGGGCCTAGTGAGCTAATTGGAAAACCTTTGAAAATGATTGAGAAAAAGCTAACACACAAGCACATGGAGATGTACACTTGTTGGTGTTGGCACATTTGCAAAGGTGGCGTTGGTCGCGCTGTGGTTTGCGGGTAGAGAGGGGTTTGGGTTCCTCTCTCCCTCCCGCCGAGCGTGCGAGCGCGGGATTCAGGCGATTTCGGGGAAATGAAATGCCTATTTTCCACTACGCCGAAAGTCGGAAAAGAAACGGAGGCGAACGGGGTCACTGAGGTGACCGGACGCTGCACCGGACGCGGTCACGGTGTGACCGGACGCGTCCGGTCAGTACAGCGCGGTTTCGGGCGCACGGGCTAGGGTTTGCAACCGGCGCGTCCGGTCACTCGCGGGACCGGCGCGTCCGGTCAGTCGCCCAGAGGGAACTGCGGTTCACGAGGATGATCGGACGCGAGGCGCGTCCGGTCACATATGATCGGACGCGTCCGATCGTTGAAGGAGCTTACTGGACTCTCACCGGACGCGGGCATTGTCGCGTCCGGTCGTTGCGAGGAGCGCGTCCGGTCGTTGTTTCGCGGGCGCGGGTGCTGTGCGGATCGGCGCGTCCGGTCGTTCGACAGGCGCGTCCGGTCATCGGGACCGGCGCGTCCGGTCGTTGCGACCAGCGCGTCCGGTCGTTGCTTCGCGCGCGCGGTGCTGAGCGACCGGCGCGTCCGGTCTGTCGAGAGGCGCATCCGGTCATGGGATTTGACCGTTGACGCAGTGACCGTTGGAGGACCGGACGCGGTTGAGCGCGTCCGGTCAGTTTCGACCGGCGCGTCCGGTCGTCCCGAAAAAATGGTCAGTGGAGTTGCAACGGCTCTATTTGGAGGGGATGCTTATAAATACTCGATGGCCGGCCCTTGGGGAGGCAACTAGTGATTTCTAACATTCTTGTACATCCTTTGAGCTAGAGCATCTCCTCCCACTCATCTCTCTTGAGTGATTGCAAATCATAAGTGAGATTGAGTAATCCCAAAGTGCATTGCATAGCTTGAGGGCATCTAGTGGCACTTGTGGGTGGTTTAGCCGGTGAATTTCTTGTTACTCTTGGAGAGTACCGCTCCTAGCCGGCTTGGAGATTGTTGGAGGCGTTGGCAAGAGAAGGTGATTGTTCTTGGCCACCTCCGGTTGTTTGTAAGAGGTTCTTGTGCTTTCCTCGGCGGGACGCCAAAAGCAACTCTATTGGATTGCGCGTGTCATTGAGTTACCTCACTTGAGAGTGGAGTCTTGCGGTGCCTTGCGGGGCGTGCCTTGAGGGGCAAGTGACTTGAGGGTCACACCGAGGAACCATCTAAGTGTTGGTCGACACAACCGGTGACGTAGCTTGTCGGTGCACAAGTGAACACCGGGTGAACAAAAATATTGTGTCTCTTGTCTCCCGGTGATTGGTCTACATATTGTGTTGTTGTCAATTTTAATTGATTGTATATCATCTTGGTGATTGGCAACATCTTCACTCCACCGTCGGTACAAGATTCACAATCCTATCTCTTGCACTTATCTTTACTAGATTTTCTTGTGTTGCTCTAGTAGTAGCTTGGCTAGTAGTGTTGTTAGCTTGTTCTCTAGTGTAAAATTAGTGACATAGCACTTGTGTGAACTAGAGATCATAATCTACTAGACTTGTGGATAGGAGGCTTGCATCACAACCTTTGGCTAAGCAAAACTCGCTTTACGCCGTTTGTTATTCTAACAAGTTTGCTTAGTGGTGGTTGTAGAATTTTTATAGGCTATTCACCCCCCCTCTAGCCATCTAGGACCTTACAGGTACTCAAGTTGACCAGCGCGTCCGGTCAGTTGCGGGACCAGCGCGTCCGGTCACACCCGGCGCGTCCGGTCAGTACGACCAGTGCGTCCGGTCGGTGTTTCAGAATTTAGCCGTTGCGCGACCGGCGCGTCCGGTCAGTTTGACCAGCGCGTCCGGTCAGCACGACTTCGGCTGGTTAAAGTTCCTAACAGCTATATTCGAAGGGGTACGCTATAAATAGAGGTTGGCCAGGGTTTGAGGGTAACTCTTGCACATTTTGAGAACTAGAGACATACTTTGAGCTAGAGAACAACCCCTCCACTCATCTCTTTGCATAGTTGCACATCTTGAGTGAGATTGAGTGAGATTCAAGTGCATTGCTTGAGAGTTGCATTCTAGAGGCACTTGATCTTTGAGTTGCTGCGGATTTCTTGTTACTCTTCCGTGTTTCCCGACACGGTAGACGGCTTGGAGCAGCGGAGGTGATTAAGCTCGCAATTGGAGATTGTTGGAGCCTTCACCAAGTGTTGTAAGGGGTTCTTGATCCTTCCCCGTGGGAGTTCGTGAATTGGATACTCTAGTGGAGCTCGTGGCTTGGAGGATCCCCATCTTGTGTGCGGTTGTGCGGCGCCCGCCGAGGGCTCGACTCTTGATAGTCGATTAGCTCGCGAACCGACAAGTGGGTCTATCGCCACAACGGGGAGTAGCTTGCCAGGAAGCAAGTGAACCTCGGAATAAATTCTTATGTCATTCTCTTTCCAAGGATTTCTCTTGTATGATTGATTGATTGGCATTTCTCTTCTCTTCACGGCGGTATAATCACTCGAAGCTCTTCTCTCGTATTACTTCTTGTTTCTAGCTTGTAGTTGTTGTTGTGTTTAGTGAATAGCCTTGTACTAGACTTGTGTAGGTGGCTTGCTTAATTAGTTAGAGCTAGTGCATTTGCTTCGCCACCTTTCATACTAGCTTATGGTTAAGTAATTATTGTAGAAGTTTTAATTAGGCTATTCACCCCCCCCCTCTAGCCTATTTGGACCTTACAAGTGGTATCGGAGCCGAGGCACCGTTTATTTGAGGCTTAACAACCTATGGTGAAAAAGTAATGGCTCAATTAAGCATGATACTAATCGGAGTTGCCTTTATATACCATCCTTAGCATCGATGTAGCTAGACACCACTTGTAACACATCACTTGTAAAGATCACAAACACTAAACTACCCCGTGAGATCAACATTATGAGCAAAAGGTGTCTAGATACAGCTTGTAAAGCTACTCTCAACAAATCTTCATTCAAGTTCTATTTCTAGCAAACATCATTCAATAATGAATATCGAAATTAAATTTGCAATGCAACACATCATCATGTTAGTGCACATACAAATGCAACAAATAATTCATGAGCTTGCTCCCCCTACTTGTGTGCTCAATTTTAATTGATCCCTTTCTCCCCCTTTGTAACTTAACTTTTTATCTTTGTGACTTTTCTCTCTCCCTTATTATATCTTATTCTCTCTTTGCAATATCTTTATGACTTTTCTCTCCCCCTTTGTCAACAATCACCAAAAAGGTGCCAATTTTAGTGAGAGATAAGTCAATCAATATGAGAGAGTCCAAATTATGGTTCAATCTAGATCACTTGCCTAGAATATGTAATTCGGTTTGATCCAAGCACAAGCTTCTTCACACCTCATAAAGTATAAGGGTTATCTTGAGCATGTTGAATTACACATCATGAGCTCATTTTCTAGATTCAACACTAGATTTGCAAGCCCACAAGCATGTCATATGCTACCACTAGATCAAACAAACATAGAAGCAATAGTGGTACCACACATACATCAAAATTATTTGATTTTCATGAATGAGCCTATTTGTCATGCAAATATGTCTATATGTTCTAACTATATCCTTAGCAAAGTATGAATGATATGCCAAACAACTTTACCTTGCATTGTCGGAGGAGAGGCATGTCATATAAGAATGTGGGGGTGCACTCATTTCAAGTTGGAGAAGTCAAGTATGTTCAATTCATTCTTCAACTTGTAAAATCTCTTTTCATTAAGTGGCTTTGTAAAGATGTCGGCTAGTTGATATTCGGTGCCAATGCTCTTAATGCTAATATCACCCTTTTGTTGATGGTCTCTTATGAAATAGTGCCTTATGTCAATGTGCTTTGTTCTTGAATGTTGAACCGGATTTTGTGTCATCTTGATAGCACTCTCATTATCACAAAATAAAGGAACATTCTTAAACTTGATTCCAAATCATTCAAGGTGGCCTTCATCCAAAGCAATTGTGCACAACAACTATCGGCACTAATGTATTCGGCCTCGACGGGAGATAGTGCAACACTATTTTGTTTCGTTGATTACCATAAAACAAGAGATCTTCCAAGCAATTGATAAGTGCCACTTGTGCTCATTCTATCAATCTTGCATCCACCATAGTCGGAGTCCGAATATCCAATTAACTCAAAGTTAGATCCCTTGGGATACCATAGTCCAACATCATGAGTGTCCTTAAGATATCTCAATATTCTCTTGGTTGCTTTCAAGTGACTTTCTCTAGGTGAAGCTTGATATCTTGCACACTTGCACACACTAAACATCACATCCGGCCTAGAGGCGGTGACATATAGCAAACTTCCAATCATAGACCGGTATAGCTTTTGATCTACCATGTTTCTACTAGCATCAATACCCAATTGATCATTTGTACCCATTGGTGTACTCATTTGCTTAGCATCTTGCAATCCAAACTTTTTGATCATGTCCTTGATGTACTTGCCTTGACTTATAAATGTGTCATTCTTCATTTGCTTGATTTGAAGTCCAAGGAAGTAACTAAGCTCTCCAATCATAAACATCTCAAACTCATTAGCCATCATATTTTCAAACTCTTCATAAAAATCTTGATTGGTTGATCCAAAAATGATATCATCCACATAGATTTGCAACACAAACAAGTCATTTCCAAGCTTCTTGGTGAAGAGAGTGGTGTCAACCTTTCCCATCTTGAACCCTTTAGAGAGGAGAAAGTTCCTCAATCTCTCATACCATGCTCTAGGTGCTTGCTTCAAACCATACAATACCTTCTTTAGCTTGTAAACATGGTCGAGCTTCTTATCATCTTCAAAACCGGGAGGTTGCTCAACATAAACTTCTTCATTGATGTAGCCATTGAGAAATGCACTCTTGACATCCATTTGATAGAGCTTGATGTTGTGTGCACAAGCATATGCTAATAAGATTCTAATTGCCTCCAATCTTGCAACCGGTGCATATGTCTCTCCAAAGTCAAGACCCTCAACTTGAGTGTATCCTTGTGCTACTAATCTTGCTTTGTTCCTCACAACCATGCCATCTTGATCTTGCTTGTTTCTAAAGACCCACTTAGTACCAATCACATTATAGTTCTTTGACCTCTCAATAAGCTTCCAAACTTGATTTCTAGCAAAGTTGTTTAGTTCTTCATGCATGGCATTTACCCAATCGGAATCCTTCAATACATCTTCTATCTTCTTTGGTTCTTCTAATGAGACAAATGAGTAATGCTCACAAAAGGATGCTAGTCTTGATCTAGTTTGAACACCACTTTGAATTTCACCAATGATTTGGTCCAACGGATGATCTCTTGCAATGCTAGTAGGTTTGAGTATTGGGAGTTGATTGCTTCCACTTGTTTGACCTTGAACTTGAGCTTCATCATGAGTACCACTCGAGCTAGCTTGATTTGTATCAATTTGCACACTTTGGTTGATCACATGAATATCATCATCATCAACTTGTCTTGGCCTAACATCACCAATGTCCATGTTCTTCATTGCATTTGTCAATTGATCTCCTCTCACATCATCAAGGTTTTGAGCTTCATTTTGAGATCCTTGGGTTTCATCAAACTCAACATCATGAACTTCTTCCAAGGTGCCATTTTTGATATTCTAAACTCCATATGCCTTGCCTGTGGTAGAATAACTAAGTAAGAACCCTTCATCACATTTCTTTTCAAACTTGCTCAATCTAGTGCCTTTCTTGAGAATATAGGATTTGCAACCAAACACTCTAAAGTATGTAATGTTGGGCTTTCTTCCATTCAATAGCTCATATGGTGTCTTCCCAAGCTTTCCATGGCAATAGAGACAGTTTCTACAATAGCAAGTCGTGTTGATAGCTTCACTCCAAAATGAATGACTCACATTGTTTTCACTAAGCATTGATCTAGCCATATCAATCAAGGTTCTATTTTTTCTTTCAACTACACCATTGGATTGAGGAGTGTATATCGGTGAGAATTGATGTCCAATGCCAAGATCATCACACAAATCTTCAATTCTTGTGTTCTTGAACTCACTATCATTGTCACTTATAATCTTCTTGATGGTAGTCTCAAACTTATTTTGCACCCTCTTGACAAAAGACTTAAATAGATCATAAACATCACTCTTGTCATAGAGAAAGAACACCCAAGTGTATCTAGTGTAGTCATCAACAATCACAAAGCTATACTTGTTGCCACCAATGCTAGTGTATGTTATTGGCCCAAATAAATCCATGTGCAATAGCTCAAATGCCTTTGATGTACTCATTTCACTCTTACTAGGATGTGTATTTCCAACTTGTTTGCCGGCTTGACAAGCACTATATGGTTTATCCTTCTCAAAAGTGACATCTTTCAAACCTCTAACTAAGTCATGCCTCAAAAGTTTGTTCAATTGTTTCATTCCAACATGACCAAGCCTTCTATGCTACAACCATCCCATACTAGATTTACTAAGCAAGCATGATGTCAATTGTGTCTCACTATCATTGAAGTCAACCAAGTATAAGCTACCATGTCTAAATCCTTTGAATATCAAATTTGATCCATCAACACTTATGACTTTAACATCATCACTACCAAATATGCACTTGAAGCCAAGATCACAAAGTTGTGCCACCGATAAAAGATTGAAATCCAAGCTCTCAACTAGCAACACATTAGATACGCTCATGTCATTTGAGATAGCAATTTTACCAAGCCCCTTGACTTTGCCTTTCTTGTTGTTACCGAAAGTAATAGCATCAAAACCACCATTTTGACTTGTATCAATTGATTTGAACATACAAGAATCCCAGGTCATATGTTGAGTGCACCCACTATCAAGCACCCAATGCCTTCCTCTAGCTTTGTAATTGACCTACAAGACAAGATCAATTCTTTTTAGGTACCCAAACTTGTTTGGGTCCTCCAAGGTTAGTGACCAAGCTCTTAGGTACCCAAATGGCTTTTTTCTTTGAGCCCATCCATGGTGTACCAATGAACTTAGCATGAACACCATTTGTACCCTTGGTAAGCATATAGAAAGAATCAAACTTAATTGAGGATACATTAGCATTTGATTTCTTGTTCATGTATTGTTGCTCTATGTGACCAACTTGCTTGCAACTTTTGCAATAGCTACCATTGTTCTTCACAAAACGAGTCTTGTGAGGAGCAAAAGCGGCCTTGCCCTTCTTAGGGTTATAGCCTAATCCCTCTTTATAGAGAGAAGCTCTTTGGCTACCCAAGCACATAAGCAAGCGGTCCTCACCACCATAAGCCTTAGCTAATGTGTGATTGAGCTCTTTTACCTCCTTCTTGAGATTTTCATTCTCAACTATAAGTGTTGAGTCACAAGTGAAACCATCACTACTAGATGAGGATGATGTAGATGCGCTACATGAAGGGTTAGTGGGAGCAACAATAATAGGCTTATAAAAAGTTTCATCAATTATATCACATGATATGCCTATGTTGCAAGTTTTAGCTTTCTCAACATTAGTTGGTATGTTTTCACATTTTTTAACTAGAGAGAAATGAGCTTCTTCAAGCTTAGTGTGAGACTTTTGAAGCTTCTTATAGTCTACCTTTAGACTCTCATAAGATGCCCTAAGCTCATCAAGTTCTTGCATAAGGTTTTTCTTTTCCTTAAGCAAGCCCTTGCACTCCTTTCTAGATTCTTTAAAATGTTGAGTGCAATCTTCTAGCATAGTGATTAGTTCATCTTTAGTGAATTCTTCTTCATCACTATCACTATCACTAGCATTATCATGATCACTCTCATCATCGGATGATACCTTAGCGGCCTTAGCCATGAAGCACGATGGAGTGTCGAAGAGGGAGACCTTCTCTTGGATGGCAATGCTAGCATGTCCCTTCTTCTTGCTCTTGTTGTCATCCTCATCATCACTTGAGGAATCATCACTATCTCATGTAGCAACATGAGAATCATTCTTCTTCTTATAAGAGCTCTTCTTCTTTTCTTACTTCTTCTTCTCCTTCTTGATAGCATCTTCATCATCACTATCATAAGGACACTTCGCAATGAGATGATCCTTGCTATGGCATCTAAAGCATCTCATGGTATGCTCACTCTTCTTGGATAAGTTCTTCCTCCTTGCATGATAGCCTTTCTTCTTCATGAATTTGCCAAATTGCTTGACAAAAAGAGCCATCTTCTCATCAATGTCATCACTATCACAAGAGCTTGAGTCTTCATCACTTGATGATTCAATCTTGAATTTGCCCTTGGATGTGGTGGCTTTGAATGCCACACTCTTCTTCTTTTCATCATCTTTCTTCTTATTTTCTTTCTTCTTCTTCTTGACCAACTCATCCTTCTCATCATCTTCTCTATATGAATCATCGGTCATCATTTCTTGGAATATTTGTTGAGGAGTTGAATCCTTCAATGTAGTCCTCACTAGCACGGTGATCAATGTATCAAATCTCTTGGGTAGACTTCTCAAGAACTTCATAGAGAATTGATTGTCCTTGACCTCCTTACCAAGTGCCTTGAGCTCATTGACAATGACTTACAACCTATGAAACATCTCCGGTACACTCTTATCATCTTGCATCTTGAAGCTTGAAAATTTTTCTTGCAAGATATATGCTTTAGCGGTCTTTGTGCCTTCGGTGCCCTCAAATGTTTCTTCTAGCTTGGCCCAAGCATCATGAGCAATCTCAATGTTCTTTACTTGCTCAAAGGTCTTGTCATCTAATGCCCCATGAAGAGCACTAATGGCAATGTCATTGCATTGGAGCTTCTTCTCTTCTACCGGAGTAGGTGCTTCCGGATTAGCAACCTCAAATTTTGTTTCGGTGACCTTCCACACTTCTCTATTGATTGACTTTAGGTGTGCGGTTATCTTAACCTTCCAATATGCATAATTTGTGCCATCAAAGTGAGGTGCCTTCTTCGTGTTGTTGATGTGCAAGCTTAATTGAGCCATTTCTTTTTCACTGTAGGTTGTTAAGCCTCAAATAAACGGTGCCTCGGCTCTGATACCACTTGTAAGGTCCAAAAAGGCTAGAGGGGGGTGAATAGCCTAATTAAAAACTTCTACAAGATTTACTTAACCACAAGTTAGTACGAAAGGTGGCGAAGCAAAAGCACTAGCTCTAACTAATTAAGCAAGTCACCTACACAAGTCTAGTATAAGGCTATCCACTAAACACAACAACAACTACAAGCTAGAAACAAGAAGTAATACAAGAGAAGAGCTTTGAGAGATTATACCGCCGTGTAGAGATGAGAAGTATCAATCAATCAATAACACAAGAGAAATCCTCGGGAAGAGAATGACACAAGAATTTATCTCGAGGTTCACTTGCTTCCCGGCAAGCTACTCCCCGTTGTGACGATACACCCACTTGTCGGTTCGCGAGCTAATCGACTATCAAGAGTCGAGCTCTCGGCGGGCGCCGCACAACCGCACACAAGATAGAGATCCTCCAAGCTACGAGCTTCACTAGAGTATCCAATTTGCGAACTCCCGCGGGGAAGGATCAAGAACCCCTTACAACACTTGATGAAGGCTCCAACAATCTCCAATTGTGAGCTCAATCACCTCCGCTGCTCCAAGCCGTCTACCGTGTCGGGAAACACGGAAGAGTAACAAGAAATCCGCAGCAACTCAAAGATCAAGTGCCTCTAGAATGCAACTCTCAAGCAATGCACTTGAATCTCACTCAATCTCACTCAAGATGTGCAACTATACAAAGAGATAAGTGGAGGGGTTGTTCTCTAGCTCAAAGTATGTCTCTAGGTCTCAAAATGTGCAAGAGTTGCCCTCAAACCCTGGCCAACGTCTATTTATAACGAAGGGGTACGCAGCTAGCCGTTAGGAACTCAAACAACCAAAATCGCGCTGACCGGACGCGCTGGTCGTACTGACCGGACGCGCTGGTCACACTGACCGGACGCGCCGGTCGCGCAATGGCTAATTTTCGAAACACTGACCGGACGCGCTGGTCGCGCAGACCGGACGCACTGGGTGCGACCGGACGCGCTGGTCCCGCAACTGACCGAACGCGCTGGGTGCGACCGGACGCGCTGGTCCCGCAACTGACCGGACGCGCTGGTCCGGCCTGAGTAGCGCACAACGAAACAACGACCGGACGCGCTGTTGAACTGACCGGACGCCACAGTGCCAGCGTCCGATTAGAGTCCAGTAAGCTCCCTGGATGACCGGACGCGCAGCGCGTCCGATCATCCAACTGAAAACCGCGTAGACGCTGAACACTGACCGGACGCGTCCGGTCATACAGAGACCGCGTCCGGTCCAGCGTCCGGTCACCTCTGTGACCTCCGTTCGCCTCCGTTTCTTTTCCGACTTCCGGTGCAATAGAAAATAGGCGTTTCACTTCTCCAAAAAGCACTGAATCCCGCCTCGCAAGCTCGGCGGGAGAGAGATAAGAACCCAAACCCTTCTCTACCGCTCAAACTCCACCGCCTTCACAAAAGTGCTAACACCACCATGTGTAAACCACCATGTGCATGTGTGTTAGCATTTCACAATCATTTCTCAAGGCGTTATGTTAGCTCTTTTACTAGATCCTAATGCATATGCTCAAGACAATGATCTAGTGGCACTTGATTCCCGAGCTAACCGTGATTGCCCCTCTTGATAGTCGGCTATGTATCCTAAACCCGGTCAATCACTTCTCTACTCATCTTAGACCGGCAAAAGAAAAACCCTATGGTTATACCTTTGCCTTGCTCTCTTAGATCATTCTCTTCCACTTGATCATCATGTCTTTCCTTTTATGTGCATCTCTACCATGATCATCATTTCATGTTTATGCACCATCTCTTTGTGAACTTGTGGCTACCACTCCTTGCCGCATACACCTTCATCACATGTGTTGCTTATGCCTAACTCAAAACACTTAACACATGGCATTAGCAACTTGGCGTCATTAATTACCAAAACCAAACTTGGACTTTCAGGCTCGAGGACGGCAGTCGCTCCGGATGAGCGGATGAGGAGTGGGGATTTTTTTTAGAGATGGAGCCCGATCGTACGCAAGTGTGGGAGACGCGTCCGGGCACAGGTCACGGGACAGACGCCTGTGCCGTAGCATTATCATAGAATTTAATCACAGCTAATAATGCGCCACCTTAATTTACATGTCATACATAAACGATTGATCTACTCTTGGAGTCTTGGTTCACATATATGATATAAGAAAAATATCTGTTGCAAAAACAGAATTAGGTTTGTTGTACTGTAGTATATGTATATAAAAAGTTATTTGTATGAGCTAATGTCCCTGTGCAGTAAGCGCGGCAAAAGAGTCGACATGAACTCAAACAAGCTATGCTGGTGGGAGCCGATGTGACCTCCTCCTGATGCCGAGCGCGGCGAGGAGCGCCCTCACGAGGCCAGCCGCCGCCTGGCACGACGCCCTCGGCCGGCACCTCCTCCCCTTCTTCAGCTGGGATGAGTGGTATGACGGCGGCGGTGATATCGGTGGGAGTTGATGATGAGCCACCACCATCTCGGCGGGCGCGGGCGACACGGCAGCCGTGGCGCCTGCGGTTGCGGCGCCGCCGCTCTTGGGCGTGCCGGGCTTGGACTCCCACAGGAACGGCACAGCGCCGGGGCGCAGGCTGTAGTACACCCGGAACGACGCGGTGGCCAGGCTCGACCGCTCCATCGCCGCGGCCACCTCGCCGGCGACGCTGCCGGCTCTCCTGGTGGAGATCGGCCGCAGAGCGAGCTGCTGCTTGGGATCCATGAGCAAAAGCGTAGCTTTATTTCAGCGGCAGCAGGAATTTCACTGGGAACAACGTGATGATTCCACTGAAAACCACCCGAAGCCAAGCATTACGCTTGCAATGCTCAGAACGTGCAAAGCTAGCGCTCAGCGCAGGAGCAAGCAAAGCTTAGGACTTTATATATACGCAGTGACGCTTTGACTTGTGCTAGGCTGGATTCGGTACGAAGTTGCTGCTGGCCTCGCGAGGCAGGAACATGAGGTTAATTATTATGAGAGAGCGTGAGTTGGAAGCTAGCTAGCTCCGATTCGATCATTTGATTAATTAATCGAGAATCGTGTTGTACTGGTGGTCGTGAATAATGATCATTAAGCAGCTGATGATGCAGCATTACATTAAAAATTGGCTTCGTTCAAGAGGACATGCGATGGAGATGGGCGGTCGCGCTCCGCCCACTAACTGAAGAAATAAACCTTGCCTTGCATACTTGCATGGTACTACAGTACAGCTGATGCGTTACTTAAGCATTGTTCAGGACTCGATTTGAGGTATACCTTTTCTTCTCCATGATGGTTTTCTTTACGTAGTTGTTGGAAGTTAGTGATAAAGTGACGCGTTTAGACTTTATTACACGTGCATTAGCTCTGCTGTCGTCTTGTTCCCTGAATGTTATTTTCAGACGACAGTGTCGTCTCACCTCACCTAGCTTCATAATTTAACTGAAAAAGAGAATCCGGTGACGCATTCATAATTTTACTACTACTTGATTGACAATACAAGGCAACGATCATATGCATTGATGCACTACTGTCTTGAAACCAAACTTGAATTGTTATAAAGAGTTCAGAGTTCATGAGCTGCCTTTTCTGAAGTTGCAAGTAAACTGCACGATGATGTCGCTGAACATAGGTTTACAGGTCGTCCACTCCAATCCGCTGGTTTTTATCAAGTAGTTGGCCCGTTACGTTGCTACCTTAACCTTTGCCCGGCCGGTGCTGACTACTAGCAATTTGAGAATGGCTTCTTTTGCCGCCCTCGTGACTGATGCCATTTCATCAGAAAATTCAGACGACGAGATCGTCGGTTTGTCCGTATCGCGTTCCAGGATCGACGCTCTTGGCCGATCGGTGACAAAAACGTCCCACCAAGCATGTGACGACTGAGATATAGCCACTGATCACACAGGACGCGCTTGTTTAATGGGTTAGTCTTCCTGTAATTAGTCTCCGTCGCCGCCGTTAGGTTAACTAACCAATTTACCATATTGCTAGGTCCAAGCAAGCTCCAAGCAGCTGTACCTGCTGGAGTTGCACGGCTCCTCTCGTAGCATCATGATCAGGCCACCAGCCAATCAGTAAACCTGCAGGCATGTGTCGTATCTCACTACCCAACAACAGTCTTATACCAGTATAGAAAGCATCCTACCGAACCCTGAAACTACTGAACCTGTTTCATATTTCGAACCTGCTCGCTCAAGGAGCTGCAACCTGCAACATCATGCTACTGCAGGTTTCAGAAATTGTGGGTCCTGCTCCCACCCTGCCGGCTCAGTCGATCAAGTTGTTGATGTGCCGTCGCAACGACGAACCGGTTGTAATCTAGCAATTCTCAATAAAAAAAGAGAGTGACAGAAAAAAAGGAAATGCGTGGCAAAGAACGGGAATGGCCCAGCAGAAGGCCCGCCTGCGGATACGCTCCCCCTGGGCCGAACAATCCCGAACTGGGCTACCGCCGTCCGCGGCATCCGTGTGATCCGTTCACGTTCAACCCGCGGGCGCTCTCTCTCTCTCTCTCTCTCGCCGCCGCCGCCAGGTTCCGAGGCCTTCGTCAGTCTCTTCGCCGGCAACAAGCACCGCACCAGGTATTCTCACTGCTTCTCTTCCCTCCCTGATGTTCGAAACCGAGCGCCGAAACCCTAACTTAAAGCTATTTGTTGCCTACTAACTTCGAACTTTTACATTGCATACAGCCCCCCTGCCCTAGGTGCTAGCGCAGTACATTTTCCAAGAAATTGTGGTGTTGAACTGAACCCCCATGAAACAAGCTAAGCCTGCCTCTGGTGGCAAGAGGAACTGGAGCAGTGGTGGGACTGCCATTGGAAGGAAGAACAAGGAAAGAGGAGATGACAAAGCAAAAGGAACCAGGGTTGCTGGTTGGAACAAAGGCGACAAGAAGAAAGAAGACAGAGGGCGCCAAGTAAGCGCGGGATCGACGAGGAGACGGAGTGAGGGAGTGCCCCGGGTTGGTATGAAGAGGGCTGTGTCTGGGCTTGACAGGAGGAAAAGGAAGGTCGATGACGATGCGTGGGATGATGGTGGTGGTGGTGGCAAGAATGTTTCGTCTTCCAAATCAAAGTTTACCAGAAAGACTGCTTCCACGATAAGCCATCGAAAGGTTTCTCCTGGAAAAGGTGACAGATTGAACCCTCAAAGCTTGTATGAGGATGACTACCCTGCAGGGAAAAGGATTACCAGCAAAGATTCTGATGTTACTGGAGGGGTCAAGAGTCGACTGGTGAACTCTGTAGTGTTCAAAGGGAAGAAGTTTGATGCAACCAAAGAAGTCCGGCGTACAAAGAAAGGTGGTGCTAAAGAAGTTGATTTGGATGAGGAGGCTGCTGATAGCAAGAAGTCAGATGACTCAGGTCTTATTACTGAAGAAGAGAAGCCTCGTCCTCGCCTTACTCGAGTACTGGACCGGACTGGGAAGAAAATAAAGCCTTCTAAGAAGGTTGTAGTTCCTGACACTGAGGAACCTGCTCCTCCTAAGAAGAGAAAGCGAATGAAGCTAGATCCTTATGATACTTCGAACAAACGGATTGAAGATTCTCCTATCCAGGATGGTACGAATTCTGTCTTAACTTTTTAGTTGTTCAGATGACTGTGCTTAATGTTACTGCTCATTATATTTGTGCGTATTTATATATTTATATTCTTCTTACTTCTGTTGTTTCATGTGCACAACCAACTAAACCCTTCAACAGTAAAATGGCCCTCTTTCTTGAATCTCTTTCTCTGACCTGGAAATGGTGTTCTGCTTCCTATCACTCAATGAGCAGATGAAATATTCTCGTTTTTGAATAACGGTACTAAGGTCGGGCTAAAGGAAATGTGGAGAGTTCATGTTGAATCTCCTTATACTAATGTACAACATTGGAAAATTCTGTGTATGATGTGAGAACAGTTCTTTCCAAAAATGTTGAACTAAATAATTCATGAAGAAATTCAAAGAATGCTTGCCTACCCACCGGAACCTCTTACAAGGTTAGCATAATTTAGTTGTGCGGAGAAGCTAGCAATTTGAAAAACTTTTGGTCTACTGAGTTCTGAAATATTAAAAGTTTGTGTTTACTTGTTTCCATTTTTTTTATCAACATATAAACTATTGGTCTCTGAAATAATGTTTCTGTTGAATATGTAATCTGGTGATTTTATTTGGATGTGTTTCTTCTCCTTTTATTTTTTAATTTCCTTTTAAAGTTTCCAGTACAGAGAAGGTTCTCGTGAATTGTGCACCTGAAGAAGAGACTGAAATGTCAATAAATGCAAAATTTCGTGCTATACAGCCAAGTTCCTCAATCCTTTCATATGTGGAAGAGAATGTATGCACGATTTGCCCCTCATCAACCTTCTACCCTTTGATTGCATATGTGACATTATCTTACTGTTGTTTGCAGTTACTAGGACGTAGGCGTTTAAATGAGATAAAAAATGCTGGCTACAATGTCAAGATTTCTGCTCCTCTGGATAATGTTCCCTTCTCAACCAGCACAGAACGTGAACGCATAGAAGAAAGTGTAAGGAATATGCTATATAATCAGTGCCATAAATGTACCTTCTACTTTTGCCTTGAGTCGTTGTGCAGTCATATCTGGTAACATATACAGTTTTATAATGTTTTTTTTCGAAGAACCCAGTTTATATTGTTATCTCGCAGCTTGTTGTGTGGATTACATGCTACAGTTAGTAATTTTTGTTCACATAAAATAATTAACAGGCGTTCAGAAATAAGCTGGAATTCTTTGCCGCTGCAAAGATCTCTTCATCATTCCCCGCTCCAACGCTCCCAGAGATAGCATTCGCAGGTAACTGAAGGAAACAAAAATGTTTTAGTTGCTTAGGTTTATCAAATGTCTCTAACTGTTAACCCGCTGAAATATTAGGTGTATCAAATGTTGGTAAATCCTCACTCCTAAATTCACTTACAAGACAGTGGGGTGTTGTGCGAACATCAGATAAGCCTGGACTTACTCAGGTATGGCACAATGAAACTGTGGAAAGAACAGAGAGGCAAGAGGAGTGTTCCTTGTTTCATTCTAATTGATTATGGGTGCTTAAACTTCTCGTTCATTCGTTTGCATTATTCTTAATTGCAGACAATAAATTTCTTTCAACTTGCATCAAAGTTATGTCTTGTTGATTTACCTGGATATGGTTTTGCTTATGCAAAGGACGAAGTTAAGGAGTCGTGGGAGGAGCTTGTAAGTACCCTGAAATCTGAATATTAGACTCTGACTGAATCTTGAAATGCTGCATTGTGCATCAAGTTGATACTTGATATTCTTGGTTCTTACGACCAGTCTTGCGAATTGTAGGTGAAAGAATATGTTTCGACCAGAGTTGGCCTGGAAAGAGTGTGCCTTCTTGTGCACACTAAACGAGGAATGAAGCCGTTGGACTATGAGCTTGTAGAATTAATGGAAAGGTGTGTGGTGCCTTTATTGGGCCTCTCTTGCAAATACACTGTCACTTTTCTTGTTTATTTCCTTGATGCAAGTAATATCATTGTCATGAAATAAGAATAATTAATTGTCCTCTTTCTCTGTAATTTATATGTTCAAGTGTGCAATTGTAGGCACAAGACGCCATACCAGATTGTACTGACAAAGACTGATTTAGTTTTCCCGATAGATGTTGCTCGCCGTGCCATGGAAATCCAAGAGGTTTTCCCCCCATCAATCTGTCCTGCTGTATGCACATTTTTCAGTTAATTAATCCCCTAATAGAATTGTTTATGCACTCGACTGCAGAGCCTCAAGAGGAACAAGTCAGTGGTAAACCCAGTGGTGAGCTTTTGAATTCACTTCTCTTTTTTTTGTGTGTGTATGCGCGCTTTGCTTTTGATGAATACATTGTTGTCTCATACAATGATACTCCTTCATGTAGATGATGGTGAGCTCTAAAACAGGAGCTGGCATACGCAACCTGAGAGGCGTGCTTGGAAAATTAGCTCGCTTCATCAAACCGTAGCAAAGCTGCAGCCAATTTTGGACTCTGCATCAGTGGAGACCGTGAGAGGAGACTCAGCACAGGGCGGTGTCGTAAGTAGGTGCCACTACATCAACACTCTAACCAGTCCACATCCAGAAGCTTTGGCTGCATCAGTTGAGACTATCCAGACTTGCAGCAAGCATTCCTAGTTAGGTTGTGATTTGTAGCCTAGTTGTATCACAGGCTCAGATTCGGGTAGGATTGAACTGTTCAACTTTTGAGTGGATTATGTGATGCAGGGATCAAACTCACAGATTAATTCCATGAAATGATTGAGTTTCCCCATTTGGATATACGGAATCGTACATCCTTTAATTCGTTATGCATCGTTCCTTATGTACAATAAATCTTCAGTGATGAACCATCAGTCGTTGATGTTTTATGTTCTTCCCGGAAAAGATATACCCCTGGGCCCTGGCTGCGTAAATTATGTTTTACTCCCTTTAGTGCCAACAGCAATGGCCTGTTTGGTAGGGGTATTGCCAATTGAAAATTTGACAGTGCAATGCTCTGCTAGACTGCTACTGCTATGGCGCTACTTGATCGGCTCCGAACCAAACCCCAATCAACTGTCTTTCTTGTGATTCAATGTCTGGTAACCCAAACAACCCAATGCTATTTTAGTTTATTAGCTATAAGCCTGTTAAAATCAGTTTGCACAGAGTGAGGTACGATTGGAAGAGTGAAGCCGGAGGTCCAGTTATTATTCAGGCTCGCTGTTTCATCCTTCCATGCACTTGCACAAGCCTTACATTTTTTTTCTCCCTTTAATGTTATACATTATACTCAAGGGTAAAGTGGTAGGTTTGTGAATTGTGATTTGTGAAATTATAATGGACTAGCATTTAGGGAGAAAAAAAATACTTGTTTGGTCGGTTGGTGTCATAGTTTGTCACGTCTTACCTTTGACAAACTGTGGTTGTTACGGGAGAGTAAAAATTAAAATCAAAGTCATAGACATGCGAAAAATGAGTAAACTGTAGCAAAAATGAGTGTAAGACATGCGAGATAGAATGTTACGAAAGCGTAGCGTGACAAGTTACAGTCATGAACCATACAGACATGTAGTGTTCAGAATTGTAGCGTTTGGAAGACAATTCTTTTTGCTCATACTGCAGTTAATATGAGTCTAGAGTTTGGGAAGCAACGCATGTTTCTTCACGTGCAGGCTGCACAGCACAGAGGGGAGCGCATGTTTCTTCGCGTGCCTGCACAGAGGCGAGTCTCGAGTCGGGGAACAGGCCGCACATAGGGGCAAGGGCGATTCACATGTGGAACGGTGTTTTTTTTTATTGCCTCATCCTTCCATTACAAGCTGTAGCTAGCCCTGGGCATAATTAACCGAAGACCGAACTGAACTAACCGAGACCGAGACCGAGACCGAAGTGACCGAGACCGAAAATTTCGGTCACAAGTTCGGTCTTCAGTTTGAAGTAACCGAACTAACCAGACTTAGTTCGATCATTACCCTCGGGTAACCGAACTAACCGAATTAACCGAACATTTGAATTTTATTGACATAATATGTAATTTAGATTATTATTAGTGATATAATATTTATTCTAGTGGGTTTATATCAACCATCACTTATCAATATGTTTAATCTATATTTTGTATTATATTTTTGCCTTGAAATAGAAAAAATATTGGTAAAATTTGCTACAAATTACAATATTTAGTAGTTGTTTTGTGAAGTTCGGTTAGTTCGGTCATGACCGAGACCGAACCGAACTAATCGAGACCGAACTTGCTCGGTCCTGAGTTTTGAAACTAACCGATCGGTCTCCATTTTTAGATAACCGAACTTTCGAAATGACCGAATACCGAGACCGATCGGTTCGGTTAGACCGAACGCCCAGGGCTAGCTGTAGCATCCGAACTTACACACTAACTCGCACCATACGCGCGCACACCCTAACACACTCACACCCTTAGTGCGTAAGCTAGACCTACAAGTTATATATAAGACTAGAAATACACGGCTAATAGATATGACAGTGGTACCACATCCGTACGAGGTAACGAAATTTATTTGGCTGTTCCCGGTGGAAAATCACGCGGCCGAGCGAGCTCAAACCCGTGACCGTTCCCATGTGGAACGGTGTTGGTCCGACAGACATCTGCGTCTAGAGCACTTCGCGGCCCTTAGTAATAGATCTCTATACATTACGCTATCTTATCGTCTTTCACTATCTTGATTCTCTGATCAAGTGGTTCTAACGGGAGAGCAAATGAAAAATGATGAGTATTTCTAAATGAAGATTAAGTGGAGAGCAATGTGAGATGATGGATCCAGAAGGCATCATGCGACATTACAATCAATCAAAGACCATCGAATGCAAAACTAAATGCAATTGCAGCAAGCAACCAGAATCTTCATAGCTTCGTATGGCAACATATATTAAGTCAGAAGACAACTTGGCAGCAGGAATCGATGACAAGAGTGAGAACGGGTCGAACCACAAATTGTACTACAAGTTTAACATCAAGGGGATACATTAACATTGGTTTCTCAAAACAGGAAAAGTCCATTTTCCCATAGGTGACAAAACTAAGCCCTGAAACGCATTCCTGAACTTAGGTACGAGGAGCGGCTGCAGGGGCAGCTGCAGGTGCGGCACCACCTGGCCGCAGTGCACCCTGTCCTGGCCTTGGGCCGTCATCCTGCAAGGCAAGTAAACAGAACCATCAGTTTACGTTTGTTTGCAAAATAAAAGATGATGGACTGAGCATGTTTATTCAAAGTCAGGCAAAGTCCAACAGCTATGGTGGACAGAATGGCGATAATCGTAAACAAGGGACCATTCAGTCCCAAGACATTTGATACTAGCCCACATGTGGTCTTTCAAAGCAAGGTATCATGTAACAAGTAATTGATTTATAGAGTTGAAACTACAAAAAGCATGGTGTGTTATAACAAATCTTACCAACTACTGAATGTAAAGATGTGAAAATTATATTAAAAATGTGTGCCTTGAAGAAGTTATGACTGAACAAGAAAATCAGTCATCACATACAAGTCTGCAGTGCACCAACAAATGTTTATTTACGCTTTCATTGACGCGTCCATTGCAATATATATACAGTGAATGCAACGCCTATAAAAGCAATAATAGCATGCCAATAACACCAAGGAACACTTTCTATCTGGAGATAAAAATAGAAAGTTTTTACATGTCGCACGAAGCAAGGCACAAGAAATAGCTTTATCAAGTACCAAAGAAACATAAAATAGTAGAAATTGGACAAATAGTGGCATGCCAAAATGTGTGAATTTATATTCCAATGTGTGCATTGAAGTAGTGACTGAACTAAAAATCAGTCACAGATATAGGACTGCAATGCACCAACACATGTTTATATACGCTTTCGTTGACGCATCCATTGCAACATACACACAGTGAATGTAACGCCTATAAAAGCGACAATAACATAGCACTAAGAGTATGTGGTCACACAATTTCAATAGAGTTATCAGGAAACAAGCAAGTTCAGACCAAAACATAAGATACAATTGATATGGCTATAAAGATAAGCATGTGCAAGAATTATACCCGGCGCCTGAAGCGCTGCGGAGGCTCACGGTTCCTCCTGTTCTCACGAGAGCGGACACGGACAATGTGCGCATGGATTGCGCATGAGACACAGTGATGAACCTTTGCGTACAATTTGGGAAGAACATATCCTGTGCAAATGAACATATTAAGGACAATTTCTCTAGATAACCAATAATTAGATTATATTAAACTAAATTATGCAGGAAATAAGGATGTCTGCAGTACCGTCATGCACGCAAGCCTCCTGCACATCTCTCACGGCAGCCTGCTCAACAATGTTCCTCACCAAGAACCGCTTGATAGCCTTATCCTGTAAGTACAGCAAATGTCATATATCTTCTACAATATGCACAGTTCAGAACATAATTAAGCTCTAATATTGCAATGCAAGTCAAAATATGCCTGCGCACATTGTATCTGGTTTCAATATTACCAAACCACAGTTCATGACATCTCTATTACGAGAGAATCAAAGCGACAAAACATAAGGCTAAACGGGCAACAGAATTGCAGCTACGCATGTACATACATGAATAAAATGCTGAGTTCCACCTCAATGCAAGTATGCAACTAGAAGTGAAATTGTAATAAATCCACAACAGAAAGTTTCACTTTGGGCAACTTAGGAGTTGATTTATCGGAAGTACAGGTAACCAAGAAAATCAGGTATAAAAAATGTTTGTATGCATTGTAATCGTGAGAGCTATCGACCTTTATAGCAACTAAACAATGTGGCGAAAGAGGCCATGCGGTACTATAACTACAGGCACCGGTACTACTTTCCCTGCAGCTAATAACGGCTCAGTTCATCCATCACAAACAACCACGCTCTAAAGGAACGGAAGGGTTACCTTTGGGCAGCATTTCGCGCAGTTGGAGCAGCGGATGTACTTGACGTGACCGCGCCCGTGCTTGTTGCGCCCGCCATTCCTCCGCTTGAACGTCTGCGGCAACCAGCCAACAACAAAGGTTAGACAGCAACGGCGGCGAGGAGTGACTGAGGAGGGAAATCGTCTCGGAGGGCTCACCATGGCTGGGGGAGCTCCAAGCCGCCGCTGAGGAGGGCTAGGGTTCGCTGCGTGATGCGACGGCGGCGGCGGCGGCGGCGGCTGGAGCGGGGTGTGCGAGGAGGGGGCGGGGGAGGCGAAGAATCCAGCTTTTTATAGTGCACCGGGAACCCTAGTAGGCTTTTTATCCTGCAGTGGTTTATTCCTGGGCCTAATTTTGGGCCTCTAGAAGTGAGATCCTAGATGGGCCCAGCAAGCAGTTGCTGCAGCGCCCACTCCAATTATTTGGCCCATCTACTAAAACATACTGTAGTTTACAGCCTCATGCCCTTTTCGTTTCCTCTTCCTGTGATTTCTTCTCTTTTCTTTTTTCTGTTGGTGTTCGATGAGAGGATGGTTCGCATGTGACATGTGCCCACTTGTGCCGTGGTTGAAAGAAACGTCTCGAGAAGAAAACCCTCCAGGTTGAAATCTCAAAGCAGTCAGAATTCAAATGAAACCCCAGCCATTAATTTCCTGCCACTATTTAGCAAGAAATTTCCTGTAAAAAACACTCGACAAGACGCGATGGTGCTCAGCTCAACGGTGACGCCAGTGAGCTGTGTGGCCACAGATTGCCCTGTCGGACCTCCGACGGAGAGGTACCCCCAATAGTACAGAGCGATACATGCGACGCACAGTGCTGCGTATCGGAGACGATGACTGGTGGCTGGTGACGCTGCACCTGCACTGAACCTCGCGCTCGTGGAAATGGGAAAAGAACAAGTGCATGCGTGACTCAGAAATCACAATAAGCCTGTGCAATAGTAGGGGGAAAAAGGGAACACGATCGATGTTGCAGGTCCGGACAGTGACCTTCCACCAAACATATTATTATATACTTTATATCATCAGGTTTAAACCACAAGCACAGAGGCTCATGACGCTAGCTTATAATACACTCCAGTGTGCCGTGTCATCCGATCGACCTGACCCGACAGATAAACCTTTGCTGAGAGCTCCATGTCTTTAGCTCACCAGTGCAAAGCAAAAGGCCATGGAAGGATGATGCCTGCCGCTGCCGTGTGAATGTGACAGGAGGAGCCCAACGGCGCGGGTATACAGAAGAGGGGGAGGGGAGGTAGACGAAGACCCCGCCGGCGATGCGGACGATCGACCGTCGACGGCCCTGCGGTGTTTGTGGAGAAGAGAGCGAGGAGCGGCCGATGGCGGCTTGTCGGCTACTGTGACGTCTGACGTGTGCCGCCATGTTTTCCTCGCTCGCCAATCATTGGGTCTCGTCGGTCAGGCTTTGCTCGGCCCCACTGTGCCTCGCTCCAAGGGTTTGGAGGCTGGCCCAGTGGGCCCTCTCGCTCGCACGTCGGTTCGGCCGGGCCGTCAGTCTGTGGCCACGCTCGGTAGCTGCATCGTCTGAATATATCTGATAGGGCTGCCCGGGCTGAGGTGTGCTGGTTCAGGTTTTTTATTTGTTTTCTTTACTGCTTTCACTCATTCGTCAATCAGATTCATTATAAGCTCTCAAATAATTTGTTTTGTTTAAGTAGGAGTATAGTGAGGAGGGAGACACTATACCTGTAAATCCTGTGATATAATTGCTGTGTTACTTACAGTCCACCAATAATGACAGTTCTGTTTACCTTCAAGTTAAACAAAACTTTTTTTTTAGCCTGGACTCCTGAGGTACAACTGTCAGTACGTGAACATTCACACAAACACACACTCACCCCACCACACGAACACAACGCACACACAGTGCGCATGTTAGTGTAGCAGAACCTCCTAAATTATATGGCCCACATGCACCTGTCATTGTCCCTAAGACCTCTGACAGCGATACATGTACACCAAATAACCTAAGAAGATCTGTCGGATGCCCTCACAGGACCCCGATTAAACTACATTTAACAACTCATACCAGGATCAACAAAAGAGTAACTACAACATTACAATATTTGTACAAAACGTTACATCAGAGTGCTGAAGAATAATAACAATAAATTTACAAATCATGATTAAGTTAACTTTTTACAAACTTAACTTGTATTGCGGAAGTCGAGTAGAACTACAGAAGACAACTTAGGTAGAACACCTAAGTCAGGAGAGGACAATCAAATCATGTCAAGCCCACCGACATGACCTAATTAGCAGCACCAGTTAGCACCTGCAACGGGGGTTAACAAACCCTGAGTACGAGAGTACTCAACAAGACTTACCCGACTAAGACAAAGACTCCAAGGGCATGCTAGCTTTAGGAAATCAAGGTACGGGTATTCCAGAATCAAATTTTCTTTTACAGAAAAGCTTACTAAAGTAAGTCCTTACCTTCAATATTTTACTTTTACCATTGATGGTTCATTAACCAATTCTAGGTGATCCTAATCTAGATCAAAGTAATTATCATCAAAACCTTTCTCATTCTTTCTTTCAATTCTAGTTCTTAACTACGATGCAAGTCAGGTGATCAAGTCTCCATAACCGAGGAGCAACGACGATTCGAACCGATTATACCCAGCTGGGGATCTCTAACTTCACGACATATGTAGAACCGAATCTTGCATATATCAACCCTCATTTAGATCTCCCAAAACCAGAACGTGTCCATCGCCACCCGAGAGTACAGTACTCCTCGAACCCGACCAAATTCTAGCCCCGAGGGTACACGCTACTCTCGCCATCTCTCCACTCCCAGTGCGAGGTTAGACGTTCTCGTAATGGAATCACCAACATTTTGGGCTTACCCAAGGCATGAGGCTAGTTGCAAAGTCTTGAACACAACAGGCTTACAACGAACGGACCTTAACTGACAAGGCGGAAACACTACATTGAGACTCCTTTCCCAATGCATGTTAGCAGTGGCCAAACCACCCGCCCGATCTTTCAAGTTCATTCCCATATTTCAATATTCATTCAATATGTCGTCATGGCTATATAAACATTGCATTTAAAAGCTTAACTTCTAAGCATAGCGAAGCATACTACGCATTTTCCGTAAAACAGGTATCAAGGTTGATATCACAATAATCAAGGATGATAATGCAGCAATTGGGTTATCACTCAACTCCTAATTACTTAATGCAGTAAACCATATTATAAATAATAAAAACATTTATAAAATTCAAGGTAGGGTTTAAATGCACCGGGGCTTGCCTTCGTTGCAGCGGTGGTTAGTTCTCGTAGAAGTCAAGTTTAACACCAACACCTCGAGTGTATTATCTTCTCCGAAGCTTGATCGACATGATCCAAAACACTCTCGTATGCACTACAGGTAATAAAAATGATGCGATTCTTAATATGATGAAATGCATGCCATGATGCATGACGCATGATGATGAATAAGGCATAGCATACAAGAGACATTTAGAAAGGATAAACATCAGTTATCTACTTGAGTACAACTTTTCTTCGTGGTACAGTTGCAAACTAACAACATTAACTTAACATTACAACTAGGGTTCATTAAGTGGTTAACACTAATGACTTTGATTGAGTACATGAAATATCATTAACATTTTAGTTGTTCTTTTATCAAGCCAAAGGTTCACTTATCATAAAACACTTTTAGTTAAACATTTAATAAGCTAATCATGAAGTTAACAATGAATTATGCATAACATACATTACAAAAGGCAAACAAGGCAAGGCTAGGATTACATTAACTCATCATACTAAGCTAACAAGGCATATCAAGAGAAACCTATAAGTTATGGTTTCACTTAACATACATGCTTACTATTTAAAGCTACATCATGAAAAGATATGTAGAAGCAATGTATATGAAAATGCATAACTCAACTTGTACCATCTCTTATTAACTTAATCTTTTCACCCAAGAGGTTGCATCTAATAACAAGTAATCTTACCACAAGACCACTAAATAGTAACATAAATAAGTTATTAACTCCTAATGACATATGCTAATTACATTAATCACATATCAATAATTCTTTAATTAACAAGTTAATCATGAACTCAAATAATTAATTAAAGTACCAAGGGTCTTTACATGTTAATGACCCAAGGTCATCACTCAATCCCAAAATCACACCATCCCTAAATTATGATTTATTCTAATCATATAAGCATCTATTAAATAATAAATAAAAGACATGAAATAAAGTATATAATTAAAATTTATCAAAACAGTACCAAACTTTTTGTGAAGGTATATATAACCATGTAAAACATACTCGCAAAGTTTCATGATTTTTGGATACTTATTCTAATTTATAGAAAACATGCAAATGATAATTATTAATTAAAAGAGCTAATTATTACTCATAACAAAAGTTTAGGAAATTACCAATTCATAATTTTCTATGATAGATCATAACATGAAAAGACTACCCACAAAATTTCATATTTTTATCATGCTTCTACTATTTTATATGAATGAAACAATATAAAGCATGTTAATACATTTTTGAAAAAGGGGAAAAAAAACTTTTCTCTTCTTAGCCCACGATCTCCTCCATTCGGCCCACTCCAGGCCATGCTCGCAGACGCGCCGGCCCAGCAGGCAGCCAGCCCGACTTCTCCCCATTCTCACCCACCCCTTTCCTACCCCCTCTCACTGACCGCGGGGGCCATGGTCAACATGACCCAGGCCGGCCTTGATCGCAACGTAGGCAGTGGGTAAGTCGCAGAGCGCGACGCCGGTGAGGTCCTCGCCGACCGGAAGGTCACCGGCGTGCTCCCCAAGTCAAGGTGCATCGAGTAAGAGCATCGGTGGAGCCTCTACCATACTACAACATCCATGGCGGCGCCCATGGTGGGGTGGCGGCGCACAGCATGGCAGCATGGTGGTGGACCGGCGGCTCCGGCACGAGACCGACCCGGATGAGGTTAGAGAAAGCAAGGAGGATCTCACCGTAACCCTCCCGGCTAGATGGTTGAAGCGGAGACGGCTTAGGCGAGGCTGCCGGCGTGGGAGGCGGAGGCGGCGGCGATGAACTGGAGGCGAGCTCGTGTTCAGACACGACCTGTGCACGAAACGAGCAACCGGAGAGCTTATGAGCTTTGTGGTACAACGGTGAGCACAAATCATACGATAAAAAGGAGGGAGCACTGCTGTAGACGCCCGGCCACGACGAGGCGGCCACGGCGGCGCACACGACCGGCTGCGAGGAAGAAGACAGCTCTCGGCCAGCTCCGATGGAGAGGGACGGTGCGAGCGGTCTCTAATGGTACGCAAAGACGAAGCGAAGCTAGCAGCAAGATGGAGCGGGCGGAGATGGCATGACGGAGGCGAATTTGACCTGCGCATGTCGGTTGTGCGGTGGCAGAGCAGAGGAGGAAAATGAGCTTAAGCAGCGGCGGCTTCGTGTTAAAACGGCGAGGCAGGGCATGGGCGAGTCTTCCAGAAACTGCGTGAGCTTGCCCACGCGGACGGCCGCGCGTCCAGGCGCGAGAAGGTGCGAGAACGGCCACGGCAACGCCTGCGACAGTGAGGGAGAGGAGAAGAAACAGAGCACGTCTGTCTACTGTAGCAGCAATACCACCTCATTCTTATATTTTCTGTTTTCTTTAAATTACTCCCAAATTTGCATAGCAACTTTAAAATCTCCAAAAACGAAAGTTGCTCAACTTCTTGATATCTCCAACTTTGCTTTTTAAACTATTTCCAAATTCTGCCTCCATTTTGAAATTTGAGTTTGAGGATAAAAAGGGGTCAAGTTTGAAATTTGCTTCTTTTCAAAATTGCTCCACATTTTACACTAAAACTTTGAAAACTCAAAACACCAAAGTTGTAGCCCTTAAAAAGTTCTACAAACTTGGTTTTAAACTTTTTTCCAAATTTTTCTTAGATTTTGAATTATTTTAAAAGGGGTAAAACAGAGTTTTGAAATTGAGGGTTTTGAATTCAATTGATTATTCTTTTTAACTAAACATGATTAATTATTTAACACTAATAAAACATTATTTCATGTGATAAGCAATATGACATTATTAACATATTAAGCCTACTAATAAAAATAACATATCAAAACATTATTGAAACATGTGAAACACGTATATAAAATATGAAACATTCTGTTGCAACATATGAAACACTACCAAGCAACACATGAAACATCACTATGCACAGAGACCTGATATATGAAACATTACTTATGCAACATGAAATGCATCTTATGCCTTGATGTATGCATGATCAGTACTTAATCAAGTTTTAACTGCTTTTTAACATCTAGGATGTTACAGTTAGACCTAGCAACTATACACACCATAGGTCCTTCTGGAGATCGATGAAGTCCAATGGATTTTCGCAGGCGACGGGGCACGTCACAGTATCATTATGTCTTCACGTGTATGTACAGGACCTACAAGATTATTTTTAGAGAATAAATCCTCAGAGTATGAAATCACTGAGCCGAGCAGGGCTCGAACTGAGGACCCGTGCTCACCATCCGAGCTAAGGCTCGGTCCCCAAATTAGACAAAACTTAGTTAGATGCTCACGCATACATGTAGCGTCGCCATCATATCATATACTACGTACGTGTGCCACAAATTGAGTACCATGTAATAATAATATAAGGCAGTAGCAGTATCTCAAGGCCCTATACCACTGACCAAATCGCCGCTAGCTATGGCAAGTGGCGAGTAATCTAACTTCCAAGTGGTGGGCTGTAGACCTGAACTCCAAATTTGGGCATACTTTTAACAAGAATCGGTGCTCATTTAGCCAGGCCATCAGTAACATGGCTAGGTTACTAGGTTTGGGCATAGACCTCTAGATTCGGTGGTCGTTGTTTTGCTCGGGAGAGTTAGGTAAGAAATAGCCATGTTAGACTTTCTTCGTCGTAGCACTGGCGATGATCGTTCCTGCACCCACCACATCTTTCACGCATCATCCTGCTAGCGGGGCCATCAGTAACATGGCTAGGTTACTAGGTTTGGGCATAGACCTCTAGATTCGGTGGTCGTTGTTTTGCTCGGGAGAGTTAGGTAAGAAATAGCCATGTTAGACTTTCTTCGTCGTAGCACTGGCGATGATCGTTCCTGCACCCACCACATCTTTCACGCATCATCCTGCTAGCGGCCCTAGCGCCCCCCCCCCCCCCCCCCACTAAGGGGGTGTTTCTTAAGGAACTCCTTTAGAGGAGCCCAAGCTGATTTAGAGAAGCCATAGTTCATGGCTCCTCTAAAATGGCTCCGGCTCATCTGCTTTTTACTTAAAAAAAATACGGTATCATCATCCACGCATCTGTGCACTTCCACTGTCACGGAATTTCTGCACGCAGATCGACGCAGGTGGACCATCGCGATCGTGTGGAGATCGCATGCACACGGGACGTATCTTCAACTCTCGCGTATACATTTTCCACAAAACTAACGTCTAGTGGTGTGTAGTACAACCATAGCCGTATCCTAGACTAGACGGCGACATTGTACGGGCGTTGGGCAAAAGTCGTCGACCTCCAGTTACATAGGGAAAAATTCACCGTCGGTCCCTGAACTTGGCAGCTGGTGTCACTTAGGTCTCTGAACTTTGAACAGTGTATTTCTGGGTGACCTACTTGTCACTTTATCTAAATATATCCATGTGTGATCTAGTTTTGAAGGATTTATTGAGACGAATTTAATGGTGCAATCGAAATTTAATTTGGATTTTTGGTTCGTGAGTTATAGCATTTTTTTCCTTTGTTTAGCCAGTGGGGCCCGCCACTGTACACTATAGAGCAAGCACTGTACTCCTCTAAATATAGAGTGAGAGAAATGATAGAATATCGTTTTAGAGTACTCAGTGCAGCAGTTTTTACTCTATATTCATACTCTAAAGCTTTAGATTATCCTTTAAAGTATCCCACTGCTGCTAGTCTTACATACATTGACCAGAGAAGGTACTCGTAGCCAACAACGCAGGGATACTCGGGATCGACCTGACACGCGACCCGACGAGCGTGTGCTTGGCATGCATGTTATTGGCAGGTCAACCTTGCCCTCCTCCGGGCTCCGGCACGAGACTTGAAGAAGCGCCACGCTACGCACGGGGTCCGTCCCGGTTGACCGATCGCGCGGGCGTGCGCCAACGACCGACATGGCCGCATGGTTCCGGTGCATGCCCGGCCGGCCGTCGTCTCGACGCAGCATGCACCACGGCGGCTCGGATTTACGCCCCGGATCGCGTCACGTGCCCCGGCGCCCGGTATGTTGAATTCCCCGGCCCGCGCGTCTGAACGCGCAGCAGCCAGCAAACTTGCGGGGATGTTCCCGCGGTCCGGTCCGGTCCGCACCGCACCGGACCTGCGCCGCCCGCGACCATGTCCATACTCCGCGAGGCTAACCAATTTTCGTAGTAGCATGGCGTGGGCCGTGAGGTGCGGGGCAACACTGGCGCCGACCGTGGAGTCACGCCCGCCGGCAGGGGGCGCAGCGGAAGTCTCGTCTCGCACGGCGCGAGCGGAGGACCTGGACCCGTGAGCAACGACGGAGCTAGGATTTTGGCATAGGGTATGCCGCACCAAAATTCTCATATCCAATTTGGCAAAGACCAATTTAGCAATTCGATATACAGCAGCAAAATTTATCTCATAATTTATAATTTTTTTTTCTATCTGATCAGCCTAGGGTATACTGCACCATACCCGTGCCACCCGCTGGCTCCGTCCATGCCCGTGAGGCGACGAATTCCTCCTGTCCCACGAGTCCGCGACGTGGAGGGACGGGCAAAAAAGGAGGGCGAAGGATGATGGATGGATATGATATGATTCCGCGTGAACGGAACGGCGTTCTCTCCGTTGTTGCCCTCGTAGTGGGTGGCTAGGATGGGTAGTGCGCGGTGCGGGAAAAAAAGGGATGGGGATGGGGACGGCCCAAAACCACGTGGAATCCCGTGGGCCCCGCGGGGCGGGAGGGGCGCACGCGACGCGAGTGATGTGGAGGAGCCGTGGCCGTCGCGGCCCCCACGTCGTCGTTGGCGCTCGCTCGTTTCCCTCGGCTCGGCCCAGGCCAACGCCAGTCAAATACGCCCACTGAGCCCGAGCCTTTCCTCCCTCTCCGAAAGGGGTTTGGCTAATGGTCCACCGTGCAATCGCCCCCGGCTCGGCCGGCACGACCTGCATGTCTACGTTTTAGTACTGGTTCTATGCGTGGATATGATAGTCCCATGCATCACCTAAATTGCTCAAAAGGAGTTCACTAGCATCTTGTTTGGTGTGCGTGTACGCTTTCCATGCGTATATTCCATAGGTATATACAGTACCATGCCGCTCATCGACGTTTTTCAAAATGCGTTGCAACTCGTGAGGATGCAAGTGGGGTTGTACCCAGATAACCCTAAAAATTAAGTCTATTTGCAGCCAGCTTACATCCCTAACAATCCATCTTTGCAGGTTACAAGGTTTGCAAAATTTCATAGATGGAACATTATATATGAAGCAAAGCACCAGATGGACTATTTTCTAAGATCTCTATAGTCTTTATTGTCAAATTTCTTTTCTACTATCATGTTTTCTAAAAAAACGTCCTATGAGACCTCGCTATATGAAGTGACTTGGTCACGCTGCTCATGTGGCAACAAGGAAAAAATTTTGGACCACGTGGCAAAAGAGAAAGCATTTTGAGAGCGCCCAACCAAACGTATACTTAGTTTAATCTGGCCAATGTTTTTTTTGCGATGAAAGAAGAATTATATTATATGATAGTTGGGTACATCAACACATTACAAACACTCTGAATTATAAAATAGTACCCACACTGTGAATAGCACAACTCAAAACCTAACCTGTTAGATGCTTTGCAGTATGGATGACCGCACAGGCAAACACTCGGCAAATGGCCTGAGAACAAATGCCCAACGAACAACGGCCAACATTCTTGTAGGCGGAATTGAGGAACTTCTTTCTTTCTGGTGTCTTCCTTCTTCTTCTTTCTGCCACCGAAGAGTAAGGAAGACTGATCTGAAAATTATTCTCCCTAGTCCTTCATCGTGGCCAAATCTAACCACAACAAAACGGAGAAGAGACCGGAGAAAATTATTCCATGACGGCGATACCATCTCCGCCTTGATGCCACCGTCCGGAAACAAAAGTCTCCATGCCGTCATGTCGATGAAGATGCTGACGCCGACGTTGTCGCCCTCATCTTCAACGGAGCCGCCGTGGAGAAAATGATTCCACCCTTCTCCTTCACCGTCGACGGAGATGAGAAGAAGGAGGAGATAAAACACCAGTACCAAGTAATTTGTCATGGAGAGACACTAACCCTAATGACTCGATCTATTGGGAAAAACTTATTAAAAATAATGGATCCCCACTCCCTTCAGCCCCCGGCGAGATGCCGGAGGAGAAGGGAGGGGGACCAGCGGTGGTGGATGGCGGGGACGACAGCGGCGGCAGTGACGCTAGGGCAGGAGTCTTAATCTGGCCAATGTATGCAAATGCAATTGTATCATTATAAGCACCTTCATATGTATTAGCTTTAGGGAAAAACAGAAGGCTCTTAGAAATATATCCTTGGATATTAAGGTCGACATGGACATCAAACAAGTTCTACCATGATACATTGACTCAAGGTTGTACAAGCAGGAGACTATGCAAGAAAAAAAATACCAGTGATGCCATTTGTTTATCTCACTCGGCCTATCTTGGTGACATGAGGAAGTACATGTTTTGTTCACATTTTCTTCTATGCCTACTGACACAATATTGTCGAACCATTTTGGCACATTATATAGTTACCATATCTTCTAAATATTCCGCATAGCTTTACACGAAGTTATTGATGCGCTCTCTATTAAATTGTTATATATATATCACCTTTTATCATTATACATGCCCTAACACATTGTAGCTGGTATCTTATCTACAGTGCATCATTGTTCTATCCTCTAAACAATTCTGTGTAGATCTACACATGTTATCTCGAAGGTTGTACAAACCGAAGATTAGGTAAAAAAAAGTACAAATACTAATATTGCAATCTGTGAAGCTCTTTATCCTATAACCATGACATGGGGATCCACATGTTTTTTTGGTATTTTCTCCCTGGACTCTTGACACAACATTTTCAATGTGTTTTCTCGTCGTATAGTTATCTTATCCTCTAGGTATTTCATGTAGATTTATATGGCATTATTGATAGGCTTGTTGTTACACTATTAACATATCACCTTTTTATCATTCGACATGCCTTAATATGTTGTAGCTATTTCTATCTTATAACTGCTCTCTCCTCAACACTCGCCTATGTAGCTCTACACGCGTCATCAATTTGTTTTATTAAAATATTATCATACCGCTTACCATTTTATGTGCCTTCACATGCTGTAACTGGTACATTGCGTATCATTGTTTTCTCCTCCAGACTAATCTATGCACTACACACATTATTGATATGTTTTATTATATCTCCTTCCACTTACCATTTTTTTGCCTTAACACACACTAGACGTTGTGTTCTCCCCATCCATCCATCGTATCATTGTCCCATCTCTAGTATCGCTCTATCCAGCTCTACATGTGTTATTGACCATTCTATCCATTCTACATGCCTCTATGTAAGGTCTAAATATGCTAGAGGGGGGGTGAATAGCCTAATTAAAACTTCTACAAGAATTACTTAACCACACGTTAGTACGAAAGGTGGCGAAGCAAAAGCACTAGCTCTAACTAATTAAGCAAGCCACCTCCACAAGTCTATAACAAAGCTATTCACTAAACACAACAACAACTATAAGCTAGAAACAAGAAGTAATACAAGAGAAGAGCTTTGAGTGATTATACCGCCGTGTAGATATGAGAAGTACCAATCAATCAATCACACAAGAGAAGTCCTCGGGAAGAGAATGACACAAGAATTTATCCCGAGGTTCACTTGCTTCCTGGCAAGCTACTCCCCGTTGTGGTGATACACCCACTTGTCGGTTCATGAGCTAATCGACTATCAAGAGTCGAGCCCTCGGCGGGCGCCGCACAACCGCACACAAGATGGGGATCCTTCAAGCCATGAGCTCCACTAGAGTATCCAATTTGCGAACTCCCGCGGGGAAGGATCAAGAACGCCTTACAACACTTGGTGATGACTCCAACAATCTCCAATTGTGAGCTCAATCACCTCCGCTGCTCCAAGCCGTCTACCATGTCGGGAAACACGGAAGAGTAACAAGAAATCCGCAGCAACTCAAAGATCAAGTGCCTCTAGAATGCAACTCTCAAGTAATGCACTAGAATCTCACTCAATCTCACTCAAGATGTGCAACTAAGCAAAGAGATGAGTGGAGGGGTTGTTCTCTAGCTCAAAGTATGTCTCTAGGTCTCAAAATGTGCAAGAGTTGCCCTCAAACCCGGCCAACGTCTATTTATAACGAAGGGGTACGCAGCTAGCCGTTACGGACGACACAGTTCAAAACGGGATGACCGGACGCACCGGTCAGGGTGACCGGACGCGTCCGGTCACTACAGGACAAGCGTGAACAGTGCGCGTCAGAAGTTACCGTTGCTATGACCGGACGCGCTCTAGCGTATGACCGGACGTGCCCTAGCGTATGACCGGACGCGCCCTACCTGGCGTTCGGTCAGAGTCCAGTAAGCTCCCATCACGATCGGACGCATCCGATCGCACGTGACCGGACGCGCCGCGCGTCCGATCACCACTTCGCTGCTCTCTGCCCCTCTGGACGCCTGACCGGACGCGCCAGTTCCGTGAAGGACCGGACGCGCCGGTCTCTCACTCTACTTTTGCGCATAGGTGAACTGACCGGACGCGCTGGTCAGGCCAGACCAGCGTCCGGTCATTAACCCTAGGCGCGCTGACCGGATTGAACTGACCGGACGCGTCCGGTCATACCGTGACCGCGTCCGGTGCAGCGTCCGGTCACCACAGTGACCTCCGTTCGCCTCCGTTTCTTTTCCGACTTCCGGCGCAGTAGAAAATAGGTGTTTCACTTCTCCAAAAAGCGCCGAATCCCACCTCGCAAGCTCGGCGAGAGGGAGAGAAGAACCCAAACCCTTCTCTACCGCTCAAACTCCACCGTCTTCACAAGTGTGCTAACACCACCATGTGTAAAACACCATGTGCATGTGTGTTAGCATTTCACAATCATTTTCCAAGGTGTTATGTTAGCTCTTTACTAGATCCTAATGCATATGCTCAAGACATTGATCTAGTGGCACTTGATTTCCGAACTAACTGTGATTGCCCCTCTTGATAGTCGGCTATGTATCCTAAACCCGGTCAATCACTTCTCTACTCATCTTAGACCAGCAAAAGGAAAACCCTATGGTTGTACCTTTGTCTTGCGCTCTTAGATCCTTCTCTTCCACTTGATCATCATGTCCTTCTTTTTATATGTATCTCCACCATGATCATCATTTTATGTCCATGCACCATCTCTTTGTGATCTTGTGGCCATCACTCCTTGCCACACACACCTTCATCACATGTGTTGCTTATGCCTAACTCAAAACACTTAACACATGGCATTAGCAACTTGGTGTCATTAATTACCAAAACCAAACTTGGGCTTTCAATCTCCCCCTTTTTGGTAATTGATGACAACCATCACAAAGATATGAAATGAAATCAATTTTCAATTTCAATAGTATTAGCTCCCCCTACATATGTGCTTTCATGAGTTTGGTTCAATTGTGCACGTATATATGGATTTGAATTTTGGGAGAGTTATTACTATCAAATTGATGCTAAGGTATATAGAATGGACCTTTGAAGTGTGATACCAATTGGAGTTGCCTTTATATACCATCCTTAGCATCGATGTAGCTAGACACCATTTGTAATACATCACTTGTAAAGATCACAAACACTAAAGTACCCCGTGAGATCAACATTATAAACAAAAGGTGTCTAGATACCACTTGTAAAGCTACTCTTAACAAAACATCATTCAAGTTCTATTTCTAGCATACACCATACAAACATGAATATGAATTTAAGCTTTGCAATGCAACAATTCATCATGTTAATGCACATACAAAATACAACAAATAATTCATGAGCTTGCTCCCCCTACTTGTGTGCTCAAATTTAATTGATCCCTTGATTTCTCTCCCTTTGTAACTTAACCTTTTTTATCTTTGTGACTTTTCTCTCCCCCTTATTATATCTTATTCTCTCCTTTTCTCTCCCCCTTATTATATCTTATTCTCTCTTTGCAATATCTTTGTGACTTTTCTCTCCCCCTTTGTCAACAATCACCAAAAAGATGCCAATTTTAGTGAGAGATAAGTCAATCAATATGAGGGAGTCCAAAATGGTTCAATCTAGATCACTTGCCTAGAATATGTAATTCGGTTTGATCTAAGGACAAGCTTCTTCATACCTCATAAAGTATAAGGGTTATCTTGACCATGTTGAATTACACATCATGAGCTCGTTTACTAGATTCAACACTAGGTTTGCAAGCCCACAAACATGTCATATGCTACCACTAGATTAAACAAACATAGAAGCAATAGTGGTACCATATATACATCAAAATCATTTGATTTTCATGAATGAGCCTATTTTCATGCAAACATGTCTATATGTTCTAAACATGTCCTTAGCAAAGTATGAATGATATGTTAAACAACTTTACCTTGCATTGTCGGAGGAGAGGCATGTCATATAAGAATGTGGGGGTGCACTCATTTCAAGTTGGAGAAGTCAAGTATGTTCAATTCATTCTTCAACTTGTAAAATCTCTTTTCATCAAGTGGCTTTGTGAATATGTCGGCTATTTGATCTTCGGTGCCAATGCTCTCAATGCTAATATCACCCTTTTGTTGATGGTCTCTTATGAAGTGATGCCTTATGTCAATGTGCTTTGTTCTTGAATGTTGAACCGGATTTTGAGTCATCTTGATAGCACTCTCATTATCACAAAACAAAGGCACATTCTTGAATTTAATTCTAAAGTTATTCAAGGTGGCCTTCATCCAAAACAATTGTGCACAACAACTACCGACACTTATATATTCGGCCTCAGCGGTAGATAGTGCAACACTATTTTATTTCTTTGATGACCATGAAACAAGAGACCTTCCAAGCAATTGACAAGTGCCACTTGTGCTCATTCTAATAATCTTGCATCCACCATAGTCGGAGTCCGAATATCCAATCAACTCAAAATTAGACCCCTTTGGAAACCATAATCCAACATCATGAGTGCTCTTAAGATATCTCAATATCCTCTTGGTTGCTTTTAAGTGACTTTCTCTAGGTGAAGCCTGATATCTTGCACACTTGCACACACTAAACATCACATCCGGTCTAGAAGCGGTGACATAGAGCAAACTTCCAATTATAGACCGGTATTGCTTTTGATCTACCATGTTTCCACTATCATCAATACCCAATTGATCATTAGTTCCCATTGGTGTACTCATTGGCTTAGCATCTTGTAATCCAAACTTTTTGATCATGTCCTTGATGTACTTGCCTTGACTTACAAAAGTGTCATTCTTCATTTGCTTGATTTGAAGTCCAAGGAAGTAACTAAGCTCTCCTATCATAGACATCTCAAACTCATTAGCCATCATATTTCCAAACTCTTCACAAAAATCTTGATTGGTTGATCCAAAAATGATATCATCCATATAGATTTGCAACACAAACAAGTCATTTTCGTGCTTCTTGGTGAAGAGAGTGGTGTCAACCTTTCCCATCTTAAACCCTTTAGAGAGGAGAAAGTCCCTCAACCTCTCATACCATGCTCTCGGTGCTTGCTTCAAACCATACAATGCCTTCTTTAGTTTGTAAACATGGTCGGGCTTCTTATCATCTTCAAAACCGGAAGGTTGCTCAACATAAACTTCTTCGTTGATGTAACTATTGAGAAATGCACTCTTGACATCCATTTGATAGAGCTTGATGTTGTGTGCACAAGCATATGCTAATAAGATTCTAATAGCCTCCAATCTTGCAACGGGTGCATATGTCTCTCCAAAGTCAAGACCCTCAACTTGAGTGTATCCTTGTGCTACTAATCTTGCCTTGTTTCTCATAACCATGCCATCTTGATCTTGCTTGTTTTTAAAGACCCACTTAGTACTAATCACATTGTAGTTCTTTGGCCTCTCAACAAGTTTCTAAACTTGATTTCTAGCAAAGTTGTTTAGTTCTTCATGCATGGCATTTACCCAATCAGAATCCTTCAAAGCATCTTCTAATTTCTTAGATTCTTCAAGTGACACAAATGAGTAATGCTCACAAAAGGATGCTAGCCTTGATCTAGTTTGAACACCACTTTAAATTCTACCAATGATTTGATCTAATGGATGATTTCTTGCAATGCTAGTAGGTTGGAGTATTGGGAGTTGATTGCTTCCACTTGTTTGACCTTGAACTTGAGCTTCATCATGAGTACCACTTGAGCTTGCTTGATTTGTATCAATTTGCACATCTTGATTAATCATATGTATGTTATCATCATCAACGTGCATCGGCCTTATATCACCAATGTCCATGTTCTTCATTGCATTTGACAATTGATCCCCTCTCACATCATCAAGGTTTTGAGCTTCATTTTGAGACCCTTGGGTTTCATCAAACTCAACGTCATGAACTTCTTCCAATGTGCCATTAGTGAGATTCCAAACTCTATATGCTTTGCTTGTGGTAGAATAACCAAGTAAGAACCCTTCATCATATTTCTTTTCAAACTTGCTCAATCTAATGCCTTTCTTGAGAATATAGCATTTACAACCAAACACTCTAAAGTATGCAATGTTGGGCTTTCTTCCATTCAATAGCTTATATGGTGTTTTTCCAAGCTTTCCATGGTAATAGAGACGGTTGCTACAATAGCAAGCCGTGTTGATAGCTTCACTCCAAAATGAATGACTCACATTGTATTCACTAAGCATTGATCTAGCCATATCAATCAAGGTTCTAATTTTCCTTTCAACTACACCATTTGATTGAGGAGTGTATGTTGGTGAGAATTGATATCCAATACCAAGATCATCACACAAATCTTCAATTCTTGTGTTCTTGAACTCACTACCATTGTCACTTCTAATCTTCTTGATGGTGATTTCAAACTCATTTTGCACTCTCTTGACAAAAGACTTGAATAGATTATAAACATCACTCTTGTCATAGAGAAAGAACACCCAAGTATATCTAGTGTAGTCATCAACAATCACAAAACCATACTTATTGCCACCAATGCTAGTGTATGTTGTTGGCCCAAACAAGTCCATGTGTATGCCTTTGATGTGCTCATTTCACTCTTGCTAGGATGTGTATTTCCAACTTGTTTGCCGGCTTGACAAGCACTACATGGTTTATCCTTTTCAAAGGTGACATCTTTCAAGCCTCTAACTAAGTAATGCTTCAAAAGTTTGTTCAATTGTTTCATTCCAATATGACCAAGCCTTCTATGCCACAACCATCCCATACTAGATTTACTAAGCAAGCATGATGTCAATTGTGTTTCACTATCATTGAAGTCAACCAAGTATAAGCTACCATGTCTAAATCCTTTGAATATTAAATTTGATCCATCAACACTTATGACTTCAACATCATCACTACTAAATATGCACTTGAAGTCAAGATCACAAAGTTGTGCCACCGATAAAAGATTGAAAATCTAAGCTCTCAACTAGCAACACATTAGATATGCTCATGTCATTTGAGATAGTAATTTTACCAAGCCCTTTGACCTTGCCTTTCTTATTATTGCCAAAAGTGATAGCATCAAAACCATCATTTTGACTTGTATCAATTGAATTGAACATACAAGAGTCTCCGGTCATATGTTGAGTGCACCCACTATCAAGCACCCAATGTCGTCCTCCAGCTTTGTAATTGACCTACAAGACAAGATCAATTCTTTTTAGGTACCCAAACTTGTTTAGATCCTCCAAGGTTAGAGACTAAGCTCTTTGGTACCCAAATAGCTTTCTTCTTTGAGCCCATCCATGGTGCACCAATGAACTTAGCATAAACACTATTTGTACCCTTGGTAAGCATATAGAAAGAATCAAACTTAATTGAGGATACATTAGCATTTGATTTCTTGTTCATGCATTGTTGCTCTATGTGACCAACTTGCTTGCAACTTTTGCAATAGCTACCATTGTTCTTCACAAAACGAGTCTTATGAGGAGCAAAAGCGGCCTTGCCTTTCTTAGGGTTATAGCCCAATCCCTCTTTATAGAGAGAAGCCCTTTGGCTACCCAAGCACATAAGCAAGCGGTCCTCACCACCATAAACCTTAACTAAGGTGTGATTGAGCTCTTTTACCTCCTTCTTGAGATTTTTATTCTTAACTATTAGTGTGGAATCACAAGTGAAACCGTCACTACTAGATGAGGATGATGTAGATGCGCTACATGAAGGGTTAGTGGGAGCAACAACAATAGACTTATAAAACAACAACAACAACAACAACAACAACAACAACAACAACAACATAACCTTTTGTCCCAAGCAAGTTGGGGTAGGCTAGAGATGAAACCCAAAAGAGACGAGAAACAGGGAGACACATAAAGGGACATAAAATGGCACAAGACAAAAAGATGTCACGGTTCAGGCACGTTGATTGCCAATCTCCAAGCACTCCTGTCCATAGCTAAATCCTTGAAGATATTCCACTCCTTAAGATCACTCTTAACGGACTCGTCCCAAGTTAGTTTAGGTCGACCTCTACCGCTCTTTACATTATCGGGCCGCTTTAGAACTCCACTACGCACCGGTGCCTCAGGAGGCCTCCGTTAGACATGTCCAAACCATCTCAACCGATGTTGAATCAATTTCTCCTCAATTGGTGCCACCCCAACCCTATCCCGAATATCGTCGTTCCGAACTCTATCCCTCCTTGTGTGCCCACAACACCAACGCAACATACACATCTCTGCTACACTCAATTGCTGGACATGATGCCTTTTTGAATAGGCTTATAAAAGGATTCATCAATTATATCACATGATATGCCTATGTTGCAAGTTTTAGCTTTCTCAACATTAGTTGGCATGTTTTCATATTTTTCAACTAGAGAAGAATGAGCTTCTTCAAGCTTGGTGTGAGACTTTTGAAGCTTCTTATGGTCTACCTTTAGACTCTCATAAGATGCCCTAAGCTCATCAAGTTCTTGCATAAGGTTTTTCTTTTCCTTAAGCAAGCTCTTGCACTCCTTTCTAGATTCTTTAAAATGTTGAGTGCAATCTTCTAGCATAGTGATTAGTTCATCTTTAGTGAATTTTTCTTCATCACTATCACTATCACTAGTATTATCATGATCACTCTCATCGTCGGATGATACCTTAGCGGCCTTAGCCATGAAGCACGATGGAGTGTCGAAGAGGGAGACCTTCTCTTGGATGGCAATGCTAGCATGTCCCTTCTTCTTGCTCTTGTTGTCATCCTCATCATCACTTGAGGAATCATCACTATCCCAAGAAGCAACATGAGAATCATTCTTTTTCTTATGAGAGCTCTTCTTCTTTTCTTGCTTCTCCTTCTCCTTCTTGATAGCATCTTCATCATCACTATCATAAGGACACTTTATAATGAGATGGTCCTTGCTATGGTATCTAAAGCATCTCATGGTATGCTCACTCTTCTTGGATGAGTTCTTCTTCCTTCTTGCACGATAGCCTTTCTTCTTCATGAATTTGCCAAATTGCTTGACAAAGAGAGCCATTTTCTCATCAATGTCATTACTATTATAAGAGCTTGAGTCTTCATCACTTGATGATTCAATCTTGGATTTGCCCTTGGATGTGGTGGCTTTGAATGCCACACTCTTCTTCTTTTCATCATCTTTCTTCTCATTTTCCTTTTTCTTCTTCTTGACCAACTCATCCTTCTCATCATCTTCTCTATATAAATCATCGGTCATCACTTCTTGAAATATTTGTTGAGGAGTTGAATCCTTTAACGTAGTCCTCACTAGCACGGTGATCAATGTATCAAATCTCTTAGGTAGACTTCTCAAGAACTTCATAAAGAATTGATTGTCCTTGACCTCCTCACCAAGTGCCTTGAGCTCATTGACAATGACTTGTAACCTATGAAATATCTCCGGTACACTCTCATCATCTTGCATCTTGAAGCTTGAAAATTTTTCTTGCAAGATATATGCTTTAGCGGTCTTTGTGCCTTCGGTGCCCTCAAATGTTTCTTCTAGATTGACCCAAGCATCATGAGCAATCTATATGTTCTTTACTTGCTCAAATGTCTTGTCATCTAATGCCTCATGAAGAGCACTAATGACAATGTCATTGCATTGGAGCTTCTTCTTTTCCATCGGTGTAGGTGCTTCCGGATTAGCAACCTCAAATTTTGTTTCGGTGACCTTCCACACTTCTCTATTGATTGACTTTAGGTGTGCGGTCATCTTAACCTTCCAATATGTATAATTTGTGCCATCAAAGTGAGGTGCCTTCTTGGTGTTGATGTGCAAGCTTAATTGAGCAATTTCTTTTTCACCGTAGGTTGTTAAGCCTCAAATAAACGGTGCCTTGGCTCTGATACCACTTGTAAGGTCCAAATAGGCTAGAGGGGGGGGGTGAATAGCCTAATTAAAACTTCTACAAGAATTACTTAACCACACGTTAGTACGAAAGGTGGCGAAGCAAAAGCACTAGCTCTAACTAATTAAGCAAGCCACCTCCACAAGTCTATAACAAAGCTATTCACTAAACACAACAACAACTACAAGCTAGAAACAAGAAGTAATACAAAAGAAGAGCTTTGAGTGATTATACCGCCGTGTAGATATAAGAAGTATCAATCAATCAATCACACAAGAGAAGTCCTCGGGAAGAGAATGACATAAGAATTTATCCCGAGGTTCACTTGCTTCCCGGCAAGCTACTCCCCGTTGTGGTGATACACCCACTTGTCGGTTCATGAGCTAATCGACTATCAAGAGTCGAGCCCTCGGCGGGCGCCGCACAACCGCACACAAGATGGGGATCCTTCAAGCCATGAGCTCCACTAGAGTATCCAATTTGCGAACTCCCGCGGGGAAGGATCAAGAACCCCTTACAACACTTGGTGATGACTCCAACAATCTCCAATTGTGAGCTCAATCACCTCCGCTGCTCCAAGCCGTCTACCGTGTCGGAAAACACGGAAGAGTAACAAGAAATCCGCAGCAACTCAAAGATCAAGTGCCTCTAGAATGCAACTCTCAAGTAATGCACTAGAATCTCACTCAATCTCACTCAAGATGTGCAGCTAAGCAAAGAGATGAGTGGAGGGGTTGTTCTCTAGCTCAAAGTATGTCTCTAGGTCTCAAAATGTGCAAGAGTTGCCCTCAAACCCCGGTCAACATCTATTTATAACGAAGGGGTACGTAGCTAGCCGTTACGGATGACGCAGTTCAAAATGGGATGACCGGACGCACCGGTCAGGGTGACCGGACGTGTCCGGTCACTACAGGACAAGCGTGAATAGTGCGCGTCAGAAGTTACCGTTGCTATGACCGGACGCGCTCTAGCGTATGACCGGACGCGCCCTAGCGTATGACCGGACGCGCCCTACCTGGCGTCCGGTCAAAGTCCAGTAAGCTCCCATCACGACCGGACGCGTCCGATCGCACGTGACCGGACGCGCCGCGCGTCCGATCACCACTTCGCTGCTCTCTGCCCCTCTGGACGCCTGACCGGACGTGTCGGTTCCGTGAAGGACCGGACGCACCGGTCGCTCACTCTACTTTTGCGCATAGGTGAACTGACCGGACGCGCTGGTCAGGCTAGACCAGCGTCCGGTCATTAACCCTAGGCGCCCTGACCGGATTGAACTGACCGGACGCGTCCGGTCATACCGTGACCGCGTCCGGTCACCACAGTGACCTCCGTTCGTCTCCGTTTCTTTTCCGATTTCTAGCGCAGTAGAAAATAGGCGTTTCACTTCTTCAAAAAACACCGAATCCCGCCTCGCAAGCTCGGCGGGAGGGAGAGAAGAACCCAAACCCTTCTCTACCGTTCAAACTCCACCGCCTTCACAAGTGTGCTAACACCACCATGTGTAAAACACCATGTGCATGTGTGTTAGTATTTCACAATTATTTTCCAAGGCGTTATGTTAGCTCTTTACTAGATCATAATGCATATGCTCAAGACATTGATCTAGTGACACTTGATTTCTAAGCTAACCGTGATTGCCCCTCTTGATAGTCGGCTATGTATCCTAAACCCGGTCAATCACTTCTCTACTTATCTTAGACCGGCAAAAGGAAAACCCTATGATTATACCTTTTCCTTGCGCTTTTAGATCATTCTCTTCCACTTGATTATCATGTCCTTCTTTTTATGTGCATCTCCACCATGATCATCATTTCATGTCCATGCACCATCTCTTTGTGATCTTGTGGCCATCACTCCTTGCCATACACACCTTCATCACATGTGTTGCTTATGCCTAACTCAAAACACTTAACACATGGCATTAGCAACTTTGTGTCATTAATTACCAAAACCAAACTTGGGCTTTCACTCTACACATTGGAGTCAGAACTTTATCTATATCATGTCACCGGTCCTATCCTCCAGATTATTTTATGTAGATGTATTCGCTTTATCGTTTTTATTAAATCATTTTTCTGCCGCTTACCATTTTACGTGCATTATCATGCGCTAGATGATGTGTTATCTCTATCGAATCATTATCCTATCCCTAAAACTGTTCTATACAGCTTTACACGCATCGCTGATGTGTTTTATTAAATCATTATCTTGGCGTGCACCATTTACATGGCGTAACATGTGATAGCCGATGTGTTATCTTTATCTCTATGTATATCTATCCTACTTTGTAAACAGCTTTATGCGGCTTTTCAGGATTGCATTTACTTGTTCGGTTACATCATTATCTCCCACACCTTACATCATTTTACTTGTCTTAACACGGTAGCGATGCTATCGCCATCATATTGTGTTGTATACTCCAAATCATTCTATACATCTTTACACGCCTTATTGACGTGGTATGTAACAAAAATACATATTTATCATATCTGTTGTTCCATTCCTGGTGCCTTGATGCGTGATAGCCAACTTGTGATCTCTACCTCCTATCACTAGGGTACCATTTTCATTTTTTTTCATATGTAAAGGGTAAACCTACTATTTCTCAAAATCGTGGAAAAGAAACCACCCCACATTAGAGCAACAAATGCAGCAGATCCTAGGGTACCTAGTACGGTGCCTTTGGGCAAGAGATATTTTGGGCATGGGCGCAATCTGTGGTACGAACACGGGGGGGCATGCCAATTCACCTACCGGCTGCCTGCTTCCTGCTTTGGCTTTGCTTTAGCCCAGCGACCTTCTATAAAAAGTTGTCCACTGCGGCTCAGTCTGCTTCCCCCGATACCTTCTCCCCACGACTTTTCCTTCCCTTCCCCGCACGACGAGTGACGACGACCATCCCCCAACCCCACGCCGCGGAGCCGCACCAAATCTCACCCGCATCCTCTAGGGTTAGGGTTCTGCCCGCAGCCGTGAATTTTGTCGCGAAATTTCTTGTTTTCGTCCGGCCGTGTGTGGGCTCTCTGAAGCGTTTGGGCTGTCGGCTATTTCCCCCGAGGTTTTTAGGTAAGAATCGCGGCTCTCTGGAACGTTCGGGCTGGAATTTGGATCCTTTTCTTACAGAAATGTTGCGGGATTTTTTTTGTGGTAAAAGGTTTAAAAAATCGCCGTCGTTTGTTCATCACGCGCCTGCGAAACTTTAGCCGGTGGTGGAAGTTTCGTGCCTCGGCGTGGCCCCCGTGCTCCGATTCCTGATCACCTGCGCGCACCCTATGAGCGCGGGGCGCGCGGGCTGGGGCTCCCGCTGCTCGGGCACGCGCGCGGGGTGCCCGTGTTAATGCCTCGGCTGTCCTGCAAGTTCGCGGACCCCGACAGCGCCGTTTCCTCAGCGCCGGCGGCGGTGCGCCGCGTGCGTCCAGACACGATGAGCTGCGGCAGCGACGGGTGCCGGGACGGCGGCAGCAGCGGCAGCGAGGAGTTCAGGCGGCCGCGGCCCAGCAAGGTCGCCGCTGATGATTCGGTGGCGCCCGCACGGAGCTCGGATGCCACGGCGCCGGCGTCCTGGATCGACAGGAAGCTGCTTGTCGATCCCAATATGCTGTTCGTTGGGGACAAGATTGGGGAGGGAGCTCATGGCAAGGTCTACAAGGGGAAGTAAGTAAATATGTTTTTGAGACATGCATACCCGTGCCTATTTTTTCACATGTATGTCCAAGTCATAGCTACTTTATCAACTGGGATGATTTTGGAGTATCTGCTTTAGCTGCCGTTTTAGTTCTTCTCGAATTAAATGTGTGTTATGCACTAGACCCTTGCAAAAAAATGGCTATTAGTATGCTTCAAATTAATTAGTTTCTCAGGCTGCCCAAATCCTCCAGCTGTCCTCCATCGGTTATAGTATCACGCAGATTCATGCCTGGTACTCACTTCAGGTTTCCAATATTTTGTTGAGATTTTTAGCATGCAGGAGGATTTTTTTAATCAAAACATTAGTCATGAGCTGTGCCATCCTTTAGGACCTTGGAGGAAATGCTAGTCATGATGGCATTAGAGAGTATACCTCCAACAATCTCCTCTCCAGAGAAATACCAATCTGTCATAGATGACTGTTGGTACCATCTTCACATCTTGGTACCATCACAAGTTCAGATGACATTCTCTTCACATGAGGAAACTTGTGCCATCTAATTCATCATATCGTTTCTCTAAACTTATTCGAGCAGTTTCTTTTCGTTTGCCTTTTGTATATTTATTAAGTCATATCAGTAATCCTGTTTTCTTGTATGCTTCAAATAGGTATGGTGATCAAATTGTAGCGATAAAGGTTCTTAACCGTGGCAGTACCCCTGAAGAAAAAGCAACACTTGAAGCCCGTTTCATTCGAGAAGTAAATATGATGTGTAAAGTGAAACATGAGAATCTTGTCAAGGTACTTCCTGGTCTGAATGTTATGCTTGTGTGGCTACACAAATTGTCAATTCTTTTGGGACCTCCTCACAACACTTTATGCACTCCTGCAGTTCATTGGAGCTTGCAAGGAACCATTGATGGTGATTGTTAGTGAGCTACTACCAGGGATGTCACTGAAAAGTTACCTGCACAGCATTCGGCCTAGTCAACTAGATACACACACTGCAATCAGCTATGCTCTGGACATAGCTCATGCAATGGACTGTTTACATGCCAATGGCATAATACATAGAGACCTGAAACCTGGTAAGGATGCTTAAGCTATTTGACTTTTGGCGTTCTATACTTTGATCCTTTAGTTGCAGCTTTCGGGACTCTGTATGTTCGTTTGAGTGTGTTTTGTATTGCCAGATTATGGTCAATCTTTAAATACATTATCTTTAGCCACGCAAAATTTTCAGTGAGGTGTTTGCACATCTACTTATATGTGTTGTCATTTCCCCCACTTATTGTAAGACCTACGGGATATGCATTTGAATATTCCCAAGTCTATATCAGCACGACAGCACCAGCCTTAGTTTCCTTCTCATGGTTCTACTTCAAAATGTTGCAATCTGTTTAGTCTTTTGCTTTGCTTCCTTGACCTTCTTGGTTCCTCTAGTAGTTGGTGTTTATGTTGCTTTAAATCCCCTATACTTATTTTATCGATATTTGTGCAGATAATTTATTGCTTACAGCAAATCGTAAGAAACTGAAACTTACTGATTTTGGACTTGCACGTGAAGAAACTGTGACTGAAATGATGACGGCTGAAACTGGGACTTACCGATGGATGGCCCCAGAGGTTGTAAACACTATTTTCTGCATTAACTTAAAGCTAGTGCAATTACATACTGAAATAAAAAACACAGAAAAATTTTGCTCCTGTAGTCATGTGCTAGGCTGCTAGCTGTATCATCTTTTGATGGTTTTTGGTACCATTTATTTTTAATAAAAAAGTATACTCTAGTACTGATCTGTGCAAAGGGTAGCTCATGTTCTTTCTTTATGTGATTGTGCAGCTATACAGCACAGTCACACTTCGACGTGGTGAGAAAAAGCATTACACAAATAAAGTGGATGTGTACAGCTTTGGCATTGTTTTGTGGGAATTGTTGACCAATAGAATGCCATTTGAAGGCATGTCGAATCTACAAGCTGCATATGCTGCTGCTTTTCAGGTAAGGATGAAAATACTGTTGCCCATACTTGCACAAGTTAGTAATGATTTATTTTGTGGATAAAGCCGTTAGCCTCTTACTGCTAGATGCTATGGCTAAGAAATTGTTTGTGCTTGTATGCTTAAATTCCTCATTGGAAGGACTTGCTTGGCTGCCTAAAGTGTGAAGGCTAAAATGTTAAACGTTAAATGACAAAGAATTGTTTCCAAAGACGCATTGTTTTGAATTTGATGCTGTCATGGAAAGAAGTTTTGGAATTTCAGATTCTTAGCCTTATGTGTCATGATGATGACTGGTCTGCTGATTTTGTTTTACATACATCGTTTGGAATTGAAGAACTAGGCTAGGCATTAACATATCTTGATAGTAGTTTCCATGGGAACATGTATCATAGCATCGTCATGTTGTTCTCGATTGCAGTCTACTGATGTCGATAATATTTTTCTCATATCAACAGCAAAAGCGCCCAGCTCTCCCTGAGGAGACCCCCCAGGAGCTTGTGTTCATAGTACAGTCATGCTGGGTCGAGGATCCTGCCATGCGACCCAGTTTCAGCCAGATCATCCGAATGCTTGAAACTTTCCTGATGACAATACCTCCGCCTCCGCTTTCAGAACCAAACGAAGACGAGGAATCGGAGGAAACAAGGTCGTCACTGAGCAGTAGGAGCTCCTCTGGCTCCTCGCTCGTTTCTCGCGCGACAAGCAAGCTCTCAGTCGTCCGCCACCTCTTCGCCTCAAAGAAGACAGGCAATGGGAAGGCGTGATGCGCCATGCCCTGAGACGTTTTCCTTCGGTGCTGTAAAGATGCTAGCCTAGGTGATGCGTAATACAAGAGGGAACTTGTTCAGTGTAGAGTAGCTGTTGTATCGATGATACAAAAGGAAAGTTGATGCGGAACTTTTGCAAGCTATGTATAGCTCGCAGCTGCTTTACTGGAAACTGTCCTGCTGTCCATGCTTGCCTTCGGGCTTCGGCATCCATTCCCTTCACCGCATGTCTGCATTACTGCATATTTGGCGCCACTGCAATGAAACGAATGGCAAATGATATCATCCGAATAAACCCTGACAGGATGATTCTGCAGTACAAAGTCAATGTAACACATCAAGCCATTTCTTTTGACATGATGATATACAAAAGTGCTCACTGTTTCATCAAAGATTGTATCCACTTCACTATACTTTTCAAAAGTCTTATATATGATCAGAAAGATGACATTAAAAGATGTATATTGGGGGGCCTTACAGATGGCCAGCAAAAGTATATTGAGTTTTATGTCCTAGAATTTTGCGATTACTGTTAGCAATGTAGAAAAATTTCCCCAAAAATGTAACACTTCTTATTCTTGTTTAGGGCAAGATGTGAAATTTCTTCAAAATTGCTCTGAAATGTGAAGACCTGTTCATGCGACCAGCGCAGCGCACAGAGAGAGTAGAAGCGTGAAGGCCCGCCGAGTTCAGCAAACAGCACCGTCTCAATCCCCAACCTCTTCCCCGCTCCGGCGGCCGCGCCACCATGGCTTCTCCTGCGGGGGCTAACAGCGGGGCCTCCTCCTCGAGGGGGACACCCTTGCCGTTGCCCTTCCCCTTTCCGGCCCACTTCCCCTCCCGCGGCGCCGGTCCCTTCCTGTCGCAGCACCATCACCCGCCCGCCACCTCCGAAGGCGACGATGAGGTCGAAGAAGACGAGGGGAGCATGGACGACGACAGCGCCGAAGAGGATGATGCCGAGCTGTCCGACGGTGGGGCTCGCGGCTCACCGCAGCGACGCGCCTTCTCCGGTCCAGGTGAACCAAGGGTTTGCACAGAGGCTTTCAGGTCTTCATCTCTCACTGGTAGATTGGATTCTGCTGCTTGAAGCCTTGCCGGCGTGGAATGGTTGAATATAATAACTCGTGCACATCCATGAATAAGCCACGTTTATGGTGGACTCTGACTAGTGGAATTTCCTCTATATCCCAGTTGGGATTTTAGGTGTTTTTGTATCTGGATGAAGGTGATCATTGCTGCTTGCTGATCGTACACCAGGTATGGGACGCACGGAGATGAATGGCGAAATTGGAGTGAGGTCCATCCAAGAGGGGCAGCAATGGCACCAATTTGGGCTTGCATCACCAGGAGGGGATGATCCTGGTACCATCCCCAGAGATATGAGGGTGGAGAATGGGTATGGAGTTGTCGGAAGAAGAGAGGGGGGTCCTGCATCTAGCTATTGGGACCTGCTGAGAGCACACCTCTCTGATCCTCTGACGTGGGTACCCGAACATGACTGTTGTTTTCTTGATAATTTAGTTATTTGTAGTAGAGATAGCATGCCCCTTTCTCTTTCTTGATCCACACTGTAGTGTAGTCACAGAATATTATATATTTGAGACTCCTACAGTGCTAATATCTGTACCAGTCTACCGCATTGTATGATAATGCTATTTACTCATAAATGATGATAATTTATAGTGGTTGAAGTATGCTCATGGGACATGTACTCTGGGACAAGTTAGTGCCCAATCATTTGTTTGATATGCTAGTTTTTGCCTCCGTCCTTAAATGATCATTGGTCATGTTTAGCACTGCATTTTGTCAGAACTCATAACCAAATCAGATTTTGTTGCAGCATAGAAATATTACTTCTTAGTTCTTACTGAAAAGGTTCTTCCAGAAATCTCATTTCATTTATCTCCTGGCATCATGCAGAGATATTCTCATGGATGATGCAATGATCTTATCATGTGGCCATTCATATGGAAGTAGTGGAATACAGCATGTCTACAGAATGGTATGTCAAAGGAACCTTCTCCCCCCTGATACCATTCCAAACTTTTGGCTCTAGAAACTACATTCGTTAAAATGTAACTTGTATTTTCTGTATCCTGCTTGTACCTATTCCTGTGGGTTTGTTAGTGTTAACTGTTAAGATTTCCTTCGCCCAAGTTTTTTATATTCAACAAATCACAGTTATTTGGTTTTGGTTTTTTATTTGAGTGCTTTTCCTTCTGGGAGCTGTTTATTAACCTCTGATTTGACCTATACCCAGTAACGCATGGGATATCTCTTCCTCTTCTATTTTAGAGTAATAGCAATGCATTTCAAGAGCTTGTATGCTACAAAGCTTCCAACACAATGTGTTTCTGTTCATTCAGTATAAAGCTCAATAAAGGGGGTACAAATGATACTGTAGTTGTAGCAATGTTTTTTAGTCATTAACTCGTTGCTGTCACATTACACATCATGCAAGTTTCATTTTACAAGAATTAACTTTACTGGATATAGACCTGAAAACTGGAAACCCCAACAATCAGTGCTTACACAATGGTTTTATGGAATTTCAAGTGAATGTGAAAGTGATATATAACAGTCTCTATTCCTTTTGTGCAGAAAGCTTGTGGTAAATGTGGTCTGCCAATTACTGAGGCCTCCATTCGACCAAACTTGGGTACGGATTTAAACTGAGAAGTATCTACTAAGATACGTTACAGTCCATTCTATTGTGTCAACTAGCTTGGTTGTTCATACTTATTATTTGGTAAATGTCATACTAGGCATTCTCAATATGAATCTCTTTAGCTGTGGCACCAACTGTTGTTACCTTTTGATAGTCGAGGATAAGAGATTATCATATATGTATAAAGATTCTTATCCATGGATTGAGTAATTATTTGTCAAGACTAATGCCTGCCCGCCCTCACATCTATGTCCTCCTACCAGCACAAGCAACGATATGCACATATTAGATGTCTTCCTGTAAACTATCCTGGTTAATTGTTGTTCAGGCTGATTTTTTAAACTTCCTCAATGAAATCAGTTCAGTTCATATTTACGAGATATTTTGTAGCTTTCATGCATACCTGCCATCTCACATGTGATTCTTTTCTTATCTTTTTTCTAGAATCAATGCAATTCATATATAACTGGTACTTTGGAGCTTTCATTCCATCAATTTGTCTTTTGGGTATGTTTTCAGCTCTTCGCCTTGCAGTTCAGGCATTCAAACGTGAAGAAGATTCAGCAAAGTCATTGAAAAGAAGAAGAGATCGCCTTGAACTGGTATAAACCGTTTTCCAGCTTATCAGTCACCCTTCAAATCCGGCAGCTATATTCGTTGCATGTTCTTAAATCCATTCTACCCTATGTGAGGATAAATGTGTCGACGATGATCCAAATCGAGCTGAACTTGGTAGTAGAGGTAAAGGTGTGCAGTTTCCTTTTGCTGTCTTCGACCGGGTCATAATCAAGGTATTTTATCAGCAAGACAACTAAGCGGTGGCTTTCATTCACTCCGTGTTGTGATTTCTGCAACAACTATATGTGAAATGAATCTTTTCAGGGAAACAAGAGGACCCCAGAACGGTTTGTGGGACGTCAAGCAGTTGTGACAGCACAGTGCTTAAATGGATGGTTAGAATAATTTCATCCTAACTGACCTTCCCGGAATCAAGCACAATGCTCATCTCACTACTTGAAAACCTGTAATTTTTTTCATGATCTATTGCTCGCTTATAACAGGTATGTTGTGAAGACTTCAGACAACGCAGAGAGTGTGAAGCTGCAATACCGTTCCTTAGCAAAGGTTGCTGACGGCAATGGGCCTTCTGGTCTGGTCTCAAGCACCGCCCAAAGTTCAAGCTGGCTATGATGAGCTACACAGTACCGGTAGCAGTACCCAAGCCCCCCTGCAGCACCAGAAACACCTCTTCTGTTTAGGTTTACTTTGGCCCTTTTCTCTTTTTGTACCCAGGAGACACAGATCTTGTGAGTGTGACCAAAGAAATGTGAGTGAGTACCCTTGCTGTGTTGGAGTACCTTTCTCCTTTCATTCCAACTAGAACAGCAGGCGCCCTTCGGGCGCCCTGCCCTGACTTCTAATCCACAACCTTAAATTTCAGCAAGTTGATTAAAGAGATTGATAATGAGATAAAAGCATAATGGTGAATATTATTTTAAAGATTAATAACAAAATCACAACCGTCATAATTTGTTTGTTACGTATTGTCCAAGGGTAAACATTACATGATGTTAGATGAACAAAGCTTAATCTTTATACCATATAATACTATACACATAACTTCTAAACAAAATCACAAACACCACTAAATTGTGTTCATATGTGTTTGGATTTTCTAATCTTCAGCGTTCCAGCTTCTTATTGGACAACCTTCCACCCTTCTTTTGTTCCTCTTGCTCGACATCGTCGTCATCCTAATCCAATGGCTCTTTTGTGGCCTCAAAAGCATGCATTTTGGAGTTTGCAAAAATTTAAAGGAAAATGTAAAACATATGTAGAAACCACAGGTAATGTAAGAAGTCTAGTTAATGACAGATATATGTCATTACCATCTTTTTTTAGAGGTTCGTACACATGAAGGTTCCTGGAAGAAGAATAGTTTACGTAACTTGCTTTTGAAAGGTGCATAGCTTGGACAGAAGTATCTTCTCGTCTGTATGACATGTAAAATGACAAGCTGGTCAGATTTGCCAAATCAGAGCAAAGCTGAAGCAAAGCCAATTCAAACAACTGGAGCTCCACCCCTTTCACCATCTTCATCACCTGGTCACCAGAAACCACCTAAAGCGCCTTAGGGATTTTTTTATGACATATGGTTTGGGCAGAGATGAAATGTATTAGTAGTCCTAAAAATTTAGCAATCTGTGCTGTCCACTTAAGTAGCATACATGGTCAAATCATGTTGTTTCCTGAACTGGGAGCAGAGGATAGCAGAGAATTTAGTGTGTGCGTGTGGTGGTGAGGCAGGGTTGGTGTGGATCAAGCAAGGGCTTTCAGATTTGTGATGTTCCTGCATCTTGAGCATCATCTTGTCTTCAACCGGTTGTTTTCTTCCAGAAGAAGATAGAGAGGTGAGGTGTGATGCAGTTCAACTGAACAATCGATCATTTAACATCTTTTGAGGTGGCATCCAACAAATATTTGGAATCATGCATACACACTACATGCTTTGATGAGTGTGAATTGGCACAATCAGGTAAGAAAAACAGCAAAACATAAGATAAAACTGGAGGGTACAGAGAGCCACCTAGCAACAATAGAACCGCGAATGAAGAAATGCTAACCTGCTGACAAATTGGAGCACGGAAAACTGATAAAGCCTCATTTGTCGGATACAGAACAAATAAGCCTCCAATAACCGGGAAGCAATAATAGGTTAACACTTTCTTTTGGAATACTGTTACAAAAATCCAAATCTAATATATTAGTTTGTTACAGATAGTTTCTTAATAAGTTTAAGTCGAAACCAATTTCACAAACTTAATAAGTTTAGGTCGAAACCAATTTCACAAACCAATGAATTGGACTTAGCCGTTTTGATGGATAGTAAGAGCAGAGCCATGGGACTGAACAAAGTCCAATAGAGGATAGAGATGCCAGGTTCTTACGCAGATCCAGAGAAGTTAAATGGGCATAGGCACTCAAACACTCGGTGAAAAAAAATCTAGGAACACATATGTCAACAGGAGAGAAGGAGGCTTAGAAGGAATCTCACATCTCCATCAAAATCACAGTTGAATTTGACGTCATCGGTTTCCTCCTGTGAGCATATATGCATATGGAAAAAATATCAGAAGCATCCGGCCACTGAAGAGGTAACACCAGCATTCATATTTGGACCAGAGCCATTAGAAAGATGCAGAAGTTCCTCCCAGCAGAGTGATTGTAAAAACGCAATGTTCAATGGTAGTAGTCCAAAGATTAACCTAACATAATCTACAACCGTACGTACCTGCTATCTCTCTGAGTCTGAGTCCATGACACACAGCACATGGAAACCCCAAACCAGAACGGCCAGCACCTCCGAACTGTAGAAGCACGGGCGGGGTGGGTAAGGGCGACGGGAAGGGGATCTGGAGCTCGGACGGCGGAGACTGAGCTGCACACCATAGTAGATCTGATCCGACATTCCTGGAGGATAAGTTGCCCACCTCGCACTCGCACAAAGATCCCCTCCACCGTCAGGAGGTCAGCGTCGCCGTTGTCCTCATCGTAGGAGATACCCTCGAAGCCTACATCGTCGGAGGCCAGCGTCGGGGTGGCGAGCAGGGACGCCGAGAAGTCCGGCGAGCTCTTCCCGATCTGAGCACATAGAAGAGAGAGAAAAGCAAAACTCAAATTACTCAAGCAAGAAGAAAGGAGAGGAGGAGACTTACCAGGATGGATGGATCTGGCTACGGAGGCACCGGATTGGGCATGGAGGCACCAGATCCGGATGTGGAGTCACCAGAGCAGCCGCAGGAGCCCATGGTGCAGCCGTGCAGGTAAAGAAGAGAGGGGGACCCGCCTGAGCTCACCTCCAGCCTTCGGGCCCACCCCGCCGCCGCACCACCATGACAGGGAGGGCACTCACCCAGCACCGCCTCCGCGTGGGAGCCCACCCTTGCTGAGGCCATGATGCCGGGACGCTGCGCCGCCATGCCGCGCGCTCGGCCCGCACCGTTGCGCCACCACGTCGGGGGCGCGCTCAGCCCACGCCGCCACATCGCCTCCGCGTGGGGCCTGCCCAAGTGAGGCCGCACGCCGGGGCCGCTGCACCACCGTGCCGCGTCGTCCGCCAGCGCCGCTGGGGCCACTGTGCTGCCCACTCAGTATGGCGGCGGCGGCGGCGGGGTGGAAGAGGAGAGAAAGGAGAGGATCGAGAGTTTGAGACGCTAGGGCTGCGGGGTGGGAGGCCGGGGGAAAGGTATGGAGCGCGGGTTGATTCTGGAAACTTGAAGGGCTTTTTTGCAAAATAGACAGCGACCGGTGTCGACGCACGGAGAAGCCACCGATGCTCCGAATTCTCACGTGCGAGCACTCGGGAGCGGTCTTTAAGGAACCTGATTGCGGAAACGTGTGACGTCACTGATTACGAGGAGTAGTTCTAGCCGTCTTCTGTCAGTAGCGGTATGGCAACGAGGAAAATCACGGTAAGGCCTTGTTTAGATGACAAATTTTTTCAACTCTAGCTACTGTAGCACTTTTGTTTGTATTTGATAATTATTATCTAATCGTGAACTAACTAGTTGTAGAAGATTTGTCTCGTGATTTACTATCAAACTGTACAATTAGTTATTTTTTACCAACATTTAATGCTCTATACATACGTTTAAAAATTGATATGATGAAAAAAGAGTGAAAAAACTTGAAATTTAGGAGCAATCTAAGGGCTTGTTTAGTTGCTAAAATTTTTTGGCAAAATGCAACTGTAGCATTTTCGTTGTTATTTGGCAATTAGTGTCCAATCATGGTCTAATTAGGCTTAAAAGATTCGTCTCGTCCATTTCGTCTAAACTGTGTAATTAGTTTTATTTTTTATCTATATTTAATGCTTCATGCATGCGTCCAAAGATTCGATGTAACGAGAAATCTACTGTTCTTTTGCAAAATTTTCTGGATCTAACCTGGGCCTAAATAAGGCCCAAACATGCCTGAGGCTAGCAGTTCACCTGTCACGTCTATAGCCTGCAGGAGCAGGATCCTGGTTTCTAACAACTTCCTGCCACGTGTCGCCTCCTGGGCCGTCCGATCGGTGTCGTTCCAGAACAATCCGCCTCCGAATCAACGGCGAGCTCTGACAAGCCGCTCGCGCCGTTAGCCGCTTGTTCGCTATAAAGGCCTCCCCTCCGCCCAGGTCCAACCTCTTTTCTCTCTCCTCCTGCCTCCGTCTTCACGCCACACACAGGATAGCGAGCGGGACGGACGGCGGCGCCAAGCTAGGGTTTTGATCCGGCCTCGCCGGCCAGGCTGCGCCGCCCCGCCGCCGAAGCCATGGAGAGGGAGCTGCTGGAGACGTTCGATGCGGCCAAGAAGGCGGCCGACGCTACGGCAGCGGACGGCGACTCACCGGAGGCTGACCGCTGCCTCGACGCGCTGCGCCGGCTGCGCGGCATACGCGTCAACACCGACATCCTCGTCTCCACGCAGGTCAGCGGCCGCCCGCCTCGATTAGATTGATTGATTGATTGTTTTGGTGGCGGAGAAATCCACTTCTCGTCTTGTCGTTCCCGGCGGATGCGTGCGGCGGTGGCAATCTCGCCGTGAGCGATATGGGTCTTGTCGCATTGAATTTGGGTCTCCTGTAGATATGGCTCGTCGAATCGACGGCCTGTTTCCCCTCTCTCTTTTAAGACGACGTCGGGGAGACGCGAAAAAACAGGGCCTTCGTTTGGAATTAGATCTAGTGGGTTCCTGTCCCTATTTGTGGTGGATAGGTATATGATATATTCTCCTTTTCTGCACAGTTTGATGTTTTTTGTTAGAGAGCTCCCAGTTTTAGGAATGTTTGTAGGCAGGGGTAGGTGCTGGGATTTTCTAAATGACACAGTTCGTGCCTGATAGATATGCGTTGTGTTGAGGTTTGCCTCCTCAATTTGCTGAACTCTGTTGTGGCCGATATGGAAATTTCATCACTTTTTTTTTGGTATTTGGTTTAATCTTGACTGGTATTCTGCAAACAGTAGTAGACTAGTGGTGTTCCAGGCACCAACTTTTGTTTAGTCTGTGATTCAATATCATAGTCAATCCACTGTCGGACATGAATCAGGCACAATGGCTTGTATTTGATTCAGTTTAAGTGCAGGATTCTGATTTGGCGGGAAAGAAGGTGAGGCAAACGGTTATTTTGTCGTTTGCGGATTTTGTGGAATCTAGTTGTAATGCACGTTTTTGATGTTTTTGTTAGAGGGCTTCCAGTTTTAGGAATGTTTGTAGGCAGGGGTAGGTGGCTGGGATTTTTTAAAGGACACAGCTCGTGCCTGATAGATATGGGTTGTGTTGAGGTTTGCCTCCTGAATTTGCTGAACTCCGTTGTGGTCGATATGGAAATTTCATCACTTTTTTTTTGGTATTGGTTTAATCTTGGCTTGTATTCTGCAAACAGTAGTGGACTAGTTAAAGGCACCAACTTTTGTTTAGTCTGTGATTCAATATCATAGTCAATCCACTGTTGGACATGAATGCACAATGGCTTGTATTTGATTCAGTTTAAGTACAGGATTGTGATTTGGCGGGAAAGAAGCGAGGCAAACGGTCATTTTGTTGTTTGTGGAATCTAGTTGTAATGATTTTCAGATAAAGAAGTTACTGGAGTCTAGTTGTTTTGTCGTTTGCGGATTTTGTCGCGAAAGCTTGTGGAACATGAACGTTCAATGTGCCTAATACTGTTCCTTTTACAGTATATAGTTACCTCTGATTTAGGAAGCCAGTTACTCGATTTGAACTTCTTTATCCATTCGATCCATTTTTAACTAAATTCTTGAGTAAAACAAGGTTGCCACAAAAAAACAACAACAACAACAACATAGCCTTTTGTCCCAAGCAAGTTGCCACAAAAACATATCAGCTTAATACTAAGGTGTTGAGCTTATGCTTTCTATTTGGCCTGTTTACTGTTTGTTAAGACATTTATATATTGGTTCCAGTTTAGTTTTTTTATGCCGCTTAGTCCTTACATGCTATGCTTTTTTGTTAGGTTGGCAAACGTCTTCGACCCCTTACTAAGCACCCTCACTCAGGCATCCAGGCAGTCGCTGCAGACCTTTTTGGGTACTGGAAAAAGGTTGTCCTTGAAGAGTCAGGAAAGAAAAATGGTGGCTCAGAGAATGAAAGATCAAGTGACTCTTCTGGAAAGGTTGAGAAGGTGAGGCCCATGAAGGTTGAAAAGAATTCTGCATCAGCAAGCATGAAGGTTGAGAAAAGAGATGTGGATGTTAGGGGTCAGAAGCCTGACAATGTCAAAGTTGAGAAGACCGCTAGCAATGGTTCGAGAACTCAATCTGCGAAGGTTGAAAGGGTATCCAAAGAAGTCAGTAGAACTCCTGATGCAAAGAAGCCAGCATCCACCCCCAGCGGTCCCCCAAAGCTTACAACTCTTGTCAAATGCAATGATCCTACCCGAGATAAAATCCGGGAACTACTTGCTGAAGCTTTTGCAAAGGTTTCCAGAGAGACTAGTAACGATGACCGAGATGAAGTGAGAAACATCTTGGATGAAGTTGATGCATGTGACCCATTCAGAGTTGCTGTGAAAGTAGAGTCTGCACTATTTGAGAGGCTTGGACGTTCCACCGGGGCTCACAAGACAAAATATAGGTCAATCATGTTCAACCTGAGGGCTGAAAACAACACTGATTTCCGGAGAAGGGTTCTTATTGGTGAAGTGACGCCAGAGGGGCTTCCAGACATATCTCCTGATGAGATGGCTAGTGATGCAAGGAAGCAAGAGAATATGCAGATTAAGGAGAAGGCTCTGTTTGAGTGTGAGCGGGGAGGAGCACCGAAGGCAACGACGGATCAGTTCAAGTGTGGCAGATGTGGTCAGCGGAAGACAACTTACTATCAGCTGCAGACTCGGAGTGCTGATGAACCGATGACCACATTCGTCACATGTGTGAACTGCAACAATCATTGGAAGTTCTGCTGAGTGGCAGCCTGCTAAAATGTTTGCTTAGTTGTGCTGAGCACCATTCTGTTGTATTGTGTGCTCTGTTAGTAAGCTCTGTGACTAAGTTCGACAGGGCAGGCTGAACTCAGTTTTTTCGTAAGCTAGGAACCGTTATCCTCTTCCTCTGTTAGTCGCTCTTTGTGATCCTGATTCATTCAGATTGTACTAGTTGAACGCATAAATGTTGTTGACTTGATCATATCATCAACAGCTGTACCCTTAAGTTTTGAATGGCTATGTGGTTCATTGTAAATGTGATCGTGTGGTTGTTTTACAGTTGTAGTCATGTACTCATGTGGATGTTCGATATTGTAGTATTTTTTACAGCTCTGTTCTTCGGATGTTCGGATGGAGTTAGAGTACAATCATGCCAAGTCAGATAATACTGATGGATTAGTGGTGCTCTGCTCCCATTTTGTTTCCATTGGTTTCGATGATGATCGAGATTTATATCAGATGGTGCATTGATGCTGTGATGCTCTGTCCCATTCCTATGCACCATGAAGCTACTTTGCACCATGATGTTCATGTCTGCTACTGTGCTCTGGGATTGTTTGCTTGCACCCAAAAAAAAATGTGTTGGGTTGGACACTTGGACTACTCTGCTGTCTGCTCTGGGATTGTTTGCTTGCACAAAAAAAAAGTTGTGTTGGGTTGGAACTTGAAGGATATTCGTAGTCTGACGTTGCTGCTTCCAGAAATGGTGTGACAGGAAGGGTGGTGTTGGGAAAAATGATTCTATTGATTTGGTCTAACCCTAAAAGGGTAGCTATATAGGTAACCATACATGAGCCTAGTCTCATGGGCCTAGCCTCATGGGCCTAATACACACATATTCCAACACCCCCCCGCAGTCTGAACTTCCGACGCAGCGGAGTTCCAGGCTGAACAAGAAGAAGAAAGAACACACACATGGCCCCCCACAGACGCAACTAGCCACTGGTGATGTTGAGGATGGAGCGAAACTCGGTGAAGGTCGAGGACAGGAGGCCTTTGGTGAAGATGTCCGCGAACTGGGAGGTGGTCGGAACATGAAGGACCCGCATCTCGCCCATGGCCACCCGATCACGGACAAAGTGTAGGTCGATCTTCACGTGCTTCGTCCGCTGGTGTTGGATGGGGTTGGTGGAGAGGTAGACCGCACTGACATTGTCGTAGTAGATCAGTGTGCTCCGGGAGGGTGGAGTGTGCAGCTCAGCGAGAAGCTGCCGGAGCCAGGAAGCCTCAGCCACGCCATTAGCGACAGCGCGGTACTCCGCCTCGGCACTAGACCGGGAGACCACATTCTGGCGCTTAGACGACCAGGACACCAGGTTGCCGCCGAAGAAGACAGCGTAGCCGGAGGTGGAGCGGTGAGTGTCCGGACACCCCGTCCAGTCAGCGTTAGTGTAGACGACAAGGTCGTCGGAGGAGGACCGATGAAGGAGGATGCCATAGTCGATCGTGCCCCGGAGGTAGCGGAGGAGGCTTTGAGAGCCGTGAGGTGAGGCTCCCGGGGATCATGCATGTGAAGGCAGATCTGCTGAACTGCATATGTGATGTCCGGCCGGGTGAAGGTGAGGTACTGGAGGGCACCAGCAAGACTCCGGTATGTAGTGGGATCTGACACTGGGGGGCCCTCAGCCTCTGACATCTTGCCCTGAGTATCAACCGGAGTGGAGCAGGGGTTACAGTCAGTCATCCCAGCCCGCTCCAGGATATCTCGAGTATACTGCCGCTGGTGAAGAAGTGACCCGGCAGGGTGAGGCTCAACAGTGACTCCGAGGAAATGGTGGAGCACACCCAGATCCTTCATAGCAAACTCTTGCTGAAGAGCGGTGATGATCCGGCGGAGAAGTGGTTCACTGGAGGCTGTGAGAACAATGTCATCAACATAGAGCAGCAAGTATGCAGTGTCGGCTCCATGGTGATAGATAAACAGAGATGTATCAGACTTGGCCTCCACAAACCCCAGTGTCAGCAGGAAAGCAGCAAATCGATGGTTCCACGCCCGGGGTGCCTGCTTGAGGCCATAGAGAGACCTGTTGAGCCGGCAGACCATGTCAGGATGGGAGGAATCAACGAACCCCGCCGGCTGACTGCAGTACACTGTCTCGGTGAGAAGGCCGTGCAGAAAGGCATTCTTGACGTCCAGCTGATGGACGGGCCATGACCGAGCAAGCGCCAGTGAGAGCACGATGCGGATGATGGCCGGCTTGACCACCGGGCTGAACGTCTCATCATAGTCGACCCCAGGGCACTGAGTGAAGCCCTGGAGAACCCAGCGAGCCTTGTAGCGCTCGAGAGTGCCATCAGCCCGACGCTTGTGGGTCCAGATCCACTTGCCGGTGATGACATTGGAGCTCGGCGGCCGGGACACCAACTCCCACGTCTGGTCGGCGAGGAGCGCGACGTACTCCTATTCCATCGCGTGACGCCAGTGAGGATCCAACAGGGCATTACGGACGGAAGAGGGTACCGGGGAGACCGGCGCATCGTCGGGCAATGCCGCAAGGGCCCGGGGTGGCAGAGTGCCAGCCGCGTGCCGTCTCACCATCGGGTGAACATGTCACGGTGTCGGTGAAGAAGCGGCGGGTGGTAGACCGGCGGTGCGTCACGGGCCAGCAGGGACTGAGGTGGTGGTGTCGGTGTCCCCGGCGGAGAAGGGTCCGTGAGTGGGGGCGGCCGCGGCCTGCGCTGGTACACCCGTACCGGCGCTGCGTACCGCGAAGGAGGTGCCGGGGCAGCACCGGGCGACGTCCCCCCCCAGGGCCATATCGGGGAGCGAGGTCCCCGGATCGGCGCCAGACGGAGAGGTCAGGGCCGCGCTAGAGGATGACGGGGCCGGACCTGCCGGGGAGCGGGGACAGTTGCCCGGCAGGGTGCGCGGCGAAGCAGTACCTACAGGAGACCACGGAAAAGGTGGCTGGACCACCGTGTCAGCGGAAAAGAGGGAGGAGGGATCAGGAACAGGAGTGGTGGTGGGTGTGGTGGAGAAGGGAAAGATAGACTCATCGAACACCACATGGCGAGAGATGAGGACCCGTCGGTGTAAGGTCCTAGATGGCTAGAGGGGGGGTGAATAGCCTATAAAAATTTCTACAAGAATCACTAAGCAAACTTGTTAGAATAACAAACGGCGCAAAGCGAGTTTTGCTTAGCCTACGGTTGTGATGCAAGCCTCCTATCCACAAGTCTAGTAGATTATGATCTCTAGTTCACACAAGGGCTATGTCACTAATCTTACACTAGAGAGCAAGCTAACAACACTACTAGCAAAGCTACTACTAGAGCTACACGAGATAAACTAGCAAAGTAAATGCGAGAGAGAATTGTGAATCTTATACCGACGGTGGAGTGAAGATATTGCCAATCACCAAGATGATATACAATCAAACAATATTGACAACAAGACAATATGAAGACCAATCACCGGGAGACAAGTGACATAATATTTTTGTTCACCCGGTGTTCACTTGTGCACCGACAAGCTACGTCACCGGTTGTGTCGACCAACACTTAGATGGTTCCTCAGTGTGACCCTCAAGTCACTTGCTCCTCAAGGCATGCCCCGCAAGGCACCACAAGACACCACTCTCAAGTGAGGTAACTCAATGACATGCGCAATTCACTAGAGTTGCTTTTAGCGCTCCACCGAGGAAAGCACAAGAACCTCTTACAATCAACCGGAGGTGGCCAAGAACAATCTCCTCCTCTTGCCAATGCCTCCAACAATCTCCAAGCCGGCTAGGAGTGGTACTCTCCAAGAGTAACAAGAAATCCACCGGCTAAACCACCCACAATTGCCACTGGATGCCCTCAAGCTATGCAATGCACTTTGGGATCACTCAATCTCACTTTTGATTTGCAATCAAGCAAGAGAGATGAGTGGAGGAGAAGCTCTAGCTCAAAGGATGCACAAGAATATTAGAAATCACCAGAGACCTCCCCAAGGGCTGGCCAACAAGTATTTATAAGCATCCCATCCGAATAGAGCAGTTATACCCCTTCACTGGGTCTTTTCGGGATGACCGGACGCGCCGGTCAAAACTGACCGGACGCGCTCAACCGCATCGGATCCTCCAACGGTCACTGCGCCAACGGTCAAACCCCATGACCGGACGCGCCTCTTATAACGACCGGACACACCAGTCCTGAGTGACCGGACGCGCTCCAGTCAACGACCGGACGCGACAGTGCCCGCGTCCGGTTAGAGTCCAGTAAGCTCCCTCAACGATCGGACGCGTCCGATCGCGTGTGACCGGACGCGCCTCGCGTCCGATCGTCCTTGCGAACTCCAGTTCCCTCTAGGCACCTGACCGGACGCGCCGGTCCCGCGAGTGATCGAACGCGCCGGTTGCAAACCCTAGCACCCGCGCGCCTGACTGCTGCGAAGTACTGACCGAACGCGTCCGGTCATACCATGACCGTGTCCGGTGCAGCGTCCGGTCACCTCTGTGACCTCCGTTCGCCTCCGTTTCTTTTCCGACTTCCGGCGTAGTGGAAAATAGGCATTTCAAGTTTCCAAAAAAGAGAGATCCAAACCCTCTCTACCGCCCAAACTTCAATGCCTTCACAAATGTGCCAACACCAACAAGTGAACACCACCTTGTGCACATGTGTTAGCATTTTCATAATCATTTTCGAATGTTTTCCGGTTAGCTCACTAGGCCCTACATGCAATGCACTTCATGAATTCACCTAGTGGCACCCGTGCATCGAATAACCGATAAGACTTCCCCTCTTAATAGTTCGGCTATCAATCCTAAACCACTCACACCCTCTATGGTGTCTTGAGTGCAAAACAAAATGGCCCTATGGTTATACCTTTGCCTTGAGCCCATTTTGTTTTTCCAAAAGATATGATCCACTTCGTATCATCATATGACTGTCTCGATCCATCGACCTTGACTTCACTTGCTCTTCACTGTTGCATCGGTCCGTCGGCGCCAAGTCTTGCTCAAGCTTCACCATCGCATGGTCCTTCGCTTCGGAGCCTCGACTTGCCCTTCACTTTCACAACCGGTCCATCGAGCCAAGCATCATCTCGATCTTCATCATCTTGGTCACATGAGTTAATGTCATGTCTCATATTCAATGACCACCTTTATCTAAATCATCCACTTAGATACAAAGGTTAGTCCTAGGTTTCATCAATTAGCCAAAACCAAACTAGGGACTTTCAGTCGGGAGGTAAGGTCAAAGCACCGGTACCCCTTGTGATCTGGGGAGTACTCGAGAAAGACACAAAGAGTGGAGCGGAGGTCCAGCTTGTGGGAAGAAGTGGCAGTAGTGTTCGGGTAACACGCACACCCAAAGACGTGAAGGTGATCGTACCACGGAGGGGTACCAAAAAGGACGTGGTCTGGTGTAGGAGCGGGACAGGCAGCGGAAGGAAGACAGTTGAGGAGGTAGGTGGAGGTGTGCAAGCCCTCAGCCCAGAAGCGAGCCAGGAGAGAGGCCTGAAACAGAAGGGTGCGCACGGTGTCATTGGTGGTGCGAATCATGCGTTCCGCCTTGCCATTCTGTGAGGAGGTATATGGGCAAGACATGCGCAACTGAACACCGTGAGAGAGGAAGAAAGCTCGAGAGGTGGAGTTATCAAACTCACGACCATTATCACACTGGACGGCCTTGATGGTAAGGCCGAACTATGTGGACACCCAAGTGAAGAAGTGAAGGAGCGTGGAAAATGTATCAGACTTCGCACGCAAGGGAAAAGTCCATGAATAATGTGAAAAATCATCAACAACCACAAGATAGTACTTATAGCCAGAAATACTGATAACAGGATATGTCCATAGGTCACAATGTACAAGATCAAAAATGCGGACCGCTTGTGAAGTAGAACTATGAAAAGGAAGACGAACATGTCGGCCCAATTGGCACGCATGACACAAATGCTCATCATGAGCCCGAGTACATGGAAGACCGGAGCTACGACAGAGCTGCATCAGGGCATCACGTCCAGGATGGCCGAGGCGCTGGTGCCAAGTGGTAGAGGAAGTAGAGGCGGCGAAGGCAGCTGACAAAACGGACGACGAAGTAGAAGAAGTACTCGCCGGGAAGCGAAGAGTGTAAAGGGGTCCGGTGCTGTCACATCGGAGCAGAGGACGCCGGGAAGCCAAATCCTTTACAGTAAGACCAGAAGAGTCAAACTCCACAGAACAAGAATTATCAGCTGTAAAACGACGAATAGAAAGAAGGTTATGAACCATAGAAGGAGCAACAAGAACATCAGAAAGATGAAAGGAGCCATGAGCACCGGCGGTACCCACAGATGTGATAGGAAGACACGAACCATTTGCGACCATAATGGACGAAGGGAGAGAAGAAGAGAGAGAGTGGATAGACGAAAGTATACCAGAGTCAGGGGTGGTGTGGTAGGTGGCACCCGAGTCGGCGATCCACTCTGGTCTGACAGGAGGTGTCAGGCCCATGGTGCTGAACAAGCGAGCCAAGGCCGTCTGGTCCCATCTCGCAACCCTAGGAGGGGTGTCGATAGGTGCAGGCCACGGAGGTGTAGTGGAGACGCCAAGAGGTGGAGCACCAGTGAGTATGGCCACCGGTGGGTGAGGCTCACCATCGGGAGCGTGGTAGGACCACATAGAGATGCGCCCTGACCATGGGTTGTGGAACGAAGGCCATGGTGTCCCCCCTGCGGTCCAACCGGTACCTGGCCACCAGCCGGAGTCTGGGTGACACCACCGCGGCCTCCCCCGCGACCTCCAGCATGGCGACGGCGACCGCCACGACCCCCCACCTCCGCTCGGGCCGGAGGGAGGGGGACCCAGGAGAGACGAAGGCGGTGTAGCAGACGAGCGTGGTGGAGCGGACGGGCACGACGGAGTAGCAGCCAGAGCCGTCGAAGAAGACAAGGACCCCGGAGAGGTGGTGGACCCTGATTGGATGCCCTGAGTGAGCTCCTCCATGACCAGGTCGTCACGGACCTGCAGGAAGGTGGGGAAGTGCCGCTGACGGGTGATCCACGTCCTGAGATGGGTGTAGCGGTCACTGAGCCCACGGAGGACATTAAGGACCAAGATGCGATCCTCCATGGGCGACAGAACTCGCCAACAGAGAGGTCACCCTAGACGAAGGTGCGAAAGCTGGCGTCGAGACGCAGAGCCCGGGCCTCAGCATTGCCCAGGAACTGCCCCTCAAGGGCAAGCCACGCCCGACGCGCGTCAGGAGAGTTGCGGATGAGGTCGTGGAGGTCCAGGGAGATCGTCCCTAGGATCCCGGAGAGGACGATGCTGTCGAGACGGAGCCACGACGGCGACTGGACGGCGACCGAGGCGTCAACAAGGACGTGGTCGTCGAGGGCGTAGCGGCGGAGAGTGAGAAGCACCAGATCCCGCCAGCGGGCGTAGAAGGGGGACTCCGGCTCGAGGATGACCGGAACGAGGAGGCGAATGTTCTGGACCCCCCTGGCCTGGTAGGGCAGCTGGGTCATGAGCGGGTCAGCCGGGTCGTGCCAGAGGACGGCGGTGTGGGACACGCGGCGTCCCGATGAGTCGGAGGAGGTGGCCGCACCGTCCTGCGAGGCGGGAGAGGCGAGGAGCTGCTCCGCCTCGGCGATCTGGCGTGCCAGGGCGTCGGCCGTGTTGCGCTCACGCTCCCACACGAGGGCAGCTGCGCGCACACGGGCCTGCCCCTCCACGGCGGCAGCTCGGGCAGCGACGAGAGCTGCGGCGAGGGCGGAGTCTAGACCCGGGCCGTGGAGAGGAGGTGTTCGGCCACTGGGTTGGACCGGAGCAGTGAGCACGTCATGAGGCTGCAGATGGATGCCTGGAGCAGTCCCTGCTGCGGCCACGGTCAGGGGATGGAAACCACCCGGTGGCAGCAGACGAAGGGCAGCCACCCCCGCGGCCAAGGGAAGGTCGTCCCCGGGCGGCGGCAGTTGCAGGTCAGCAGCAGCAGGTGCTCAGCCAGTTGCCCCTGTTTCTCCTCCCGTGGGCCAGATCTGTGCGCCGGCGGCTGCAGGGGAGGCGGCAGGGAAGGAGGCGGCTGTAGGAGGCGTGCCGAGGCCAGGAGGAGGGGCGGCGGGCAGTGCCGCGCCGCGCGGGCAGTGCGACGCTGGGAGGGGGCGGCGGTCACCAGGGCCGCGCCCGGAGGAGGGGCGGCGGCGGGCAGAGCCGCACCGGTAGGAGCAGTGGCAGGCGCGCCTTGAGGTGGAGCTGCTAGGACCTGGGCCCAGGAGGAGGGGAGAGGGGAGGGAAATAGCTGTAGAGAGAAGGAGGAGGAGGAGCGCCGGCCATGGCGCTGGTGGCCGGCGGCGGCAGCCACCAGTAGCGGCAGCGGCTGGGAAGAGGAAGGGTGGGGAGGAAACTAACCCTAGGCTGCTGATACCATGTTGGGGAAAATGATTTTATTGATTTGGCTAACCCTAGAAGGGTAGCTATATAGGTAACCATACATGGGTCTCATGGGCCTAGCCTCATGGGCGTAATACACACATATTCCAACAAGTGGTGTCCCCTGGACTAGACAGCCGGCGGTGTGCTCGTGTGGAAACTGGAAACCCGCCTACTGGCTACTGAGAAAAGATAGAGAATAGAAGAGAACAAATCTGATGCTCTCGGCACGTTAGCTGAAAATGGTGCGGAAGGAGCATATAGGCATATAGCATCCGCTCGCCTTTTTTTTATTACTGTTAACAACATCTTACATGTAGAATGTTACATGGCTTCCAGCTTTACATTCAAGAGTGCCATTTGTATGGGGCACTGATCAAGGTGCCTATGATGGGCAGCATTACAAGAAAACACAGTAGATACAGAATTAGAATTGAAAGCTTGATGAGCTAAAGCATTGGCCGTGGAGTTCATTGCCCTTGGGATTTTGTGAACTTTGAATTGGGAATCCTTCATAGCTTGCAAGAAGGTAGCAGTGATGCTTTTGATGTTCCAGTGAGGTGGATTGGAAGGATCAGTGGAGTTGTAGAAGTTTGCCATGATCTGATTATCCGTGAAGAAGTTGTATGAGGTGGTGTTGAGTCTCTCTGCAACCAGGGTGATTGCTGCTGCTTCTGCCATTAAGACAGAGTCAGCGGAGGGAAGCTGTGCCTAAATGTAAAGGGCGAAGTTTGATGATTCCTGCTGATGTAGGATGAGGATTCCTAGCCCTGCCTTGTGTTGCTTCTGCTGTCTAGCTGTAATGATATACATCAGTGTAGCATCTTGTTCCTGAAAGGCTTGCCTGAATGAGGGTCGTGTGTGTTTGCTGCTTTGTTGGTTCCTCCGTGAAGGGTGGCGCTCTTTCATGACCTGCATTTGAAAAGTAATCATACCTTGGCACACGAGCCCTGAGCCCCTAATCATTAAGAGCAATCACGCTCATGCCCATGCCTATATTGTTTCAAACAAGGAATCAAGCTGACCACCCAAAATATAAATTTACCATGCTTTCAACGCACATGCCTGTTCCAAACTAAAAAAAATGAATCGAACTTTTTATACTAGCCGTTTGGATTTTGGCTAACTTTTCATCCAAAAAATGGAACTTTCAACCAAACACGTTAATTCTAGGTTGAAATTTTAACTTTCCCGATCTTGTCACTTAAGTAATTGTTCCTTCTGAATCTACTTTTTAATTTATTCATTCAGCATATGTCCCATAGTTATGTTTTTTGTTTGCTTGAATTCAGTCAAACAAACCTAGAAAGGCGTGGATCTTATTGCTTCGTTATGTCATAATTATCACACCTCTGAAAAATGTTTGAAAGAAATGATGGACAAGTCTCACAAGGCAATAGAAGACGTTTTCAGTACGAAAGCACAAGTGCTTCAGAGTGCAAAACAGAAAATTTTGATAAGATAGACACATGCATGGAACTCTTCCTCACATTTTTTTTGCGCAGTTACGGACGCAGACGCTCACATATACAAGGGCATACTCACAACCGAGCGAAAGCCAATGCAAGGGAAGGGCGGCAGATGGAAAAACGGCAAAGCAAGGCTCCTTCGCTGTCGTTCCGCGCCGCCTCCCGTTTGTGCCGTCGTCCATCGGCTGCCATTCCGTGAGACCGTGATTTGCCGGAAAGCACACGACGTCAGCACCTCGCCGCGCCATGCTGGATCTCCTCCGGGTATAGATTGTTTCTTCCATCTCCTTCCTCCCTAATGCTGATTCTTTTTTTTGACGGAAAATACTGTGGAGAGGTCCCCACAGTTTGGATTTTATAAATGAATTGCAGGAAAATTACAAGGGTACATACACACCTGTCTTAACTGAAAGCATCAAGCCAAAAGCAAAAGGAGGACCTAAGGTCGTCCTTAAATCTAACAGACTGAGCAAAACATTGATTTTTGAAATTAGCTAACCAAAGAACAGGAGTAGGGTCTCTACGCTGGAAGATCTTGTCGTTTCGCAGCTTCCAGAGTTCCCACGCGCCAATTAGAGCAGCCTCCGTAAAAAACGGCAATCCTTGGGCTTCCTTCTCCTTCAGGAAGCGTTCTTGGAGAGGGAGGGTAGTGTCCTAGCTGAAGCTGAGAGCAGACCAACATTGTTGCGCGAAGGGACAAGAGAAAAAGAGGTGCTCGATGTCTTCCTCAATGCTGGCATTGCACAATACACAGTATAGATCATCTTGGGTATTGAGATGTCTTCTTCTCAACATTGCCTTTGTGTTGATCCTGTCAACAAGAACAAGCCACGCAAAAAACTTGACACGAGGTGTGCAGCGAGATTTCCAAACTAGCTTGAAGATCGGGTGTCCCTCGACGTCCTTGTAGGCATGATTGTATAGTTTCTTAGATGTGTAACGGCCCCCCCAGATAGATTTCCAAGTGTATGTTCCATCTTCGTCATACTGAATGGCACTGAGCTGAGCCTGCAAGAGCTGCAACTCATCATATGCCTCAACAGATAGTGGCAAGAAGAATATAGAATCCAAGTCCTCAGCCTGAATGATTCCTTGCACATAGATGGCTTCATTTATAGCAAAGGAGAAGAGCCTTGAGAATTCATTGGATAGCACCATATCAGACCAATTGTCATCCCAAAAATAAACAGTTGAACCGTTAGCAACTGTGCATTTAGCAATGCTTCTGTAAATGGGATTCAACCTCATAACATCTCGCCACCAGAAGGAGCCGATTTCTCTCGAGGCATGTGGCACTTTGTTGGTGTAATACTTGTCCCAAATGAGGCGAACCCAGGGAACATCTGCCCTGTTGTAAAACTTGTGCAAATGCTTCATGAGAAGAGCGTCATTTTAGAGTCTCAGATTGATCACTCCTAGGCCTCCTTTTTCTTTTGGCTTCATCACAATCGGCCATGCAACCAAGTTGCCGCCCTTATTAGCAGGGTCATTTCCTCGCCACAAACACTGCTTTCTGGCTCGATCAATGTTTTCGATGACGCCTTTTGGGATCTTGATGGTGGCAAGAGTATAAGTAGTTATGGGAGTGATGGCTGAATTTACCATTTCAAGCCTTCCTGAGTATGAAAGCCAAGCAGAGCAAGCTGATAGGCGTCCCTCAATTCTATCCATCATCGGAGTGAGATCCTCCATACGTGGCTTCGTCGTGCCCATCGAAAGCCCAAGGTACGTGAATGGCAGGGAGGCGATCTGACAACCAAAAGTGTTTGCCAAGATGAGCATTCTGTCATGCTGCACATTGATTGGGATCATTTGAGATTTTCTTTAGTTGACCTTGAGGCCCGATGACTTCTCGAAACTGTTCAACAGGGCTTTAAGAAAATAGAGCTGTCTAGCGTTGCTTAGAGGATGAGTAGTGTGTCATATGCGTATTGGATAATAGGAAAGTCAGCATTTGGTTGTGGGATTGGGGCTTTTAACAGGTTTCTGTCTGCTGCCTTGTTGACCAGGTACTGGAGTAGTTCAGCTGCAAGTACAAACAGTAGAGGGGACAGCGGATCACCTTGCCGCACGCCCCGTTTGCACTTGAATACCTTTCCTGGCACGCCGTTGAGGAGTACAGCCGAAGAACCAGAGGACATAATACTGTGGATCCATGATATCCACTTACTTGGGAAGCCCATATGCTGCATCATTAGGAGAATTGTGGAATGCTCAATTGTGTCAAACGCCTTCTCGAAGTCGAGCTTCAGGATGATGGCTTCGCACTTCGATTGGTGACACTGGTGTATATACTCAAAACACCAAGCTAGACAATCCTGAATCGTGCAGGTACGGATAAAACCATACTGGTTTCGGTGAATGAGCTGCAAAATCACTGCCTGAAGCCTGTCAGCTAGGATCTTGGTCAGGACTTTCAGGCTGCCATTTAGTAAAGAAATCGGCCTAAAATCACTGACTCCTTCAGGGTTGGCAGTCTTTGGAACAAGTGTGATGAAGGATGTGTTGATGCATTCTAGGTTCACTGTACCATGATAGAAGTCATCACATAGCCTGTAAAAATCATTCTTAATCGCATGCCAACATTTCTTCAGAAATAAACCGTTGAACCCGTCCGGTCCTGGCGCTTTGTCTGGAGGCATTCTCCTGATGATGAGGTCAATTTCCTCATGCTGGAAATGGACTGCAAGGGTCTCTAGGCCTAATGCTGATTCTTACAGTCAACTTTCATGAACTCTATTTTATTTGTTTAAGACACAGTTAGTTGGCCATGTCAATACTAACCGGAAGATTCATGGAATCCTAATTGTTTGAACTATCCTCTTTTGAACAATTTACATGGATCATGCTTCTTACAGTTACTGCATCGGCCGTGTGATCTGACATTATAAGCAAGGCATTTCAGCTCTAACCAATACTCTATGTTTGTTCTTTGAATAATTTGGAGTGTAGGTGGTGCCATTGGCTGATTAGCAGCATATTCACTAAATCCATGATCTAAAGGGATACTAAATTTGCTCAATGTAAGACAATGCGCCGTACTACCATGACACATGCTGAACTATTCCCCTTTTTTATATAGATCTCATATTAAAGTACCCAACTCTGAAGTGAGGTTTTTTATACTAATGTGCGTTGTGCTCATGAAGGGAGGCTTCTTCAGACTATGCTGAATTCTGCGCTGTGCTCAGTTCGCAAGTGCTACTACATAGATTTGTGCACTCAAATCACCATGCATGGATATAGAAGGGGAGGCAGGAAATGCTAGTGTTGTCAATTATGTAGATTCTTTGCTCTATATTAATAATTAACGCTTTTGTCAAGAAGTTAACATTGTTATCACTCTTTGCGTGCATACTGATGAAATCACCCTGGATATAGAGGGGGAGGAAGGAAAGGTGAGTGTTGGCAATGTTGCAAAACTGAAATCACCCTCGATATAGATGTTGAAGTACAAGGAGAATGAATGTAAAGGGAACATTCCTAAAGATAAACAATAACTTCTTAGACATGTGAGGATTTAGGTGGCTTCAAAAGATATAATAGTTGTGATGTTATTTGCCATGTTACTCTTTAAGCATATTTGCTATGGACTCAACAATACGATAAGTCATCATCAATCTCTTTTGGCATGAATCTTAATCTATCTCACTATTTACTTCATTTTCAAGAAACATATTGTTCTTTTGTTTTTACCGTAGCGTTAGCACGAGCATGATACTAGTATGAAGAGATGGAAAAGTACGACCGATGAAGCATGGATATTTTTCTCGATGAAGTCAGAAGGGATGAAGGCCCTGACCTAACTTTTATTAAAATGAAATGTGCAAGCTGTGCAGATGTAAATACAAAATGACAAAGGAAAGAAGTAAGAAAATGAGCACAAGAGAAAGGAAACATATATAAAAAAAAGAGAAGAAAAAAACAGAAACTAGGAGATATAACATAAAAAGGAATCTATATCAATCTTGATCCCCTCAAATCTGTTGGTACTCCTGAGATTCTAGTTGCATATTCCCATTTTTGTGTCCATGCTTTGATAGTCCCTCTCTTTGATTCTTTCTTGGCTTTCTATGTTTCCAAAGCTCTAATATTTGTACAAAGTTATCTTTGATTGCTAAACATGAAGCTATAAAACCATCAAAGATTTTCCTATATTTCTTGCCAGCCTGTAATTATAGCAGTTGCAAATTCAGAGCCATGTTGATGTATGTGGTATTGCTCAAATGTCAGCAAAACTGGATCTATATTTATCTTCGAGTTTATTGTCAATCCTAAGTGAATAAGTGATGTACTTCCTCAATTTCAAATTATAAGACGTTTTGACTTTTCTAGATACATTTATTTTACTATATGTATCTAGACATAATGTGTGTCTAAGTGCATATTAAAAACAATGTAACTGGAAAAGTCAAAACGTCTTATAATTTGAAACAGAGGGAGTACAAACTTGAGTTGCATGAAAGCATATGAAAAGCATGTGTTCAATATTTTCTTCTTCATTGATCTTTCGAAAAAAAGATCTCTTCGTTACCGTCATAAGGATAGGAGGCAAAAGCATGTATTCACTTATGTATGGACATACTTGGAATAGCTATTTGACAATTTGCCTAGACTGTCTTAGCTACCACGACTCCATTTCATTGTGTTGCACCTTTTAACACGTGCGAAACAACAACGGTTACTACTTTCAATGCATAGCAAGCAATATCCGTTACACCCTGCAATGCATGGGAAGCAATGATAGAGGCATATTAACGGTTAGAACAGTCATGTGTAAACTGGTTTGCACTTCTCATTTTTTAGCTATCACGACGAGTTAGACATTTTCTAAAACCACTAAAAAGTTATGTGTGCCATGCAACTCTACAGTAAAACAGATAACTAAAAAGTTGTGCACAAATGTATGTACACCTAATACACCATACACATATCTCCACATTTCTTTGGACAAAAGGTTTTTTATATATATATATATATATATATATATATATATATATATATATATATATATATATTCTAATAACTAAACAGATTGCAGTCTATCCGTTAACCAGATCCAAAATCCGAGAATATCCTCACCCTGAACTCCTGAACCGGAGATTCCTACCTGATGAAGTGATGCGGCGACACTCCAACGGAAAACCCCTCAGCCCGTTCTCCTTTTAGTCCCCTCCCGATCAACGCAATTACCCTTCGTCTTCCCGCTTCCACCGCAAGCCCCACCACAGGTCTCTCACGCCGCCGCACAAGCTCGTGTAACCCTAACCCTAAAACACTTACACTCGCCTCCAACCCCACGCTCCCATGGAGGGGCGCGGAGGCTAAGCGTAGCCAACCCCTAAACCATATCCCCATGGATTGAGCGGATTCCCAAGGCATGGGTACAAACCCTCGCCTGCAAGATCTGGCCGCTGTGGTGGTGGCGGCGGCGGATTCTGAACCACGGCCGCGGGCGCGCGTGGTGCGGATCCTAGTGCACGATGCTGACGCCACCGATTCGTCTTCCAGCGAGGATGAGGCGCCGCCGCCGCCTCCTCCTCGGCGGAGGGCGAGGGGTGGCAGCAGCAGCGTCGGCGTGAGGCGCCATGTTATGGAACCGGCCGGGGCAAGCTCGGCCGTTCGGTTCCGTGGCGTCCGTCGGAGGCCGTGGGGGCGTTGGGCTGCGGAGATCCGCGATCCGCACAGCCGCCGCCGACTGTGGCTCGGCACCTTCAACACCGCTGAGGAGGCTGCCAACGCCTACGACGCTGCGAACATCCGCTTCCGCGGTGCCAGCGCCCCTACCAACTTCCCTGCGGCCCGCTACTCGCCGCCTCCAGAGCCAGCCAAGCCTATCATCTCGCTGACTCCTGAACCCGGAAAGGTGATCACCTTGCCACCGGTACCTGTGAAGCCAACCTTCCCTCTGCAGGTGAAGGAAGAGGGTGGGAGCTGTGACGGCCAGGTCAAGGGAGCTAGCTCGGAGGTCAAGGCGTTTGCACCGAAGCCGGTGTGGGATCTGATCCCCAGTAAGCGCCAGAAGTATCCGGGCTGTGCTGATGGTTCTGGCCTGCGTGCCATCCATGCTGCCTCCATCTATGTGGAGGAGGTTGTCCGGGCCTGATGGCCCAAGTATCCGCAATTACTATTGCTAGAGGTTTTATTGTCTATCTCCGTGGCATCATTAGAACTTGGTATTGTATTATTTTGGTTAGTGTTAAACTGTTGATGTGACCTATGACTCTGGTTGTGTTATGATTGGTGGTGATCTAATAATGTATATATGGTGACATTTGGTAATATGTTCCTGATCTATTTGATGCAATGTGCCGTGCTTGAATGTGGAATCAAACCTGTCATGTAGTAGTACAATCTAGATCCCTCGACATGAACAGTAATACCTAGATGTATTCAATGGTTATATCAGTTGAATTATTTGTCTGGTGCTTGCATGTCAGTTTCGCGGGCTTTTTTCGGTTGTTACCGTTATAGTGTAATTAAATGTCTTGTCGTATCTGTGCGTGTTCAGTATCTGTGCATATTCAGGTAACCAGGACATGATTATTCCTCTTACATTCAATGGCTTCCTTATTCCTCTTACATTCAGTGGCTTCCTAGAATTTTTGTTTCTTGGTGTCATGTCTGGATTATCCCTTGTGTTCAATCATTACTTGTTCTGCTACTCCTAGTCTCTTTGTTTGGCAGGTATCTGTAAACTCCTACTCTGTTTTTGTTTGACATAGTTCCTCTTACATTCAATGGCTTCTTAGAATTTGTTTCCATTCAATGGCTTCCTAGAATTCGTTTCTTGGTGTCATATCCGGATTATCCCTTGTGTTCAATCACTACTTCCTAGTATCTGCATCTTTATATTAATAATGTTCTGCTACTCCTAGTCTCTTTTTGTTTCACGGACGGAGCCCAACGGGGGCCAAACTGGGCTCCGGCCCCCCCTTGTCCAAACCAAATTTCCCATCCCCTGGAGCCCATAGGGAGTGCGGCCAGGCCATGGGCCATCGGCGGTCAGGACTCAGGAGCACCACAGGCCACTCCGCAGGGGCGCCTTCCGCTGTCCGCTCGGGAAGCTGCACCGCCACAACCACAACGCCGGGTGCGGGGCCAAGCTTGCAAGCCGCGCCACCGCCGCAAGACGCGTCGTTCCTCGGGGCTGCTGGTGTTCTGCCTCCCGCCTCCGCTCCCATCCCCTGGAGGCCTGGACCACCTCGGCATCCAGCCTGCGCCCCCAACCGCCGTGGGAGCCTCCGGCGTCCGGCCGCGAGCCCGCGAGCGCCCTGCCCGCCGAAGCTCGCCGGCCCCGCGCTCCCGCTGGCCGGAGCTCGCCCCGCCCATCCGCTGTGGTTCGAGCTCAACCTGCCTCCGTCGCGCCGCCCGCCGGCACGCCTCCCATGGCCGCAACGCCCGCCACGCGCCATCCGCGGCCGCTCATCCAGCCTCCGTCCTCCGTGGCCGCGCCGCCTGCTGCCAAAACACCGTCCGCCAGGCTGGCTCGACGCCTCATCGGCTCGTCGCCAGGTTAATTTTTCTTCACCAATCTCCAACTCCAATCTTTTGCTCTATTTCTTTTCAGGTGATTTTGCTAGATGCCTAGATGCTAGATTCAGATCAAAATTAACTGGATGTAATTTTTTAATTAGGTAGCAACAACAGTCAACAAGCCAACTCCTAGTCTCTTTTATTTGGTAGATGTCTGTTACAGATTTGGCAGGTGTCAAATAATGTTCTGCAACTCCTAGTCTCTTTTTGTTTACCACACCAGGTGTCTGTAAACTCTCAGTCTCTTCTGTTTGGTAGATGTCTGTTACAGATTTGGCTGGTGTGTCTGTGTTACAGATCACTTCTGATTGTTGGATGAATAATCTGCCTAAACCCTCTGTTTGGTACATATTCACTTTCTAGTTTCTGCGCTATATGAAGAGTTCTAAGCAAATTGCATCTTATGTTATGATTATTTAAATTACAGCGTAAGATCTGGTCATTCAGCATAATTAGCATGTGCCCTTCTAGAACTGCTCTGCTTCTTGGTGCCATGGTGAAGGAAATGTTTTCTTTGTTTGGCGCGTTCAGAATACAGAATACTGTTGTTTTCTGTTGGCTGTGGCCTGCGGGGTTGAACTAAGGGCCTGTTTAGTTGGTGAAAAATTTTGGGTAAATTCCTGTAGCACTTTTCGTTGTTATTTGACAAAATTTATCCAATTTTGGACTAACTAGGCTCAAAAGATTCTTCTCGATATTTACAGACAAACTGTGCAATTAGTTATTTTTTTATCTACCTTTAATGCTGCATGCATGCGTCTAAAGATTCGATGTGACGGGTACTGCACAAATTTTTTTTGGCTTTTTTTGGATGTAAACGTGGCCTAAGATTATTTTGGTATGTGGTTGCTGAGATAAGCATGTTTTGTGGAGCTTTCTTTAACATACGCACGTGCACGTCTGTATCATCTGTTTTCTATATATATACAGGGACGGTTGTTCGGCGCTTGTTACTTTGACCTGCACGAGGTCTATTAAATATCTATTTTCTATAAACATCTCTTGAAGTTTTTTTATCTCGTTCGTATTTGCGCTTCAGGAAATGATTGTCAATTGATCTTGAGAGCACCTATAGCTTACATTCTTATGGTATTATATACTCTGATATTATTTACAGTTCAGTAGTTCGACACTTGAAAATGATGGTTGATTGATCTTGAGAGCGCCTATAGCTTACATTCTTCTGTATATGCACCTTGTATCATACAGCTCTTGTTCGAGATAGATTTTATTTTACTTAATTGTCATTGATTCTGCACAGCTTTGTATGCTATGGTTCTTTTCTTGAGTTACCTTGTATGTATGTACACACTACACACATGCCTTTGCTGGGCCCTGCGCCCCTGCCCATGGAGTGAGATTCTCTTGAGTTTCGTTTTCACCTGATTCAAGCACCGAACAGAACAGAAACCTCAGCAGACAAGTTTCTGGCCAGCTGAACACAATACAGTCTGCATAATGGGCTGCCAGGCCTGACCCTAGCAAAGAAGAAACTGTTGCCACGAGTCCATGACCATGCCCTGTGCTGTGCAACACCAATGCCGTTGCATACCAGCCATCGTTATCGCCGTCAGAACGCCACTGCCTTCCTGTGCCCCAGGAAGCCAACAACATCTCGCAGGCCATGTTACACAAATATAATCGACTGGAGCCAAACATCCCTGAATGAATTGGCTCAAAACATGCTGAAAAGGCTGAAATTGCTCCAATAATGTGGATCTTAAAGTGAAGAACAGAGGATGGTATCATGTGAACAACTAGGCATTGTAAATCGCGGTTTATGGCATTTTAGGCTCACAGATACCACAAGGTACAAAGCTGATAGCCCCCTTTTTTTTTGCAACTCCATAATGTTAAAAGGTTATAATACAGGGTCAATAAAACACCTAAAGCTCACATACTCAGGCCTCTCTAGTTTATCATGCAGTTTGCAGTTCACCAGCATACCACCACATGCTAGGGTTAACCGTCAATAACAAATAGAACGAATGTTCTAGACCATACAACAACCAACGCTGGATCCAACCAACGATTCGCGACTATCTCGTCTTCCCAGCAGTTTCCCCTGTCCGGAGGTGAAAACTAGCTGATACCGGACTCCGCTAGTGAAGGCACATTGCTTCCTTCACGCATGCCCATGGCAAACATTGCCCGAAGGCATGGCGTTTCCCATGACGACGGCATAACACACCTGGATGGGGCCAGGTAGGAGAGCATAGTTGTTCCTCTACTGGCCTGTTTTCGCACGTTTCATACCACCATTACTGAATGGAGAGACACTCCCAGGATGAGGGCTGTCCTCTCTCAGGGTTGAGTTTAGCATTGCCAGCTCCCTGAGCTGTTGCCTTTTGTAGAAATCTTGGGACTCATCCTGCAGAAGATACCAATATGACCTCGTAAGTCGTATGTGCACGTAAATATATAGAATTTTCCAATCACTGAGAAGCGATTATACACATGTAAAAATATATATACAAGGTTCAGATTCAGAATAGAACAAGTAAAAGAATCAGATCAATAAACAGTAGGCAGAGTTCAAGAAAAAAGTTATGTGAGAAGTGAGGAGTAGTAGGTAAGTCAAAGGCGTTCTTGTTTTCTCATCTAGGCACGAATGATGTGGCAAGTCAAAAGGATCTCTCCCAGGTTGAGGTACAAACATGTTCCAGTGGGCAGCAGGAAGGGGTGTCATACAATAATCTAGCAGATATACATATATGGTGTGCACACAGAGTAATAGGATTCATACAAATCAGAAATCACTCACCACTGGTTTAAGCAATTCTTCTATAATCTCCTGTGCATGTCTCAACCTTGCATCAATGATACTGGTAGGGAACTCGGCCTCTATCAAGATATGCAGCGGATCACTCAGGTGCTCATAGCCTGGTTTTCCTCGTAGTTTGTCCTCCTTGAAAAATCATGAAGCCATGTAGGTAAAGCTTATTGCAATGAAGCAGAAACAGGAAAGGAATAGGCAAAAACAGAACAATAAAACATCTGTCTGATCAGCAATATCAAATAGAGATAGAACAACAACAATTTATGTTGGAAAGTAATTCTCTCAATTAGGGCTAACCCTAGAAGGGTAGCTATATAGGTTCCATACATGGGCCACATGGGGCTTAGCCACATGGGCCTAAACACATACTCCAACACCCCCCCGCAGTCTGAACTACCGGCGCAGCGGAGTTCGAGGCTGAACAAGAAAGAACACACACAACCCCCCACAGACGCAACTAGCCACCGGTGATGTTGAGGCTGGAGCGAAACTCGGCGAAGGTCGAGGACGGGAGGCCTTTGGTGAAGATGTCCGCGAACTGGGAGGTCGTCGGAACATGAAGAACCCGCACCTCGCCCATGGCCACCCGGTCACGGACAAAATGGAGGTCGATCTCCACATGGTTCGTCCGCTGGTGCTGGATGGGGTTGGTGGAGAGGTAGACCGCACTGACGTTGTCGCAGTAGATCAGTGTGCTCCGGGAGGGTGGAGTGTGTAACTCAGCCAGCAGCTGCCGGAGCCAGGCGGCCTCCGCCACGCCGTTAGCAACGGCGCGGTACTCCGCCTCTGCGCTGGACCGGGAGACCACCAGCTGGCGCTTGGACGACCAAGACACCAGGTTGCCGCCCAGGAAGACGGCGTAGCCGGAGGTGGAGCGGCGAGTATCCGGGCACCCGGCCCAGTCAGCGTCGGTGTAGACGACGAGGTCGGTGGAGGAGGCCCGGTGGAGGAGGAGGCCGTAGTCGAGTGTGCCCCGGAGGTAGCGGAGGAGGCGCTTGAGAGCCACGAGGTGAGGCTCCCGGGGATCATGCATGTGGAGGCAGACCTGCTGAACTGCATAGGTGATGTCCGGCCGGGTGAAGGTGAGGTACTGAAGGGCCCCGGCGAGACTCCTGTACGCAGTGGGATCGGCCACCGGTGGCCCCGCAGTCTCAGACAGCTTGCCCTGAGTGTCGACCGGAGTGGAGCAGGGGTTGCAGTCAGTCATCCCAGCCCGCTCCAGAATGTCCCGAGTGTACTGTCGCTGGTGAAGGAGGAGCCCGGCAGGACGGTGCTCAACAGTGACACCGAGGAAGTGGTGGAGCTCACCCAGATCCTTCATCGCGAACTCTTGCTGGAGAGCGGTGATGATCCGGCGGAGAAGTGGGTCGCTGGAGGCGGTGAGGAAAATGTCATCAACATAGAGCAGCAAGTATGCAGTATCGGCGCCATGGTGGTAGACGAACAGGGACGTATCAGACTTGGCCTCCATGAACCCCAGGGTCAGCAAGAAGGCGGCGAACCGGTGGTTCCACGCCCGAGGTGCCTGCTTGAGGCCGTAGAGGGACCTGTTGAGCCGGCAGACCATGTCAGGACGGGTGGTGTCGACGAACCCCGCCGGCTGACTGCAGTACACCGTCTCGGTGAGAAGGCCGTGGAGGAAGGCATTCTTGACGTCCAGCTGGTGGACGGGCCAAGACCGAGCAAGTGCCAGCGATAGCACGGTACGGACGGTGGCCGGCTTGACCACCGGGCTGAAAGTCTCATCGTAGTCGACGCCAGGGCGCTGAGTGAAACCCCGGAGGACCCAGCGAGCCTTGTAGCGCTCGAGAGAGCCGTCAGCCCGGCGCTTGTGGGTCCAAATCCACTTGCCGGTGACGACGTTGGAGCCCGGCGGCCGGGGCACCAACTCCCACGTCTGGTTGGCGAGTAGCGCGGCGTACTCCTCTTCCATCGCATGGCGCCAGTGAGGGTCCAACAGGGCGTCGCGGACGGAGGAGGGTACCGGAGAGACCACCGCATCGCCGGTCGAAGCCTCGAGGGCACGAGGCGGCAGGGTGCCAGCCGCGTGTCGTGTCACCATCGGGTGAACATGCCGCGGGTGTCGGTGCAGTAGCGGCGGATGGTAGACCGGCGGGGCACCACGAGCCGGCGGAGACAGCGACGGTGGTGTCGGTGTCCCCGGTGGAGAAGGGAGCGCGAGCGGCGGCGACCGCGGCCTGCGCTGGTACACCCGTACCGGCGCGGCGAACCTCGACGGAGGTGCCGGGGCAGGTGCCGGGATGGGATTTGGCGTCGTCGACCGACACGACCCCCCCGGGGCAGCAGCGGGGGACGAAGGCCCCGGGTCTGCACCAACCGGAGAGGACGGGGCCGCGCCCGAGGACGACGGGCACGGACCTGCTGGGGATCCGGGACAGGAGGCCGGCCCGGCACGCGGCGAAGCAGTACCTGCAGGAGACCACGAAAAAGGTGGTTGGACCACCGGGTCAGTGGAAAACAGGGAGGGTGGGTCAGGTACCGGAGGGGTGGTGGTGCTGGAAAAGGGAAAGACGGACTCATCGAATACCACATGGCGAGATATGAGAACCCGTCGGGAGGTAAGGTCAAAGCACCGGTACCCCTTGTGATCCGGAGAGTACCCGAGGAAGACACAGAGCGTGGAGCGGGGGTCCAGCTTGTGGGAAGAAGTGGCAGCGGTGTTGGGATAACACGCACACCCAAACACGCGGAGGTGATCGTACCTCGGCGGGGTACCGAAGAGGGCGTGGTGAGGAGTGGGAGCGGGGCAGGCCGCGGAAGGAAGGCGGTTAAGAAGGTAGGTGGAGGTGTGCAGGCTCTCAGCCCAGAAGCGAGCGGGAAGAGAGGCCTGAAACAGAAGGGTACGCACGGTGTCGTTGGTGGTGCGAATCATCCGCTCTGCCTTGCCATTTTGCGAAGAGGTGTATGGGCAAGACATGCGCAACTGAACACCGTGAGAGAGGAAGAAAGCGCGGGAGGTGGAGTTATCAAACTCGCGACCATTGTCACACTGGACGGCCTTGATGGTGAGGCCGAACTGTGTAGACACCCACGTGAAGAAGTGAAAGAGCGTGGTAAACGTGTCTGACTTCGCACGGAGAGGAAATGTCCACGAATAATGCGAAAATTCATCAACAACCACAAGATAGTACTTATAACCAGAAATACTTAGAACAGGAGATGTCCATAGGTCGCAATGTACAAGATCAAAAATGCGGGCCGCATGAGAAGAAGAACTAGAAAAAGGAAGACGAACATGTCGGCCCAATTGGCACGCATGACATAGTTGCTCATCATGAGCTCGAGTACATGGAAGACCAGAGCTACGACTGAGCTGTATCAGGGCATCACGTCCAGGATGGCCGAGGCGCCGGTGCCAGGTAGTAGAGGAAGTAGAAGCGGCGAAGGCAGCTGACAAAAAGGACGGCGAAGAGGACGAAGGCGCTGCCGGGAAGCGAAGGGTGTAAAGGGGCCCGGTGCTGTCACATTGGAGTAGAGGACGCCGGGAAGCCAAATCCTTTACAGTAAGACCAGAAGAGTCAAATTCCACAGAACAAGAATTGTCAGCTGTAAAACGACGAATAGAAAGAAGGTTATGAACCATAGAAGGAGCAACAAGAACATCAGGAAGACGAAAGGAGCCATGAGCACCGGCGGTACCCACAGACGTGACAGGAAGACAAGAACCATTGGCGACCATAATGGACGAAGGAAGAGAGGAAGAAGGAGAGTGGAGCGACGAAAGTATACCGGGGTCAGGAGTGGTGTGGTAAGTGGCACCCGAATCAGCAATCCACTTAGGTCCGACCGGAGGTGTCAGGTCCATGGTGCTGAACGAGCGGGCCAAGGCCGCCGGGTCCCATCCCGCGACCCTCGGAAGAGTCCCAGAGGGTGGAGTCCACGCCGTAGCAGGGAAGGCGCCGGGTGTGGGGCCAGCAGGAGTTCCGGTGAGCATGGCCACCGGGGGGCGCGAGTCGGCCCCGATGGCGTGGTAGGGACACATGGAGATGCGCCCTGACCACGGGTGCTGGAAGGAGGGTCATGGTGCCCCCCCCCGGCGACCCACCAGGAGCCGGAGGCTGGGTGTGGCCGCCCCGGCCACCCCCGCGACCCCCTCCACGTCGACGGCGACCGCCACGCCCCCCCCACCTCCGCTCGGCCCGGAGGGAGGGGGACCCAGAAGAGACGGCGGCGGTGGAGCAGTCGGGCGTGTCGAAGTAGCAGTCAGGGCCGTCGAGGGGGACGAGGAGCCCGTGGAGGTGGTGGATCCCGGCTGGAGGCCCTGAGTGAGCTCCTCCATGACGAGATCGTCACGAACCTCCAGGAAGGTGGGGAAGGGCCTCTGCGGGTGATCCACGTCCGGAGGTGGGCGTAGCGGTCGCTGAGCCCCCGGAGGACGTTGAGGACCAAGATGCGATCCTCCACGGGCCACCCAAGGTCCCCCAGAGAGTCCGCCATGCCCTTCATCCGACGGCAGAACTCACCGACGGAGAGGTCACCCTGGACGAAGGTCCTGAAACTCGCGTCGAGGCGCAGAGCCCGGGCCTCCGCGTTGCCCAGGAACTGGCCCTCAAGGGCTAGCCAAGCCCGGCGCGCGTCAGGAGAGGTGCGGACGAGGTCGTGGAGGTCCAGAGAGATCGTCCCCAGGATCCAGGAGAGGACGATGCTGTCCAGACGAAGCCACGACGGGGTCTGGACGGCGACCGAGGCGTCAACGAGGACGTGGTCGTCGAGGGCGTAGCGGCGAAGAGTGAGAAGCACCAGATCCCGCCAGCGGGCGTAGGAGGGCGACTCCGGCTCAAGGACGACCGGGACGAGGAGGCGGATGTTCTGGACCCCCCCGGCCTGGTAGTGAAGCTGAGCCACGAGCGGGTCGGCCGGGTCGTGCCAGAGGACGGTAGTATGTGACACGCGGCGTCTCGGCGAGGCAGAGGAGGTAGCTCCGATGTCCGGGACCACGGGAGAGGTGAGGAGATGCTCGGCCTCGGCGATCTGGCGAGCCAGGGCGTCAGCCGCGTCGCGCTCACGCTCCCAGACGGCGGCGGCCGCCCGCACACGAGCCTGCCCCTCCGCGGCGGCCGCGCGGGCAGCGACAAGGGCGGCGGCGAGGGCGGAGTCGGAACGCGGGCCCTGAAGCGTAGGTGTGCCGGCACCAGGAGTCAGGGCCGCCCGATGGAGGACGGCGGCATCGGTCCCGGCGGCGCGCAGGAGGGCGGCTGGAAGGTGGTCAGCGCCCCCTGCCCCGGCAGCTGCATCCAGAAGGGCGGCGAGGGTGGTCTGGAGGGTGTCAGCGCCTAGCCCTGCATGGACCAGAGGAGATCGGACCGTCGGGGGCAGGGGATGCTCAACGCCGGCGGCCGCAGGAGCAGAGTCTTCCCCGCCGCCCGTGCCTGCCGCGTCCACCCCGGCAGTGAGGGCTGCTGCCGTGTGGGTAGGGAGGGGGAGGGTCGCGGCAGGGAGGTGGGGGGCTCCGCGCGCGTCCTGGAGCACGGCAGCAAGGGGCGCGACCCCGACGGGCGGAGGGGCGGGCGCGGCGCCAGGCGGCGCAGTAGCGGGCGGAGGGGCGGGCGCGGCGCCAGGCGGCGCCCCAGGAGCGGCGGCGGCAACCTGCGCCCAGGAAAGGGTGGAGGGGGAAGGGAGGAGGGAGAAGGGGGAGGGAGAAGAGGGAGGCCGGTCAGCCATGCCGGCGCCGGTGGCAGGAGCAGCGCCGGCGGTAGGAGGTTGAGCGGCGGCGGCGGCTCAGGGTGGGGAAAGAGGAAAGAACAGGCTTGATACCATGTTGGAAAGTAATTCTCTCAATTAGGGCTAACCCTAGAAGGGTAGCTATATAGGTTCCATACATGGGCCACATGGGGCTTAGCCACATGGGCCTAAACACATACTCCAACAATTTATGCTAGCGGCAAGGGAATGATAGCTGATAGGTAAGCCAGGCTAGAAGTACATTGCACAATGTTGTAAAAGTAATCGATTATATTGCACAGAAACCATGAACATTTGTAGGAAAGATACTGTTTAGACACATGAGAGAAACTTCGATCACAGCATTACAAGTTCAAGAAAACAAATTGGGATCCAAAGGCTCCCAAACAACATATTTGCTTGAGAGATAAATAACCAAAAGGACTTTAATTTGGTGGATGTAAAAAAACAGAAACTTTTAGTGAGAGAGAGAGAGAGAGAGAGAGAGAGAGAAGAAACTTCTCTTACCTTCCCTGGGTCTTTGATGGAACCCTTTCCTCTAATGAAAACACGACACCCAGTGGATGCTTCTACGCGCTTTAGAGAATTACCTCTAGGTCCTAAAATGCGCCCCACAAAATTGAACTGGGACAGAAGAGAAGAATATATCAACAAAAAGCTTAAAACAGCTCAATGGTTCTTGTGTGTGAACTTCAAGAGAAACTGCACAAGCTGGAGGGCATACATTCGGATAAGAATCAACTGGAACCTCCAGACGAAGAATCTTCTTTACAACATGGGAGCTAGGACTTGGTGGTGCTCCTTGCCAGTCCATGCTGGTTCCTTGAGGAAAACCTAATCTCTTTTGAATTGTTCATAAAGGCAAAAGCATATACTTCATCAGTATTTGTGACAAAAAACACACACATCTTAACGCATGTGAACACGAATGCCAGTACATCTTTCATGTACTTTTCATACTAATTCACTATGACTCTGAAATATCATTGCCAGTTACAAGAAGATATGTGGTTCATCTTTATCAATGATAATGGCCAGGACTCCCAGAGGAAAAAAGCACATCCATTTGTGGATGAAGTACAGAAGAGTCACCCACTTGATTGCAAATATATTGTGGAGTGTTACCTCTTGTAGTCCGCTCCAAGGACTGAACCCATTGCCAGGGAGATTAGCTCTAGGGTTTGGAGAAGACATCGGACTAGGACTTCTAAATCGATGCCTGTCGAAATCGCCAAATCCATGGTTGTGGACAATGCTTGATACCCGCATAATCTCTGGGTGTACAACAAAGGTCAGAACTCAGAACATAACCTCTGGGCGCACAACAAAGGTCAGAACTCAGAAGATCATTTCATTTATATAATAAGAAATAGATAAGTCGTTGATTAGAACTAGGCTAACAAAGGTCAGAAGATGACACTCCCACTACACCATGAGAATCAACGAGAAAAAAAAATTATCAGCAAATACCAAGACATGCGCATTGATATAAATCACCTTATTATGCCTGCAATATACAGATGGCCACTTAGCTATATGGAGAATTATTTTTACGGGATGAGCCAACCAAATAGTACCGAAGTCGATCAATGGACACTTGATCAGTCAACGCATTATTCAATCTACAATGTTAAAATAAAGGGAACCCCCTAAAAGACTGGTCTGGTAATATGCTGTTATGGCGCCGGCGGTGAGGTGAGCGGAGAGGAGAGTGGAGGAGAAGACTGGATTGAGAATTGGAACGCAGAGGATAACGAGGAACCTCGGCGGCGGGAGCTTCTCCGGTGTCGACGGCTGAACCGCCCGTCGCCACCGTCGAAGGTAAAACCCCACCCCGATACACAGGGAGGTTTATTCCTTCTTCAATGCCTATTACAATCTCCTAAGGTGCCCCTTTATAGTCCAAGTGCACTTCCATAACCAAACCAATCTACTAATAGAAACCAATCTACTAAAGCTCCTCCCTGCCTTATCTAAACAGCCAATAGCCTATTAGAGTCCTTGTTTGGGGCGACGCCTATACTGGCGGCCCACAAACGAGTCCACAACATATGCATTGAACACAAAGAGTAGAGTCAGCTCACAGACCACAATTACCCAATCAAGGAAAAAAAAAGGCATTTCAATGCAAAAACAAAGGCTACACCATTTCCAGTGTCAGCAACAGGAAAAGACTGTATTAAGCACAATTTCGTTCACACAAAACTGTTCATAATGGGTCAGAAATTTTGTTTCCAATAAGTAAAGTAGTTATATGTATGCTGTGTGATATGTATTCACCCTCTTGCTGGTAATGTACACTGGAAAACGTATGATGATCACCACCAAAACATCTAACACTTGCACAATACAGGAGCTTTGTCATTGCTTTTGTGAGCTTCTGTTAAGATCAACCACAATATCTAAGTAATCCTTTGAAGCATACGAAATATCAATGGACCATAAGCCACAGTTGTTTCGACCAAGAAGCTGACCTCAACCATCAACATTATAGATTATAACAGCCAGATCGATCGGCAAGGTGGCATTATCTCCCAGAAGCCCGATCATCTATTGTAACCAATGGATTAAGCTTCACAGTACAAATCTAAACCAACGAAACATAACGAATCGTGAGGACCAAAGATCATAAGCATAGAAGTAGAATCCAATGCCAACCAAACTGAGTTCTCATCCAAGCATTGGGGGCATCAGTCCCCAATTCATGATTGCAGATGAAGAGCTCACTCGTAACTAAAGAGAACTCTCATCGGGCATTCTGGGGCTGCAGGAAACAACGAGGAGGAGATCAAAGGATCTCACCTTGGCTCAGCAGCTTGTTGCATATGGGCAGCACCTGCATGAAAGGTCCCAGCTTCTGGTGTTCGGCGAGCAGCTCGGCCAAGTACTGACTGCACAAGAAACCAAACAAACCGATGAATCATCAGTGTCAAAGCTATCACAGTAACATCAATCGATTAAACCAAACAAGAAAAGGGGGGCAAAGAAGCAATCTTGGCATCAGTAATCGCTGAACAAAACACGGAAGAAATCCATGCGCCGCTCTACCTATCAACATCCGGATTGCTTCTAATCTGAGGGGAGAGGTTTCGCGCAGGGGAGAACCCCTGGCTGTAGAGCCCCGACATGGCGGCGGCCCTGGCGAGTGAGGGTTGCAATCGAGGATGAGGCGAGGTGATTGAGATGGATGGATACGTAGCCCAGGAAGTGGAGGCGAGGCGAGGAGATGGTGTGCGCGGTGTGGGGTGGTAGGAAGAGAGGTAAAAAGGCTCGCTGCTTTAGGGTGCAGCCTGCAGAGCAGCCAGCGTAGGGGGAGGAGAGAGAGAGGGAGAGGGGTTGGCAGGCAGCCACTGCCGCTCTGGAAACCCTTTCTCTCTCTTCAAGGTTGCAACACGACACCGATGGAAAATTGGATCAAAACAAAATACAACAATAAATGGGAAAACATGAGAAAAACGCCTCTTCCTGTTTTCTTGAGTCACGTCAACAAGTCTATGTCTACAAGTTTGCTGCACCCTGGTTTTCCTGTTTGTCAAAAATATTTTTTTTATTTTTCTTGAAGGTATGCGTGGTACCATCACCGCCGCGTAATATATTTCTGGCTCGCTAAATTGTTTATGAAAATAACTGGTGTTTTAAGGTAAAACTTGCAGTTAACCGCTCATGTGAAATATGACAATTCTTGCATCGACTTTACATGTACTGCTGGTATACATGAAGTTTTTTTTGTCGCGCATAGGTAGAAACCTTGTTTTAATGCGGTGACACCATATGCGACGAATAAAACATGTCGCTATTTAAGTTTGCGTGATATGTAGTTATATTTGTACGTGAATTAGTCATCATGGCGTATAGACTTTTGTTGTGTATAAGAAAAATAGCATATTTTGTGTTTGTAGCGTCACGGAAATTGTTCGTTACACATATACACATGGCTATCTTAAATTCGTAGTAACTCATAACCATATTTGTTTGTGTATACAACGCGAGTATTTCAAATTTTTGAGGGCAAGAGTTCCCAAAGATTTACCATTGCAAGATAATTGTGTATCTCTTGTAGCATCTTATAATGCCCCCATTTATTCTCAAATGCCCTTTTTTGTTTTCTCAAAACATGCATGTTTTATTGTGTGTCTTAAGTGTAACCCAGCAGCTGGAAATCTTGGACAAGCCAACAAGCTCTAACGGCACTGTTCCTGGGCTGTCCATTTTTTTTTTGTCATTAGAGCAAAGCTCCAAAACCCCCTTTCCCTGGCTTTCAGTTTGCATCCAGTACATGCGTGGGAATTTTCTGATAATAACTCAATTTTGGCTGTCAAGCATTTAATTAGTGGCGTGGGCCCTCATGACTTAGACTGTACCCGGATTCTTGACCGGTAGTTAGTATTTGCTCCGTCCAGCAAGCAAAGCCACGAGGAAACTTTCATGTTACTATTTTAACCACGACGTAGAGGCCCATACAGAGATGGCCGGGTATCACCATTTTCCTCGGCAAATTATATTGTGTCGGACTGTCGGTTGCTGGTGAGCATGGTTGTCGCTTTCGGTACACAGCAGCAAGGGATCTGGGGAGGAGCAGCTTGTAGAGCTAGAGTGAGCCATTGTGTGGTGGATACGATGCAGAGCTTTCCAGGCCATTGATAGCGAAAAAAATGCACCCATCTATTGCTCAGAAAATAATAAATTGTATTCCCATGCATCCTATACACATAGACAGCATATAGAATCTAGGTGACCACTTACTTCAGATTTTTTAAGGAAAAAAAATAAAGTCATCAAATAAACTAAATCTTAACTAATTAACCAGGAGATAAAATTTATCTATAAACCAACCAATCTTTTCCAAAAGAATCACAATAATGTATTCCGTACTATATAAAGTCACTAACAAAATCAATAATCTCCCTGAGAAAACCGCAGCCTTCCAATGCAAAAGAATCACAATACGGAAAATATTTTCTCGATCAGGGTGGATAAATGTACCCATCACATCTCTCTCTTATGACAGAACCGCCCAATTTATACAAGATCAAGTACGGTTGTCCCCGCTAACACGTTGACACACCAATACTTTCACTCATATAAACCCGGTAGTCCGCCGAGTGTCCCAAAAGACCTCGGTAAATCAACATCACAACCAAGATCGCGTGATTAAGTAAATACACATCACATACATCGGGTTGCAGCGGAAATAATATTACAAAGGGGTTAACAAATAATAGTACAAGTTTGGGTTTCAAAACCGCTTAGTGAAAACATCATAGCTTTCAAATGATTACATTTATATAAGTTCCAAATATATTGCTAGCATAGTGACATCATCCGACAAAAGCATATAGATGAGAAGTAAGTATAGAATCACCGAGCCCACCGGTGGTTAGCCACCATCATCAACAGGTCGAGAACATCACCTGCAACAAGGTGGGATAAACCCTGAGTACTCGAATGTACTCAGCCAGACTTACCCGTCTTACACCAAAATAAAGCGACACCAAGGATTATCATAGGCTTTCTGGTGGGATAGCCGACTCATTTGCAAGAAAAGCATTTTTAACTTAACAATTCCTTTCCAAAAGCATGCAGTAATTAACTCTTTATTACCCTGTCAACTATGTTTGCACTGGTGCTAGAATAACATGTAATTAAGCAAGTAAGGATTACCATTGATCATTAATAATAGTTATCATGTCATCTTCCACATAACTTTCCAAGTGATTCATCAATATTACTACGATGAAGTAGCTCAAGTCAAGTGTTCACTATCCAGTGAACGATGGCGATTCGAATCGATTATTAACCAGCTGGTAATTTATTCCTCACACAAACCTCACTCACCCGCTAAAGTGAGATGTTGGTCACCGAGTCAACCATTCAGGTAAAGTCACGAGCTTGCCAGGAACCACTTGTACCCAGGGGCCGCCCGACTGCTCTTTGGCCTTATCATCGCGCCCCCGTATCCTGCCACTACTGCTCCGGTACAGTGCGTTGCGGGCAATCCACTCGGCCCGAATAATCTCCCAGTTTCGCGGTCGGAAGGTACTTTATCCGGCCAGCTAAATGTGAGGCATGCGTTCAACATGACCCGAGCGACAACAACGGACGGTCCTTAATCGACACAGACAGAAAACACTACAGTCTGAAACCCTGCAAGTTTCCGCCCGGTCTCAAATTCATTTCACACTTAGTTATACCATGACTTCATAGTCATCCAAGCAGATCCAGGTAACCACCTATAGCTCGCAGGTGACAGGAAATCACCCGATTTCTACCGGTCTAAGCCAGCTAAGCATTGACTTGACTGCGGATACCAGGGTAACAAGGATATAGTATAACAAAGGTAAGCAATGTATAATGCAGCAACGTTTGCAAACAACTCCTAAACGTAATGCATCAAATTAAGTAAAGTTAATAATAAATTATTTGCAAACCGGAAGAGAAATGCTCCGGGGCTTGCCTAGGATCAAACACTAGGTTAGTGATTGACAAATGACACTCGCTTGGCGAGCATCTCCCATCCCGGCACTTGCTTAATCCTTTCATCTTCGGGATAGGTCCACCAAACACCATCTTCAAGTTTGGCTTCAACATCACATCCTTCACGTGGTTCATCTAGCGTACCTAAATGAGATGCAAGATGCATGTGTATGAATGTGATGAATGGTAACACAAGATGCATCACATAAGCATTCAAGACAACACAAGATTATGTAAGACATAGACACCAATGGCTATTTAACTATCATCACACAACTAACTATAGAGAGCAAGCACATCAAGCATGACACAAGTTTAATAGGGTCACAAGTATCATAACTTGATCATCAACAAAGCCACACTTAGCAATATACAAGCAAACAACTATAATTGGAATCTGTCAATTTCTGGACATGCAAACAGCAGCTATAAGATTTAGCTATAACTGGAGTTACACAAATCCAAATGACTTGCAAGAAGACATTATGGAAAGCTTATGAAATTTTCTACAATTCATCTTTAATCATCTTAGCATGATTCTCAAGTTAACTAAGTCAAATATATCTATTTACAGAAACTGGTCCACAATTGACAGAAAACAGCCATTTCTAAAACCCAACTTTAAACAGCTGTAACTCTTAAACTACTTGGCCAAATGACACCAAATTTTAATAGAAGCTAGATACATGAATTATCTACAACTTTTGTATAAACAAGTTTCACAACAAAGCACATTATCATGAAGAACTTTGCTAAGTTCCCAGATCTGTCCATAAACCACATCGGCAAGAAAATAATTATTAACTTATGTTGCAAATACATAAGTAGGCAAAACCAACTTTACCAACATGTCACACATGACTAAAGAACACCAGAAAACCTAGTGTCCATGACCAAATAAATTCTATTAATGCATTTCTTAATTTATTTTAGATAATAAGGTGACTTAATGAACATATACCAAAAGTATACAATAAACTCTACAAAAATTACAGTGGCTCACATATCCTCTCAATAGTCTACTGTACAAATTTCACTCCATTTGAATATGTATAGCAACCTCTATGAAAAAGACAAGTTGCTAAAGCAAGAATTCATGTGAGAGCAAGATAAACCAATAACTCACTCATACTTCATCCAATAATCATGAAATTTTTACCACACATCAACTATCACATGAGTAGCATGACACAAAAATTTCACTTCATTTGGAGCCCTAGATCTACAGTTATGAAAATGACAAATACAACTAGCATCAAAAACCTAGCTGCACAAATCCATTTTTACAAAGAAAACTTTAAACTAAAACATGCTATATTATAGATCTAATGCATAGAGAATTTCACAAGGATTCCAAAAAGTACTCATTTGATATTTTACGATTTTTCTACAATTTACTATGAATTTCCAAAGTTCCTGCAAAAATAATTACGAATCAGTCCTCTCGGCACTATTCACATGAGTCACTAGTTCTGCAGAAAACCCCCTGAACTTGTTTCCCTCTTACACGTGGGTCCTTCTTCTTCCTCTATCGAGCAGAGACGACGGCTTCGGCAGGGGAGGTCGCACAGGCACGAGGGCGGCGAAGCGACGGCCAGCTGTGGGCGGTGCCTGGCCAGCGGCTGCTGGAAGGCCGGCGGCAAGGGCCAACCGCGCCGGCGAGGTGGCCAGCCGCGCCCGCGCCGTGCTTAGCAGCGGCTCGCCCAACGTCGCAGCCCGACCATGCATGGCGAGCACTACAGCCGAGGCGGGGCGAGGTGCCAGCGGTCGTGGGGCAGCGTTTCGGGGCCGCACGCACGCCCTGACCATGCGCTCGCGGTCAAGGGCACAGCCTAGACGACTGGCCAAGGGTGGGCTGGCCCTAGAGCTGACGGGCGACGGCCATGGTGCCCGACCCGTCCATGGCGAGCAGAGAGTGGTGGAGAGGGAGCCAGGGGAAATGAGAGGGAGTGGAGAGGCGAGTGAGGCGCTATGATGCTTCATAAAGACGCGAGTGAGCACAGAGACGCGTGGCTGTGGCTTCCAGCCATGGTGGGGCGTGCTCTGGTGCATGGAAGACGCGTTGGTATTGCGCCGAGCACGTGGCGTACAACGACGTGGGCAAGGTGGGACGCCGATTTGGGCCAGATCCGGGCTGATTTGGACCATGAGCCAAAAACGAAGTTGGAAGCCCACATGAAGCTCTACGTTTTTGATTAAGGAGCCAAGGTCATTAGAGCAACGGATTAGCGGTTAACTAGTTGCCAAAACTGCAGTGTCAACACCTTAATGGCAGTCACGGAAACTTGCATTCGATGGTCAAAACTTCGTCAAACTGAACTCAACTTTTTGTATGCTATTCATCAAGATGTAAACTCCAACTTTTACTTTTGGGTCAACTTGAGATGCTTAACAAATTTTGGAGAACGCGAGACGCCAATGCCAATGTCGATGAATTTCTAGACTTAGAAATATTCTAAGTGCTGAAAACTGCAGCAATTTAAATCTTTGTGCACCGATTAGACTCGCTTCCAAGCTGATCTAGCTCTTGGTCCAAAAACAAAGTTTCTTCTACATAAAGTGAACTACAACTCTCATTTAAGGTTCAACCTCAAAACTGATATAGAAACTGCTGTTATACTTTGACCAAAGTAGGATCACGATGAAGCTTAAATCATCCTTTTTGATCCATTGGAGCATTTTCGGGGCATTTGCTCAACACGAACCTTCCATGACTTTTGTTGTAGAGTCCATCTAGAGTCTTTTGGGCAAGGTTGCAAGGTTTAGTCGATGACCTATATTTCCATCCACTTAATAATGCAATTTCCGCACTTAGTAAAGTCATTCCAACAAGCATATAACTTATCATTTCATGTGACTTTTTGATTCCAAACGTCATGAAACTTTGCCAGTGACTAATATAGATAGGTACTAAGGTGAGACATATGAAGATATTGCAATAATACCACCCAAGCATATATCTTAAAAATGGACTATATGTAAAGCAAGGGTGCAACATCCAAATTTAGGTTGGGGCTCGCTTCCATAGGTTTGACCTTGACATCTTCATCACCACTTAATCTACCATGTTTGAGCTCAAACCCACTGCTTAACTGGTGGCAAACACCTGGGGTGTTACATCTCTAAGCGATTAGAGGCCAGTCTCAGTGAAGATTTCATGTCACTGTTTCCAACACATTTATATTTTGGAAACAATGCAGAAGAGTTTAATCCTCATGAAACTCTCTTTACTCATATGAAACTTTTATCATCTCTCTTCGTTAATATTGTGCCACATCAGCATAATTAATGCCCATAAAACTCTGATGAAACTCCATTGAGACTGACCTTGATTACTCGAATTAGCTAGCAATGCAGAAAAGTGGCCATGAATGCTTCCTTTCTTTGTTTCTTCCGAACGGGAGAAAATGTTCGTTCGTCGACTCTAGCTAGCCATTTGGTACAAAACGGTGGACCACACTAGCCAACTGACAGAGGCAATACAAGTGTTCTGCCCACAGGAATAATAACATATAAAAATAGCAAAGAGAAACTGGTGAGTATACTTATATGTAATGAAAATAGTAACATCGGCAACCGATTTCCGTGATAAGTTGTTGTGATCTGGTTATCAAACTGTGTGTGTGTGTCTCTGAGCTGAAGTGAATGTACTCTGGTGACTGGTGGTGCCACTGTTGCCTTTTGTGTCATGACAAGTGATCTTTTTCAGTATATGCGCTGAATTGGGTAAACAAAGAACAGGTGAAGCTGGAGTGTCTGGTAAGTCAATAAAAGTTAATGATGTAAGCACCCTGATTTGAGATTTGGCTCTCTTTTTTTTCTCCTTCCCAAACCCCAAGGCCTGACTGACAAGAACCAGGTAAGCTGGATGCTCTGATCCGGCATCAACTTTTGTGTTGGCCCTTTTCAGCTGCTGCTTTTACTCATCGGCCTTCACATGCGCCCTGCAGCTGCATGCATGCTCCGGTTTTATGCCACGATTCAGGACGATGAGAGAGAGAGTGTGTGTGTACCAACAAACCGGCCTGCAGTGGCGTTTATACCTCCGGCAGTAAAATACCAGCAGTAAGGAGGGCACTGCGGCTGCGAGCTACAGTTGAATTACATACGCACGGAAATGTTACCAAAGGCTCCGTTTTGAAACATGCACGGCGTTGAGCCGTTGACTCTACGCAGGAGGAAGCAAGCTAGTAATGCTAGGCAGCAGCGCAGGGAGTCAGGGACGGGACGGACACACAGCGCCGATCTTCAAAATCTACGTACTCCTGTTGGCTGTGCGATCAGGAACCTGAATCCATCGATCACACTGTGGTCGGCTGCTCCTTCTCAAGACAGATTTGGTTCACAGCCAGCGCAGCGCTTAGAACGCCACTGCAGCAACCACCGTCTGGAACCATCGCTGAATGGTGGGATACTTGGCGTTCGCAATGGACTGGAACCTACATGATGGGCGCCGACACGCTCTTCGCACTCATCGCCTGGGAAATTTGGAAGGAGCGGAATGCTCGGTGCTTCCGTGGGGCAAACACTAAAGTGCAGGCCCTAATGTCAATAATCAGATTCAATGCCGAGCAATGGGTGCAGGCTGTTGTCAAGCACCTTAGTTGTCTCTTGCAGCGAGTAATAGGCTAGTGTTACTTGCTTCCTTCCTTTCGGGGTGACCATGTGTGGATTGAAAATGTTGCTGGCACCCCTTTGTATTTGAACAATCCCTTCTTAATATAAAAACACGCAAATCTTATGCGTGATTGAGAAAAAAAATCCACGTACTCCCTGCTTTAGCGAAACATTCAATATATATATATATATATATATATATATATATATACTGCCCGACTTAAAATATGATAAATATAAGATCTCTCAACAATTAACAAATGGGATACAGTATCATTTGTTTTACACCATGATCTATCCTAAAATTTGTAGAATACCTTTTTTCAGGACGATATACCATAAACACTAATTTTTCTTTTTTGTCCCTCGTTTCATCCCACATTCCAACCCCCCGTCCACATCTCACACCATCCTCACGTTTTCAATCAAAATCCAGCACAATAAAAAGTTCACACGAGACCATGTTTCGAATAGCGCATGTGCAGTCACGATACATAGTCCGGTTTCAAGATATCTTAGATCAGATGACATGATCATCATATGTGTGTGAGCCACAAGTCACCTAGGTGACCACAGTACTCGAAACAAGCTATAAATTCCGTCACAAACAACACAGACACGGACAACGGTACACTACACACTTGCTAACCGTTACTTGCGAGCAGCAGGGACGGGCAAAGATCAATAAACAAATGCTAAGTCACGTCCGGCCGTACCACTAAGCACGTTACTTGGCTGCGGCGTTTGTCCTGGTAATCGCCCTTTTCGGGACAAGATGATCCGGTGGACCATCATCAGTGGGGGGCTTATGATGGCCGATCCCGTCGACAATGCAAGGCACGAGTCCATACATGGGTGATGGGTGGTCGGCGCATCCAGTCCCACTCCCAGCAGCGGCCGGACATTCACGACGCGTCGCGTATCCCGCATAGGATTCCGACGCCCGGTTGGAGACGGGCGTGCGTTATTGGGTAGGCAGCGCACGTTGCCGCGCCCAGTGGCTGTGGCTGCCTCGCGCGCTCTCGCAGTCGAGCTGCCGGTGCTGGATCCCTCGCCCACGCGCTCGTGCGTGCGTGCGAGGGCATGCAGAGCAGAGACGGCACCACCTGCCCGCCTGCCGTGCCGGCCGCGGGCGCACATGGCGGCGTCATTGCCCCGAGTGCATCCAAGCTAGGCGCCAGATACGAGATGACAAAGATATCTACCGCGGTACGGCGCCTTCGCTGTGGGCGGACGGGCTCTGTACTGTATCATCCTACCCCCGCCCGGCCTCTGCCCGCAGATGCGCCGGCAGAGCATCCAATTCCTCTATGCCTCCCCGGCACCCCACCGGCAGCGCCCCGATCCGTCGACGCGGCCGTCCCATATGCACTTTAGACACTCATTCTTGTCTTCTCTACTTTTGGCTAACTAGAAATTCGAAATAGAAGATGGTTATATTTGGATAACCATTTAGAGAAGTTGTTGGAGGGTAGTTTTTCACCAAAATCTTTATTCCTAGTATTTAGGAACGATTCAGAGAGTCTCTTAAAGTTGCTCTAAAGCCAGGCAGTAGGAAAACAATGGAATATGTAAATAAAAAGGAATATATTTTTTTTATTGCTAAAGCTTAGTACAAAGTTTTGTGTAAATCTAGTTAGTAGGAAAAAAAATGAAATATGCAAATAAAAAAGAATACAAGCTTAGTAGGGTTGAAGTTGCTCTAAAGCTAGGCACTAGGAAAAAATGGAATATGCAAATAAAAAGGAATATATTTTTTTATTGCTAAAGCTTAGTACAAAGTTTTTTTTGTAAAGCTAGTTAGTAGGAAAAAATGAAATATGCAAATAAAAAAGAATACAAGCTTAGTAGGGGAAGATGGAACAAGCAAATAAAAGAAGAAAAGAGGGGAAAAAATTATGTCAGAAGTGGGATTTGAACCCACGCCCTCGTTAGAGGACCAGAACTTGAGTCTGGCGCCTTAGACCACTCGGCCATCCTGACGTTGATATCGATGTCTGACTTTGATTTAACTTATTCTTTGTCATGTGTACAGTATTGCATTAGGCATAACTGCAGGTCCAACTAAATTGGACAAAGGGCATTTGATATTCTGAGTTTTTTATATGCGATACCAGAAACTTTTTTTTTTCCAGATTATAGCATAGCGCTTTGTCAATCACAGGACGAAGTTTGACCAGTTCAAAATACTGCACTAGGTATAACTGCAGGAACAACTAAATTGGACAGAGGGCATTCGATATTCTGAACTTGTTTATATGCGATGCCAGAAACTTTTTTCCAGATTATAGAATAGCGCTTTGTCAAGTACAGGATGATGAAGTTTGACCAGTTCAAAATTTCACGCGTGATCTACACTTTGTTACAGAAGAACTTCATAAGAAAAAACAGACATCCAAAGGGCAATTCGCAGACATGACCACTCAGCCTGCACGGCGCCCATGAAACCACAGCAACTGATGGAAGATCCTACAGATAAAAATAACATGAGCTGTAAGAAACTTATCGACCACCAAGGACAGGAAGCAGAATAAAATTCCTGAGTACATGACAGACTGTCATGCAGCTGAATTAATTTTCATTTTTTTTTTCTTTCTAATAGTACTAGTGCTACTATCCCACACTCCCACTGCAACATTATTTATAGAAGTCAACTACTCAACACACACCAAGATCCTAGACAATGATCATCCATAAACTTATTGCAGCTCTTAATGATAAGAATAATAGTTTGTCTTGTTAGGTCAACATATGGAATAATAAATGCATTTTAGTGACCTTGGAAGAATGGAAGTTCAGATTTCAGGCATCACATAGCAAGATATCCAATTACCTAGACAAGCTCAATGTACGCCATAGGTGCATTATCTCCCCGCCTGGGAAATGTTGGGATGATCCTTGTGTAACCACCCTCTCTATCCCCGTACCTGTCTGCAACCTCAGCAAACAAGGCATGGACGATATGCTTCTCGTAAATAAATGCCAGAGCCTGTCTCCTCTTGTGAAGAGATCCATCCTTTGCCAACGTGATCATCTTCTCAACATACTTCCTCATTGCCTTTGCCCTTGGCTTTGTAGTCTTTATCCTCCCATGCTTGAGCAGCTGTGTGGTAAGCCCACGCAGCAGTGCTTTCCTCTGATCCGGAGGCCTGTTAAGTTTAGGAACACGTCTCCCATGTCGCATCGCAACTATCCTTCCACGAGCATCAATACCAAACAACCGATGCTCAAAGCTTGAGTTCTCTACAATAAGTTTGACAAAACCGGCGGATGAGTTTATAGGAAATTTCAAAAGAATGTTCAAACACAACCCTAGTTTTGTCAGGGCAGCAACTTGCTCATGAAATTTGAGTGAGAAGGCTGACCTACCGACATATGCTGACATCGTAACAAGCCAGACCAAGTTGATACGACCATAACAGGTGTGCAAAACTAGTAGGTATAATATGTACATATTGTCATGCTGAACGGTCAATTAAGCTGGAGCTGTGCGCCAACCGCAAATAAAGAAAGTCATCAACAAAAATAACATAATTTATGTACAAAGTTGCTAACTTTGTTTCTCTTGGAGCTTTGTTAAAATGTTAGATTTCATATCATGACACGAAATGCCGCATTTTGTGGTGTATTATGCATTTATGCACTAACAATTGACAATCCTATAGAAATTTATAACTGTTCCCTAACTCGCTACAAACTGTGTCCCATTCCTGTTACCGCATCCATCGGCTACGAACAGGCAGCACACTACAATCTTATTTGGTAGGTCGAATAAGCCAGGCATTTGGTACGATTCCTTTACCAGTACCGAGGGAGAGGAGATTCGAGACGGGCGCGAGGCCGGAGAAGGACCCGAGGCAGCCGACCGAGGCCGCCGTGGCCGCCGCCGCGGGCCCGAACGACGACCGGAGCCTGCCCGCGGGGGAGGGGCGGAGCGCGGGGAGGGCAGCGCGGAGGGACGCCATGCGCCAGGCTGAGGCGGATATCGCCGGCGACAGGGAGGTGGAGGGGAAGGCCGCCATGGCGGAGGGAGGAGGAGAGCCGGCGAGCTGGGCGAGTGGGATTGGCTGGAGAGGCTGGCGAGGGGTGAGGCCGCTCGGCTTTGAACCGGATAACGTTTGGCACGCTCGTGCTGCGGATTGGGTTGCTCCATGTTGGGCCGGTTGTAGTGGGCTTGATGACCGGGCCAAGGCTTCATTTTGTAGGCAGCGTTTCCACGGACCAAGTGGTTGTCAATGTCAACGTTGCAATCGCCCGTGCTGCGCTGGCATGGCTGTTCTTAGCTTCTTCTTGCACTAGCAAACATGTCCATGCGTTGCAGCGGAAGAACAATTTATTACATTGTTGGTGCCATGAGTGTGGTTGCACGATGGAGCTGTGTGTCGGCACAGCAGCCACGGTAGCATGCGTGCCTAGTGTCACCGCGCACGGCCAGTCAACCTATGATAGCGGCGCATCGGCCATCGAGAAGACATGGGCTAGCATTGCGTGACCACACGATGGTGGCTTTGTGGGCACGGCTCTAGTGGTGGTAATTAAGCGGACGCGGGGGCAGCACAGGCATGGCCTAACGGTCGCGATTGAGCGAGCACACAATCCTTACAGTGCCCTTAACGGCCGAGAAGAGCGACGTGCATGAGAGACCTAATTATGCCATTGGTGCACCCGACGACACAATAGTTGGTGGAGGTCAGCCTTAGCTAGCAGCAGCTAGTTGGATGGTCAGTCGATAGCTCCACTATCGGTCTTCCCAACAATAGGTCCTCATAATTTCAATGTCATCTGCCTTGCCTCGTTGTTATCGTTCTCCTACACCCTCTTAGGGGACTCCAATTCTTATAGGGCCATAGTTCCACGACACTCCATTGCACACGTGCTAATGAGATTATAGAGGTGCAATGGGTTAGGACCTGGGAGAGGGAGTAGAACAAAGTTACCTCTGCGACCGACACGAAGACGAAAACGGTGACAAACACATGGATTAGAAAGCGGACACATGAATATAACTCGAGCAAAGGAGAGCAAAAGGATATAATGGATGCAACAAATTAATGGGGAAAATTCTTATTTAAAAAACAGGAGATAATCATTAAAAACAATAAATACAACCTGGTGGTTTAGTTTTAGACATAGAAGCATAAGTAAGAAATCAAAATGAGAGGCACCTAGAAAGAAAACACAAAAAACATGGAAAAACTTAGAGCGGGGCGGAAACTTTGGGAGAGAAAAAAGAAACAAAAAGCACGAAAAAGCGGTTGATGGGATCAAAAAAAGGAAAAATTGTAACACAAAAATAGAAACACGAAAAAAGGGGATGAAAATAAAAAATAGAACCACGTGAAAAAAAACAGAAACATAAAATCATGGATATATAGATACGACAAAAAAAATTTATACTAAAACATATGATATTATATGTTTACTGTGTATCCTAGTTAATAGGAGTGTAACAAAACCGGTTTGTTATTTTTGTGAGTTTTCTGTGATTTTCTATGATTTTTAAAATTCTCATCTGGTTTAATAAAAGAAAAGAAAACAAAAAAGAAAGAAAAATGGCTACTGTGCGGCTGGGCCATGGGCTTCAGCCCAGCCCATAGTGTAGCATAGCACAACCAGAAAAAAGAAACAGAACAAAACACGGACACCCTGCCGCCTGCCGGACACCGAACGGATACGAATACGGAGCGGACAGAAAAATACGGAAACAAACGGGCAGAACAAAATATGGCAGAAATTTTGTATTTTTACTATTAGGGATAGATACATACAGACATGCTGACATGCCCACGTCTTACCTAATCGGGCAGAAAAATAGGATATGCTAGGCATCCACCGCCATACTCGACAGTCCAGCCCCCCATCATGATACATCGATCTATCTGTGAAAATATCTTGAGGTCTTATCGGCCTCCATGCGTGCCTCACGAGTCACAAACTCACGATACCAAGCGCCGCACTGACGCAGAGTTTCGCTGCTTCGCCTGCCTTGTGACTTGCAAGTCGCGATCCCATCCAAGCCGCCAAGCGCCGCACCTGTGCCTACTGTCCTCGTCGTCCGGGGCATCAGCATGGTACATAGGAACTGTTCGGCTGGAATTATAAGCCGGCTGAAAAGCACTGTTAGCTAATTTTTTGTGAGAGAAAAATATTGTTCCATCTGAAAAAACAAGCTGAATAAGATGGATTATAAGCCAGATGAACAGGACCATAGCCAGCAGCCCAACACCCATCGAGAGCCTCAGATTGGCCATGCCGGCAGCGGAGGCAGAGTCTGATCAGAGTCACACCAAGCTTTACAATATATATGCCAATTGGTGTTAATTAGGTCTGGATCGAGATTTGGGTAGAAGGCAGTACTACTTAATTGACAGCTAGACCAAGAAACTTAAATAATTGCACTGCTAGTACTCCGACGAGCATATGCTTGCAAATCTGACAGGTAGCACCTTTGCATTTTCTTGATTTGATCTTATTACTTTTCTAAGAAATTTTCCTAATTAATTAACTATCATTAGTTTGTGTATATCATGGAGACCAATAAGATTACTTATCATTATTTATGTACATCACTATCAGATATTCATATCATGTATACATGTTTTATAATCGTAGCAAACTACATGTGATTCTATAAACTATGATTCCTCATCCTGATCGCATGTGATTTATATTGTTTTTTTTAGAATTGTTCACTTATGATAATCGAATATTTGATATATCTTAGAAAATGTCGGCTTAAAAAGTTAGACAAATAGCATTGTAAGTTTTTTATTCTCTTTCATGCCTCATTTTAAATTATAAGCATGGTATTAATCTGTTTATATTGTAATATGTGGATGCTTCTATCTTAATCTTTAAATTTAAGATTTATGCTGCAAATTTTGTGATCTTCTACTAAACTGGTAAATGAGTTTGCCGAATTGTATATGTCAGCTTGCAGGCGGGCTCGTTCGCGGCCGGCCGCTAACCCGCCTCGCTTGCCGCAAAGCTTATTAGCGGGCTCGTGGCTTGCCACAAAGCTACGGATCTTGCGGACAAGTGTTCCACGGACAAAACAAACTTGTATGCAAAACCCGCAAGACGAACAAGTGTTCCGCGGACTCAACCTGAAGCTCAAGGAAGCACCTGTCAGCACCCTCACTGGCAACTTTGGAAGCGTAGGAATGGAGTGGTTTTCAGAGCTGAGAATGCAACGATTCCAAGTGTATTGTAATGTAATCAAAGAAAACGGTGTAATTTGTAAAATCCAACGTCTTAAAGGCGGGTTATGATCAATAAAATTCAGATGGAGATCCTCTCCCCGCGGTGACCAAGTAATTAGTCCAAAGTGATTGTTGTTAACAATGCTTGAACACTGTGTGTTATGTTCTCCCATGCTGGCGAGCACCACTGAAAACATCCTAGCCTGGCCCCTTGTCCTTAGGCTCAACACTATTCAGGAAGATGCTGCTGCTGCTACAAAGCTAACACCGGCTCCTGGTGGAATTTTCTATCCAATCCGAAACAGCCAGCACGATTTGGATTCCATTTTGTCCTTATCACTAACTACAAGTGTTCGATTGACGGACACAAGGAGGCAGATGCTCTAACAAACTAGAGACAATCTCTCAGCCCTCGGTACAATCAGTATCTCTTGTTCCTCCCATTTTGTTTTTTGATTGAGAAACGAAGACGGAGAACATCATATGATACGGACCCATCGTCGTCAGGTTTCGAGCTCTTCTGAGGCATCTCCGATAGAGAGGAGTTATAAAACTCAACTGCTGTAAACACCGCCGCGCATTGCACTGCATTTGTTCTTGCAGGAAAGATGCAACTGATATGAACCAATCAGTGTGGGGTTGCAGGAAGCCAGGAGAACCTGAGGATGGAGGCACCTCGCTTCCAGAACCAGTCACCTACAGGCATCCTTAACACCTGACATAATCATGAAAACCTCAATATGCAAACTCAAGAAACTCACAAGCCCCGACAAACATGCAGTTTTGCGTGACGGCCAGCGCGGTGGCTCGAGCGAGTGCGGGTGAGCGTGGACAGCGGGCAAGCGCGGCCAGCGAGCGAGCACGGTGGCGCGGCCGAGCGCAGCCAGCTCGGCCAGCAGGCGAGCACGGCCGCACGCCCGAGCGCAGCCTGCCGGTGGCACAGCCGGGGCGGAGGCACGGCGACGGCGCCGGCGCGCGACCTGCGCGAACGGGGAGCGCAGCCTGCGGCGGTGCGGTCAGCGCGTACGGCGGTGCGGTCAGCGCGGCGCGGCTTGAACCCGAAGGGAGAGCAGAGGAGGGTGTTGCGGGTCTTACGGGTTGCTGCGAGGCTTCTCGCTCGCCCAACGGGCTTGGAGGGTTGGAAGTCTTTGGCCACGAAAAAATTACAGCCGGTCCAAACAACCCGCCCCGCCTGCAACTCAATGTATATGAATACACAGTTCCGCGTAGGAAATTCAACTAGCAGTGGTTGGTACGAAAGAGTAGTAGTTGTAACTAGTTCGAAATCGCAGTCATGAGATAAGCAGAAGAAGTCCACTCCGTGGAATCTCACAGGAATCCAGAGTAGTTTTTATGGGTATACAAACTGGCCATCTTCCACTCCAAACACTAGATAAGTAGATATCGCACAGAAAAAGATTGCAAAGGACTAGGAGAACCAAAAATGCTAAACTATTTGTCCGGTCCCACCCGTCAGCGAGGCAACCACGCAGCACGTCCTGATTTTCCAACTCCACGAGTGCCATTCGCTACCCAGTACCCACTCTTTTGGGTTGGTGCAGGACAGCGATACCTGCAACCCGTCCTACCGCATCCTCCTGGACCCGCCTCTCTTACACCCACCACGGGAATCTGCGTCATGACCCCATCTGTCATTGAGAGGTGACCACCGTGGACCGGGGCCCATCCAACAACGCGCGGTTGGTGAGGTCAGATCTCCGTACAAACCCACCTGCACCCACTTCACTTACCTGCGCACAGCCCCCTCCCTCCGCTCCTCGCCTCGGCTCGCCATTACACCGCGCGCGCCAAGCTCGTGGGAGGTTTTCGAGATGAAGGTGATCGAGAAGATTCAGGAGGCCGCGGGGAATGGCCGGACGGCGTTCTCGTTCGAGTACTTCCCTCCCAAGACGGAGGAGGGTGTCGAGAACCTGTTCGAGCGGATGGACCGCATGGTGGCGCACGGCCCCTCCTTCTGCGACATCACCTGGGGCGCCGGGGGATCCACCGCCGACCTTACCCTCGAAATCGCCAACCGCATGCAGAACATGGTACGTGTGGTGCGGCTACCTCGCTCGCGCTCGCTCGACCGCGCGCGCGATCTGATCTGATCTATTTTGGCACCGGGAAGTGATGGCCTTAGCGTTGGCTTCGGTTCGATCTCCCTGGGCTCGGGGTAATGCGTCGGCGGACGTGGTTTTACGCATTCGTCTTGTTGTGTCGGTAACGTTTTTGGGTAATTAGATTTCCAGGATTGGTTCCGCGCGAGAGGGGTTGATCAATGCCAATGTTTGGGGGCGGTGGTTGCCTCTGATTGAGTTCGAATTAGTCTGGGTTTGGGCTAAATTCAAAATTCGTGCTCCACGCTGGACACCTGGTGGTGATTAGATTAACTTTATTTTATCAATTGTTATTGTTGTCCATTCTAATCGTTTTTTACATAATTTTTTTGAGGGAACTATTTATTTTAAGTAAAAGCAAGTTTGCAATACAAAGAAAGCCAAGTTTTTTTTTTACATAATTGAGATTGTTCTTACTTTATTCAGTTTATTTAAAAGTGATGGGTTGCATGATACGGTTATGTTAGGATGGCAGCGTGGGTGTGAAATGATGGCTTTTGAGCACTTTGGATAAATGTATTTCATGTTAGTTATTCAGTTAGTTCTGTGATTCTGTCATGTGTACCCTGAGTGCTGATCATTGTTAAGTGGAAGTTTATGCCTAATGCACAGAGCAGTTTTCTGGAAACAAGCCATTTCGATACTTCTGGCATGTGGTGTGTAGAATCCATGTGTTCCAACTCCATTTTGTGATTTCCTTGGTGGATTGAAGTTGAAGCTCATTCACTTAGTTTTCGCAATGTATTATGAGAGGATGAGTTCTGATGTCACTGATTGGATTAGATTGCATGTATGTGATGCTACTGGTGGTGGGCATTGGTTCGAATGTTGGGTTTGTAGAGTCAATGTTTCCTCTAGTACAGTTCTGTTGATTACATGCATATTGCTGAAGCATTGCCAGGCCAAATTTAGCTGCTGCATATCTGGCCTGAATATTAGACTGAGATGTATAATCTTGGTTGGATTTGATCATCCAGCTTTAATGCTGTTCTGTTCTGAACTGCTTCAGCTTTATCAAACTAATTTATTTCTTATAATTCCTCTGCATCTTTGATGTATCCCTTGCACCGCATGCATTGAATGCTTATAATATTTTATATTGGTTCTGTTTTGTAGGTGTGTGTGGAAACTATGATGCACCTGACATGTACAAACATGCCAGTAGAGAAGATTGACCATGCCTTGGAAACCATCAAATCCAATGGGATTCAAAATGTTTTGGCCCTTCGAGGGGATCCTCCACATGGCCAAGACAAATTTGTGCAAGTTGAAGGCGGATTTGCTTGTGCTCTTGATTTGGTAAGATTGCATTAAAGGCAACATATATCGTTGAGTACATTGGCATGACATGGGCGTGATGACTAGTTTATTGCTGCTGCAACAGCTGTTATATTTTGGAAACTAGATCAACCCGTCTGAATCCTCAAAGAAACCACCTCACATTCAAACTTTCTTATGTCTTTTACTTGCAGGTGCAGCATATTAGAGCCAAGTACGGTGATTATTTTGGCATAACTGTAGCTGGTTATCCAGGTCAGCTAGCAATTGCATATCTTTAGAGGGGATGGTTTCAAGTCCCTACCCTGTAAATTGGATGCTTTATCTGAAATACCTTTTCCAAATGTCAGAGGCACACCCTGATGCGATACAAGGCGAGGAAGGTGCTACATTGGAAGCATATAGCAATGATCTTGCGTATTTGAAGAGAAAGGTTCTCTTTACTTTCTTGATTTTGTTTACTTTTCTCAATTCAAAATGATAGCAGAATACATTTTTGTTGGTTCATGAACCAAACATTCTGTTGAAAACGAATGTATGATGTTGTAAATCATGGCACTTTATTGTTTTTTCAAGCATAGTATTTTTGTTCCCTTCTCACTCTGTTATACATTTTCTCTGTAGGTTGATGCTGGTGCTGACCTTATTGTCACACAACTTTTCTATGATACCGACATCTTTCTCAAATTTGTAAATGACTGCCGCCAAATTGGTATTACCTGTCCCATTGTTCCTGGCATAATGCCAATAAATAACTACAAAGGTTTCCTGCGCATGACTGGGTTCTGCAAAACTAAGGTAAGATCTGTTGCTGATAGTTCCATCATTAGTAATTGTTTGCGGACCATTCAATTATCAATTTGGCATGGACTTATGCTGTTATGCATATATTAGCTTTTCACTTGGCTGATTTTTTTATCTCAGTACCTGAATTTGAATGGAGAATAGCTTTCCCACTTGCGCGTGTAGGTAAATGTAGTGCTAACATTGTACAATATTCCTCAAGATTAATGAAATCTTTCAAATGTTGACACTAACACCTAGTGTCAAGGTGAGCAGCACCTGCTCCCCTTCCCTCTCCCTCTCCCCTGAACCAAGGAAGAAGAAGAGCTGAGCTCTTCTTCAGCACACACACAACACTGCTCAGTTTCAGCTCCTGAAACTGCAGACTCAAAGAGATGGTGGCAAGAGCTGTCTTTTCCATTGCATTGCTTCCTAATTTATACAAGCAAGCTACCAACTACATAGTACATGATGGTATGGCTGAGTACAGCCCCCATCACCTTAGTACAGCCAAGACATGGCTGGTGTACCTCTACCTAATCCTAGTACATGGTATACATCACCTTCTACCAACTAAAGTACTAGGGATGGCCTATTGCCATACTTGTTGCAGTATCCAGGGCATGGACAGCAGACCTGACCATGCCCTTGACTGACAGAAGGTGAGGGAGTGTAGGATCAGCAGATTAAGTCTAACAATCTTCCCCTAATCCTGCTGTCCTTACTTGACCTCAATCATGCCAATCATCCCCCTCAGTTCCTGGAACCGAAGCCGACCAAGTGACTTGGTGAGGATGTCAGCGAGTTGCCGCCTGGTATCGACGAACTCGATGACGAGCTGCCCTCCATCGACGCAATCACGAAGAAAGTGAAACTTCACATCTATGTGCTTGCTTCTGTCGTGGAGAACTGGATTCTTTGCCAGCGCAATTGCTGGCTGGTTGTCCACCTTGAGTGCCGGCGGCTGGACCTGGGCTCCGGTGAGCTCTGCCAGCAGCCGCCGCAGCCAGACCACCTGGCATGCCGCCGTGGCTGCTGCAACATACTCCGCCTCACATGTCGACAGCGCCACCATCTTTTGCTTCAAGGATTGCCAGGCAATCGGCGACGATCCGAGGAAGACGAGGATGCCCGAAGTGCTCCGCCGTCCATCAACGTCGCCGGCCATGTCCGCATCGCTGAAGACCGTTAGTGTTGCATCTTCTGAGGCCTTAGGTGGTGCCTCGCTGAACACAGAGAGCTGGATGCCCCCGCGCTTGGGAAAGGCGATGCCCAGCTCCGTCGTGCCCTGGACATAGCGGAGCAGCCGCTTGACCGCCGCCCAATGATCCTCCCTTGGGTCCTCCATGAACCGGCTCACGTAGCCCACCGCGAACGTGATGTCCGGCCGCGTGTGCATGAGCCAGCGCAGCCCGCCGACGACGCTCCGGTAGAGAGTGGCGTCCACCTTTGCCGCGGTGCTCTGCTTCGAGAGCTTGATGCGTTCCTCCATTGGCGTGGCTACCGCCTTGCAGCCCGCCATGCCCGCCCGCTCGAGCAACTTCAGCGCGTAGGCACGCTGCCCTAGCCTGATGATGTCCTTCCCCTGCCTCACCTCGATGCCGAGGTAATAGGACAGAGCGCCGAGGTCGCTCATCCGGAAACGCGCCGCCATTTCTTCCTTGAAGCGTCCAATGTCTTCTGCTCGAGCTCCGGTGACGATGAGATCGTCGACGTACACCCCGACGATGAGGTGCTCCTTCCCCCGTCGGCGGGTGTACAAGGCGTGCTCTGTGGCGCACCGAGCGAACCCAAGCTCCGCCATGGTGGCGTCGAGCTTGGCGTTCCAGGCCCGCGGGGCTTGACGCAGGCCGTAGAGCGCCTTGCGCAGCCGCAAGACCTTCCACTCCGCTCCCTTGACGACGAAACCCGGCGGCTGCTTGACGAAGACGGTCTCGGCCAGGTCCCCATTGAGGAATGCCGACTTGACGTCGAGATGGTGGACCGGCCAATCTTTAGCCGCCGCAAGCGCGAGCAAGAGCCTGACCGACTCCATGCGAGCGACCGGCGCGAACACCTCCTCAAAGTCCACTCCTTCACGCTGGACGAAACCGCGGGCGACGAGCCGCGCCTTGTGCTTCACCACGGCGCCACGCTCGTCCCGCTTCACCTTGAATACCCATTTGAGCCCGATCGGCCGGCATGCTGCCGGCGGATCGACCAACTCCTAGGTGTGGTTGTCCTCGATCGCCTTCAATTCTTCAAGCATTGCCTTTCGCCACGCCGCATCGCGCTCCGCGACAGCAAACGTGGCTGGCTCTTCTGCGCTCATGAGAAGCAGAGTCTGGTCAGCGTCGTCGAGCATCCGCGCCGCCAGCCCTGGCACCGTCGCCTCGCCGACCACATTGTCCACCTGCCGGAATCTGACGTCCTCCCCTTCATGGAAAGCATCCACGAATTCTGAGACATCCGATGGTGGGGATGCGTACTCGATTGTGGCCTCTGCCGCCGGCGTTCCTAGTTCGGGCGAAGCAGGGGATTGCTCCCCAGTTGGCCCAGGCGAGCTCAAATGGCCCGCCCCGCCTGGGCTGAGTGGCTCCACCTCTGCAGCCGCCGGCTGCTCTGCTTCCACCATCGTAGGCTCTGGCGCCTGCGCTTCCCCGGCCACCGGCGGCTCCACCGCCTCACCATGGCCGCGGATCACCAAGTGCTCCACAGCAAACGTGTTGCAGAGTCTGCCACCGCCTTGGCCTTCCGCTGCTTCTGGCCCATCCCAGCTCCATGCCGCGGCCTCATCGAAGACCACGTCCCGGGACACCACCACCTTGCCGCCGACCGGATCGTACAGGCGATATGCCTTCGATCCGCCCTCATAGCCGAGGAACACCATGCGCGTGCTTCTGTCCTCCAGCTTGCCGAGGCCTGGCTTGGTGGCCTTCACGTGCCCGATGCAGCCGAAGGTGCGCAGGTACGAGACGTTGGGCTTGCGCCCGTGCCACGCCTCGTACGGCGTCATCCCCTTCAGCGCCTTCGTTGGCGATCGGTTGAGGATGAAGACGGCCGTCGTGACCGCCTCACCCCAGAACGCAGCCGACATCCCCTTGGCCTTCATCATCGACCTAGCCATCCCGACGATGGTTTGGTTCCGGCGTTCCACCACGCCGTTTTGCTGTGGCGAGTAGGGCGCGGTGAGATGGCGCCCCACCCCCTCATCGGCGCAGTACTCGGCGAATTCCGTTGCCGTGAACTCGCCGCCACGATCCGTCCGCAACACCCGAAGTCGCTTCCCCGACTCTGCCTCTGCACGCTGCTTGAAGGTTTTGATGGCGTCCGCCGCGTCGCCCTTGCTGGTCAGCAGCTGCAGCCACATGTAGCGGCTGCAGTCGTCCACCAGCAGGAGGAAGTATTTCCTCCCGCCATGGGTTGCCGGTGTAATTGGCCCGCAGAGGTCCCCGTGGACCAGCTCGAGCTGCGTCGTCGCTCGGTGCTTCGCCGCCTTGGGAAAGGGCAGCCTCCTCTGCTTTCCGGCGAGGCAGCTGTCGCACAGCTCCCCTGCGTGCTTGATGCGTGGCATGCCGGTCACCATCTTCCCCAACCGGCCCAGAGCTTCGAAGCTCAGGTGGCCAAAACGGCCATGCCAGAGCCAAGGTTCCTCTGCGTATGCCGCCGCCAGGCACACCGGTTGCTCCACCTTCAAATCGAGAAGGTAGAGGCGATTACGGGACCTCGATACCTTGGCTAGGAGTCGGCCGTCCTGGTCCCTGATGCGCAGCACCCCATTGCGTATCAGCACCTCCGCACCGTGCTCATCGAGCTGTCCTAGGCTGACGATGCTCGATCGGTGCTCCGGGATATAGTAGACGTCCGTGAGAGCGCGGTGCTCACCGTTCTTGCACCGGAAGAGCACGGTACCGCGCCCTCGGATCTGCACCCGGGAGCCATCGCCGAACCTGACGCTCCCGGCGTGCTTTTCGTCCAGCTTGGAGAAGGCGGCGCGGCAGCCCGTCATGTGGTTGCTCGCCCCGGAGTCGAGGTACCACCTCGGCTCCGACTCGTCTCCGGCAGCTCCCAAATGGACCTGCGCACGCGGCTCATCAAGGTGAACGACCGGCGGCGCAGACCTTTGCTCCACCTCCGCCGCCACTGCTTTGCCGCTCTCCGCGCAGAACACCCCCATCAGGAGCGCGTGCTCGCCGTCGCTGTCGTCCCGAGCAAGGTGCGCCTCCTCCTTCCTCTCCGGCTTCTTGTTTGGGCACTCCCGTGCCCAGTGCCCCACCTCGCCGCACTTGCGGCAAGCATTGGGGTCGGGGAACTTCTTTTTCCCCCTCTTCTTCTCCGCCGGTGCCTTGCCACGCTGCTTTCCGCCGTTGCCGCCGCCACGGTCACCGCCACCGCGACTGGAGCCTTCCCCGGTCTTGCGCTTCTCCTTCATCCGCGCCGACCACTCCTCCTCTGTCAACAGCAGCTTGGGCTTCTCCTTCTCCGGCGGCGCGCGATCCTCCACCGCGCGGAGCCGCCCGGTGACGTCCTCGAGCGACAATGTGGACAAGTCCAGCATCGTCTCGATGGACAGGGCAAGCTGCGCGTATTTGGCCGGCACGACGCGCAGCAGCTTGGCCACGACGTCCTCGTCGTCGACCGGCTTGCCGTAGGTGGCCAGCTGACTCGCGATCGACTGCAGCCGAAGCGCGAAGTCCTCCACGGCCTCTCCGGGCTTGAAACGAAGGTCGTCGAACTCGCGGCGCAGCTGCTGCGCCTTCGCCTTCTTGGCTCGGTCCGAGCCGAGGCGGAAAGACGCAAGCATGTCCCACGCCTCCTTCGCCGTGTTCTTCGACCCGATGGCCTCATGGAACTCGGACGGCGTGGACGCCATGAGCGCCTCCATGACGCCCACCTCCGCATCCTCACCGGCATTGCCGGTCTCCACCGCCGCCCACCACCGCCGCGCGCGCAGCTTCCACTTCATGTGGACAGCCCACTCGCCGTAGTTGGTGCGGGTGAGCATTGGCCAAGGTGTTGGACCCGCCGACCTCCCTCACCGTGCGCACCTCCACGGCGGGCTGGGATGCCGAGGCCAGCTGCCTCTCCATGGCCGCTGCTGCAGCCGCCGCCGCAGCCGCCTCTGCACCACCCCCTGCGCCACCTGCAGCCGTGTCCATTGCCGGCGACACCTCCCAGCGACTTGTACGGCTCCGATACCACGTGTTGACACTAACACCTAGTGTCAAGGTGAGCAGCACCTGCTCCCCTTCCCTCTCCCTCTCCCCTGAACCAAGGAAGAAGAAGAGCTGAGCTCTTCTTCAGCACACACACAACACTGCTCAGTTTCAGCTCCTGAAACTGCAGACTCAAAGAGATGGTGGCAAGAGCTGTCTTTTCCATTGCATTGCTTCCTAATTTATACAAGCAAGCTACCAACTACATAGTACATGATGGTATGGCTGAGTACAGCCCCCATCACCTTAGTACAGCCAAGACATGGCTGGTGTACCTCTACCTAATCCTAGTACATGGTATACATCACCTTCTACCAACTAAAGTACTAGGGATGGCCTATTGCCATACTTGCTGCAGTATCCAGGGCATGGACAGCAGACCTGACCATGCCCTTGACTGACAGAAGGTGAGGGAGTGTAGGATCAGCAGATTAAGTCTAACATCAAATTCACACCTCCATACTGTTAATTCACAAATAGTTCATTACACGTTTAGGTAAATGTTCTACAAACAACATCTCCTCATAATTCAAACTTTCATGCCATTATGTTAATGGACAAGCATTTTTTTTCAAATGTTTTGAGTTCTCACTGTAATAATCACTTTGAATGTCTAACAGATACCTTCTGAGATCACTGCTGCACTGGATCCTATTAAAGACAATGAGGAGGCTGTTAAACAATATGGAATCCACCTCGGAACTGAGATGTGCAAGAAAATTCTGGCTACTGGCATTAAGACTTTGCACCTTTACACTCTAAACATGGACAAGTCTGCTCTAGGAATTTTGATGGTAATTTCCATGTCTGAATTTCATTTTTTGTTCTGACCTCTTACTAACAACTATTTTGTCCCCACCAGAATCTTGGATTAATCGAGGAGTCCAAGGTTTCAAGGCCATTACCTTGGAGGCCGGCAACTAATGTTTTCCGTGTTAAAGAGGATGTTAGACCTATATTCTGGTAGTGTATTGGAGTTCTTTTATGTTAGGATGCTTGAGGTCTTTGTGACATGCTAACCCAGTCTACTGAATGTTAATGATTGTGCAGGGCCAACAGACCAAAGAGCTATCTTAAAAGGACATTAGGTTGGGATCAGTATCCCCATGGACGGTGGGGTGATTCTCGAAACCCATCATATGGAGCACTTACTGATCACCAGGTAATTATCTCTGTGTTCTGGTCTACTTTTTTGTGTTTACTGCAATGTTTTAACGTGACCTATGCAGTATGCAATATTTTTGTATATTCTCAGGGTGATACAAATTATACATCTTCCAGGAAAAAAGGGTCAAGTTAGAATGAACATTTAATATGATTCAGAGATATTTATTCAGTAATGAAAATATTATCATGAACCCCAAAAGGGTGTTTCCCTATAGGAATCTTTCACACTGCCACTGCTACACCTTTATGTAGACTTGATCAACAAATATCTATTCAAAATTACTCAACTTGGCTTCTGTGATGACTATTTGTCATAAAATCCTAGTTGTATGTAATCATCTATCATTTTAAACAGTTCACAAGACCACGTGGACGTGGTAAAAAGCTCCAAGAGGAATGGGCTGTTCCACTTAAATCTGTGGAGGACATTAGTGAGGTAACTGTTGGACTATGTGATACATTATTGGTCTGCATGGCATAGAAGTTGTCATCTTTAAAAGTCTTCTTTGCTAACCCTTCTTAATTCTATCCCAGCGCTTTACAAACTTCTGTCAAGGGAAACTCACAAGCAGCCCATGGTCAGAATTGGACGGTCTTCAACCAGAGACAAAGATTATCGATGACCAGTTGGTGAAGATTAACCAGAAGGGTTTCCTTACCATTAACAGCCAACCTGCTGTAAATGGAGAGAAATCCGACTCGCCTACTGTTGGTAAGTTAATTGTATTTTGTTTTATAATAGGTGGCCCTGGGTCTTGAAATATAAGTGAATTGCCCACTTTCCCTATCAGCTTAAGCTTCTAGGTTACTCAACACTGAGCAGTATTTTAAGCATCTTTTAATTTATTACAGAGATCCTTGAATGTCAGTACTTCATGTTTTAGTCAGTCTTGAAATCTTAAGTAGGAATTGTAGTGTTGAGTCAACATTCATGGGTTCACGTCCATTGTAATTATCAGCATAGTGCCACATAGAGCTGGGACTTGGGCCGTGCCATTCGAGGGCTGGTCATGGCACGGTCTTTTGGCACGACCCAAAGCACGGCACGGCACGAAATATTTTGGGCCGTGCCGGCACGACACGAACACGAGGGCCGTGCCGTGCCCAGAATCTCGGCACGGCGGGCTACATGGCCCGGCCCACATCTTGGGCCGTGTTTGGGCCGGCACGGCACGAAAATGACACGTAGACACTTTTACAACTATACAATACAATTTTCTAGCATTTACTGTACTACCTCTTATCTAATTCTTGAATAGATTATGAAAATCATTAAATTTTTATTAAAATAGTACACACAAGATATATATATTTCATATCACGAGTGGAAAAAGAAAACTAGCAAAGATATTTTGAGGGCCGTGCTTGGGCCGGCACGACCCGAAGGCGTGCCAGCGTGCCACGGGCCGTGCTTGGGCCGAAGAAAAGATTCACCGTGCCATATCGGCACGGCCCGACATGTCTCCCGAGCCTAGAGGGCACGACCCGAAGCGGCACGAAGCACGAGAGGGCCGTGTCGTGCTGGCACGGCACGGCCCAAGTCCCACCTCTAGTGCCACATTGTCGGAGAATCTCTGCTGCATCCAGATCATCTGGAAATGTCTAGGTCGTTCATGTCAAATACTTGCTCGAACTAGCATGTGAGCTTTTCTGACCTGTTTATTTATGCCCTGTTCTGCAGGTTGGGGTGGTCCTGGAGGCTACGTTTATCAAAAGGCCTACCTCGAATTCTTCTGCGCAAAAGAGAAGTTGGACCAACTAATTGAGAAGATCAAATCATTCCCTTCTCTCACTTACATTGCTGTGAACAAGGATGGAGAATCAGTCTCCAATATTGCAACGAACGCAGTGAATGCTGTCACATGGGGTGTTTTCCCTGGCAAGGAGATTATCCAGCCTACAGTTGTTGATCCAGCAAGTTTTATGGTTTGGAAGGACGAAGCATTTGAAATCTGGACACGGGGGTGGGCTTGCCTGTTCCCTGAGGGCGACTCATCTAGGGAGCTACTAGAGAAGGTAATTGTTCACTTCAAATCTTGAGGCTTGAACATAATATTTTGTTCCGTATAATAATGCAGTCAAATCAGCTCCATCTGTAACATTTTTTAGGAGATTTCTTCCTACAGTAAAGTGCCATGTTTCTGGTTCAGAAATATCTGCTCTACTGCATTTTCTGCTAAGAACATTAGAATTTTTAGCCTGAATTAGAACTTGTAATCTTGAATTGCACCTGTGTTTACAGCATTGATTTTTGTAAGACGAGCCTGCATTCGCAAAATATGCTAGTGAAACCAATCTACACATATTGTTCATCTTTCAGAACTGTATTTTCAAACACATTTCTTGGCTGCTGACTTTCAGGTTCAGAAGAGCTACTATCTGGTCAGCCTCGTCGACAACGACTACGTCCAGGGGGATCTGTTTGCTGCCTTCAAGATCTGATGATGCTCTTTACGGTCTGTGTTGTTGTTGTATGGCTGAATCACAATATTCTTGCTTCCCCGACTACAGATCTGATCGCCGTGAAAGCTTCTGTTCATTTGAGTTCGGGGGAGTCCGCTAGTCTCATTTTTCCTGATTTCTTTTGGTTTACTGGAACTATACGATATCAATAAGAAATGAGCTGTGTTCACTTTCCATTTTCTCCATGTGCAAATAGCGCAATGGCTAGTTTCAAGATGTAAAATTGGTTGTCTAATACACAGGTTGATATTGTATGTTAGTCTAGGATGCGCTGCTTGGTGGAAATAAAGATTGATCGAAATCTGATGTTCACAAGTCTTCCCCCATTTGAATTCAGCCGTTTGTTGCGGAACTTCGTTTCGAAATCTGATGTTCAACAATTCTCCCCTAATTTGAATTTAGCCGTGTGTTGCATAACTCCCTTTTCCAAAGGAAGTTTTATCCAATATCCATAGGTACCACGTGTGTCTATGCCTGTTGCATTGAGAGACTACCAATCTACCACCACGTGTGTTGCGGAATCAGCAGAATCCATCACCCGTTTGCTGAAATCACCCAACACTGGCGTTCCAGTGAATCACACGCAAAATGGCGCAGAACAAGTTTTAAGTGGCAAAATTCTAAATGGTTCCTTGTTCTGTAATAATGATGCTTATCAAGCTGCTGCAACTCACCGCAGTCTCTGCAAGCATGCGGCATGTCAACACAACACAGGGTGACAGGCCAGGGGACACAGACACGGTAGTACTACTACTTGTAAACAAGAAGAGCAAAATTTCGTCGGTTCTGTTGAAGAGAAAGTGAAAGTGAAACAGCTAACACATATATCTACCGTCTGCGTTGGAAGTGAAAGTGAAACTAAAGAATGAGCAGCGCCAACACTGGGCCGGCCGGCTCCATGTACGCTACATCGACACCCTTAACCCTGTAACCCCGACCAGGTTCAGGTTCGACTCCTATGCTGTATTTACAGAGCTCGCAACCTTGCAACGCCGTCTTCTCCTGATCCATGGCTCCATCCTCGCCTCAGCTCAGAATGGCCCCAACCCGGCGGCTCCGGCGGGCTGGTTCCCCTTGACCCTGGGCGACGCGAAGAGCGAGTAGAAGTCCTCCCCGGGCGGCGGCAGCATATCGAGGCCGCTGTACATGCCCTGGATGTCGTCGTAGCTGAGGTCCACGAACAGGTCGCTGCTCTTGGCGGCGTTGGCGGCGGCGCTGCCGTCGTCCACCTGCTCCTTCTTGGGCACCATCATCATCGCCGCCGCCGGGTCCTGGAACGCCGGGAACGAGTCCAGCTCCGGGAACGGGTCGTTGTCCACGATCTCCGACTCCGGCGTGCGCGTCTCGCCCCACGAGTGCGAGTGCGACTGCGAGTGGGAGTGCGAATGGGATGTGGTCATGTCCATCGCCTCCTCCTTGGTGGTGCCGACGCCGGCGGCGGACTCCTTCCCCAGCTGCATCTTCTCCCACTCGTTCTTCTTGTTGTACAGGCGGCACAGCACCCAGTCATCCAGCTGCACAAGCAAATCGATCGAAGATACAGTTAGTATAAGCTAAATTCGTTCAGCACAAATCAAATCAAAGGGATCATCTTCAGTTCCGTGAAAAATCGGCTTACCCTGAGCGATCCCTTCTTGGCGGCGGCGGCGCGGCCGGCGTCCGCGAGCCTGTACTCGTGCATGATCCAGTCCGTCTTGACCCCACGCGGCGCCTTCCCGGCGTAGAACACGAGCGCCTTCTTGATCCCGAGCGTGCGCCCCCGCGGCGCGACGGGCTTGTCGGCGCCGGTGGCCTTCCAGTAGCCGTTGCCGGCGGCGCGGTTGGGGCGGGACCCGTTGGGGTACTTGCGGTCCCTGGGCGTGAAGAAGTACCACTCCCTGACCCCGAAGAGCGCGCGCTCCGGCAGGTCCCAGGGGTCGAACTTGTAGAGGTCCACCTCGGCGATGATGGGGACCGGGAGGCGCTGCTCCGCCGCCTTCCGGCACAGGTAGTGCTCCACCAGCTCGTCGTCGGTGGGGTGGAACCGGAACCCCGGCGGCAGGTTCAGCTCCGCCTCCGCGTCCCTCTCCCTTCTCACCGGCACTCCCATGGCTTGGTCTGGTTGCTGGCGATGAATGAACCCGACAGGCGGCGGCAACACCGATCGGTCGGTAAAAGCGGTGGGCTTTGGCTGCCTCTTTTCTCCGGCCCGCTGTGTAAAAGCTCGCTCCGGCGGCGGCTGGGTGCTGTCGATGGTGGGTGGCTCGGCTCTGTTTGTCCTGTGGATGGGTTCCGCGGTGTTGTTGAAGCTGAGAACCGCGGGCAGGGGCGGGATATATAGCGGCGGGCGGTCCGGAAGCTTCGACCGGGAGAGCGGATGGGGGTCAATGCGAGTCGGCGGCTGCGGGAAAGCGGAGGTGGGTTCGGGAGGGAAAGGAGGGCACGTGTGGCGGGGGGAGCGCGGTGAGGTGGTGGCTGGTGGGTTCGCGGAAGGTGGGGGAGGCTCGTGGACGGCCACCTCAGCGGCCCCGGGATTGGACGGGACCGCGCGGGTGGCGTCACGGCCGACCTCAGCTGAATTGGGACCGAGGCCTTTTGCACGCCGCGGTTGCTCTCGGGCGGCGTGGTTCTTGTGTGGCCGTGCAGCGGCGCAGGTGCAGTTCAGGCTGCGGGCAGGCACCGCACCGGCGCGGGATGCAGTGTGATGAGAAAATGAATTACACATGTCTCTAGTACGTGTCGGGAGACAGAAAAGTGGGTGTGAGGTGATAGATACATGCGTGCGCTGTGCAATGAACGGGAGTGGTACTTGTCGCCTCCTGTGGTTCGAATTAATTTCATTTTTATTTTATTCATTCTTCACGAGCCACAGCCTGTGAACCGGGAAGAAGTGGTCCTTTTCACCGAGAGGATTCGTGTTAGGAGTAGTGAGTACTTGCAAGCGTAGTAGCGTGTTTCTTTCACCGAGAGGATTCGCGTAGCCTGCCTTCAAGCGATGGTGCCTACCATCGACTGTACTCCGTGGAGATACTGCTACAGGAGTGTAGTAGTATGCAGTTGCAGCACGCAGACGGCAGACGAGCACAAAAAAGGCTGGCAGGCAGGCGCAGATAACCCACTACTACTCCCCATCATGCATTTCGTCGGAACCGCGAGATCGGGGTGCGGCCACATGCACGGCAGGCTGGTCATGCATCCAGAAGATTCGCCCGCTGCCTCAGCATCCCTATTAGAGATGGCAACGGTACGTACCCGACTGGTAGTGTCCACCCGTACCCGTACCCGCACCCGCAAAATTTTACCCGTCGGGTTACCCGTACCCGCATGCGGACCCGCCGGTTAATTCTCACCCGACGGGTAACCTGTACCCGATAGCATACCCGAAAATTACCTAAAAATATCAAATAGTCACATGCAAAAATAAATCATTCTAAGCTTCCAACAAGTTACAAACATGCTAACAAACATTATTAGCATCATTACAACAAAGGCAATCTACTAGAAATATAGTGGATGTCTCAATGGGCCAAATTCATGACTTATATGCGTTAAAATAACTGAGGTTGGCTAGTTATTTTTGCGGGTATGTCTTACCCGCGAGTGTGCGGGTATGGATAGTATACACCCGCACCCGTACCCGCCATACCCGATGGGTATAGGATTTTGCCCAATAACGTACCCACGGGTAGAAAATTTATTCCATACCCGCCTCTTTATCGGGTAATACCCGTCGGGTACTCGGGTTTCGGGTACCCGTTGCCATCTCTAATCCCTATCCCTGCCCTTGTTTAGTTTCCAAATTCTCCCTCCAAATTTCACTATGTAAAAAGGAGATTCTCCATCACATCAAAAAACCGACAAATGCATGGAATACTAAATGTAGATGAAATCAAAAACTAATTGCACAGTTTTGTTGTACTTTGCGAGACGAATATTTTAAGTCTAATTAATCAATTTTTGAACAATTTTTTACACTAAAAAACAAAAAATGTTACAGTGCTTGGGATGGCACTGTGCCGAATCGGCCACCCCTGGTGGCCGACTAAACACGGCCTAGACACATGCTGGCCGAGGCCGACGCCGACGACAGGCGCGGCAATGATAGGCCCAATTATATATTACTCCCTCCGTCTCTAAAAATATAAAAATCTCGGTTTTCAAGACAATACCAGTGACCATGCAAAATTACGCATGTGCCCCTGCTTGTCCTTCACACACGCCTAAAACGTCCAAAACAGTCAGAGCTATCCAGAATTTTCGGGCGCCGGAAGCCGCAACCTGTGTGTGGATGAGAATCACTGGGATGAGATACAGCATGCGGCGGTCCTTTTTCTAACGTTTTTTTTATTCGGTAGATCCCACTGACAAAATCTGATCACAGCTCAGTATTACATGTTTTTTGAGACATGTTTTGAATGCTACGATTACATATTTTTAGGGACGGAGGGAGTATTAATTATACGGGCACGTGGTGCGCGGGCCTGCCGCGCGTCGACACGAGTCCCGCCCCTGTGACCCCGGCGGCGGCGCTGCCCGCCGTGCCTCGTGCCCGCGCCCGCACGGAAGAAAGTGGACAGGCACGCAGGCGCCTGGAGGCGCCGCGCGCAGGGGGGTGGGGCGCGTGGCGAGGCCAGCGGGAGGCACGTGGTGGACTGAGGCGCGCGCGACGTGGCTGGGTGAGAATGAGGTGCGGGGGTACGAGCCGCGGTGCCGTCGCTGTCGGGTGTCCGTGCTGGCGTGCGTTCCCGTGTGCCGTGTGCTGGCGTGCGTGCTCGCGAACAATGCCATCTAGTGGCGTGCGTTCCCGCTACCTGGCCACCGCCGCCGCTGCATCATGTCGGTCTTCCTATCCGCGGCGGAGTGAGAGCCCGTTTCTGTGAGAGAAAATTACTATTTTGATTAAAAAAATAAGCTGGCTATAGCGAACAGGGCCGGAGACGTAGGGTACGGAGCCACCGGTGGTGCTCGTCTTGGGCGGTTTGACGGGCGGCGCTCGCGCACCTACACCTACAGTACCTTTTATGTGCTCTGGCTGTGGGACCTCTGTGCGTCTGGGTTGCATTGGGCACCTATTCCACACAATGCACGAGTGCATGCACGGCTACACGTGCGCCAGGGAAGGAACGGAGGACCTGTGCTTGCGTGAGAAATGGTGTTTGGGGAAGACCCTATGAACGTGTTAGAGCTTGTTCACCCGACTTATAATCCACCTTTTTCAACTTATTTTTTTAACCAGGCAGTATTTTTCTCTCATAACAAATCAGCCAACAGTGTTTTTCAGCCGACTTATCCGCCCAGCCGAACGGACCTTAATTATCTTGTCCGCAGCGCAGCGGGGCGGAGCGTCGAGCGTCGTTCGTTCTTATCCATCCAGATGCAGGCCTGGTCAATGGACCTGTGGACGTGTACTAGGACTCTAGGAGTAGCCCCGACCCAACCCCGAGATGGAAAGCAACACGTGCTACGGCCGCCCGGTGCACTGAACCTGGCTGCCTGCCAACTTGGCAAAGACGGGAGGATTACTCCGTCGTTGCCCCGCGGTATATCTGCCGCGCCGCTGGTACATTCCCGGTATTATGCTATTCGCTCATGCCGCTATTACCACGGCGTAGTGCTCAGCTCTTCGGCCCTGTTTAGTTCGAAATTTTTCACCCCATCACACGAAATGTTTAGACATATGTACAGAGCATTAAATATAGATAAAAAAATTAAATTGCACAGTTTGTATGAAAACAGTGAGACGAATCTTTTAAGGCTAATTAGTCCATGATTAGTTATAATTGCTATAATAACACACATGTGCTAATGATAAATTAATTAGGCTTAAAAAATTCGTCTCACGGTTTTCAGACGAGTTATGTAATTAGTTTTTTTTATTAATATCTGAACACTCCCTCCAACGTCCCATAAAATATCTAACGTGACACGTATGCACCCACGAACTGACCAAGCTCTTCGTCGGCAAGAGCAAGACCGAGGTAGCCAACGCACCAGACACCCCGGCACCGTACGCCCGGAAGTCAAAAAGCGTCAGCCGTCAGATGAGGTGCAAAAGAAAAGCTCAGCTGACATGGTGATTCCGTGCACTGAACCTGCTAGTAGTTGCAGTAGTGGCATCTTTAATTTGCGGCTGCAAGCAGGTCGCTAAATGACAGGCCGGCGTTCACTGGTCAATTAGCGGCCGCCGCAGGTTGGTTGAGCGTCACGGCAGGGTCAAGTCACAGCATCGATCGCGCTCGTAATTCACCACTCACTCCACCAGAGAGGAAACCAGACGTCCGTATGTCCCTGTCCGTGTCCGCGGCGGGCCAAGTGGGTAAAAAGCGTACGGCTGCCATGCCGCGCGGGCGTGCGGGGGACGGGATGGGCCGGCCACGGGCCACGTTCTCCGGAGCACTGCCGGCCGGGGAAATATCTGGTGTGATCGCGGCACCGTCACGGCGGACGCTGTCTGCGACGTGTGCTTTGCGCTGTGTTACGCGCCGCCTGGAGCGGCAGATGAAACATCCTTGATTGGCACGGCAGGAAACATCCGTGCGCGCGCTTGGGTTGATACCTAGCTATACGGTTCGTAGTCTGGATTGGGTTTATCGCTATCCAGATCAGCATGCCGATCAGCTAGCTTGGCGTGACACTACTCCTAATAAACACACTAACACGTGGTACACGTCCAGCAGTTGGCATGCCTGGTTCGATCGATGAATGCCCTTGTGTAGTGCGTTCTATTGAGGTTCACATATCGTCTATTGAGGTCCAGCAGTTGTCATGCCTGGTTCGATCGATGAATGCCCTCATGTAGTGCGTTCTAGTATTGAGGTTCACATATCGTCTATTGAGGTCCAGCAGTTGGCATGCCTGGTTCGATCGATGAACGCCTCGTATATAGCACTCATGCCATCTTTTTCTTCTTTTGCAAAAGTCATGTCACTAAGTTTAGTTTTCACAACTCATAATTCATGTACCTGTTGAGATTCGTTGTTCGTTGGTTCGTTAGATCGGGTACGGATCACAGTAGGAAGTAGTCAAAAACGATTTACAGTAGGTGCACGAGATCTAAAACGACTACTACCACGACTTCTAGTAAGAGGAAAAGGGAACAGAGAGAAGTAGGAATCGCAGACCATCGAGAGCCGGAGTCGTAGCAGTGGGGTTGGACGTCTCGTTCGCCGGCGGTGTCATCTGCGCGCCGGCAGCGACGGTCGGTGGAGATGAGAGTCGACGCAGTGACGATGGTGGCGCAGTGAAGACGGTGGCGGCTTCCCGTCACTGGCTGCGCCCCTTCTCAGATCGGGATCGGGAATATCGGTGGGGAGTGGCGGCTCAGGTGAACCTCGTGTCTAGAGCCAGCCGGCCCCCACCTCTATATATAGCGCAGTGTGACGGGGGCCCACCAACCATGTAGGGTTGGGCGCCCCCGATCAGGGCGCGAGAAGCAAGGCCCAAAAGGCCGTTGGGCCTAATGGTAGGAGATCAAAACCCAACATTCTCCCCCTTGATCTCTCATCATTTTCTTCGTTCTTTAATTTCATACTCAAACTTTCGATTCATATTTTTCTTGTTTCTATCCTATTCCATCGCAGATTAGTGTATTGAACTGTTTCATCGTCACAACAATTAGTGCCGTTAGACTAACAGCCACAACACATTTCTCTGTTTGGAATGAAGTTTCTTCTGGGCCCTTCGTATGTTCGGGAATCATAGGCTTTCCCTTAAACCCATGCCGGCTACGTGTTCTCTGAACACGTTGGGTGGTAAGCCCTTTGTGAGCGGATCCGCGAGCATTTTCTCTGTACTTATATGCTCAAGATTTATAATATGATCCCGAACTTTATCTTTTACAACATAGTACTTTATGTCAATGTGTTTGGCAGCACCACTTGACCTATTGTTGTAAGCATATTGTACTGCTGGGTTGTTATCACAATACAACCTCATTGGTTCATTTATATCATCAATCACTTTCAATCCGGGTATGAATTTCTTTAGCCAATTCACCTGCCCCGTTGCCTCATAGCATGCTACAAACTCGGCATACATTGTCGAGGATGTAGTTACGGTTTGTTTGGAGCTTTTCCACGATATAGCCCCTCCTGCGAGAGTAAATATATATCCTGACGTGGATTTTCTTTCTTCTCCCGCATAATCGGAATCTGAATACCCCTCTATCTTCAGGGAATCAGATCTTCTATACGTTAGCATGAGGCCTTTCGTACCCTGCAAATAACGCAGGACTTTCTTCACCAATTTCCAATGTTCTATTCCTGGATTCTTTTGATATCTGCCAAGTAACCCGGTGACAAAAGCCAAGTCATGGCGTGTACACACTTGAGCATATTGTAAACTTCCAACTGCTGAAGCATACGGTACCGCTTTCATTCGGTTAATCTCATATTCATTCTTGGGACATTGATGTTCCCCATATCTATCGCCCTTGACAATAGGAGCAGGTGAAGAACTGCACGCATGCATACTAAATTTCTTCAAAACCTTTTCTATGTATGCCTTTTGCGACAGTCCCAGTACCCCCTTTCTTCTATCTCGGTGAATCTCTATTCCCAAAACAAACGAGGCCTCACCGAGATCTTTCATATCGAAGTTTGAGGACAAGAATTTCTTCGTTTCCATTAGTAGACTGACATCACTGCTAGCAAGCAGGATATCATCCACATACAGAATTAGGAATATATACTTTCCATTCTTGAATTTTGCGTAAACGCAATTGTCCTCAACATTTTCCTTAAACCCAAAACCTTTTATCGTTCTATCAAATTTCAAATACCACTTTCTTGAGGCTTGTTTCAATCCGTAGATTGATTTCTTTAGACGGCATCCCATATTTTCTTTTCCTTTTACAACAAAACCTTTCGGTTGTGCCATATAAACATTTTCTTCCAAATCCCCGTTAAGGAACGCCGTTCTTACATCCATTTGATGTAACTCCAAATCATAGTGGGCCACAAGTGCCATTATAATTCTAAAGGAATCTTTACATGAGACTGGAGAAAACGTCTCATTGTAATCAATCCCTTCTCTTTGCGTAAAGCCTTTCGCCACAAGTCGCGCTTTAAATCTTTCTATGTTCCCTTGGGAGTCATATTTTGTTTTGTAGATCCATTTACAACCTACTGTTTTGGCTCCCTTAGGAATAATTTCCAAGTCCCAAACTTTGTTGGTACTCATTGATTTCATTTCATCTTCCATGGCCTTAAGCCACTTTGATGAGTGGTCGCTTCTCATGGCTTCTTCAAATGAGGTGGGATCATCCCCCATCTGTAATTCTTCTGTTTCATAAACTTCATAGTCATTAGAAATAGCTGACCTTCTTGTTCTTTGAGACCTTCTAGGGGCCTCTGGCACTTGTTCCACATTGGGCTGTTGTTGTTCTTCCTCATGTGCGACGTTTGGTTCTATGGGGTCCTCAAGGACAGCCTCCTCAAGGACAGGTTCCTCATGTTCATTTATTATCGCCACGGGAGAACTTGCAACAGGTGTTGGCTCTACAGTGTCCTGCACTGTCGGCTCAACAGCAACAGGTAGCGTAAAGAATGGTTCTTCAACCATCGGAGTGGGTACATGTACCCGTTTCTCCTGCAGGCTTATTTCTCGTGCTACCATGCTCCCCCTGATCATGTTATCCTCCAAGAACACAGCGTGTCTTGTTTCTACAATCTTCGTATGTCTGTCAGGATAATAAAATCGATATCCTTTCGACCTTTCTGGATAGCCAATAAAATGGCAGCTGACTGTCTTGGAGTCTAACTTTCCTATGTTTGGGTTAAACACTTTTGCCTCAGCTGGACAGCCCCACACACGCAAATGGTTAAGTGAGGGTTCCCTTCCTGTCCATAATTCATACGGTGTTTTAGGCACCGATTTGCTTGGTACCCGATTAAGTATGTGAATGGCGGTTTTCAGTGCCTCCATCCATAAACTAATCGGTAAAGTGGAGTAACTTATCATGCTTCTTACCATATCCATTAGGGTACGGTTACGTCTTTCAGCCACTCCATTCTGCTGAGGCTCCCCCGGTGTGGAGTACTGAGCGACTATGCCATTTTCCTGTAGAAACTTTGCAAACGGTCCAGGAATTTGGCCATATGGGGTATGTCGCCCATAGTACTCTCCACCTCGGTCTGATCGTACTATCTTTATTTTCTTATCATGCTGATTTTCAACCTCAGCTTTAAATATTTTGAATTTATCCAATGCTTCCGATCTTTCTTTAATTGGATAAATATAGCCATAACGAGAATAGTCGTCTGTGAATGTTATAAACGAATCATAACCATCCACGCTTTTCACAGGAAAAGGACCACATATATCAGTGTGGATTATTTCTAAAGTTCCTGTGCTTCGTTTGGCATTTTTCTTAATTTTCTTGACATACTTTCCTTTGATGCAATCAACGCATTGTTCTAAATCTGAAAATTCTAAGTGCGGAAGAATTGATTCTTTAATTAGCCGTTCCATTCTCCCCCTCGAAATATGGCCCAAACGACAGTGCCATAATTTCGAAGAGGCATCATCAATTCGCTTCCGCTTCTTAGTTACATTCGCAGATGTGGAATCATTCATATTCTCATCGCATACATTGTTCGTATTTTCATCAAGAGATAATAAATAAAGCTTGTCTTGTCGGAAGGCAAGACCAACACATTCATTATTAACAAGTATCTTACATTTGCCATTACCAAAATGGCAATCAATTCCGTCATCATCAAGTTTCGAAACACTTATTAAATTTCTACGCAAAGAGGGAACATAAAGTACTTCTTTAAGTCTAAGTACAAAGCCATTATTCAATTCTAAAGATAAATCTCCAATAGCTTCAACATTGGCTTGCACTCCATTTGCAACTTTAATCGTTCTTTCTCCTCTTTGCAAGGTTCTCGTCCCACTTAACCCCTGTAAGGAATTTGCAACATGAGTAGTTGCTCCTGAATCAACCCACCAAGTGGATTTTGCATAACATAAATACAGGGATTCATCTACAAATGTAATAAATTCATCACCTCTTTTCAGTAGAGATTTCAGGAAGTCTGGACAGTCTCTCTTGTAGTGTCCCTTCTTAAAGCAGTGCTTGCATTGATCTTTCTCAGCTCCACCATAGGAGTTGTTCTGCTGATTTTCAGATTCTTGGGGTTTCTTTCCCTGTGAATTTGAGGAAGAGGCCTTATCCCACTTGGGTTTCCCTTGTGGTTTAAAGTTCTTGCCATTAAAGTTCTTTCTTTTGTTATCCTTCACAAAATGAGCGGACTCACTCTGTGAGGATTTTATCCTCTCCTCTTCTTGAGCACACATTGAGATAAGTCTTTCTATGCCCCATCTTTCAGGCTGCATATTATAGTTCACAATGAAAGTATCATATTCTTTTGGCAAGGAAGCAAAAATCAAATGAATCAGGAAATCATCTTCCTTCAAATTCATTTCTTTCAGCTTAGATGCCGTGGTGTTCATCTTCAAAATGTGCTCTCTGATGCTACCACCAGTATATTTTTCATTCACAAGTTTCTTTATCAGTGAACTTGCTGTGGCCTTGGTAGACCCAGTAAACTGACTCTTGATTTTATCAAGATATTCTGTGGCAGTAGCACATTCAGGGATTGAGCCCCTTATCTGTTCTTCTATGGTGGCCTTAGCTACCAATAAGCACTTGCGGTTGGAGAGAGTCCATTGCCTATGTTCAAGATCATATTTCATTCTTATCTCAGCATGATCACGCTTTCTAGTAGCGAAATCAGCGTCAGATTCATTTTCGCCTCTCACCGGGTCCTCTGGTTCAATGGGACACGGTGAGATGATGGCAAAATCGACCTCTCCCAATGCAAGTTCTAGTTCATATTTCTCCCGCCACACACGGTAATTTGTCCCGTTGAGTGTCGGGATGTTCGAGATGTTCACAATGCATTTGCCTCCTGAAACCACATCAGAGTAAGTGAGAAATATTTATATACGAAATCATATGCTTTAACTCAACGTTGGTCAAATTGAAACATATAATTCATCTATGCAATAATTTTACATCACCGTTGGGCAGAAATAAAATTAATGCACAATTTTCATAAATCAAAATTATAATATTGTTATTAACAACGTTGGTCAGAAAATAACAATAATACAATTCATCTTCAATTATTATTCATTTTTCAAAACCAAATTCTCCCGTTGGTTTGAATTTAATAATGAAAATAACTATATCAAGTACGCAGCGGAAATAATAAAATTCTCATAATGTTATTTTCCAGAAGCACCAAAAAAAAATTCATTATTTTCTGAGCAAAATGTCGTTGGACAATATTGCACGAAAGTTCATATCAAAATTCTATTCAAATTCATTCAAATATTCATCGAATTCATATAAAGATTGCTTTTGAAAAAAAAATGAAATTTCTCCTTTCTCAGCCCAGCGGCCCAGCCAACCGGCGGCCTGGCCAAAAGGGCGCCCCGCGCTCGGCCCACTCAAGCAGCCCAGCGGCCCAGCCGACCGGAGCAGTGGCGCACGGCCCACGGCCAACCGGCCCGGCAGCCAAAAGCGTTCGGCCTGCCAGCCGCTCGGTCCGTGTGCAGCCGTCTCCTTCCCGGCCTGCCAGCCAAGCACGCGCGGCCCATTAGCGGCCGGCCAGCTGCTCGGCCCTAGGGTTTCAAAATGGCGGCTCAATCCTGGCCGTCCGTCTGATCCAGCGGCTGAGCTCATTTCTCGGTGGTATAAAACTTGCCCGGCCGGCCTTCCTTCTAACCCTAGTCTCTTTCTTCTTTCCTCCATTTCCAGCACGGCCGCCGGCCACCACCGGCCGGGTAGGAAGCCGCCGGAGCTTCTCCTCCCATTTTCCCTTCCTCTTGGTCTCCACCGGCGGGAGAGGCAATCGCCGAAGTTTCGGTTCTTGACGCCACACAGTGGCGCCGCTGTCGCCCCCCTCGCCGGCGCGCGAGCTCGCCCTGGGCTGAGCTCGCTGCCGTCGAGCGGGCTAGCAGACGGTGCCCACTTCACGCGCGCGCGCGGTGACGAGAAGGATCTAGCCGCCGGTTTTCTTCAGCCGCGTGTGGTTCTGTGGTTCATGCGCACGGCGTCGGAGAAGAAAACCGAGTCTCGACCGATGGTTCCATTCATCTTCTTTCTTTCGATCTAGGGTTAGGGTTTCTTGGATTTAATTTTCTGATCCGTGAGAACGAATTGTGTTCAAGTTCATCACTGTACCCGATCTAGGGTTCTTGATTCATAACCACGGCTCCGGTACCATTGTTGAGATTCGTAGTTCGTTGGTTCATTAGATCGGGTGCATTTCGTCATAGGAAAAGGTCAAAGTTGATTCACAGTATGTGTACGAGATCTAAAACAACTACTACCGCGACTTCTAGTAAGAGGAAAAGGGAATAGTGGAACAGAGAGAAGTAGGAATCGCAGACCATCGAGAGCCGGAGTCGATCACAGTAGGAAGTAGTCAAAAACGATTTACAGTAGGTGCACGAGATCTAAAACGACTACTACCACGACTTCTAGTAAGAGGAAAAGGGAACAGAGAGAAGTAGGAATCGCAGACCATCGAGAGCCGGAGTCGTAGCAGTGGGGTTGGACGTCTCGTTCGCCGGCGGTGTCATCTGCGCGCCGGCAGCGACGGTCGGTGGAGATGAGAGTCGACGCAGTGACGATGGTGGCGCAGTGAAGACGGTGGCGGCTTCCCGTCACTGGCTGCGCCCCTTCTCAGATCGGGATCGGGAATATCGGTGGGGAGTGGCGGCTCAGGTGAACCTCGTGTCTAGAGCCAGCCGGCCCCCACCTCTATATATAGCGCAGTGTGACGGAGGCCCACCAACCATGTAGGGTTGGGCGCCCCCGATCAGGGCGCGAGAAGCAAGGCCCAAAAGGCCGTTGGGCCTAATGGTAGGAGATCAAAACCCAACAGTACCATCATTGCTATATCGACCACTCTAAAAAATAACGAAAATTCAATGGGACGTATATTCTGTGAAGGGTGGAGACCAGAGTATGGAATGAAGTTTTAGACGCTACTCCCCCCAGTCCATTTTATCTGGCGCAAGTTAGAATGACACGGTCTCCTAGATTACACTTTGACCATTCATTTGCTTTATATTATATTATTTATACTTATAAACTTATAATCATTGATAGTATGATTCTTTATAAATCTAATCGTATAAAGTTTGTATTATAATAGTTAAAAATTATTAGCCTAATTATTGGTCAAAGTTTTCAAAGTTTGAATCTTGATATACGTTTACACCAGATAAAATGGATTGGAGGGAGTATATATGTATTGGGTGGGGTAGTTGGGAGATCCAACGACAATTCATACATAATACATAAAATTGAACTTAATTAGGGAGAACCCAAGGGTGCATCTTATGTTGGTGATCCACGCACCTCAAATCTTATACATGCAAAGAAAAGAGAAAGGAATGCAACAAAAATACACATATGCCATAAGCCTCGTAATGCGTTAAGCCGCTCACATTTGGAGTGTCTAGGCATGGAGGTGCTCCTTGCCTCCTTACAGTTACGCTTCAGGGTGGTCGAAAACAATTATTGATCAGGGGGGAGGCAGGGCCAGAATCCATGAGTTGCCTGAAACGAAGTCTGTCCCAACAAAGGGCTTGACCTGAGCCTCCGTGAGCTCCAAGGCCAATCCATCCTTCTTAGCTAGCCGCATCTGACCCAGGCCCGGAGCACTTGAAATTACCATAGTAAGTTCCACTGTGCCAAAAATAACATAATGCAATTGAAGCATCATCACATATATACTTGTATATAGTTGAAGATCACACACATTTCATGAGAAAAGGAAGTAATTAGCAAGTGGTTACCTCTTTGGAGAATTGATGTTTCCCCGGTCCAAGATAACGGGCACAACCTCATTTCCCATCTCAGTGTAGGAGTAGACGGCGCTCGAGCCCTCCAATACCCTACCCAGGTAGACCTTTTGCCCCTCCCCCTTGATGGTGCAATTCTTGAAGGAGAAACCACTATCATTGGGGGCATCCACACTTGTCTTGCCGCTCTGCAGCTCTTTGGGCGTGGCTACGATCTCCTTGTTCACGGAGATGATGTTCCATTCCTTGTAGAGCGATCTAGCAAAGCCAAAGATGAAGTCAACTGTGCCTTTGATTGTGCATGCCTTGTAGTAGTGCAATCCCTTCTGGTCATACAATGCAACTTGCCCACCGTCGATGATGCAATTGTAGAAGGTTGCCTTTGTTCCCAAAACCCTTAATGCCGGCACTTGGCCTTTCTTAGCCCCGGCTTTGGCAATGGTGCATCATTCTTGAAGATGATGCCATATGCAATGAAATAATCAGACTCTATGGTTACGGTGCTACTGCCAACGGTGCCAAGAGGCTTTCCATCCTTGCCCAAGGTGGTGGCGGTGTCGTTCCAGACGATGGTGGCGGGTTCTTAGGATCGGACTAGAAGGTGACAAATGGCTTGCTTTTGTTTAGGAACACCTTCTCACGAAACACAGTGCCAGCTTGGAGAGTGAGAACATAGTGGCTAGTGCTGTTATCGGGAATGTTGGCGATGGACTCACTGATGGTCTTGTAGTAACCATTTTCGCCGCCCAAGTCGTTGTTGGGCTCGATCCCATTGTTAACTCTACTAGACTTGGCAGAGGTGAGTTCGAGAGATCCTTACCTCCACCAGCAGATTTACCAACATTAGTCGTCTGCTGCAGTGTCACCTACTTATCGAAGTCGCCCTCCTGGTATGATGGCGCCAGCAATGAACCAAGCACGAGCAGCGCCAATAGCCGCGAGGGGCAAAGGAGTGTCTCCTTTTTCATGGCCATATCTGTTGTGATATTCTTATGTAGTTATGTTCCTCCTCACGTTCGTCTTCTTCTTATACATATACAGCACCCGTTTGTCATGAATAGAGGGTTACGAGATCAACAAGGAAAGCAATGGCCTTTTTCTACCATTGTTTCCTATGGATGGAGGTCATTGGCTTCTAATTTAGGCCTTAATCTGACTTCCGCATGCGTGTGTGTGCTGTGTATTCCTTCTGCCATTTTTGTCGCTCGTGGGAGGTCATTAGCTAGAAAGAATTTTCGGCTTCAATTACTTTGACTTCTGCATGCATGTGAGCGGACTACCATTTTTGCTGCCATTGGGTGGAGGCCATTAACTAGAAATTTCTGGTGTGTTTGGTTCGTGAAGTCACTCCATGCTTTGTAAGGTGATGCATCATGAGTTCATCTCATGAATTTTGGTGGAATCAACTCATTCCTCATGTATATATTAATTATTAGTTTGTGAGGAATGAGGTGGTGATGGATCAACTCATTACATACCACGAACCTAAATACAAAAAGTGAGGAGTGAGACGAAGACAGGAAGATGTTCCGCCTCATTCCTCAAACCAAACAGACGCTTCATGTCTTCCTTTGACCGCGGCATGTTCACTAAGTTTGTACATTTTCACATCTATAGGAGTGTTGCACTCAATTTTAAGGATGAATTTAGAAGTTTACCATATGCGTGCCTAGGAACCGGGGCGAAGCTAGAGCACCAATGACCCGAGTGCACACTTCATAAACATAATGATAATATCCGTACACTGACAATACATAAAAAGTAGAATTGCAGGAATGCTTACCAAAATGATGAGTATGAGGTATTGACAGTTAATTTGATAAACACCAATAATTTATATGGTCCCCATGGCAAAATACATACTAAGCCTGAGTCCTTTTTTTTTGAAAGGACGGCAAAAGCTTTACCGCTATTTTTATTAGATGATGAAAAAGAAAACAAAGTGGCAGCCCAGTTTTTTGAGTGAAAACCGGGCCCAAAACCCACACAACTGCGGAGAGTGCACCCACTCATCCCACACAACTTGGTACTCCAACTCACCACTAACAACTTCACATTACTCGACGCTTTGGTGAACTTCATCGAGCCAACTTGGTCAGACGACCTAGCTAGCAACTCAACTTGGTGGGAAAAAAACCGACCCAACTAGCAACTCCACTACTAACAACTAACTCAGGCAAACAAAGAAAGCGTTAAGCCAAACACCACCAGCGGAACCACCTGAAGCACAACCATGACCAAACAGCAGGAACGGAGCAGTGGAGGAGAGCTGGAATGCCTCACGACGCCTTCAAGAAGGTCACGACGCCAAAGGCGCCGACATCGCAAGCCCGCACTAGAAGGTTTTCACCTGCAAATCCAAAATGGGCGGGAGAAGAGGCACCAGAAGGACGCCTCAAGGGAGGAAGCAACGTCTGCAGTCGTCGTCGTCTAGGCTTACGCCATAACCTCACATCTCCTGCACCACTACCGCCCCCCAATGGCCACCGCGAAGGAGACAGTCACGAAGGAAGGCGCTAGTGGCGAATGCGGGCGTCCCCACCGACACCCGACGGCACTACGCGTGCCACGAGCGTCCTCGCAGCACGCGTAGCCGCATGACGACACCCCCGACCCATCACAAAGACAGGTCACAGATAGCCAAGGGGAGCTAGGAGAAGGCATGACCATCGCCCTGAGGAAGGACGACGGGCAGCCGCAGCCACCAACCAGCCGAGAGAAAGAGCCGGACGAAGCACGCCGAAGAGGATGCCCACCGCCAGAACCAGCCGAAGCCAATTAGCAGCAAGCCGAACGGGGCAGCGGCAAGGGAGAAGGAAGATGACGGGGAGGAGAAGGGGGCTAGGGAAGTGGGGGTAGAAGCCCTAGCCACCTAGCCCGCCAACACCCACTCTCCGGCCGCACCCAGCCGCCCTCCCTGTGGCCCCGGCCGCTGACCTCCCAGATCCAGCCGCCGGACCCATGCGGCCACCCGGAGCTGCCACCCACGTGTGGAAATGGCCGTCGCCCACCGTAGTCTGCCAGAGCCTGTGCCAGCCACCAGATCGGCCAACCCATCAGCGTCCTCCACCCCAGCCAAGCAACGCAAGCCGCGCCACCATGGCACCGTGGGCGTGCCGACGCCAGGCCACCATAGCCAACACAGCCGAGGCTCGGGTGGCCATGCCACCACAACAAACTACCACACCACCTCCGCCCCCATGCGCACTGCACTGACAGACACCCCCTGCAGCACCCGCCGACCAACGAAGGCAACTAGTAGGAGAACAGGTCAGCAAAACAAGCGAGCACAGCGACGGGGGAGTACAGGAGCATGCCGCGAGGGCCCAGGCTGCCGCGGGCTGAACCACGTCGAGGAGCACCGGACCCACTCACCGACCCGCTGGATCTGGCCATCCACTGAGCGGATCTAGCCACAACAGCAAGAACACGACTGGATCTGGTCGGCCAATGAAGCAGAGAAGAAAAGGTAGAGAAAAGAGGAGGAAGGAAGGGGGGAAGACGTAGAGGAGAGCTGTGAGAGGCCACGTCGCCGCCCTCCTCGCCACCCGTCGAGCTTCCGACCGGCAGCTCTAGTGGCGGCGCGGGCCAAAAGTGGTGGCAGAGGGGCTTGCTCGCTGGTGTGCGGGCCAAGCGGACGACACGAGGGCCATGAGAAAAGGTGTCGAACCCTCTTAAAGCCTGAGTCCTTGATGAGTCAATTACCTATAACAGAAGTGCTAGTTAGGTGACTAAATATTTTAAAGAAAGATGATTCAGGTATTAGAAAACGATAAAACATGAAAGTAATGCATCACCTCCTAGATTAGCAATATTCCATTTTCTTGAAGCAATCCACTACGACAGTATTGTTAACTTTCAACATTTTTTGATTTTTCCACATAATAAATTAAATGAGACTATTACTCATGTAGTGATCACCCGTACAGTTGCACAAAGATGTTTTCACAATGTTCATGCCTAAAAAAGAGCCTCTCAACTATAGTAGTGGTGATAGGCAATACAAGTATTAGCTTCAATAGCAGATAAACTAAATGCTAGGTAAGATGTTTCCTTGTCTCCATTTTTCAGAAAGCTCAACAATGGTTTGCGGCAAGAGCATAACATAGGGATATGTGTTAAGTCCCGGGTAAGAGGTTCTCGACCAAAGGACCCCCGACCGATCCCTCCACGATTACTCGAGGGCTCGAGGGCTACACCCCTTAGGTGCACTAGTGGAGGCCGGTTGAAAGGTCTTAATATGGCTAGAGGGGGGTGAATAGCCTATTTAAAAATCTACAAGATCATTAGAGAAATTTGATTAGTATGACAAACGGCGAAATACAAACTTGCTCTAGATCTACAAGGGTTGTAAGCCACCTACCCAATAATTCTAGTTGCTATGATCACTAGGGACACAAGAAGCTAAGTTGCTACTCACAAAGAGCTCTAAAACTTGCAATACTAAAGAGCTCCATTAGATGAACTTAAGCTATAAAGCAAACTCTCGATTCTAGCTACACTAAAGAGCTTGCTACAACTAGTTTGCGAGAAAGTAATGCAGTGATCAAGATAATTATACCTCCGCATCGAGGAATGAACCAATCAAAAAATGAATACCAATCAATCACCAGGAGAATACCAATGGGCGAGAGATAAGCAATTTTTCTCCCGAGGTTCACGTGCTTATCGGTACTCTATTCCTCATGTTGACCAACACTTAGTGGTTCGACGGCTAAGAGGTGTTACACGAACCTCGTCCACACAACTGGACACCGCAAGAACCTACCCACAAGTGAGGTAACTTAATGATACGAGTAATTTACTAGAGCTACCTTACGGCGCTTCGCCGGGGAAGGTGCAAGACCCCTCACAATCACCGGAGCCGGCCACAAACAATCGCCATCACGTGTCGAAGCTCCTCCGCTGCTCCAAGCCGTCTAGGTGGCGATAATCACCAAGAGTAACAAGAAATCCGCAGCCACAATGATCCCCAAGTGCCACTAGATGCAATCACTCAAGCAAATACACTTGTAATCACTCTCAATCTCACTATGATAATGAATCAATAATAAAGATGAGTGGGAGACGTTTGCCTAGGCTCACAAGGATGTCAACTATGTCAAAGTGCCAAGAGAGTCATCCCCAAGCCGGCTAAACACTATTTATAGAGCCCATCAAACAAATAGAGCCGTTAGGGTCAAGAGAGGGGGCTCTGCGCACTAACCGGATGCGCCCGCGCCAGCGTCTAGTTTGGATCTCACGCCACGAGTCCACACTTTGAATATTACGCGTTGATCTCCAACGGCCATCTCTCAGTCACGCGAACGGTTAAGTCATGACTGGACTCGTCCTTCAAGTGACCGGACTCATGGCCTACACGTGTCCGTTCAAGTTCAGTAAGCATCTAGAGCCAAAAATTGTAACAGAACCGACCAATTATACGAAATCAAGTAAGAAAATCATCCACCGAGCAGACGATTTAGCAAACTTAAGCCCGTATAACCCGGTAGTCCGTGAAATCACGACGGATTTCAAACCAACTTACAACCAGCCAAGATCGTAATAAGTTTAGCAGTCACCATCACAAGTTACATAAAAGTTTGTATCACAAATACATCGGAGTTTAACGCCCGCGCCAGCGTCTGGTCTGGATCTCACGCCACGAGTCCACACTTTGAATATTACGCGTTGATCTCCAACGGTCATCTCTTAGTCACGCGAACGGTTAAGTCATGACTGGACTCGTCCTTCAAGTGACCGGACTCATGGCCTACACGTGTCCGTTCAAGTCCAATAAGCATCTAGAGCCGAAAATTGTAACAGAACCGATCAATTATACGAAATTAAGTAAGAAAATCATCCACCGAGCAGACGATTTAGCAAACTTAAGCCCGTATAACCCGGTAGTCCGTGAAATCATGACGGATTTCAAACCAACTTACATACCAACCAAGATCGTAATAAGTTTAGCAGTCACCATCACAAGTTATATAAAAGTTCGCATCCCAAATATATCGGAGTTTAAACATAGTTATTACAAACCAAGTTCAAATAAAAGTAGCAGAAGCATTTAGTTCAAACCATATACTCACACAGAGTTCGAAATAAAGTGCCAGCTCGGGATCATCTCCAACAAAAGCATCAGACGAGACGCAGGGAATGACCACTGCCCATGGCCATAAGCTTCACCCATCGTAGGATAAAGGCAGTTGATACAGTAGCCGTAATACATCTGCCCATCTGCAACAAGTGGGAACAAAACCCTGAGTACGAGAAGGTACTCAGCTAGACTTACCTGATATAACTGAAAATAAATGACACCAAGGATCATGACAGGCTTTATGGTGGGGTAGCTGACTCATTTGCAAAAAGACATTTTTAGTATTTAAAGAATCTTTTCTAGAAGTTTTGCATCAAGTTAAATCTTTATTAACCTGTCAACTACATTTGCACCTGTACTAGAGTAACATGTAATTAAACAGGTAAGGATAACCAATGATCATTAACAACTTCCATCATGTCATATTCCATATAACTGTTCAAGTGTTCCATCAATATTACTACGATGAAGTAACTCAAGTCAAGTGTTCACTATCCAGTGAACGATGACGATTCAAATTGATTATTAACCCGCTGGTAATTTATTCCTGTAACACCCCTGGGTGTTAAGCATGCATTCACATCCCAAAGCATAATCATTAGCATTGCATGCATGTTCATCACCATATGACAATTTAAGTTGGAATTAATTAAATTGTGAAAAACATATGTTTGAACCCTAAAGTATTACAATTGCTAGCGAAGGGTGGTAAAATTTGTTTGACTATAACTCTAAATGACTTAGAATTAATTAACATGATTTTTGGAGCAATTTTTGTATTCAAAATCTCCCCAAATTTTGCTTTTAAAAATATTTTAGAAAAATGAGTTTTTATTTAAAATTTGGACTTTAAATCACTAATTCAAAATTTATTTAGAATTTTGAAAAGTGCCCTAAATGAAAGTTGTAGAGAATTAAATTTTGAACAACTTTTGTTTTGGGGGCAACTTATGAAAATGCCTTTTTCATCTTCAAAATTTGAATTTGAATCAAATTATAAAATCTGGAATTTTATTTAGAAAAGAAAAACGATTTCTTACCTTAACGGGCCGCGGCCACCTTTTCAGCCCGCGAGCCGAAGCCAGCCCGGCCCCACTCGCCCGCGCCTTCCCCGCTCGCGCACGCTCGCCGCGCCAGCGCGATCGGCCGCGGTAGGAGCTGCTCGCCCCGTGGCCGACATGTGTCGCTCGTCGGCGACACCTGGCCGTCCGTGGCCCCTAGGAGCGCACGCCTCACCATTTCAAGCTGCAGGCGCTCCACTTCCCGCTCTGCCTCCCTGCCATTCCTCTGCGTGCTCGCTCCCTTCCTCCTTTCTCTGGAGAACCCGAGCGGGAGAACCGCTCGCCATCGCTCGCCCTCTCCTCCGCCGCCGCGTTCCGACGACGGCAAGCCACCGCCGTCTGATTGCCTGCGCACAGTGCTCCGCCACCTTCTCCTCTCCTCTGAACAAGCGTCAACAGCTCCTTGCTCGCGCAGGTGGGGCGAAATTGCTCGGTTTCCGCGTGCCGCCGTGGACGGAGCCACCGAGCTCGCGCTCCGACCACCGGCGCTCTCGCTCCTCCTCATTTCCTACGATTAGCTCCATCGTGTTCGCCTTTTCTTTGCGGTTCTTTTGCTCGCCACACCTCGCCTGCTCATGACCAGAAACGGGCGTTGGCCGTCGGCGGCCATCGCACCGCTGCGGTCCTGGGCGCCGGGATGTCCCGGCCGTGGTCACGCCCGCCCGTGTTGGGTCGGGACGGCCTTGGGCCAGAGCCCAAGCCGGGCCGACTCGTCTGCTTTCCCCGTGCGCGTGCTCGGGCCGAAAGACGTAGCCGGCCGGTTGACTTCACTGGGCCGGCCCGTTATCAATAAGAAAAATTGGTTTTTTTTGTTTTTCTTTTATTATTTAAGAAATAAATACTTTGGAAAATGTTTGTGTAATTATGTTAGCTTCAAAAATTGTGAAACAAATTTTGTAGTGTTTCTCATGAGTAGATCTACAGTTTAAAAATATTGCATGTCAAGTTTAAAATACTTTTTTGTAGGGTTTTTATTTAATCACTGAAATTGCTGTTTTCTTGTTAAATATGTAATAAATCATAGAAAGCTCAGAAAAATATGGTTCCACTTGCAATAATTTTCTTTTGTAATGTACTTTCTAGGAAAAATATATTCCATGCATGTTCTGTATAAAAATTCTTATGTGTTGTACAAGTGTTTAATATTGTAAATAATTGTTATTTTTGCTAGAAAGAAAAATATGAATAAAACATGCATGTAATAAATTTTCTTTAGTGGTTGTTTATTGTGTAGAATGTAGAAAAATTGTTGAATCTGTTGTTTGATACTTTTCATAGTATAAAATATTTTTATGCTCGTTTTTAGGCCCTAGCTTGTTATTTTTGTGTAGTCGGTTCTATTAATCCAAATGCAATGAAATTTTTGTGGCATGATGGATTAGATGATAGAAAGCTACTGTAATTTTCTTAGATTTTCTGTGCTACCAAAATGGTTGTTGCTGTTCAAACCTAGTTGCAATTAGAGTTTAATTAACCTTGTTAATGCATGACTGATTAATAAGACTTACTTTAGTGTATCTTTGAAGCATCTTAGATTTTTGTGTTGACTTAGCTTAGTAGTAGTAGAAGAGAATGCAGTAGATGATATGTGCTTGTAGTATATGTTCTTGGATGATGTTGACTACCTTGTAAAATATTTGTATTCCTACTTTATGCAATAAAGTAAACCTGGACATCTACATCTCATTCATCATGATCATTACATGTCATTTTTGCAATGCACCTAGGCATGAGCACTTATACGTTTGCATCATATAGGATCACAGGAAGTAACTCCGGTAGCAGTTTCCGAGGAGCCGGAAGAGCAGCCCGAGGTGCAGGAGCAGGAGGTGCCCGAGGCCGACGAGGAGGTCGGTGAGGATCTTCCAGAGTGTCCAGACCACCGTCCGAGATCTTTCAAGAGAGGCAAGCCCCGGAGTATTTTTCTCCCCCGGTTTGCAAATAATTTATTAATACTTTATTTAACTGATGCATTACGTTTAGGAGTTGTTTGCAACCGTTGCTGCATTATATCTTGTTTACCCTTTCTACCATATCCTTGTTACCTTGGTATTCATAGTTCAGAAATGCTTAGCTTGCTTAGACCGGTAGAAGTCGGGTGATTTCCTGTCACCTGCGAGCTATAGGTGGTTACCTGGATCTGCTTGAAAAAGTATGTCATCTGAGAATAACAAAGTGTTAATGTGGAATTGAGACCTGACGGAAACTTACAGGGTTTCGAACTATAGTGTTTTCCATCTGTGTCGATTAAGGACAGACCGTTGTTGGGCCTCGAGTCATGTTGAACTCATGTCTTACATTTAGCTGGTCGAATAATGTACCTTTCGACCGTGAAGCTAGGAGATTATTCGAGCCGAGTGGATTGCCCGCAACGCACTGTACCGGAGCAGTAGTGGCAGGATACGGGGGTGCGATGATAAGGCCAAAGAGTAGTCGGGCGACCCCCGGGTACATGTGGTTCCTGGCAAGCTCGCGACTTTACCTGAATGGTTGACTCGGTGACCAATACCTCACTTTAGCGGGTGAGTGAGGTTTGTGTAAGGAATAAATTACCAGCTGGTTAATAATCGATTCGAATCGCCATCGTTCACTGGATAGTGAGCACTTGACTTGAGTTACTTCATTGTAGTAATTCTAATGGAACACTTGGACAGTTATTTGGTATATGACATGATAGAAGTTGATTACTGATCATTGGTTATCCTTACCTGTTTAATTACTTGTTAATCTAGTATAGGTGCAAATGTAGTTGATAGGTTAATAAAGATTTAACTTGATGCAAAGCTTTTGGAAAGATTCTTTAAATTGCTAGAAATGTCTTTTTGCAAATGAGTCAGCTACCCCACCATAAAGCCTATCATGATCCTTGGTGTCTTTTATTTTCGGTTATGTCAGGTAAGTCTAGCTGAGTATCTTCTCATACTCAGGGCTTTATTCCCACTTGTTGCAGATGGCCAGATGTATTACAGCTACTGTATCAACTGCCTTTATCCTGCGATGGGAGAAGCTTAGGACCATGGGCAATGGTCATTCACTACATCTCGTCTAATGCTGTTGTTGGAAATGATCCTGAGCTGGCACCTTATTTTGAACTCTGTGTGAGTGTGTAATTTGAATAATGCTTCCGCTACTTTTATTTGAAACTGGTTTGTAATAACTATGTTTAAAACTCCGATGTATTTGCGACGCAAACTTTTATGTAACTTATGATGGTGGCCGCTGAACTTATTACGATTTTGGCTGGTATGTAAGTTGGTTTGAAATCCGTCGTGATTTCACGGACTACCGGGTTATACGGGCTTAAGTTTGTTAAATCGTCTGCTTGGTGGCTGATTTTCTTACTTAATCTTGTATAATTGGTCGGTTCTGTTACAATTCCTCACACAAACCTCACTCACCCGCTAAAGTGAGATATTAGTCACCGAGTCAACCATTCAGGTAGTCTCGAGTTTGCCAGGAACCACATGTACCCGGGGGCCACCCGACTGCTCTTTGGACTTATCATTGCGCCCCCGTGTCCTACCACACCTGCTCCGATACAGTGCGCTGCAGGCAATCCACTCGGCCTAAATAATCTCCCAGCTTCGCGGTCGAAAGGTACATTATTCGGCCAGCTAAATATAAGGCATGCATTCAACATGACTCAAGGCCCAACAACGGTCGGTTCTTAATCGACACAGGTGGAAAACACTACAGTCTGAAACCCTACAAGTCTCCGTCCAGTCTCAATTTCACATTAACACTTAGTTATTCTACAATGACATACTTTTTTAAGCAGATCCGGGTAACCACCTATAGCTCGCAGGTGACAAGAAATCACCCAACTTCTACCGGTCTAAGCAAGCTAAGCATTTTTTGACTGCGAATACAAAGGTAACAAGGATATGGTAGAACAGGGTAAACAAGGTATAATGCAGCAACAGTTGCAAACAACTCCTAAACGTAATGCATCCGTTAAAGTAAAGTATTAATAAAATATTTGCAAACCGGGAGAGAAATGCTCTGGGGCTTGCCTCTTTCGAAAGAGCTCAGGCGGTGGTCAGGGCACTCTGGAAGATCCTCACCGACCTCCTCGTCGACTTCGGGCACCTCCTGCTCTTGCACCTCGGGCTGCTCTTCCGGCTCCTCGGGAACTGCTACCGAAGTTACTTCTTGCGATCCTGTATGATGCAAATGTATAAGTGCTCATGCCTAGGTGCATTGCAGAGATAACGTGTAATGATCATGATGAATGAGATGTAGATGAACATGTTTACTTTATTGCATAAAGTAGGAATACAACTCTTCTATAAGGTAGTCTACATCATCCAAGAACATGTACTCGTATACTACTACAAACATTCTCTACCATGCCAAGTCACCACAGAAATCTAAGATGCTTCAAAGATACACCAAAGCAAATCTTACTAATTAGTCATGCATTAACAAGGTTAATTAAACCCTAATTGCAACTAGGTTTGAACAGCAACATCTATTTTGGTAGCACAGAAAAATCTGAGAAAATTACAGTAGCTTACTATCATCTAATCTAGCTTGCCATAAAAATTTCATTACATTTGGAGTACTAGAACTGCCTACACAAAAATAACAATCTAGGGCCTAAAAATGAGCATAAAAATACTTTGTACTATGAAAAGTATCAAACAACAGATTTAACATTTTTCCTACATTCTACACAATAAACAATCACTATAGAAAAATTATTATATGCATGTTTTATTCATATTTTTCTCTCTATCAAAAATAATAATTATCAATAATAACAAGCACTTGTACGACACATCAAAATTTTTCTATAGAACGTGCATGGCACATATTTTTTCTAGAAAGTACATCACAAAATAAAATTATTGCAAGTGGAACCATATTTTTCTGAGCTTTCTATGATTTATTACATATTTATCAAGAAAACAGCAATTTTAGTGATTAAATAAAAACCCTACAGAAAAGTATTTCAAACTTGATATGCAATATTTTTCCCAAGTAGTTCTGATGATAAGGAACCTGGCAAAATTTATTTCAATAGATTTGGAGCAAATTTGAGTATCCAACATTTTCCAAACCATTTCTATTTTCAAATAATAAAGAAAAATTGAAAATGAATCCTCCTATTGCTACTGGGCCGGCCCGCGGGAATCAGCTGGCCCACTGCCACACTTGGCCTGCGCGGCCCGAGCGAAGGGAATGGGAGGCGGCCCGGCCGGGCATCGGCCCATGGCCTCTTGGCCTGGCTCTAGGGATGAAAACGGATCGGATACGGACGGATATGACTGATATCGTATTTGTTTTCATATTTATGTCCGGATTCGGATTCGAATACGGATAGTATAAAAAATACCGGATAGGATACGATTGGATATCGACATCATAAATATGTGATTTAAATATTCAGATACGAATACGGTATCGGATGTTAACTATCCGGACTCGGATACGGACGGATTAAAACCCCTCTAAACGGATTCGGTCTCGAATACGGTCGGAAAATATCCGTACCGTTTTCATCCCTACCTGGCTCGGCCGAGGAGAAGGCCACGTCGGCGCCGTGACATCGCGGCGGCACGGCGCGGCCAACGAGGCCGGCGCCCATTGCCGGCCGTGCCAGGGCAAGCGAGCGAGTGCATGCAGTTTGCGAGAAGCTGGTGAATGCGGGCAGGTAGCTAGGCAGGGTGGAGAACAGGAGGAAGGGTGCCTTCCACGACGGCCAAGCACGGCGGCGCCATGGCCGATGGTGGCGAGGCGCTAGAAGGCGCTACCTAGGCTCAACAGTCGACACAAGCGTGAGCACCACGTGCCAGAGAGCGAGGCGGAATTGCTGGCGTGCGATTGCTGGCCGAGGTGGAGGAGAGGCGGTGAATTTGACCGGCGGGTGCGGTGGCGCGGCGAGGGGAGAGTGAGTGAGCTCAGCGCTGGCGGAGAGGAGAGGCAGCGCGGGAGAGTGCAAGCGAGCGCAGCGGCTCCAGCAGAAGTAGGCAGGCGCGTGGGCACGGGTGCAGGCCGGTTGCGACGCGCGGCGGCGTCGACGGCGCATAGCCGCCACGCGGTGGGCTTGCTCTGCCATGGTCGGGACGCGGCGCTGGGCTAGGCCGGCGAGGCGAGCGACGCTGGCGCGGGAGGCTCGCTGCTGCAGGTCGAGCCGGCTTCGGCCGTTGGCCGGAAACAAGGCGGCGGCCCGTTAAGGCCGAAAACAACTTTTTCTTTTATAAATAAATTTCCAGATTTTCTAAATTGATTCAAATTTAAATTTTAAAGATAAAAAGACATTTTCACAAGTTGTCCCCAAAACAAAAGTTGTTCAAAATTTAATTCTCTACAACTTTCATTTAGGGCACTTTTCAAAACTCTAAACAGATTTTGAATTAGTGATTTAATGTCCAATTTTTAAATAAAAACTCGTTTTTCTAGAATATTTTTAAAAGCAAAATTTGGGGAGATTTTGAATACAAAAGTTGCTCCAAAAATCATGCTAATTAATTCTAAGTCATTTAAAGTTATAGCCAAACAAGTTTTACCACTCTTAGCAAGCAAATACAATAATTTAGGGTTCAAACAGATGTTTTTCACACTTCAATTTAATTTCAACTTATATTGCATGTGATGATGAACATGTATGTGATGCTAATGATCATGCTTTGGGATGTTAATGGATGCTTAACACCCAAGGGTGTTACAACCCTCCTCCCTTATAAAAATCTCGTCCCGAGATTTGGGTTATGAACCATTTGTTATAAAAATCTTCATAAGCTTTTTGTAGATATTCACCTGTTTCCCAAGTTGCGTCTCCCTCATGATGACTCCAGTGTATCTTATATGTTTTCACTACACTATTTCGAGTAGCCCTCTCTTTAGAGTCCAAAACTCAAATTGGTTGCTCACGATATATCAAATCTGACTTGAGCTTTATGCCTCGGGGTTCGATTCTTTCCTCTAGAACGCGCAGACTTGAGCTTTATGCCTCGGGGTTCGATTCTTTCCTCTAGAACGCGCAGACACTTCTTGAGATGCGATATATGAAAAACTGAGAATATAGCATCCATTGTCTCAGGTAACTCTAACTTATAAGCTACTAGATCTTTTCTTTCTAAGATCTTGTATGGTCCCACAAATCTAGATGCGAGCTTTCTGCGTACTCCAAACCGTTTCTTCTTCATTGGCATGACTTTCAGATAAACATAGTCACCAACTTCAAACACAAGTGGTCTCCTTCTTCTATCCGCATAGCTTTTCTGACGTGATTGAGCGGCTTTTATATTTTGCTGAATGATATGAACTTTCTTCTCGGCTTCTTCTACGAAGTCAATACCATAATATATTCTTTCTCCTGGCTCGATCCAGTTTAGTGGTGTTGTACACTTTCTGCCATACAAAGCTTCGAATGGTGTCATTTTGATACTTTCTTGATAACTATTATTGTAAGCAAACTCTGCTAAGGGTAACCATGACTCCCATGAACCCCTAGAAGACAAAACACAGACTCTCAACATATCCTCCAGAACAGCATTAACTCTTTCAGTCTGACCATCTGTCTGAGGATGATAGGCAGTACTATGGATCAAACTAGTTCCCAGTCCTTTGTGCAAGTGTTCCCAAAAGTGAGCAGTGAATTGTGACCCTCTGTCATACACTATAGTCTTCGGTATGCCATGCAATCTTACAATCTCAGCAATATACTTCTCGGCATATTGAGGTGGTCTATAATATGTCTTGACAGGTAAAAAGTGAGCTGTCTTTGTAAGACAATTCATGATTACCCAAATCGAATCATGTCCTTTCTGAGTAGTGGGCAAACCTATGATAAAATCCATACTTATATCATCCCACTTCCAACTAGGTACGAACAATGGTTGTAACAATCCGGTAGGTCTCATATGAATGGCTTTCACCCTACAACATGTGTCACATCTGGCCACATATGCTGCAATCTCTTTCTTCATTTTTATCCACCAAGAACGAGGTTTTAGTTCTTGGTACATCTTGCTACTTCCGGGATGGATAGATAACTTCGAAAGGTGAGCCTCATCCATCAATTTATTCTTAAGCTCCCGATCCTTGGGAACAACAAGACGATCGTTAAACCACAACACGTCCTGTTCATCTACTCTAAAGTGCTTGGATGGTTCTTCTTTAATCTTTTCTTTGATGTGGAATATCCCCTTGTTAGTTTTCTGGCCTTCTATTATCTTACTCTCCAAAGAGAAACTAATCTGAATACTATGTAACATGGCAGGGTGCATCAGATCAAAACCATCTTCGAGCAAAGGTGCGCATTCAGGCAATGTGACTTCTACTCAAAGCATTTACCACTACATTGGCCTTTTCAGGATGATACTGCACATTCAAATTGTAATCTTTGATTAACTCAAACCATCTTCGCTGTCTCATGTTCAACTCTGGTTGGGTGAAGATGTACTTGAGACTCTTGTGATCGGTGAAAATATTGCACACATTACCAAGTAAGTAATGTCTTCAAATTTTTAATGCATGTACTACGGCAGCAAGTTCAAGATCATGTGTCGGATAGTTGATCTCATGCTTTCTCAATTGGCGGGAGGCATAAGCAATGACTCTTCCTTCTTGCAAAAGAACACAACATAATCCTATTTTTAATGCGTCGCAAAACATATCAAACGGTTTCTGAATGTCCGATTGTGCTAGAACTGGAGCAGTGGTCACCAGTTTCCGCAAGGTGTGGAAAGCTATCTCACACTCCTCTATCCACACAAACTTGTGATCTTTTTATAGCAGACTTATCATTGGCTTGGTAATCTTCGAGAAATCTGGTATAAAACGGCGATAGTAACCAGATAATCCTAAGAAACTTCTAACTTCCGAAACTGTGGTTGGTGTCCTCCAATCCATAGCCTCTTGCACTTTATTCGGATCTACTGAAACTCCATTTTCTGACAGAATGTGACCAAGGAAAGGAACTTTCTTCAACCAAAATTCACACTTGCTAAACTTAGCATACAACTTATGATCTCTAAGTCTGGTCAAGATAATTTTTAGATGCTCTTCATGATCCTCCTCATTCTTGGAGTACACTAGAATATCATCAATAAATACTACCATAAACTTATCCAACTCTAGCATGAAAACTGTATTCATCAGATACATAAAGTATGCAGGAGCATTTGTTAAGCCAAAAGACATAACAAGATACTCGTACAATCTGTATCTGATGGAAAAGGCGGTTTTTGGTATATCTTGTGGCCTGATCTTATCTGATGGTAACCCGATCTTAAATCTATCTTGGAGAACACTCTAGCTTTGGCTAACTGATCGAACAAAACATCAATATGAGACAAGAGATACTTATTCTTAATAGTTACAGCATTAAGAGGCCTATAATCCACACACATTCTCAAAGTACCCTCTTTCTTTTTCTTCACAAACAAGGCAGGACATCCCCATTATGAATTACTTGGACGGATAAACCCCCTTTTCAATAATTCCTCTAGTTGCTTCTTCAGCTTAGCTAACTCATCCGGAGGCATCCGATAAGATCTCCTTAAAATTGGAGCTGTCTTGGGGATCAACTCAATTCCAAACTCAACATCTCTATCTGGTGGAAGACCAGGTAACTCATCTGGGAACACATCCGAAAACTCACACACTACCATAATCTGATGAATAGGAATGACTTCCATAGCACATGTCACACTCACAAGGTCTGTTCTTCTGAGCAATGGTACCTAAAAAGTACTCTCACCCTAGGGATCCTTAAGGGTAAGTACCCGACTTTCTGTATCTATAACTGCTCTCCAATCCTTCATCCAATTCATCCCTATGATGACATCCAGAACTAGTCCAGGCATAACTATCAAGTTTACTCGAAACTTTCGACTACCTAATTTAAGGGTTGCCCTTCTAACCATCTGATTGGTTAAAACATCAGCCCCTGCCGAACTTATACGATAACCATAACTCAAATCTGTGCATAGTTGTTCATGTTTTTGTGCAAATGCTTGACTCGTGAAAGAATGCGATGATCCAGAATCAAATAGAACAACTGCAGGGTTTTGGTTAATAGGAAACTTACCAGTGGTTATGGGCTCTCCCTCAGGAATCCACGGTGGTGTGGTGTACCCGAGCAGTATAGGTCTCTTGCTTCTTTCTGGGCGGGTAAGGACAGAACTTTAAAAAGTGGCCTGGCTGATCACAATTGTAGCAGGGTCCCCTCACTGTACCAGGACATCCTATAGCTCCCTTAGAGTTGCCCTATCCCGCAACTGCGGTTGTCTTTGCTGACGGCACATCCATCTTGTACGGCTTCTGCGGTCCCTTGTAGTTCTGGGTTTTATGCTGTGGTGGCCTAAACCTTGCACCAGGTGCAGACGGACGATAGGCAGAACGATTAGCAGTGAGAACTCTTGGCTGTGATGGTCCTGACTCAAAGGCCCTCTTGCGAGTCTTGGATGCAGTGTACGTATTGTTATTCTTCTCTTGTTTCAAACAATCACTGATGAAGTCATTGAATCTGGCGCGGTTATTGCTACCCACATGCTTCATCATCTTCGGGCTTAACCCTCTCTTGAAACTAGCAATTCTCTTAGCATCTGTGTCAACCATGTCGGGAGCATAACGACACAAGTTGTTGAAGGCATGCAAATACTACATCACAGTTTTGGTGCCCTGGTTTAAAGCCAAGAACTCTCCTAACTTCATCTCGACCAGCCCTGGTGGAATGTAAACTCCACGGAAGGCTTCAGTGAACTCTCTCCATGAGATCTGGGCATTTGGAGGGAAGGTGGTGCAATGATGCTTCCACCACATCCCTACTAGTCCCTGTAACTGATGTGCAGCATATTCTATCTTCAGTACTTCAGTCAGCCTCAACACCCGGAACTTATCTTCTATGGTGTTGATCCATTCTTCAGCGTCAAGTGGCTCTGTTGTTTCCTTGAAAATTGGTGGCCTGGTGTCCATGAAATCCTTGAAGTTGCTGTACTGATTCACCCTATGCCACCACCTTGGTTGTTACCACGTTGTAGAGCGCGTGAAACTCCTCATGCAATTTGACGTTATACTCCTCTAGCTCCTTGACCCTCTGCCTCAGAAGGTCCCTCTCATTTCAGGCTTCATTCCTCTCCTGAACCAACTGTCCAATCGTACGGTCTGTATTATTATTGGCCTGAGTCAACGTATGCACCCGCTGCAGAGTACTATCACCTCTCTCTAGAGCCTGGTCTCGCTGCAAGCTCATGTCAGCCAACTGCTCCTGCAAACTAGCTATAGCACGTGCCTGCTTCTTCTTCTGTTTTCTTGCTTTGAGCCGATCATCACCACGCAAACCAGTCAACGTCAAATTGGTACACTCAAGACCCTGGTATGCTCTGATAGCTGCATACATAGCACTCATAGCGTGGTTGTCGCTAGCCTATCCTTCGTTTGGGCCTCTGACCAAGGCACTTCCTTGTGACTGCACCCAAATAGCATCGTGAGGATCATCTCTAGGAAAAGTGCCAGCCAGGGCTGCTGCCAGCTCGTTGGGAAATCTGCACATTATGTCCCTGATGATATGGAAAGTTGCTCCCTCTGCACCCTCAACCGGAGTGCGTCCCTCAAACTCCAAGTGCCAACCATCCCACTCTAGAGCATCACCAAATGCAGGGACTGTGATCTCCACTACTGCAAGTCCATCCTCGGCTAACTGGCTCTCACTCCAAGAGTACACCGGCTCCTGACCCTCCGGGTACCCCATATCATGGAGCACTCTCCAAAGCAAGGTTGGCATGCTAAACTCGCTCAGAAAGGTGTCCGTGCGGCGGCGCTCCCGCGGGGCCAACTGGTGTCGGGGTGCTCTTCCGCCTGTGGACTTATGGGCAGTCTGCTTCGTGCGGGCCATCTGTAGCAAAAGTTTTGATTACCCGGTGAGAACATATTTTAAGTTGATATAATTTTTATCAAAAGGGGATAATCACTTTATAAGGGGAGGAATGCATGACATGAATGAAATGCACAAGCAATATGATGTATGTATGTTTCTTACGTTCTCACAAACTTATGAAATAAATAACATCTAGCGATGAATTCGGTGGCATACAGGCGATCTCTCATATACGTAATTAATACGTTCTACATGAGAAACATTGTTATGTACCTGCAGAAAATTCATTTCAGCCCAATTCCCCATGAATGCATGAAAGCAGTAAATCTATCTACACACTCTACACGAATCCCCTGATACGCGTACAACGGTAGTAACTACCCAAAACATCGTCCTATTGATGGCATCGCCTCAACAGACGGAACAACCACACATGCGACACTTTTGTAAAAATGTGCGTAGAACATGTAATTACTCCAGTATCATATAAGCACTCTCTCTAGATCGACGGTGTATCTGATCATGCTCTCACATCTCACACTTACCGAGGCGTAGAGGCAACTGATCCATACATTACCACTCAATTAAGTGGCACTCATACAATAGCACGCCGTATGAGCAACGAAAGAGAAATATGGTGCAAGAACCCCAAGTCAGTACTTAAATAAGCCAGCTAGAGTCCTTAACGGGGCATAAAGGATATGACCATTGGCACACTTTTAGTTTGAAAATCACATTTTTCAAACATAATTTTGTTTTAAATACACTTGTGAACAGTAAACACGCTAAACCATGCTCCGATGCTAGTTGTAACAGAACCGACCAATTATACAAAATTAAGTAAGAAAATCATCCACCAAGCAGACAATTTAGCAAACTTAAGCCCGTATAACCTCATAGTCCGTGAAATCACGGTGGATTTCAAACCAACTTATATACCAGCCAAAATCATAATAAGTTTAGTAGTCACCATCACAAGTTACATAAAAGTTCACGTCACAAATACATCGGAGTTTAAATATAGTTATTACAAACAAAGTTCAAATAAAAGTAGCGAAAGCATTTAGTTCAAACCATACACACTCACACAGAGTTTGAAATAAAGTGCTAGCTCAGGATTATCTCTAACAAAAGCATCAGACGAGACGTAGGGAATGACCACTGCCCATGGTCCTAAGCTTCACCCATCGCAGGATAAAGGCAGTTGATACAGTAGACGTAATACATCTTCCCATCTGCAACAATTAGGAACAAAGCCCTGAGTACGAGAAGGTACTCAGCTAGACTTACCCGACATAACCGAAAATAAATGACACCAAGGATCATGACAGACTTTATGAGGTAGTTGACTCATTTGTAAAAAGACATTTTTAGTATTTAAATAATCTTTTCCAGAAGCTTTGCATCAAGTTAAATCTTTATTAACATGTCAACTATATTTGCACCTGTACTAGAGTAACATATAATTAAACAGGTAAGGATAACCAATGATCATTAACAACTTCCATCATGTCATATTCCATATAAATGTTCAAGTGTTCCATCAATATTACTACAATGAAGTAACTCAAGTCAAGTGTTCACTATCTAGTGAACGATGGCGATTCGAATCGATTATTAACCAGCTGGTAATTTATTCCTCACACAAACCTCACTCACCCACTAAAGTGAGATATTGGTCACCGAGTCAACCATTTAGGTAGTCTCGAGTTTGCTAGGAACCATATGTACCCGAGGGCCGCCCGACTACTCTTTGGCCTTATCATCGCGTCCCCGTGTCCCACCACACCTGCTCCGGTACAGTGCGCTGCGGGTAATCCACTCGGCCGGAATAATCTCTCAGCTTCGCGATCGAAAGGTACATTATTCGGCCAGCTAAATGTAAGACATGCGTTCAACATGACTCGAGGCCCAACAATGGTCGGTCCTTAATCCACACAGGCAAAAAGCACTACAGTCTGAAACCCTGCAAGTCTCCGTCCGGTCTTAATTTCACATTAACACTTAGTTATTCTACGATGACATACTTTTTTAAGTAGATCCGGGTAACCACCTATAGCTCACAGGTGACAGAAAATCACCCGACTTCTACCGGTCTAAGCAAGCTAAGCATTTCTTGACTGTGAATACCAAGGTAACAAGGATATGGTAGAACAAGATAAACAAGGTATAATGCAGCAACGGTTGTAAACAACTCCTAAACGTAATGCATCAGTTAAAGTAAAGGATTAATAAAATATTTGCAAGTAGGGAGAGAAATGCTCCGGGGCTTGTCTCTTTTGAAAGAGCTCGGGCGGTGGTCGGGGCACTCTAGAAGATCCTCACCGACCTCCTCGTCGGTTTCGGGCACCTCCTGCTCTTGCACCTCGGGCTGCTCTTCCGGCTCCTCGGGAACTGCTACCGGAGTTACTTCTTGCGATCCTGTTTGATGCAAATGTATAAGTGCTCATGCCTAGGTACATTGCAGAGATGACGTGTAATGATCATGATGAATGAGATGTAGATGAATATGTTTACTTTATTGTATAAAGTAGGAATACAACTCTTCTACAAGGTAGTCTATATCATCCAAGAACATATACTCGTATACTACTACAAACATTCTCTACCATGTCAAGTCACCACAGAAATCTAAGATGCTTCAAAGATACACCAAAGCAAATCTTACTAATTAGTCATGCATTAACAAGGTTAATTAAACCCTAATTGCAACTAGGTTTGAACAGCAACACCTATTTTGGTAGCACAGAAAAATCTGAAAAAATTACAGTAGCTTACTATAATCTAATCTAGCATGCCATAAAAATTTCATTACATTTGGAGTACTAGAACTACCTACACAAAAATAACAATCTAGGGCCTAAAAATGAGCATAAAAATACTTTGTACTACGAAAAGTATCTAACAACAGATTTAGCATTTTTTATACATTCTACACAATAAACAATCACTATAGAAAAATTATTATATGCATGTTTTATTCATATTTTTCTCTCTATCAAAAATAACAATTATCAATAATAACAAGCACTTGTACTACACATCAACATTTTTCTATAGAACATGCATGGCACATATTTTTCCTAGAAAGTACATCACAAAATAAAATTATTGCAAGTGGAACCATATTTTTCTGAGCTTTCTATGATTTATTACATATTTATCAAGAAAACAATAATTTCAGTGATTAAATAAAAACCCTACAGAAAAGTATTTCAAACTTGACATGCAATATTTTTCCCAAGTAGATCTGATGATAAGGAACCTGGCAAAATTTATTTCAACAGATTTGGAGCAAATTTGAGTATCCAACATTTTCCAAACCATTTCTATTTTCAAATAATAAAGAAAAATTGAAAACGAATCCTCTTATTGCTACTGGGCCGGCCCGCGGGAATCAGCTGGCCCACTACCACACTTGGCATGCGCGGCCCAAGCGAAGGGAAGGGGAGGCGGCCCGGTCGGGCGTCGGCCCATGGCCTCTTGGCCTGGCTCGGCCGAGGCGAAGGCCATGCCGGCGTCGTGACGTCGCGGCGGCGCGGCTCGGCCAACGAGGCCGGTGCCCATTGCCGGTCGTGCCAGGGCAAGCGAGTGAGTGCATGCGGTTCACGAGAAGCTAGCGAATGCGGGCAGGTAGCTAGGCAGGGTAGAGAAGAGGAGGAAGGGTGCCTTCCACGGCGACCGAGCACGGCGGCGCCATGGCCGACGGTGGCGAGGCGCTAGAAGGCGCTACCTAGGATCAACAGTCGGCACAAGTGTGAGCACCATGTGCCGGAGAGCGAGGCGGAATTGCTGGCGTGCGATTGCTGGCCGAGGTGGAGGAGAGGCGGTGAATTTGACCGGCGGGTGCGGTGGCGCGGCGAGGGGGAGAGTGAGTGAGCTCGGCGCTGGCGGAAAGGAGAGGCAGCGCGGGAGAGTGCAAGCGAGCGCAGCGGCTCTAGCAGAAGTAGGCGGGTGCGTGGGCGCAGGCGCAGGCCGGTTGCGACATGCGGCGGGCTTGCTCTCACATGGTCGAGACGCGGCGCGGCGCGTCAGCGGGCGGGCGAGCGCGGAGGCAGGCGAGGCGCGGCGCTGGGCTAGGCTAGCAAGGCACGCGACGCTGGCGCGGGAGGCTCGCTGCTGCAGGTCGAGCCGGCTTCGGCCGTGGGCCGGAAACGAGGCCGCGGCCCGTTAAGGCCGAAAACAACTTTTCCTTTTATAAATAAATTTCCAGATTTTCTAAATTGATTCAAATTCAAATTTTAAAGATGAAAAAGGCATTTTCACAAGTTGTCCCCAAAACAAAAGTTGTTCAAAATTTAATTCTCTACAACTTTCATTTAGGGCACTTTTTAAAATTCTAAACAAATTTTGAATTAGTGATTTAAAGTCTAATTTTTAAATAAAAACTTATTTTTCTAGAATATTTTTAAAAGCAAAATTTGGGGAGATTTTGAATACAAAAGTTGCTCTAAAAATCATGCTAATTAATTCTAAGTCATATAAAGTTATATCCAAACAAGTTTTACCACTCTTAGCAAGCAAATGCAATAATTTAGGGTTCAAACAGATGTTTTTCACACTTCAATTTAATTTCTACTTATATTGCATGTGATGATAAACATGTATGTGATGCTAATGATCATGCTTTGGGATGTTAATGCATGCTTAACACCCAGGGGTGTTACAAAAATCATCGATCGGACGCGTCAGGTCAACATCAACCTGACGCGCCCCACCGTCGAGTCGGCTCTTCTTCTCTCTGCGCGCACCTATAAGGTTGACGACAGGACCAGCTTCCGATCGCGCCACCTAGGCTGCTTTTCCTCTGCATCAACTGACCTAACACACCGCGCGCGTCCGAGGCCAGCATCTGGTCACAACTTCGCACTCTTGGTCAGCCGTAGCGCCGCCGCCTATAAATGACCGGACACGCCGGGGTGAGTCCGGTCACCCCGCCACCAATGTCCGGTCGTGGACTTCCTCTTCTTTTTATTTTTCTAAGTCCACAATCACTTCACCCTTACTTCTATATTGCTAATCACAAAGTGTAGAACCTGTGTGCATGTGTATTAGTATTTTTCAAAGCATTTTATAACGGTCAAAGTTAGCACACTCTAAGATTTTTTCCTAAATGCATATGCAAGAACAATGTCACCTAGTGGCACTCGATAACCGCTTAGCCAAAGATTTTGCCTCTTTATAGTACAACCATCGATCCTAAATGCACTTACACCCTCTAAGATGTTTTAAGTGCCAAAATAAAAACCTATCATGTACCTTTGTCTTGATCACCATGGTTTTTGTTTTTCTCTTTCTTCTTTTCCAAATTGGAGCTTGATCATCTTCAATTCATATCCACCTTCATCACCATGGACCTCTAACTTGCTCCACCATTTGGATTGGACCACCTTATCTAATTCACACACTTAGATCAAAGGTTAGTCCTAAGTTTTATCAATTATCCAAAACCAAACTTGGACTTTCACCGGTCTAAGCCGACAAAGCCTGACGGTCAAAGCGTCAGAACAGAGCAGCCGGACGACGCCCAGGGCTTCTTTGGCTCCACGACACCACCAAGGTCCATCCACGCCACAACAACGCCCTCCTGGACTCCGGCGCATGTAGACCAAAGACAAAACTCCCCCAAACCGCTCTGTACCTGACCTATCTCAGTATATAAGGGGAGGTCGGATCCTACATAGGGGGTGGACGAGCAGAAACAGAAAAAGATCATTCCATCCTCACGACCAATGGCTTGAGCTCTGCACCGAGAGCAGAGCCACCTAGAGAGGAGTACCGAGAGCTCCTCCCCTTTCATCGTCTCCTTCCTCTCTAGCGAGGAAGAGACCTCACCGCCGACGAGCCAAGGATTAGCACCGAGTGATCCCCTGCCAAATCTCTCTTACACTCTGGTGTACCCTCGATTTTGAGTGCTCTTTGAATACAAGGATCATCAAACTGCTGGACGTAAGGCCCCGATAGCCCGAACCAAGATAAATCATTGTGTCCGTTATGTGTTGTTCTTTGTCTTCTTGAGTCCACCCGAGCCACCAGAGACCCGCACTTAGGGCCTATTTGGGTAACATAATTTTCAAAAACTATGGTATCACAATTGTAGTTTGGTAAGCCAAAGAGATACAAAACCATGGTTTAGAAAAAAGAGGTCATAAGTGGAGTTTTTAAAACTCCAAAAAAGACTACAGTTTTAATAAAACCATAGTTTTAGAAGCTACAAAGTTTATCGTATCCAAACACCCAACAGTCATTAAAAACTAAAGTATTTTCGAAAACCATGGTATTTCTCCAATACTTTGTATCCAACAGGACCTTAGTGACATCTGATGAACAATAATGGTTGTCGCGGTTTCGACCCACGACAGTTTGTATGTTAAGAAATATATCCAGCAGCCAGCGGGGCCTTTTCTTCTTCCCTGTGGACCTCGATGAGCCCTTCTCTTATTCCCGACAACAGTCCTCCTTTTCCTCAAACCGACGCCTTCCGGAAGCCAATTTCAATACCATGACCCATTTGGTATTAAACCTAAGGACATCTTTAATGGTTTAGCTTAGAGCAAGTTCATGAATTTTTTAATAGTACAAAAGACAAGAGACTAACATAAACTCGATAGATAGTCTCGCACATTTCACGATGCATTCCTCTCTTACAAGGCAGTCTCTCTCCACCATATTTATTAGCCTATGTTATGAAACAGTGTCTCTCAACAGACACCCCTTCGGTGATCTCATCAACGACGCCACGAACAGACACCTGTTCACGAAGTAATCTCATCCATCAATCATAAGATTAGTGGATAAGATTAGACATGTAGTTTACACATTATCAGCACACATGATATCCTTTGGAACAGTCGTGTCCCTTCGTAACACCCCTACACTTGTATAAATATATTTCAGATATCAATGAAAAAAACGATTCTTCCAATCTTGTTCATTTACACTCAGGTTAACACGTTATCAGCACTTTGCTCTACGAGGCATGCCTCTCGACTAATCACCATTCGAGAAAACAGGAGGCGAAGAACGAAACAGTTTCTCCTGGCGATCGAGACGCGATCTTCATCTCCTGCAGTCCTACTTGTTGCTTTTTGTGACTCATGGAGCCCGGCGGCAAGATGGTCATCATCCTCGCCGCTCAGCCACGCTGCAGCAAAGGCACATCTGCCAGCAAGGGAACCACCATGGCCTTTTTCTTCCTGAAAAGAAGATCACGTTGCTGTCCCATACCATGGCAAAAAGAAGCATTTGTTCTCACGGGTAAGCATCATGTGTATGATGAACTAACATAGATGTTCTTCATCAACCTTTGGAACGGCAAGAACTGGACACAACTTGCAAGATTAACGAGATCACAGAAACTCATCTCGACAGTACAGTATGCAACATGTGTTCAATTTTGATGTTTACCTTGCGTATGGTATTTGTCATCGCCATCCACCGCACCCGCACGGTCTCCACGCCTGCGGCCCCTGGCGCACCGGCTGCTGCGCGGACTCCGCGCCCCGTGGCCGGCCAGCCCGAGCCCGCTGCAGTAGCCTCCAACGCCTGGCAGCGGATGGAGGCTGGCTGACAGCCCTGCATGGCCCCCGCGCCGGTGGCTGGCGGCCGGCGAGCCCACGGTTATCGGCGACCTGCTCTCCAATGGCAGTGCACGCGCGCCTGTCTTGCGGCAGCGCTCCAGACAGCCGACCAGCGTCTGCTGCCCGCGCAGCCCCGAGTCCAGTCTCCTTCACGGTGCAGGCGGTGGTCATCGGCCCTAGCGCCCTGCATCCCGGCGGCGGCAATGCTCGCGCGGCCGAAAGCCCGGGCGGCGGCGCCCTCACAAGTCACGGCCGAAAGGCCGAGCGACTTCGCACAGGAAACCGTCCGTGAGAGACTTGGGAAAGGATAAGGTTGTGTCGTTTATGCACAAAATCCTTCTTTCTCCTATGAATTACTTTTTTTTGCGAAACTTCTCCTATGAATTACATGATAATCCTGATAGATTATTGATGTATTCCAGATTTATGTTTAAGCCCTCAGGTTTTAACATACTGTAGTGTACTATATTTACCCCACGTAAATGCTCATTTTAGACCCTAGATTTAAAATGCAATATGATGCACAATATTTACCTCAGTAAATAAGTATTTTTGAGACCCATGTGTCATAAAAAAATACATCATAACATGTATGCATATGTTTTCTGCAATTTATTTTAGTACTGTTCCAAGCGTTTGTCCAAATTGGCAAACCCAATAAACATGTGCTATTAATATGGCATGATCAACGTGTTTGTCCAAATTGGCAAACCCAGTAAACATGTAATATTATTATTACATTGTTCATAGTGTTTGTCCAAAACGGCAAACCCAATAAACATGTAATATTATTATCACGATCATGATCCTGCAATTTATTTATTTCGCAATCGATCATTTTATTTAAGCCCTTTTAAGCTTTTCAACTTTAAAGCATTATGTGCTTAAATAATGGATGCGACATTTTATGTGTATTTTTCTCACCAATTGTATAACGCGCATGTTCTCTATTTGTTTGTTGTCCATACACAAGGTAGCACCACTGTTGCTACTGTGGGATCTACATTAAGTAAACACTTAGTGACTATCCTCAACGTGTGTACCCAACATCACAAATTAGAACATTTGATCTACATCTTTTTACAAAGATGACTACCATTAATTCGCATTCCTATTGGCCATACACAAGATAATATCATAGTTGCTACGGTAGAATCTACACTAAATCCACAACTTAGTGACCATCCTCAACATGCGTACCCAATTCGTTTGTGAATTAACTAAGGTCTACACTTAAGACGTGTTTATACAACTTGCATTAATTAATTGGCATCTACTATTAACACAGATTATGTCCAATTTAAGGTCTACACCTTTACAGTGACTACCTCCATCATGATATTATGCATATGAGATTTTTACACTATCATGAATACAAGATTTATCTTGTCCTTATTTTGCATCCCATTACAACACTACCATAGTAATTTTAATTTACCCTTAAAGTAAATTAAAAAATCTATGGTTTACACCTAGTTGGAGTAATGGACACACGAAAGAGTTCGATCTCCCACTCTTGATGATTACCATGATCCAACATAGCCAATGGACGTAAAGTTAAACTTTAATGTTCTATGGATTCATATATCAAAATATACTTGGTGCTCCTCATAAGAGAGCATCACCGCTTACTGAACAATTAAGTATGGAGTTTTATTTAAATAAAGCACCATACACATCCAGATCACATATATGTGTATCTCAATGGATGTAAATCGATACACTATATGGTTAACTCTCAATGAGTGATATGAACAACACAAGGCAGTCATTATGCCCAACTATCTATAATTGGCCACAACTTTATCTCTAGGATTTCAAGTCCACTTGAGAATACAATTATGTTGTTCCAAATCCCCCCACATTGCGTTTTCGCGAAAGCACACAACTTACCAAATGTACTCTAGATTAATTCCTGCATTACTTCAAGTCTAAGTGTATGATAAACTCTTATCGAGAAATCATCATTAGTGTGGCAGAATCTCCTAATCTAATGTCCTCCCAGGAGTACTCGTCTTCCATTAGACACTAAGTACCCCGGGGAGAACACTAAATCATGCGATTCTGTCGAGCACACCGCAAGGGAGAACTCGAAGATCCACATTTTTACATCAGGATCACAAATGAGAGAGTAAAGCTTACAACATCCTTACCATTTCTTACATCCCTTTTAGTACAACATCAGCGTAATTTACTATGTAGATATAACAGCGGAATAAAAACATTATCAGAGTTCAGCAGAAATGAAACCATTTAATGATAAGTTAAACATTAACATGAAGGACGCTTAAATGCATGAAATGATAACAGATTAATAGTATTTTCCTTGTAAAATACTTTTGGTGAGAGTTTCAATAAATAAACTCTACTCCGCATTGCAAAGGAAATCCTCGCTGAGCCCATCAGGAGGTTTCCACACACAAGTGTCAGCTTAATCAGCACCTGTCACTTGCAACAGGGTAGAACAAACCCTGAGTACTCAATTGTACTCCGCAAGACTTACCCGTCTGGAGAAAGTAAAAAGACTCCAAGGATTATGCAAGGCTTTCTGGCTTGTGGGTTCTTGTTTGCGAGAAGCAGCGCTAAGAGTGTGTCCTTAATTTCTTACCTTTAAAAGCCGTATTTCGTTTCTTATCCATCCTTCTATGTAAGCACCTAGGCTATAATCAAGCAAGGGTTGAGCAAAAGGAACCATTTCTTCGTCTTTCAACTGCCACTTCTTACTATGATGCCAGAGCGTAGTCAAGCCGTACCGTCACGCAGAAACGGCGATTCGTGAATCAATGTGCCCAGCTGGGTACCCCGAAAAAACACATGTCTCGCTTGTACCCAGGCACAAGCAAGACCAACCCGTTCCCCTCCTGTCACGGGTTTCCAGGTCCCCGTCCAAACTTGGACTCCTAGCTCTCGTACTTGAGGCCCGCCCTCAATACGGTGCTAAGACCTCCACCTATCCCCGCCTCCAATCAGTTGGTCCGGAAAGAGCCAGAGCCCATGACAAGAGAGTAACAAGTCTTCCTAGCCCCCATCCGCTAGTATATGCTCGGGATAAGAAGATCTGTGACTTGACCAGGGTCCATGCAACGAACGGTCCTTAATTGACACAGGCGGAACAAATGCAACCAGAGCCCCGCTGTGTTGCCCAACCAGGTCCAAGTCCATCCAATCCGTTCCGCCCGGTCTCTAATTATCCATATACATTTATATTCCATGTGATAGTGGCATGATAATAATAATAATATTATAATTCCTATCTCTCGCGAGTGACAGACAATCACTCGGCTTCTACCGGAATCCTGTAGCATAGCAATCTACATGATCCTGTCATACTAGTAAGACTCATGGGATCAGGATATATATATGCAAGTGGGTTTCATTCAACTCCTTTAAACTTAATGCACAAGCATAACATAAAGTGCAGAATAATAGGGGTTATGCACCGGGGCTTGCCTGGCAAAGATTTAACCAAAAGTTTGCATTTCATCCTGATGACACGATCCTCAAGGCGCCATCTTCTCTACTGCTCCAGAAGACTCCGCAAAACCTCAACGCTCCTAATATGACATTCGTGGACGAAATGCAGAGATGTAAAAAAACATGACAGCCGCAAATTAGAATCCGATCTCGTCTCTCAAGCTAACGAACTAGCATAGAGACTAATGTACTAAGCCCCGTATCCCTGCTACCAGTAATGCGCTATTTTTCGACAAGTATTTTAGCTATACAAACCCAAGGTTTCACTTTACTTATTTTGTCAGTTTTAATATACCTTAGAACCAGGGCTCATTAGCGATCTTAACAACTAATTATTCTAGGGCTACAAAAATTACAGCGAGCATATAAAAATAGTTGGGGCCTACTGTAAAAGTTTTAAAGCCAACACTTTTACCGTTTTCTTACAAAAATTCTCTCAAGTTTATACTTAGCAAAATTAAGCATTTTGAAATAATTAACGAACTCCTAAGGATAATATACTAACAGTTAGATCATAATTTTAGGAAGCTAGCAAAATTGGTTTCATGATTTTTGAACTTCTACACATTTAGATTTTGCATTTGCAATTTGTATCCTGAAACTAAATTAGAAATATACCTAAGGAGGCTAAAGGGCCGGCGGCAACCGAAAGGCCTAGCAGAGCACCGCGGCCTGCGCGAAGCGAGCTAGCGTGTCGGCGGGCCGGCCCAGCAACGGCCCAAGCAGCGAGCCCGCACACTCACCTAAGCCTTTTTACAAACGAGTCCGCGGCTTACTCCGTTATTATGCAGAACCTTCGTTTACTATTGCACAAGAGATGCGTTTTGCAGTACAAACCTCCAACTAACCTTCCTTCACCACGGGGAGGTCCCCGGTGCCCCTGAGCCCGTCGGCGCGGCTCCAACCGGCATCCCGCACGCCCATCGGTCGACGGAGCGAGCCCCCGACACACTGATGAGCCGACAAGCACCGCGGGATGCAAACAAAACCCTAGGCGGCGGTAGAACGGCCTACGATGCCCCCTAGTACCCTGCCCACGCTGGCGGTCCACTCGCCAAGGCGGCGCTCCCGTTCCGATGAGCTAGAACCCCCATCGACTACCCAGGAGGATGGTAGAGCAAAAGAAGCTTACCCAGAATACGCCCAAGGGGGCGGTTGAGCCGGAGACAGCTCGGGTGAGCCCGGCCACGCGCGCGGTGGAGGAGTGGCAGCGCACTGAACAAGGCATAACCGCGTCAGCTGGTCACCGGTGAGGATTGCGGCGCAACCAAGATGAGCACCTGATAAAGGAGGTCAATGCAAGTCTAGGGATGCCAGCAATTGAATCTCTACCCATCCTATGGGCCTTACCCCCAAGCGTGCCCTCCATGGCGGCGAGAAAGCCGACGGCCGTGGAAACGTCAAATTGGCGGTCGGTGGTACACGACCGAGCTTGGCAAGAATAAGGCACCAAGCTAACTCTCTAGGCTAACCACCCACTCGAGGATTTTCACTGCGGGGCTCAAACTTGGCAATTGGGGGGGCGAAGGGGTGGCGGCTCTGAACGGCGTGGCTAGGAAAGGGGGTATACACGCGAGTCGAGCAGCTTTGATCGGTGGGGCAAAGCAGTATACTACAGTCGACGAGACCGTGGGGACTTGGCGTGCTGCCACTGCTTGCGTCGGGGCGGTCAACTTCGAGCAGTGCCACTGATGGTGGCTGGCGGAACAGCAGGACAGGGCGACACACCTTACCTGCGACACGGTGCGGTCACGTCGGTGGCAATGTCAAGAGAACAACGGCCACAGTTCGGACCAGACCTCACCGTGGTGTCGGCAAGCGAGGGAGAGGGCGCCACAGCGCGCACGACCCCGTGCGCGGGGCAGCAGGACAGGGCGAGGCGAACCTCCACCTTACGCGACGCAAAAGCGAGGCCAGGCCCACGCGGGCAAGGGTGCCACGCGGTCCAAACCGAGGCGCAACTGGTCCACAGCCACAGCGCGGACACGGCCTGTGGTCGAAGCCAGAGTGCCAGCGCGTGGTGACCGTGAACGCCAAGCCAGACAGTCGAACGTAACACCCGCACAAATTTTAAAGCGACACGGAACCGCTGAAATACTCAATTGGGGCTCAGACCAACCTACCAACCTGAAGCCGACACCTCCAGTGGGCTATCAGAACAGACACCCAGACCAAAGGGCGACTGGGGAGGAGGATACAAGGATGCCAGCATAAGCTTGCCACTGGAACGCTGGTTCGCCCACAGGACACCACAGACACAACTCCCAGCGTGTTCCAAGGAAGTTTGAGTAATTTTTGCGAGAGCAAGCCGATCTCCAACACCACCACGACCTACACCATGCTCAAGAGCCCGGTGAGGAGCAACCAACTACACAACAACATGCTATTAGTGCTTAGGTATTTTGGTTGGAAATTAAACGTCAAACGAGGTATTGCCATTAACTCTTTCTACCTAGACACGATCTAGAGTTTAGGTAGAATTGAATTTTGAATTCGATTTTCGAGCTTGCAAAATACTATTTGACAATATTTGTTTTCCAAAACAAAAGTTGTATTTTCATCTACCCTTGCTCGTTAATCATTGCTTAAGCGTGACCCACCAGTCATAATTTTATTTATGTTCATAAAAATTGTTTTTCACATCAATTACTTCAACAACTTAGACCGCACTCCCATGATCTTACGGGAAACAACTAACTTACCTTATTCGCTTATCATTTCCGATGAGGTAAAATTGTAAAACTTGAGAACTTGTTTATTTAATTTCTTTTAGGTTTTAAAGTGAGGCGCTAAGCGGCTCATAACACCAGGGTGTTACAACCAACCCCCCTTTAAAAAGAATCTCGTCCCGAGATTCGGAGCAAGAATCCGAAAAGAGAAAAACGCGATTTCACTTCTTAGCTGAGATTACAAAAGGAGCTTACATGGCTTCGAAGACTACAACACTCGGGGATCTAGAGGCATCACGGCAAAGAACAAACTGAAACAACTCACAACCTCTCTAGAAAATGACAAAGACGGGGACAGTGAAAGAGTAACAGAAAAACGATTATCCAGAAGATGGCGTAGGCCCAGCAGATACAGAAACAAGAGACCGAGAACTCGAACATCGTGAGCCCTACAGCCTAACTAACCAGAGATGACCTGAACTTCTTCAATGGAAACCAGATCCTTTCCGCTGAGCTACTCTAACACCTCAGACTGTCGACCATAGATCTGCGAGCAATGGCTGGATCTCGTAGCCCTGCCTCCAACCACTTCCTTCCCAACTGCTCCTGAGCCCCTCCCACCTGAGCACCGCCGGAGGAGAGTGATTCTACACGCTCTACTTCGGATCAGAGGGTGGGATGGAGGAGAGGCAAGCAAAGGAGCATTTATAGCCTGATGGACGGAGGTGGCGGTGCAACGCACCGGGAACGGAGGCGACGGGGAGGGGGATTACCAAAGGAACACGAGGTGGGGAACAACATCGCCATGGTGCGCTCCCTGTGCGAGCTTGAGTGGGGGAAAAAGAAAAAGGAGGGGGGTCCGGTACCGGGATGAGGGCGAAAAACCAAGAGCCGATGAGGGCGCCGGGAAAAGAGGGACGTACAGTGCCAGGGGGCGAGACGAGTGCGGCGCCACGCCGTGGCCACGCAAGCACGTCACACGTGGGCCCCGTCACTGACGGCTTTCGCAGGACACACAGTGACAGCGACCTGGCAAGTGTAGCACGGTCAGCGGGCACAGGGGCAACGTACAGTCAGGTGTTCCAAATATTCCAGACTACTGATGGCTATCCTTTCCTTGTCGCTCTCCACTTTCTCCTTTTCCTTTTTGAATCCAGCTTGCACTAGCCTTTCATATAAACTGAGCTTAGGACTTACGTGTTTCTTCCAATACCCCACTATCCCGGTCGCAAATGTGAGAGTACTACTCCATTAACTCGCTGTGGATTTCCCGTTAGAACACCAAGATATTGTTACCAAGGAGAACATTTATAGCAAGGGCAGTACTGTGGTGTAACTTGGTAAAAGTGCTAGGTCAACAACCTCGATACCAGCGCGCGCCGAGCGACACAACCATGTGGTCGCGATCCACAGGTGGCCCTTGGTTCCGTCGCGGCACCATAAGCGATTAACCAGACACTATTACTAACTTACTCGCAGTAAAAGCAGTGGGGTCACAGATCACAGAAGTAGAAAAAGGATTGCAACGAATTTAAAGCAACAAGGGTTCTTTTTCAAATCAAGGTACAAGGAGCTTAAATCCCAAGGTGGATTTAAATAAGGGGATTCAAGTGTTCTACTGGGCATCCACAATTAGTTGATATAGTGTCCTCTGTCCTTCAATCGCGGCTGATCTGCTGTATTTGAAAACTGTTCCTCTTGAAACCTACTTGTGCTCGTCCTAAGAACCAAAACACACCACAAGGCCTAAGGGAAGATTGACGTAACAACCACAATAGATAAAGCAATTACTCATTCCAAACGGCCTTACATAGGTGCTACTGACAGGTACTCACCCGCTCATACTCGACACATCACTTGCATTAATCGACCTACGGACGGAAGACAACGGACAGATTACAACACTGGAGGACAGTGATGAAAACACTACAGGCTACGGTTACATCTCCCCTAGGATGACTAATCCACTTCGTCAGTGCGAACGACTTCATTCCTGGGCTCTTGGGGCTCTTCGGCTACACAGGGCTGTGGATCCGCTTCTTCTCCTGGCAGTGGCTGAGTGAGGGGAATAAAATTCTCTATCTCTGAGGCTTCCGTGGGTGGAGGTGTTGGAGGTACAGCAGCACCAGTCCTCCTTCTCTCTAGTGGATGGACAAGGATTCCCTCCAAAATTAAGGGTTCCTGCCTCTCCAAGGCGAGCGTCCTACGCTTGGCCCTTGTGGCGAGATATGCATCCTCCAGCTCCTGGGCATGTTGGTCTTGGTCCACCTTGATGGCTTCCACCATGGTAGTCTCTTGACTCTCCGCAGCTGCCAGGTTGTTATGAGCTTCAGCAAGCTGCACTTCGAGCATCCTAGAGAAGATCTTGGCTTCCTCAGCACAGCGGAGACCCTCCCTCAGCTCCGAGGCCTGCCGGTCGTACTACTCATCCAGGGCTAGCAAGTACGAGGTCAGGTGCACCATGGTCGGGTTGTCCTCTTGCACGTCTGGACCCTGCAAAGCCTCCATGCGAGCCCTCCATACCCGCCGATTCTTGTCCCAAGGGGGAAAGAACCGCATAGGAGTACGAGCAATGGGCCCTTCATAGATCTGGCAGAGATGCCGCAGGGCTTTGCAGGCCGCAACTTGGTAGGTGTCGCCGAAGCGAAACCCGGTTGCGGTCACATTCCAGGCTTCAGTGATGTCAGGAAACTCCTCACTCTAACTAATGTAGACAGTGACCTTGCATCGCTCTGTGCCATGCTTCATGTACTCACGACCCTCATACTCGGGACGCTCCCGAATGCCGAGTCTTTGCAGGGTGGCATACAGGATTTTGGGAAAACCCTTGGTGTTCAGGCCATAGCTGCTAACCCAGACTCCTGCCATCCTTGGTGGGTGGTGAATGGTGGTTGCGAGGAAGGCTTGAGCGAGAACTTACTCAAGAGAAAGGGCTAAATGAGCTAGGATGCACCGAATGATGGTTCCCAATGGCTAGGCTCGCCCTTAAATAAGGCAGAGCAACTAGTGGTTCTGTCGCAGTACACCCGCGAGCCATGCACGGGGCCAGTAAAAGTGAACAACAAGATCTTCACACGCACACGACGAGCGGTGACCGAGGTCATAAAGGGTTAGTACGACTGTAAGGCAGAGGTTCGACAAGAGCGCAGAAAGGGGACGACAATGTATGGGCCAGCCAGGCGTGAACCAACAGGCGTGCACGGTGCACGAGACTATAGTACCATCGTGGCTTCACGAACAAAGGCTGATCGACCTCAACAACTATTGCATGACAGGGCAAGCATGAATGCACGTCCTATCCGTTCTCACACTGTTACCGACATATAGGGCAACCGCTCTCAGAGTTTTGGCACATCGTGCTCTCCCTGAAGCTAGTCGATGCTAGCGAACTAGTCTCGGGGTTAGGGTACCTGCAGAAAACTTAATTAAGCCTAACTAGGTCAGTAGAGTGCCATCTATCCTGAATACATAACCATAGTAATAGGGCTACTAATACAACTTTGCATGCAACCGTCCTATCTTTTTAAAAAGAATTTGTTGTCAAATTTTTAATTTAGGAGGGATTTCGAAGCTTTATTGTCTCATTTATGCTCTGATACCACCTGTGGCAGAATCTCCTAATCTAATGTCCTCCCAGGAGTACTCGTCTTCCATTAGACACTAAGTACCTCGGGGAGAACACTAAATCACGTGATTCTGTCGAGCACACCGCAAGGGAGAACTCGAAGATCCACATTTTTACATCAGGATCACAAATGAGAGAGTAAAGCTTACAACATCCTTACCATTTCTTACATCCCTTTTAGTACAACATCAGCGTAATTTACTATGTAGATATAACAGTGGAATAAAAATATTATCAGAGTTCAGCAGAAATGAAACCATTTAATGACAAGTTAAACATTAACATGAAGGACGCTTAAATGCATGAAACGATAACAGATTAATAGTATTTTCCTTGTAAAATACTTTTGGTGAGAGTTTCAATAAATAAACTCTACTCCGCATCGCAAACGAAATCCTCGCTGAGCCCATCAGGAGGTTTCCACACACAAGTGTCAGCTTAATCAGCACTTGTCACCTGCAACAGGGTAGAACAAACCTTGAGTACTCAATTGTACTCCGCAAGACTTACCCATCAGGAGAAAGTGAAAAGACTCCAAGGATTATGCAAGGCTTTCTGGCTTGTGGGTTCTTGTTTGCGAGAAGCAGCGCTAAGAGTGTGTCCTTAATTTCTTCCCTTTAAAAGTCGTATTTCGTTTCTTATCCATCCTTCTATGTAAGCACCTAGGCTATAATCAAGCAAGGGTTGAGCAAAAGGAACCATTTCTTTGTCTTTCAACTGCCAGTTCTTACTACGATGCCAGAGCGTAGTCAAGCCGTACCGTCACGCAGAAACGGCGATTCGTGAATCAATGTGCCCAGCAGGGTATCCCGAAAAAACACACGCCTCGCTTGTACCCTAGGCACAAGCAAGACCAACCCGTTCCCCTCCTGTCACGGGTTTCCAGGTCCCCGTCCAAACTTGGACTCCTAGCTCCCGTACTTGAGGCCCGGCCTCAATACGGTGCTAAGACCTCCACCTATCCCCGCCTCCAATCAGTTGGTCTAGAAAGAGCTAGAGCCCATGACAAGAGAGTAACAAGTCTTCCTAGCCCCCATCCTCTAGTATATGCTTGGGATAAGAAGATCTGTGACTTGACCAGGGTCCATGCAACGAACGGTCCTTAATTGACACAGGCGGAACAAATGCAACCAGAGCCCCGCTCTGTTGCCCAACCAGGTCCAAGTCCATCCAATCCGTTCCGCCCGGTCTCCAATTATCCATATACATTTATATTCCATGTGATAGTGGCATGATAATAGTAATAATATTATAATTCCTATCTCTCGCGAGTGACAGACAATCACTCGGCTTCTACTGGAATCCTATAGAATAGCAATCTACACGATCCTGTCATACTAGTAAGACTCATGGGATCAGGATATATATATGCAAGTGGGTTTCATTCAACTCCTTTAAACTTAATGCACAAGCATAACATAAAGTGCAGAATAATAGGGGTTATGCATCGGGGCTTGCCTGGCAAAGATTTAACCAAAAGTTAGCATTTCATCCTGATGACACGATCCTCAAGGCGCCATCTTCTCTGCTGCTCCAGAAGACTCCGCAAAACCTCAATGCTCCTAATATGACATCCGTGGACGAAATGCAGAGATGTAAAAAAACACGACAGCCGCAAATTAGAATCCGATCTCGTCTCTCAAGCTAACGAACTAGCATAGAGACTAACGTACTAAGCCCCGTATCCCTGCTACCAGTAATGCGCTATTTTTTGACAAGTATTTCAACTATACAAACCCAAGGTTTCACTTTACTTATTTTGTCAATTTTAATATACCTTAGAACCAGGGCTCATTAGCGATATTAACAACTAATTATTCTAGGGCTAAAAAAATTACAGCGAGCATATAAAAATAGTTGGGGCCTACTGTAAAAGTTTTAAAGCCAACACTTTTACCATTTTCTTACAAAAATTCTCTCAAGTTTATACTTAGCAAAATTAAGCATTTTGAAATAATTAACGAACTCCTAAGGATAATATACTAACAGTTAGATCATAATTTTAGGAAGCTAGCAAAATTGGTTTCACGATTTTTGGACTTCTACACATTTAGATTTTGCATTTGCAATTTGTATCCTGAAACTAAATTAGAAATATACCTAAGGAGGCTAAAGGGCCGGCGGCAACTGAAAGGCCTAGCAGAGCACCGCGGCCTGCGCGGAGCGAGCTAGCGTGCCGGCGGGCCGGCCCAGCAACGGCCCAAGCAGCGAGCCCGCACGCTCACCTAAGCCTTTTTACAAACGAGTCCGCGGCTTACTCCGTTATTATGCAGAACCTTCGTTTACTATTGCACAAGAGATGTGTTTTGCAGTACAAACCTCCAACTAACCTTCCTTCACCACGGGGAGGTCCCCGGTGCCCCTGAGCCCACCGGCGCGGCTCTGACCGGCATCCCGCACGCCCACCGGTCGACGGAGCGAGCCCCCCGACACACTGATGAGCCGACAAGCACCGTGGGATGCAAACAAAACCCTAGGCGGCGGTAGAACAGCCTACGGTGCCCCCTAGTACCCTGCCCACGCTGGCGGTCTACTCGCCAAGGCGGCGCTCCTGTTCCGACGAGCTAGAACCCCCATCGACTACCCAGGAGGATGGTAGAGCAAAAGAAGCTTACCCAGAATACGGCCAAGGGGGCGGTTGAGCCGGAGACAGCTCGGGTGAGCCCAGCCATGCGCACGGTGGAGGAGTGGCAGCGCACCGAACAAGGCATAACCGCGTCAGCTGGTCACCGGTGAGGATTGCGGCGCAACCAAGATGAGCACCTGATAAAGGAGATCAAGGCAAGTCTAGGGATGCAAGCAATTAAACCTCTACCCGTCCTACGGGCCTTACCCCCAAGCGTGCCCTCCATGGCGGTGAGAAAGCCGACGGCCGCGGAAACGTCAAATTGGCGGTCGGTGGTACACGACCGAGCTTGGCAAGAATAAGGCGCCAAGCTAACTCTCCAGGCTAACCACCCACTCGAGGATTTTTCACTGCGGGGCTCGAACTTGGCAACTAGGGGGCAAAGGGGTGGTGGCTCTGAACCGTGCGGCTAGGAAAGGGGGTATACACGTGAGTCGAGCAGCTTCGATCGGTGGGGCAAAGCAGTATACTACAGTCGACGAGACCGTGGGGACTTGGCGTGCCACCTCTGCTTGTGTCGGGGCAGTCAACTTCGAGCAGTGCCACTGATGGCGGCTGGCGAAACAGCAGGACAGGGCGACACACCTTACCTGCGACACGGTGCGGTCACGTCGGTGGCAACGTCAAGAGAACAGCGGCCACAGTTCATACTAGACCTCACCGTGGTGTCGGCAAGCGAGGGAGAGGGCGCCACAGCGCGCACGACCCCGTGCGCGGGGCAGCAGGATAGGGCGAGGCGACCCTCCACCTTACGCGACGCAAAAGCAAGGCCAGGCCCACGCGGGCAAGGGTGCCGCGCGGTCCAAACTGAGGTGCAACTGGTCCACAGCCACAGCGCGGACACGGCCTGCGGTCAAAGCCAGAGTGCCAGCGCGTGGTGACCATGAACGCCGAGCCAGACAGTCGAACGTAACACCCGCACGAATTTTAAAGTCACACGGAACCGCTGAAATACTCAATTGGGGCTCAGACCAACCTACCAACCTGAAGCCGACACCTCCAGTGGGCTATCAGAACAAACACCTAGACCAAAGGGTGACTGGGGAGGAGGATACAAGGATGCTAGCATAAGCTTGCCACTGGAACGCTGGTTCGCCCATAGGACGCCACAGACACAACTCCCAGCGCGTTCCAAGGAAGTTTGAGTAATTTTTGCGAGAGCAAGCCGATCTCCAACACCACCACGACCTACACCATGCTCAAGAGCCCGGTGAGGAGCAACCAACTACGCAACAACATGCTATTAGTGCTTAGGTATTTTGGTTGGAAATTAAACGTCAAACGAGGTATTGCCATTAACTCTTTCTACCTAGACACGATCTAGAGTTTAGGTAGAATTGAATTTTGAATTCGATTTTCGAGCTTGCAAAATACTATTTAACAATATTTGTTTTCCAAAACAAAAGTTGTATTTTCATCTACCCTTGCTCGTCAATCATTGCTTAAGCGCGACCCACCAGTCATAATTTTATTTATGTTCATAAAAATTGTTTTTCACATCAATTACTTCAACAACTTAGACCGCACTCCCATGATCTTATGGGAAACAACTAACTTACCTTATTCACTTATTATTTCCGATGAGGTAAAATTGTAAAACTTGAGAACTTGTTTATTTAATTTCTTTTAGGTTTTAAAGTGAGGCGCTAAGCGGCTCATAACACCAGGGTGTTACAACCAACCCCCCTTTAAAAAGAATCTCGTCCCGAGATTCGGAGCAAGAATCCGAAAAGAGAAAAACGCGATTTCACTTCTTAGCTGAGATTACAAAAGGAGCTTACACGGCTTCGAAGACTACAACACTCGGGGATCTAGAGGCATCACGGCTAAGAACAAACTGATACAACTCACAACCTCTCTAGAAAACGATGAAGACGGGGACAGTGAAAGAGTAACAGGAAAACGATTATCCAGAACATGGCGTAGGCCCAGCAGATCCAGAAACAAGAGACCGAGAACTCGAACATCGTGAGCCCTACAGCCTAACTAACCAGAGATGACCTGAACTTCTTCAATGGAAACCAGATCCTTTCCGCTGAGCTACTCCAACACCTCAGACTATCGACCATAGATCTACGAGCAACGGCTGGATCTTGTAGCCCTGCCTCCAACCACTTCCTTCCCAACTGCTCCTGAGCCCCTCCCACCTTAGCACCGCCGGAGGAGAGTGATTCTACACGCTCTACTTCGGATCAGAGGGTGGGATGGAGGAGAGGCAAGCAAAGGAGCATTTATAGCCTGATGGACGGAGGTGGCGGTGCAACGCACCGGGAACGGAGGCGACGGGGAGGGGGATTACCAAAGGAACACGAGGTGGGGAACAACATCGCCATGGTGCGCTCCCTGTGCGAGCTTGAGTGGGGGAAAAAGAAAAAGGAGGGGGATCCGGTACCGGGATGAGGGCAAAAAATAGAGAGCCGATGAGGGCACCGGGAAAAGAGGGACGTACAGTGCCACAGGGCGAGACGAGTGCGGCGCCACGCCGTGGCCACGCAAGCACGGCACACGTGAGCCCCATCACTGATGGCTTTCGCAGGACACACAGTGACAGCGACCCGGCAAGTGTAGCACGGTCAGCGGGCACTGGGGCAACGTCCAGTCAGGTGTTCCAAATATTCTAGACCACTGATGGCTATCCTTTCCTTGTCGCTCTCCTCTTTCTCCTTTTCCTTTTTGAATCCAGCTTGCACTAGCCTTTCATATAAACTGAGCTTAGGACTTACGTGTTTCTTCCAAAACCCCACTATCCCGGTCGCAAATGTGAGAGTACTACTCCATCAACTCGCTGTGGATTTCCCGTTAGAACACCAGGATATTGTTACCAAGGAGAACGTTTATAGCAAGGGCAGTACTGTGGTGTAACTTGGTAAAAGTGCTAGGTCAACAACCTCGATACCAGCGCGTGCCGAGCGGCACAACCATGTGGTCGCGATCCACAGGTGGCCCTCGGTTCCATCGCGGCACCATAAGCGATTAACCAGACACTATTACTAACTTACTCGCAGTAAAAGCAGTGGGGTCACAGATCACAGAAGTAGAAAAAGGATTGCAACGAATTTAAAGCAACAAGGGTTCTTTTTCAAATCAAGGAACAAGGAGCTTAAATCCCAAGGCGGATTTAAATAAGGGGATTCAAGTGTTCTACTGGGCATCCACAATTAGTTGATATAGTGTCCTCTGTCCTTCAATCGCGGTTGATCTGCTGTATTTGAAAATTGTTCCTCTTGAAACCTACTTGTGCTCGTCCCAAGAACCAAAACACACCACAAGGCCTAAGGGAAGATTGACGTAACAACCACAATAGATAAAGCAATTACTCATTCCAAACGGCCTTACATAGGTGCTACTGACAGGTACTCACCCGCTCATACTCGACACATCACTTGCATTAATCGACCTACGGACGGAAGACAACGGACATATTACAACACTGGAGGACAGTTATGAAAACACTACAGGCTACGGTTACATCTCCCCTAGGATGACTAATCCACTTCATCGGTGCGAACGACTTCATTCCTGGGCTCTTGGGGCTCTTTGGCTACACAGGGCTGCGGATCCGCTTCTTCTCCTGGCAGTGGCTGAGTGAGGGGAATAAAATTCTCTATCTCTGAGGCTTCCGTGGGTGGAGGTGTTGGAGGTACAGCAGCACCAGTCCTCCTTCTCTCTAGTGGATGGACAAGGATTCCCTCCAAAATTAAGGGTTCCTGCCTCTCCAAGGCGAGCGTCCTACGCTTGGCCCTTGTGGCGAGATAGGCATCCTCTAGCTCCTGGGCATGTTAGTCTTGGTCCACCTTGATGGCTTCCGCCATGGTAGTCTCTCGACTCTCCGCGGCTGCCAGGTTGGCATGAGCTTCAGCAAGCTACACTTCGAGCATCCTAGAGAAGATCTCGGCTTCCTCAGCACGGCGGAGACCCTCCCTCAGCTCCGAGGCCTGCCGGTCGTACTGCTCATCCAAGGCTAGCAAGTACGAGGTCAGGTGCACCATGGTCGGGTTGTCCTCTTGCACGTCTGGACCCTACAAAGCCTCCATGTGAGCCCACCATACCCGCTGATTCTTGTCCCAAGGGGGAAAGAACCGCATAGGAGTACGAGCAATGGGCCCTTCATAGATCTAGCAGAGATGCCGTAGGGCTTTGCAGGCCGCAACTTGGTAGGTGTCGTCGAAGCGAAACCCGGTTGCGGTCATATTCCAGGCTTCAGTGATGTCAGGAAACTCCTCACTCTGACTAATGTAGACAGTGACCTTGCATTGCTCTGTGCCATGCTTCATGTACTCACGACCCTCATACTCGGGACGCTCCCGAATGCCGAGTCTTTGCAGGGTGGCATACAGGATTTTGGGAAAACCCTTGGTGTTCAGGCCATAGCTGCTAACCCAGACTCCTGCCATCCTTGGTTGGTGGTGAGTGGTGGTTGCGAGGAAGGCTTGAGCGAGAACTTACTCAAGAGAAAGGGCTAAATGAGCTAGGATGCACCGAATGATGGTTCCCAATGGCTAGGCTCACCCTTAAATAAGGCAGAGCAACTAGTGGTTCTGTCGCAGTCCACCCGCGAGCCATGCACGGGGCCAGTAAAAGTGAACAACAAGATCTTCACACGCACACGACGAGCGGTGACCGAGGTCATAAAGGGTTAGTACGACTGTAAGGCAGAGGTTCGACAAGAGCGCAGAAAGGGGACGACAATGTCTAGGCCAGCCAGGCGTGAACCAACAGGCGTGCACGGTGCACGAGACTACAGTACCATCGTGGCTTCACGAACAAAGGCTGATCGACCTCAACAACTATTGCATGACAGGGCAAGCATGAATGCACGTCCTATCTGTTCTCACACTGTTACCGACATATAGGGCAACCGCTCTCAGAGTTTTGGCACATCGTGCTCTCCCTGAAGCTAGTTGATGCTAGCGAACTAGTCTCGGGGTTAGGGTACCTGCAGAAAACTTAATTAAGCCTAACTAGGTCAGTAGAGTGCCATCTATCCTGAATACATAACCATAGTAATAGGGCTACTAATACAACTTCGCATGCAACCGTCCTATCTTTTTGAAAAGAATTTGTTGTCAAATTTTTAATTTAGGAGGGATTTCGAAGCTTTATTGTCTCATTTATGCTCTGATACCACCTGTGGCAGAATCTCCTAATCTAATGTCCTCCCAGGAGTACTCGTCTTCCATTAGACACTAAGTACCTCGGGGAGAACACTAAATCACGTGATTCTGTCGAGCACACCGCAAGGGAGAACTCGAAGATCCACATTTTTACATCAGGATCACAAATGAGAGAGTAAAGCTTACAATATCCTTACCATTTCTTACATCCCTTTTAGTACAACATCAGCGTAATTTACTATGTAGATATAACAGTGGAATAAAAATATTATCAGAGTTCAGCAGAAATGAAACCATTTAATGACAAGTTAAACATTAACATGAAGGACGCTTAAATGCATGAAACGATAACAGATTAATAGTATTTTCCTTGTAAAATACTTTTGGTGAGAGTTTCAATAAATAAACTCTACTCCGCATCGCAAACGAAATCCTCGCTGAGCCCATCAGGAGGTTTCCACACACAAGTGTCAGCTTAATCAGCACTTGTCACCTGCAACAGGGTAGAACAAACCTTGAGTACTCAATTGTACTCCGCAAGACTTACCCATCAGGAGAAAGTGAAAAGACTCCAAGGATTATGCAAGGCTTTCTGGCTTGTGGGTTCTTGTTTGCGAGAAGCAGCGCTAAGAGTGTGTCCTTAATTTCTTCCCTTTAAAAGTCGTATTTCGTTTCTTATCCATCCTTCTATGTAAGCACCTAGGCTATAATCAAGCAAGGGTTGAGCAAAAGGAACCATTTCTTCGTCTTTCAACTGCCAGTTCTTACTACGATGCCAGAGCGTAGTCAAGCCGTACCGTCACGCAGAAACGGCGATTCGCGAATCAATGTGCCCAGCTGGGTACCCCGAAAAAACACACGCCTCGCTTGTACCCTAGGCACAAGCAAGACCAACCCGTTCCCCTCCTGTCACGGGTTTCCAGGTCCCCGTCCAAACTTGGACTCCTAGCTCCCGTACTTGAGGCCCGGCCTCAATACGGTGCTAAGACCTCCACCTATCCCCGCCTCCAATCAGTTGGTCTGGAAAGAGCCAGAGCCCATGACAAGAGAGTAACAAGTCTTCCTAGCCCCCATCCGCTAGTATATGCTTGGGATAAGAAGATCTGTGACTTGACCAGGGTCCATGCAACGAACGGTCCTTAATTGACACAGGCGGAACAAATGCAACCAGAGCCCCGCTCTGTTGCCCAACCAGGTCCAAGTCCATCCAATCCGTTCCGCCCGGTCTCCAATTATCCATATACATTTATATTCCATGTGATAGTGGCATGATAATAGTAATAATATTATAATTCCTATCTCTCGCGAGTGACAGACAATCACTCGGCTTCTACCGGAATCCTATAGCATAGCAATCTACACGATCCTGTCATACTAGTAAGACTCATGGGATCAGGATATATATATGCAAGTGGGTTTCATTCAACTCCTTTAAACTTAATGCACAAGCATAACATAAAGTGCAGAATAATAGGGGTTATGCACCGGGGCTTGCCTGGCAAAGATTTAACCAAAAGTTAGCATTTCATCCTGATGACACGATCCTCAAGGCGCCATCTTCTCTGCTGCTCCAGAAGACTCCGCAAAACCTCAACGCTCCTAATATGACATTCGTGGACGAAATGCAGAGATGTAAAAAAACACGACAGCCGCAAATTAGAATCCGATCTCGTCTCTCAAGCTAACGAACTAGCATAGAGACTATCGTGCTAAGCCCCGTATCCCTGCTACCAGTAATGCGCTATTTTTCGACAAGTATTTTAGCTATACAAACCCAAGGTTTCACTTTACTTATTTTGTCAATTTTAATATACCTTAGAACCAGGGCTCATTAGCGATCTTAACAACTAATTATTCTAGGGCTAAAAAAATTACAGCAAGCATATAAAAATAGTTGGGGCCTACTGTAAAAGTTTTAAAGCCAACACTTTTACCATTTTCTTACAAAAATTCTCTCAAGTTTATACTTAGCAAAATTAAGCATTTTGAAATAATTAACGAACTCCTAAGGATAATATACAACTATGTGGATAAAATATACTAACAGTTAGATCATAATTTTAGGAAGCTAGCAAAATTGGTTTCACGATTTTTGGACTTCTACACATTTAGATTTTGCATTTGCAATTTGTATCCTAAAACTAAATTAGAAATATACCTAAGGAGGCTAAAGGGCCGGCGGCAACCGAAAGGCCTAGCAGAGCACCGCGGCCTGCGCGGAGCGAGCTAGCGTGCCGGCGGGCCAGCCCAGCAACGGCCCAAGCAGCGAGCCCGCACGCTCACCTAAGCCTTTTTACAAACGAGTCCGCGGCTTACTCCGTTATTATGCAGAACCTTCGTTTACTATTGCACAAGAGGTGCGTTTTGCAGTACAAACCTCCAACTAACCTTCCTTCACCACGGGGAGGTCCCCGGTGCCCCTGAGCCCGCCGGCGCGGCTCCGACCGGCATCCCGCACGCCCACCGGTCGACGGAGCGAGCCCCCCGACACACTGACGAGCCGACAAGCACCGTGGGATGCAAACAAAACCCTAGGCGGCGGTAGAACAGCCTACGGTGCCCCCTAGTACCCTGCCCACGCTGGCGGTCCACTCGCCAAGGAGGCGCTCCCGTTCCGACGAGCTAGAACCCCCATCGACTACCCAGGAGGATGGTAGAGCAAAAGAAGCTTACCCAGAATACGGCCAAGGGGGCGGTTGAGCCGGAGACAGCTCGGGTGAGCCCAGCCACGCGCACGGTGGAGGAGTGGCAGCACACCGAACAAGGCATAACCGCGTCAGCTGGTCACCGGTGAGGATTGCGGCGCAACCAAGATGAGCACCTGATAAAGGAGATCAAGGCAAGTCTAGGGATGCAAGCAATTAAACCTCTACCCGTCCTACGGGCCTTACCCCCAAGCGTGCCCTCCATGGCGGTGAGAAAGCCGACGGCCGCGGAACATAATTTTATTTATGTTCATAAAAATTGTTTTTCACATCAATTACTTCAACAACTTAGACCGCACTCCCATGATCTTATGGGAAACAACTAACTTACCTTATTCACTTATTATTTCCGATGAGGTAAAATTGTAAAACTTGAGAACTTGTTTATTTAATTTCTTTTAGGTTTTAAAGTGAGGCGCTAAGCGGCTCATAACACCAGGGTGTTACAATTAGCATTATAGTGATGTTCTACCATCTGAAGTACATTAAATTTTTAGAATCATAACAAGTTCGATGCCATGTAATAATGCCATCCAAAGAAGTTTAATGGTAAGATTTAACGCAACAACAAGAAACAACCATGTGCATTCCTTGAGGTCAAGGCATTTCCCAATTATGACAAAAACCATATTTTTTTGTCCCAACTATGGATGTTAGGGCCTCACAACTTGGAAATATCATGCCTTGAAACATTTAATTGATCAGTATTACAAATCCATTGGACATAAATATCTGGCTCACCAATAAAGATAGAAGCACGCTTCAATCTTCAACCTGACACCACCAGGAAGGCTAGTTGTTTACAATCAGTTTCACGAAGAAACCATGTAACAACCAAACACTTAATTAATAAGTGGGTCTTATGAGCATGGAGAGCACGATCATCGAATTTACTTCGTTTGATCCATTTTGGAGACCAAAATTTGTCTCCCATTTATAAAGATACCTAGTATCTGCGTCCCATTTAAGTGTTGTTATATAAAATGTTGTCATCAATTTCAATTGAATATCACAATAATGTACCACACATTTGATATTCCATTAATTAACTTGTATGTAATCTATATAACTGCAAAGAATGTCATTAATATTCTTCATGCTACATATAGACTTATACGAGAGTCAATCCAAATGCAAAGAGGAACTTTGCCTAGTGGATAGTTGCACCACAAACTCTACACATATGGAAGCAAAATTTTCCTAAACTCTTACATAGAGACAAGAAAATATTTTGTTAATCGCTTGATGCGATGTCATGATAGTGGCCTTTGGTCGTGCTACTATCATACTCCCTATTGGTACCAAATGTAAAAGAGCAATCCTCATATCCACATACCAAAGATTCTAAACCTAATTGTTTAGAATATCTTACATTTGCATCATATTGCAAAGAATCTGCTAGAAACATTTACTGATAATAAGGGTGTCACAAAATCCTCTTATCCTATTTATAATGCGCCCGAAAGAATGGAGGTACCAATTAAAACCATTCAACTCCCACTTCTAAAGAAGAGGGGGAGAAGTACAGCCGCTCCTAAGGATAATGCTCCAAGTAAACGTCCAAGGATACCAAGGACAAGATTCTCCAAATTAGTAAATCCAAGCCAACCTCAAGTTGGTAGACACCCAAATGGATGAGCATCCAAAATCTAGATCAAAATCCACTCGGATCAATGGTGCACCCAAATTCTAATCTTGGGACATGGAAACACCCTAACTCTACATGGGAAATAACTCGCAGTCCAAAAGGGTTAACATTTTCACATGCTATATTGATTCCAAGCAATGAGTCAATCATTTAAAGACTACAAACTGTCGTGACATATACTCCTCAAAGATTGCTCTTCACCTTACTAGATCTAAACCAAAAGTCCTAGGCAGAGTGTCTTCACACTCAAATTTAGTCAAACTAAAAGGTGGCAATTAAGGAGATCGCTCTTGTTCAATGATGAGAAGTATTACCACATTAATATCCTCTCACAGAGTTTCTTTTTAGAAGCAAGGTGGTGAACAATGAGAGCTTGTAGCATATGGTTTCATGTAGAGACCCAACGTAGCATACCCCAAGGTATGTGTGAAAATGAAGTTTTTCGAATTCAATAATTGGCAGATCAAATGAATTTGATAGATTCAGACGAATAAGTCCCAATGGACTTCACATTCTGAATCCAAATAGAAATTGCAACATACATTGTGTATAATTAAACATGATTGCATATATTGATTATTTTGTTATCATCATGATACAGAAATAATTATGCAATCATTTGAGATACAATTTCCATAATGTCAGTTTGAGCACTGTCATTTAGGGATTTTAGTTCATCAATCAACCTCTATCTAGAAAATATTAGAGAAATTCGATATGGACAAATCATATCATAACAAAACCCCGATGGTTGTTCGTTCTTTAGAAATAGAGAAGGATCTATTTAGACCATGGGATATTGGAGAAAAGATATTGGAACCGAGGTTCCATATCTTAGTGTCATTGGAGCACTTATGTATCTTGCAAATTGCACCAAGCCTGATATCGCATTTGCAGTGAACATACTAGTTAGACATGGTGCAAATCCAACTCACCGTCATTAGATGGGAGCGAAGCATATCCTCAGATATCTTAGTGACACAAAGGATCTTGGTTTCTTCTTTAATAGAAATCATGATCCCAATATGATTGGATACACGGATGCTGGTTACTTATCTGATCCCCATCCCAAACTGGATTTGTATTCTTACATGGAGGTACAACTATTTCATGAAGTCTTCTAAATAGACTCTGATGTGACCTCAACTAATCATTCTGAAATTATTGCTCTATACGAGGCATCACATGAATGTGTATGACTTCACAGAATGATTAACCACATACAATGTTGTAATGGTTCGATTAAACCACCTACAATTATCTATGAAGATAATTTCGCTTATGTTATATAGATACAAACAGGTTACATAAAGAGTAACGTCACTCACATTGCCCCTAAGCTATTTTATCCCCATGAATTATTAGAAAGAGGGAAAATAAACATCTTGTAAATCAAGTCATGTGATAATCTCACTGATCTATATACTAAGTCCTTACCAACTTCTATGTACATAAGATTGGTATGCGACAACTTTGAAATTTGCAAGAATCAGGGGGAGACATCTCCTAGATGTTAACATGTATCAGTATCATATTATACTTTTTTCTTTCACAAGTTTTACCCACAAGGTTTCTTGTTAAAGTTTTTAATGAGGTAATATTAACATAAGCATGTGTCATATTTCCTATTTTCCCCCACAGGGGTTTTTATGGGAAATATCAAAGACATATATTTCCCTCACAACTTATCCATGGTTTTTCCCTGAAAAGGTTTTTCATGTGAGTTATCTAAGAGGCAATACCAATAATATGTCGTCATATTTTCTCCTAATTTTCCCACTAGGTTTTTACAGGAGTTTTAGCGACATATCACTTGTGTAACACCATTGGTGTTACGAGCCGCTTAACACCTCGCTTAAAAGCTAAAAGAAATTAGGTATGCAAGTTCTCAGGTTTTAAAATTCTTACCTCACATAAATGATAAGCAGATATTGTTGGTTAAATTGGTTGGGGTGAAAACATGCTAACGAGACCCTAATTAGAAAATGGATCGATCGGTCGTGTTAATTGTTGGCGTGAAGAACAAAGTTATTAACAAAAATAAAAAGGTAACTTGAGCATGGCGCGTAAGTAAAAATTTATGCGCAAGTTACGTAAATGGAAGTTTAAGTTGGGCAGATAAAAATGCAACCCTTATGTGGAAATAAATAAATAAATAAATAAATAAATAAATAAATATTGTTAATAGTAGTTTGCAAGCTCAAATTATCGAATTCGGAATTCAATCCGACCTCAACTCTAAATTTTCCTAGTCGGAAGGAGGTGTTGGCACTCAGTTCGCGAACCGGCCCTTCCGTGGCGAAGCTTGGTTGGCGTCCGCGTATCTCTTCCTCCGGTTGCTCTTTGGTTGTGGTGGTTGCCTTGCTAGGAAGCTGGTAGTGTTGGCTTTTGGCTAGTAGTGTTGGCCTAACCTCAATCGTGAAAGTCAACGAGTTTTGCTTTGCTTTTAGAAGCGTGCAACGCAAGGTTTTGGTCTTTTGGTCCCGTGGTCACGATCACTGCGCTGCTTGTCGCGTCGCGGCCGCTGTGCGTGCTCTGCTACCCGTGCGTGCGCCAGCCATGGCCAGCGCTGCTGCCTCCCTGAGTCGATGTCTCTGGCTGTCCCGCTTCGTGCCGCTGATGTCTGCATCGTCTTGGCCCCGCCCTGTCCTCGCTGCGCCTGTGCGCGCACTGGGGCACCCAGACTGCCACCTGCGTTCGCTGTCGCGTGCCCGGTCGTCGTCGTGGCGCGCATCTCGCCGCCCATTTCGCTTACCGCGTTGAACTCCCCCGCGTGCCCTTTTGCTTGGTGTGGCGAGGTTGAGGACCCCGGCCACAGTGTCGATGGGATGTCTCCTGCCTCGGTTGTTTCCGCTAGCCGGCACCGACACGCCCGTGCACCGCAGGCCTTTGCGTGTCGTCCTGCCTTGCTTGTCCCGCTAGGCGCTGTCGAGGGCACTGCTCGGGTTGACCTCTCTAATTAGTGCGTGCCTCCCCAAGTTGCTGCCCCCCCCGGCACGCCATGTCCGCACACGGCTTGGTTTGCGACGCGACGCGCCCTTGCTGCACTGTTCTCCCTCCCTTTTTTCTTCTGGTCGCTTGGTCCTCTCGCTCGCTGGGGTTTGCTTGCGTCTACTTGTAGCTAGGCTAACTAGGTAGCCAGTCGACCCACCTTGGGCCTTAGCCATGCTTCACAGTCAACCAATTTTTGGTTTCCGTCATCGGCGGCCATCTTTCCGCCTGAGCAGAGTGAGGTGGGGTAAGTCCCGGACCAGCGATCAAAAGATTCGATTGGTGGCGTCTCGGAGCTCGTGTTAACTTCCTCTATCCGGTGCTCGCTTTCGTTTGTCCTGGGTGTGCGTCACCGGCATGCTGACGCGGTCGTGCCATCCCGGAGCGCCACTGTCCTGACTGCGCGCACGTTGCCGGCCCACCTCGGCACCCCTATGCGTCAACCATCGCCTCAACCATGTTCATAGTAAGTTGCTAATGCTCTAGCATCATTTCTTTAGCCTGTTAGCTTCATTAACTCACCAGAACGGGTGCGCTGTCCTGGCGGTCAGTCCGTCAGCAAGGGCAGCCCGGTAGGAGTCACCGTGTAGCCTCTTTTCACCGCCTAGGGTTGTGTTTGCGCCTCGGGGTGCTCGTCGGCTCGCGGAGTGGGGGTCAGGGTCCTTCTCCGGTGACCGGTGAGCGGGCGCCATGCCAGCCAAAGCCACGCCGGCGCGCGCAGGGGATGTCAGGGACCGGCGCTTTAGGAAGATAGGTTTGTTGGGGGTGTTCCTTGCAAAGCGGTTCTCTGGTGCAATAGTACTCGGTTGCGTCTTGTAGTATCCGTTTAGACCAGGGGCTATTTTGCTTATTTGCCAGCACGCGGGGGCTCCCCGCCCTGGGCCGCCGGCTGGGCTGGATGGTCACGCGCGGTCGCGCCTCCGCGTGGGCGTCTTGGGCCGCGGTGGCGGGTTTAGTTGCGCCAGCCCATTTCAATTTCTAAATGCTTTTCTAAATTAGTTCTAAGTTAAACTTGTGAAATTAATATACAATGTTGTAGGTGTCCAGAAATGGTGAGACCAATTTGGTTAGTCTTGTAAAATCATGATCTATCCATTGGTCTATCTTGTTCACATAGTTGTACAACATTTTCAGGGGGGTCTCTAATTAAATTGAGATGATTAGTATTATTGAAATATAAACTGGTAAGAATTTTTGTGGCAATTCGGTGATAGCGTTAGCTTTACAAATTTTACAGTAGCTTTATAATCTTATTATCTGCCCTCTGTAATTTTTGTAGCTCCAAAATACTTAGTTGGTTAGAATAGGGGATGATCCCTAGTTGGAATACATATACATCAAATCAATGAAATAAATAAAGCAATATCTAGGTTTGTATAAATAAAAGGTTGTCAGGAAATGGTGTGTTACTTGGTAACGTAGATACGTGGTCTAGTGCTAGTCTTAGGCTAGTCCGTTAGCCGAGAGACATACTCGTATCTTCAGTTTTTCAGTCTCTGTCGACCTTTTACGTTTCCGTTGCATCCACGTATATCATAATAGGAACGATGATGGATCGAGGAGTCATCTGGAGTAGCCGAAGGGATGGTGTCTGGAGGATCGTGCCGCCTTGACAAAATGCTAACTTGGTTATCTTTTGCCCAGACAAGCCCCGGTGTATAACCTCTATTATTCTGTACTCTATTTTATGCTTGTGCATTAAGTTTAAAGGAGTTGAATGAAACCCACTTGCATATATATATATATCCTGATCCTATGAGTCTTACTAGTATGATAGGGTCGTGTAGCATGCTATGCTATAGGATTCTGGTAGAAGCCGAGTGATTGCCTGTCGCTCGCGAGAGATAGGAATATCTTATTGTTACTATTATCATGTTGTTATCTCATGGAATATAAATGTATATGGATAATTAGAGACCGGGTGGAACGGATTGGATGGACTTGGACCTGGTTGGGCAACAGAGCGGGGCTCTGGTTGCATTTGTTCCGCCTGTGTCAATTAAGGACCGTTCGTTGCATGGACCCTGGTCAAGTCACAGATCTATTGTCCCGAGCATATACTTGCTTATGGAGCGGAAAGACTTGTTTCTCTCTTGTCATGGGTTTCGGCTCTTTCTGGACCGGCTTTTTAGGATGGTTATATATATTGGGTTGAGGGGGTCTAAGCACCATACTGAGGCCGGACCTGCAGTGTTGGGGGCTTAGAGTCTGAGCTTGGACGGGGACCTGGACCCCTTGACAGGAGTGAAACGAGTTGGTCTTGCTTGTGCCCGGGGTACAAGCGAGGCGTGTGTTTTTGGGGCACCTAGCTGGACATATTGATTCACGAATCGCCGTTTCTGCGTGACGGTACGACTTGACTACGCTCTGGCATCGTAGTAAGAACTGGCAGTTGAAAGATGAAGAAATGATTCCTTTTGCTCAACCCTGCTTGATTATAGCCTAGGTGCTTACATAGAAGGTTGGATAAGAAATGAAATACAGCTATTAAAAGTAAGAAATTAAGGACACACTCTTAGCGCTGCTTCTCGCAAACAAGAACTCACAAGCCAGAAAGTCTTGCATAATCCTTGGAGTCTTTTTACTTCCTCCTGACGGGTAAGTCTTGCGGAGTACAATTGAGTACTCAGGGTTTGTTCTACCCTGTTGCAGGTAGCAGGTGTTGATGAGCTGTCACTTGTGTGTGGAAATCTCCTGGTGGGCTCAGCGAGGATTTCCTATACGATGCGGAGTAGAGTTTATTTATTAAAACTCTCACTAAAAGTTTTACAAGGAAAATACCATTAATCTGTTATCATTTCATGCAATTAAATGTTCTTCATGTAAATGTTTAACTAGTCATTAACTGGTTTCATTTCCGCTGAACTCTGATAATGTTTTATATCCCGTTGTTATAACTACTTAATGAATTACTCTGATTTGTACTAAAAGTGAGGTAAGAAATGGTAAGGATGTTGTAATCTTTACTCTCTTATTCGTGATCCTGATGTAAAAATGTGGATTCGAGTTCTCCCTTGCGGTGTGCTCGACGGAATCGCATAGTTTAGTGTTGTCTCTTGGGTACTTAGTGTCTAATGGAAGACAAGTACTCTTGAGAGGGCATTAGATTAGGTGATTCTGCCACAACTTTATATTGCTCCTCATATTTTTCCTAAAAGGTTTTTGGAGGAGTTATCTTTATGTCGTATCTTCAATATTTTTCCCCACCAGGGTTTTTAATGGGATACCAATAACATAGTGGTTTATTTAAATCACAAATAAATATGCTATTTTCTCCTTATTTTCCAATAAGGTTTAAAGAAGTTTTTATAGCATATCTATATATTCCTCAAATTTTTCCCATAGGGTTTTTCAAGGAACCTCATCTTAGAGCTGCTTTGATCACAAGGAAGATTCGATCAAGGGAAGTGTTATGAAACGGTGTCTCTCAATAGACACCCCTTCTGTGATCTCATCAACGACGCCACGAATAGATACCTGTTCACGAAGTGATCTCATCCATCAATTACAAGATTAGTGGATAGAGTTAGATAGTTAGTTTACTCTCAAAGGACATGTCATTTGGGAACAGTCGTGTCCCTTCGTAACACCCCTTCACTTGTATAAATATATTTCAAAGATAATGAAAAAAAAAACAGTTCTTCCAATCTTGTTCATTTACATTCACGCTTAACAGCTTGGAGCTAATGCTAGCTCACACGGTTGGAAACGCCCTAATTTCCATGTCCCTGAATATCTAGATCCAAATAGCCCTAGAACTCAGACTGGACTAAGCACCCACACTAAAGGGGCACATAATCCCAAAAAGGGAGTCCCAAACGATCACAGGGTCATTGTTGTCAAATTACACGACCATGGAACGACAACCCACACATGGTACTCAGCTCTGCTAGTGTTAGTGAATATTTCAGCCATTCTACAGCTGTAAGGATCCGCTACACTGACATTTTGGAACTGCCTCATTACAAAATAGTATAAGCTGTGCTACAGCTACAGTGCCTTGCAAGCAATGAAAGCCTGGAGCTCTGTTCAAGTAAAACCTACTTGGCTGGGGATTACAGCAACCAAAATGTTACCCGACAACCATCAGCTTCCCGTGCAGCTGCAAAACATCCATGAATTCTGGCACCACTAGAATCTGTTTAAACATGGTTCCCCTCAACAAACGACACTGAACACACCACAAGAAAACAGTATAGCCCAGGAAAAAGTGGCTAACATTCAGATCCAGGGGCATCCAACAGAACCCAAATCAACCGTCGCTAGTCATTGTGAAGGCAATGAGAACACAAGACAAGGTGAAGATGATTGTTCCTGCGGCAAAGGTCAGGATAGCTCTCTGTGAGAAGCCCTGCTTCTCCTGGCCGGCTAGCTCCACCTCCTTCAGCAGGCCTCTGATCTTGTCAATGTCACTGTCCTTGGCAGCATGGACCAGCCTGCTCTGGATCTCCTCAAGCTTGGCTAGCCGTCTAGCTCGGGTCAGGTCTCTGGCAGACCAGATGAACCCCGTCATCCTCCACAAGAGGATGCCGACGTAGATTGCAGCAACACAGTCCACGCTGTAGTGGTGCCGCTCACGTACCTCCCTCTGTGCGCTGTGCAGGACGAGGAGCCATATTGCAACAGAGATCCAGCCCCCGTATGCTTCCTGTGAAACAGATAAAACAAAGGTAAGGTCATACGGGTTATGATGAACCCTTTGCACAACATGATGAACCCTTTGTGATATATGGATTAAAACCACAATATATACCGTCCACGCCATTGCGGTAAGGACAGCAACAAGCATATGTCCACTGTACATAAGGTCATTGCAACCGCCACTAGCTTTCTTCAAAAGATGGTACCATGAAGGCCCTTCTCCAGGAGTTGGTCTCAAAATGTCTACAAGGAAGCTCATACGTCCCCAATCGGGCCTATATTCATCTGGGTAAGCTTGAACAGCAGCTGAAAAAGTATACGTGAAAAGTTTAGCCTCCACCATTGTACAAAACTGACATACCAGCTAGGTGAACCAATTAGGCGCTAGGAAAAATGAACTAACCATATGCCATATCATGCGTTATGACTCTACGAATAGCATTTGAATCAGAAGCATATGGAACATAATATTTCTGTGCCCAAGGATGAGGATGTTGAGGTATTTGATAACGGGCTGCAGCGCACCAAGGTCTAGCAGATGGAAGAATGGTAGCAATGAAAGTTATCGTCCGAAGCACACGACCAATTGCCATAGTGAACATATATCTTGTGGCTATACCAAGACCAGGAGCTTTGATGCAGTCAAACAGAACTGAGAACCCCAGCATGATAAACAACATCAGATAGTGGTGAAGAGTGATAATGTGAGCTCTGAGTAGATCAACCACGCTCTGAGGGAGCTTCTCATTCAATGATAGAAGCAGCCATTGACCGGTGTCGGGAAGCGGCGCGGCAGTTCTGTTAAAAAACAGTGAAAAAACTCAGCTTATAAGTGATTGTGTAGATTTTGTTGAATTCATGTGTGCATTTCACGCGGATTAGGAGGTGATTGCCCACAACTAAATTTCTCAGGGAATTTTTTTAAGGTTCTCAGGGAAGGTTTAGTAATGCAAGGAGAGAAGTTGAAGTTAGCAATGAACTAGTGCTACTCCCTCCTTACTAATGGAAAGGCAACCTCTGCCTGGACCTGGATGCAGCACAATCCTTTCATACAGAAGTCGGGTTGTGATGATAAACAAGATATCACAAATGCGATTGTATTCAGAGGTAAACAATGACCAGACAAACTAAAATCTAAGAATCGTATAAAATCCAAATTGATCCGAAGTTCTTGCGTAAATGCATCCTTAGATCATGTGTTTATTAGATTTTAAGAATACAACAACAACAACAACAACAACCAAGCCTGTCAGTCCCAAGCAAGTTGGGGTAGGCTAGAGTTGAGACCCAACAAACACCGTCAGTTACGGTTCAGGAACGTCAATAGCCGTTTTCCAAGCACTCCTATTCAGACATAGGTCTCTAGGTATATCCCATTCTTTCAAATCTCTTTTTATTGTCTCTTCCCAAGTCAACTTTGGCCTTCCTCTGCCTCTCCTCACCTTATTATCTTGACTTAGAACTCCATAATGCACTGGTGTCTCTGGAGGTCTCCTTTGTAAATGGCCAAACCACCTCAACCGATGTTGGACAAGCTTCTCTTCAATAGGTGCTACCCCTAGACGATCACGAATATCATCATTTCGCACTCGGTCCATCCTTGTGTGACCACAAATCCAACGCAACATACGCATTTCTGCAACACTCAGTTGTTGGACATGTCTTCTCTTTGTGGGCCAGCATTCTGCTCCGTACAACATAGCGGGTCTAATCGCTGTTCTATAAAACTTGCCTTTTAGCTTTTGTGGTATCCTCTTGTCACAGAGAATGCCAGAAGCTTGGCGCCACTTCATCCACCCTGCTTGGATTCTATGGCTAACGTCCGCATCAATATCTCCATCCCTTTGTAGCATCGATCCCAGATACCGAAAGGTATCTTTCCTAGGCACTACTTGACCTTCCAGACTCACGTCTCCCTCCTCCTGTGCAGCAGTGCCAAAGTCGCATCTCATGTATTCGGTTTTAGTTCTGCTTACTCTAAAACCTTTAGACTCAAGGGTCTGCCGCCACAATTCTAGTTTCCTATTTACCCCCGCTCGGCTTTCATCAACTAACACTACATCATCGGCGAACAGCATACACCAAGGGATATCTCCTTGGATGTCCCTTGTAAAGGAATCTACAGGCCCCAAGCTGAAGTGATGCTTATGCTTTCCTTACCCCCTAAACTTCTAGATTCTCCTTGATGCTTTACTTGAACTTCAATCACTAGAAAGCCAATCACCACTGAATCGGAACAACAAAGACACAACTATTGAACACCTGTGAAGTAAATAGTCCACTAACCGATTGATTAAAATGTAGAAGTATTGTCTTGATAGCATCACAAGGTTAACATTATCAAGCAATTAACAATGTTGCAGAAGTTAATCTATCTACTCAATAGCAACAACCAATCGACAAAGTTCTGTTTTAACTGATCGCAGATATGCTCATCTCCGTGAACTACTTCCTGCTGCAAATAAAATGCAATATTTTGAGCGCTTGTTATGGTAAAGACATGGTTCCCATATTCTTCCTTCCTAGTAGTAGTAGGACAAATAAATTTGTACAGGACATCCCAAATTGCTGCTGTCTTCCTTGGCAGCAAAAATCTCATTCTAGAAGCTTCAATAATTTTGCACACTCAACAGAAACCCCTAACCCACACAAGAAGGAGAACACCGTAGGATCACACCATCCTCCCATGAACAACTAACTCCACATTCGTGCGCATTCGCACGACCTATCGCACGGAGACAAAATCTGCAGCTCACAAAAGTCGAAACCTCTCAGAGATCCAGGGCGCCTAAGCCCCCAAAGCAACAAAGCATCACTAGGCGAAAGAAGCCGACGCCACGCCAGCCGCGGCCCGGTTCCCGGAGAAGGCAAGACGAGGAGGAGGAGCGACCTGTGCCAGTGCAGCCCCATGACGGCGGAGACGAAGCGGACAGAGATGGCCTCGCAGAGGAAGGCGGCGAGCATGAAGGCGATGGATCCCAGGAAGGGCAGCGCGGCGCGCAGCTCCGCGGACCAATGGCGGTAGAACGGGGCGCGCGCGGCGGCCGCGAGCGCCAGCGCCGGCTGCAGCCGGCCGTGCCACGCCGGCGAGAGGTGCCGCAGGTAGTCCACGCCCACGTACGCCGCCGCCGCGACGCCCAGCCCACCGAGGCCGAGGAGGCGCCGGGCAGGCGCCCGCAGCGGCGGCGGCTTCGGCCTCGCCATGGCCGGAACCGGATCGGCCCCGCCCAGCCCAGCCGGTGACTCCTCTGCGAGACCGCGAGAGATCGGTGTCGGTCACTTCACTTGGTCGTCGCCATAGACCGCTGGACTCCTGGGCTGAAGCAGAGGCAGCGAGGGAAGGTCACTGTTGCTGGCTGGATGGCGAGCGCCGAGGCCGAGCGGTCACAGCCCTCCGGGGCCGGGATGGGATCCAGGATCCAGGATCCAGCAGGCCAGGCCGTCCGATCTGGTTGGGCTGGACTCCAGTGGACGGGCCGATCGGCCGGTGACGTGTGTGTGACATCAGCGGCGGACGCCGAATGGACTTGCAGGCTGCTGGGGCCTTCAGCAATCGTCTCGTGCATAAACCGACGGCGTTGCGACCGACCCGACCAGACCAGGAATGGCATGGCCCTCGCCTCCGACTCCGATCCGAGATGGTCCGTAGCAGGGGGCAATCAAGCTGTGCTAACTGCAAATAGTAACTCAGGAATGTCCAGAGTTCGCATGGCAGTAAGGCCATGGAAGACTGAAATACGATTCTAATCCAAGATGAAACATACAAAAGCACGATCTGCTGCTTTCAAACAGAGAATGGGGCGAGCCAAACATCAAAACTCAATGCTGGAAACTGCAGCAATGTCTAAGCAGAATCATTTGGGCTGAGAAAGGGACTGCCGGATATGAGTATTTACAATGCCAAATCTAAAAAAAAAAAAAAAAAAAAAAAAAAAAAAAAAAAAAAAAAAAACTCACGGCATGGATGAAACAGGCCAGATAACATAACCCGGTACATGAAAGAAGCTTGCTATCTATACTTCCTGCTATAACTGATGAACGCAGAAACACTCGCATATCATCAACTGCGAAAGAAAGGGAAATAACACCATATAAATGCTGTACAAGGCGGCAACGGAGTACCAGTGGTCCTTCCCTATCGTCCGTTCTCAGGAGGTACGGTTGTCTTGCTCACTATGCCCTTGCTAAAATAGTCTGCAATGACAGAAAAGCCGTCCTTCGAACCCCTCAATTGCCTGAAAAATAGGTCATGGTCCCTAGCATTTTGTTCTAGCTTCTGCTTTGCCTCCATAACAGATCTATATTCAGGTGCACATTCTGGGCATTCTTTTTCATTATCACCAAGGCAGCGCAGGTGGAACGAGTGCATGCACATGAAATGGACAGCAGGCAGATCAAGGGTGAAAGTGCACGCACTACGCTTGCTCAGTTGGAAAACCTTCGCGTTTGTCTTGAGATCCTCTATCTCCCTTTTCATCAGCTCTGTCTCCCCCTGAAAAAAATGGTATTTGTTTCACAGCGTGTTCCTTATCTCAATTGATGTAGACTCATTCTTACTAAAATTTCAAACATCCGCTCATAAATCATGCTACATCTAAGAAAGGTCATGATGTGCACTCTTTTATACACAAGAAATAGAAAAACATATTCTTGTGAGTGTGCTTGTTATAGGAATGTCAAAATATAGACATGATCAATTTGCATTACCAATAGAGCATTATTCTATTCAAGTGAAACTCTAGTATTGATAATTGTTAACTTCAAGAATTTCATTGCTACCATGGAAACAAAATGTAATCAGATATTCTTATTTCAATGTCATACTGACATGCTCCACAGTGAGAGAACTCCCTGCCAATCTTGGGAAAGGGGAGTACAAGACACACTAGAACCCTTGTTTGGGCAGCATATCAACTGGAAGCCCCACCAAACAAGCTATTCTACAATATTTGTCCATATTAACCTAACCGCTCTTGACATGAGAGTAATTAGCATATTAAAAAAATGGCACTTCCTAAAAAAAAGTATGAACAGTTAGCTAATCATATTATGATGCATGATTAAATAAAAGTGAAAAAACTAAAACTATCTTAAATAACATTCACAATAGGGCATGTTATGCAAAAGATAACTGCCAAAATTCAGTGAACTGGGAGACATGTCCGAATACAAACCCTTTTCCTATCAAAGGAAAACCCAGTTAGTGCAGAAATATGTTCAGGTGCCTCCATACATGGGTTCATCACATGTAAAGGGACCTGGTAGTAAACTGAGAATAACTGCTGGATGTTGTGTGTGCTACCTCCAGCCGCAATGTTTGGTACTTCACGATATCTGAAGCAGTATCATCTCATAACAAGCATCGTGTAATCTTTACACCTAAAAAGACTCTAAAGTAATTATGTACCCGGTGATACCAAATCTCGCTCTTGCTCATGTATCCACGTCCGACACGAATCATCCTCCACTCGGAGTTCACGCGTCCACATCCTACTCGGTTCCAATACAAAGACCGGATCCACGTGCCCACGTCTAATATGAAATCCTCAAAACTCACGCGTCTGCGTCCGTGTAATAATAAGGTTCAGTCCCAAAAAATTATGATCCCGGTGCAACGCGCGGGCATATATCTATTTGTTCAAACAAACAGCTCAACACCAATTTCCCAAGTATTTTAAACTGAGCCTGCTTTGTACTATATCTAAAGTATTACTTTTTTCATCTTCTATTTGTCAATGAACCAAGCAATGCTAATGCCTACTCCTAAATATTATTAAAAAAATAAGACTAAGAATAGCAATGGGAAATAGATACTGCAATGACTTCCAAGTTACTAACCTGATACTTATCAATGGATTTTCTATCATCTTCAATTAGCTTTGATTCTTGCTCAAGTTTGCGAGCAATGTAGTCTTTGACAACTGAGAGTGTCAAGCATGGGTTTTTTGATAGTGTCTGTAGCACAACGATGGGAGGCACAACATCCTCCTTCTCAATGTAGGTCAAGACCTCTTTAACTTCTTTAGAGCAATCTTCCCCGAGCTCCCCAAAATACTTCAATAGGTCACCCCACAGAGAAGGATCCCCTCCTTGAGATGAGTCCCCCAACTTCTTGCAACATGCAATTAAACCTTGATGATCATGTGCTTGCTTGTAACAACTAATAACCTCTTTGTAAAGTTTTAGTTTCTCATATAGAAAGAGCAACCCATCTTTGAATGCATTAGTATTACAAAGAATGAGAGCAAGATCAACATCATACAAAGGATCTTCCATCTCAGATGTCCAAGCAGACTTGAGTAACGCAAGCCCTTTCCTTCTCCTATCAACAATATTCTTTGCGATTTTAGGATCTTCTTTTCCAAGACTACTTTTTTCCTTTATTCCTGACCTATAGCCATTAGCAGTTTCTTTACCTTTTGTTTCTTTGATATACTGATTCTCAGATTCATTTTCTTGAGAGAGAGATGGGAAGCTCAAATCATTTGAAATATAGAGCTCCAGAAGGGTGTTATGAATTTCTGTTTGCGCAGGTGAGTCCGTCACTGCTTTGATATAATTTTCCAGAAATTCCATCAGATATTGTGGGTTGTGCACAAATATATTCACAAAGTCCATTGGGGATGGTATCATAAGCAAGTGCATACTGTTTGAACCTCTTCTTGTGGTAGGATCTCCAACATCTGTAGAGAGCCTTAACAGTATTTCAACTGTTTCAGCAGGTCTATGTTCCACAAGAATTTTCCCGTATTCTTTTACAGTAAGACCTGCTTGATTTGCCTCGAGGCCAGATATGTATTGCAGTGCCTCATCATATCTACCAAGATCCTCAAGTAAAATCTTCAAGTACAACTCATGCCTCCCAGCCTTTTTTGCCACAAACATAGCATGTTCATGATATCCAGCTGCACGGCATACTCTTATGGCAGTTTCCACATCAAACTTGATTTCACCTACCCCATCTTCATCTTTGATGAAATGGTTAAGTTTCTCCACATCTTTCAATTTGGTATAGCAGTTCAACAGAAGGGTGGTGTGGTCTTTGGATGCTAACCCTCGATCATGTAACTTATCTAAATAATTTGTCAGGTTGTAGATGCGCTTTGCATCAAGGAACTTCTGTATAACATACGATGGTTCGAGATGACCAATAGTATGGATATACTGGGACATGGCCTCATCATATTCCTGTTTTCCATACAGATGGTCACCATACTTCCGCAGCACCTCAGCAGTGGAAGCAGGATCAGCCTGCTGACTTTGTACAAGATTAATTGCAACTGTATAAAGATTTTTCTTGAACAACATATCAAGCTTACTTTCCATGTCTTTCTCTCCAATACACAGAAGCTTTTTGTCCGCCATTATGAGAATAATATAACCCCACTCACATACCAAGTGTGAAACATCCCCCACAGGCATGCTATGTGCAATCAACCGATTCTTAAGATCATAAACATTAAGAGTGCTCTTCTGTGTCCTCTGATCTTCAATAATGCAGAGTAAATAGCCTCGAAACCAACCTACAAACTTTTTCTCACCATCAAATGCCCAGCAAGGGCCTCTACCATCGACTTCATAGAAATACACAGCTTCGGGTCTACCAATAATTAAGTCCTGCTTGGTGAACATAAAATATGTAAGGTTTGCAGTTCAACGAGATCAAACTGAATACAAAATGCAGATGTACGAGAGCAACATAGGCATGACCATAGTAATCAAATACATGCTAAAAAAAGTTTAATCAGTTGCTCAAACTAAACCCAGTTAAGGTTTTCCAAAAAAATTATGTATACATCATCTTGCGGACGAACCCACTTGGCCATCATCTATAATCAATTGGGTAGATATCTGGTGGACTGAGAGTTCCTTCAGTAACAGGCTAGCAGCTTTGCTGAATAACTACAATAGACTACAAACTGTTTGGTCAATGGGCATGCATTACCTCACAAGAGTAGGGTATCACAGGACATAATCTATGGTAAGAAATTAAACCGCTACATCATTTTGTACGTTGCAGTTAGAGCTGATAGTTATGCTACCAAACTAGCCACACGGTCCCTGTTAACAAAACTTAGTTCAAGTTGTGAGCTGCATCCTAAAGCACATAGGCTACCAACAAAATCATGACCCATATTGCTATAGTAGGATTAAATAAAAGGAAAAAGGATGAGTGTGTTCAAATCCATCCTTACCATACGGTCACTCATTGCTACAGCATTGGTCTGACAACCAATCTGATCAAGTGTTTGTCTCCTTGGTGGTTGAACATGCAAGCTGAACAAGGTTACAGAGCCAGGAGTTACAGAAAAGAGCTGGTGTGCTTGCCCCTCAACTCGGAAACCAAGACCAGTAATAGGAAAACTAGTGCTGCCATCTGAAGCAGCCTCAACTTGCAACTTGAAACGTGTAATACGCTCACGTGCAATGTCACCTTTGATGCAATAAATGAAACCATTGTCCAGTCCAATGGCAATCAACAGTATGGGTGGTGCTTCTTCTACAACCATAAATGATGTAATCTACAAAACACAGCAAAATATGCCAATTATACTAGAATCAGATGTTACTATTCGCTTCATATATATGAATTATTATAACAAAAGATAATATGACATACACAACATGCACACCAAAATGGGAAAAAAACTTACCTTTGCTTGAGGAAATTGATCAGTGAAGACCCGCAAAATTTGAACACAGAAAGAAGTTGTTGTACTTGATCCTTCTTCTTGCACTTTATCGAGGTCGAAAACCTTTAGACAGATTGCTGATGACTGAGACGATGACTGAGACGATGACTGGTCATCGTCTCCAACCGTGACAAGAACATTTCTTTGCTGATCAAACAGACCAATATAAGTTGTTAATTAGGTTCATTATGTAGCTGTAGTTATCACAATAAAACTGTACAGTGTGAATAAATGTTTGACACAGCAGTATGGGGCAATACGTAGATCTCAATTAGTGAATGATACATGGTACTGGTACCCGCAATTGAACCGAGTTCTTTTCCCCCCAGAGAGTAGGGAATTTGATAGGCCAGAATAAACAAAATCACTAATCTTAAAAGTTGACAAAATCAACTAATCCAACAAGATTTGTCCAGTTTCAGGAACGGTTTTTGGCATTGCTTATTCAGCCACAGTACAAGACTTAGGTGGCCATCCAAGATTGGCAAAACTCGCATGGCTTGTCATACCTAGCAGATGATTTTCAAGTAGTAAGAAGAAGCAAGTAGTTTTCGTTTCTAATAATGCACCCAAGCTAGTGAGTTGCACATGATCCAGTGGTAGGAACTAGGAACCATTAACTATTGTTCTGACCAGTAATTTGCCGAGAAGTTGCATAAATTTGCGAGGTGGCCGCGAACGACGCTGCTTCAGATGCGCAACAAGGGTTCTGGGCGTACCTTGAGCTGCTGGAGGAAGAGGACGGAGGAGGCGTAGGCCTGGAAACCATAGGAGAGGCGGAACCCGCGGTCGAGAAGGCCCACGGTGCCGTCGTCGCACCCCACCGCGACACGCCCCCGACCGCCCGAGCAGCAGGTGATGCGGCCCGCGATCTCGGCCGGCACGGCGGCGGCTGACCCCGCCGCCGCCGCCGCCGCGGCCGGCCGACTTCTCCTCGAAAAACTCGAACTTGCGCCACTGGTACATGTCGGGTTGACGCGATGCGCCGGATCGGGGCCGGCGCGGCGAGCGAATTAGACGGGATCCGGCTCAGCGGCCGGCTGGGCTGCAGGAGGGAGGGAGGAGGCCGCGTTGGTGCTACCCGTTGGCCGTTGCATATGCGCCTCGCGTGTGCGGTGCGACCTGTCTGAAGAATAGGAAGACGCAGAAAATGAAGAAAATTGGAATCATGCCGTGGGCTTCGCTCAATTGCCGTCTCGCAACGGGACTTCGGCCATTATAAAACTTGTGCAGCCCGCTAGAACGCCGTTCTATGCGTTTGGGACTCTGAAAAAATAAAAAACGAATTTTTCTCTGCTTTTTCCTTCTTTCTTTCACGTTAGCATAGACGGAACGGGCCCCCCGAAACGGATCGAGCTGCAACTTTTCTCCGTGAGCGAGCGGCACGGCGGTCCTGCTGCCTCCCGCGCCATGTACGACAGCGAGAACGTGGACCCGTGCAACTGTTCGTCGACTCGACCTCGCTAAGAATTGGATCCCGTTCTTCGTCCTTGTCACTTGCGGCCACGCCGGAATCACCTCTCCTCGACGGAATCACCTCTCTAATGGCGACATGGACATGAGCAGATCGCTCGGCTCGGCACTCGGCAGCGCGACGGGAGAAGGAGAGCGTCACCTCGCCCAAGCGCGCCCCAGTGTCTGCGTGCGTCCAGCTCTCCGTCGAACTCCTCGTCGTCCACAGCTTCGTCGTCAGCATCCAACTCGTCGCGACAGCTGCTATCCGAGGCCGCCAACGGCAACCACGTAATCGCGGCATGGGGAGTACCTCAGGCGAGGTGCAGGAGTTGACCGGCGAGGGCGCGCCGCTGCCGCGGCTCTTCGTGATGGGCCACTACGTGGGCGGCGGTGAGGACTGCGGCTTGCTGGCCGAGTCCGGGAAGTTGTGGGAGCGTGCGCGGCGGTAAGGCGTGGGCGGGCAGGGACGGCCGCGCCCGCGAGGACAATCCATGGCCGACGTGGGGTAGGCGCTGCAGTCATGGCTCCGGCGTGGAGAGAAGAAGCGGAGGAGCGCCCGGTCAAAGAAGCGTCGATCCGTTTCTCCTCCCTCCATTCCGTGCGTCCGTGTGCTCTCCCGTGAAAACAAGGAGGAAAGGGTAGGGGCAGAAGTGGAAAAGAAATTTGTTTTTTATTTGTTCTGAGTCCCAAACTCATCGGATGGCATTCTAGCGGACTACAATGTTTCGTAATGGCAATTCAGCGAAGCCCCGTTATGGGATGGCAATCCAGAGAAGCCACCTCCCATAATGGCAGAATTCGGACTACGATGTTTCATAATGGCAATTCAGCGAAGCCCCGTTATGGGATGGCAATCCAGAGAAGCCACCTCCCATAATGGCAAAATTCTAATTTTCTCCAGAAAATGAAGGGCCTGTTGGTACAGCAAGTGAAGCAGAGTTTCATAAAGTAGCTTGACCATAGTCCTGTTTGTTTGAGTTTTTGATCACTTTAGACTATTATCACTTTTTAAAAGCCAAACAACTCCCATAGAAGTCTAAAATATCACTATAGTGAGCTTCTGTCTTTTGATTTTTAGCTTTGAGGACTTTTTTTCTCAAATACATAAAAGTTTTGTGTATCATTATATTAAGTAGAAGAGTTTAAATAATATATGACGCTCTTCTATCAAACGTCGAAGGAGGTTGACCTAACACAGTCGTAGCTGGACCATCTTAGCAACAGACCTCTTGTTTCGATATTACATAAAAGGAAACAACCAATACCGACGCAGCGGTGCGACCTAGGAGGTGGCCTTACGTCTTCGCGGCTGCCTAAACGAGCCCTTTCCAACGGCCGGGAAGAGCGCGTCTAGCGCTTCGGCGTTGGACGTACTCAGGTTGCCGTCGAAGAGCTTGTTAAAGGTCTTCAGCTCCGACGCGGATGGCGCTGATGGCATAGTTATTAGGACCAGACTAGACCGAACCGGCAGTCCGACCGATAAAAAACCGAACCAGTGCCTACAATGGTCCGGTTCACTTTAAAGATCGTTCATGCAATCAGACCGGTGAAAACCGGTTGAACAAGCGGGTTTGTTTGCGAAACTGGTGAACCGGCAATTTTCATATGAACCGGCCGGCTCGGAGCTGATCCCGCGTGCTGCGTGCTTCCGTGTGTCCGCCTGTGCACCTGCCACAGTGGGCCTGCCGGGCCCGCCTGCTGCTTGCCTGCTGCCGCTGGTGGCTTCGCCGCTGACGCGTTTGGACGCGCGCCGCGGTGTGCTTTTTTGTCGTGTGCGCCTGCTAGTCTGCTGCGTTGTGTACATATTTTTTGAACGAAACATGTGTTGTGTATATACGTGGCACGAACGCTTGACGGTGGTTGGCTGGCCGGACATACATTTGCTTGCTACGTATATGCTGCTGTTGTTGACTTTTGTTGGTATTTTTTACTTCGAATTTTCACATTTTTCCATATAAATTCCAAATTAGACAAACAATAATACAATATATCTATTTTAGTTACCTCAACGAACCATTCATAATGGTGCACTCTATTTCAGCATTTGAGGTTGTTTTGCAATGGTAAATATTTGAATAATAGATAAATCATTTTTTCACCAATTCATAAATGCTCCATATATTACCTTTTCCTACGCAGCATATTCTATAAAATAACTCTAGACAACCAAAACCCACGAAACATGTTAAATTAAGATATATCTTGTTATGATTTATTATGAAATGTTATTGCTTTATATTCTATCATATTTTGGCGATCAAATTATTTGTGGCCGGTTCAATTCGTTCGGTCAAAAATAATCGAACCGGCGGTTCAATCGTTTCTAAACGGTTGAACCAGTGAACTAGTGAACCAATGGTCTCGCCGGTTCGATTTCCGGTCCGGTCCTAATAACTTTCCCTTTGTGTAGCACATACGTTGCATGATCAGCACCTCACCTCGCTTGGAAGCAGATACTCGAGAGAGGCTCTGAGCCGCCAACCACCTGCTCCACCACGAGAGCACTGACTTGGCAAAGAGGTTGCTTGGGAGACTCACGAATCAGCGGAGAGTCCCGCTTACGCGTCACTTTGTGATGAAGTTGTCGAGGTGACGTTTGGCGGAGTCGTCGTTGTCCACAGTCTAGTGGGTATCCACCGTCGGTGACCTGGAAGGGCCAGCATCCACCGTGGGGTCGACTAGTCTGAAGCCTGGCGGGTAGCTGCGCCCCGTGAGTGTCTTCGGCGAGTCCCCTGCCTACTCAATGGGGCACGGGTGAAAGGTCCTTGTTTGGTTTTAGTAATTGAGTGACAACCTTAGGTGGACTAATTGTGTTTATGTGAGATATACAGATAATTAGTCCATAAGTACATGTGTATGAGCAACATATACCATGGAGGTGGAAATGGCTCGAAAATATTGCAAAGCTCACACATGTGATGATGAAGGAGTTTATTGCACATGAGACATGACATTGAGTCATGTGATCAAGGTGGAGAAGATCAAGACATGACTTGGCTCAATGGACCGGTTGCAAGTGTGAAGGACAAGTTGAGTGATGACTTAGTGCCGATGGACCGAAGTAACGGTGAAGAGCAAGTGAAGTCAAGATCGATGAACCAATATGGTCATGTGATGATATGGAGTGGATCATATCATTGTTGATCATGTTGGTGCATGTGTTGCATCAACATTGGAGGAGTTAGAATGGAATGCGTAAGGCAAAGATATAATCTAGGGCATTTCTTTTCACCGATCATAGGTGTGTAGAGAAGTTGATGACTGGGTTTAGTATAGATGGACGTACTATCAAGAGGGACAAACTTGCTTGCATTTTCGGTCATCTAGTGTCACTCGAGTGATCTAACTTTATATCATTGCTAGGATCGAGTGGCATGGCAAGTTGAGTGGCTAATCCTTTGAAAAATGATTTGTGAAAATGCTAACACGCATGCATATGACGGTGTATACTTGGTGGTGTTGGCATATTTACTAAGGAGAAAGAAGTTCGAGTTGAAATGGATCAACTCAACGAAGAAACGGAGGCGAAACGTGTCACTGGACGTGATCGGACGCTGAGCACTGTTACGACCTGACGCGCTGGAGTCGCGTCCGGTCATCGTGGTCGTTCGCTGAAGCAATGGCACGAGGTTGGGCGTTGACACGTGGCCACTGGAGAACGACCGGACATTGGCCTGCGTCTGGTCATGGGGCACCCGACGCGTCAGGTCGCACTGGAGCGGCTCTAGACCATCTCTGGAGTCGACCTGACTCGGTGGAGGTGCGCCGCGTCTACGCGTCCGGTCACATGGTTGTCGGGGACTAGAGCGCATGAGCGGATGTGCGCGATAGCGTCACATCGGGCCAACAGCCGCGTCTAATCGCGTTGTGACCGTTGGCGCATGAAGCCGACCGTTGGAGATCTGCAGTCGCGGTTGAACGGCGAGGCCACGTGGACGGCCAGGAACAACCGGGCGCAGGGCCTGGCGCATCCGGTCATAACGACCTGCGCGTCCAGTCACGTCGGGAAAAACCCAGTGAAGAGGTAACGACTCCATTTGACCATGGGGTTATAAATAGAATTGTTGGCCGGTCTTGGGCCAGTTGCTGAGCACACTAGAGCCTTGGTGGCTTATGTGGTAGTGCTTGGGAGCCTTCTAACTCATTTGAGCTTGATAGTGTTCATCCGATCGAGTGAGTGAGTGATTCTAGTGCAATTGCATCATGAGGTTGCATCGAGTAGCACTAGGTGGTCGTCTTACAAGCCGGTGGTGCTTGTTACTCTTGGAGGTTTGCCACCTCCTAGATGGCCTGGTGGTGGTCTCCGTGGAAGCACGCAAGAAGCTTGTGCATTACTTCGGAGAAGGATTTAACAGGGCATTGTGCTCGTCCCGCGGGAGCCGCAAAGAGCAACTCTAGTAAAGCGAGACGTGAAGGGCGACAAGTGGTCTGGTCGGGTCAGGACCAGCGGCAACCTTGGAGCTTGTCTCAATGGGGACTAGCGTGTTGACAAACACGTGAAACTCGGGATAAAATCATCGTGTCAACCTTGTCATCCCAATGATTTGCATTCCCGTCACACAAGTTTGTAATTACTTTCATATACATTGTGCTTGTGTAGTTGCTCTTGTAATTGGTTAGCTTGTGTGTCTTGCTATTTATCTTCTTACTTGAGTAGCATAGAAGTAGCTCCCGTTGCGTGACTAATTTGGTTTTGTGTAACCTTGTTAGTCACATTGCTTAGTTTGTGTAGCTAAGTAATTTGTGCTCTCTAATTTAGCATTGGTTGCCTTGTTATTGAGCATTGCTAGTGAGCTTAGGGGCTTTGTGCTTTTGCTTACTAGAATTGTGTAGGAGCTCTCTCGGTTGGCAAAGTACTAGTTGCATAGGTTTGTGTGACCATGCCACTAGAATTATTTAGGTGAGCTCTTGCTAAGCTTATCACCTTAGTTGCTTAATTAGTATCTTTGCAAGGTGCTAAAAACTTAGATAGAGGGATGTAGTCTTGGCTAGACCGATAGTTTTAATTCCGCACTTGATTTGGTTAGCCGACGCGATTAAGTTTTAAAAAAGAACCATTCACCTCCTCTAGTCCACCATCTCGACCCTACAGTGGGGCTAGTGTCCGCAACTCATAGGAGACCACCACTGGGTCCTCATCCTCCAGCTAGAGGGCCGCCACCGCCGGGGCCTCATCCTGTTGCTGGGGGTGCCGAAGGTGACAACAGTCACTCCAGGGAAAGCCCGCGCGACGATCCGACTGTCGACCAGTGAGGCTGTGAACTCCTCTAACATCGGGTCTTCCGTGATGTCGCGATCATGTGTGGCGTCTGTGTACAATGTCAGCGTCAATGGGTCGGGCTCGACGATGCCCGTCTCCTTGGCCAGCTCACCGTGCCATGCCTGAGCTCCAGCAGCGACCGAGGTAAAGCTTGGTGCCATCTAGGCGGCCCCAGCCGACCGCCCCCGTGACTATCGGTGGCAACACTCGTTGCCACAGCAGCGGCGTCCCCCCTTTAGCCGTTGTCGACATCCCCGACGTCGGTGCCCACTACCGCCGCGTGTAGCTGCACTTAGCACGGCTACAGCCACACCCGGCACTGCTCCAGCCGAGCTTAGCATGTCGCCCTGAGTACGCGGCCGGGTGCCCGAGGCACGCTCCCGGTCAGGTCATCGTGGCCGGCCTTCTGTGGCACCAGATGTACCAGAGCTGGAAGGAGGCACCATCCACCGCCTCCTCATACAGTCTCGCGTGAGGTGTCAGAACCCCTTACATCGGAGGCAGCTTGCAGGTTGGCACCCTGTGCGCGGTGGAGAGGCAGTTGAAGCACTTCTCGACTAGGTCCACCGGATAGCCGTTAGGGGCCCGCTGGTCCGCCGATGCAATATGGGCGGGACATGCCCCACTAACGCCACATGACGACCTCTACGATAGAACCTCACGCCAGTCGTCGGTGTCCGGAGTGGAGATACGCTAGCGGGCATCGCAGCGCGGACCGAACCGCATGTGAGCCGGTACCCATCCACAGCGGCTAAGACGCTGGTGGGTGGGGACGTGACCCTCCACTAGCCGCATAGGCAAGCCATTCACCAGCTGTGGACGGGACCGGTTCCTCTTTCTCTGCCTGCGGTCGTGTCCTTGTCAACCGAGGTCTGCTTCAGCAGGGCCTGGATGTGAGGCAGGGCAAGTCTTGGCGTTAGTGGGCACCGTGACTGCCTTCGCTGGGCGATGCACGACATCGAGGTAGCTTGAGGGGCGGCCGTTGCTGGACTCCTCGCTGTCGTCATCTGCCCACAGTTGGTGTTTTGGACAGCCTCCCGAGGCTAGACAGAAAGGAGCCGCAGCCACCGATAGGGAGGAGGAGCTTGGGGTGGCCGGCATTGGCGTGGTGGTCTGCGACTGATGACACGGCAACCCCGGAGGTGACTCCGCTTCCTCGGTCCTAGATCCAGTGTTAGACCTTGGCGCCAGGTCGTCCGGCACAGGCTACGCCATGCATGGAGGGGCAGCACCCAGACCCCACGCATGGACCTACCGCGGTCGCAACTTGCCCTGGTGCCGTCTGGGGCGGCAGGGCACCGGAGGACGTGGTGGCGGTGACCTTCCTTGTTAGCCGATAGCCGCCAGCGGAGGGGCCCACGGCACCACCTCCCAGCATCGGCAGCGGTGTGGAGGGGCCAGATCTGGCCCCCATGCACCCTGGCGTGTTCGCGGCTGGCACCGGTGGCTGATGAGGCAGAGGGGCGCCGACAGGAGAGACTGCCGCATCGGCGGCGCCGGTGTTGCCTTCCAAGCGGCCTCGGAGGAGGCTTCCGGTGGCGGGGAGGAGGGCCTAGTCACCGGGTCTGGGCACGGCGGGTGTAACAGAACCGCCCAATTATACGAGATTAAGTAGGAAAATCATCCAACGGAAGGACAATTTAACAAACTTAAGCCCGTATAACCCGGTAATCCGTGAAATCTCGACGGATTTCAAACCATTTCGCATAACAGCCAAGATCGTACTAAGTTTAGCGGTCACCATCATAAGTTACATAAATGTTCGCGGCATAAAATACATCGGAGTTTAAACATAGTTATTACAAACCAGGTTTGCATAAGAGTAGCGGAAGCGGTAGTTCAAATCACGCACACACACAACATTTTTAAATAAAGTGCCAGCTTGTGACCATCTTCAGCAAAAGCATCAGACGAGAAGTAGCGAATGACTATTGCCCATGGTCCTATGCTTCGCCCATTGCAGGATAGAGACAGTTGATACAATAGCCATAGTACATCTGTCCATCTGCAACAAGTGAGAACAAAGCCCTGAGTACGAGAAGGTACTCAGCTAGACTTACCCGTCATAAACCAGAAATAAAAGACACCAAGGAATCATGATAGGCTTTTTGGTGGGGTAGCTGACTCATTTGCAAAAAAAGGCATTTTTAGCATTTATGAAAACCTTTACAACAGCTATGCATCAAGTTAAATCTTTATTAACCTATCAACTACATTTGCACCTGTACTAAAGTAACATGGAATTAAACAGGCAATGATAACCAATGATCATTAACAACTTCCATTATGTCATAATTCATATAACTGTCCAAGTGTTCCATCAATATTACTACGATGAAGTAGCTCAAGTCAAGTGTTCACTATCCAGTGAACGATGGCGATTCGAATCGATTATTAACCAGCTGGTAAGCTATTCCTCACACAAACCTCACTCACCCGCTAAAGTGAGGTGTTGGTCGCCGAGTCAACCATTCAGGTAAAGTCGCGAGCTTGCTAGGAACCACTTGTACCTGGGGGCCGCCCGACTGCTCTTTGGCCTTATCATCGCGCCCCCGTATCCTGCCACTACTGCTCCGGTACAGTGCGTTGCGGGCAATCCACTTGGCCCGAATAATCTCCCAGTTTCGCGGTCGGAAGGTACTTTATCCGGCCAGCTAAATGTGAGGCATGCGTTCAACATGACCCGAGGGACAACAACGGACGGTCCTTAATCAACACAGACGGAAAACACTACAGTCCGAAACCCTGCAAGTTTCCGCCCGGTCTCAATTTCATTTCACACTTAGTTATACCATGACTTCATAGTCAACCAAACAGATCCAAGTAACCACCTATAGCTCGCAGGTGACAGGAAATCACCCGACTTCTACCGGTCTAAGCAAGCTAAGCATTGACTCGACTGCGGATACCAGGGTAACAAGGATATAGTATAACAAAGGTAAGCAAGGTATAATGCAGCAACGTCTGCAAACAACTCCTAACGTAATGCATCAAATTAAGTAAAGTTAATAATAAATTATATGCAAATCGGGAGAGAAATGCTCCGGGGCTTGCCTCTCTCGAAGGAACTTGGACGGTGGTCGGGGCACTCGGGGAGATCTTCACCGGCCTCTTCTTCGGCTTCTGTCACCTCCTGCTACTGCACCTCGATCTGCTCCTCTAGCCCTCGGGCAAGACGACTGGGTTCTCGGTTTGCGATCCTGTATGATGCAAAGTGCGTAAGTGATTATGCAAACGGTGCATCGAAGGAGATGAATGCAATGGATATGTTTAAATGCAAGGTAGTCAACATCATCCAAGAAATTATACTACAAGCACATGTCATCTACTGCATTCTCTTCTACTACTAATATGTTAAGTTAACATATCTTATGAAATGCTTTAAAGATACACCAAAGCTTTACTAATTTTTTAATCACACTTAAAGCAATACTTGCTTAAACCCTAATTAATAATAAGTTTGAATAGCAACATATATTTCTGATGCTCCTAAAAATCTGAGAAAATTACAGTAGCATAATACTACCCTAAACAGACTACCATAAAAATTTCATGGCATTTGGATAAGTAAACTATCCTACACAAAAATGACAAGCTATAGCCTAAAAAAAATGAGCATGAAATTACTTTGTACTATGAAAAGTGTCAAACAACAGAATTAATATTTTTCCTAGGTTCTTCATAGCATATAATGACTGTACAAAAATTTTCACATGCATGTTTTATACAAAATTTGTTCTCTAGCAAAAATAACAAAAATCAGCCATTAAAGGCACTTGAACTACACCTAAAAATTTTCCCACAGCACATGCATGAAACATATTTTTTTTCTAGGAAGTACATGACATAAGAAGATTTAACAAACTTGGAATCATATTTTTCTGAAGCCTATAGATTTTTCTACATATTTTTTTTAAGTTATCAGCAATATCAAGAATTAATTAAAGCTCTACAGAAAAGTATCCCAAAAATGACATGCAATAAGTTTCCCAAGTAGATCTAGTGATAAGGAACCTAGCAAAATTTGTTTCAACAAATTTGGAGCAAGTTTGATCATCCAAACATTTTTCAAACCATAATAGATTTCAAATAATAAAGAATAAAGGAAATCAAATCTCTTAAATGTTACTGGGCCAGCCCGTGAAAACGAACTGGCCCACTGCCACAACCGGCCTGCGCGGCCCGAGCGCGAGGGAGGGGGAGACGGCCCAACAGGGCGTCAGCCCACGGCCTGGCTCGGCCTGGCCGGCTGAGGCAGAGCGCCCCGCCGGCGTGGCTCGGCCAGCGGCCGGCGACCATCTCCGGCCACGGCAGCGCAAGCAAGCGAGCGCAGGAGGTTCGCGAGGCATTGGCGAATGCGAGCCGGTAGCTAAGCAGGGTGGAGAAGGGGAGGAAGGAGGAGTCCCACGGCGGCCGAGCGCGGCGGAGCCATGGCCGTCGGGGGCGAGGCGCGGGGAAGCTCACTCTGGGTTCGGAAGGCGGCGCAAGCGCGAGCGTGGGTGGAAGGAAGACGAGGCGGAGTTGTGGGCGCGAGCAATCGAGGAATGGCGCGGTGGTGCGGGAGCTCGATGCCGGCGGAGCTGCGGGCGTAGCGAGCGCAGAGCTCGAGCTCTCGGCTCTGGAGGGGAGGAAACGCAGGCGGGAGTGAGCGAGCGCGCGGGCACCAGCAGGTGAAGGCAAGCGTGTGGGCGCGGTGCCAGGCCGCGGCTGCCGCGCGGCGGGCGTCGCCTGACGCGGTCGGCGCGTGGGCGCGCGGCGAGCAGGGGAACGGCGCGTGGCTGGGCTGGCGCGGCGCGGAGGCAGGCCGGCGCGCGAGGTGGGCCAACGCGCACGGGCGGGTTCGCTGGCGCGCTGGGCCGGCTTCGGCAGGCGGGCCAGAAGCGAGGCGGCGACCCGCGAATGAGAAAAAAAACCTTTTTCATTTCTATTTTCAAGAAATTTTTAAATGCCAGCTTTAAAATATTATTTTGAGCAAGAAAATGACCTCTTTTGAAAATGTACCAAAAATGAAAGTTGTTTAGAATTTAATTCTCTACAACTTTGCTTTTATGACCAAAGCCAAATTCTTTCTAGATTTTGAATTGTAAGATCAAAGTCCACGTTTAGCTCAAAACCCTAATTTTTTTTGGAATTTATTTTTGAAGCCAAATTTTGAATTAATTTGAATACAAACATTGCTCCAACAATTGAACTAAACATTGCTAGATGATTTAAAATAGTAGCCAAACATGTTTTACTAACCTAGCAAGACAAATTCAGGTCAAAACAATTCTTAAACAGGTGTATGCAACATTTAGGTTTCACGCATGTTTCAGATGTTTCAAAGCAATGTTTCAATTGTTATTCACATGATTAGGCATGTATGATTTGGATGCTTGATGATACATGATATGCATGATTTGCAGTGCCTAAATGCAGGCATAACACCGGGGTGTTACAGCCTTCCCCCTTATAAAAATCTCATCCCGAGATTTGGGTTACGAACCATTTGTTATAAAAATCTCCGTAAGCCTTTTGTAGATACTCTCCTGTTTCCCAAGATGCATCCCCTTCATCATGATGACTTTATTGTATCTTATATGTTTTCACCACACTGTTTCGAGTAGCCCTCTCCTTGGAATCCAAGACTCGAATTGGCTGCTCACGATACACCAGGTCTGACTTAAGTTTTATGCCTCGAGGTTTAATTCTCTCCTCTGGAACGCGCAAACATTTCTTGAGATGTGATACATGAAAAACTGGGAATATAGCACCCATTGCTTCTGGTAATTCCAATTTGTAAGCCATTGGACCCTTCCTTTCCAAGATTTTGTAGGGTCCTACAAATCTGGCGGCAAGCTTTTTGCGTATTCCAAACCGCTTCTTCTTCATTGGCGTGACTTTCAGATAAACATAGTCACCAACTTCAAACACAAGTGGTCTCCTTCTCTTATCCGCATAACTTTTCTGTCGTGACTGAGCTGCTCTCATATTTTGCTGGATGATACGAACTTTCTTTTCGGCTTCCTCCACGAAGTCAATACCATAATACCTCCTTTCTCCTGGATCAATCCAGTTTAAAGGTGTTCTACACTTTCGTCCATACAAAGCCTCAAAAGGTGCCATTTTGATACTTTCTTGATAGCTATTATTATATGCGAATTCTGCTAGAGGTAACCATGACTCCCATGAACCTCTGGAAGACAACACACAAGCTCTCAACATATCTTCTAAAATAGCATTAACTCTTTCAGTCTGACCATCTGTTTGAGGATGATAGGCGGTGCTACGAATCAGACTAGTCCCCAAACCTTTGTGCAAATGCTCCCAAAAGTGAGCAGTGAACTGTGATCCTCTGTCAGACACTATAGTCTTCGGTATGCCATGCAATCTCACAATCTCTGCAATATACTTCTCAGCATATTGAGGTGGTCTATAAGCTGTCTTGACAGGCAAAAAGTGAGCGGTCTTGGTAAGACGATCCACGATTACCCAAATCGAATCATGGCCTTTCTGAGTAGTGGGCAAACCTGTGATGAAATCCATACTTATATCATCCCACTTCCAACTAGGTACTGACAAAGGTTACAACAATCCGGCAGGTTTCATGTGAATAGCTTTCACTCGACAACATGTGTCACATCTGGCTACATAAGCTGCAATTTCCTTCTTCATCTTTGTCCACCAAAAACGAGGCCTTAGTTCTTGATACATTTTACTACTGCCAGGATGAATGGATAACTTAGAGTGATGAGCTTCATCCAAAATTTTATTCTTAAGCTCTCTATCCTTTGGAACAACAAGACGGTTGTCGAACCACAACACGTCCTGCTCGTCCACTCTGAAATGTTTTGAAGGTTCTTCTTTAATTTTCCTTTTGATGTGGAATATCCCTTTGTCTGCTTTCTGACCTTCTATTAGCTTACTCTCCAAGGTACAACTGATCTGAATACTGTGTAACACGACAGGGTGCATTAGATTAAAACCATCTTCGAGTAAGGGTTGCATATTCAGACAATGCGACTTTCTACTCAAAGCATCGGCTACCACATTGGCTTTCCCAGGGTGATACTGTACATTCAAGTTGTAATCTTTAATTAGTTCTAACCATCTTCGCTGTCTCATGTTCAATTCTAGTTGGGTGAAAATGTACTTGAGACTCTTGTGATCGGTGAAAATATTGCACACATTACCAAGTAAATAGTGTCTCCAAATCTTTAAGGCATGCACCACGGCGGCAAGCTCAAGATCATGTGTCGGATAATTGATTTCATGTTTTCTCAGCTGACGGGAGGCATAAGCAATGACTCTTCCTTCTTGCATTAGAACACAGCCTAATCCTATTTTTGATGCGTCACAGAACACATCAAAAGGTTTCTCGATGTCTGGCTGTGCAAGAACTGGAGTAGTGGTCAATAGTTTCCGTAAGGTGTAGAAAGCTGTCTCACACTCCTCTGTCCACATGAACTTATGATCTTTCTGTAACAGACTTGTCATTGGCTTAGCAATCTTCGAGAAGTCTGGGATAAAGCGACGATAGTAACCAGCTAACCCTAGGAAACTCCTGACTTCTGGCACTGTGGTTGGAGTTTTCCAATCCATAACCTCTTGCACTTTGCTCGGATCTACCAAAACTCCATTCTCAGATAAAATATGACCAAGGAAAGGAACTTTCTTCAACCAAAATTCACATTTGCTGAACTTAGCATACAACTTATGATCTCTTAGTCTGGTCAAGACAATTCTCAGATGTTCTTCATGATCTTTCTCATTCTCAGAGTATACTAGAATGTCATCAATGAAGACAACTACAAACTTATCCAACTCTGGCATGAAAACCGTATTCATCAGATACATAAAATATGCAGGAGCATTTGTTAAGCCAAAGGACATAACAAGATACTCGTACAACCCGTATCTGGTAGAAAAGGCGGTCTTCGGAACATCTTGTGGCCTAATCTTTATCTGATGATACCCTGACCTTAGGTCTATCTTGGAGAACACTCTAGCCTTAGCCAACTGATCAAACAGAACGTCGATATGAGGCAAGGGATATTTATTCTTGATAGTTACAGCATTAAGAGGTCGATAATCCACACACATCCTGAGAGTACCCTCTTTCTTTTTCTTTACGAACAGGGCAGGACATCCCCATTCAGACTTACTTGGGCGGATAAACCCCTTCTTTAGCAATTCTTCCAGTTGCTTCTTCAACTCAGCTAACTCATCCGGAGGCATCCGATAAGGTCTCCTCGAAATAGGAGCTGTTTCGGGTATCAACTCGATTCCAAACTCAACATCTCTATCTGAAGGAAGGCCAGGTAACTCGTCTGGAAACACATCCGGGAACTCACACACTACCGGGATCTGGTGGATAGGAACAACTTCCATGGCACAGGTCACACTCACAAGGTCTGTTCTTTTGGGCAATGGTACCTGAAAAGTACCCTCTGCCTGCGGATCCTTAAGGGTAAGCAATCGGCTGCTTGTATCTATGACTGCTCCCCAGTCTTTCATCCAGTTCATCCCTATTATTACATCCAAAACTAGTCCCGGCATAACTATCAGGTTCACTCGAAACTTCCGACTATCTAACTCAAGGGTTGCCCCTCTAACCATCTTATTGGTTAGCACATCAGCCCCTGCTGAACTTATGCGATAACCATAACTCAATTCTGTGCATAGTTGTTCATGCTTCCGTGCAAATGCTTGACTCATAAAAGAATGCGAGGATCCAGAATCAAATAGAACAACTGCAGGGTGATGGTTAACAAGAAACTTACCGGCAGTTACAGGTTCTCCTTCAGGAATCTCATCAACGGTGGTATGGTGCACACGGGCAGTGTAAGTCTGTTGCTTCTTTCTAGGCGGATAAGGGCAGAACTTTGAAAAGTGGCCTGGCTGACCACAATTGTAGCAGGGCCCCTTCACTGTACCAGCAGATCCTATAGCTCCCTTGGAGTTGCTCTGTTCTGCAACTGCGGTGATCTTTGCTAGCGGCACGGCCATCTTGTACGGCTTCTGTGGTCCCTTGTAGTTCTGAGTTTTATGCTATAGAGGCCTGAACCGTGCACCAGGGGCGGACGAACGATAAGAAGGACGATTTGAAGTGACAACTCTGGACTGGGATGGTCCTGACTCAAACACCCTCTTGCGATTCTTGGATGTAGTGTAGGCGTTGTTGTTCTTTTCTTGTTTCAAACAATCACTGACAAAGTCATTGAACCTGGCGCGGGTATTGGTACCCACATGCTTCATCATCTTCGGACTTAACCCTCTCTTGAAACTAGCAATCCTCTTTGCATCTGTATCGACCATGTTGGGAGCATAACGGCACAAGTTGTTAAAGGCATGCAGATACTGTGTCACAGTCTTGGTACCCTGATTCAAGGCTAAGAACTCTCCAAGCTTCATTTCAACCAACCCTGGGGGAATATAAACTCCCTTAAAAGCTTCAGTGAAATCTCTCCAAGTAATCTAGGCATTGGGAGGAAAGATGGTGCGGTGATGTTTCCACCACATTCCTGCCGGTCCCTGTAGCTGATGTGCAGCATACTCTGTTTTTAGAACTTCTGTCAGTCTCAGCACACGAAACTTATCTTCCATAGTGTTGATCCATTCTTCAGCGTCGAGTGGCTCTGCTGCTTCCTTGAAAATAGGTGGCCTAGTATCCATGAAATCCTTGAAATTACTGTACTGGTTCACTCCATGGCCACCACCTTGATTATTTCCTCTCTGAACATTTTCAGCGATGGTACGCAGAAAATCTTCCATATTCCTTTGTGACTGCTCGGCGTTGCGCTGGCTTCCAAGAAACTGTGCGAAGAACACTTCTGCAGTGAGCGGTGGAGGAGGGGGCAAATGTGGCTCTGGCTGTGGCTCCTGGTGATTGACGTTGCTTGCGCCACCCCCACCAGCCCCTGCACCATTGCCACCAGTTTCTGCGGCCTCATACGTGGCACGGCGAGTGTTTGCCATCTGCATATTTCAGCAACAAGCAACAATTGAGCGGAATTGTAGAAATTGTATTTGAGTGAACAATCATGCCATACTGAATTCATTGGAGAGAACAAGTCATACAAGAAAACAGAGGCACAATAATCACATTCCAATTAAAACAACAGCACCAATTAAGTTACTTCAAATGCAACATCGCGTTCCATATAACCACGTTGCCAGCATACATACACTGGACTTTCATGCGTTCAAGCATCACATACACAACCAAGATCCAAAAGATCGCCAGTCTCAAGATCGAACAGGATACAACACGATACATGGGAACCAAAAGAAGGCCATCGCGATAAAGCCTATCACTAACGCAAGGCAACTAGCCTACTCTTCGGGGCCGTCGTCGAGGTCGGAGGCGTCACCATTGCTACCATCAGTAGCAGCGTCGTCGTCGACGTCCATCTGAGCAGCGTCCGGAGGAGCATACGGGCCCATCCCGTTGTAGAGGGCATGAAACTCTTCATGCAAGTTGGCATTGTACTCTTCTAACTCCTCGACCCTTTGCCTGAGAAGGTCCCTCTCGTTCCAGGCTTCATTCCTTTCCTGCACTAGCTGTCCCATCATGCGATCTGCATTACTGTTGGCCTGAGTCAACGTCTGCACCCGCTGCATAGCACTTTCACCTCTCTCGAGAGCCCGATCTCGCTGCAAGCTCATGTCGGCCAACTGCTCCTGCAAGCTAGCTATAGCACGTGCTTGCTTCTTCTTCTGCTTCCTTGCTTCAAGCCGATCATTACCTCTTAGACCAGTCAAGGTCCAATAGGTATTCTCAAGACCCTGGTATGCTCTGATGGCTGCATACATGGCACTCATCGTGTGGTTGTCGCTAGCCTGTCCTTCACTTGGGCCTCTGACCAAGGCACTACCTTGTGGCTGCACCCAAATGGCATCGCGAGGATCAACTCTCGAGAAAGTACCGGCCAAAGCTGCTGCCAACTCATTGGGGAACCTGCTCATGATGTCTCGGATGACGTGAAAGGCTGCACCCTCTGCACCCTCAACTGGAGTGCGCCCTTCAAACTCCAAATGCCAACCAGCCCATTCTGGCGCATCACCAAGGGCAGGGACGGTGATCTCTACTATTGCAAGTCCATCCTCAGCTAGCTGGCTCTCATTCCAAGAGTACACCGGCTCTTGACCCTCTGGGTACCCCACATCATGGAGCACTCTCCAAAGTAAGGTGGGCATGCCAAACTCACTTAGAAAAGTATCCGTGCTGCGGTGCTCCCGCGGGGCCATCTGGTGACGTGGTGCTCTTCCACCAGTGGACTTACGGGCAGTCTTCTTCGTGCGGGCCATCTGTAGCACAAGTTTTAAATTACCCGGTGAGAACATATTTTAAGTTGATGTCACTTTTATCAAACTGGGATAATCCTTTTATAAGGGGAGGAATGCAGGTTATGAATGAAATGCTTAGGCAGTATGATGCATGCGCGAGTCTTACGTTCTCACAAACTTAGAAAATAAAGACATCTAACGATGAATTCGGTGGCATACAAACGATCTCTCATATACGTAACTAATTCGATCTACACGATAAACGCTGTTATGTACCTGCAAAAAATTCATTTCAGCCCATTCCCCATGAATGCATGAAAGCAGTAAATCTACCTACACGCTCTACACGAATCCCCAGATGCGTGTACAACGGTAGTAACTACCCAAACACATCGTCCTATTGACGGCATCGCCTCAACGGACGGAACACCCACACATGCGATACTTTTATAAAAACATGTGTACAACATGTAATTATTCTAGTATCATATAAGCACTCTCCCTAGATCGGTGGTGTATCCGATCATGCTCTCACAGCTCACACTTACCAAAGCGTAGAGGTAACTGATCCATACATTACCACTCAATTAAGGGGCACTCATACAATATCACGCCGTATGAGCAACGAAAGAGAAATATGGTGCACGAACCCCAAGTTAGTACTTAAATAGCCACCTAGAGTCCTTAACTGGGCATACAGGATATGACCACTGGCACACATTTAGTTTTAAAATCACACTTTTTAAATAAAATTTGGTTTTAAATACACTTATGAACAGTAATCACGCTAAACCATGCTCCGATACCAGCTGTAACAGAACCGCCCAATTATACGAGATTAAGTAGGAAAATCATCCAACGGAAGGACAATTTAACAAACTTAAGCCCGTATAACCCGGTAGTCCGTGAAATCTCGACGGATTTCAAACCATTTCGCATAACAGCCAAGATCGTACTAAGTTTAGCGGTCACCATCATAAGTTACATAAATGTTCGCGGCATAAAATACATCGGAGTTTAAACATAGTTATTACAAACCAGGTTTGCATAAGAGTAGCGGAAGCGGTAGTTCAAATCACGCACACACACAACATTTTTAAATAAAGTGCCAGCTTGTGACCATCTTCAGCAAAAGCATCAGACGAGAAGTAGCGAATGACCATTGCCCATGGTCCTATGCTTCGCCCATTGCAGGATAGAGACAGTTGATACAATAGCCATAGTACATCTGTCCATCTGCAACAAGTGAGAACAAAGCCCTGAGTACGAGAAGGTACTCAGCTAGACTTACCCGTCATAAACAGAAATAAAAGACACCAAGAAATCATGATAGGCTTTTTGGTGGGGTAGCTGACTCATTTGCAAAAAAGGCATTTTTAGCATTTATGAAAACCTTTACAACAGCTATGCAACAAGTTAAATCTTTATTAACCTGTCAACTACATTTGCACCTGTACTAAAGTAACATGGAATTAAACAGGCAATGATAACCAATGATCATTAACAACTTCCATTATGTCATAATTCATATAACTGTCCAAGTGTTCCATCAATATTACTACGATAAAGTAGCTCAAGTCAAGTGTTCACTATCCAGTGAACGATGGCGATTCGAATCGATTATTAACCAGCTGGTAAGTTATTCCTCACACAAACCTCACTCACCCGCTAAAGTGAGGTGTTGGTCACCGAGTCAACCATTCAGGTAAAGTCGCGAGCTTGCTAGGAACCACTTGTACCCGGGGGCCGCCCGACTGCTCTTTGGCCTTATCATCGCGCCCCCGTATCCTGCCACTACTGCTCCGGTACAGTGCGTTGCGGGCAATCCACTCGGCCCGAATAATCTCCCAGTTTCGCGGTCGGAAGGTACTTTATCCGGCCAGCTAAATGTGAGGCATGCGTTCAACATGACCCGAGGGACAACAACGGACGGTCCTTAATCAACACAGACGGAAAACACTACAGTCTGAAACCCTGCAAGTTTCCGCCCGGTCTCAATTTCATTTCACACTTAGTTATACCATGACTTCATAGTCAACCAAACAGATCCAAGTAACCACCTATAGCTCGCAGGTGACAGGAAATCACCCGACTTCTACCGGTCTAAGCAAGCTAAGCATTGACTCGACTACGGATACCAGGGTAACAAGGATATAGTATAACAAAGGTAAGCAAGGTATAATGCAGCAACGTCTGCAAACAACTCCTAACGTAATGCATCAAATTAAGTAAAGTTAATAATAAATTATTTGCAAACCGGGAGAGAAATGCTCCGGGGCTTGCCTCTCTCGAAGGAACTTGGACGGTGGTCAGGGCACTCGGGGAGATCTTCACCGGCCTCTTCTTCAGCTTCTGTCACCTCCTGCTGCTGCACCTCGATCTGCTCCTCTAGCTCCTCGGGCAAGACGACTGGGTTCTCGGTTTGCGATCCTGTATGATGCAATGTGCGTAAGTGATTATGCAAACGGTGCATCGAAGGAGATGAATGCAATGGATATGTTTAAATGCAAGGTAGTCAACATCATCCAAGAAATTATACTACAAGCACATGTCATCTACTGCATTCTCTTCTACTACTAATATGTTAAGTTAACATATCTTATGAAATGCTTCAAAGATACACCAAAGCTTTACTAATTTCTTAATCACACTTAAAGCAATACTTGCTTAAACCCTAATTAATAATAAGTTTGAATAGCAACATATATTTTTGATGCTCCTAAAAATCTGAGAAAATTACAGTAGCATAATACTACCCTAAACAGACTACCATAAAAATTTCATGGCATTTGGATAAGTAAACTATCCTACACAAAAATGACAAGCTATAGCCTAAAAAAATGAGCATGAAATTACTTTGTACTATGAAAAGTGTCAAACAACAGAATTAATATTTTTCCTAGGTTCTTCATAGCATATAATGACTGTACAAAAATTTTCACATGCATGTTTTATACAAAATTTGTTCTCTAGCAAAAATAACAAAAATCAGCCATTAAAGACACTTGAACTACACCTAAAAATTTTCCCACAGCACATGCATGAAACATATTTTTTTTTCTAGGAAGTACATGACATAAGAAGATTTAACAAACTTGGAATCATATTTTTCTGAAGCCTATAGATTTTTCTACATATTTTTTTTAAGTTATCAGCAATATCAAGAATTAATTAAAGCTCTACAGAAAAGTATCCCAAAAATAACATGCAATAAGTTTCCCAAGTAGATCTAGTGATAAGGAACCTAGCAAAATTTGTTTCAACAAATTTGGAGCAAGTTTGATCATCCAAACATTTTTCAAACCATAATAGATTTCAAATAATAAAGAATAAAGGAAATCAAATCTCTTAAATGTTACTGGGCCAGCCCGTAGAAACGATCTGGCCCACTGCCACAACCGGCCTGCGCGGCCCGAGCGCGAGGGAGGGGGAGACGGCCCAACAGGGCGTCAGCCCACGGCCTGGCTCGGCCTGGCCGGCTGAGGCAGAGCGCCCCGCCGGCGCGGCTCGGCCAGCGGCCGGCGACCATCTCCGGCCACGGCAGCGCAAGCAAGCGAGCACAGGAGGTTCGCGAGGCATTGGCGAATGCGAGCCGGTAGCTAAGCAGGGTGGAGAAGGGGAGGAAGGAGGAGTCCCACGGCGGCCGAGCGCGGCGGAGCCATGGCCGTCGGGGGCGAGGCGCGGGGAAGCTCACTCTGGGTTTGGAAGGCGGCGCAAGCGTGAGCGTGGGTGGAAGGAAGGCGAGGCGGAGTTGTGGACGCGAGCAATCGGGGAATGGCACGGTGGTGCGGGAGCTCGACGCCGGCGGAGCTGCGGGCGTGGCGAGCGCAGAGCTCGAGCTCTCGGCTCTGGAGGGGAGGAAACGCAGGCGGGAGTGAGCGAGCGTGCGGGCACCAGCAGGTGAAGGCGGGTGTGTGGGCGCGGTGCCAGGCCACGGCTGCCGCGCGGCGGGCGTCGCCGGCGCATGGTCGCCACGCGGCGGGCGTCGCCTGACGCGGTCGGCGCGTGGGCGCGTGGCGAGCAGGGGAACGGCGCGTGGCTGGGCTGGCGCGGCGCGGAGGCAGGCCGGCGCGCGAGGTGGGCCAACGCGCGCGGGCGGGTTCGCTGGCGCGCTGGGCCGGCTTCGGCAGGCGGGCCAGAAGCGAGGCGGCGGCCCGCGAATGAGAAAAAAAACCCTTTTTCATTTCTATTTTCAAGAAATTTTTAAATGCCAGCTTTAAAATATTATTTTGAGCAAGAAAATGACCTGTTTTGAAAATGTACCAAAAATGAAAGTTGTTTAGAATTTAATTCTCTACAACTTTGCTTTTATGACCAAAGCCAAATTCTTTCTAGATTTTGAATTGTAAGATCAAAGTCCACGTTTAGCTCAAAACCCTAATTTTTTTTGGAATTTATTTTTGAAGCCAAATTTTGAATTAATTTGAATACAAACATTGCTCCAACAATTGAACTAAACATTGCTAGATGATTTAAAATAGTAGCCAAACATGTTTTACTAACCTAGCAAGACAAATTCAGGTCAAAACAATTCTTAAACAGGTGTATGCAACATTTAGGTTTCACGCATGTTTCAGATGTTTCAAAGCAATGTTTCAATTGTTATTCACATGATTAGGCATGTATGATTTGGATGCTTGATGATACATGATATGCATGATTTGCAGTGCCTAAATGCAGGCATAACACCGGGGTGTTACAGCGGGGCAGCGATGGCCTGCTCCGGCGCACCCGCGGTGATGGTGGCCGGCACCAGTGGTGGCGTAGGCGGCTCGGGGTCCCGAGTGGCGGATCTCGCGGGGTCTCCAGCGATGGGGAGGGGAGGGGGTGGAGGGGAGGAGGGGGTGACGGGCGGCGGCGGCGGGGATGGGGTGCTCGGGGCGCCTCGTCGCGCGCCCCAGCACCTAGACCCACGCGAGGATGCTGCTCCGAGGGAGGTAGGGAGGGAGGGGAGGGGGCGGCCGGGGCGGACGCCGATGCCGCCACCGGCGGCGGGGATGGGGGTGCCTCGTCGCGCACCCAAGGACCTGGACCTCCGCAGGATGTGGCTCAGAGGGGGTGGGGAGGTGGGGGAGGGAGGGGAGGGGGCAGCGGCGACGCGAAGGGGCCCGCCAGGGGTGGCTAGGGTTTCGGGGTCTGGGTTAGCTTTCAAATTTTCAGGACTTTTTTTTTGGCTTTTCAAATATTCAAAAAGCTAAGGTCCAAAAACTCATAGAAAGCCTAAACAAACAGGCCCTAGAGACGTGATTGGTACGCTGTGTATGGTGTAAGTTCAATTGGTTCCCTAGACGTTACTTTAGGCCTGTGTCACCGATTGCAAAGATTTCCTTGTCCGTGGTGTGCAATGCATGGCGAATACAGAGGGTGGCATAGAGTAGCACGCGGATGTGACGACCAATCATTTTTTGTTCTTGGTTTGACTGTATGTGAACCGATAACAAATCAAACAGGTTTTGCATCAGACGATCCTGGCCAGCAGGGGTCGTTGACAGGTTCGAGCCGGGCTGGACGAGAAACCAATCAAAGCTCTACCTGAACCGCGTTCTCCCTGCTGCTGCCTGGGATATGCTGCATCTAGGCCTTGTTCACTTCCCATCCCAACCCAAAATATTTCCTCTTCCACCCATCACATCAAATCTTTCGACGCATGCATAGAGCATTAAATGTAGGTAAAAAGGATAACTAATTACATAGTTTATCTGTAAATGGCGGGACGAATCTTTTGAGCCTAGTTAGTCCATGATTGGATAAATTTTGCCAAATAACAACGAAAGATGCTACAGTAACTTTTCACCTACTTTTCGCGAAGTGAACACACCTCTAGACGAGCGGTCAACAAGTCCTTACAAGAGTCAAGACTTCAAGAGTCAGTCAAGTCCTGAAATTCAGTCCACATCGTCTAGATGCAAGTGTGTCGCTAACAGTGCATAGTCTGGTCAGGTAGCTACGTATATAGAGAAGATAGGTAGCGTTATACTCCATTCCTAAGAAGACGTGGTTCTATATTTGAAATGAGTCAGAATGTTTATCAAGTTCGGCTAAATTTATAGAAATTATTATTAACATTTATGATTAAAAATAGATATACAACAAAATATACTTAAACTAGGATGGCTCCATTCCATCTTAAAATGAAGTGGGGCAACCTTTTCCAATTAATTTTTTAGAGCAGGCGCGTTCGACATCTGGCAAGAATATTCTCAACCAGAGATAGCTCTATTTTATATGTGGACAAACCAAAAACTGTAGAATTTAGGATGGACAGCTCCATCCTACCTCATCCGACCAACCAAACCCACACCGGCCCCATTTGTAACGCGAGATTTTTTTTCCTCTCTGTTTCTGCGGTTTCCTGTGAAAAATAAACTAATTCTTATAAAATTCCTATACAATTCTTATGAAATCCCTGCGTTCCAAAGGGCCATAAACAGTCATATACATTAGATCTCACGAAACGAACTTAAAAACAAAACTTCTAAGAGCACTCCCAACGTAGAAACCTTTATAGTTTTCATGGACATTAATTGTACTGTCACCTAAGCATTTTGTTGATGTGGCAAGGTAGTTATTGGAGAGAGAGAGCAAAAAAAAAACATAGAAACTGAGTCTAAGTTAGAAGTCATGTGTACACGATAACCAGTACATGAAGGGATGTGATTGATAGAAAATAGAGAGAGAATATATGTGATTGAATAAAAGATTGTTCTGTAGAAAATATCCACTAGAACCATAGTTTCTGCACATAGATTCTGGCATTGGAACTGCCCTAACAGTCGGCACCGATTAAAGCGACTGGACAAAAAAAAAAAAACATGCATATTTAATAGTCTGGAGGATGCGCGATTTATATTCAAATTTGATTATACTCAAAGCATTTCCGAATAAACCTTTAGCTGGCCGGCCGACCGACCGACCGCATTCCATCAGGCACGAGCGCATGAGCAGTGGCTGGCTGTCCTTTTGCGCCTACGTGCTGCATTACCACTGACCGGGGATCATTAAGAAATAAGAAGTGAAGATCTGCCCTGCCGGTGCCGGGCTGTCAGGGTGTTGTTTGTATTGCTATTGCCCGTGCTCTGACGACCCGATCAGCAGGCTCATTTGCAGCCATCTGTATGTATCGATCGCCCGCCGATTTCATCACACAGAGTGTTTGTGTGTGCGCGCGCCTCGAGCGCTCTTGTTTTGTTCGTGGAAATAAACCGGAAAGAAAGCTACGTGTTCGTGCAATTCGTCCCGGCAAATGTAAAAGGAAAGGAGCAAAGTCGCCCAGGATTGTGTTGTGCGTGCGTCGACCGATCTTTTTTTTCCAAGACGTACAGTGGAGATTGTGCGTGCCGCGTCGTGTGGTGTGGTCAGGGCGACACGCCCGCATCATCGCTGGACGTCACACGCGGTGCGATGACGCCCGCTCCGGAGACCTGGACCAATGCTTTGCTTCCTGACTTCCTCCTTGCCGGAAAACCGCTTCGTTCACACACACTCAGAAGCTTTTCAAGGAGCAAAGAGCAAGCACCAACACCGGTGTGAAACGGAAATTCGGGCCTCCCATCTCAAAGTTGAAATGTAAACATCTTATTATTCATCAAACATCAGCGCGTCTGTGAACGTAAAATAGCAGCCAAATAAATTAAAACGAAACAGTACTAGGTACTACTACTAGTAACTACACAGCTAGTCCATGGCACTTGTGCGGTGGTGCACTTACTGTGCAACTTACATATACAGCAACGAGAATCATCCCAATTCCTACAAGAGTGCGCTATACGTGTATGTGGTCACGGCACGGCACGGCAGACCGCAGACGGCGCTCACGCCGCGTGCTCCATCATGGCCCTGAACTCGGGGAAGCTGATCCGGCCGTCGCCGTCGCCGTCGTGCGCCGCGATCATCCTGGCGCAGCAGTCCTCCCGCGCCGCGGCGCCGTCGGGCAGCTGCATCCCGAGGCGGCGCAGCACGTTCCGGAGCTCCCCGGCGCCCACGAAGCCGTCGTCGTCGCGGTCGAACACGTAGAAGGCCTCGCGCAGCTCCTGCTCCGTCGCCTCCTTGCGCTCCAGGAGGTCCTCCACCGCGGCCATCGCCGCGCACCCGCCGCACGCCGCCGCAGTGTCCTCCTCCTCGTTCTCGTCGCCGGAGGAGGAATTGGAGCACTCCATGTCGTCCAGGCGCAGGCTCGCCGTCACGGTCGCCACGACGTCCGGCCAGGACGACGACGCGCACCGCTCGCAACGATGCCAGCTCCGACTCCGCCGCGGAGGAGGAGGAGGAGGAGCCACAGCCACGCCGCCGCCGTCGCTCCGGCCGGACAGGAGGCGCACGAGGACCGCCCGCGACGCGGAGCATACACCCCTGCTCGCGGCCGTGGCCACGTTGCCGCCGGGCAGCAGAGGCTGGAGCGCGAGCATGATCAGGAAAGATGACACCGACAAGATGACGCAGCCGTGGACGAGGAGGTCCAGCACCGCGGGCAGCATCGGCTCCAACATGCTCGCTCTCTGCAGCTTGGGAGCAGCTACCCTACCACTGCCACCGTGCTGTGCAAAAACAATCTTACTTACCTACCCCGGCCCTACGATCGACTTGACTGTTGCTGTGGAACGAAGAGATCGTCTAGGTAGACTCCGTGGATTGCATTGGTAACCTGTGTGGGCTGGGGCTGCTTTGACGACATGCATCTACATATATATGCAGGCCAGGAAGACTTGATTCTCACCTTGGACGAGCTATAGGCCGGTGCAGCTGGTGTTGGGCATATGGGCGGCAAACGTAGAGCAAGTTCCCGGCAAATCCACGAGCAATATATGCAAACTTACTCGTAGAGCTTTGTTGCGTTGCGCCTGCGGCCTGTCTGAATATTTTACTCCTATATATATATATATATATATATATATATATATATATATATATATATATATATATATATATATATATATATATATATATATATATATATTGTTGGGCATATGGGCGGCAAACGTAGAGCAAGTTCCCGGCAAATCCACGAGCAATATATGCAAACTTACTCGTAGAGCTTTGTTGCGTTGCGCCTGCGGCCTGCCTGAATATTTTACTCCTATATATATATATATATATATATATATATATATATATATATATATATATATATATATATATATATATATATATATATATATATATATATTGTTGGGCATATGGGCGGCAAACGTAGAGCAAGTTCCCGGCAAATCCACGAGCAATATATGCAAACTTACTCGTAGAGCTTTGTTGCGTTGCGCCTGCGGCCTGCCTGAATATTTTACTCCTATATATATATATATATATATATATATATATATATATATATATATATATATATATATATATATATATATCTGTGTGTGTGTGTGTGTGTGTGTGTGTGTGTGTGTGTGTGTGTGTGTGTGTGTGTGTGCTTTTCCCATATCGATCGGTTTCTAATCTAATCCGCGCAAGACGACTTGGGTTGCTTGTTTGTAAAATCTATCACTCTTTGCTGTGGTACCAAGACAGACAAGAAACAGCGTGCGGGACGGGAGGTTACGTACATCCAACCGGCCACGCACGGCGTGAGAAATTTCCAGGCAGCGCCGTACTTTCTGCGGCTTACGGAGTAGACAGACGGTGACGCGTTTGGCATTGACGGCGCGCGCGAGTACGGTTCCGAGTCGTGGCAGCCTGCCCGCCATCCTCTGCTGGTCCAGTCAGTAGTGTCGTTAGCGTACGGGTCGTCGGACCATGGTATCTCGATCTCTCACTAAAGAATTACCGGCACGGCCGTCTAACGCCCTCCTCCTCAGGTCATTTTCCACTGCCCGATCGGCGCGACGTTGTTGCGTCGTTGCGTTTGTCGGCGACCTGCCCTGCCCCCATCAAAATCAAACCAAAGTTGCAGAGAAATTCTGGAGTTGGAGTATTAGTTTAGATAGGAAGAAAAAACACATCCTAATCATTCCTAGCGTGCGTACGTCCGATCGGGGGCTGAGTTGACTGACACCATGCATATCGGCGCGCGCGCGAACGAAGAAACCACGGAGTAGGAACACGCGACGCCAACCGCCGCATGCATATGCACAAATTTTTCACATCTCGAATCAACACGTCCAGACGAGGAGGATGCAAATGCATGCGTTTTTTTATTGTCGCCCGGCCCCGCCGGGACGACGCAGTTTAGCTGCAGTTTTTTTATTGAAAGTTTAGCTGCAGTTGTTAAGGATTGTGGTGGCATAGCCTCCACCAAACTTGGAACCCATGCATGCGCTGGCAAATACCATACTTGCTGGTACGTGTCGTTTTCGTTATCCACTGGCAGAGGAAATTCTCAGGTGACTTTCTCTGATCCCCTCGGAAGCATCATATCGAGTCGTCGTTTACTACTACTGTGTCCAGTCATACCTACAAGTGGCTATCTCCTACACTAGATTTCCTGCCGCTTGAGAGTTGAGACGCATGGATATACGGACTTGACCGTCCAGTCCTCCTGTGTCGAGTCAAGCTCAAAAATGGCTCAAGGGAGGAAGGGACTCCAGATGTACTAGGCAGTAGTTCATACATACAGTAGTAGTTTAGAAACACGTACAAGGAAATAACACATCCTAGCTTAGCTAGAAGAAGCGAATCGATATCGACGGGCGGTTGGAACTTGAGAATTGGTGGAATGAATCACGGAGCAATTCGTGACGCGCATGCATTATTGCCTCCGCTCCGGGCCTGGCAAATCCAAATTTCAAATGAACAACATGCATGAGCTCGTCCAGATCCAGACAGACGAGAGGAGGATGCATTAATTGATGCGTCATCGCATGATGCATGCGAGAGATCAAATGAACGACATGCATGATGCGTCGTCTGCTTCCTGCTGCTGCATGCATTCGAGATTTCGCGTTGGAGCTGTGTGAGCAGTGGGCTTAGTCAAGACAGACTCTGGGTCTGGGCTAAGGATGAAAACGGAACGGAAATATCTCGAACCGAACCGCATCGTTTTCTGTATTTTATCCGATCAAATTCGTATTTTTGTGTCCGACTTTACCATTTTCGCTTTCATTTTCGTATTTCAAATGTAAAAGTAGAAAACGGTTTAGACATTTTCCGACAGTTTTCGACCGTTTTCTACTTTTCTACTTTTAATTCGAAATATCCCGAATTCAAAATTCAGTTTAAACCGAATTTTGTTGTCAATCATTATTGTCTAGGCAACTAGGCAAAGGCAAGTGTGGAGCACTGATGCTCATTGGCCGCATTATATAGCCAGCTCACCCCCGTCGCGCCTCCCTGAGTCGTCGGGGTAGAACTAATCACCTTGCACGGTGCCTGTATGCTTGCATGGCTGCATCTGGCTTCACGCGACGCTGTTGTTGCATTGCATGTGACTGGGCCGACCAAAAGAGAGAGAGCTAGATGGGTCAGGCGTTGTTGCTATCCTTTCTAGTCTAGTAGCGATGGCATCTCAAATTTTTCTCTTTTTTCTTTTCTTTTTTTCTCTTGTCAAAGAAACCAAATTGATAAGTCTGCTCTCTTGCATTCGAAATTTGCCACGATGACACTTGTTAATTGTTATGCACTGTGGATCGGTATTCTGTATTGAATTTTCGTATACCGACTGTGTTCGACATAATTTCGCTCGAATGGGTTCGTTTTCGAAATTCTCGATATTCCGTAAGTTTACATTTGTTTTCGTGTCCGGCTTTACCGTTTTCGCTTTTGTTTTCGTATTCAAATATAAAAGTAGAAAATGGTTGAGGAGTTTTCCGACCGTTTTCATCCTTAGTCTGGGCAGTGCGTGAAGAACACTCGCTGCCTACTGGGCTGCTTGCACTTGTCGCCCTGCTGCTGCTGCTGGGATGAAACTGCAACTGCAGTTCCTCACTTATATTCCCTGATTACTTTACAGGCCTCGCGGCGATGCAGCTGCATCTGCATGTAATTATTGGGATTTAGCCATTTGGGAGTACGCGTTAGGGAATCCCAGAGCAAGGGACGGCGGCGGCGGTTGACTTCAGTCTGGACCTGTTCGCTTCGCTAAAAAGATAAGTTAAAAAATATTGTTCGCTGATTTGGTACGAGAAAAAAACAAGCCGCAGCACCACACCGAGAGGAGGCGTCCCAATATTCCCGAGGCGTTTCAGCCTCAGCGCTGTTTCTACGATAAAAAGGTACGGCAAGCCGCAGCACCGCACCGAGAGGAGGCGTCCCAATATTCCCAAGGCGTTTCAGCCTCAGCGCCTCCCAAATCCGGAGCAGAGCACGGACCTGGCGAACGCACACCAGCCGTTAGAAGCCTCTACTCGGGACTTCACACTGCACGCACGCTACACTACACCAAAGCGAATTCACGCATATGTACAGATTTTTTTTTAAAAAAAATGTGACTTCAGTCTGAATTCGATAACCATGCTATGCTAGCGTCACCTGCTGCAGGTGCCGTTCGATCAGGTTCAGCCTCACAAGATGGCTTCGCTCCAAAATAACTCAACAGGCCATGCTACTCTGCGATGGCATGGCATGGACACCCAAAATCAGAACCAAACTCACCCGCTCTAATCTTCTAACCACCCTATTCGCTTAAGTTACTTTTCAGCAATGTAACAGTGTTTTTCTCTCACAACATTTCAGCATAAGTATCAGCATAAGCGAACAGGGTGCTACACAAGACACTTGCAGGTGGAAAAAGCCAGTCAGCACACAAAATATCACCACCGCCATGCTTCAACACATCCTCGATTAGGAATCGCTGCAGCATATACTTGGAACGGCATACCCCAAACATGCGTTGCCAATCAGTAGTAAAGTACAATAAATAAAAATCGGCATGATATTCCCAAAATGAGAAAAACTTGCATTTGTCTACGAATCCATCCATGCCTGCCTGCTAAACAAGGCGTGGCAAATCAAAACATTCCAAGTTTCATACCCTCCCAAATGGGCTTCATCAGACACACCTACCAAGCAGAAGGACCAACAGAGTGGAGAACCGGCGATCAAACCCGCACCGACCACATGATCACACCATCAAAACAAACAGCAAGCCAGATTCTTGCTCAGGAAATAATTCCAAGGAGATGATAAGCATGGCAGCAACCTGAGCATGGCAGCAACCTGCTCTGCTTACCCCAGCCGTGTCACCCAACTGGTCCAGGCCAGCTTACAATGGCAAATGCTGTTTCGGCGATCTCCTTAGATCAAAATACCAACACGAATCCACTTGGACCTGGCTGCAACAGAGACCAATTTAATGTTTTTTTTTTCCAAAAAAGAATCATGAACAGGAAGGACAGAGCAATAAAAGGAACACATATAAAACACAGCAATAAGATACCAGATATCCTCAAGGGTGACATTCAGGACCATACGAGGCAGCACCTGCAACATTCCATCCACTCCAGAATGCAATGGAGTGTGGAATGAGGACCACTGGACGGCATTTGCCTACACATAAGTTATCCAGCCATCTTCTAAGGAGTTCTCATAGACAGTTAAAATATAAGACGCAAAGTCACTGCATACATATGCCATAACAGCTAGTGGAGGGGTTGCCTTACATTGGCCATACTGTCAACCAAATTGGCGTCCACATGCACGTCTAAGTCTTCCGGAGATGGTAAGCACGCTAGAGGCTAACATTTATTTGAGGCAAGTAAACATAACAAGCACTAGCAGATTACAAGCCACATAGTTTTCAGGAAAGCGAAGATAATAGTTTGTCTTCTGGGGGCGACCATTCAGAGATATGTACAGAAACTACAATATAAAGATGCCAGCCTCATATTTCAGAACACCTTCACCATATTGCAAGCCAGCATCCAACGCTGTCTGCAATGCAAGCGCAACTACTGAGGGAGGTATCAAGCACATTAATAGTAGGGTTGGTGTTTTCATTGTTCACATTATTACGGTCATAGATTCATAGTATTTATCATTACCTTCAGTTCTCAGAAGAGTGCGGAACACTTTCATCATCATCAGATGAGAATGGATCAGAGAAGAGTGTGCTCAGAGCAGAGAAGATGGGACTATCAGAATGGTTGTCTCCGTTGCGGTTAGTACTTTCTGTATCACTACTGCTTGCAGCAGCATTGTCTCCATCTCTGTTGACGGCCCCTGCAGTGCTGCCTGATTCACATGTGTTCTTCGTCTCCTCAGTAGGCAACTGAAATCGACAGATTGGGCAAGAACTGTGGAGCTCCAGCCACGGAAGTATGCAGTGGGAGTGGAACTTATGCTGACAGGGCATCTGCTTTGCCTCTGCTCCCATCTCAAAATCCTCAAGGCAGACTGAACAGCCCAACACTTCCCCGATGTTCACAGTTGGCAGCGCAGCTACTGCTTCCTTCTTGGCAGGTGGTGTGCCAGAACGATTGAGGTCACTCTCCGCCAAACGCTGCAAGAGAGTATCTAAGGCAGGACCAAGAAAGTAATCCCCAAGTGATACACCAGAACTTGTGTTGCTTGAGTCCTCTTGATTGTCATCAGATCCAAATGTTCCTTGCAGAATAATAGCCTCATTGTTGGAGTTGATCAGTATTAGGCTTTCTGTCCTCTCTCTGCCACGAGCACTCACTCTCTCAATTTGCCTTGCCCTCTCTCTCTGCCTCTCCATCCGCTCCTGAATCCTCTCCCTCGCCATCCGCCTCTCCATCCTCTCCCTTCTCGATCTCTCCAGCTCCAGGTCTCTCTCTGTATCACTGTCAGTGTCATCCGAGCCCCTTACGTCATCACGGTCACGGATAGTCTGGAGCATCCTCAAAAGCGCTGACGAGCCCCTCCTCCTCCGCCTCCTACTGGAAGCTTCAAGCTCATGGTCTGAATCATCCTCTTCGTCATCGTCATCAGCATCATCGTCAGCCATGGCCTCCCTCCTGAGTCTTGATCTGCGCAACGAACCCCCCAACATACCAAACAGCAGTGGAGCCAAGAGAGAGAGGGAGCGATCAGACCTTGTGTTCGTAGCTGGTTCGAAGTCTTCAGAGCCCATCTCTTCCACAAAGCCGCCCTCACAGCTTGGGCACTTCATCTCAGGCATAGGATCTATCACCTCCTCACACCTGTGGCACCAATACCTAACTCCCTGGCCTTCATCCATCTTGAAACAAGCTCTCTTGAGACTTAGTTTCCCTTCAGTATACTATCTCCCAGTCCAAATCCACCCCTGGATACTTATAGCACAACCCAGCAACCGTCAGGAGCTCTACCGCGTCAAGAAGATGTCTTCCTTCACTGACCTGAGAAAGCTATCCTTGTCACCCTGAAACAAATTTCCCCATGAGCATCAGTACTTAACTTTAACTAGGAAAAAAAGCGCACACGCAAAGATTATTGAGGTACTACTAACAGATCTACCAAAAGAAAGGCAAACCAGTAGCTAGTGTAATCCCACTGAGGAAGCAAGAAAGGCAGGACATATTTCTAGGACTACTAGGAAACTTCGTAGCAGGAGCGGACCCTGTAAAGGACATGGGTGTACCCATCTACCTACACCCGGCAAGTTTTTGCGAAACAATCGAAGCTAGTAGGCATAATACACGCATACGCACTTGTAGTCAGATCAGATCCGAATAGAAATAGTTAAGTTAGGGTTTGGGTGCTCAGTTCTCGCACAGCAGGCAAGGGAAGACAAGGGGTAGGCGTACCTGTGGTGCTCGTCGCCGGAGAAGGGCCCGACGAAGACCTCGGAACCTGGCGTAGGGCGGCGGCGACGGCCGGTCGGCCGCCCAGTCGTCGCCAAGAGGAAGAGACCGAGGGAGGGAGAGAGGGAGGGAGTGCGCACACTGGAAGGGGAAGAGAGAAAGAGAGGCCGGCTTGCACAGCCCACAGGCTACAGGCAAGACCGGGGTGGGTCCATGACTCCTCGTCCGCCTGGAGGGTGGAGCAGAACTGGGCCCTCTCTGTCAGGGATTCAATCGGTACTAGTATTTGGGGCTTCTTCGGTTGAAAAAAAAAATTCGCAAAATGACCCCGTAACGTGTTTCGTTGTTATTTAACAATTAGTGTCTAATTATAGTCTAATTAGGCTTAAAAGATTTGTCTCGTCCATTTCGTCTAAACTGTGTAATTAGTTTTATTTGTTATCTATATTTAATACTTCATGTATGTGTCTAAAGATTCGATGTGACGGGGAATCTAAAAAAATTTTGCAAAATTTTCTAGGAACTAAACGGGCCCTTGGTTGCAGAACTTATGGTTGCCATTTTGGCGTGTTTACTTCGTACCTAAATTTTTTTCATCTTGTACTAAACAGGCCCTTGGTTGCAGGACTTATGGTTGCCATTTTGGCGTGTTTACTTTGTACCTAAATTTTTTTTTTCATCCTGTCACGTCGGATGTTTGAACACATGTATAAAGTATTAAATGTAGAAAAAAAACTAATTATACAGATTGCAATAAATTTGTGAGACGAATTTTTAAGCCTAATTAATCCATGATTTAACAATATTGTGCTACAGTAACATGTGCCCACGATGGATTAATTAGGCTTAATAAATTTGTCTCGCGGTTTCTGCACGAGTTATATAATTAGTTTTTTTTATTAGTATCCGAATACCCCTTCCGATATTCTATAAAACATCTGACGTGACAACCTAAAATTTTTCGTCTCATGAACTAAACACCCCTTTATTATTAAAAAAACAAGAGGACTTATGGCTCGTTCCATGTTTTGTTGGGTAGGTCCGGTCCATCTCTATTTTTTTATTTATGTTTGGAGGTACAATGAGATGTCTAACAAGTAGGATCTACATGTCATTCGGTTCTCTTTCTTTCTCCTTGCATTTTCTTCTCATCATGCACCAGAACACCTTAACAGCCACAACTTTTTTTTTTTGGAGAAAAAACAGCCACTGCTTGATCCGAACGTTTATCGCGGTATGTTCACCAGGCCTAAGCTCTCTTACAATGTTGTCGACATTGTCCATTGAGCTTTACCTGAGCGCCACGGCTTCCCCGCATAGTCGCCCTTAAACTCATCCCGACCCATGGTTAGCATGCACGTCGTCGTCTTATCGCCGCTCTCAACCTATGCCTTGCACTTGAGCTCACGACTCGTGGTACATTTCACTCTAATCGTTAATATTTTCAATATATTGGGCTTGAGATTAATTGACTGGTCCAAAAGAAAAAAAAATACATTATTACTCCGTACTTTTGTGGGGATAATAATATGTATGTTTCTTCTATAGCTTAGACACGTAGCTACACCACGTGGCCAGAAAACAACAAAAAGGAGGACACGTCGTCGCTCAGCGAATTAAATACCGGGATATTCGTAGCGAAAAGAAGAGAGAGTCCGCTCTTTTTTTTGTTTTTAGAATCGATCAATTTCTAATTGTTTATGCGTCGTTAGTGGGTAAGGTCGGTGATTGGCTGAGGTATAAAATTCACCTGCTCCGTCTTCTTCCGTCTGTCAGATGCCGCCATGCCGCTGGCCGGTGGTGCTGTAGCGACGTGTCAGTTCCCGGCTCACCCGCGCACCACGTGGTTCGGATTGGAAGACGCCGAGATGGGCTCGCGTTCAGAGACGGAATCCGGTTTGCACGTGCCAGACGACACCCGGCTGAGGATCTGCTGTCACGTCCCATTGGCCAACTTGTCTACTCTACAAGTAAATGTAACGCCGTGTTTAGTTCTCAATTTTATCCTTAAATTTCACTATGTAAAAAGAAGATTTTCATCACATCAAAATACCGGCACATGCATGTAGTACTAAATTTAGATAAATTTAAAACTAATTGCACAGCTTTGTTGTACTTTGCGAGACGAACATTTTGAGCCTAATTTGTTAAAGTTTGGATAATTTTTATCAAATACAAACGAATTGCCGGATTCGGGATCTAAACCAGGCCTAAATGTAAATGTAAATTTTCCTCCAACTTAAAAAGCTGAATGGATTTTCCGTGTGTTTAGAACGAGCGTAGAATGAAAGCGTAACACGACAGCAGGCGTTGCAGGATTTGTACTCCAGCGTTGGAGAAGCAAAGGTATCCATGCATGCATACAATTTCCAGTGTTGGAGTCTTGGAGAAGCAAAGGTGCACCGTGCACATGGTCTAGCACATGGGCCGATGGTTATCCCTTTGACGAACCTTCCGTCAACTCCACTTGCCCTTTTTTTAACGAGTTAACTCCACTTGTCTTTGTATATATATACACGGATTAGGGAAATATAAAACTTGTTTTTAGAGAAAAGAGGATTGAAAAGCAAAAAGAAAAGGGAAAGGATGGTAAAGCACGCACCAATGTGGTGGCCGACGACGAGATTATTTTAGGTCTCAATGGTTTAAGATTTTTAACCTCTCGAAGTTTATGGGTACCGGTACAAGGGTGTGTTTGGAACTGCTTTACGAACTTTGCTCCATAAACTACACCGTGGAGCAGCTAAAAAAACCTGAAATTTGTGGAGCACCCTTTATGTGCTCTCACAACTTTTTTTTTCTCAAACTGACTATGTGGAGCTTAACCTGTTTGGCTAAATAAAATATGAAGCGAAACTGAAAAACGCAGATGGAAGTAGTTCCAAACACCCTCTAAAATTTTACTCGGACCACATAAAAAAGAGTATATAAATTTTGCAGTCCCGAGGAGAGGGTCCCACAGCCTAACTGCTTTCACATCACACCACACGAGATTGGTGAAGACCTGGGAGTCTTTGACTTCCTTTCATGGCCTCGCGAGATTGGTTACAGCTTTGACTTTTGCTTACCGGCCTCCACCCCAATAGTCCTTGCGCATTAGAGGGGCGTGTGAGTCTGTGTGTGTGATGGTGTGAGTTGGTGCATATGTTTAGATACTACATCTTGTACTTGAAGAGTTGAGGAATAAAAAAAACTTGCCAATAGTCAAGTACTGTTATACAGTGTCAGTACATAAAAATATGTAACTATAGAATTTATCTAAGTTAAACTAGCTTAGTTTTATCCAAAATGCATAATATTAATATTTATATCTCTACCTAGGTTTACTACGAAAATATATTTCATGGTTAAATTTGATTATACTTATTTTATATCTTAACATTAGTATTTTTTTGTATAACTTTGATCAAACTTAAAATCATGACTCCTTATACAGTGATAATTGCATCTTTTTTATATAACATTCGACACTTTCACAGCCAATGTCGGGTTCCCAAAATGACGTTATCTAAATTTGGATGGACAATGTTGATAAGAGCAAAAGGCAAGTAGGAGTATGTGCAGCAGTCTTGTACTCTTGTAGGTTATCTCGTTCAGAATCATATAAGATTTTTTATGGCATCGAACAAATGGAGGGGTAAGAAAAAAAATGGTTGTCTCACGAAACAATTGTCACGTTGGGTCTGTTTGGCTCACTTCCAAATTTTGCCATACGGCCATACCAAAGATTTGGCAACCAAAAGTTAGATAAAAAATTATCATAGATTTAGGAAGTCATTGGCAAGTTTTGGTAGCAAAACAAATACTAGATAAAATTATAGCTCGTTCTTCAAAAAAATTTAGGACCATAAGGCCTTTTTGTCCTGTAGCTCACAACAGTATTTTATTATTTGCACAAACTAAAAAATAAATGAGTTGTACAAGATAAATAAAAAATATTATATAATTTGTACTACTAGAGATTACGAACGACACTATGTGAGACCGTTTATGTAAGATAATATCAGTGAACTTGTCTTTTGCAGGTCTAATTTTGAAAATTTGTAGGAAGATTCATGTTCCCATGAGCAAATAGACAGTTATCGTAGCCAAACATTAGTGCAACTCTAAGAATACCTTCATACCATTCCTTATCGATAGAAATAGAGTTTTTTGGACAAAAAAAGTACTCTTAGACATTTTTTAATTGGATCTCCAAATATTTTTCATCTTTAGCATGAAAAAATTATACTAGTATCAAACAACTATTTTACCATTGTATAAACTTTTGTTGACTTGTAAGATGTACCCCAGTCTAAAAAAATTAATGCGACTCTAGAATAATGTCGCGTCAGCTAATATATAGTTTAACCAAATTTATACGAAATAGTATCAATATATATGATACCAAATAAGCCTAGTTAAGATTTGACATGAATATACTTTCAGAATAAACCTATTTCGTGTTAGAATATCACTATTTTAAAAAAAATTGGTCAATTTTTTATTTTGGCTAAGAAATGAACTATAATCGATTCCTTAGTGAGTCATGTGCCTTCCTTTGTTCATAAAATTAAGTATCACTGAATTGCTACAAGGTAGTTTAAAGACAACCCATTTATGAGTTACAATACTTTTTTTTTAGGGGATGAGTTACAGTACTTGTTTCACGGTTACGTGAAGCCCTGTGATGAGGATGTACTCCCTCCGTATCGGATTTAGAAGTCGTTTAGGACAGCGACACGGTCTCCAAAACACAACTTTGACCTCTTGTTTTTATAAAAAAAATTTATAAAAAAAGTGATATACTATGTATACTTTTATGAAAGTATTTTTCAAGACAAATCTATTCATATAATTTCTATATTTGCAAACTCAACAACTTAAAAGTTATTGATGATTTATATTCCCAATGTTTGACCCAAACCTTGTCTAAAACGACTTCTAAATCCGATACGAAGGGAGTACATGTACTCAAAGCGAACGACCCGACAACCGCGGCAAGGTGTTCAGTGGTCCCGATAACGATATATCGAAATGCACCCAGGAAATCGCAAGAAAATTTTCTCTGTGTTTGCTTGCTTGCAGCACCTGCAATTTGCACGTGCCCATGTGTAATGTTGGTACACTCTTCACATGACCAACAGTAGGGCTGCTCGCCGTGGTCCCTAAGGCTGCTCGCCGTGGTTTCAACTCCCTCTTCTTTCTCATCGGATGGTTGATTTGGAAGGAGAGAAACGCGAGGACTTTCGGCAGGGATGCTACATCGCCGGCAGGGCTGCAGGTGGTCATTCAGGAGGAGATACACGCCTGGTGCTTGGCTGGCTACAAGCATCTAAGGACCCTGATCCCAGAGTAGCTCTTCTTTGTCGCAAAATTAATGTTTGTGTAATCACACTCACGTGTTCTGCTTTGTTTGTGTAGCTTCTAGCATTGGTAACCTTGGATTACCGTGGCCATAAGGATTATAACAAAACTCCTTTTTGCTTAATGAAAAACGTGCTTCGGCACGATCGCTAAAAAACATGGCCAACAGTAATTTTGAGTAGCATTAATGAACAACAGTGTGTGCATCCTTGCCTTGCATGGCAGCGACTCGCTGGTGTCTTGCCTATTCATGATAGACCCATGACCCATCCTGCATATACCATCGCCCACGCAATTAGCGTTAAGTTCAGTGGCTCCATCAAATCATCACACGATCAGTTGATGACACCGTGTTCTAATGTTCTGAATATGAACAATGTAATGGCTGGTTTTCAGTTGCCCGGCGAGGAACTAAGCAACTAACATTTTTCCTTTTTTCTTTGAAAAAAGTCTAAATAACCCCCTGACGTATTGAGGGTGGTTTGCATAACCCCTTGAACTATAAAATCAGGTATTGAACACGTTAAACTTTGTAAAACCGGACAAATAACCCCTAGGTGGTTTTGCTAAGCGGTTTTGTATACGTGGCGTTCCACGGTGGCTTGCTTCGATGACGTGGTGTCCATTGCCCACGCACCTATCAGGCATTCAATCCACAGCACCCCTGCTCCATGCACACCGCCGCATGCACTGCTGCTGTCATCTTCACGGACAAGCTAAGTCGTTCATGGCCATCATCGTCATGGTGGACCTCAACGTGGTCGGGATGGGCATCGTGTCGAAGCGTGCAGTGGCGCTGGCGCCTCGTGTGGCTTCAGCACCACGACCCGTCCACGAATCTGCGCCTCCTCTTGGGGCTGCACAGCCCGCAGGATGTGCCGATGCTGGCCTACCTGATGGAGGCGCGACGCTGGAGGCGGTGAGCTCGCCATGTACGCCCCGTGGACATGGTGCTGATGACAGACCAGACAGCGGCTCCCATCGTCAATCGGGGGCTTCGACGGCGTCACCGTGGTGGACGAGGAGGTGGCGGAGATGCGCACGCCGATCGGTGAGGCGCTGGATGCGTACCAGGCGCAGTGCGGCGGCAGCACCAAGGTCAAGGTGCAGCTTCTGTTGGCGCTGTTGTCGTTCCCGTGTAAGCGCTGCTAGCGCCGGCAAGCAACGCGTGCATCCTGAAGACGCGCTCCAGCGCGGGCAAGCACGCGTACACTAACACTACATATGCAAAGGAAGCATTGTACGTATATACAAGCACGTCAGAATTAGATCTGACAGGCATGCATGGTGACACGTGCATCTGTGCGGAGGATGCGATGGCGACGATGGTGCTGCTCCCCTTCCACAGGGCGTAGCGGCAGGACGTCACCAATTCATCGTGGAACCGGCCACTTCGGCTTTCGGGTCGTCAACGAGAAGGTGTTGCGGCTGGCGCCATGCACGGTGGGCGTCATGGTGGACCAAGGCATTGGGGAGCATGCCTCCGCTGTCGTCAGCTCCGACTCCCGGTCCCAGCTAGCAGACCCAGGCGGTGGCCGTGGCCGTGGTGTTCATCAGCGGCTCGGACGACCGCGACCAGCCGGAGTCGATGCAACCGCTTGGTGCAACGACGGTGCTTGCCCTGTTGCCACCGCCTGGGGCCAGCACCACCACAGCTGCCGCAACGGCTGATGCACCGAAGAACTGCCCACAGCCGTCACCTGTCGCAGCCCGCCACCCCAGACTGTACTAGTAGTTCAGTAGTACTACATGATTTGCACTTGCACTCTGTCTAGCGATACGCTTGGCCACATCGATGCAACAACAGACGCTTGGCTGGGCGTGACACCTGCGCCCAAGATGGCAGGATTCTCATCCCGTGGCCCAAACGCCATAACTCCGCAGATCCTCAAGGTCAGGCCGCCGGTCACAGCGGACTAGCGTTCATTTCATTCAGCGGCTGCGTTGAAGGCCGCGTTGTCCACGCCGTGGCGCGCACCAGCTCGTACTTGCGTCCGCGGGGGACGTCCGTCACCAGCGCCGCCGCACTGCCCACGCGGAAGATGCAGTTGGTCACCGGCATGTGGTTGTTCTTGGCGAAGTACCAGTTCAGGCTCGTGTTGTTGCAGGGGCACAACGCGCCTGAGCAGGGAGGAAGTTGGAGAGCAGCGCGGGTGGGAGGAGGTTCGGTTCAGGGGCTAGTCTGTTCAGAGGGCATATTTTCCAGGGGTTCAGTGCATAATTTTCCGCCATGTGGCAACTATAGACCTACGGTGTATCATTCAACAAGTTTACGTACTCAAAAGTGCATTTTCAAATTTTAGGGACCTAAATGGCACCCCACGACAAGTTCATGGACCTCTCATGTATTTAACTCTTTGGATAACCAATTGAAGAGCACCTTGGAGGGTTTTTCATTAAAATCTGTATTCTAAGAAGGATTGGCTTTGGTTCGATGGTGAGACCATTTTTTCACACCGTTTGGTATAGTTTTTTGCGAAGCTGGAGCTGTTTTTGCAGACATACCAAACTGACCCGTGGAATAAAACTGCCTTTATAGGAAAAAAGTCTACTTTTGGTACCCCAGCTATCGTGAAAGTTCGCTTTTGGTCCCTCAACTCTAAAACCGGACAAACAAGCTCCTCATTTTTTTAAACCGAGAGACTAAATCTGCGCGGTTTCAAAAGTTGAGAGGCTTGTTTGTCCGGTTTTAGAGTTGAGGGACAAAAACGGACTTTCGCGATAGTTGGGGGACCAAAATAGACTTTTTCTGCCTTTATACCGTGAAGTGTGAACGAACAACTGAACAAACCATTCTGATGTAGCAGCATCCAAAAATCTTGGCCCAGAGGGATTAGGCCCAGATTATTAAGAGGCCTGGCCCAAACCGAACACGTCCGGTGCGCACGGGCACGAGCTTACGGCGAGTCGACGACCCTGCTGGACCGCAGAGCCGAGCGAGCATCTTGAGCCGTCGGATCACACATCCGCGCCTGTCTCTCACCGGCCGCCGCGTTCCTCTATCCCGTGCTCTGCGCCTCTGTGTCCCTTTCCCGAAAAACACTAGAGCTTTTTACCCGTGTGCCATTATAAAAGATCCAAATGACCTACGTACCATTGAAATTTTGAAAAGTTCTTCAGCACCCTTCTCCAAAGTTTTTTTTACCCGTGTGCCACTTCCGTCACCTTGATGTTTCATTCTAACAGAGCTAACTGCCAACTGGAGCTTAAAATTACTTTTATGCCCATCAGTGTCTCTGATCAATCCTTTGGTCGCTCGTGACTTCCTCTATCATGTGGTTCGTTCCCCACTCAGAACTCAAGCTCCAACTCAAACTCTAGAGCTGCAGCTGCTGGAGCCGATTTGTGCGGAAGCAGGCGCGCCCGGGCATGTGCACGGAGGGAGGCGCAGCCGCGTCTGGGGCCGTGCGCGAGGGAGCCGCGGCTAGGCACGCGAGGAAGCGTCGTCCCGGGCGCCGGTTGCGTGTGGAGCCATGGCGCTTCCGTGGGGAGGGCGCGGGCCTCGCGCGGAGATGTAGGGCGCGGGCCCTGTGCGCGGGAGGCAGGCCGTGGCTCGCTCTCGGTCGTGTGCTGAGCAGCCAGGAGGCAGATTTCGTGCGGATTTGAAGGATGGCGGACGGGCGACCAACTTGGCTTCCAGATGGGTGAGTTCTGCAAGCAGCCAAGCACAGCTCAGGCACATTTTGGATACAGAACACCACATAACGTCAGCCACCCTTTGCTCACCGCCAATGTGCTCTCTGGTGATCCCTCAGTATATAAAGACAGGTGCAGGAACTTCACAAACTTGCAATCACATCGAAATTCTCTATTGGGATATCCACCTCTTTCCAATCATGGCAGTGCTGCATTTCTTCAGAATTCACCACCTTGGCGTTATTACTCTGATCATTCCACTAGGACAGATTCACCCTCGGCGCCATTTACACCAACAATGATGCAGCATGTGGCAACATCTTCAGATTACCGTGCCAATCTGCCTCATCAGTCATATGGTGTGTACTCTGCAAGCTCAACAGTTCAACCTCGCAGCTCTGCAAGTTTGACATGCCCAAACCAGATAGTACAAGGAGTTGACAGTAGGGCTTGTGCAAACCTTCCATCCAGAAGTCCAGGAACTGAAACGACGAGAGCTGCTCCTGACAACTCTAATACTTCATCTAGCAACTCTAATACTTGGGATCACATGAAGTGTTACAGTGGCACATAAGAAAAGAATGAAAATTTTGATGCATTCTATAACTGAGGGCAAAAACGTCTTTTCCACTGGCCGTTAGCTGCGGTTAGAGGCAAAAAAAAAAAGACAGAAATGGTATACAGGCAAAAGAAACTTTGGAAAGGGTATTAAGAAACTTTTCAAAATTTTGATGGCACGTAGGTTATTTTGATTTTTTATAATGGCATACGGGTAAAAAGCTCAAAACACTACGCCGTCTCCCACGCGTTCCAGGCTCCACCCCCCTGCCATCCCAATCCAAAACCCTCGCAAAACCCCACCTCCGCCTCCGTCGTTCTCTTCTTCCCTCAATGCGGCAGTAGCCTCCCCGCGGCACCCGGTGAAGCGATGGCCCTCTCCGCCGCGCTCCGCCTCCCGCTCCCGCGCCTCCTCGGCCCCTCCGCCTCCATCCTCGGCGCCGCTTCCCGCCGCCGCGCTGCCGCCGCCACCGCGCCCGCGGCCGCCCTCCGCCTCCTCGCGGCCTCGTCCCCCAGTCCTGCGTCCTTCTCCTCGCGGCCCGCGCGCGGCCTCCGCTCGCGCCGCCGCAACCGTGGCGAAGACGGGCGCGCGGCGGCGGCCGGCGGCGGGGAGGGCGGCGGAGGTGGAGCTGCGGTCAAGGAGCGGATTCTGCCCGTAGAACTGCACAAGGAGGCCACGCAAGCCTACATGTCGTACGCCATGTCCGTGCTGCTCGGCCGTGCGCTCCCCGACGTCCGTGACGGCCTCAAGCCCGTGCACCGGAGGATACTGTGAGCTCTCGCCTTCTCCTCTCCGCGTTCCTAGTTCCACGTATTGCTTTTTGCGAGTAGGAAATACATAGGAAATACATGTGGCAGATAAGCTATTGAGATGTACAGACCGCATAGATGCTACATTGTGTTTGCTTGAAGAATGGAAAAGTTCGACAGTACATATGGTGACATGGATTTGGAATAGGCGCCTAGGGGGCCAAGTAGTGTGCACAAATTGCTCTGAGGGAAGTATATTACAGCCCATGCTATTGCTTGTTGGATGGTTATGAAATATCTTAGTTGTTCAAGGTATTTACTAGTTATACATGGATACTGCTCACTTTGTATAAGAGATGCCCTTTTGGTTGATGTAGTGTTGCCAACTTGCCTATGCCTCATTTGGAACATGGGAATTCCATGGGAACAGTATATTTTTCCTGTAAAAATCCTTATTTCCAAAATGCCTATTTGCCATGACCTGTTTTCAGCTTGGCAAATAACTACTTCATATGAAGTTTGTCTGGAAAGTCTTACCTGGTCTTACACTTCCCTACTCAACGAAGCAGAGTTGTTGTTATGACCTGCATTTGTTTTCTGGATATAACCTTATCTGAAATATTCTCATGTTTATTTACCATCTGCGTGTCTTCCCCTATTACTTATCATTGTTATCTAAACGACTTATTGTCAAGGAACTTCTAATTTCAAAGAATTTTTTGTGGGCATATACAACTCTATCCATATAACTGTCTATGTACATCATACTTCCCTTATATTCCTTTTACTGACCTTGCTCCATCCCATTTGGGTGATTTCTAAAATCTGTCTGCAGCTATGCCATGCATGAGATGGGCCTTGCATCTCGTAGGCCATTCAGAAAATGTGCCAGAGTTGTTGGTGAGGTATCCAAGCAGGAACCTGTTTTAGTTAGCTATAATTTTGTTCAATGATACTGCAGCTTTGTGTGATACTATTCTTCCTATTTGGTATTTCATTGCCGATTTTTCCCCTAATTTTTCAGGTACTAGGTAAGTTTCATCCACATGGAGATACTGCTGTTTATGAAAGCTTGGTTAGAATGGCTCAGGTAAAAATATTTTGAATGTTATTTGATTAATGAGTCAGTACATTGTTATCTGGTTGCAAGAGAGACATCTAGCAAGGTCTGAACTGAATAAAAATTGTACACTGCTGTCAGCTCTTTGTATCAAGGGTCTTAGTATGCTTGTTGTCACCATATCAGTTAATTTGAAAATAACATTAACTGTTTACTCCATGCTCGACAAAGATTTACATGTGACAGTTGTACTAAAATATAACATTATATGTTTGCTAATCATTATTATTGGGGCAAACCATTGTTTACTACATTTGCATCCCAGCTTCACCTAAGGGCACCCTCAACAGTTGAGCTAATATGTTAGCTTATACTTTGCCACGTCATTTTAAGTTAGTACAAGAGATGAGCAGTCCAACAGTCTAGCTCTTAAATCATCATCTTGGGTCCCTTCTTCCCCACCCACCTTTGTCCTCTTCCTCAGGCTGCCCTCACACCGCTGCTGCCGCCCGCGCGCTCACGACCCCGTGCTAGGCTGCCGTCGGGCTTTGTCCGTGCCAGAGCGCCGCCACCGCGCGTGCTCGCTTTGGGTCGCCGCCGCGCGTCCTTCGCGCTGGAGCGCCGCTGCACGTTCTCTGCGCTGGAGCTCTGCTGCGTGTACCGGGGCGCCGTCGCACGTGCTCGCACCGGGCCGCCGCCACGGCGGAGCTCTGCTGCCGGGCGAGTCCACTGCCCTTCTCACGGACTACTCTCCGTGCGTCTTGCATCTTCAACAGAGAAGCGAGAGCCATGGCCATGCGTGCGTGAAGAGAGAAGCAAGAAAGAGAAAAAGTGAGGAACAGAGATGGGCAGGCCCACACGAGCATCTCGTAACTTGTTCGAGCTAGGCGTAGAAACAAGAGCGAGCTCCTCCTTTTCTCCCTCTTCTCTCTCTTCCAAGTAAGCAAAATGCTGAGGTGGACTTCTATGAGCTAGCTGAGGTGGACTTGTTGGAGCTGCCCTAATGTTTGTTTGTGCTCAATTATTGTTAAATGTTCCTACTTGGCTTTTCACATATCCATTCTGCAGTTAAAGTTATGTCTGTTTTGCACATTTTCTGTAAACTACAAGTTTTTTTTTTGTTATGTTCTTTCAGGATTTTTCCATGAGGTACCCGCTTGTTCAAGGACATGGAAACTTTGGCTCAGTAGATGCAGACCCTCCTGCTGCTATGCGATACACGGAGTGCCGCTTGGATGTAGGTTTGGTTCAGTCGAATTTATTAACTCATATACATCCGAAATATTTTATTTGCACAAAAATGTATGGAATATTTGTTACACCTTAATTAGGTAACTGCTAAGTTTGTTCATTATGTACATTCATCCCTACTGAACTCCATGTTGTGAAAGACACCCAAACCATTTATTGATTTCATACTGCATTCATCCCCTACTGAGCACAGTTTTTTTTGGAAGTCACGCTAAGCACTACACGTTTTTTATGGGAATAAACATTACTTATTGTTCTTACTAAGCACTTAGCCTTTTAACCACTTGAAATAAATGAATCTCAATATTATCAAAATGATATTTACACTGCCTATCTGTTAACTACGAATGGTTTACTGTTGAATGACATTCTTGTTGTGTTGCAGTCGTTAGCAGAAGCCATGTTCTTGACTGATCTGGAACTGAACACAGTATATCTTTTCACTCACTTCTCTGATGCCATTCTCTTTACGTGGTTGTTGCGCGAGTGCGATGTTGTTCCTTTTTCTCATCCTTTCCATGCTGTTGCTTGTTATTTGACAGGTTGACTTTGTGCCAAACTTTGATAACTCACAGAAAGAGCCATCTCTGCTTCCAGCTCGTGTCCCATCTTTGTTGTTAAATGGTTCTTCCGGGATTGCTGTATGAGCTCTTATTTATTTAATTAGTTTATCACACAAGTGATACTACTAATCTGGTATTTACTTATGTACAAAAATGAAATTCTTTCTAATGTTTAAACTCAGGTTGGAATGGCAACAAATATTCCTCCTCATAATCTGGGGGAGCTTGTTGATGTGCTTTCTGTTATTATTCAAAACCCTGAAGCTACAGTGAGTAATATACCACTCCCTCCATTCGGTTCTCTATCTTTTAATATCATTATACTACATATATAATTATCTTATATTACCTACCCCTTTTTGTTTTCATGTGTTGTATGTGTGTCAAAATGTCTAAGCGCTCAGCTGATAAATTTTCCCTCAGATAATTATCAACAAATCCTATATGGAGCAAGGAAGAACAACTGCTTAGCATGTGCAAATGATCACTAGGAATTTGACGCTCCGTTGCAGAATCATCGGAATTATTTTGTTAACTGTTGAAGTAGATAGCAGAACAATAATCTCATCGTGTGGTTTGCTAGCTCCCTAGATGAGTGTCACCTGTCGAGATGAGTAGGCCATATGGAATATGATTAACACGGCTGAGCTCGTCCAGCTGTGTTACTTAAAATAAATGAATTAGACATTGTCACTGTTAAGTTATTTTTTCTTCTGAGTCTGTAGATATCTCATAATCTTCACTTCACTTTTGTGTTCTGTTTCTTGCATTTGAAAGCTCCAAGAACTACTGGAATGCATGCCTGGTCCTGACTTCCCTACAGGAGGGACAATCCTAGGAAATCAAGGGTATTTAATCCCTTTTTTCTTTGGTCTTGTTGTTGTCTCGGACTTCTGCGCTAACTTGTGTACCCACCTCCACCTCGCTACCTTTCCCTCTTAAATAGTATTTTGGAAGCATATAAATCTGGACGTGGCCGCATTGTTGTGAGGGGAAAGACTGACATCGAAACAATTGACGAGAAAAGCAAGCGCACAGCTATTATTATTAAAGAGGTATGAGTTACAGATTTTGTTTTTGGAGTAGTGCTGACATCTCTACTGTTGTTTGTTTGAGGGCATGAACTTACTAATTTATACATTTCCGCACAGATTCCATACCAAACTAACAAAGCCACTCTTGTACAAAAGATAGCTGAGCTTGCTGAAGATAGGGTAAGTTTATTTGGAGCAGACACAGTTGTCTGGTTGGTCTTAACCTGAGTCTATTCTGTGATAAGTTTGATATTTTGCTAGCGCCATGATGGAAACATTAAGAATTCCTACAATTGTTGTGTTCTTATGTGCAGGTATTGGAAGGTATTAGTGATATTAGGGATGAAAGTGACCGCACTGGAATGCGTGTAGTAATTGAGGTTCGCACCACCATCTTTTATTTCTATCTGGAGTCTTAGGGATTTTAACTTTTGTTTTTTACGTGGAATACTTATTTTCCTTGTACACTGCTCCAGCTGAAAAGAAGTGCAGATCCTGCCATTGTCCTGAACAACCTGTATCGTCATACAGCTCTGCAGTCTAGCTTTAGCTGCAACATGGTGGCGTAAGTACACTTAAAGCCTTAAACCATTTCTTTACAACAATAACAGCAAAGCCTTTACAATCAAAGAAAACAACCAAGCGCCCTAAGTAAGTCGGGGTAGTCTCGAATGCTTAAGCCATTTCTACAATTTAGTATTTTCACTACATTTAGTTTTATGTTTTACAGCAAATAGGAAAACAAGTTACTCGTTTTCTTGATTCTTGATGTTGCTCTTTTCCTCCCAAAAGGACATGGCAGTGAATAGAAAAGTCTCTTCTCATTTCATTCGGCTGTGGCCTTTGATTTTGTTATCCTCTTTTCTATGAGATTAATATTATCACGCATGCTAGTTAAAGCTATAGTTCTTGAATCACAGTATAAAACTATAAATCTCTTCTCTATTTCTCCTTCATCTTGTTTCTGAATTTGGAAGTAAGATTACTGTCCTAATGTAGAATGCTTGAAATAATATCTTGTCTTGTTTCTGAATTTGGAAGTAAGATTACTGTCCTATTGTAGAATGCTTGAAATAATTCGGATGAAGGAACAACTAAATTTAGGTTGTGTTTGGATGGTGATGCTGGCCAAACTTCTGCCATAACAAAATAGTAACCAAATTTTCAGGGCACGGCCAAATTTTGTCTTAGCTTGGTAGTCACAATCCTACATGTTGTCAATACCATTCGAAATGGTGCTCTCTGAACAAAATAAAATTCTGGAGTTCAGTTGTTCGGAAATAGAAAATGTTTCAATGCTTTCATTTTGACTTATCAAGTGTTGGGAATACCAAAACCTCAGATATGCATCCCTGATGACACATGCAAAATATCTTAGATGCTGATCTGCATCTTTGAGCTGCTCATGATCTTGTAGTTGAAGTGATTGCATTAGTTAGATCTTACTTCATCCATCCCAAAAAGAACGTAAATCTTGTTTCCCTAGGAGTCAAACAATCCTGAGTTTGATTAGATTTGTAGGGAATATTATCAATATTATCTTTAGATTGGTTTATTATGAAAATATATTGCATAATTAATCTAGTGATACTTATTTGACATCATAAATATTAGTAATTTTTTTAATATATTTTTGGTGAAACCTTGCAATTGCTTGACTCCTCGGCAAGCGAGAGTTCCATTCTTTTCTGGACGGAGGGACGAGGGAGTATATTGTTAGCATTGCAATATAGGACAAGAAAAAAATTGCATTTTTGAATCTCATGTCTGTTTTATTCTTGATCTGTTCAGTATACTTGATGGGCAGCCAAAATTGATGGGACTAAAAGAAATTCTTCAGGTGCTGTTGCGTCATTTATTTATTATTATTATGTTTTGCACAAGCAAAATATTGATTTTAGAAGCTGCATGCTAATATGCTATATATCTGATATGATCCTTGTTTTTAACTGACTAAAGGACATAAAACATAAGATACTTTAAAACTAACTAGCACTGGGCATCCTTGTATACATGGATTTGTCGAGGGCTCAAAGTAGATGTTCAGGAGTCTTCTTTTGTAAAGAAAATATTAGATGCTGCTAGTTATCACCAGTCTGTCGAGGAGTAATCTTGCTACTAAATTGTCTAGCAATAAACCAATAATAGGTGTTTATGCCACTTCTTTTGGATGCATTTGTGGAGGGCTCAAGTAGCCATTTCCAATATTAACTACATTCTTAGATACCATGCTTTCAACTGAGTATTAACTGCAAGGGATGTTTATCTGTCACCAGTATACTTAATAGCAAGGGCCACAGTACTGATGGAATCAAGCTGAGCCTCTATCAATATATAATTTCATGTTGCTAACAAGACACTTTGATATATGATTTAGGTTGACATCTGCACACTAATGTCATAGCCCTTACCACTTTTGTGTGCATTTAATATTTTGTATCCTTAAGTTACATTTCCTTTATACAATGTCTATGATTACTTGCACAATGATGTTGGCTCTTTATGAACGTGAGATTTAATTTCCCATTTTAAACTCTGGTTCTGCTTCAGGCGTTCCTTGACTTCCGATTCTCTGTTATTGAAAGGCGTGCAAGATATAAGCTTTCACAAGCTCTAGAAAGGAAACATATCGTGGAGGTAAATTGATTTAGGTTGGTTAGCTTCTTTGGATGTTGAAAGGTCGATGATTAATTTACTTCTTGCAGGGAATTGTTATTGGCCTCGACAATTTGGATGCCGTGATTCAAATAATACGAGAAACATCAAATCACACTGTGGCAACAGGAGCTCTAGTGAAGGGTAATATTTTACAGTTCTATTATGACATGCTTTGTCTGATTTAGCTACTATGCTGATCATTACATGAAACAAGTGTACACACTTTATGTTGTAATTTGGACCACCTTAATTCTATGCTTCTTACCCTAGTCCTACACTTCTGGTTCAGCTCCCTCCTAAAACACGTTGACTTAGCATGTGACTGACTTAGTGCTATGGTACTTATCTTAAACTTTGCTCCAATGAAGCAAATTGTTTATAGATTCCTAAATCCTCGATATTCCATGATGGACTCGAGCAATGATTTCCTATAACTATGGACAATCTAAAGCTGCGCAGTTTGCCATACAATGTGCCTTGGACATTATATCTTGCCTCCATAAACAAAAACACAAACTTGATGAAACAGAGATTATTATAAAAATATTATTGTAAAACAGGTTTGTTTCATATGTTTACCCTGTTCATGTGCAGAATTTGATCTATCTGAGAAACAAGCTGAAGCTCTGTTGGATATCACACTAAAGAAGCTTACTTCCCTTGAGGTTTCTACATTTGAATTTTATTGTGTTGACAGCTATTTGATTAAACTTGAATCCTCTCTCCTTCCCGAAGGAGCTGAACGGACCTCTGCTTTTTGCAGCGGAAGAAATTTGTGGATGAAGCTAAAACCTTGTCAGAGGAAATTTCTAAGTTAAATGGGCTTCTGTCAAGCAAGGAACTTATCTTCCAGGTTTGACATTTCTTCATATTTACAGAATCTGCTGTATGTTCATAATTCATGTGACACTAGTTTAAGTTTTTTTGAGCATAAAATACAGCAGGGGAAACCCCCACTGACACTAGTTTAAGTTACTGTGCTTATGGCATGTTCTGAACTGTATGAACTCCTTTCCTTAGAATTGGAGGATTGCAAATGATTTTACATTGGTCTATACTTTGTGCAATGTTGGTAAAGAATTGCTATAACTTGACAGGATATGGTACTTGGCAATAAAATTGGTTGTTTTCCCATTATCTCTGACTGTAGACTGTAACTGCAAGGCTCTGGATACATGGGCAGATCATGTTTGTCCCATCAAATTTTGTCCATACTTTTAGCTTTCTCCTATTAGAATTCCTCTTCTGCACAAGGAGCATGTGACTTCATTGCTATGCATTTGGGAAACGGGAATTAAATAATTGTACAGTTTGTTTCATTAAACTGTGTTACTTCCAACTGTTCATCCGTTTTGTTTGAGATAATGCAGTCAATGTTATTAATTCTTATTTCGTTTGCAATCCATCTTATGGTAATATGTTTCTTCCTCGCTTGGTATCACTGCAGTGCTTTTATAGAGTGGTGATGAACCAATGTTTCGCTGCTATGTCTTGAGTGTATAGTTTTTTTCCTTATTGAATATATAGTTGGAGCACATCCGAGGATCTTGATGTCAACAATTTCCTAGTTTTTATGTTTAAGTTCTTGAAATCTCACCTTGTGATTAAAAGTTCTATGAGTATATCCGTGTTAGCTTCCTTTGCATTTCTTATCTTATTGCGCTGCCAGTTACTAATTGTTCCTTCTGACGTTTTAGCTTATACAACAAGAAGCTGCTGATTTGAAAAACAAGTTTTCTACACCGCGGCGTTCTTTGATAGATGATTCAGTAAGAAGTGAAGTTGATGACATTGATATTATCCCTAACGAGGAAATGCTTTTGGTGCGAGCAATTGTCTATTCCTACCTTCTAATTATCCAATATAGTTTTATCCTCATTCAGTTACCCCATTTTTTTCTGCCTCTCTTCACATGCCTTTACATCTAGAAGATTCTTAGTGAGAAAGGCTATGCTAAGCGAATCAATCCCAACACATTCAGTTTACAACATCGGGGAACCATAGGAAAGTCTGTTGGAAAGATGCGGATAAATGACAGCACATCAGATTTCATTGTTTGCCAGACGCATGATCACGTTCTTTATTTCAGGTATGTGAACCAGGAATGAGTAAATCTTTTAGCATCTTTGGAAGTTCTTGCTTTTAAGGACTACATAAGCTACAGTAATCTGTCAACTTCCTCCGTCACAGATATTAGTCCACCTAAGTTTATCCTAAGTCAAAATTTGACTAGCAATATTTATAAAAGTATATCATCTTAAATTAAAAAGATTATATTATGAAAGTATTACAACAACAACAACAACAACATGGCCTTTTGTCCCAAGCAAGTTGGGGTAGACTAGAGATGAAACCCAAAAAAGATGAGAAATAGAGAGACACATAAAGGGACATAAAAGGCACAAGACAGAAAGAGGTCACGGTTCAGGCACGTTGATTGCCAGTCTCCAAACGCTCCTGTCCATAGCTAAATCCTTAGAGATATTCTACTACTTCAGGTCTCTTTTAACGGACTCGTCCCAAGTTAGTTTAGGTCGACCTCTACCGCTCTTTACATTATCGGCCCGCTTTAGAACCCCACTACGCACCGGCGCCTCAGGAGGCCTCCGTTGGACATGTCCAAACCATCTCAACCGATGTTAAATCAATTTCTCCTCAATTGGTGCCACCCCAACCCTATCCCGAATATCGTCGTTCCGGACTCTATCCCTCCTTGTGTGCCCACAACACCAACGCAACATACACATCTCTGCTACACTCAATTGCTGGACATGTCGCCTTTTTGTAGGCCAACACTCAGCACCGTATAACATCGCCGGACGAATCGCCGTCCTATAGAACTTACCTTTCAGAACTTACCTTTCAGCTTCTGAGGCACCCTTTTGTCACAGAGGACGCCAGAAGCTTGACGCCATTTCAACCAGCCGGCTGAAATTCTATGCCTAACATCTTCATCAATGTCTCCATCCTTTTGTAGCATCGACCCTAAATACCGAAAAGTATCCTTCTTGGCCACCACTTGCCCATCGAGGCTAACGTCTCCCTCCTCATGCCTAATCGCGCTGAAATCGCACCTCATGTACTCGGTCTTAGTCCTACTAAGTCTGAACCCTTTCAACTCTAACGTGTGCCTCCATAGTTCTAACTTTCTATTAACCCTTGCCCTACTGTCGTCAACTAGTACCACATCATCAGCAAAGAGCATACACCAAGGGATATCACCTTGTATGTCTCTTGTGACCTCATCTATCACTAAAACAAATAAATAAGGGCTCAAAGCTGACCCCTGATGCAGTCCTATTTTAATTGGAAGGTCACTGGTGTCGCCATCACATGTTTGGACAAACGTCACCACATCCCTGTATATATCCTTGATGAGGGTAACGTACTTAGTTGGGACTTTGTGCTTTTCCAAGGCCCACCACATGACATTTCTCGGTACTTTGTCATATGCCTTCTCGAGGTGAATAAAGACCATGTGCAAGTCCTTCTTCTGCTCCCTATAATTTCAATCTCATGCTGTCAATATATATAAATTTTTAATATGCTAATGGTCAAAGTGACTTAGGACTGACCTTGATGGACTTATATTTACTATGGAAGGAAGTAGAAAGCATGTTTGAACCTATACAAATACTCCTGGAATTTACTTGTTGCATTTGAAGCTGCCCGCTTGGACTTGTACTTACTGTGGGCATGTATTCACTGTTCTGTTCTCATATTATGTAATGTAACGGTGTTTATTTTCAGTGACAAGGGAATTGTATACTCAGCACGTGCTTATAAGATACCAGAATGTACTAGAACTGCTACTGGGACTCCGTTGGTACAGGTGCAGCGATAAATGTTAACTTGAACTAATGAAGCGTAGCAGGCGATATGCTAACATTTGCTACTTCGTTCTTATTTTAGCTGCTATCTTTATCTGATGGGGAGCGGATAACCTCCATCATTCCTGTGAGTGAATTTGGTGAGGACCAATGTCTAGTGATGCTCACTGTTAATGGCTATATCAAGAAAGTACCTCTTAATGCCTTTTCATCAATCAGGTCCACTGGTATCATATCAATTCAACTGGTATACCATCTCATTTGCTTGCGTTTCTTACATATACCATATCATAATTAAAATTTTATATACATATTTTATTCAATAACTACTAAATGTTAGGTTCCTGGTGATGAGCTTAAGTGGGTCCGTCGTTGTGGCAATGATGACCTGGTTGCATTGGCTTCACAGAAAGGGAGGGTTATAGTCAACTCATGTGATAAGGTATGCTACAAACACACATCTTGGTATTGATATATTGATTCCTGTACTCTACTCAATGGGAACTGCTAGCAGATTTTATATCGCAGTGTAGCTCCTGAGAATAAAACCATTATCACAGAAGTACAATTTTGCCTTCATTTTACAAATGGTTTTGTTATAAATATTTTAACTATGTTTGGAGTTTCAGTAAGTTCAGTTTTTTTATACCATTCAAGTTTTGTTTGGTTGACTATATGTGTGAAAGAGCTTGCCATTTTGGGTTGCAGTACTTACATATATTTCCTTATTCTTATATTCATGTTTCATCCAGCTTCGTGCCCTTGGAAGGAATACCAGGGGTGTATGTGCGATGAAACTAAAAGAGGGTGATAAGATGGCAGCCATGGACATAATTCCAGCAACGGTGCACAAAATGCCTGAAAGATACAACAGCAGGTAATTTCATCCATAGTTTGGGAAGCTGGTTAGTAATTGGCACTGTGTAGTATGGGTTTGTAAAATAGGGCCCTGTTTGGATATGAGGTATTTTTGTAGTATTGGATTGGAAAAATACTACAGTGATAGTCTCTGCACTCCAGCAATCCACATCTAAGGGATTGCGAAGATGAGCTCCTCCATATTATTGCTCTGTTTGTAGTAGCAACATGTCTTTGCTGTTTGCTCCTCCATCTTGCTATGTGAAGATGACAGCAAATCTATTGACAAAACTATGTTCCTCCCAAATTCAGTGGTGCATCATAAAGGTCCTCTATACCAACTTGTCTTGATGCTTGCTTTACAGTGTTTATATACTACATAGTATATATTATATATAATATTAAAAATCCTGATATATACAGGATGACTACTCGACTAGGACCGACTAGGGTCGACTAATCGACCTGGTTGGCGACTAATCATAACTAATTGGCTGGGCGATCCCATAGCAACTAGGGTTGATTAGATGATTTGATAACATGGCCATAGTTTTCTAAAACTGCTGCATCCAAACAGACCCTTGGTAACTTTAGAAAACGTGATAAGAATTTGAGTATATTCGAAATACTGAAAATCCAGTGATAATAGATATTGTGCTTAAGTATAGGCACTGTATCCTTATAAACAACTTTATTTCATATACTAATCCTGAAACCAACCTTTTGCTTCCCTCAGAATTGGTTTATTGTCCATGAAACTTCATTTGCACTATCCTGTTTCCAAGCCATATTAGTTAATATATATCTTCTCAGTTTGGGTAGTCCCTGTACTCCAGTGCTGACCAATTTGTCTTAATGTTATGGACGCTGCTCCAGGGTCAGAGATTTGAGTCCTCCATGGTTGCTTTTCATTGCTGAAAACGGTATTGGGAAACGGGTGCCCTTAAATGCTTTCCGGCAATCAAATTTCAATGCTGTAGGTTTGCAAGGCTACAAGGTATGATCAGTTTATGGTCATCAGTTTCTGCTACCAGACATTTATATATTCTTCAGAAGTATTCTAAAATTCAGTGCTTTTGGCTTTAAAACTGAATTCTTAAAAGGATGCATTATGTACATACAACAGAGTTTAGGAACATGTACTTTAAAACTTTGGGTGCGTTTAACCTGTTTGATTTGGTGTATTCTATTTTGTTTTGCAGCTTCCAGAAGATTGTCGTTTAGCCGCTGTATTTGTTGCTGGTCTTTCACTCAGTGGTACCATTTCTGAACTTGTTTCTTCTTTCTAATTTTTAATTTGTTGTATTCCTTTATATTTTATGCTGTTGCCTGTGAATTCAATGGCAGAAGACGGTGAAAGTGATGAGCAGGTTGTTTTAGTTAGCCAGAGTGGCACTGTAAACAGAATCAAAGTTAAAGATATATCTGTCCAGTCTCGACGGTCGAGGTAAGCTAGGATTCAATGCTTTAATAAAAGTGTGTAGCTGGTTCCAATTCATTACCTTCTCGTTTTCCTTCCTCAACTTCTTCAACCATGCTCTATCTCTGTTGGGCAACCAGGGGAGTAATTCTGATGAGGCTGGAGCATGCTGGAAAGATCCAGTCAGCGTCACTGATATCCGCTGCGGCAGCAGAAGTAACAGAAGATTAATCCTGCACCCAAGATGCAAGTAGTTTAGTCTGAATTGAATCCCTGGTGTACGCTGCATGCCAACAGCACATTGAGCATGCATTTTTGACTGGTTTCCTGTTGCTGGTTTCCTGTTGCTAATTAGCGTCAGGAATCATGTAAAATTCCACGCCAAGGAATAGTCAGTAGCTTATCATTTGGTGGGTAGATTTGCGGTTGCCATTGTTCTGTGTAGGTTGTGCGGTGCCCGCTGAACTCATAGCGTAATGAGGAGGCTTAACATGTATTATTCGTGTCCGGAGTGATGGATGTAAAATGGCACTCTGGCTTGCAAAATCCTTTTGGGGTTTTCGTCTTGTGTTGGCCCTGCCCTTGAGGTATCTAATGATTGCTAGGTGTTAATTTTGGCTCGTTTGTCTGCTTTTATTTTTGAACGTATTCACACTAAATATTCACTCCTAACAGAAACCACTGGCCTCCTGGTCGTCAGTTATAATGACCGAAATAAGTCAAAATTCTAGACACGGGCGCGACAGCAAGATTAAAATACGTCGACGCGGCTTTTGCCCAGAAGGGTTTGCTTCATATAGACGGCTGAAACAAACGTTGTAGCTAAAGCAGTGGCACGCAGCCATGCATTTCCATGCCCCATCAGAACTGCAGAATCCATGCCATTGTCGAAAAAGCTATCATTCTGATGTGATTGTGTTGAACATATGGACCATGAAAGAATCTCGTAATGTAATGGCAAACCAATTAACTCAACTGAACACTTTTTAGCTGCTTGGTTCAGAAACATCTCAAGGTCAAATTACATAAAACAATTTATGCCATGCATTTCAATACACCAGCAGATGTGCAGAATCCATGCCATTGGCGAAAACGCCATCATTCTGATGTGATCCTATGAACATATGGACCATGAAAGAATCTCGGAATGTAATGACAACCATAACTCAACTGAACTCTTTTTAGCTGTTTGGTTCAGAAACATCTCAAGGCCCAAATTACATAAAACAATTTAACTGTGAAATCTTAAGCAGAGCTCAATAACTGTTGAGCTCAGGGCATACATCTTACATACGGAAATATGAACCCAACCCTAAATATCCAGCACCATCATCATCCAAAAGCTCCTAGATGATCCAAACCTCGCTTGAAAATTTAGGACTGCAAGGGTCGTCAGACAGTTAAGGTGAGTAATGAAACCAACAATTTCTGTGAAATTGAGGTCACAATCAAGTAGTGGAAATATTTGCAGTCATCATCTTTTTAGAAAGTGTCTAGCAAGAAGGTGAAATCATGGCATTGGTGAGCATACCTTGCTTGCAATGTTGCTGGACAGCCAGTCCAGGCCTTCGTACAATCCCTCACCAGTTGTAGCACAAGTGCTTTGAATGTACCTGTCACCAAGATTTAATGACTCTTAAGTCTCTGGCTGACTGCTAGCTAAGTACTACATTATACTACCAAGCAGAAATATGACACTACTAAAGCAATATAATAGCATACGAGGAAAGAAGAAATCTGTTGATAGTGTATGTTACCAATGACGCTGGCGAAGTGAATGCAGTCCAAGCTTATCAGTAATCTCAGCGGCATTCATAGCATTTGGAAGATCTTGCTTGTTAGCAAACACAAGCAACACAGCATCACGCAACTCATCCTGCAACCATTAACATCCATAGCTGTGAGCACAGCACACAAAATTACATAATTACATACCAGGGAAAGGATTCTCAAGGGCACAAGAATTTACCTCATTCAGCATTCGGTGAAGCTCATCCCTTGCTTCAACAACACGGTCCCTATCATTGCTGTCCACAACGAAGATGAGACCCTGTGTGTTCTGGAAGTAATGCCTCCACAGCGGCCTGATCTGTTTTCAGACAATGGGGGGAGAAAAATCACGACACAGTTTGAAAGACAAGTAAATTCAGAAATTGAACAGCAGGACTTAGAATAATATTTTTCTAAGTGTACAAGAGAGGCACTAAGCAATATAAAATCATCTATTGGAGAAGTGAGAAGCAGGATGTAGAACCAATGCCATATTATTAAAATGTTTAGACACAAAATTCAATTGTCGATCTTACCTTGTCCTGACCCCCGACATCCCAGACAGTGAAGCTGATATTCTTGTACTCCACAGTTTCAACATTGAATCCTGTATTTGAAGGCAAGTCAACGCTGAGAACACACAATGTCGCAACTCGCAGGTAAAGGCAGAGGCATGTTTGTGCAAACCTACCTTGTAAACAAAACATTTTGATTTTAAGTGAACAATTTCAAAATGGAATGTGGTGTTCAAGCTGCTTTGGCAAAAAATCCCATATGTGCCGTGTGAAGCAAGTATTCTTTTAACAGTCACTACCTCACTATGATTCTTCACTTCATTGTATTTGACTATTTGAGTAAATTTGCTGCTCCATCTGCTTGCTAAAGAGGCTTTAAATTCAGTGGAAGAGGATGAACGTCCTATGAAGCATTAACAGAAACGCATTACGCTAGCTCACCATTCTTGTTGCTCCTAGGTATTTTTATTTTTAATTTAGAAAAAAATGATCAAAATGGTGGATATTCACGTAGTCATGTAGACAGAATTTTCAATTATTAAACTAGGTGGCCGTGGAATTATCCAATAACTTAATCCAAGTATATATATTCACAACGTGATGCTTATTAAGGCTGGTGCGCTCACCGATGGTGGGGATGGTGGTGACGATCTCGCCGAGCTTGAGCTTGTAGAGGATGGTGGTCTTTCCGGCGGCGTCGAGCCCCACCATGAGGATCCGCATCTCCTTCTTGGCGAACAGCCGGCTGAACAGCTTGGTGAACGTGAGCCCCATCTCTCCCCTCTCGCCTGCAACAAACAAACACCAAACCCAGGTCATCAGAACGCTGATCCACCACACGCCCATCCCCTCCCGCAGCCACACGCCGCTAGATCTACGCGCACAGCACCCAGATCCACCTCGGGATCGAGCTTCCACCGCGGCGCGCGGAACCGAAGACCGCGGTACGAGATCCGCAGGCGAGCGGATGGATCCACACGCAGCCCAGCACGCACGCGCGCGCAAACGGCCGACGAGAGCTTCCTGCCTATACTAGATCCCGGGCGCGGAGGAGCGATCCTCCACGGGGAAGAGGGGTGTGGGTGGTGGGACGGGGCTTGGCTCTCACCTTGTCGGCGGATCCGATTCGCGGTGGTGGGTTCGCCGGCGACGCAGCCGGGGACGGAGAAGGCAACGGGCGGAGACCGGTAAGGAGAGGCTCTGGGGTGATGATGCTTCTGGCGGTGGAGCGCGTCCACGCCTATTTTATACGGAGTCGGAGACGGAGCCCAGGAGGGAGCCGAGCCAGGTTTCCGTGCGCTGCGGGTCGCGTCAACCGAACGCGTCTCACCTCCACCGCATGTGCGTGCGTATTCGACTGCAGGCACCCAAGGAGAGGACCGCATTTGGGGCTGTTTAGTTGGCAAAATTTTTGGCGAAACGCTACTATAGTAGTTTCGTTGTTATTTGGTAAATATTATCTAATCATGGTCTAATTAGGCTTAAAAGATTTGTCTCGTCCATTTCGTCTAAACTGTGTAATTAGTTTTATTTTTTATCTATATTTAATGCTTCATGCATGTGTTCAAAGATTCAATGTGACGGGGAATCTAAAAATTTTGGCAAAATTTTTGGCATCTAAACGGTGCCCGGTTCGTTGTGTGATGCAGGTAGCCAGGTTGTAGGGTGAAAGATTTAGGCAGTGTTTAGTTTCATTAAAATTCCAAAAAATTTACAAGATTTCCCGTCACATCAAATCTTTAGACGCATGCATAGAGCATTAAATGTAGGTAAAAAAATAACTAATTGCACAGTTTATCTGTAAACGTCGAGACGAATCTTTTAAGCCTAGTTAATCCATGGATAAATTTTACCAAATAACAACGAAAAGTGCTATAGAACTTTACACACACTTTACAACCATCTAAACACACCCTTAATTACCAAAATCCTTCGTAGCAGTACGGTAAAGGTTCTCAGACAGCTATGTTTGCATGCCTGCGTATTGGTTTGACATTGAACTGTAATATATACTCTTGGTCCAATATATTTGTCACTCTAGATTTTATACTCTCTTCCATGTGTATTTACAACCATCATTCATTTTGAAAGATATATTCTTTTTTTCTCGAATACACAAGAGACTTGCGCATCTTTGTAATTAAGGTATAAAAGGTATATTCTTAAAACCATAGTAAATTTTGTAATAACTATTTTTCATATATACATGTACGTATATGTTTTCATTCAAAGATTAATAGTTTAAAAGTTTTTTTTATGTTCGAACTATAAATCAATCCTGTTCTAGCTGAAAGGATCAAGATACCCAAGAGGGAGGTAAATTGGGCTTTTCTAAAAATTAATTGCAAGAATTAAATCCTACAAGTCAAACTTCACCCCTAGTGCCTACTAGTGTTCCTTGTGATTCTACCGGTAAAAGTTTTGCACCCTAAGTTCCAATCCTAGTCTAGCATGGCAATTCTATGAAAGTAATACGCGAAAGTAAATGCTTCAAAGTAAGGGTTAGAAACACGGCGATGTTTTCCCGAGGTATCAGAGAGTCGCCACTCCCCACTAGTCCTCGTTGGAGCACCCGCGCATGGGTGTAGCTCCCCCTTGATCCGCACAAGGATCAAGTGCTCTCTACGGGCTGATTCTTTGACACTCCATCGCGGTGAATCGCCTAAAACCGCTCACAAGATGAGTTGGGTCATCCACAAGCTCGCCGGATGATTACCAAACTCCCAATCACCACCAAATCGTCTAGGTGATGGCGATCACCAAAAGTAACAAGCTAGAACTCTCACTTGACCACAACAAGCCTAATGAGAAGATGGATGCACACTTGCTACTCTCTGGTCACCAATGAGGGATCTCAAGTTTTGATTCTCAAATCACTACCCTCATTAGGGCTCTTGCACTCTCTTGCACTTGAAAGGTGTTTCACAGCTGAACAAAAGAGCAAGAGACCTCTAAAAGAGATGGAGGGGATGTATTTATACACCTCACAGACAAATCCAACCGTTACTAGCCAACTTAGCAAAACATGCACTGACCGGACGCGCCGGTCGAGTGTAACAGTCGAAAACCAGAACGATACCGCTGAGTGACCGGACGCACCGATCAGGGGTGACCGGACGCGTCCGATCGTGCAAGAACCTTACTGTACTTTAACCTGACGCTCGACCGCGTCCAATCAGTGATGACCGGACGCGTCAGGTTAGCTAAGTACCTTACTGGAACGTGACCAGACGCGTCCGGTCATTTTTCAGTCGCGTCCGATTATACTTTTACCCTCTGAAACACGTGTCAGACTGATCAACGCGTCCGGTCCTCGCAGGGACCGCGTCCGGTCAACCAGGTTGAAAACGCAGTGACTGTTAGTACTGACCGGACGTGTCCGATCGTGACAGAGATCGTGTCCGGTCAAGGGTAAACAGCTCAAACGACTTCGAAACGCGATGCAACTTGAACCAAAATGCTTCCAACTAAACTTTGAGCTTTTTCTGAGCTACCTAGTGCTAAGTTTGACAAGTGTGCACCACACCTAAACAAAAGACTCACCTAGATCAAGCTACTCGCTCATGCCCCTTTATAGTACGGCCAAAGGAAAAAAGTGAAGATCCTAACGACTATTCCGGATGTAACTCAATACCTTGACATCCGGAACTAACCGTCCTTAATCTTGTCGTTGATCCTTTGAAAACCGAAACGATTTCCATCAAGGGGCATGAATACCAAAGTTCCCAAAGCAGTTATCAACCCTATGACCTAACTTATCAAAGTTTCTACAAAACACACGTTAGTTATGGTAATAATGCGTTGTCATCAATTACCGAAACCAACTCTTGGGGCCTAGATGCTTTCAATCTCCCCCTTTTTGGTGATTTATGACAACACTTAGATTTAGAAGATTTAAGAGTTGAGGTTTTCGAACATGCTTGGTTCACATAAGCAAAAAGCTATTTGCACAAGGGGTTAGGAATTGCTTATGTGTTCCTAGCCAACTGAGTGTACTCACAAGATAAAACATGAAGAGTTAGTACACATAAAACATAGCTCATATGAAATCGGAGTAAGGCACGGAAGCACAACCTTATGAGCTAAAACCAATTAAGTGACATGATATATAATAAAGTCTCACAAGCACACTTGTCACAAAATACAGGGCAAGAAATTAAACATGATGCATGAATGTAGCACACAAAGAAAACGAAACCCTCTATCAACACTCCCCCTGAATCTACTCTCTCCCCCTTTGGCATCAAACGCCAAAAATAAAACTAAGGATCCGACGGGGGAACAGAAGCAGTCGTGTCGGGTGCCGAAGAGCGTGGAGTGATCACAAACTGCAAAGTATCCTCCTCAGACTCTGAACTGTCAGGCTGACCCTCTATAGATAGACATGGCAGTGAAACAGTCTGGGTCTGTAGAGCAGGTGCAGAAACTAAAGATGTAGTAGCAACAATAGGAGCAGGCTCTGTCACCTGAGCCTAAAAAATACCAAGAGTGGGAGGATTTGTCGAGGCAACTGACGACAGCACAGTCTCTGTAGTCCCGACCCTGACACTGGAAGAACCACAGTCTCGGAAGCTGACATCCCTGAAGAGGTCACAACAGTGGTGTGCGAGGGTGTCGGCTGACCAGTCAGCTCGCTGTAGGAGGCACTCAAGTCAGTGAAAGGAATGCCCGAGAGAAGGTGAGGTCTGGACTGAGCTGGTGGAGTGAACCCCGTCTGAATAGGAGTGTAGCTCGGGGACTGAAAAGTCTGAGGAACCTGCTGCTGGGGAGAGGTAAACTGAAAGCTTGGCTGTCCCTGACTCTGAAGTCCACTGTACTGTAGTGCTGGAGTAAGGATAGACGGTGGTAGAGGTACCCCAACAGTGACGAGGTGTCACAGAAGCTCAAGATACTGCTGCTGGGTGGCTGCCTGCTGCCTCTGCATCTTAAACTACTGCCTCTGAAACTCCAGCTGCTGCCTCTAAAACTTATCCTGATGAGCCTGAATCTGAGCAAATGCGACAGCTGTGTCCTGAGCTTATCGCTGCATCTAAACCTCCTATCTCTCTTGGGCTTGGGTCAGCCTCTCAAGTATAGCCACCATGGCTGGGTCTGAGCGGGAGGCTGATTCTGAACCACCGGCCTCATGGTCGTAAGACCGAGGAGAGCGGTACCGGGGGATGGACTGATAATCCTCGTCAGTGCTATCAGTGGCAACATCCTTAACTAGATCAGCTGGCTGAGTATCAAGATCTGCAAGCTCGGCCTCAACAAGTGATGAGTATAGGCCCAATCTTCCGAGAGGTAACCGATAAGTTCGATGTGGAGATCTTGACGTTGGCGGTCCGGCTTCAAATCAGACACGATTCAAACCCTGCAACCGTTACACCACTGCTCCATTGGTTATCAACTAAGCACAACTTGATTGACCTTGCCAAGAAGGCTTTTCCTGCAAGCGAATTGAAGAGCACAAGCAAGAAGGTAAAAACACGCAATCTAAAATTACAAATATGAATGATGCAAATATCAATAGAGGGTTCAAGAACTCGGTTCCAAAGGACTAATCGACACAGTGGAGGAGATCAAGAACAGGGGCCCTAAATCACTGTAAAAGGATTTGTCACCACAGTTACAATGAACGATTTAGTTTCTCGATGAAAAACTAAACTCTAAACAAAACCCAATTGTCTAACAGCGGTGGCGGTGGCTGTGTTTATAGTCTAAGACTCGACCTAGGGTTAGGAACGGCTAGGGGTTGGGCGCCCACAACTTGGGCTTAAGGCCCGACACGATACATGGCCAAGTTGGCCCAAATAGGTGACGCAACACCTTGCCGTGGTCACACAGAATGATCCACGGACCTTCTAGAGCTGGAACTAGATTCAAAACGTTGGCGTCGTTGTCCCCTTTCCAACGCATCCAAGAACGCCCCGTTTTGATGTCGTATGAGAGAGTTATGACTAAAACAGTGATGACGTGTCGCTGAATCCGAGGGTGACGTGACAGCTGAGTTGGGGACGAATTGCAACTTGGGAAAGACCATAACATCGGTGTGTCCAGCGTGGCGATGTCCTCATCATCAAGACCCTCAACGGTCTCGTCCTGCTCAGCTGCTGTCTCTGGAACCTCTGGCCTCTGACACTGTCCTGGCCTAGGTGCCTGCTCTCTAGTCACTAAAGCCCACAACTATCAAATATCATACTCTGGAAATGCAGTAGTGGTATCAGATATCTCAGCTCTAATCTCTGCAGGCAGGTCACACGCAGATCGAATAATAAAACAGATCCAACGAGCATAAGATAGCTGCCGGTGACTCATGAAGCCCTCTGCTAAAGTGTCCTCCATCTCACATAGCATCAGATCCCAAATATCAAACGGTGTCTATGAGATGAGGTGATGAACAACCCAGAGCTGCATCCGTGTCAGGCCCTCTCTGTATCCTAGCCTCGGAAGAAGAGTCCGCCTCACAATAGCATCTAGCACTCTGGCGAGGGGTGTCAAGCTAGCAGGTGTACGTCTGGACCCCTTGCCAAACAGCTCACGAAAGCAAGGTCTGATCAAATCTGTGGGTGGTACTGTACCTTCGTGAGGATGTCTCGGTGGTGAAGTCTGTCCAAAGCACAGTTGGTGAATCTTCGTCTCTGAAGAAGAGAGTTTGAGAATCTCCCGTACCCTGGTGCTGTACAGTCTGCGGTCACGGCCTCAGAATGCAAAGTGTATGAACTCGTGAGTAGGGTCAATCCAAAGTGAGGAGTATAACTCTCTGACCCAAGTCCTACAGTAAGCTCCAGTCCGTTCTAGAAAGTCTGACAGACCAGGTAGAAAGAATAAGTGTGGACGGAACTGCTCACCAACCACCTCAACTAAAGCCTCAAGTCGATAGACTCTCTGAGGTCTGAATGCAATCCCGCTATCGACGTAGGCTCTGTAGAAATCCTCATGCAGAGGTGTGTAGAAGCACTCTGAAGCTCGGGGATCCTGCTGAGGTGAGAACCACCGACTAATCTCGACAAACCTAAGAGCCTGTACCTGTCGTGCTGTAGCTCCCCTAAGGTCAAAGTGCTCAACTAGGGGGAGGGGATGATCTCGAGCCCTGGGAGGTGGATGACCTCCACGACGCTGGCCCTCTAGCCTAGGAGTCACCTGAGCACGCGTACGTCCTGAGTGACGACGCGGTGGAGTCTGAGCGGTCTGCTCCTCTGTCTCCTCTGTGTCATCTATGGGCTGCTCTGCAGGTGGGTCCTCTGTGCCCTCTATGGCCTCAGTACCGAGCTGTCGACCATCAAGATGAAAGTGACGCTCGCCAATATGAATCCCACTGCCTCTGCCACCCCTCTCTGCACGCTCTGCAGCATCAGTGACGGCCTGTGTAATCTCTGCCTCAGTGGGTGTCCTCTTTCTCTTCTTGACGGCTAACTTCTTGCGTTTGTCATGGGCTACCTCTGTCACCCTAGGAGGACTTTCGTCCCCGTCACTCGGTCCACCACCAGCATTCTTGCAGCGAACCATACTCACAGAACTCTGTAATTGAGAAAACCCTGAAAGGCAAGATGGTGTACTAACACTCGTGAGGCTTGGCCTCAGTCCATATCCGCAGGCTTGGCCTCGGATTCATAGCTGATCACCTGACACACATAGAGCACCGACAAGACCCTCTGTAAAGATGGAATAGATAGACCTACTATTAAGCATTATATTTTAACTACCAGATGTAAGGTCCTAGATGGCTAGAGGGGGGGTGAATAGCCTATAAAAATTCTACAACCACCACTAAGCAAACTTGTTAGAATAACAAACGGCGTAAAGCGAGTTTTGCTTAGCCAAAGGTTGTGATGCAAGCCTCCTATCCACAAGTCTAGTAGATTATGATCTCTAGTTCACACAAGTGCTATGTCACTAATTTTACACTAGAGAACAAGCTAACAACACTACTAGCCAAGCTACTACTAGAGCAACACAAGAAAATCTAGTAAAGATAAGTGCAAGAGATAGGATTGTGAATCTTGTACCGACGGTGGAGTGAAGATGTTGCCAATCACCAAGATGATATACAATCAATTAAAATTGACAACAACACAATATGTAGACCAATCACCGGGAGACAAGAGACACAATATTTTTGTTCACCCGGTGTTCACTTGTGCACCGACAAGCTACGTCACCGGTTGTGTCGACCAACACTTAGATGGTTCCTCGGTGTGACCCTCAAGTCACTTGCCCCTCAAGGCACGCCCCGCAAGGCACCGCAAGACTCCACTCTCAAGTGAGGTAACTCAATGACACGCGCAATCCAATAGAGTTGCTTTTGGCGTCCCGCCGAGGAAAGCACAAGAACCTCTTACAAACAACCGGAGGTGGCCAAGAACAATCACCTTCTCTTGCCAACGCCTCCAACAATCTCCAAGCCGGCTAGGAGCGGTACTCTCCAAGAGTAACAAGAAATTCACCGGCTAAACCACCCACAAGTGCCACTAGATGCCCTCAAGCTATGCAATGCACTTTGGGATTACTCAATCTCACTTATGATTTGCAATCACTCAAGAGAGATGAGTGGGAGGAGATGCTCTAGCTCAAAGGATGTACAAGAATGTTAGAAATCACTAGTTGCCTCCCCAAGGGCCGGCCATCGAGTATTTATAAGCATCCCCTCCAAATAGAGCCGTTGCAACTCCACTGACCATTTTTTCGGGACGACCGGACGCGCCGGTCGAAACTGACCGGACGCGCTTAACCGCGTCCGGTCCTCCAACGGTCACTGCGTCAACGGTCAAATCCCATGACCGGATGCGCCTCTCGACAGACCGGACGCGCCGGTCGCTCAGCACCGCGCGCGCGAAGCAACGACCGGACGCGCTGGTCGCAACGACCGGACGCGCCGGTCCCGATGACCGGACGCGCCTGTCGAACGACCGGACGCGCCGATCCGCACAGCACCCGCGCCCGCGAAACAACGACCGGACGCGCTCCTCGCAACGACCGGACGCGACAGTGCCCGCGTCCGGTGAGAGTCCAGTAAGCTCCTTCAACGATCGGACGCGTCCGATCATATGTGACCGGACGCGCCTCGCGTCCGATCATCCTCGTGAACCGCAGTTCCCTCTGGGCGACTGACCGGACGCGCCGGTCCCGCGAGTGACCGGACGCGCCGGTTGCAAACCCTAGCCCGTGCGCCCGAAACCGCGCTGTACTGACCGGACGCGTCCGGTCACACCGTGACCGCGTCCGGTGCAGCGTCCGGTCACCTCAGTGACCCCGTTCGCCTCCGTTTCTTTTCCGACTTTCGGCGTAGTGGAAAATAGGCATTTCATTTCCCCGAAATCGCCTGAATCCCGCGCTCGCACGCTCGGCGGGAGGGAGAGAGGAACCCAAACCCCTCTCTACCCGCAAACCACAGCGCGACCAACGCCACCTTTGCAAATGTGCCAACACCAACAAGTGTACATCTCCATGTGCTTGTGTGTTAGCTTTTTCTCAATCATTTTCAAAGGTTTTCCAATTAGCTCACTAGGCCCTACATGCAATGCACTTCATGAATTCACCTAGTGGCACCCGTGCATCGAATAACCGATAAGACTTCCCCTCTTAATAGTTCGGCTATCGATCCTAAACCACTCACACCCTCTATGGTGTCTTGAGTGTAAAACAAAATGGCCTTATGGTTATACCTTTGCCTTGAGCCCATTTTGTTTCTCCAAATGATATGATCCACTTCATATTATCACATGACCGTCTCGATCCATCGACCTTGACTTCACTTGCTCTTCACCGTTGCATTGGTCCGTCGGCGCCAAGTCTTGCTCAAGCTTCACCATCGCATGGTCCCTCGCTTCGAAGCCTCGACTTGCCCTTCACCCTCACAACCGGTCCATCGAGCCAAGCCTCATCTTGGTCTTCACCATCTTGGTCATATGAGTCAATGTCATGTCTCATATGCAATGACCACCTTTATCTAAATCATCCACTTAGATACAAAGGTTAGTCCTAGGTTTCATCAATTAGCCAAAACCAAACTAGGGACTTTCAATCTCCCCCTTTTTGGTAATTGATGACAACCCTCACAAAGATGATTTTGATAATAAAAGTTTTGAACTTGTCATACTTGTCCAATCATTTTGCTCATAAGTAAAGTTTGGACAATTATCACAAGCTCGGTTTTGGTAGCATTAGCTCCCCCTACATATGTGCATAGAGTTTGGATTGAAAGCTTTGCACATATGCATGGATAGAAATGTTGGGAGAGTAATTCTACCAAAATGATGCTAAGGTGTAAGAAATGGACCTTTGAAGCGTGATACCAATCGGAGTTGCCTTTTACACCATCCTTAGCATCATGAAGTAACTAGACATCCATCAAAACTCAAGAACCCCGTGAGATCAACATTATATGCAAAGGTTCTTGGACTACTTGTAAAGCTAACCACTTATAAAGCTTTAGGCAAGTCTAGATACCACATGTAAACTATTCCTATGCATGCTAGTAGATCATTTCATCATCCAATTTCTATACTAGCATTGCACCACACAAGCATGTATATTGAATTTAAATACATGTGCAATGAGCAAGTCATATGAGAATGCACAAACAAATGCAACAACTTTGTTTATGAGCTTGCTCCCCCTACTTGTGTGCATCAACAAATTTTATTTACCCCTTTATCAAGTCGAATCATCTTTTTCTCATCATAAATTTTATTTACCCCTTTATCAAGTTGAATCATCTTTTTCTCTCCCCCTTTGTCAACAACTTACCCAAAAAAAATGGGATCAAATTGTGGAGAGAAGGAAAAGTGTTTGATGGAGTAGATTAAAATTAATTCGATACCATATGTAAGGTTAAAAAAATTTATCAAATTTGGTTTAACCTAGAATACTTGCCAAAGATATTTAATTCGATTTGAACCAAAGACAAGCTTCTTCACTCCTCAAAATAAGGGTTATCTTGCCTATGTTGAATTAAACACTTATAGCAAATCTTCTAGATTCAACACTAGGTTTACAAGCTCACAAACATGTCATATGCCACCACTAGATCAAAATAAGCATAGAAGCAATAGTGGTGACATATATCCATAAAATTCATTTGATTTATCATGAATGCTTATGCGTACCACTTATTATGTCTACATGCTCTATCAAGTCCTTAGCATAGGATGAAAGACATGTCAATCAATTTTACCTTGCAATGTCGAAGGAGAGGCATGTCAATAAGTGGGTGGGGTGCATTCAACTCATGTTTGAGAAATCAAGAATGTTCAATTCATTCCTTAGCTTGCAAAACCTCTTTTCATCAAGTGGCTTAGTGAGAATATCGGCAAGTTGATCATCGGTGCCAACACTTTCAATGGTAATATCTCCCTTTTGTTGATGATCTCTAATGAAATGATGTCTTATGTCAATATGCTTTGTTCTTCCATGTTGAACCGGGTTTTGTATCATCTTGACTGCACTCTCATTATCACATAGCAACGGCACATTCTTGAAGTTGAGGCCATAATCCTTCAAAGTTGATTTCATCCATAGCAATTGTGCACAACAACTCCCCGCACTCACATATTCGGCTTCGGCGGTAGAGATTGCCACACTATTTTGTTTCTTTGAGGACCATGACACAAGTGATCTTCCAAGTAATTGACATGTGCCACTTGTGCTCTTTCTATTGATCTTGCAACCCCCATAGTCGGAGTCTGAATATCCAATCAATTCAAACTTTGACCCCTTGGGATACCATAGTCCAACATCTCTTGTTTGCTTTAAGTACCTCAATATTCTCTTTGCGGCCGTGAGATGACTTTCTCTAGGTGAGGCTTGATATCTAGCACACATGCAAACACTAAACATGACATCCGGCCTTGATGCGGTGACATAGAGTAGACTTCCAATCAAAGACCGATATTCCTTTTGATTCACCATATTGCCATCAAGATCACTATCCAAATTGCCATTTGTGCCCATTGGAGTTGAAATTGGCTTTGCATCTTGCATTCCAAACTTCTTCAACATGTCCCTTATGTATTTCCCTTGACTCACAAATGTTCCATTCTTCAATTGCTTGACTTGGAGACCAAGGAAGTAGCTAAGTTCACCAATCATAGACATTTCAAACTCTTTGGCCATCATAGCACCAAATTCTTCACAATAAGCTTGATCGGTTGATCCAAAGATGATGTCATCAACATATATTTGCACTATGAATAGATCATTTCCAATCTTCTTGGTGAATAGAGTAGTATCAACCTTGCCCATTTTGAATCCCTTAGAGAGAAGGAAATCCCTTAGCCTCTCATACCATGCTCTAGGTGCTTGCTTTAAGCCATATAAAGCCTTCTTCAACTTATAGACATGGTTGGGTTTCTTGTCATCTTCAAATCCGGGCGGTTGCTCAACAAATACTAACTCATTGATGATCCCATTGAGAAATGCACTTTTGACATCCATTTGATATAGTTTGATATTGTGTGCACAAGCATAAGCCAATAGAATCCTTATTGCCTCCAATCTTGCCACGGGAGCATATGTCTCATCATAGTCAAGACCTTCAACTTGAGTGTAACCTTGAGCAACTAGTCTTGCTTTGTTTCTCACTATAATGCCATCTTGATCTTGCTTGTTTTTAAACACCCATTTGGTTCCAATCACATTGTAGTCGTTTGGCCTTTCTACCAATTCCCAAACATCATTTCTTGTGAAATTGTTTAGTTCTTCTTGCATAGCCATAATCCAATCGGCATCCCTCAAAGCTTCTTCTATCTTCTTTGGTTCTATGGTTGACACAAATGATGCATGCTCACAAAACATAGTTAATCTTGATCTTGTTTGCATACCACTTCTAATATCACCAATAACACTATCAATGGGGTGATCTCTTGCAACATGTTGTGATTGGAGTACTTGCACTTGATTGCTTGAGCTTGGTTGATCACTTGATGTATCTTGATGAGATGAACTAGCACCTTGTACTTGCACTTGAGAGTCACTAACTAGCTTGAATGGTGAATTGAGCACTTGATCTTTATCATCATCTTGAATATCAATAACTTGCTTTGCTCTAATGTCCCCAATGTCCATGTTCTTCATTGCTTCCACCAATAGAGTTCCACTAACATCATCTAGATTCTCTTCTTCATCTTGTGACCCATTGGTTTCATCAAATTGCACATCATGGACTTCTTCTAGAATGCCACTTGAGTTGTTCCAAACTCTATAAGCTTTGCTTGTAGTTGAATATCCAAGTAGGAACCCCTCATCACATCTCTTGTCAAACTTCCCCAATCTAGTGCCCTTCTTCAAGATATAGCATTTGCAACCAAACACCCTAAAGTAAGAAATATTGGGCTTTCTTCCATGAAGTAACTCATATGGGGTCTTCTCTAGCAATGGATGACAATATAGTCTATTGATGTAGTAGCAAGCGGTATTGATTGCTTCATCCCAAAATGATTGACTCACATTGTACTCATGAAGCATTGATCTACCCATATCAAGCAATGTTCTATTCTTCCTCTCAACTAGGCCATTTGATTGTGGAGTGTACTTGGCCGAGAATTGATGTCCAATACCATAATGATCACAAAGTTCTTTAATTCTTGTATTCTTAAACTCACTTCCATTGTCACTTCTCACTTTCTTGATTCTAATCTCAAACTCATTGTGAACTCTAGTGAGAAATGTCTTGAAGGTGTCAAACACTTCACTTTTGTCACTAAGAAAGAATACCCATGTGAATCTTGTGAAGTCATCCACTATGACAAAGCCATACTTGTTGCCGCCTATGCTTGTATATATTGTTGGTCCAAATAGATCCATGTGCATCAACTCAAATGCTTTGCATGTGCTCATTGTACTCTTATTTGGATGTGAGCTTCCAACTTGCTTCCCGGCTTGACATGCACTACAAAGCTTATTCTTCTCAAATTCAACATCTTTCAAACCATTGACAAGATTGTAAGTTGTAAGCTTCTTCAATTGTTTCATACCAACATGACCAAGCCTTCTATGCCAAAGCCAACCCATGCTTGATTTGGAGACTAAGCAAGTTGTCAAAGAAGTTTCTCTAGCATTGAAGTCAACTAGGTAGAGATTCTCATATCTAAATCCCTTGAATGCCACATTTGAACCATCCACACTAATAACTTCTACATCATCAACCCCAAAGATGCATTTGTAGCCTAGATCACATATTTGTGCCACGGATAGAAGATTGAAATCCAAGCTTTCAACTAGCAACACATTAGAGATACTCATGTCATTTGATATTGCAATCTTTCCCAAGCCAATGACCTTGCCTTTCTTGTTATTGCCAAATGTGATAGAATCAACACCACTATTATTGTCGTTGATTGAGTCAAACATTCTTGATGTACCGGTCATGTGTTGAGTGCACCCACTATCAATAATCCAATGCCTTCCTCCGGCTTTGTAATTGACCTACAAGCAAATCAATGAAGCTTAGGTACCCATTTTTGCTTGGGTCCTTGTAGGTTAGTAACTAAGCTCTTTGGTACCCAAATAGCCTTCTTCTTTGGGCCCACTATTGGTGTACCAACAAACTTAGCTTGCACACCCTTCACACCCTTGGTAAGTACATAGCAAGAATCAAAAGGTATAGCATTAACAAGGTTCTTGCTTTGGTTCTTTTTATTGCAATTATGCTCTAGGTGCCCAACTTGCTTGCATCTATTGCAAAACCGACCATTGCCCTTCACAAAGCTAGGCTTTGGAGTTGCAAAGGCCAACTTGCCTTTCTTGGGGTTGTAGCCCAATCCCTCTTTGTTAAGAGAGAACCTTTGGCTACCCAAGCACTTAAGCAAGCGGGCCTCACCACCATAGGCCTTGCCTAGGGCGTGAGTGAGCTCATCCACCTCTCTCTTGAGAGTCTCATTCTCAACCATTAGTGAGGCATCACAAGTGAAACTATCACTAGTAGTAGAGGTAGAGTTGGTGGTGGTGGATGAAGAGCTACAAGAAGGGTTAGTGTTTGACATGATGATAGGTTCATTAAAGGATTCATCAATTATATCACATATAACACCTATATCACATGATACAACAACCTCCTTCTTTTCTTGTTGCTCAAGTAGCAATGAGTGAGCCTTTTCAAGCTTGGAATGAGCCTTACCAAGATCCTCATGGTCTTCCACTAGACTCTCATGAGTGGTCTTAAGCTCACCAAGAACTTTCTCAAGTATTGCTACTTTCATTGAAAGCTTCTTGCACTCCTTGTTCTTGGCAATAGCTATGTCTCTAGTTTGTTGCAACAAGTCATATAGTTGTTCTTTAGTTGGTTCATCATCATCATCATTTTCATTATCATATTTATCATTATCACTATCATGAACATATTCCATTTCACTTTCATCATCACTTTCATCATATAATACCTTAGCTTCTTTGGCCATGAAGCATGAAGAGGATGAATCAAATAGTAAAGGCTTCTTGTTGCTAGCAATGGAAGCAAAAGCCTTGTTGGATGAATCTTCTTCTTCTTCATCATCATCACTTTCCCAAGTGGCCACATAGACTCCATTTTTGCCTTTCTTGAATGTCATCTTGGCCTCTCTCTTCTTCTTTTCAAACTTGTCCTTTTTGTTCTTCTTCTTATCATAAGGACATTCCGCTTGAAGGTGCTCGGTGCTATCACAATTGAAGCACTTTCTTTGTTGCTCATTTCTTTTCTTAAAGCCTCTTCTCTTAATGAACATGTGACCCATCTTCTTGACTACAAGAGCAAGTGCCTCATCATCAATTTCAAATTCCCCATCTTCATTGTTGTCTTCTTCTTCTTCAATGATGGTAGCTTTGCCCTTGGAAGAGGTGGCCTTGAATGCCACGGTCTTCTTCTTCTCATCTTCCACCTTTTCTTTGTCATCAACATCTTGATCATATTTGTCATAGGTCAATACTTCACCAAGCAAATCATTAGGCTTCATTGTTTCAAGCCCATCTCTTTGCAACATCATGATCAACATCTTGAATCTTCTAGGTAAGCTCAATAAGAACTTGTGACAAAAATCTTGATCTTGAGTCTTGTGCCCTAAGCTCTTGAGATCATTGACTATCACTTGCAATCTATGAAACATTTCAATGATTGTTTCATCATCCTTTTTCTTGAAGTTCTCAAACTCACTCTTGAGCCCATATAGCTTGGCACTCTTCACAACCTTAGTGCCTTCATATGTCTCACTCAACCTTGTCCATACTTCACTAGCCAATTCCAAATCTTTGATGCCCTCAAACACTTTTGTGTCAATACCATTATAGAGTGTATTGAGAGCCATTCTATTGCATGTTCTACTTGCTCTATCTTCATCGGTGAGATGATTGGGATCAATGATAGCAAAATCATTCTCAGTGACTTGCAATACTCTCTCATGAATAGAACCAAGGTACATTGTCATCTTTCTCTTCCAATGAGCAAAAGAACTAACACCATCAAAGAACGGTGGCTTGCCCCCAACATGATTGAACATAATTTGAGCCATTTTTCACACCGAAGGATGTTAAGCCTTGATTAAAACGGTGACCACGGCTCCGATACCACTTGTAAGGTCCTAGATGGCTAGAGGGGGGGTGAATAGCCTATAAAAATTCTACAACCACCACTAAGCAAACTTGTTAGAATAACAAACGGCGTAAAGCGAGTTTTGCTTAGCCAAAGGTTGTGATGCAAGCCTCCTATCCACAAGTCTAGTAGATTATGATCTCTAGTTCACACAAGTGCTATGTCACTAATTTTACACTAGAGAACAAGCTAACAACACTACTAGCCAAGCTACTACTAGAGCAACACAAGAAAATCTAGTAAAGATAAGTGCAAGAGATAGGATTGTGAATCTTGTACCGACGGTGGAGTGAAGATGTTGCCAATCACCAAGATGATATACAATCAATTAAAATTGACAACAACACAATATGTAGACCAATCACCGGGAGACAAGAGACACAATATTTTTGTTCACCCGGTGTTCACTTGTGCACCGACAAGCTACGTCACCGGTTGTGTCGACCAACACTTAGATGGTTCCTCGGTGTGACCCTCAAGTCACTTGCCCCTCAAGGCACGCCCCGCAAGGCACCGCAAGACTCCACTCTCAAGTGAGGTAACTCAATGACACGCGCAATCCAATAGAGTTGCTTTTGGCGTCCCGCCGAGGAAAGCACAAGAACCTCTTACAAACAACCGGAGGTGGCCAAGAACAATCACCTTCTCTTGCCAACGCCTCCAACAATCTCCAAGCCGGCTAGGAGCGGTACTCTCCAAGAGTAACAAGAAATTCACCGGCTAAACCACCCACAAGTGCCACTAGATGCCCTCAAGCTATGCAATGCACTTTGGGATTACTCAATCTAGAGGGGGGGTGAATAGCCTATAAAAATTCTACAACCACCACTAAGCAAACTTGTTAGAATAACAAACGGCGTAAAGCGAGTTTTGCTTAGCCAAAGGTTGTGATGCAAGCCTCCTATCCACAAGTCTAGTAGATTATGATCTCTAGTTCACACAAGTGCTATGTCACTAATTTTACACTAGAGAACAAGCTAACAACACTACTAGCCAAGCTACTACTAGAGCAACACAAGAAAATCTAGTAAAGATAAGTGCAAGAGATAGGATTGTGAATCTTGTACCGACGGTGGAGTGAAGATGTTGCCAATCACCAAGATGATATACAATCAATTAAAATTGACAACAACACAATATGTAGACCAATCACCGGGAGACAAGAGACACAATATTTTTGTTCACCCGGTGTTCACTTGTGCACCGACAAGCTACGTCACCGGTTGTGTCGACCAACACTTAGATGGTTCCTCGGTGTGACCCTCAAGTCACTTGCCCCTCAAGGCACGCCCCGCAAGGCACCGCAAGACTCCACTCTCAAGTGAGGTAACTCAATGACACGCGCAATCCAATAGAGTTGCTTTTGGCGTCCCGCCGAGGAAAGCACAAGAACCTCTTACAAACAACCGGAGGTGGCCAAGAACAATCACCTTCTCTTGCCAACGCCTCCAACAATCTCCAAGCCGGCTAGGAGCGGTACTCTCCAAGAGTAACAAGAAATTCACCGGCTAAACCACCCACAAGTGCCACTAGATGCCCTCAAGCTATGCAATGCACTTTGGGATTACTCAATCTCACTTATGATTTGCAATCACTCAAGAGAGATGAGTGGGAGGAGATGCTCTAGCTCAAAGGATGTACAAGAATGTTAGAAATCACTAGTTGCCTCCCCAAGGGCCGGCCATCGAGTATTTATAAGCATCCCCTCCAAATAGAGCCGTTGCAACTCCACTGACCATTTTTTCGGGACGACCGGACGCGCCGGTCGAAACTGACCGGACGCGCTTAACCGCGTCCGGTCCTCCAACGGTCACTGCGTCAACGGTCAAATCCCATGACCGGATGCGCCTCTCGACAGACCGGACGCGCCGGTCGCTCAGCACCGCGCGCGCGAAGCAACGACCGGACGCGCTGGTCGCAACGACCGGACGCGCCGGTCCCGATGACCGGACGCGCCTGTCGAACGACCGGACGCGCCGATCCGCACAGCACCCGCGCCCGCGAAACAACGACCGGACGCGCTCCTCGCAACGACCGGACGCGACAGTGCCCGCGTCCGGTGAGAGTCCAGTAAGCTCCTTCAACGATCGGACGCGTCCGATCATATGTGACCGGACGCGCCTCGCGTCCGATCATCCTCGTGAACCGCAGTTCCCTCTGGGCGACTGACCGGACGCGCCGGTCCCGCGAGTGACCGGACGCGCCGGTTGCAAACCCTAGCCCGTGCGCCCGAAACCGCGCTGTACTGACCGGACGCGTCCGGTCACACCGTGACCGCGTCCGGTGCAGCGTCCGGTCACCTCAGTGACCCCGTTCGCCTCCGTTTCTTTTCCGACTTTCGGCGTAGTGGAAAATAGGCATTTCATTTCCCCGAAATCGCCTGAATCCCGCGCTCGCACGCTCGGCGGGAGGGAGAGAGGAACCCAAACCCCTCTCTACCCGCAAACCACAGCGCGACCAACGCCACCTTTGCAAATGTGCCAACACCAACAAGTGTACATCTCCATGTGCTTGTGTGTTAGCTTTTTCTCAATCATTTTCAAAGGTTTTCCAATTAGCTCACTAGGCCCTACATGCAATGCACTTCATGAATTCACCTAGTGGCACCCGTGCATCGAATAACCGATAAGACTTCCCCTCTTAATAGTTCGGCTATCGATCCTAAACCACTCACACCCTCTATGGTGTCTTGAGTGTAAAACAAAATGGCCTTATGGTTATACCTTTGCCTTGAGCCCATTTTGTTTCTCCAAATGATATGATCCACTTCATATTATCACATGACCGTCTCGATCCATCGACCTTGACTTCACTTGCTCTTCACCGTTGCATTGGTCCGTCGGCGCCAAGTCTTGCTCAAGCTTCACCATCGCATGGTCCCTCGCTTCGAAGCCTCGACTTGCCCTTCACCCTCACAACCGGTCCATCGAGCCAAGCCTCATCTTGGTCTTCACCATCTTGGTCATATGAGTCAATGTCATGTCTCATATGCAATGACCACCTTTATCTAAATCATCCACTTAGATACAAAGGTTAGTCCTAGGTTTCATCAATTAGCCAAAACCAAACTAGGGACTTTCACCAGACGAGCAAGGTCCTTATGAAAACAAGCATACGAGATAAGAAAAGAATAGATCGCGATAGCTACCTCGGATGAGCGAAACTCCGATGAAAGGGTAAGAGACCTTGACGCGCTAGGGTTCCTCGAAAACGACAAACAAACGCTGGAGTACCGATAAGATCAAAGGATGCATTAGAATTTCACCGGGAATCTATTGGCAAACCCTAATTGAAAGGATCAAGACAATGAAATCACCTTGCGGAGTCGAACTCGTGCGAAAGACCTTTGCCGGAGAACAGCCGGAGAAAGTCGAAGACGTCATGACCGTTAGGGTTAGGTCGTAGGGTGCAACGGTCGGAGGCACGATTGCGGCAGCCGGAGATGATGGACGGGCATGGGGAGGAGAAGCGGCGCGCACGGCTGAGGAGCTGGCTACGCGGGAGAGACTACGGCGGCGCGGCTGCGTGGGAGAGCTGCGGCGGCGCGCGGGACGGCTGCGGCGGCGCGCGGGACAGCGAGGAGGCACGGCTGCACGGGCGTGAGACGGCGAGGAGGCGTGGCTACGGCGGTAGAGAAGGCGCGGCGGCGCTGGAGAAATCGGCGAGGAGGCGGCTAGGGTTCGGGTTCGGCGGATTGAAACGAAAACGATGACAGATGTACGGTAAAAAAAGGCTTAGATCCGCTTTTCACGCGATGACCGGATGCGGTGATCAACTGACCGGATGCGATGGAGCAGCGTCCGATTAGAGTCCAGTAAGCTCCTGGCGCGACCGGACGCGTCCGGTTAGGGATGATCGGACACTGACAGAGTCCGGTTAGAGTTTACCCGGGAACCCAAGACGCATGACCGGATGCAGTGGTGGTGGCCGGGACCGGACGCGGTGATCACAACGTCGCGTCCGGTGCAGCGTCTGGTCACAGATTCTTGAGATGGTCTTTGAGATGACCGGACGCGCTGGTGGTCACCGGGACCGGACATAGTGATGAAGCAGCATCGCGTCCGGTCCAGCGTCCGGTCGCTGTAAAGCACCTTTCTCCAATCCGATCTTCGACGTGACTTCTCCCAATCAAGTTCCAATTCAAAGAGACTCAAATAAACACCAATTGGAACCTGATATGAGGGACCTCTCTTAAACCCTCAAGTTTTTCAAAATATTTTGCCTTAGGCTAGTATTATTTTTAAGAAAATATGCAATAAACACCCAAGGAGCAACGTATGGCCATGCAATAGAGTTTGTGAACCCTTGGGAGTCTCAAATGCTCTCTCTATTCATGGACGAACACAGAGGTTGCTCAAAGCAAAACCAAAAAGAAACGACAAAGCAACAACCATGCATATGCAATGCAAAGCGAGAAAGGAAGACTAGGTTGCTTGTCAAGTTTGATCCACGGTTAGGCTTCTTCACTCCTCCAAAGGAGGGTTATCGTAACTGTGTTAGACAAGTTCTAGATGCATTGCGGAAATTTAAATATGACATATGATACAATGCAATGCAGGGGACAACACAAGCTCATTTTTTAAAGTTACTAGAATCAAGCACATTTAGTTCACTTCTCAACCTACAAAAGGTAGCCTCATCCAAAGGTTTAGTGAAGATATCCGCTAATTGATTTTCACTTCTTACACCTTCTAGTGATATATCATTTTTAGCAACATGATCTCTTAGAAAGTGGTGGCGGATATCAATGTGCTTGGTGCGTGAGTGTTGTACCGGATTATTAGCAATTTTAACGGCACTTTCATTATCACATAAAAGTGGCACCTTATCAAGAACAACTCCATAGTCTAGGAGGGTTTGTTTCATGTATAAGATTTGTACACAACAAGCCCCCACGGTAATGTATTCCGCCTCGGTGGTGGACAAAGCCACAATATTTTGTTTTTTAGATGACCAAGATACTACAGAACTTCCAAGCAAATGGCACCCTCCGGATGTGCTTTTTCTATCAATTTTGCAACCGGCATAATCCGAATCAGAATAGCCAACTAGTTGGAATCTAGCTCCTTTGGGGTACCAAAGGCCAATGCTTGGGGTGTGTTTAAGATATCTTAAGATTCTTTTTACGGTACTTAGGTGAGGTTCTTTAGGGCACGCTTAAAAGCAAGCACACATGCACACACTAAACATGATATCGGGCCTAGATGTGGTAAGGTACAACAAGCTACCAATCATAGAACGGTAGAGAGTTTGATCAATTGGTTTACCTCCCTCATCTAGGTCGAGATGTCCATTAGATGGCATTGGGGTCTTGATTGGCTTACACTCTTCCATCTTGAATCTTTTAAGAAGATCCTTGGTATACTTTTCTTGAGAGATGAAAATCCCTTCTCTCATTTGCTTGACTTGAAAACCAAGGAAGAATGTTAGCTCACCAATCATTGACATCTCGAACTCCTTCGACATCAATTCACCAAATTCCTTGCAATAATCTTCATTTATTGATCCAAAGATGATATCATCAATATAGACTTGACAAATGAAGATCTCTCTATTAAGCTTCTTGGTGAATAGTGTGGTGTCGACCTTCCCAATAGTGAAGCCCTTCTCAATGAGGAAATCCCGGAGGCGCTCATACCACGCTCTAGGGGCTTGCTTGAGCCCATATTGCGCCTTAGACAACCTATAAACATGATTAGGATATCTAGGATCTTCAAACCCGAGAGGTTGTTCAACATAGACTAGTTCATTTATGAAGTCATTTAAAAATGCACTTTTCACATCCATTTGATATAGTTTCATTTCATGATATGATGCATATGCAAGTAGGATACGAATGGCTTCAAGTCTTGCAACAGGTGCAAAGGTCTCTCCAAAATTAAGACCTTCAACTTGAGAGAACCCCTTTGCAACTATTCTTGCCTTATTCCTCACTACTACACCTTGGTCATCTTGCTTGTTGCGGAAGACCCACTTGGTTCTAATGACTCTTGCACCTTTTGGATGCTCTTCAAGTGTCCAAACTTGATTGCGGGTGAAGTTGTTTAATTCTTCGTGCATAGCATTCACCCAATCTGGATCTCGAAGAGCTTCTTCTACATTCTTAGGTTCAAGGCAAGAGACAAAAGAGTGATGTTCAACAAATGAAGCTAGCTTTTGAGATCGAGTCATTACACCCTTTGTAGGACTTCCTATGATGAGATCTTGTGGATGTGCTTGAAGTAGATGTGAGTTTCTTCTATCAACCACTTGAGGAGATGGTTGGGGAGCATCAACATCTTGAGCTTGTGCCTTGGCTTGTTCATGAGAGACATGAGTGTCTTCATTTTCAACTCTCTCATTCTTATCATCATCTTGAGGCACATGTGATGAAGATGGTGGATTAATAATTTGTAATCGTCTTCATCATCCTTAGGCTTGATGTCTCCCACCGGCATATTCTTTATTGCCTCTCAATGGCTCATCACCTACATCATCACAATTCTCAATTGCTCCTTAGGAGGTGTTAGATTCATCAAATTCCACATCATATGTTTCTTCAACCAAACCGGTGGCATGATTAAATACTCTATATGCTTTGGACTTTGATGAGTAACCAACAAGAAAGCTAATATTACAACGTCTTTGAAACTTCCCTAGGTGTTGACGCTTTTTGTAGATGTAGCATTTGCAACCAAACACTTAGAAGAATGAGACATCCGGCTTCTTCTCATTTAGCAATTCATAGGGAGTCTTGCTAAGAAACTTTTGTAGAAAGAGGCGATTTGAAGCATAGCATGCGGTGTTGATTGCCTCGGCCCACAATTTTTCTGGTGTATTGTACTCATCTAGCATTGTTCTTGCAAGGGTGATTAAAGTTCGGTTCTTTCTCTCAACTACACCATTTTGTTGAGGAGTGTAGGTTGATGAAACTTCATGCTTGATTCCAATCTCATCATAATAAGCTTCAATGTTTGTGTTGTCAAACTCTTTGCCATTGTCACTTCTAATTTTCTTTATCTTGACTTCAAATTCATTTTGAGCTCTCTTTACAAACTTTTTGAAGCAATTTGCCACTTCAGATTTGTCATGAAGAAAGAAGGTCCAAGTGTATCTTGAGTAGTCATCCACAATCACAAAATAATAGAGATTTCCACCCAAGCTCTTGTAAGTTGTAGGACCAAACAAATCCATGTGTAGAAGTTCTAACACTCTTGATGTTGACATGTAAGCTTTGGTTGGATGAGTATTTGCAACTTGTTTGCCGGCTTGACATGCACTACAAGGTTTGTCCTTCTCAAACTTGACATCCTTCAAGCCTCTTACTAGTTCTTTCTTCAATAGCTTGTTGAGAGTGTTCATTCCAACATGAGCAAGCCTCCTATGCCAAAGCCATCCAAGTGTAGTTTTGGTGAACAAACATGTCATCAAGTTTACATCTTCGGAGGTGAAGTCAACAAGATAGAGATTGTTGTATCTAAAACCTTTGAAAATCATTTGCTTGTCATCTATCTTTGTAACTACCACTTCATTAGGAGTGAATAAGCATTAGTAGCCAAGGTCACAAAGTTGCCCAACAGATAGTAAGTTGAAACTCAATGAAGCAACATAGAGCACATTTGAAAGAGAGTGATCATTTGATATTGCAATCTTGTCTATACCCTTGATTTGCTCTTTGAATTGTCCCCAAATGTGATCTTCTCTTGACATACCCCATTCTCTTCAAGTGAGGTGAACATACGAGGGTCATCGGTCATATGTTGAGTGCAACCACTATCAATAACCCAATGAGATCCACTGGTCTTGTAGTTCACCTGCACACATGAGATCAAGCTTTTTGTTTAGGGACCCAAACTTGAAAGGGACCCTTGACTTTCTCAACTAGTGACTTGGCAACCCATATTTTCTTAGGTCTATTCTTGTTAGGGGGACCCAAGAACATGACTTTCATCTTTCCATTTGAATCTTTTCTAAGCATGTAATGAGCATTGAAAGCAAAGGGTCTAGCATGCTTGGGCAAGGGTTGTGGTGGTGGAGTTTTGCACTCGTAAGCAAAATTACCTTCTTGTCCACACTCAACATATCTCTTTAGCTTGGACTTTGACTTGCTTTGTTGTTATTGAGCTTTAGCCTTCTTCTCTTGATTTGCCAAGTAACCAATGCCACTCATATCCATCTTCATGACAGTGTTCATGAGTAGCTCACTTTGCAAATGTTGGCCTCTTGTGAACTTGCTTAGGCCGGTCTTGAGATGCTCTTTCTCTTGTTTGAGCTTTTTTTTCTCTTCAATAAGTGACTCATTTGATGTTTGCTTTTCAAGAGCCATTAACTTCTTGTTCTCATTTCTAAGCATCTCATTTTCACTCTTGAGCTTGACATAGTCATCATAGTTGTCGGACTCAACCACATTCTTGTTTTTGCCGCTAGAGCCTTGCTCAATGTTCTCAATAATCAAGTCATCACATGATGTAGCTATATCGATCTTAACAACTTGGTTAGTAGCATCATGTGTCTCAAGAGCAAGCTCATTAGCAACAATAAGACTATCATAATTAATTTTCAATGTAGTATATTTATCTTTAACAAGTTGAGCCTAGTGATGAGTTCATCATGCTTCTTCTTAAGTTTATCATGTTCATCTCTAAGCTTTTTGTTAGAAGTTTTGAGCTCCTTGAGAGTAGAAGACATAATTTCATTTTGATCTTTAAGCTCATCACTAGTCTTATGTGCATTCTCAAGCTTAGATGAGAGTGAGTTATTTTCATTTTAAAGCTCATCATTTTCATTTTTAGTTCTTCTTATAATTTTAGAGTATTTGTTCAACAATTTTACAAGTTCATCATAAGAAGGTGCATCATATTCATCATCACTATCACTGTCATCATCATCACTCTCATTGTTTTGTACTTTTCGTTCACCCTTTGATGAGGACATCACCAAGATGGAGTCAAGGACGACTCCAATTCAAGAAGGGGAGGATTATGAGGACATCGCCACGCTGGACACACCGACGTTATGGTCTTTCCCAAGTTGCAATTCGTCCCCAACTCAGCTACCACACCCTCGGATTCAGCAGACACGTTGTCACAGTTTTGGTCATAACTCTCTCATACGACATCAAAACGGGGCGTTCTTGGATGCGTTGGAAAGGGGACGACGACGCCGTCGTTTTGGATCTGGTTCCAGCTCCAAAAGGTCCGTGGATCATTCTGTGTGACCATGTCAAGGTGCTGCGTCACCTATTTGGGCCAACTTGGCCATGTATCGTGTCGGGCCTTAAGCCCAAGTTGTGGGTGCCCAACCCCTGGCCGTTCCCAATTCTAGGTCGAGTCTTAGACTATAAATACAGCCGCCGCCGCTGTTAGACAATTAGGTTTTGTTTAGAGTTTAGTTTTCCATCGAGAAACTGAATCGTTCATTGTAACTGTGGTGACAAATCCTTTTACAGTGATCTAGGGCCCCTGTTCTTGATCTCCTCCACTGTGTCGATTAGTCCTTTGGAACCGAGTTCTTGAACCCTCTATTGATATTCGCATCATTCATATTTGCAATTTCAGATTGCGTGTTTTTACCTTCTTGCTTGTGCTCTTCGATTCGCTTGCAGAAAAAGCCTTCTTGGCGAGGTCAATCAAGTTGTGCTTGGTTGATAACCAACGGAGCAGTGGTGTAATGGTTGCAGGGTTCGAATCGTGTCTGATTTGAAGCCGGATCGCCAACGTCGAGATCTCCACAAATCGAACTTATCGGTTACCTCTCGGAAGACCAGGACAGTATTCATCAATTGGTATCAGATATTTCAGGTTTACCGTGAGGTATACTCTCGTTTGCCTTAGATTCATATTTGTTCATTACCTAGAGTCCACAAAAGCCCAATACTATTTCAATTTCCGCTGTCCTATCACTCTTTGTGGCTTTGCAATTTCGTTTCAGATTCGCGTTGTTGAGTTTGTGTCCGTGGTCGAGTCTTGTTGCTGGTTTAGGATTGTGTTCGTAGTCGTAGTTCAATCGCCCGTTGCTGTGATTTTTATTTTCCGCCGCAATCCCATCCACCGTTTCCAAACAACAAGTCGAAGCCACCACATTAATCGACTTGCCCTGCTAGCCGCCTTGTGTAACTTCTCGCCACCGCGCAAACCCTAGATAGGTTGCCAGCCGCTCTTATTTTGCCTGCATCGTAGCCCTCCTTTCATCATCAGGCGAATTCCTACTGCTGTTAGTCATAGGAACAATTTTGTGATTGGTGTTTGAGTTTAGGGACGTTTTGCCCTAACTGCCGCTGCTGTATTGTGCCTTCCGGAAAACATAACTTGAGATACATTCGGTAAAACAGGCATAACTTTTCGCTCGTTTATCAAAAAAATCTGAAATTTTTTGAGCAGCTTCTTGACACCATTTGGAGCCGACCCAAACTAGTTTGGTTTCATCAAAATTGCCAAAAAAAAATTCAGGAAAATAAAGAAAAAAAATTGTTAAAGTTTTTGCACGCTTTTAAGAGAACGTGCTGTATTTCTGTAGACCACATCCCACCTCAGTTGTAGGTGCCAATTTTTGTGGTTGCATCTTTTTTAATCCTTGTTCAGAGAAAAATATAAAAAATAGCAAAAAAATAAAAAAGTTTGACTCCTACTAGTGCCTTTTGGAAAATTCCGGGAAAAATTCAGAAAAAGAAAAAATTCGGGTTATTTGCTTGTTTTGTGAGTTCTTTTCATCGTCCTTTGCTTTCATCTTGTTGCGCTACGTCTCGACACGTCTTAGCCAGCAGCTGTGATTTGTACTTTGGATCCGGATTGAACAATTGCTACTCTACATTCGTTAATTGCTAATCCTTGCTGTCATATTGTGTGCCTACCCATAGCTCCACATATTCTTCTGTCAGCATAGGTTCATCTTGCAACTATTACCCACGCTCAACAACAGATTACTTCGCCACTTTGGTTTAGCTCCTGTTTGGCGTTGGTAAGAATACATGCAAGACGGTGGTAAGCCGCTTGTGATTTTGCATTCCACTTTCACCACCACCACCACTTGTTTCCTTTTAGTTGATAGGGATAATACTTTGGTGTTGTCTTTTTCTATCTTCTAACCATGTCAGGATCTCCGATGGACTTCAATGAGTGCGTGTCCAAGGGCGAGCTTACAACGTTCATGACTGAACAACGCAATATTATGACCGAGCTGATGCACAATGTGAACAATTTGATCACCCGCATTGAACAACTCGAGCACCGCCCTCCACCTCATCGTGCTGATGATGTAGATGCGGATGATTTTGATGATGAAGATGCGGATGCTGACGGTTATGCCCGTCGCCGCCTCAACTTCAACCGTCACGGTATGGGAGGTAATATTCTAGGTAATAATGATCCTTTTGCTAAAATTAAATTTATCCTTCCTCCTTTTGCTGGTAATGTTGATCCAGAGGCTTATTTAGATTGGGAGCTTGCTGTTCAATAAAAATTTGATTCTCATAATGTTCCTGCTGAGCATAGAGTTAGACTTGCTACTAGTGAGTTTACTAATTTTGCTTTGTTCTGGTGGAGTGATCTTTGCAATGCTAATAATGCTGCTGCTGTGCCTCAAACTTGGAATGCTTTAAAACAACGTATGAAATCTCGTTTTGTTCCTCCTTATTACCAACGTGATTTACGTTTGAAACTACAAACTTTAAAACAAGGTGATAAAGCAGTAGAAGCATATTATCAGGAATTGCTTATTGGTTTAGCCCGTTATGATATAAATGAAGATGATAATGATTCTAGTGCTAGATTTTTTGGTGGTTTAAACCATGATATACAAAACATACTAGATTACAAAGAATGGCGTAATTTTTCTCAATTGTATCATCTTGCTATTAAGGCAGAACGTGAAGTACAGGGCCACAAACAACACCAGCCTTTCAGGTCTAACAATGGGAGGAATTTTCAGCAGCGTTCAGAGCCAGAGACGCCCAAGATTCCTGTTGCATCACAGCCGTCTACACCTTCTGGGGTAAGTAAATTGTCTAATGTGCAGAACAAAAGTGCCACTCCAGGTGTTTCTCCTCGCTCCTCCTCGTCCAGCTCTAAAATCATTTGCCACCGATGCAAAGGCATGAGACATGTCATGAAGGATTGCCCCAGTCATCGTGCTTTCATTGATACCAAGGATGGATATATAAGTGCTAGTGATGTTGAAGATGATTTAGCCCTTGTTGCTAACATTGATGCAGATTCCACCGAGGGTGATCAAGACAAGGAGGCCATCATCATTGACTCCGTGGCTGCTGCCGCAGACTACCCTAGCCTTCTTGTGCAGCGTGTGTTGAGTACACGTGTGGGACATGAAGAAGAGATGATGATCCAGCGCCACAATTTGTTTCACATGTATTTCATTGTGCAGGGTTGTCGTGTTCTCACTATTATTGATAGCGGGAGTTGCAATAACTTGGTGAGTTCAGATTTGGTTGCCAAGCTTGGCTTGACCATACGACAACATTCGTATCTATATAAACTTCAATGGTTCAATAATAGTGGTAAGACTAAGGTAACTAAATCAGCACGCATTAGCTTTTTCACAGGCTCTTATCATGATACTGCTGATTTTGATGTTGTCCCTATGCAAGCTTGTTCCATTTTATTAGGTCGCCCATGGGAATTTGATAATGATGCTTTACACCATGGTAGAACTAATACATACACTATCATACATAAGGATAAGAAAATTACATTGCTACATTTGTCTCCTACGGATATTATTAAACATGCTAATGAGATTAAAAATAAACCTCCAACTCACATTGCAACAAATAATGGGATTAAGTTAAAAGGAGGTACTTTTCTTGCTACAACTTCTACTACTGCTGAGTTATGTGATAATCCTGATGTGCCATGTTATACTATGTTTTGTCAACCTATTCTGTCTGGTGCATTGCCTGCTGTCACTAACCTTTTACAGGAGTTCGCCGATGATGGGATGCAGTCGAGGATGACTCCAATTCTAGAAGGAGAGGATGATGAGGACATCGCCAAGATGGAGTCAAGGACGACTCCAATTCAAGAAGGGGAGGATGATGAGGACATCGCCACGCTGGACACACCGACGTTATGGTCTTTCCCAAGTTGCAATTCGTTCCCAACTCAGCTACCACGTCACCCTCGGATTCAGCAGACACGTCGTCATAGTTTTGGTCATAACTCTCTCATACGATATCAAAATGGAGCGTTCTTGGATGCGTTGGAAAGGGGACGACGACGCCATCATTTTGGATCTGGTTCCAGCTCCAAAAGGTCCATGAATCATTCTGTGTGACCATGTCAAGGTGCCGCGTCACCTATTTGGGCCAACTTGGCCATGTATCATGTCGGGCCTTAAGCCCAAGTTGTGGGCACCCAACCCCTGGCCGTTCCCAACCCTAGGTCGAGTCTTAGACTATAAACACAGCCGCCACCGCTGTTAGACAATTGGGTTTTGTTTAGAGTTTAGTTTTCCATTGAGAAACTAAATCATTCATTGTAACTATGGTGATAGATCCTTTTACAGTGATCCAGGGCCCATGTTCTTGATCTCCTCCACTGTGTCGATTAGTCCTTTGAAACTGAGTTCTTGAACCCTTTATTGATATTCACATCATTCATATTTGCAATTTTAGATTGTGTGTTTTTACCTTCTTGCTTGTGCTCTTCGATTCGCTTGCAGGAAAAGCCTTCTTGGCGAGGTCAATCAAGTTATGCTTGGTTGATAACCAATGGACCAGTGGTATAATGGTTGCAGGGTTCGAATCGTGTCTGATTTGAAGCCGGATCGCCAACGTCGAGATCTCAACAAATCGAACTTATCGGTTACCTCTCGGAAGATCGGGCCAGTATTCATCACCCTTGGCCATAAGGCATTGGTGAGAAGTGGACAATGATGGTGAAGGTGGCGGTGAAGGTGGTGATGAAGATGTCAGTGAAGATGATGATGGCCCAATCACAAATGCGGCGACCTTCTCTTTCTCATCGTCGCTCTCATCGCCGGAGGACTCACATGATGACTCAATGTTGGTGAGCCAATCACCAATAATGTAAGCTTTGCCTCCCTTTTTCTTCTTGTAAAACTCTTTTCTCTTGCCATCTTTCTTTTTGTATGGCTTGTTCTTCTTCTCATCTTCTTCATCACTTGAATAATTTCTCTTGCCCTTGTTCTTGTTCTTGTACTTGTCTTTTGGAGGCTTAGGGTATTGATGAGCTAAGTGGCCAAGTTCACCACAATTGTAGCAATCCATCTCGGATATTAGCTTCCTTTTGCTACTTGTGAAGAACTTCTTTTTCTTGCCATCGAACTTGATGTCACTCTTGTTGAGCTTATTTAGCATCTTGGTGGTCTTTCTCACCATGAGTGCAAGTGATGCATCATCAATATCACTTTCACTTGAGCTTTCTTGCACCATCATGGCTTGGCCCTTCTTTTTTTTCTTGTCATGGCTATTTTTGAAGGTCAAGTCCTTCTTCTTGGAAGATGATGAGCCCTCTTCCAGAGTGATGTGCATGTACATCTAATGTGCATTGATCTTTCCCAATACTTGTGTCGGTGTTGCAGTGGAGAGATCACTTTGGTGAAGCACAGTGACAATGTGCCCATACTTCTCAACGGGAAGAACACTCAAGATCCTCCTTGCAACATCCGATTGACTCATTTGAGTGAGTCCAAGAGCATTGAGATCCTCTACAAGAACATTCAATCGAGTGTACATTTCATTAGCACTTTCTTTAGGAAGCATCTCAAAAGAATTAATTTTTTTCAAAGCTATGTGATAGCGTTCCTCACGCTCACTCTTAGTTCTCTCATGGAGAGTACAAATATTTTCCCACAATTCATGAGCATTTTTGGCATTACGCACACGATTAAAGATATCCTTGCCTAGGCTCCGGTAGAGTGTATTTTTTGTCTTTGCATTCCACCGGTCGTACTTCTCCTCGTCACCACTTGGGTTGGCGGGATCCTTGATAGCGGGAAGTCCTTCGGTTGCGGCTCCAAGGCACCCAACATCTATGGCTTCGAGGTACGCCTCCATATGAATTTTCTAATATGGAAAATCGTCTCCCTCAAAGGTGAGAGGTGGTCCTTTCCCATTAGATATCTTGCTCTAGGCGGTGAAGTCTAAATAAAGAGCAACTCGGCTCTGATACCAATTGAAAGGATCAAGATGCCCAAGAGGGGGGGGGGGGTGAATTAGGCTTTTCTAAAAATTAATTGCAAGAATTAAATCCTACAAGCCAAACTTCACCCCTAGTGCCTACTAGTGTTCCTTGTGATTCTACCGATAAAAGTTTTGCACCCTAAGTTCCAATCCTAGTCTAGCATGGCAATTCTAGGAAAGTAAACAAGCAATAAAAGTAATACACAAAAGTAAATGCTTGAAAGTAAGGGTTAGAAACACGGCGATATTTTCCCGAGGTATCGGAGAGTCGTCACTCCCCACTAGTCCTCGTTGGAGCACCCGCGCAAGGGTGTAGCTCTCCCTTGATCCGCACAAGGATCAAGTGCTCTCTACGGACTGATTCTTTGACACTCCATCGCGGTGAATCGCCCAAAACCGCTCACAAGATGAGTTGGGTCATCCACAAGCTCGCCGGATGATCACCAAACTCCCAGTCACCACCAAACCGTCTAGGTGATGGCGATCACCAAGAGTAACAAGCTAGAACTCTCACTTGACCACAACAAGTCTAATGAGAAGATGGATGCACACTTGCTACTCTCTAGTCACTAATAAGGGATCTCAAGCTTTGATTCTCAAATCACTACCCTCACTAGGGCTCTTGCACTCCCTTGTACTCCCTTGCACTTGAAAGGTGTTTCACAGCTGAACAAAAGAGCAAGAGACCTCTAAAAGAGGTGGAGGGGATGTATTTATACACCCCACAGACAAATCCAACCGTTACCAGCCAACTCAGCAAAACACGCACTGACCGGACGTGCCGGTCGACGTGACCGGACGCGCCGGTCGAGTGTAACGGTCGAAAACCAGAACGATACCGTTGAGTGACCGGACGCACCGATCAGGGGTGACCGGACGCGTCCGATCGTGCAAGAACCTTACTGTACTTTAACCTGACGCTCGACCGCGTCCGATCAGTGATGACCAGACGCGTTAGGTCAGCTAAGTACCTTACTGGAACGTGACCGGACGCGTCCGGTCATTTTTCAGTCGCGTCCGATTATACTTTTACCCTCTGAAACACGTGTCAGACTGATCAACGCGTCTAGTCCTCGCAGGGACCGTGTCCGGTCAACCAGGTTGAAAACGCAGTGACTGTTAGTACTGACCGGACGCGTCCGGTCATGACAGAGACCGCGTCCGGTCAAGGGTAAACAGCTCAAACGACTTCGAAACGCGACGCAACTTGAACCAAAATGCTTCCAACTGAACTTTGAGCTTTTCCTGAGCTACCTAGTGCTAAGTTTGACAAGTGTGCACCACACCTAAATAAAAGACTCACCTAGGTCAAGCTACTCGCTCATGCCCCCCTTTATAGTATGGCCAAAGGAAAAAAAGCGAAGATCCTAACAACCATTCTGGATGTAACTCAACACCTTGACATCCGAAACTAACCGTCCTTAATCTTGTCGTTGATCCTTTGAAAACCGAAACGATTTCCAACAAGGGGCATGAATACCATAGTGCCCAAAGCAGTTATCAACCCCATGACCTAACTTATCAAAGTTTCTGCAAAACACACGTTAGTCATGGTAATAATGCGTTGTCATCAATTGTCGAAACCAACTCCCGGGGCCTAGATGCTTTCACTAGCCATGTTTTTTTTCTTGCATGGGTGGGGGGAACTGATCTTGATGAGGATTTTCTCCACGATGCCAGTAGTTATTATTTACTCCCTCCATCCCAAATTATAAGGTATTCCAAGAATCTTGGAGAGTCAAAGAACCTCAAGTTTGATCAAATTTATATGATAAGATAATAATATTTATGACACCAATTAAGTATCATTAGATTTTTTTATTAATTATATTTTCATAGTATACCTATTTGATGTTATAAATTTTTGTAATTTTCTCTATAATTTTGATCAAACTTAAGATGCTTTGACTCTTCAAGATTCCTGGAATACCTTGTAATTTGGAATGGAGGGAGTATTTGCTAATTGGGTGGAACCGATCCCTTGCACCGCTGCTCTCCTTCCAATCCTATAGAGTGACAACTCCGGCGAGGGCCGAGGGGGCTTCCACGATTACGGGTAGGACACCGTAGTCGAATTCGCGGCCGCCCTTTTGCGGCACTGTACATTGTTCCCTACGGCCTCTCCTCGCCGACGAGGATGGTAACGTCGTCGCCGAGCCCGTCGTTGTCGTCCTCACCAACATCAGAACACTAAGCTCGTTGTTGAAAATCCTCCATTTGGGACTGTGCCTCGTTGTTTGTTGTGGAGGTGTGTTTCAATATTTGACTTAGCAGAGGGCAATCGCCAGTTGGGATTGATGTGTATGTTGTTGTGTCTTACGTCCCTATAAGCTATTGTTTTTCGTACGATTTCTGTATTTACTTTGCATCTCAATTTTTGCAACACGGCTCTGTTCGCTTGAACTATTTCAGCAGTACTTTTTAACAAACGAACCGTGTTTTTCTCTTACAACAAATTAGCATAAGCATCAGTATAAACTAAATTTCAGCGATGAACATGTTTACCTGTTGTTGTTCACACACGAATACGTCATCGTGTGCCCCCGGCGATGAGCGCGATACACAGGACACGTCGCCGGAGGAGCTTCGCTGGGAGCGCGATACGCAAGACATGCCGGCGAGGTCTCTTGAGACCCGAAACCCCACACGCCCGAGAGAGACCCGTTAGGGTGTGCGGCGGCTATGGGCTGCCCTAGCCAGCCTGACCGCTCTAGGGCTTCTCCATCGTTAAAGCAATGAACATCGTCAACAATGAAGAATGAGAAGCAGTAGTAGATTGAAAGACATGATATAAAAAATAATAGTAGATGTGTTTGATAGGTTCGATGGTGTGTTGTCAATCAGCTATCACCCTTTATATTTACTAGCAAACATGCCCGTGCATTGTAACGTGATCCAATACGTAGTAAGTTTTAGCATGGGTCATGAGTTCGAGTCAAAAATTAAATTAAGTTAGTGGTAAAAATCTTTGTTTTCTCGGGAGTCAAAGATTAAAGTGGATGTAATGTCTTATTTATTGTTTGTTTTTACTCTTATTATATTTATTAGAATATGAAAAAACCAGGTGGAGAAAATAATGAGAACAAAATCAGAAAAGTCGAGCTAGTGGCAAAAACATCCACGAGAAAAAAAATTGAGCATACTCGAAGCCAAGTAGAAAACAATCATGACAAAAATTAAAATGTACTCTAAAAAATAGCAAAAAAATCAGAATATATTCAGAGCCAAGTGAAAAGCGTCCAAATGAACGTAAAACAATACGTACTTGGAACAAGTAAAAATAGACAAACCAGAAAAAAGTGAAAAAAGAACAGAAGAGAAACGAAACAAAGAAATTATGCCCTTCTTTCCTCTTTATTAGATTTCTATTATTATATTTTTGTATTTGATTAAGATTCCTATTACAGTTACTCGGAGTTGAAGAGATCTAATTGGATTAAGATTCCTAGTTGTCCATATTATTATATTTTTCCTATTTGGATTAAGATTTCGATTCATCCGAAATCAGAGAGATCTAATTGGATTAGAATTCCTAGTTATATAAAGAAAAGGGCTATAGACGGTTTTTCACATTCACAAAGTTAGTTGTTGAGGGATGGCCGGACAAAAAATAGGCGGAGAGAAATTTTACCTCTTTATTATATTATTAGGTATAGGTATAATATAGATATAGATATATAGGACGGCTGGCCTTTCCTGATGTCAAAGAAAACGAAGCCCGAAAAGAATACAAGTCACGTCATCTTGTAATTTCCTATAAATAAACCAGTGATGCTCCTTTTTCTATTCGGCCAATCATGGTTAGATGCAAACGTGAGATACGTCATACTTGAATTCGGACCCCAGCTCTTTCCTTGATCAAACTCATATTCTACCGATTTCCTTTTTGCTTCACGGATGCACATGCACCAGCGCGTATCAAAGATCACGTACCTGGCCGAGACGATTTCTCATGCTGCTGTACGAAGCAGACGTGACACGCTTGGAGACTCAGCCAAAACAATTCCCTATTCTGTTACCGTGTGTTTGGATTGGGGGATCTGGTGGGATATCCCGGGTCCGACCCAGGTGGTCTCCTGTTTGGTTGGCGGTGCAGATGCGGGTTCAAATGATTCCTTCAAATCGAGCGGACCAACTGAACCTAGATAGATGGCGTCGCGAGCTCCGTCTCCTTCTTCCTCCCGTTCGTCGCTCTCCTCCCTCCCCCTCCTCGGAGGTTGCGGCGGCGCTGCCCTCGTCCCCAGCCCCGGCTCTACGGATCTGGGCGGGCGAGCGAAGGCCAGGGTGGGCGAACTCGGGATAGGGGAGGCGGCGGCCATGGCGGTGCGAGCTCGGGCCCGGGGAGGCGGCGGCCATGGCGGGGCAAGCTCGGGCCCGGGGAAGCGGCGGCCATGGCAAGGCGAGCGTGGACTGCCGTAGCAGAGACGTGGGGCGGCGCGGCGGGGCATGACAGCGCGTGGGTGGGGCGGCGCGGTGCGGGGAGGCGCGAACGCAGTGGAGCGGCACCGTGCGGGACGCGGTGGCGGTGCAGGGCGCCGTTGGGGCGAGGCAACGCGGTGCCAGTGCGAGTCGTGGCGGGGCAGCGCGGTGCGGTGCGGGTCGTCGGGAGGTGGAAGAAGGGAATGAACTCGCTGACAGCTAGGTCCCACGTAGATTGCAACTGACGGAGTTAACAGGACCATCCATCCTAACCCACTCCATCCCTGGTACCAAACAAAAAAACTGGAACGGCTCCAACTCTCAAACCAAACACGAAATTTGTTCATCCCATCCCAAAAACTGGGTTGGTTCCATTCCAACCCACTTGGTCCCCAAACCAAACACACGTTACTCACCCAGAATTAACATGCACGCATGCAGTTATTCCTTTGTTGTCAAAACTATTCGGCTCAATTAATTCTCTTTTGACTCTTGAATCCTTTAACGTGTAGACCAGCATGCACGACCTGCAATTGGATGATCCATGCATGGCAGCTTCTCATATGCACAAAGCAAGCTACTGCCGGCCAATATTAATCCATCTTCATAACACAAATTACTCTTTTCTTTTTCCATGCATATTGCCCAGCAGCAGAGTGCTCCTTGAACTTTTAATCCCCATACGAAGAATCAGCAACTTGGCAATTCACTTGGACCACTCGGCGATGTACTCCGATCAGACAGCAAACCAGTCGGTAGCAACACAAGTTAGTCGGCAACAAGATCAAGCAGTCGGATCAATCGTCTATGCGTTTGAAATATCCTCGTACTGCGTGAAGCCTCCTACCTCCATCAAATAATTCTGATTTGCCTCCGACCATCTTACACCGATTATTAGGACTTGACTGTGAAGTACTATTTGACCTAGAATAATATATGCATGTAGTAGTTTGTCCCATTTAAACAACAGATCACCTCATCCTTTGATTCCGACTTGATCAGAGCAATTGGCAATAATGTTCAATAATCCCCTCGATCAAGAGTCCGAGTAAACATATGCCCTCGGCTATCTTTGCCAGGTGACCATAAACAATCGACTACTAAATCTGAGCCAAGTGAACTTATGCATTTTTGAGACAAATTTGAGTATCAACAGTTGTGTTCCTCTGTTATGGTATATATCCACTATCCCAACAAGAGGCTTGGGCAGTTTTCGAGGGGGGAAATGCTCGAACTTGAACCTTCCGTTCGGAGAATTTTCCTTTTTCATGTTTCCTGGCAGGAAAAGTTTAGGACAGTACACAATACAGGTACTGATCCACGGGTGTCACATAGTCACATATATTACAGATATTTTTATTTTTAGAAGAAAACCAAACTAGGCATACGAGAGCTAGGGAAAAACATTTGCAATATATAATCGCTAATGCTCCACCACGGGCATCCGTTCTGCGCCGTTCAGTCCGAACGTGGCTAGTTGGATTGCGGACTGGCCCATAGGCCTGCATCCCTCACTGGCATACACGGTTTGTCCAAAAAAAAAAGAGCGACATCATATCTTTCTCATTCGCATCGCTCCACCACACCGTCCACACTTCGGTCGCGTACGCATGAGCTTTGCTAGTGCCCACGTCCACCTACGCAAGCGTCGAGCGTCGCCGCCGTCCGCATACGCACGAGTGCCGTGCGCTGCCGCTAGCTGCGTACGCACGAGCACCACCGGCCACACTGCGCCGCCCGTCCGTGGTGATGGAGACAGCTGCCGCCTCCACCACGGGGCTGGACGTGTGGTCGGCGGCCAGGAAGACCTCTACCTCCGCCTACTCAGCTTGCTGTGGCAAGGTGTGGAGCTCGCCCGCGTGCAGCTCACCGCAGCCTGGGTGGAGCCCGCCCACGCACATCTAGCGCCTGCCTACCCAGTTCGCTGTGGCCGGGGCGGAACTCGCCCGCGTGCAGCCCACGACGACCAGGATAGAACTCCACACGCCGACGAGGATCCATTATTCCAAGCAACAAGGAGATATTTGCGCTGAAACTGCATGATGCAAGGGTCTATTTCAAGTGTTTCAAATGTTTTTGAGGTATGTTGCAAGTGTTTTATATCGATGTTGCAAAAGTAGATCGAGATGTTGCACATGTTGCAATGGTGTTTTCAAGTGTATGTTTCAAATGTTTCATCTGTTTCAGACGTATGTTGCAAGTGTTTCATCTAGATGTTGCAAAATTAAATCTGGATTTTGCATATACGTGCATGTTGCAAGCCTATGTTTCTAGTGTTTCAGGTGTTTCATATGTATATTGCAAGTGTTTTATCTTGATGTTGCATATGTTTTGCACTGGCTACAATGTGTTTTCCTGGTGTTCCAGACATATGTGGTAAGTGTTTCAATTGTTTTGGATGTATGTCGCTAGTGTTTCATCTAGATATTGCAAAAATTAGACCTTGGTGTTGCATATGGTGCATTGGGACCCATCTGCAACAGCCACCTGCTCCAGCTACTAGGCCCGCCTGCATGCGTGTGGGTGTGGATGGGGCACCACGGTGCTAGCGCGGGACATGAAGCACGCGCGGGCCACTGTGCGGGCGTTGGCCCCCACGTGAAGTAGGCGCAACAGGCACGGGCATCCGGACGCTAGCCCTATCTGGACATCCGGGCGTTAGATGTTTCGATATATAATAGATGGTATAAACCAATTGAAATTATATATAAGGAACATAGGAGAAAGATATTTATTTACGGCATTTGCAACGCTGGATGTGGAGGAGCAAATCATATCTTACCGGATTAGATGGTCCTGTGTGAACCAATATACATTTTTACACATCACCAGTAAGATGTATATGTAACAGAACCGACCAATTTATACGAAATTAAGTAAGAAAACCACCTGCCGGAGTAGATAACCAACGTACTTAATCCCATACAAACCCGATAGTCCTTAAAATCATGAGGGATTTCAAACTTTTCAACAACTCTGCCAAGATCGTTCAAGTTTAGCGGTCACCATTCACATGATTACATAGGTTCGCACATAATACGGATTCATCGGAGTTTGAAATAAAGAGTTATTATAATACCAAGTTCTAATAGAAGTAGCAGAAGCAAGTAATTTTTAAACCACGCACACACTTAAATCATTACAGTGCCAAGTACTGATCAAATCCAACAAGAGCATTGGGTTGAGATAAAGAGTGACCACACCCTTGTTCTAAACATCTCCCATAGTTGGGTACAAGCACTTGATACAGTAGCCGTAATACATCTATCCATCTGCAACAAGTGGGAATAAACCCTGAGTACGAGAATGTACTCAGCTAGACTTACCCGACATAACTAAAAATAAAGTGACTCCAAGGAGTATGAAAGGCTTTATAGTGGGTTAGCTGACTCATTTGCAAAAAGCACATTTTAACATTAAGAACTACCTTTTTCAGAATTATTGCCTCAAGTTAATAATTATTAACATGCCATCTAAGTTTGCACCTGCACTAGAGCAATCACTTGATTAAGGCAATCAACTATAACATATGATCATTTAGCATTTCATTCTCATCATAACCCTCATAACCATCCGAGTGTTCCATAATCATTACTACGATGAAGTAGCTCAAGTCAAGTGCTCACTATCCAGGAGCGATGGCGATTCGAATCGATTACTAACCAGTTGGTGATTTATTCCTCACATAAACCGTACTAACTCCGGAAGTGAGCTATAGATCACCGAATCAACTATTTAGGTAAACGCCCCGAGTTTGACAGGAACCACCGTACCCAGGGGCTGCCCGACTGCTCATTGGCTTTACCATCGCGCCCCTGTGTCCTACCACTTCCTGTGCCAGTACGGTGCATTGCGGTCAATCTACTTGGCCCGAATAATTTTCCAACTTCGCGGTCGAAAGGTACTTTATTCGGCCAGCTAAATGTGAAGCATGCGTTCAACATGACAAGAGGTGACAACGATCGGTTCTTAACCGACACAAACGGAAACACTACAGTCCAAAACCCTGAAAGATTTCGTCCGGTCTCAAATTCATATCAACACTTGGTTATATTCCATGATGCCACATTCAGCCAAACAAGATCCAGGTAACCACCTATAGCTCGCAGGTGACAAGAAATCATCCGACTTCTACCGGTCTAAACAAGCTAAGTAGTTACTCAACTTCGTATACCAGGATATATCAAGGAGATGATATCAAAGGGTAAACAAGATATAATGCAGCAACGGTTGCAATCAACTCCTAAACTTAATGCATCAAACATGAGTAAGGCATAAGTTAAATATTTACAATCCGAGGGAGAAATGCTCCGAGGCTTGCCTCTCTCAAAAGAGCTGGGACGGTGGTCGAGGCACTCCCGAAGCTCTTCACCGGCCTCCTCGTCTGCCTGCACCTCCTGTGCGGGCTCGTTCTACGGTGCTCCCTCGTCCTGCTCCTCTGGCTCTGCTACTGCCAACTCCTCATGCGATCCTGTATGATACGTATGTATAAGTGCTTATGGAAGTGGTGCATCAGATGGAATAACATAAGATGATCATGAGTGCATGTATGCAGACGAACATGTTTAACTCTATTTGACCGAGTAGGTGCAAATCTCCTCTCTAGTAGAGAAGATTACAACACACTCAGAACATGCACACATATCACACAACATTAACATATTGATTCGTACTAGGAAGTTATTAGTGCTTCAAAGATACACCAAAACAACACATATACACTAATCATGCATAGAGAAAGGTTCATTTATTTCATTTTAAACTAGGGCTACAGCAGCAACATATAATTCTGATGCCTAGAAAAATCTGAGAAATTTATAGTAGCATGCTTGTGCTCAGTGGAGACTATCATAAAATTTTCACAGCAAAAGCATACTTATTTTAGCCTACACAAAAATAACAAGCTATGATGTATAAATGAGCACGAAAATACTTTGTACTACAAAAAGTGTCAAATAACATATTTCAGATTGTGTTTAGATTGTTATTAGCATAAGGACAGCTCACAAAAATTCCCAACTCAATATCTCATGTAAATATTTTATTATGAATTTCCTAAGAATTAACCAATAATTGCACATAAATCAAAGCTACCACTTCAACCACAGAACATGGCATCACAAATAATATTCACAGAAACTATATAGCAAAACAAGGCTAACAAAACAAGAATTATATTTTTCTGACCTATATTCTATTTACTCTGCATTTTTCAAGAAATCAACATTTTAGTCATTTATATAAAGCTATATATAAACGTATCTCAAAACTGACATGCAAAAATTTTACACCGTAGATCTACTCATAAGAAGCACAACAAAATTTGTTTCATTCAATTTGGAGCAATATTTCACAAGATATAGATTTTACAAGCCATAAATCATTTTCTGGAAATCATTTTTTTCAAAAACAACAAACCCTAAATACTAAGCGCACCCCACTGCTCTCCCTAGATCTAACTGACAACTGGGCCCCGGGGTCAACCCGGCCCCACCTGTCACACACACAAAGGCAGGGGAGGGTTTGACCGCGGCGGATCTCGCCGCCGGTGAGGTTCCCGGCGGTGAGGCCGGCACCAACGGCTTCCCCTCGATGACGCTAGTCCAACGGTGAAGAAAGCGGCGGCTACGGCGAGCTCTAGCGGCGGCGGCGCCATGCGCCGGCGAGCGGTGGTGCTGCGTACGGCGGGCCCGCCGTTCTCGGCCACGGCAAGGTGTGGGGAGAGGCGTTGGAGCTTCGCGAGGCTACGACGGATTTGATGCGCGCGAGAGGAGAGAGAGGAAGGCACTGCGGCCAGGTTGGCCACACGGGTGGCGGCGGTGACAGGCCAGAGGTGGAGAAGGCGACTGAATCCGACCCCTACCTTCGTCACTGGCGGCTGCGTGCGGGTGCAGACGGAGGCGTGAGGTCGAGCGGCACTCCGTGCGCTAGCTAGCAGCTCAGGAGCGGCGGTGGCGCTGCATGGCGCCAGGAATGGCTGTGGCGGCGCGCTACGGAGCTGCTGCTGCTGTGGCGCTTGGGCAAGCTAGGCGAAGCGGAAAGGGGCGAACGGGGGAGGAGCGGGGCTGCTTGGCCGAGTTAAGGCGAGAGAGAGAGCGGCGGGGCCCGCCGGCTTGCCAGCTGCCAGCAGGAGCCGTACGCCGGCGGCCACGGCCTGGCGCCGGTCGACGTAGGCGCGCGCGGGCGGGGCGCGGCGCGGGCGTGGGCTCGGCCCAGTGGGCCGGCATGGTGGGAGGCGGTGAGGATTTTCCAAAATAAAATTCCTTTTCATTTCTTTTACCATAAACAGCGAATAAAATGCCATTTTGATATTTTCCAAGCATTTTCAAGAGGTGCCCAAAAACAAAAGTTGCTCAGAATTTTATGCTCTTCAACCTTGCCAAAAGAAGCAAAGTCAAATTCCAAATAATTTTTGAGTTATGGAATTAAAGTCGATTCAATCAAAAACCCCATTTTTGGAAGATTATTTTTAAAGCAAAATTTGGCAAAACTTTGAATATAAACTTTGCTCCAAATTGCACCCTAAATATTTCTAAGTGGTTTAAGTGATCAAACAAGCACAAACATTATATAACAAGCACAATCATGGCATCAAACCTACTGAAACAAGACCTTGCAACACACATGTTTCATCACCATGTTTCACTTATATATATTTCTTGTGATGCTTATGAATGCATAATGATGCTTATGATCATGATTTGCAAATGCTAATGCAAGTTTAACACCGGGGTGTTACAGTATATAGGTGTGGATTAATAAAATCATACCTTACCAGATTGGATATGATGAGGTTGTTATGTTTATATATATAGTCTTATTTAGAAAATTGACGGGAGAGCACAACATCTAAGATGGGACAACTCCACCTATCAGTCTAGTGTTCTTCTTTTATCTTAAACCCGAGGCTTAGTACTAGTATGTTGTTGGTTTCAATGGACTTGTGTCTAGGAGGCGTGCTTCATAGTTATGGCGAATCGGGTCGGTATCCGCTGCGTACTCTACCAAGAGGTCAAAGCAAGTACTATTCCAATACGCTTGGACCTTCGTCTACACAAGAGTTTTTCTTTTGCACGATTCCTGCCAAGAGCCCAAGAGCAGAGTTTAGGACAGGCACAACAGCTCGCTTGCACTCCTGCTGCAGGGGTGGGGGGTGTACAGTATGCTCGCTAGAGGATACTATATGCCATCGTAGCGTAGCAGCGTTGATCTCTTTCCGCGGGCATTGCATATATGATACATGGGGCTCTCGCCCGGACTTTACGATCCGGCCCCTTCCCAAGCAAGGTGTCCCGCGCGCGATACAACAGATCGTGCGCTGCCCGAATTCTTCGACCATCGGCCGGCCGCCCGTGCCATGGTGATCATCATCCCGGCCGTCGACGACGCCTATCCCCTCGCGGCGGCCAATGGCGCCCGCGCTTCTCGACCGGCAGACGTCGTCCACGGCACGACGGCGACGGCAGACGTCGATGCAGGCACTACGCCCTGGTGGAGCTCTCCCCCGTCGTATTATGCGGCGTCGACGACAGCCACCAGCTCCGGCGCGTACGACGCCTTCTCGTCGTTCCAAAGCCATGGTGACGATCTCGCCTGCTACGCCGGGTCCATTATGGACACCTTGTTCCTGCAGCCGCCGTCGATGGCGGAGCTATCCTACTTCTACTTCCCGCAGCTGCAGGGGTTCCCGCCATGCTTCGCCTCACCTTCCGCTATTGAACCTAGTACCATACGGCCGGAACTACAGTTGCCGACAACGATGATGCAGCCGGCGAGCGTCCCACCGCCGCCGTACCCGCAAACCCAAGGGACAACGACTGCCCCTGCACTTGCAGACACGCAGCAGGCTCAAGAAGACGACACTTGGCCCGCTCCTCGGCGTCGTGGTCGGCCTTCCAAACGCGCCCTGGCCGTGTCCGAGCCGCCGCCCGTCTCCAAGCCTACCAAGCGTGTTGCCGTTGGAAGGAACCAAGCCGCGTCGTCGTCGCAGAAGACAAGCTCTGCCGCCACCGGATGGGCAACAGTGTCGTCTGCCGGTCATGTCCCAGATCAGGCTGGAGCTACCAGTAGCACCGGAAGCACCTCCGGCCAGGCTGCTGCGTGCACAAGCACAAAAGGCCCAATGGCGTTGCTCTGTGAGGAACGGTGCCAGCTGCAGCCAGACTTCAGCAACGGCGCCTCAACAGGCGTAGTAGAGGGTCATCAGCAAGCTGCGATCGCGCCGTCGGAGGCGATGGTGACAGGACCACAATACGCTGACACTTCGGCTGTCGGCGTCAGGTTTCACCCGACGGACCAGCAGCTCATCGGCTTCCTCAGGATGAAGTACGCTGGGCAACAGATGCCCGTCAAATTCTTCAAGGAGTTCGACGTCTACCAAGCACACCCCATGGCGATCAAAGGTCGTCGTCGTCGTCCAACCTCGATCTCTAATTCCAACTGGAAGAAGATAGATTAATTCGATCGCGAGCCAAGATATGAGCGCGCACATGCATCGATCATATCGATGGACCAAAATCTCTCAAAGACCTCATTGTTGCTTGTACGTTTGCAGGTGCCTGTGGGGAGAGCCAGAACGGGTGCTGGTACGCGTTCTCGCCAAGGGACCGCAAGTACAGGAACGGCCAGCGGCCGGCGAGGAGCGTCTTCGCGGAGGGCGGCGGCGAGCAGGTGGGCTTCTGGAAATCCAACAGCAGGCTGGGCGACGTACGCGCCGGCGGCAGCAAAGATGGCGCGGTGATAGGTAGGATGACGTCGCTCACGTTCCAGCTCGGCCGGCAGCCCAGCGGGGAGCAGACGGGGTGGAAGATGAAGGAGTACACCATCCCGGAGAACCAGCACCAGCCTGACGGCTCAGCCATGCTGGTATGCTCAACGAATTAATATAACACAGTAGCGAGACCCTTTTACTTATATTTGAGAAAAAGAGTTTGTGATATGTGTGTTTTTGGGTTTGGTTTGTTTCCCATGCTACAGCTCAATGACTGGGTGGTTTGCAAGTTATTTTACAAACAACGACCAACATGTACAAATGCAAAGAGCAAAACGGACGAGAATGCCATCTCTGTTGCTGTTGGGCAGGAACGACCTATGCATGGAAAGAGCGAGAAGGACAAGAATGCCATCTCTGTTGGGCAGAAACGACCAAGACGTAGTAGGAAGAGCAAAAAGGACAAGAATGCCATCCCGGTTGCTGTTGGGCAGGAAGATGGACCGGGCGAGGCCGCCGGTGAGAGCATGCAAGGTGAAGAAGATATGCAGCAGATGGTGCCTGCTGCTCACCAGGCTTCCGATTACTCTGAGCAAGACCTGTGTGTAGAGGACTACCTTGTATGTGATGTAGCATTTGCACAGCAGAACGATGCTGCAAACTGTACCATTTAACATGTACGGGCAAGCGTAAACCGGCCCCTGTCATCATGAATATGTAGCTACTAGGTTCCTGTAAGTATTAATTTAGGAATACACTATAACCTTATTAGTTATCCGTTTTGGGGTGATCCTGCAATAATACTAAAGGTTTGTTTGAATTTCCTTCTCTGTCTAAAGTTCTAAAAACTTAAAGCATTAGCTTACTTTTGAGCTCTAAGAGGCTCTTTGGATTTTCTCTCTCTAAACTTTAGAGCAATTTAGCTCAATTTCGAGGTCCTAATACTCTAACGTGAGGTGAGCTAAAGTTTAGAGTTAACTTTAGATCACATGTTTGGAGCTTTAGCACTAAAGTTTAGAGATCTAAAGTTCAAAGGAGGTGATCCAAACAGGCATAACACTCTAATGTGTGGTGAGCTAAAGTTTAGACTCAACTTATTTAAACCACCTGTATAGAGACTTTAGCTCTATTAGGGCAGTCTCAGTTTCTATACCTACTAATTTTCATAAACAGTACATATAGAAATCATGGTCTTAATTAATAGTTTCTATAAAATATTTTTTTATCTAATCATATATACTTTCTCTTCATTCTCTACCAATCACATCCCTTATCTTCATGTCTTGGTTCTTATGGAGACATAGTTTCTAACTTAGACTCAGTTTTTATGATTTTTGCTCTCTTCGAATAACTACCTTGCCACATCAGCCAAGTGATTAGGTGACAGTATAATTAATATCTATAAAAACTATAGTGATTTCTATATTGGGAGTGTCTTTAGAGCTCTAAAATTTAGAGCGGTGGATTCAAACAGGCCATGACTTTCATGTCAGGTTCCCTACCGATCTCTTTCAGGTCAGCTCATGCTTCGGCTTGAGCTGTGGTCTAGGATCACCACCGCCTCGCGTCACCGGCCTCTTTCTTTTTACGGCATCGCCTCCTGGGGATTTTTTTTAAATTTTTATGAAATCCCTTTTCAAATCATTTTAAATAGCTCCACTCATTTTTTAATTTTTATGTCTAACTCTTTTGGCAACGATAACACGCTTGGCACAATAAAATCACGTTACCCTGCCACATGCATTAGTGTCGTGTTTCTATAGTACTAATACTGCCTAGTGTGGTAGATCATACGCTGCTCCTCACGTCACCCGCACGAGATTTGAAGAATTACCAAAAGTAATGCACGCAGACACGGAAAAGAAAAGCAGAGGCAAGATACATGTATACATCTCGAGACTCTAGAAAGCGAACAAAAAGAAGTCAACATGGTCATTAATTTAACGGTGCACTTGAAACATGAATGGACAAGATAATACACTGCAGATTTTGCCACTTTACCTACGACTGCGACGCTCTTTTAGGAAGGCAGGTTCGCTCATGTCCTCGCGCTCATATCGCGGGGGGGGGGGGGGGGGGGGGGGGGGGGGGGGGGGGGTGGTGAACCACGGTGATATGACTCTTAATTACCGTTAGTCATTGGTAATTACTTCCTCCAGAAAAATAGTCACCGTGCCTCTTGCCTCATGTACGAAAATTTTTTGTGTGACATTGCTGCTAAAATCTCGCCCAAAAGATTCATTTCTCCCGTGCTCCAAAATTACTTTCTCCTCTGTGCTCCAAAATTCTTTCCTCCCGTGCCAGCAATTTCACTCGTCATTCCTTTCTCTCGGCGCAATTGACAAGTTGGCATATGTAATTATATATTTATATATGTATTTCGTCGTTCCATAAATTTTGTCGAGGCTTGATGCCTTTTGACGACTTGGCCTCCCTATCTATGAATCTTGGCTCTGCCCCTGCTCATATGGTTAGGGCCTGTTAGGATATAAGGGACTAAAGATACTCCCCTTTTAAGTCACCTTTTAGCCCTTGAAGATCAAACAAGAGAGTTAAAATGAGCTAATCTTTAGCCCTCCATTAGCCCATTTTAGTCATGTATCCAAACAGTCCATGGGACTAATTTTAAGGGCTAGTCTTTAATCCTACTCTAAACTTTAGCCAAGGAGATAAAAAACAGGGCCTTATGGGTCACATAGATATAGATGTAATATGCCGGGGTGCAAGGTCGTGGGCGCACCGAAACGCGGTTGCGTAGTGGGCGACAACGGCACCGGGGCCGCAGGGACGAGCGCGCGGGCGCGCCAGGGTGCAGTGCGTGGATGTCGGTGCGGGGTCGGAGGCCAGGACAGGGAAGAGCGGCGCAAGCGCGCAGGGGTGCAGTGGCACGGATGCCGAGGCGGGGTCGTAGGCAAGGAAGAAATATTCAGACGCTAACGCAGGGTCGGAGGCTTGGACACTGTTTACAGGATCAGATCGACGGCGGAAAAATTGAGCATCACAAGACCAAGAAACACTCGAGTGATGGATAGAATTAACGTTTATTAAATCCCTTTTCATATCTTATTTTAAATAACTCCACTCATTTTTTTTTTACTTTTATGTCAAACCCTTTTGGCCACGATAACACGCCTGGCGCAACGAAATCATGTTACCGCACCACATACATTAGTGGGCCACATGCATTGGTGCTGTGTCTCTATAGTACTACTACGCCGACGGAAATGGTAGGACGAGGATTGTGGAAATCAGTCAATCACTGCCTAGTGTAGTAGATCATACGACGGTAATACATGTGTGACATGAAAGTGTGATTTTACCTGACGCTGCTAAAAGAGTTAAAAATAAGATGGGGGTAGGGTTATTTTAAAAAAAAATAATATTTGAAAAATGATTATATATAAAAATAAAAAATATCCATCCTGGGGTGGACACCGGGGCTTTGGCCCTGCCATTTTCCCCGCACGAGATTTGAGGAATTACCAAAGCAATGCAGGTAGACACGGAAAAGAAAAGCAGAGGCAAGATACACGGTTGGGCTGGGCCTCTCCGACTGGGCTTGTTTAGATCGTAAATTCTCCCCCTAAATTTCACTATGTAAAAAGGAGATTTCCCATCACATCAAAATACCGGCAAATGCATAGAGTACTAAATGTAGATGAAATCAAAAACTAATTGTACAGTTTTGTTGTACTTTGCGAGACGAATATTTTGAGTCTAATTAATCATTTTTGGACATTTTTTTATACTAAAAAAACAAAAGCTGCTAAGGAGCACTATAGCAGCAGAGCCGAATTCGGGCCTTAATTTTCGGCATCTGAACACCGTAAACCCAAAATCCCCATACGACTCCGATGCGTACGGAAGCGTAAACCCTAGCGAGGCGATGGAGCAAACAGGAGACGTGGTACTGGCTGGTGACGGCAGGGGGCGGGGGTGTGGCTGCCATCACAATGCTCCCGACAACGACACCAGGAAGGCCTTGATAAGTGATTTGATCGCGAGAGCATTGGGACAAACTCTAGGCACCTCCGGGAGGCATGTGAGCAAGCTAGATTTTGAACCTATGTATATATCATCCATTTCCATTGATTCCCAAGATTTTAATTATGTGGACGAAATCTGGTGTCTTCTGTGTTTTCAGGTGTCCATTACATTTAGTTATTATTCTCTGAGATTAACCAAACGGCATGAACAATTTTTTAGCAGCATTATTCTATGTTTTCAAGTGCGGTAATGCTACCTTACCGTCGTCCGATCCGGTCAGACGGACCCGACTGCGCGCTCGAGCCTATCCGTCCACGACCGCTTCCAGTGACTCGACTGACCCGCGCGCCGTCTTATCTGCGCCTTCACTTTACTTCTCTCATTCTCATCGTCCTTTCCTCTCCTGGCTTCTCCACTCTTCTTCTCTGCTCGCGCGTACCGCGCCTCCCTCCCTGCGCGCCCTCCACGCCGCGACGGCCGGCGAGCCACCCCTCCCTCCCTCCCTCTCTCCCCTCCCTTCTGCGACCTCCGTGCCCTCCATGCCACCAGAGTGAGGGCGACGGCGGCGGCTTTCGGCGAGCCGCGCGCCTCCCTCTCTCCCTGCTCTCTCTCCCTCGCTCCGTGACCTCCATGCATCCAGAGAGGAGGACAATGGTGACGGCGGCTTCCGGCAAGGTAGGTGCGGTCCTCGTCTAGATCTCAGCCTTCTTCCTCCTCCTTCTCCTCCTCCCTCTAGACCAAGCTCTCCTCAGCCTTCTTCCTCCTCCTTCTCCTCCTCCTCCTCCTCCTCCTCCTCTGGCTATGGTTCCGGCGAGCTCTTTGGGTTCAGATCTCGCCGTGTTGCAAATGGTTCTCTCTGGATGTTGCGGTAGGTTTCAGTTGGTGTTGCAGTAGTAATGCTTTTGAGATGTATGCAGTATGTTTCAGTTGCTTCAATCTACATGTTGCAGTAGTTGTATCATATTTGTTGTAGCAATTGTTCAGTGTTGTTGTAATAATATATTTATAGTGTTTCATCTGCTTCAGCATTTGCTTCAATCTGCATGTAGCAGTAGTTGTTGCATGTTGTTGCAACAATTGTTCGGGTGTTGTTGTAACAATATGTTCATGGTGTTTCAACTGCTTCAGCACAACGTTTCAGCTGTTTTTCTTTATTGTTACAATAATATGTTCAAGATGTTTCAATGTCTTCATCCCAACGTTACAATAATATGTTCAAGATGTTTCAATGTCTTCATCCCAACGTTGCAGCTGTTTCCCCTTTTTATTTTGTTGCAATACACATGTTCATGGTGTTTCAATTGCTTCAGCCTATTGTTGCAGCAGTTTCTTCGATGGTGTTGCAATAACATGTTCATGGTGTTTCAGCGCTTCATCCTATTGTTGCAGCGGCAAGGAGGGGGGCGAGCTGGGGGGTAGGCTGTGGTAGGCGAGCTGGCGGCAGGCGGATGTGCTGGGGGCCGACAAGTTTGGGGGACAGGTGGATTTCCGTGCGCGTGGGGGTGCGGGGCGGGTTCGATCTACTTCCTCCTCCGTGCACATAGGGGTGCCGGGCGGTTCGGATCTACTTTCCTCCTCCGTGCGGGGGCGGCATCCGGACGCTAGCGCCCGGATCGCACGTCCGGGCGCTAGCAGTTCCGTTTCAAGTGTCCTCTGTCCTCTATATCCCTTCATGGGTGGCGGCGGGGGTATGCCTTGGTATTCATTGGAATACCCAAGATTTAGGTGCAAAAAATGAATATACATAATATACATGTATAGCCTATTTTCTAATTGTACAAGAAGCCAACAAAACCAACTGGTAGCAGCGGAGCAGGCCAACGTGGTCAAGGCTCAAGCGATTCCATTTTCTTCTCTAATTCATTTGCTCTTGCTGCTGCTGTCCACTGGCTGCTTGCTACTTTGTTTAGTTTTTTACATTATGTTCTTTGTAAATTGTAATGTAGATGGAGAAAAAGGGTACTAGCACTAGCATATTTGCGTTATACGAGAAAGCTGCAAAAGATGCAAAGCTGAAAATTGTAATAGCCTTTATTGTTTTGTAACCTTTCTAAATTAATAGAGATCTGCTATATTGCCACTATGTTAACAATTTGTATTTTGGGTATTACTGAGGATTTGTTATGGTCATTAGTGCACTTTGATTATTGTTCCGGATGTATGGTCCAATATACTTGCATTGTGAAAATTTTGATATGGAATACCCTGCCACAGGCTCCGCCACTGTATCCCTTTGTCTTAGCTTGTTTATTTGCCCATAACAGCACTATACTAGGATTTTGAAATTTCTTGTACAGGTAGCAACTATAATGGCAAATTTAGAGATGGACGGGATGAGGATAGCTTCTCCCTCGGGCGACCGGGCGGGCGACCGACCTGCGTCTCCCTCGTCGGCGGGGATCGCCACCGCTGGCGAGAGGGGAGAGGTTCTCTGTCCGCGGCAGGGTTGTGATGAGGATTCTCCATCATTTTCCTCTCCTCCGACTTCGCGGTCCAATCCGGGCTCGCCGTCTCTCTCTCGGGACTCCATTGGAGGCCCGTCTTCAGAGGAGCTTCTCCGATTCCGGGAGGAGCTACGGCAAATTCGTGAGGCACGGCGGGCGGCTGAAACGGCCCCTGCCTGCTCCAATGGCCAAGGTGCTCTGACGACGTCTCCTTCCTTCTTCCACCGCAGAATTCACCCGGCTTCGGGACGCATGGCGGGATGCCAATGTGACGGGATCGGGGGAGCGGTCAGAGAGGGTTCCTTCGACCCCGGCTCCATCTCCGGCGATCGCGAAGAAGGTATTCACCTCTTCCCCTTCTCGTTCCTAGGCTGCTCTTGCGAGGAACAGCATTGCTGCATCGCAGGTTGGCAAACGAGCGCATGATTCGTACTCTTTCCCGGTAGATTCGTCCCCTAAGGTTCTCGGACAGAAGGCATTAGCGACCCATTTCCCCTTCGATTCAGTATCAGTTTCCACGGTGAAAATCAAGCATGCTCCTATAGAGTTGGTCTGGAACCTTCGAGAAGGTTCCCCGCAGGGGTCGGCCTCTACTCCTGCGAAGCAGAGGACCCCGAGCGAGTCAAACCGGCGGTTCCGACCACCGCCTAAGGTAAGAATCGTTCCCGGCATCCTGGGATCCTGCCATGTCGAGGAGACACGCGACGCACATCCGTTTCAAGAGCCTGGCGGTGTGCGTAAGGAAGGTGGTGACCTCGAGTCGAGGCACTCTCCCTCTAGTCGCCCATCCCTTATCAATCTGGACGTTTCAGCTCCAATCACTAACCCCTCACCATTCCCCAATCTCTGTCATTTCGTTCCCTCACCATTCCCCAATCTCTGTCATTTCGTTGGACACTTGTGGGCGACTCCATCCACCAAATCCTTCGCGGCAGCCGTGAGGACCGAGTCAGCACCCACGGTTGTCGTCGAGATGCAGCCTAGAGGGGGTGGAAGGAGGACGGGGTGGCGTGATCGGGGTGGTTTTGGCGGCGGTGACCGCGGAAACTCTGGCGGTGGCAACCGAGGTGGCTTTGGTGGCGGTGACCGTGGAGGCTTTGGTGGCGGTAGGCAAGAAAGGGGTGGCGGCGCTGGCAGCGGTAGACAAGACCGTGGTCGAGACAGGACAAGCGCTCGCGGCAATGTCTGGCAAAGGAAGCAGAAGCTCGCGGAGATCCGCGAAGCACCTGTACAAGAGCAAGGCCAAGAAGGTGAGCTCCCTTTGCCAAGATGCACATGTACAACATTCCAGAATATGACTACAACCCAATGCATAGAACAGGAAAAAAACAGCAATATAAGTAATCTTGCAGCAATTCATGGAGCAGATTGTTACATTAAGCCCAGATCCAGTGGCGGATCCAGGAAAAATATGTAGGAGGGGCTGGATCGAAGAGAGCAAAGACCAACTTATAAATCAATTATGTCCCGTAAGTAACTAACATATAGTAGTTTTAATCATTTATACACAATAACTAAGATAGGCAATTGAAAGTGCCTCATAATTCATGAGAAGAGTAAAAAAATACAATTTTTAAAACTAGTGAGACGGTGATGACTGACGACGCATTCATGCATGACAATATCGTTAATCATTCTTAAAAAAAATCCTTTGTGAATCAAACAATAAATTAGTGACAGAAATTTCGAGTATTTAACTTTAAAATTTTGAAGGTAGCTAGAAGTTAAGAGAAATATGTGCGCAACGTTCTTTTGAACATTTTAAACAACCTGCGCAATTTTTCCTTTATCAATTAATTATGTGTATAAAAGGATCAAATCTAAAGAACACAAAGAGAAGCAGTATATCTCCCGCCGGCAAATAGGAATGGAGAAAGGCCCACGGGGCCAATTGCCAATTGACGTTGTGGCAAAGCACTGAACTACTGCAGGACAATGGTGAGATGACAAAGCACTGCAGATATGATTGAGAAGAGTAGTAGGCACGAGCTAGCGCGCCCTGCTGCATATAGATCGAGAAAGAATTAAGCACACTACGGATTCCATCTGGTTGCTCACACAAAAATTAAGGATTATTAGGAATGAATTTGGTCATATACCAGATTAGATGAGCTGATGAGCTGCTGAGCACGCCTTATTTTCTAAAGTGCTGCCGCATCAAAAATATTTGTTGAATAAGTGCATGACCTATCTGAAGAATGTTATTACAAGGCCAATGATTTGTCTGAAGAATGTTATTAATAGGGAGTACGTGTTTGAACCAAATCACCAGTAAAAAAACCCTTAGTGTTGAAATCATGCTTTCATGTTACTAAATGATGAGATATCATTGTGCAATTTTTTGTGCTATCATTAGTGTCTGGAGTTGATGTACTACTTGAACCAGAAAAATATGTGTGAAATATTCTTTTGGACATTTTGAACAATCTGCAATTTATTAAATCTTAATCAATTTTTGAACAATTACAAAGTTTGAAATTGAAAAGCAAATCTAAAGAAAAAAAAACTGGAGTCAGGAGAGGTATACCTACAGCTGCAGTCCTGCAAGGCTCAAGGCTGGTGAGTGGCGATTGCTTGGCTCTTTGCTGTGCCGACGTGCTGCAGCTGGCCGCCTCCTGCGGTCTGCCTGGCCTCCGGGCGCCGCCTCCTGCCCGGCGTGCTGCAGGCTTGCAGCCGGCTGCCCGGCGGCCTCCTGCTGGTTTCGCCGATGCGGCGACGCACTCCCGTCCAGGCCCCTCAGCTCTGCGCCTCCGCGCTGTCCGCGAGCGCGAAGAGCTCGCTAAGGTGCTTAGGCGCTAACCCTAGCCGCCGAGATGCCGAGTCGCCGATGCGGCGATGTCCGACGCGGGACGAGGACGAGCGGCGTGATGGATAGGAGCGGCAGCCGGTAGAGGAAAGAAAGAAAAGGCCAGTAGGCCACTTCAGGCCTTCAGCACTTCTATTCCTATTGCTATTGGGCCCATTTGCTAAGAGCCTAAGACAGCCCACGATTCCACAAAGTCAAGAAGATGGCCCAACTCGAACTCTTCTTCCACCAGACAACCAGCGCTGTCTTCAACCTCCGTCTCCAGCCGACCAGCCCCTCCTTCCTCTTATCAATGGCGCAAAAAATCATGGGGGGGCTAAGGGGGGGCTCTAAGGGCGCAGCCAGGGTAGGGGGGGCTTGAGCCCCGGCAGCCCCCCTGGCAGATCCGCCCCTGCCCAGATCAGATGTTGGTGACAATTGATGTCCACTAATATAATAATAATTAGGTTAGATAATGAGGCTGGTTGTTCAATTGTTTGCAATTGTAACAGATAGCCACCATGCCACCTTGTGCTCAGTATCGCTACAGCCAAATAACCCCATGAGAGGCTCAGCCAAAATAGTGGGAAACCACACAAACACAATCTCAATATCGAGGAGGAAAAAAGTCAAAAGAAAAAAGTCGAAAGTGCATACAAGCAAGTACAGTCAACCAGAGGTGAAGCACTATAATGGCCAATATCAATCAATACACTATCATACACCTCTCACAGCTATTGTACTTGTAGCTGTGCTGCATTCTGAATATACTTTGTAGCATGGAAAATGCAAGACTGATTTACCTATGCTGATCTCAGCCTGCCCAAACGTACTAAGCAAATACACTTAATAAATATTTGACTAGGTAAGTGGATGTATTACAGACTGGGTAAGCACAGATGTGGTTGACAGCAGAGACCAGAAAATATTCAAATCAAAATTTATACTGGACAGGAATTGGAGTTGTTACACCTACAGGGCCATTCCAAAACTGTAAGATTCCAATTCAAATTAAACATTAGATGAGGAATTTTTTATACCTATTAACTGTGACACTTTACTCAAGTCCCCAATGATTTATATAACAATATGAAAACAAGACTTAAGATAATATAATGAATATGCCACATACCACATTCATCATCATCAGAACCATCAGCATACCAAAAGTGGGATCCGTAGCCTTTGTGAATATGCCGCATACCACATTCACCATCATCAGAACCATCAGCGTACCCACAGTGGGATCCGTAGCCTTTGTGACCCTTTTCGTAGCCTCCTCCAGAAGGGTGCTTAAGCTCATTGGCACCTTGGTCCATGCAGGAATAGCACTGACCTTCAGGGAAAGCAGAGAAACATTTACAAATTACAACAGGAAAAAAAAGGAAAAATAACAATTTGAGTGGAACTGCGTATCATGCAGCTGATCATTATACATGTAAAACCTAAAAAAATTATCTGTTGGCGGCTAACATACAATATCTAATTAGTTTGCTGCATTATAACAGAATTTGCTTTGGTGATGGATGAGGTCACAAGGGACATACAAGGTGATATCCCTTGATGTATGCTCTTTGCTTATGATGTGGTGCTAGTTGACGACAGTAGGGCGGGGGTTAATAGGAAGTTAGAACTATGGAGGCACACGTTAGAGTCGAAAGGGTTCAGACTTAGTAGGACTAAGACCGAGTACATGAGATGCGATTTCAGCGCGACTAGGCACAAGGAGGGAGACGTTAGCCTCGATGGGCAAGTGGTGGCCAAGAAGGATACTTTTCGGTATTTAGGGTCGATGCTACAAAAGGATGGAGACATTAATGAAGATGTTAGGCATAGAATTTTAGCCGGCTGGTTGAAATGGCGTCAAGCTTCTGGCGTTCTCTGTGACAAAAGGGTGCCTCAGAAGCTGAAAGGTAAGTTCTATAGGACGACGATTCGTCCGGCGATGTTATACGGTGCTGAGTGTTGGCCTACAAAAAGACGACATGTCCAGCAATTGAGTGTAACAGAGATGCGTATGTTGCGTTGGTGTTGTGGGCACACAAGGAGGGATAGAGTCCGGAACGACGATATTCGGGATAGGGTTGGGGTGGCACCAATTGAGGAGAAATTGATTCAACATCGGTTGAGATGGTTTGGACATGTCCAACGGAGGCCTCCTGAGGCGCCGGTGCGTAGTGGAGTTCTAAAGCGGGCCAATAATGTAAAGAGCGGTAGAGGTCGACCTAAACTAACTTGGGACGAGTCCGTTAAGAGAGATCTTAAGGAGTGGAATATCTCCAAGGATTTAGCTATGGACAGGAGCGCTTGGAGATTGGCAATCAACGTGCCTGAACCGTGACCTCTTTTTGTCTTGTGCCGTTTATGTCCCTTTATGTGTCTCCCTGTTTCACGTCTCTTTTGGGTTTCATCTCTAGCCTACCCCAACTTGCTTGGGACAAAATGCTATGTTGTTGTTGTTGTTGTATGAATAAAACTTAGCATATCCTTTGAGTTAAGAAAATAAAATACCCAAATACATGAAAGTAAAGGTACATGCACTCATAATTAATTAATAAAAGAAAATCATGTAAAAACTGGATGTAGCAAATCTACTGGACCATTAGTAGCAATTAGCCATTTAAGCACAAATTTACTTGAGATTTGATCCAGTGGGCGGTTGGACCCATCTACTTTGTCTGTTGAAAAAAATAACCCATCGCACATAAGATTCCTAATAATCTGATGCACAACCAATGTGGAAACTTAACAAGTAACTAACCTAAAGTCACACTGAATTCATAAAGAAAATACAAAGGCACAAGTGATGGCGGAATGAACATATATCTGGATAATCCAAATGAAGAATCCATTTCGTGATTCCACATGTACTCTAGTCCATAGGGGCAGCCTGTATCTCCAGGATAAAAAAAATCGCTGTACTCATAGTTCTACCCAATCTTTCAAGTATGTGTTTCTTCTTACGGGCTCATTTTAGATGAGCAAGGAAAGTCTCCATTATGAGCGGACTCAACTAAGGATCTCAGATCATTTGTTCTATTGTTAGCAAAGATATGAAAAATATCAACAGACTTGTGATATGAGAAAAATCTAATTGCACTATAATCATATATGCATTTTCCCCAACCAATTCGTTCATCTTATAAGATTTTTGTTCATATTCTCAACCAGATCAATCCAAAGAATGGGAATAAGACTCATCCCATAGGAGGTTTCACAAACAAAGGTCCAAATACCACTAGAATGGCAATATTATAAGTTATAACCCAGTTCAAAATATATATTATAAATACACACCACAAGTGAGTACAACGATTTTGAATGACAAAGTTCAATTTTTACATATAAATAAGCAACAGCACTCACCATCATCGGTCGCCTCAAGTGGAGAGCAAAAATAATACTTCACCCCACGCATCAGCTTAGCTTCAGCAAAATAACGATTTGAGGTCCAACACTGCTCATCTTTCTTTTTCATCTCAATGGTGAAATTATAGTGAGAATAAACCTTCCCATGTTCCTCAAAAGTAAAGCAGTGATGCAATAATTCACCAAATTTATAGTCAAGACCCTGAAAATCTTTAATTAAAAAAAAGAGCAGGTAATAGGAACAAGGAATAAGAAATATACGAGTCATGCAAACCTCAGAAAGATCCTTTCTGCAATATAATAATTGAATGCCGCGAACGCCTCATCATTCGCATATTGAAGTCCGTTTGCAATTATTTCCTTCTGAGGAAGTGGCTTCACTGTGTTGTAATAGAACTTTGCTTGCCTGTCTAGTTGCTTGATGAACTCAACATTGTTTGAACTGTGTTCCATCCCAAATAAAGTAATCATTTATAAGAACCAGAGTTTGCCAAGTATATCAAGTAACCCAAATACACATGATAGAAATATGAACAAATAATCATCACCTTCTGTGGTTAGGAATTAAAACACAATAAATAAAATCTGTGATAGAGTCCAACAGTTTAACCTAATTCATATATACTATCTTAAACTATTGACACAAAAGGCATGGAAAACATCAAAGAAAAAAACAGAACAAACCAACTTATTAGAACAAAAAAAATCCAGTTACCTATGATATGCTAAACGCTAAATTCTACTCTCTCCGTTTCAAATTATAAGCCGCTTTGACTTTTTTTGGTATATCCATTTTGCTATGCATTTAGTAGATATAATAATATGTCTAGATATATAGCGAAATGGATGAACCAAAAAAGTCAATACGACTTATAATTTGGAACGGATGGTAGTAAGAGAAATAGTAGATTTCATGTGACCTACTCTAGTCAACATTTTGTAAGGATAATGGTAGAAATCACTAATCACATAAAGAATCGAGAATGCCTTTTACATGACAGTCTCTACAACTGAAACTACGTTATCGCCACATTTACATGTCCCTTGATACCTTATGATCTAGACAAGGCTATGAAATAAAAATAATAACAGCAGAAGCATAAATAAATGATGTTAATGAAATTGTTATTCCAAGAGATGGTACAAATACAGAAAAAAAATTAGAAACCCATCATAGTGCAATCATGGGGGACATTACCGAACAAAACCTTCTGGCAATTTAGCCTGCTCTTGTTGCGATGATAATTCCGGCAAGTGTGCAACATTTTCAGGGTTTGGAGTGGCATATTCTCTAGCAAGAGGTCCAACAAGCGGAGGTTGAACAGAATCGCAAGGGTCCATAACTTCCTTAGTATACTCAGAGCGAAGCCTTTCCACCTCCTTTGTGGCCATATCCAGCTTGCCAGCCCTGAAACGACCAATAACTTCAGGGGCGGATCTGCCAGGGGGGCTGCCGGGGCTCAAGCCCCCCCTACCCTGGCTGCGCCCTTAGAGCCCCCCCTTAGCCCCCCCATGATTTTTGCGCCATTGATAAGAGGAAGGAGGGGCTGGTCGGCTGGAGACGGAGGTTGAAGACAGCGCTGGTTGTCTGGTGGAAGAAGAGTTCGAGTTGAGCCATCTTCTTGACTTTGTGGAATCGTGGGCTGTCTTAGGCTCTTAGCAAATAGGCCCAATAGCAATAGGAATAGAAGTGCTGAAGGCCTGAAGTGGCCTACTAGCCTTTTCTTTCTTTCCTCTACCGGCTGCCGCTCCTATCCATCACGCCGCTCGTCCTCGTCCCGCGTCGGACATCGCCGCATCGGCGACTCGGCATCTCGGCGGCTAGGGTTAGCGCCTAAGCACCTTAGCGAGCTCTTCGCGCTCGCGGACAGCGCGGAGGCGCAGAGCTGAGGGGCCTGGACGGGAGTGCGTCGCCGCATCGGCGAAACCAGCAGGAGGCCGCCGGGCAGCCGGCTGCAAGCCTGCAGCACGCCGGGCAGGAGGCGGCGCCCGGAGGCCAGGCAGACCGCAGGAGGCGGCCAGCTGCAGCACGTCGGCACAGCAAAGAGCCAAGCAATCGCCACTCACCAGCCTTGAGCCTTGCAGGACTGCAGCTGTAGGTATACCTCTCCTGACTCCAGTTTTTTTTTTCTTTAGATTTGCTTTTCAATTTCAAACTTTGTAATTGTTCAAAAATTGATTAAGATTTAATAAATTGCAGATTGTTCAAAATGTCCAAAAGAATATTTCACACATATTTTTCTGGTTCAAGTAGTACATCAACTCCAGACACTAATGATAGCACAAAAAATTGCACAATGATATCTCATCATTTAGTAACATGAAAGCATGATTTCAACACTAAGGGTTTTTTTACTGGTGATTTGGTTCAAACACGTACTCCCTATTAATAACATTCTTCAGACAAATCATTGGCCTTGTAATAACATTCTTCAGATAGGTCATGCACTTATTTAACAAATATTTTTGATGCGGCAGCACTTTAGAAAATAAGGCGTGCTCAGCAGCTCATCAGCTCATCTAATCTGGTATATGACCAAATTCATTCCTAATAATCCTTAATTTTTGTGTGAGCAACCAGATGGAATCCGTAGTGTGCTTAATTCTTTCTCGATCTATATGCAGCAGGGCGCGCTAGCTCGTGCCTACTACTCTTCTCAATCATATCTGCAGTGCTTTGTCATCTCACCATTGTCCTGCAGTAGTTCAGTGCTTTGCCACAACGTCAATTGGCAATTGGCCCCGTGGGCCTTTCTCCATTCCCATTTGCCGGCGGGAGATATACTGCTTCTCTTTGTGTTCTTTAGATTTGATCCTTTTATACACATAATTAATTGATAAAGGAAAAATTGCGCAGGTTGTTTAAAATGTTCAAAAGAACGTTGCGCACATATTTCTCTTAACTTCTAGCTACCTTCAAAATTTTAAAGTTAAATACTCGAAATTTCTGTCACTAATTTATTGTTTGATTCACAAAGGATTTTTTTTAAGAATGATTAACGATATTGTCATGCATGAATGCGTCGTCAGTCATCACCGTCTCACTAGTTTTAAAAATTGTATTTTTTTTACTCTTCTCATGAATTATGAGGCACTTTCAATTGCCTATCTTAGTTATTGTGTATAAATGATTAAAACTACTATATGTTAGTTACTTACGGGACATAATTGATTTATAAGTTGGTCTTTGCTCTCTTCGATCCAGCCCCTCCTACATATTTTTCCTGGATCCGCCACTGAATAACTTAGTACAAATTGTATGCCAGCTAAGGTAATGGCAACCATAGTTTGTGTTTGAGAAACAAAATGAACCATAGCCCATACTGACAATAATGGTGTAGAAAACGTCAAAAAAGAGATAAAGTTCAACAGTATAGTAGTAGAACAAGAAAAAGGCACCTCGCCTTTTTTATAGGAATATCTTCAAAAGAATATCCAAGGTTTTAGTGAGCCACTAAACAGGGCAAAAGTCGAAAAAATAGTGATGTTTAGGAGAAGTACAAATTTCTTTCCCAGGGGAACTAGAATTCTTATACATTAGAGATATTGAAGAAAATTATGTGGCAAACGGGAAATAGTGTCAAATCACACCTCCGTAACTTCTCACGTAGAGCTTCTGCAAAATTGCGGACAGGCAGATTCAACTTTTCACTCATTCGATACACTGCCGGATCTAATTTCACCCTGAATATAGGAAGAACATTAATGATTAGGAATGCATAATATAGGAAGAACATTAATGATTAATTGTGCTAAAAAAGTATCCGTCCATACTAACTGAAACCTATCTGTTTATGGTCAGAACAAAAAACAAATGTCGACATGAGAAAATTTAAATCTTAGATTAGATACCCGAAATTAATGTTATATAAATATAAACTGTGAAAGGGTAAACGAATGCAAGCACACCAATATGGTATTGGCTGGAATCTTCTCGCGGGCTTTTGTTTCATGGTCTGAATATCCTCGGTTGATTGGAGCCCGGTTGATTGTCTTGTAGGACCGTGGGGGAGGACGGAGGATTGATACATGGTGTGGCTGTCGGGGGGAGGAGTTCGATGCTGAGGATTGTAGCAAGATCTGATGATGTTGAGGATTGTAGCTAGATCTGAGTGGAGATCCGAGTCTGAGAGGAGATCCGAGTAAAGTAACAGGTCGATTCCCCGGGAGTACTCCCGCTCGGACGCGGGTGGTTTGGTCGATTCGTCGGGAGTGCTCCTCCCGCTCGGACGCGGGTGGTTTGCGGAGTTTTTTTTTACGTCCGTTTGCGGAGTTGGGACGACGGCTAGGGCATCGTTTAGTTACTAAATTCAGAATTCAAAAAGTGCTATGGTAAAATTTGCGGTACATGTATGAAGTACTAAATGTAGACGAAATAAAAAACTAATTGCGCAGTTTGCGTGGAAATTACGAGACGAACGTTTTGAGCCTAATTAGTCCGTGATTTTTACACTAAAGTGATACAGTAACACTTTTGCTAATGATGGATTAATTAGTCTTAATTCGTCTCGCTGTTTCCAGGCTAGTTGTGCAATTATTTTTTTTAGTATCCGAAAACCTCTTCTAACATCGCACGAAACATCCGATGTGACATTTTCGCCAAAAACTTTTCGGAACTAAATGATGCCTAGGTCGAGGAGACAGCGGAGATGGTGAAAGGAAGGGGATTCGAGGACGAACTCGATTGAGTCCTCTTTTTTTTTTTACGCCTCCTCACTGGGTACAGGTGTAGTACCTGAACATGTGCGAACACACGCAAACCCCCCACACACGCACACCCCTACGCACATATTAAGACCTACAACTATACGTAGCTTGAAGATCACGTCCTTAGTGAGATCGACGGAGTCACCGAGGGCTCCGTAGACGACAAGCACGTTGTTCTGATCATTGTGGCACCATGTGAGGAGGCAACTAAAATTTATTTTCTCGTGACCGCCTGCTTTCACGCCGGGAGAGCAGACCGACCGAGCTACGGCTCATTCCCGGTCTTCCTTTTATATACTAGTGCCAGGCGCGCGCCTTCGCCCGCGACGGTAAAGGATTTTAGCTGCAGCTTGATAGTGGCCAATCTAGCTTCAGGGGACAGTTAGACAAAAACTGATTTTTTCCCCAAAAGCAGTACAAAGGAAATCTTGGAGAGCCAACAAAAGAAAATAATTAACTGAATGTTTAGTTTGGCATAATACAGAAATGCTGCAGCTTGACACGAACACTGGTTTCACTGTCACCCAGAAAAATTCCAGTATTTTGCAAAACTACCCAGTTGCTAAGCCTGGGAATGTGTTCCACCAGAATGAGCATGATCATGAAAAGATGATTTGTTAGAGGAAGAAGAAAGCATTCATCACGTAGAAGTGTGGAGCCACATTGAAAAGTGGCATGTTAAGTGAATCACAATATGAACTCGTCTAAAAAAAGTGTTGATACCATTACCCTTATAATCTATAGATATAATGGGAATTGTATAGCAAAAGCATTCTGATGGTATAACTTATAGAAGTAATAATAGGGTGAACTACACTGAATCTTTTGGGGAGAAAGTACAAAATATTTTGGAGCATAATCTTGTGTCTAGCAATAAAGAAACTGACTTGAGAAAACAAGCATATAATTATAGGGTGAACTACACTATGTGTATGATTCGAAATCAACAATACCTTGGCTGTTTCATAGATCAGGATATTCCTTGTTCAGCTCTTGCATTCTATGAGCATGTAGCGGCTCTACAGATAGCAAAAATCCAAACACCAGTTAGAGAGTTTCTGAGTCACTGCCATGATGTATTTTTGAACCAAACAATCAATATTCAATAGGTAGGTGCTGCCTGTAAGACAACACATAATCCAGTAAATTGCTGAAACCCCAATGTAATTGAGGTGGAAGGTTAGCGACTCTCCAGAAGGTTAGAGAAACAACAAAGCATGTAATATTGTATAAGAAATATGGAAATTTAATCATCTCATATAAAATTATCAAGTACAGAGTTGAGCTGTTATGATGTTATGGTCATGGGTGTCGAACATTTTTTTTCCCAATATGACCAGAGAAAAGAAAAGTCAATGTCCACATATATAAAAGGAAATGATCCCAGATCTTATCACTGTACAGGCAAGAGCAAAATAGCTTAGCAGACCAAAACATGGAGAGGAGCCCTGATTATTTGTAAACTGAGATTGATCAATTCCTTTGCACAAACTATAGAAAATGAAACAATGTGATTATCTAAATAGGACATACCTCGCTGTAACGTCGGCCTTTCATGGACAAACCAGCAAATGGAGCTCCTTTTTATTTGTACCTGTAGAAACTGTGTTAGGCCAACAGTCAACAGGCTAGCAGGCGAAAAGGTTTTGTGCAAATCATGAACAGGGAAAGGTACCTAATGTAAAGACAAATATGAGGAAGGAAAAAATTTGCACTGCAAACAGTGATACAAACTAAATGTATGGAAAACCAGGGATCTATGAAACAAAGGTAATGAATAATGATCCATCCCATCTCCTTGCAGCATGAAGACAGATGGTACCACACCTTGCATGAGGCTCTTGGAGGGAAGCCAAAAGCCATGGTGCACACCTGTGAACATGGAAAGCAGAAATAGAAATAGAGATATTAGCTTCTCTATTCTGATACCTGGGAACAAACAAAAGGAGAATGTAGCATCTAGATTCTAATAAGGTAAAAAAAGGGAAATAGTGTGGAAGTTCCCGGGAAATGTAGAAATGGAGAGAATACACCAAAAACAACACCAATTCCATTCTAGGTGAAGCTCTTGGCAGTAGTATGTGCCATTGCACAGACCATAAGATTGATAATACAAACACAGTAACAGAAACTCTGCAGCTACAAAATATATCCGTTATATGTATTAGCAGCATCCTGTCACCACTGAGCTAAGTACAGTAACCAAGATGAAAAGAAAAAAAATATAGGAAAGTAGGGAAGACCGAGATAGAATAGCATGAACACCAAAACTGACTTGTCAACTAAACCAATCCAGAATTGAAATACCACTCTGTCAGACCTACAGCTGTCCACCTATATATCCAAATTAAATTTCGAGAGGCACAACAAACCACCAGCACATGTAGCACCAACCCTCGACATGGATATTTATTGACCAAATTTTGTAAGGAAATATACAGCCACTGCAAATCAGCAGCACCTGTAACAAGGATCCTCAGCAGGGACCTGTAGCCAACAAGAAAACCAATATCACAACGTCTTTGGAACTTCCCTAGGTGTTGACGCTTCTTGTAGATGTAGCATTTGCAACCAAACACCCGAAAGAATGAGACGTCCGGCTTCTTCCCATTTAGCAACTCATAAAGGGTCTTGCAAAGGAACTTTTGTAGGAAGAGACGATTTGAAGCATAGCATGCGGTGTTGATTGCCTCGGCCCACAATTTTCCGGTGTATTGTACTCATCTAGCATTGTTCTTGCAAGAGTGATCAAGGTCCGGTTCTTCCTCTCAACTACACCATTTTGTTGAGGAGTGTAGGTTGATGACACTTCATGCTTGATTCCAATTTCATCACAATAGGCTTCAATGTTGGTGTTGTCAAACTCTTTTCCATTGTCACTTCTAATCTTTTTTATCTTGACTTCAAATTCATTTTGAGCTCTCTTTGCAAACTTCTTGAAGCAACTTGCCACTTCGGATTTGTCATGAAGAAAGAAAGTCCAAGTGTATCTTGAGAAGTCATCCACAATCACAAGACAATAAAGATTTTCACCCAAACTCTTGTAAGTTGTAGGACCAAACAAATCCATGTAAAGGAGTTCTAGCACTCTTGATGTTAACATGTAGGCTTTGGTTGGATGAGTGTTTGCAACTTGTTTGTCGGCTTGACATGCACTACAAGGTTTGTCCTTTTCAAACTTTACATCCTTTAAGCCTCTTACTAGTTCTTTCTTCAATAGCTTGTTGAGAGTGTTCATTCCAACATGAGCAAGCCTCCTATGCCAAAGCCATCTAAGTGTGGTCTTGGTGAACAAATATGTCATCAAGTTTGCATCTTCGGAGGTGAAGTCAACAAGATAAAGATTGTTGTATCTAAAACCCTTGAAAATCACTTGCTTGTCATCTATCTTGGTAACAACCACTTCATTTGGACCAAACAAGCATTGGTAGCCAAGATCACAAAGTTGCCCAACGGATAGTAAATTGAAACTCAATGAAGCAACATAGAGCACATTGGAGAGAGAATGATCATTTGATATTGCAACCTTGCCTATACCCTTGACTTTGCTCTTGGAATTATCTCCAAATGTGATCTTGTCTTGGCATACCCCATTCTCTTCAAGTGAGGTGAACATACGAGGATCACCGGTCATGTGTTGTGTGCAACCACTATCAATCACCCAATGAGATCCACCGGTCTTGTAGTTCACCTACACATAAGAGATCAAGCCTTTTGTTTAGGGACCCAAACTTGAGAGGGGCCCTTAACTTTTTCAACTAGTGACTTGGCAACCCAAATTTTCTTTGGCCTATTCTTGTTAGGAGGACCCAAGAACATAACTTTCATCTTTCCACTAGAGTCCTTTCTAAGCATGTAGTGAGCATTGAAAGCAAAGGGTCTAGCATGCTTGGGCAAGGGTTGTGGTGGTAGAGTTTTACACTCATGAGCAAAATGACCTTCTTGTCCACACTCAACACATCTCTTTGGCTTGGGCTTTGACTTGCTTTGTTGTTGTTGAGTTTTGACCTTCTTCTCTTGATTTGCCAAATAGCCAATGCCACTCCTATCCAACTTCATAACGGTGTTCATGAGTAGCTCACTTTGCAAATGTTGGCCTCTTGTGAACTTGCTTAGGCCGGTCTTGAGATGCTCTTTCTCTTGCTTGAGCTTCTTGTTTTCTTCAATAAGTGACTCATTTGAAGCTTGCTTTTCAAGAGCCAACAACTTATTGTTCTCAACTTTAAGCATCTCATTTTCACTCTTGAGCTTGACATACTCATCATAGTCATTGGCCTCAACCACACTCTTGCCTTTGCCGCCAGAGCCTTGCTCAAGGTTCTCAATAATCAAATCATCACATGATGTAGCTATATCAATCTTAACAATTTGGTTAGTAGCATCATATGTCTCAAGAGCTAGCTCATTAGCAACAATAAGAGTATCATAGTTGATTTTCAATGTAGTATATTCTTCTTTTAGAGAGTTGAGTCTAGTCATGAGTTCACCATGCTTCTTCTCAATTTTATCATGTTTATCTCTAAGCTCCTTGTTAGAGGTTTTGAGCTCCTTGAGAGAAGAAGACATAGTTTCATTTTGATCTATGAGCTCATCCCTAGTCTCATGTGCACTTTCAAGCTTAGATGAGAGTGTTTCATTTTCATGTTGAAGCTCATCATTTTCATTTCTAGTCCTCCTTATGATTTTAGAATATTTGTTTAACAATTTTACTAATTCATCATAAGAAGGTGCATCATATTCATCATCACTATCACTATCATCACTATCACTATTTTGTACCTTTCGATCACCTTTAGCCATGAGACATAGGTGGGAAGTGGATGATGACGGTGAGGATGGCGGTGAAGATGGTGATGAAGACGTTGATGACGATAGTGATGGCCCAACCACAAGTGCGGCGATCTTCTCTTTTTCATCATCACTTTCATCGCCGGAGGACTCACATGATGATTCAATGTCGGTGAGCCAATCACCAACAATATAAGCCTTGCCTCCCTTCTTCTTCTTGTAGAACTCTCTTTTCTTGCCATCTTTCTTCTTGTATGGTTTGTTCTTTCTTTTATCATCTTCTTTTTCACTTGAATCATCTTTCTTGCCCTTGTACTTATTCTTGTTTTTGTCTTTTGGAGGCTTTGGGCATTGATGAGCTAGATGGCCAAGTTCTCCACAATTGAAGCAATCCATTTTGGAGATTGGCTTCCTTTTGGTACTAGTGAAGAATTTCTTCTTCTTGCCATCGAACTTGATGCCACTCTTGTTGAGCTTCTTTAGCATCTTGGTGGTTCTTCTCACCATGAGTGCAAGTGATTCATCATCAATATCACTCTCACTTGTGCTCTCTTGCACTATCATGGCTTGGCCCTTCTTCTTTTTCTTTTCATAGCTAGCTTTGAAGGCCAAGTCCTTCTTCTTGGAAGATGATGAACCCTCTTCCGAAGTGATGTGCATGTACATCTCATGTGCATTGATCTTTCCCAATACTTGAGTCGGTGTTGCGGCGGAGAGATCACTTTGGTGAAGTACGGTGACAATATGTCCATACTTCTTAACGGGGAGAACACTCAAGATCCTCCTTGCAACATCCGATTGACTCATTTTAGTGAGTCCAAGAGCATTGAGATCTTGTACAAGAACATTCAAGCGAGTGTACATTTCATTAGCACTTTCTTTAGGAAGCATCTCAAAAAAATTAATTTTCTTTAAAGCAATATGATAGCGTTCCTCATGCTCACTTTTAGTTCCCTCATGGAGAGCACAAAGATCCTCCCACAATTCATGAGCGTTTTTGGCATTACGCACACGATTGAAGATATCTTTGCCTAGTGCCTGGTAGATTGCATTTTTTGCTTTTGCATTCCACCGGTCGTATTTCTCCTCGTCACCACTTGGGTTAGCGGGATCCCTTATGGGGGGAAGCCCTTCGGTTGCGGCTTTAAGGCACCCAACATCTATGGCTTCGAGGTACGTCTCCATACGAATTTTCCAATATGGAAAATCGTCTCCCTCAAAGGTGAGAGGTGGTCCTTCCCCATTAGACATCTTGCTCTAGGCGGTAAAGCCTAAATTTAGAGCAACACGGTTTTGATACCAATTGAAAGGATCAAGATGCCCAAGAGGGGGGGTGAATTGGGCTTTTCTAAAAATTAATTGCAAGAATTAAATCCTACAAGCCAAACTTCACCCCTAGTGCCTACTTGTGTTTCTTGTGTTTCTACCGATAAAAGTTATGCACCCTAAGTTTCAATCCTAGACTAGCAAGGCAATTCTAGGAAAGTAATCAAGCAATGAAAGTAATGCAAGAAAGTAAATGCTTGAAAGTAAGGGATAGAAACACGGCGATGTTTTGCCGAGGTATCGGAGAGTCGCCACTCCCCACTAGTCCTCGTTGGAGCACCCGCGCAAGGGTGTAACTCCCTCTTGATCCGCGCAAGGATCAAGTGCTCTCTATGGGTTGATTCTTCGACACTCCATCGTGGCGAATCACCCAAAACCGCTCACAACTTGAGTTGGGTCACCCACAATCTCGTCGGATGATCACCGAACTCCCAATCACCACCAAACCATCTAGGTGATGGCGATCACCAAGAGTAACAAGCTAGAACTCTCACTTGACCACAACAAGTCTAATGAGAAGATGGATGCATACTTGCTAGACTCTTGTCACTAGAGAGGATTCTCAAACTTTGATTCGCAAATCTCAATCCTCACTATGGCTCTTGCACTCCCTTGCACTTCAAAGGTGTTTCTCAGCTAAACAAATGAGCAAGAGACCTCTAAAAGAGGTGGAGGGGTTGTATTTATAGACCCCTCAGACAAATCCAACCGTTACCTTTCGAAACAGCCAGACGCGCACTGACCGGACGCGCCTGTCGATATGACCGGACGCGCCGGTCAGTTGTAACGGTCGAAAACGGAAACCTGTACTGAGAGACCGGACGCGCCGATCTGTGCTGACCGGACGCGCCGGTCTGAGATGACCGGATGCGCCGATCAGGGATGATCGGACGCGTCCGATCATGCAAGAGCTCTCTGGAAATTTGACCTGACGCAACACCGCGTCCGATCATAGGTGACCAGACGCGTCAGGTCACCACGGGACCTTACTGGAACAAGACCGGACGCACGACCGCGTCCGTTCATAGGTGACCGGACGCGTCAGGTCTCCGCTGGACCTTACTGGAACATGACCGGACGCACCGGTCTTTTTCACAGTCGCGTCCGATCTTTACTGTTTACCCTCTGGAACACGTGTCAGCCTGACCACCGCGTCCGGTCCTCTCAAGGACCGCGTCCGGTCAGTCAACCGAAAACGCAGTTAAGACTTTGTACTGACCGGACGCGTCCGGTCATGACCAGGACCGCGTCCGGTCATAGGTAAACGGCTCAAACGTCTTCTAAACGCAATGCAACTTGAACCAAGTCGCTTCTAACTGTACTCTGAGCTTTTCTCGAGCTACCTAGTGCTAAGTTTGACAAGTGTGCACCACACCTAAACATAAGACTCACCTAGGTCAAGCTACTCGCTCATGTCCCTCTTCATAGTACGGTCAAAGGAAGAAACAAAGATCCTAACGACTATTCCAGATGTATCTCAACACCTTGACATCCGGAACTAACCGTCCTTAATCTTATCGTTGATCCTTTGAAAACCGAAATAATTTCCATCAAGGGACATGACTGCCATATTGCTCAAAGCAGTTATCATCTCCATGACCTAACTTACCGATGTTTCTGCAAAACACACGTTAGTCATGGTAATTATGTGTTGTCATTAATTGCCGAAACCAACACCGGGGCCTAGATGCTTTCATATGAAATGCGATAAATGGTGTGTGTGTGTGTGTGTATAGTTAATGAATCCCGAAATGAGATTAAGAGTAGATTAATAACTTGATGAACTTGAACCTAGTAAACTTAACCCTAGACAGGGGGCGAATAGGGGTAATTTATGTGGGGATAGATTACTTTGGCAGGACTCCTGGAGGGAGTTGCTGCGGGAGATATTCGCCTCGGTCACATAAGGACCGGTTCATAGTCGCGTTCACCTAGTGAGATATTTCGTACAGCCACATGTCTATATGCTGGGTAGACTTGATCTCACACCCCGTTAGATTAAGTATAATTCGTACTAGGAGGCCGGTGTAGGCAGCAGAGTGTCAGGAGCCAACATGGGATGATGTGTCATCCGTGGTCCGGTTGGCGTGGTTGCTTTGTGATCTTCCACATTAAGCCCCTGGATTTTTGGCCGTGTTCGAGCCCATGATTATTGTTTGAGGTTAAGTTTACCTCGGTTTTGGGATGATGTAGATTCCATCCCAGGGGATGACGTAGATTCCGTATCGGTTTTGTTCCAACCCCTGATAAGCCATGGTAGAGCTATATGGACATCTAAGGTAGCGCCCTCTCAGGTATGAGGTCATGTTAGAACCATTTGGACCGCTTATCACAAAATGGATGGCATCTATCATGTGGGAAAATGTGTATACCTCTGCAGAGTTACTTAGAATCTATTCGAATAGCTACGTCCTTGAAATGAGCGAATGCTAGGAGAAGATGCTATGATTAGACTAACCTTTTGATTTATGTTGCATAATGAGCCTAACCCTATAACCTAACCACTAACCCGGGGACTAGTAGGAACGGAGATACTCCGCTAGGACCCAACCTATAATTATAAACAAACACCACTTCTTTCTACCTTCGTTAGGACTTGCTGAGTATATATGTACTCACCCGTTGTTGACTCACAGACTTCGGCACGGAAGACGACCAAGACTTCGACGAGGAGATGAACGATGAAGACTAGGAATCGCGTAGGAGTTCGACATAGGTTGCTGACATCGAAGCTAGGGTTTTCGTCTGCGCTCGAGCGTTTCACCATCGTTAGAGACCACCACAATAAGTCGCTGATCCGCGGCAGTAGTTTCCGCTAGCCCAGTAACCCTTCCGTAGCCCTTGGGTTACTTTGTAGACTTTACCCCTTTTAGACTTTAATAAAGCTCGGAATCCTTTTTCTTTAGTTTTTGTGCCATTCACTACTATGTCAGTTCACTGTAGGGGCGGCTAACCTGCCACTCTAAGGGCGGCTGGGGGAGCCGCCCTTACCCAACCGCTCTTACAAATGGGGCATTTGTAAGGGCGGCTAGAGGTAGAATCGCTCTTACAAATGCTATTTGTAGGGGCGGTCCCAGCACCAGCCGTCCCTACAGTGCATTTTTGAAAATAAATAAATATGTTTTTATGAAATCTGACAACAACACACACACACACACACACATTGACAAGTCCACATATATGTATCCAGTATGCATCCACAACAGCACATATATGTATCCATTATGCATCTCCATCTTGTGAGGGGAACATGAAGACCTTGATGATATAATTGGATGATGATCCTAGAGAAGGATCTAATCAATCAATGATACTCAGGTCCAAAAAAATGACATGTTCTTTGTACCACCAACAGGAACATTGTTCATTGTTTGTTTGACTCACTGGGTACCGGATCACAGAGGCGGCATGCAGTCCATCAGGAGCATCCACCTGAAACAAAATCAAAAGGATCAGACCCTGCTAAGAAGGGCAGCAGGGCACATCAGTATGTTTATAGTCAACAAACTAACATGTTTTGCCTATGACAAGGAGAGTACATAAGGTTTCAAGATGCAAAAAAACAATAACTGTATTAAGCAAATTCTGTCACTAATAGAAGCAAACTGGAACTACAGAAACCATGAGAGAGATGGCGTGGAAACTGAACTTAGCTTTCTTTTTCTTCCAGAACTTGGCAACAACTCACATAAAAAATGCAGTAGACCATTTCGGGGGCCATAAATTTTTTTGGCATTGCAAATTATGAGGAGCAAACATCACAGTCATGCTATATGATAGGTACAAAATCGAAATGCTTGATCGTGAGTTACTAATCATTTGACTTACCTAAGTATTGGTAATTGGTGGTACTCTTTTGGGGTGGCAGGCCATAATCAGCACTGGTACTCCTGGCTTGCTGTACCCTACCCTGCAAATAGCACACAATATTTTCTTCACACAGAACAGATGAGCAGGTCTGTAGCCAAAACTGGATGGCAAAATTATTATTGGCAGACAAGCAGTATAGCTTAATGAGGAAGTTTTAGCTGGATAAACATACCTTGAACAATTTGGAAATGGAACTTCACTCTGTGCTGTGCTTGCATACATAAACTCTCCAAAGATGTTAGTGTATTAAATAATGAGATATGTGATAATGCAAAAAGTGTCTAAACAGTGGTACTAGATTTCATATTTAAGAAATATCAAGTTGAGATCACACTTAAACCAAAAGCTTGAATCAACTAACTACAAATTGAGTATATATTGAACAACCACATGTATTCTATCTGCATGTAGTACTCACTGCATTGAAGAGTGATGAGAGATCACAACTACTTACCCAAGCACTCCACCTTTCTGTTTAGCTTTGGAAAATGACGACTATATATATATATATATATATATATATATATATATATATATATATAAAACTATTACCCTACAGCCGGCTACAAAATAACTTATTTTGTAACTAGCTATATAGTATACTCTCCCTATATATATATATATATATATATATATATATATATATATATATATATATATATATGAATGCAATAGGATCCACAACAGCACATATAATATATAAGTCACCACATCACAAGTCTAAATGATTCAAGTTCACAAACTACAAGTCCAAGTCCAAATCACGTCACAAGTCCAAGTTCGAGATCAAGTTCAAATTATACTAGTCGAATTCCACAAGTCCAAGTTCAAATGCCTAGAGCTAGCCTTTCAAGCTCGCGAAGGTGTTGGTATCTAGGATTGCTACCTAAGTCGGAGTCTGGGTCATGGTAAGTGCCTTTGACATGCACAATCTCGTCCAATATGAAGCCGCAAAGGTCGCCGACGAGCTCTATGAGTTGGTCATCCTTGTACACGTCCCTTTTCTTATTTTCTCGTTCGTCCACTACAAGATAACAAGTTTAGGTCTAAGCTTTCATAACATAAGCTAAGTTTTTATACTACGAGCAAAGAGATTCAAACTTACCAATTCCGAGTGTCTCCTGTAGGCACGGGTGTTACTCATAAAAGCACATACATAATATCCACAATGTAGACTCTCAGGCCTCTGTTTGGGGAACTATGTGTTTTGCATATGGAAATGTTAAGTAATGGTATTGACAACAACGTAATGTAGTGCCAAAGTAAGTTACCTTACCGAACATAGAGTTTTGATTTGCAAAACGTGCTTGCTTTGTGGACAATGTCTTCCGTGATTTTCCTTGACATAGTGCCTGAATGCCCTGTTCGAATGATTTTAGCGAGTGCAACTTGTTAGTATGCTAAAGTGAACGTTAAAGTATATATGCAAACATGTAAGCTAATGAGAATCGTTGATTTGTATATGTCCTGAGAATTGTTATGAAGTCTTTGTATGTGACTAGGTCAAAATCTGCAGAATCACAGACCCATGCCATGCTCCTCCTGACAACGACGCCTATAACAATCCAGTGGTTGCTGTATGAATTTAATCATAGAACTAAACGGATAAGTTGTTTTGCATTGAACAAAGATATATTGAACAAGCTTTAAGTATAGAGTCGAGCTTACTTAAAGTTGTATGGTACCCATATGACGTCGTTATGTTGGAGATTCGTAAAACATACGGCAAGGTATGCCGCAACCTTACAGGACTCTTCCTTGATTTTGCTCGTCCGGATAGCCTCTTTCTCCGCAAGTGTCTTTCCAGCAGCTAGCTCTTTACAATCCAGTCTCCAGTGTCTAGGGTAATCAAAGTTTGTTTGTGGTATAGGTTGAGGGTGTACATACCCAACTTTCAGGCTTGGCATTTTTTTGACAAAGTGCGCTTGCATTCTACAAATCACAGCGTGGGTTAGTTACAACAAAATCCAAGTAAGTTACATTCATATCATATCGAGAGGGCAAGGACTTACAGGCACCACGTGCGAATTAGATTCATTTCCATTGATTTGAGGTGAAAGCATGTGTGGATGTCATCGAAGTCAAAGACAATTATCCTAGCCGGGGATCCGAATGTGCCAGCACGAACGACTGCTTGCATGATCTTTAGCTTTGTTGGGATAACACGCAAGTACCAATCATGAAACCTTCTCATGTGTAGGGGAAGTAGCCGGATGACCCGATTTGGTAGGAAAGGCTTGCCTCTTTCATATTTTTTCGGGCAATCTGTTGACCATGTGATGGCTTCCACATCTGGTACTTCTTTACTGCTTGGTGTAGTTTGCTACTGGCGGCCTCCTGAGGAGCTTGTGCTGTTACTTCCTTAACTTGGTTCTTAGGCTTGAACTGGTCATGGCTATACCACTTGGTAACACTCGCGACGTCCTTGATCGAAATAAAAACTGGCCTTATCTTCTTGGGAATCTTGTTTCGAGCTTCCCATTCAGGCACGTCCTCAACTTCCTGTGCATGATCTTCTTGAGAAGGCACTCGTTGTTCATGTGTCGGCTGTGCTTGTTGAGGCACATGCAGCATCTCATCATGCCCTTGCTCAACACGAGCTAGAGAAGGCTGTGGCTCATGAGGCACACGCGACATCTCGTCATGCCCTTGCTCGGCACTAGCTGGAGAAGGCTGTGGCTCGTGGC